>CM057841.1:30906279-32400029 GCA_030068075.1 Paguma larvata | reverse complement strand
GACCCTGAATGAAAACGTGAACTTCGCCATGACCCTGAATTTTGTGACGGTCTGATGGGCTCGTTGCCGGCTGCAATAGTGTGTGTGTGTGTGTGTGTGTGTGTGTGTGTGTGTATTTGGGGAGGGTTGTAACCAGGCTTGGGAGACAGATCCTGGTCCTACCGCTTTCTAACTGTGTGACTTGGGCAAGGTGCTTAACTTCTCGGATCCTTGGTTTCTTTGTCTCTGAAAAATAGGTATCAGTTTCTTCTCTGCAGGTTCACGGTGAAGTTTAATTAAGCTAATGGAGGTGCCCGCGACAGCGCTCCCTGCAGAGCGGGGACACAGGTAAGTGCCAGCTGTAATTAATACCTTCTGCCTTCCTGGCGAGAGAACTCCGGTCCTTCCTTCCCCCCTCTTCTCTTCTTGCTATAAGAGGAGCTCCTACCCCTGCCCCCTCGACTTCCCCAAGACCCTTTGCCCACCCTCTCTGGGTGATATGAACGGGGCCGTGCCCGTCTCTGTCCCTGCCTAGGCCTAGGCCGTGGGCTGAGGACGAATCAGGAAGGTTTCTGGGGCTCCCTCTCACTCCGCAGGGCTGACAGAAGAGCCTGGGAGGGAAACTGTCCCCAGCCCTCATTAAGCTACTCCCTCCAGCCCCAACCCCCCAGCACACAACTTCCTTTGTCCTTCCCCCACCCCCAAGCTGAGGGCTGTCGGGAGCGCAGGAAAATTGTTTACTTAGCATATTTGCCCCTCATGGGAGCCAGGCTCTGTCTGACAACGGGGACCCGGGGCTGACCCCAGCCCTCCAGGGACCTCCTAGCACATCTCCCGATGACACCCTCGGGTGGATCCTGAGCCTCGGGGTGGGCGGAGAGGACTTTGCCGGGCAAAGGAGGGGGTGTTCCCGGCAGAGGGAACTGCCTGCACAGAGGCTTGGGGGCAGGAGAGAGGCTGGGAGAGGATTCAGCAGTCAGTGCAGCCAGAGCGGAGAGACCGGGCCGGGCCGGGCAGGGCAGGGCCCGGCAGGGCGGATTGTCAGGGTCGAGGCACGGCCTCTGGGGTGTAGGGCCCGGTCGTCTTCAGCCCCTGGAGCCGAAGGCCGGCTGGGCCCATGCTCCATCTCTCCTTCCCCTGACAACGGAGACGCCATTTTCAAGGGCCCGGGGGCAGGATCGTCTCTGTCATCTGGCCACCATAGGCTGTTCACGTCCCAGAGAAGCACCAAGGTCAATCTCCTGGAGGCCCTTTTGGATGACCAGGTGGCAAGAGTGTTGAGGTGGGGCGATTCTTCAATATGACCCCCTCGGAGAGGGCCTCTCCATCTCCAGAGGGGTCCGGTTGACATATTTCCAAGTCCCCAAGCAACAGGGGGGCCTAACAAACATGCTCGGCTCCCGGGAGCTCTCCAGGGCCCCCTCCCCGCCGAGGGCAGCACCCAGTTGCCAAGCTCCAGATAGTGAGCACTGGGTTTGAATTGGAAATGTGGGGAGAGGCGGCGTGCGCCAAGGTCCTGGGGCTCTGGCCTTCACTCCCTCACCGCCCCTTCTCTGTTGTCTTCATAAAGAGAGCCTACGGCTGATGGACGCGACGCCAAGTTCCCGCCTCAACTCCCCACCTTCTAGCTGCGTGACCTTGGGCACGTTAATTCATTTATCAGAGGGGAAGCTTCATGTATTTTTTTGTTTTGTTCGCCGCTCTATGCCCGAGCCAAAAACGCAGTGCGGCACAGAGAAGGTACTTGGTAAGCGTCTGTGGCCGGGTTGAGCCTCTTAGAGCCGTAAGTGCCTTCGTTGCTTCGTGTGGGTCAAATGGGTCAAATGGGTCAAACACTAGACCTCGGCTTGGACTTTAAACGCCCGTCCCGAGCCCAGCGCAGCATTCCGCATGGGGAAATCGGACAGACTCCTTGCTGACTGTTGGCTGATGACACCCCCGTGGTATTTGCCGCTGGGATATGGTGGAGGAGACGTTCCCGTGTGAGGCAGATGCCGGCAAATTCCTCCGTAAAGATCCGAATCGTAATCTGTGGGCCGCACACAGTCTCTGCCTTAAGCACCATGCGCACGTAAGCAGCCATAGATGATACCTAAGCGAATGGATATGACCATTTCCAATAAAACTTTATTTATAAAGCAGACAGACAGACAGCAGGCTGAATTTGGCCCGTAGGCCAACTCTTAACGGGAGAGAACAAGTCTACACCCACAGTTAACGAGTGGATTCAGCTTACTGGCTGGCTCCCTTCGGGCCTCAGTTTCCCCATCCGTACAGTGAGAGGTGTGAACTAGACCGGGGATTTCACACCGAAATCCCCGCCAGGGCAGGCGGGACAGACGTGGGACCCGCTGGGGCCCACCTCTCGTGTCAGGCAGGCCGAGGCTCAGCCCCCGTCCACGGCGCCCCGATCTCCTTGGATACGGACCGCTGGGATTTTTGAAAACTTTTTCACCAAGGTATCACACGTGCACAGGAAAGCGCGCTCATCTTAACTATTCGGCCTGACGATTTCTCTTCACCTGAACACACTCATGTAGCCAACCCCCAAATCAAGAACAGAAGGTGACCAAAAACCTCCCTCGATGCCGCCTTCCGGTAACCAACCACAAGGGAACCATTTTCCTGACTTTCTTCCGCTGTTTAATGCTGCACCTACGTCACCTTCTTGGTTTTTGTGTTTGTTTGTTTGTTTGTTTGAGCTCTAGACGCATCGGCAGGCCGGTTCCCAACGCCTGGCTCCCGCTCTCCCCGCACCCCGAGACTCGTCGTCGTGGCGGCGCTGGCAGGCCGGTGAAACTGAGGTTCGGTGCGGGGCAGGTGGGCAGGCCCAACGGTGAGCCGGGGTGGCATCCCTGTTCCCCGGAAGGCGTGTGCAGCGAGCAATCAGAGTGACAATGCGGCCCGAGGGGCGTCCTAAGTGCCTTCCGAGGGGGGCGGCGGGAGGAGGCCAGGCCGGGCAGGCGCATTCGGCTGGCTTATTAAAACGACTTTGATCCCCGGCCGCTTTGATATCCCGGGTCTTATAAAGAATTCACTTTCAGGGGTAAATATAGGTAGTTCAGAGAGATTTTATGACATACTGTACAGGCTCCTCTTCCAGAGACTTATTTAATTACTGAGGTGGGGAGGGCTGGAGGGGGGGGGTCAGCAAAAGTGCTGACAGAGAGGGGCCGAGCCCCGGCTTATGCTGCCACTGTGGCTCGGGCCCAGCCAGGCTCATGAAAGGGACCAGCCGCGGTGGCCTCGCTGCCTCCCACCCCTGCCCAAGAAAGGCCGAGGATGAGGCAGGGGTGGGGAGGGTGCTGGGCATCGGAAAAAGAACCGGCTGGGAGACGGTGTACGAGGGCCAGGGGTCGCTGCCTACAACAGTCACGCCAGGCTTGGAATCCAGGCTCTGCCACCGAGTCACTCTGGGCCAGAGACTCTCTCAGAGCCTCAGTCCGCTTGGTGGTGAAGTGGGCGCACGAAGCAGTGAGGAGGTCGTGGGCATCATTGCGAGGTGAGAGCCTGGCATGGCGCCCTGTGCCTCGTAATAAGAAAACCGAGCTTGGGGCGCCCTGGTGGCTCAGTCGGTTAGGCGACCGACTTCGGCTCAGGTCATGATCTCACGGTCTGTGAGTTTGAGCCCCACGTCGGACTCTGTGCTGACGGCTCAGAGCCTGGAGCCTGCTTCGGAGTCTCTGTCTCCCTCTCTCTCTGCCCCTCCCCTGCTCATACGGTGTCTCTGTGTCTCTCAAAAATAAACAAACGTTAAAAAAAAAAAAAAGAAAAAGAAAACCCAGCTTGCCCGGGACTCAGTTGACTGTGCCCTTTAGGCCCCGGGCACAGCGTCATTTCCTCCAGGCCTCAGAAGGAGACTCCGTGCAGCCCAGGACCCTCCCCACGCACTCCCAGCGGGGATCCCTCCTCTGTCTGGAAGGCGGCCCCCCCATGCTGGTCTTGCATCTCGGGAGATGGCAGAGCGAGCTGGACCTACGGGGGTACTTCGTGCCCGTGGCCGGAGCAGCGGAGGCTGGAAACGGGGTGTCCCAGGTGAATGCATCAGAACGATGCTCTCAGCCTCTCGGGATGCAGATCTGATCCCGAGGGTGGCGGGCGGGGAGAGTTTGGGGGTCGGCCGTCGGCCCTCTGAGTCTGGAGAGGGGCTTCGATGATCCCCAGGGCTCTCCCGCCAGGCCTTTCCCCCAAAGCTCTTTCCCGTCCGGGTCACGCGCGGGATGCTCAATCCCGAATAACCCCCAGTCCGTCGAGTTTTCCGGGATTGGACTCCTCCGGACAGATAACACGTGTGAAGCACTTAGCGTGACGTTCGAATTACGGCGAGCGCTGAAAGACAGCAATCGGTACGAAGGTTCCATCGGAGTGCCTCTCAGGACGGAGGCTCGGCATCATTTGTATCTACAAAAGCTTCTATTTATCGACCGTCTCTGCATATTTGATCCTTTAGGGGAAAAAATCCCGGGGATAATACCGCATGGGCGGAAACCGCCGTGGCCAGCACCGTTCGGCGGCTGAGGAGACGGAAGCTCACGGAGACAGGGCGACCCACACGAGGTCCCGGAGCCGATCAAGGGCTCGGCCAGGATGAGAAATCAGATAAGGTTGCTGTAGAGGCCAAGTGTTTTTGCTACCGCCTGCCGCCTTTGGTTTCTCCCCTCTACCATGTACGCGTGTGCGCGCGCACACACACACACACATACACCCTTGCACGCCTTCACGCCACGCGAGGGGGATCTCGAACCTACGAGGAGCTTTACGAGACCCTGGCATCCGTCAGTGTGCGGACGGGAGCCCTCTCCCTGCTCCGTGATTTTCTCCCTCCCTCCTCCTCTTGGCCCCTCTCCTTGCCCCGGAGCCGAGGCAGTAACTAATATTGTTTCCTGGCCTAAATAGATAATTGCCCTTCTGGCTGGATAAAAGATGTCTCGCAGCGCAGAGTGAAATATCATTAATAAAGGAGACGGATTTACTCAGGAATTCCTCCAGAAGTGAGATTAATAAGCCCTCCCCTGGTGTTAGATACAATCTTCAGCTCTCTCCTCGCCGCGTGACTTATTTTGCAACAACTGCACTATTCTGTCATTAATCATTACGGGAGGCCAACAGTTTATCTAGGCTAATGGGCCTAACACAAACACAACAACTTTTCCCTCCCGTGTGACAAGGGGAGAAATCCGGGGGCGGGGAGGGGAGGAAATTCATCAACTGTGTGTTTGTTTTTAGGGACGTAAGTCACCACTCTACCCGGGAGTCGGGGCACATATTCCCCCGAGGTGTAAGTGAACGTGACCTCTGACTTCAGAAGTACACGTAGGGACGTACACATACACGCTTATACACCTACGCGGAGGGAGACTGTGACTATAGAAATGGAACGCGTGTGCGTACATGTCATAGGATTCTGTGTGTGCGTCAGCGTAGGGGATGAGCGAATCTATACAATCGGAGTTCGTGACTGTGTCGTGTGGGAGGAAGTCCTAGATTTGACATGCAAAGGGACAGGCGGCCTGAACCGGGGGCGTGGCAAGACGCAGGGCACGTGGTTAGGGGTGTAAACGTATATGCCTCTCTGTGATGTAGCATGAATATATGACAGGTAGGGTTTCGCGTGTATATGCCGGCGAATGAGTGTCTGCTCAGGAAGTGTTAACTATACTGAACCGAAAGCCTCCCTGGCGCCCTAGAAGCAGAATCAAGAGAGGGGTGCCCAACCGATTTCTGGGGTCGGGGGAAGAGGTTGAATTGGTCGGGCGTTTCGGGCAGAGGGCAGCCTCTGAGGAAAGCTGCCGCCGTGTGGCATCGGCAGTCCACACTCCCGGCTGCCGTCCGGCCCCGGGGACCGGGGAGGGGCATCTGGGCATCTCCCGTACCCACCGGGTCAAGATTGCGGGGGGGGGGCGGGGGGGGGCCGGGCTGCGAGAGTCGTCGACGACCACGAGCTCGAGTGTCTGAGACTCGATTTTGCGGGGGAAGAAAGGCACCCATGGGCTCCGGGAGCTCCGGGATGGGAGCTGCACCTTGCGCCAGCAGCCCCGGGGACGCTCCGAGGCGGGGTGGGAGGGCGCGGCTCCGGGGAGGGCCCTGGGGCAAGCGGGGTGGCGGACGGGGTTCGGCGAGAAGGGCGGCCTGCTCGGCCCAACACCCTGGTCCTTCGGGGCCCCGGGGGTCCGCCGTGAGCCCGCGGCTGCCCCGTCGCCCCTGCCCCCTGCGCGCGGGCGGCTCTGGCTTCCATCAAAGAGAGCATTCAGCCAGCTGGGGCTCCGGCCCGGGACTGCAGAAGCGCCTGAGCCCCGCGGGAAGGTGAGCGGCCGGCCGCGGGGCATATTTATAAACCAGCCTCCGTCCCATCCCCGCAGGGGTGGCCACAGAGCCGGCGCTTGTCTGGGCCGGGCAGCTGGGGTCGCACCCTCGGCCCCTCCCCGCGCCGCGGGGGCAGTCGGGCGGCCACGGAGGTCTTCCCGGTGTCCTCTCGTGAAACCCGAGCGCGAATCCTGAACTCCGGCCGCGCTCGGGCCGCTCCCCTCGGTGACTCGGAGGAACCAGGCGACTCTGGCCTCCCCTGCCGCAGCTCGGAGCTCAGAGGACGTGGTATTTGGGGCTGGGATTCCAGGCTGCTGTCTCAGGGAGCGTCAACACACTGAAATGAGCGGGATTTGGTCGGCAAAACAAACTCCCTCACCCATGCAGCCCGGCGGTGGCCCAGGGTGGCAGACACCCTGCTGTGAATCACACCGGCGGTGACACCCATTCTGCAGGCTCTGTCTCGGCCGCGGCCGTGTGGATCTGTAGAGGGGCAGCTCTGTCCCCGCGGTGGCCAGCTCAGAGCGTGGCTGGGTTCAAATCCCAGCCCCGCCACCTAATGAAGGGGCTGAACCAACGTGGGCAGGTTACTCAGCCTGACCCGTATAATGGGCTATTAACAGTACTTAACTAGTGGCACTGAGTACTTTCATAGTACTTAACTGAGTACTTTCATATACTTAACTGAGTGGGAAGTGAATGTATAAAGGCTTAGAAGGGTACCTGGCATATATAAGTTAATGCCTCTTGGGTCCAAGCAGGCCACTGCCTCACCTCTGTTTCTGAGGGATCTTGGTGAGTCCCCTGCCCAGTGCCTGGGCCATCTTACCTGTGATACAGGCTGCTCCCTGGGCGGTGGCGGTCGCTGAGCCTGTGAAAGAAAGGGGTCGTGTGGTCTCAGTATTTGCTTTCCGCAGCCTTCCCTCCCCCCCCCACCCCGGCTCAAGGCAGGGAAGGTCTCAGGACCCCCCCCACCCCCCCGGCCCAGGTCAGCTCAGTGTCACACTGAGTTGCTCATCAGCCTGAGGACCTCCAAATATCAGAACCCCAGATTTTCCCCGGGGAACCTGAACCCCAGGGAGGGCTCGCCGTGTGCTGCACACCAAGTTTTTGTACCAACTTTTCCCTTCAGTTCTCTCCACATCCGTTCCATTTTGCCTCTGTTTCAGGGAGGAGGAAACCAAGCTTTGCAGGTGCCGGTGACCTTCCC
Organism: Paguma larvata; assembly: GCA_030068075.1. NCBI lineage: Eukaryota > Metazoa > Chordata > Mammalia > Carnivora > Viverridae > Paguma > Paguma larvata. The sequence goes on along the minus strand of CM057841.1, from coordinate 32,392,537 downwards.
AAGTAGTGGATTTTTTTTTATTGTATTTTTGAGAGAGAGAGACTGAGAGAGCGAGAGCTGAATTCAAAAGGAGGCTCCAGGCTGTCAGCACAGAGCCCGAAGCGGGGCTCGAACTCAACCGCGAGTCAGCCGCTTAACTGACTGAGCCACCCAGGCGCAGGAGCACTCCCCCTCCAAAGCAGTGGATTTCAAAGCCCAGGTGCGCAACCGCTCACCAGCGCCACCTGGAGGCCTGGCCGTATACTGGGGGTGGCGCCCGGCTTTGGCGCCCTCCATCATGCAGTGAGCCTAGGTGCCCTTTCATTCCAGGGTGACATCACAAGGAAAGTCGCTGGTGCCAGAATGTCTCGACACCTTCCTAACGTCCGCGAACGTTCCTTTTCCACAGAGAGCCACCCTTCCGCCTTGAACTTGGACCTCGGAACGGCCCCGGTAGCTGCCTGGAATTGAGACGGCCTTCTCTTTTCCCGGTGCTCATTTTTATCATTATCTGCTATTTATGCCAAATGACATCGATTTTTCCATTTCTGGTAGCAATCAAAGGTTTCTTTTTAAAGTAAATTCAAGTTCAAAAGTGAGTTGATTTAATGACAAAATGGCGCAGCGAGGAGCGGTCGAGGCGGTCTGCGGGCGTGGGGGAAACGCGGTGGGAGGAGGTCCTCCAATGACTTAAATGTGGAAATGGCTGCGTTTCGCTTTACGTCCGAGCCCCACGTGGAGTCCCCCAGGGGACCCCGTTGGGACTCCTTGTCTGTGCCCTGTTCGTCCGAGTCGCCATCCGAACAGCTGGCCGAGCCTCCGGCCCCGAGGTGGAGTTCCAGAACTTCGCTAGAGGGGAGAACCGTTTCAAGGGCCCGGATGGTAGCTTCTGGAAGTGAGATTCCAAATGTAAGAAGGAAGGGAAAGGGAGGCACGGCGGGGTGGGGGGAGGGCCCTATCCACACACACGTGTGCACACCCCAACACAGGTGCGTGCAGACACACACACGGACACAGCCCGATATACCCAGGAACTTGCCTGTGCAAACACACACACACACTCCTGCAGCCGCTTCCTGCCTCTGAGAACCGGAAGAACCAGATCCCGGCAGGCCGGGCTCGGGGACAGGCCTCCTGGAGGCCTCTTCCCACCTCCCCAGATGGAAGCAACTGCACGCAGCGCCCGACCCAAAAGGCATTTGCTCTGTCTTGGCCTAATTCCAGGGGCCAGCCCAGGCCTGGCCCGGCCAGCCCGGCCTCCCCCCGTCCCCTGCCCGTCTGCTCTCCCGTGTGCCGGGCCATCTCCGGCCAAGCCGTTTCCCGGACATGGTGCCCATTAGGCCTCAATTACCTGGCAGGGCCGTGGCCTTTGAAGTGGCTGCAGGGGCCGTCGGGAGGCTATTTTTCTCTCACCTGTCACCACTTATTTTCCCGGGCTCCTGGCCTGTGGCCCGGCGTTTTTAACTAATGGGGATTAAATAATCCAGCTCTGCTCCGAGTGCCCACTCGCGGCCCCCGGGTCCACATCGGAGTCATTAAGACCTCAGCCCGAGTTGGCAGGCGCTCCCCATGGATGGGGGTAAGGAGAGGCTGCCGGGCGGCGCATTCCGGATTTTTTTATTGCCTCCTCATTATAGCTATTATCCACAAACACAACCGCTAATGAGAGGGCTGAGGAATTTGGGAGAGGAAAGGTTTCATTTGGGCTAGAGAAGGAAGCCATCGTCTGGCCTGAAATAGCAATGCCGTGTCTGAGGCCGCCTCTTCCCCAGCGCCCAGGCTGGGGGCGGCGCTCTGGGCGGAAGGGGCGGGGGGAAGAGATCTGAGACCTGGGGGTCCGGGGGTCCCAACAGAAAGGGCCGCTCTCGCCTCGCCTGGGGGGCAGCAGTATCTCCTGCTAGGGCTGCGGAGAGACCACGCAACTTACCGTCCCGTCCGAAGGGAGAGCCTTGCCCAATTGTTCCAGAACGATGGCATCAATCGGGAACATCCGGGGCCAGGGCCAGAGGGCAACACGTGAGGCGCTCCCCGCGGGTACGAAATCCAAGGGCATGCCAAACACTCAGTAGTCAAGGTCAGGATTTTAGGGGCGCCTGGGTGGCTCCGTCGGTGAAGCGACCGGCTCTTGGTTTCAGCTCAGGTCGTGATCTCCCCTTTCGTGGGGTCAAGCCCCGGGTCGGGCTCCACACTCTCGGCAGAGCCTGCCTGGGATTCTCTGTCTCCCTGTCCTCTCTGCCTCCTTCTGTCTCTCAAAATAAATAAACTTAAAAAAAAAAAAAGATACGTATTTTAATGCACTATCCTTTTAATCAAAATTAAGTGAAAAAAAATTCCTGATGAACAGAATATCAACATTTTAAATAAAGGCAGGACCCAATGGGGAGGCTGGGATTAGGGTGAGCAGAATGACCCCAAATCGCCGAAGAATGAGGTCAGACCCCGTCTTTAAGATGTTGATATTCTGTTCCTCACGGGTTTCCTTCTTTCTTCCCTCAATATCGGCTTTTAAAAATATTACGTTAAAATATCCTTTATCTTAATTACTGAGTCTTGTTAAATTTTGCGCCCAAGGCAAATGCCTTACTTGCCCGACCCTAGTGCCTGCCCTGCCCAATCGGGTTCGGAGAAGGAAAGCTGTAACGGATCCCTGCTCTCGCCTCAGTTTCCCCAGCCCCTCCTGCTCTGCCCGACGGAACCCCTGCGGTCCCCTGTCTCTCTCGCATCTGAGCCTCTCTGCAGGCCGGTTCCTGTACGTCAGACTCTCCCATCCCCTCCCCTGTAATCATGGCGACTGTGGACTTTCAGGGCCAAGTTCAATGAGGCAAGCCCAAGTGCTCAACGCACTGTACAGCTCACTTAATTTACTCAGAAACTTGCATGTAACGTGGATACTGTGGGCGTCTCCACCTTCCGGACCAGGAAAATGAGGGAGGGGGCATAACTCCCCAGAGCCAGGGCCCTCAACCCCCGTCGCCTTTTGCCTCTTCACTCCGGTAGCTCTGATTCAACGTGCGGTCACGTTCAAGACCGTGGGCTTTGGGTTCAGATCACAGCTCTGGCCTATGCCCAGCGACACGCCCCCGTTGGGTTATTAAATCTGGATGCCTCGGCTATAAAATGAGGCTAATAACAGCAATCCATTAAGAGTCTCACTGTAAGGTTTTTATAGGTTAATTTATGTAATGTGCTTAGGACGAAGCCTGACACACGGGACTTCCCTGGCGTTAGCACTGAGAATCCCATGTTCCAGAAAACTCCTGAGTCCCAGGCAAACCAGGGTGCTTGGCCACCCTAATGGGAGATGTTCAATAAATGTTCCTTATTATTATTATTACGGCTTCCCTGGCATCGCTGTGTCCGGGGATCACACCCCCCCACACACACACACCCTCAACCCCAGATTGAGGTGAGTCTTATCTCCTGTTGCTCCCACAGTCCCCCAAATGGCTGTATTGTAACACACGCTTCATGGGATTGTAAACTCCCTCTTCTCTCGTCCGTCTTTCCTAGAGGACTGTGACCTCCAGGATGGTAGGACCACAATGATCAGACCTATATTCTGGCTCGTGAGATCGTGCCTACCATGTGCCAGCTGACCAAGAAATATCTGCTAAAAGGATGAAGAATGAGAGACGACTGGGCGGCTCAGTGGATCCAGTGTCCGACTCTGGATTTCAGCTCAGGTCACCGTCTCACGGTTCGCGGGATGGAGCCCAGCCCCCGGCTCTGCGCGGACAGCATGGAGCCTGCTTGGGATTCTCTCTCTCCTCTCTCTCTCTCTCTGCCTCTCCCCGGCTCATACTCTTTCTCTCCTCCCCCTCTCTCTTTCTCTCAAAATAAATAAATAAGCTTAAAAACTGGATGAGAGAATGAGACACAGACATGAAGAGGAAACAGACTCTTAAGGCAGATAAAACCAAGCATAAAATATTAGAAAGGAGAAAAATGTTAAAATCCTAAAAGGAACACAGAGCTCGTACCCAGAGAGGCGGAATGGGCTGTCCAGACCCACACAGCCAGGCAGTAACCAGAGGTAGAGTCTGAAGGCTATAGCCCAGCGTGCTTTCCTGCCTTGGAGGTGGGGTCCGGGCCTTTTCCCTGGCAGCCCAGCCCCCGCTAACAAGAGTAAAACGTTCTGGCCAGTGAGGTCTGGGGGAAGGGCCACGGACTGGAATCAGGAGGCCTGGGTTTTAGCTTCTTCGGGAAGTTAATTCTCACGGACCGACCTCAGTTTCCTTATCTGTCAAATGGCTACCCTGTCTGCCTGCCTGGGTTCCTAGGGCTACGATGAAGCTGAGGCGTAACCACCACAGTGAGGGCTTTGGGGGAAGTTCACGATGTCTCTGCAGATGGCAAGGATGGTTAAGAAAGGCTGGCGTGCAGGACTCGGCCCCTAGAGTCTGGAAGTACATACAGTGCCTGGTCTTGCGAAACTGATCTCAGGATGCTAACGTCACAGCTGGGAGCGATGAGACCCCAGACATCATAAGAGCCTAGAGTTTTAAATAAAATATTTCTCATTGTTTTAATAAATAAAATCAGAGAGAGAAGCTCAACATTAAAAAAAAAAGATAGATGACACAAGTTAACAGCCAATCTTATAAATTTAAATTTACGTATTTAATTATAACGAAGTTGCTCACTAATGAGAGTTAGTTAGTTTCACCTTCAGGGCAGCCAAGTAAGTTCTTACCAGGCTTTCTCTGCAGATAACGATTATAAACTTTGGACCAATATAAAAACCATTGACCTAACGGTACTGAAGAGTGAGCAAATGCAGGCGGATCCTGGGGAGTCAAACCCCAAAAGAGGGAAATGGTATAGAGAGAGTTACTTATGGTATAGATGGAGCTGCCCGGGAGCAGGCTGAAGTCAGCACCACACGGCACAGCTAAAACTTCAATAGAAACCCACAGTCTCTGTGGCCTGAAGGCCAGAGAATGGCATCTGAGACAACCATAGTCACTGGAAAGCAAAGAGGAACCTCAAAAAGGGGTGATTCTGTATATTCACTGCCTAAATCTTGGACGGCCCCATGAAATACGCACGCCTGGGGCAGAAGCCAGCTCACAGTGAAAGAACTGAACTGAGGCTCGATTTGACACCCAAAAGACAGACCTGTGGTTAAAGCCTAACCAAGGTAATTGCTTATGAAAACAAACAAAATTAACTGCTCTTCAGAGGAATGTAACTGAGTCCAGAGTCGTCTCTGTGTGATTTTCACAACACGCTGAGTACAATCTGAAATTATCCAACATAAAAAAGAACCAGAAAATTGGGACCCGCTTTGAGAGAAAAGATCATCATTGAGGACAAAGGCCGAGATGACTCAGCTGCCAGAATTAACAGGCACAAATTTTAAAGCGGCCGCCGTAACTAGGCTCACGGGCCAAAAGGAAAGTAGGCTCCAGTGAAGGAAATCTGAGTGGAGAAATAAAACTATTTTTGAAAACAACTAGGAGGAGGGCCTGGGTGGCTCAGTCAGGGAAGCATTCGGCTCTTGATTTCAGCTCAGGCCATGATCTCGCGGTTCGTGGGTTCGAGCCCCGTGCGGGGCTCTGTGCTGCCGGCACGGAGCCTGCTTGGGATTCTCTCTGTCTCTATTTCAAATTAAATAAACTTTAAAAATATAAAGTAAAAAATAAAAAAAAAGAAGCATAGGAATTGTAGAACTGAACAACATAATACCTGAAATAAAAAGGAACTTATTAGACTTGCCAGCAGGAATTTTTCTCTGGAGAACAGAGAGACTGAAGATTGAAAAAAAAGAAAATGAAAAGAAGAATCAATGCCACAAATACAGAGGACAAACCGATGGCTGCGGAGGGGAGGGAGGAGCAGGGACGGACAAAAATGCCGAAGTGGAGTGGGAGACACAGACTTCAGTTATGGAATGCCTAAGTCAGAGAAATAAAAGGCACAGCATAGACGACATAGTCGACGGTCCTGCAATAGTGTCGTAAGGCGACAGACGGTAGGTGTACGCGTGGGGAGCGCAGGCATCGTACATAACCTTGCGGAATCACTGTGTCGTACGCCTAACGGAACACTGGGTGTCGGCTCGACTCACATACCATGTTTTTCATCAATTAAAAAAAATAAAGCCTCACGTACTCGTGGCTCAGTAGCGAAGGGCCTGTGACACATGAACCCAGAATTATAGATGCGGAGATGATAGTTACAGGAATCGTGACTGAATTATCCCAAATGCGATGAAAACAGGAAAAGGTATAGATTTAAGCCCAGGGAATCCCAAGCAGGATAAATACACTATGAAGAAACACACCCTGATTCCCACTGAAAAATCGTCTCAAATGACAACACGTTTATTTATTTTTTTATGAGCAATCCAACTTGGCACCTCAGGTATCCTTCGGTTCGGCAAGGGGTGTGGAGAAACTTTATTCTGAAGCCTGCACCAAAAAAAATAAATAAATAAAATAAATAAATAAATAAAGTTTATTTGGAAGCACGTCGTACCTTAGCACCGTTCTCCAGCAAGTTTAAGTTGGAGGACATACCTTGATGCATCTTTTGATTTTTCTTTAATCCTTTTATAATAGCTTTTTCCATACTGAAGACTACATAAAAATTAAAATTCTAATACGACCTTTGAAATGGGAAGGGGTTGTAGAGTATACTTTATTATTTTTTTAAATGTTTATCTTTGAGAGAGGCAGCGCACGAGCGGGGGAGGGACAGAGAGAGAGAGGGAGACACAGAATCCGAAGCAGGCTCCAGGCTCTGAGCTGTCGGCGCAGAGCCTGCCCCGGGGCTCGAACCCATGAACTGCGAGATCATGAGCTGAGCCGAAGTTGGACGCTCAACCGACGGAGCCACCCAGGCGCCCCTGTAGAATATACTTGAAGCCCCTCCTCTCTCCGCTCTGTGTGTGGCTGTGGTTGTGTGTGCACACGGGAGTGCACTCGTGTGTGCCCGCGTGCTGGGTATCGCCCTGTATCCGGAGGAGGGGAGGGAGCCTCTGCTGTCTGCCCGGGGGCGTCCTCTGCTCGGCCGGTGGACCCGGACATTGTCCGCCACGCCCGTCGGCCCCGCCGGATCCCATCGGTCACGGTGACCCAGCTGGCCCCCACGTCTGAGTGCAGGGAGGTCACAGATGGGGTTTTAGAGACACTCGTGATTACCTCCTGGGTGACCTTTGAGACGGGCCGGATTGGGGCTGACACCTTTCTAAACATAGCCCCGGGGGAAGGGCTGACATCCCGTTCGTCACCAAAGCCACTTACTCAGCCATCCAGACAGGCCCACACGCCAACGGGAGCCGCTTTTAGCCACCTTCAAAAGGGCCCCGGTGGGTGCAGTGCCCGGGGGAAGGGAGGGCGTGCCGCTGTGGCCTGGGGCCTCCTGCCCAGAGAGGAGCCTCTGGAGCACGACATTTAGAGGCCGAGGGTCCTGGGTTCAGATTCTACCTCTGTTCCTGCCAGTGCAGGAGCTCGGCGCTGCTCTGGGCCCTTTTTATCCCGCTAGCAAAACGGGGATCTCCTTCTCCTTCCTGCCCCTTCCTACGAGCAGGACCCGCTGCTGGAGCTGGGTCTTAGAACACCCCCCCCACCCTTGGCCCCTCGAGGGTAATTGGAAAGAGACCCACGGGGGTCTGGACTGAGGCAGGGGCAGCCAGGGGCAGGCCCAGAGGAGCGGGTGTGGGTGGGTGGGGTTTGGAGTCAACCGCAAACCGCTGTGTGTCTTCGCATGAGCCACTCCCTGTCTCTGAGCCTCAATTTTCTGACCTGCCTCCTGTCCTTCCAGAACTATCGAGAGTACTGCCAGAGCCTCTGGCCCCCAATACATGCGTAAAACATGTTTCATCGTGTGCCTGGTTGGTCTTCGTCGTGGCCTCCCTGCCCCCCCCCCCCCCCCCCACAGCCTGCCCAGCCTGGGTCACCACGAGGCTCGGGAGCCTACTTGCCAGTAATGCAGAGAGAAGGCGCTCGTCCCTTCCTCTTGGCACACACTCTCGGTTTTTTTTCCAGGGGCCCAGTAGCTTCCATGCTGCCCTCGGGCTTCTGTCAATGCAAATTAATTCACTCCAAGGTGGCAGAAGCTAAATGTGTCTCTAGACTCATTGCTTTTTCAAAGACGAGCTAAATGGGGCGAGGCTTACCCCCGTGGTGCAACTTAGCACTGCTGGCCCTCGGGGGCCCACCGCTGAGGCGTCTGGGAGCAGAAGCCCCTTCCCTCAGTGTCTGAAGTCACACAGGACAGCCATGTCCCCCCACCGGCCCTGCGAGTATGATTCCATAGGGCTCCTCTGTCTTGTCGGTCTCAGTACCACCTGGGGAGGGAGGGGGCTGGGGAGGTGGGACCCCTCGGGGTCAGATGCCGGGGGACTCCCATCCTCCTCGTGCGAGTCACGCTGGGGCGGAGGGGCTGCCCGGGAAGGCCTCTCTGCCCCGTGTGCCCGGCCTCCAGGGCATCGCGCCCAGGGACAACGTGCGTCCCTAGGAGGTGGCGCCGCTCCACGCTGGAGGCAGAGAGACCGCGTTTGCATTTCACCTCTGCCCTAAATGAGCGCACGCCTTTGGCCAAGCGTGCCCCTTTCGGAGCCTCAGTTTCTTCCTCTGCGAAATGGGGGCGGCATTTCCCCCTGCCCGGGACAGGAGGAGCGGGGGAGGCTCCGATGAGCTGAGCCGTGGGAGGCTCCTTGCACAGCACCTGGGGCGCCATCAAGCCCCCGACCCGCGGAAGCGCCGTGGTCACGGCGGCAGCAACGAGGGCGAAGACGAAGAGGAAGAGGTCCGGGTGGGTCTAGAGAGGGTTCGGGAAGCGGGCGCTGGCTTTGTCAGCGGGAGCCGGGGCACGGCGTGCGCCTCTCCCTGCCAACAGTGCTCTTTGCCACCAGCGACATCTGGCTCCCTGCCCTGGATGTGTATTAGGAGTGATTACGTGTCCCTTTAAATTCTGGGAGCTGTCGCTAACCCGTGCCGAGGTTTATTTGCACCGTTTACTTCAGCTCCCGGGCCGCCCCTGCCCCTCTCTCCTGAGAGGGGCAGGGAAGGAGAGACACCTGCTCAGTGTGTTTAATTTCCATGAAAAGCGTGCTTCCCGGGAAGGAGCCCCTTTGAAGTGCTCCGGGTTGGCTGGAAATGAGTCCCAGGAGACAGCCCCCACCCCAGACACTGGGCTCCCCCTTCCTGAAGCCGGGGAGGAAGAGAAAGCCTTTTAAAAGGAGAAGCATGTTGGTTGGAAATTAGGAAGGAGGAGAAAAAAAAAATGAGAAGCCTGACCTGGGAACGAGGACGGGGGGGCGGGGGGGGGGGCTGGTCACATTCCGGGTGACTCTCGGTGGCTAACCTCTTTGTAAAAGAGAAAAGCTAAGGCCCCCTCCCCAGCGCACGCGCGTGCACATACACACACACATACACACACATGTTGGAAGGATCGAATGTGCTAGAAAATGTTGGGGCCAAATTGCAAAGTTTGATGATATTCGACCACCACAATGTTTGTGGAGCCAAAGGCAAGAAGCACCCTTTTTAATATCCCTCCCCCAAGTCCACGGCTTCCTGTGGGGGGCTCCTCAGCTGTTGGGGGGGCTCCTTAGCTGTGGGGGAGGCTCCTCAGCTGTGGGGGAGGGCTCCTTAGCTGTGTGTGGACTCTCCAGCCCGGCATCCAGCTCTGTCCACACACTGCCACCACCCCGTGACAGCCACTGTTGGCCACCCTCACGATCAGAGTTATAGACAGAAGGTTTGTAGCTCTCACCTTTGGAGGGACGGACCCAAAGAACAGACCCACGCAGGCCCCGGCAGGGCCATCTAGGCAAGAATTCGCAAGTCTCGGGTACCCACAGCATCATCTAGAAACGGGGACGCAGGCTCCGGGCGGCCACCTCTCCTTGACCCCACGGATGCTTCCGTGCCTGCCTCCGGAGACTCCCCAGCCCACGGGGTGGGGCGTGACTGCATCCAGACGGAGCCGGGCCCTCCCAGGTGGTGCAGGGCTCTGAGCAGGGACTCCTCCCGCCCCGGGCCCCAGGTGGTGCTCCAGCTGGGAGCCGCTGCGGATGCAGAAGAATGGCTGCTGGCGAAGGGGTGGCGGCTATTTTGGAGGGCGACGTGGCCGTGGCTGCTGATATTTCAAACGCACCCAGAGCCTGTGACCCACAAATGACACCTCTTCATGGCTATCCCAGGGGGAAAAAACCACACACGCACACACCATTGTGTCTAAAAGGGCGTGGGCAGAGAGGATCGCAACAATGTGACTTAAAAAGTTGAAAAACTGGAAACAAGCTAAATGTCCATCAGGTGGGGAACGGCTAATGAAACCACAGCGCAGGCACGCCAGCCCTCCGTGGCCATTCCAGCGATGGATGTGTTGCAAACTTCTCTCACAAGGGAGGGGTGAGGGCGTGTTGTTGGGAGGAAAGAAACAGAGGACTTTGAGCCAATTTGTAGCAAATCAAACTAAAACCAACCCCCTGCCCCCATATTTCCACAGGTACATGCACATGTATGCAGATGCACAGAAACACATCTGGAAGAATTTACAGCAATATGGTACCCGAGGTCGTCTCCAGGGAAGGCACCAGGACGAGGAGACCCCGGTCAAAGGAACTTCGATCTAATCCGTAACATGTATATCTGCACGGGTCGCGCTCTCCTCGGATGGTCAAAATGTAACCTCGATTCTAGCTGAGTCAGCCGTCCAGTGAAAGCGAGGCTCCCCACGCCTTCAGCTTCCGAGCAGGTGAGTTTCCGAAGCATTTCTCAGCCAGAGGTTGTAAGTGGGCGGAGCCAGGAGAGCCCCGTTGTGCAGACGGGTGAAAGCGGCGCATGGCAGACACTCTGGAAGCGTCTCCAAACCCCTCCTACGGAGGGCTCCGTGCGGAAGCATTAGAGGGTGGCGGGTAAGAGAGGTCTCGCTTCTTTTCCTTAAGATAGAAAGAAAGAAACCCGCACTCTCTGTATCATCGCGCCTTAGCTGATGGAACGGATCATCTGAGTGTCCCGCTTCTGCGATGGCCTCTTGCTGGGACCTCTGCCTCACGCTGCTTGTTTTCACCCTACCCAGTGTAGCCTGATCTCACCTCCTCCGGGAAGCTGCCCCTGACTGCCTCAGTCCAATCCTCTTCTCCTTCCTCTGCTTCTTCTGGTTTAGTTACAACTAGCCTTATGTGTCCAAAGGGGTATTTATTGTGCGTCCCGACGGGAAAATGAGAAAGAAATATTAAAAAGCAGGGGCGCCTGGGTGGGCGCCTAGGTGGCTCAGTCAGTTAAACGTCCGACTTCGGCTCAGGACATGATTTCACGGTGCGTGGGTTTGAGCCCCGCATCGGGCTCTGTGCTGACAGCTCAGAGCCAGAGCCTGCTTCAGATTCTGTGCCTCCCTCTCTCTCTCTGCCCCTTCCCAGCTCACACTCTGTCTCTCTCTCAAATATAAATACATTAAAAAAATTTTAAAAAAGAAGAAGAAATATTAAAACAGACAGAAGGATTGAAAAACAGAGCCCCCAGGACATTCAGAGAAAGGAATACACTCTTCCACACTCCCTGCGTCTCGAACACATTCTCAGTGTATTAAAGCACAGACCAATAATGAGCGTTCATATTTTAAGTCATCTGTAAAAGGTTAAATAACGTTCGGCGTTCTCCAAGAAAATAGGAATACGTACGCTCTATTTCCGAAAAATTTCCCCTTAAATTCAATTAAATTTAAAAAGTTGCGTATAAAAAGAGTGACCTTCAAGGCTCTGAAAATTCAGTTCTGTGGACTAGCTTTGTTGCCCCATGGTTCTGGCTAACTGGGGGCAGCATGAGTTCCGGCTGCCCGTCGCATGAGCGCGCGTCTCTCTCCGTCCGCCCGCGGCTTCCTCCGTAATTGGAGACCCGTGTTCTGTGCCCGCACTGATGTCCTGATGGCCCTCACGCAGGGCTTGGTCCTCCAGAGGGAGACGGCCACCCGATCGCAGGCTCACGACCCAGAATGGACTTCACACTCCTGACTCCCGCCAGCCCAGCCCCGAGCCTGGCGTCGGGACGTTGGCCGGATGAGACTGAGCTGAAAAGAAGCATCTGAAAGCCGGGCGTACCCCGGGGGCCCCGATGACCCATGCAGACGGTCCCCTGGCGTTGCCGACGCAGACCGTCCCCTCCTCTGCCCTCAGAGAAGACTCCACGTGAACTCTGCCCCGCTGCCTGCCTTCAGCGCTTACCTCGAGGATGACGAGATACGGGGACAGACGACACGCACTCTCCGAGCAATCAAAGGAACTGTCGGCCCCGTCCTCACTGAACGGAGGGCCCCCCCTTCCTCCTCCTTCTGTAGCCCAGCTGCATGGGGGTGCCTAAAAGGATGAGGCTTAGCCCTTGGCTGGGAGCTGGGCCAGCCCAGGGGACAAAGAAGAGGAGACAAGTGTCGCCAGGCCGGGGCGCTCCTGGAGGAGGCTTCTACAGACATGTCCGCAGGAGCAACGAGCCCTTGGCGCGTTCCAGCGATCCCTCCGTCCGCAGCGCCAGGGCCGACCGGAGGTGACTGTGCCCATCCGGGCCCAACTCCGAGGTCCGAGCGGCTCCCGGCTCCCAGATTCAAGGCCGAGCTGGGGGCGCACACTGTCTGGGTTTTAATCAGCGCCCATCTGAGGCATTAGGATCATGCAAGGTGACGGCTGACCCGGCCACTTTCTGTAATTGGGATCAAGTGGCCTCTCGGACGTCTGGAGAGGGGGCTCGGGGGCACCGGAGGCCCTCCAAGGCCTGGCCTCCCAACTCCTCAGGAGGACAGTGGGGCCTGGGCCACCGCCAGTTACCAGCAGGAACCCCAGTCCCTCCCGGTTGTAGCCCACCACGGCCTCCCCGCCTCAGCTGCGAGCCCGTCACGCTGGAGAGGAAGGGGTGGGGAAGGAGGGTCTGGGAGGCCACGCACGAGGCCACCCCTCATCTTCCTCGGACGCTCTTGACAGACACCAGCTTGAGCCCGGGCCTATCCTAACTCTGCCATTTACCGGCTGGAGGCAAGGTCCAGCCATCCTGAGCCTCAGTTTTCATCTGCAAAATGGGCCCCTTTTTACCCCCCGGCCTGTGCGGATAAGAGTCTTAGAAGACATGATGTATGTCCACGGTCCGTCTAGCCCCTGCCTTACAGTCCCCCACCCCCACCCCTGCCTCGAACGGGATAAAACCCCAGCCGTCCAGCTCCCTAATTCAGCAAACGGCGCGCACGGTCTCCGTTAGCTCTACGAAGCCAATATTCATTGTCGTTGCGTCCGTGATGGATGTTGACAGTAACGACAGCCAATATGTCGTGACAGTGTAACTAGATGGGTCCGGCTAACCAGACACCTGTGCTAGGGGGACGCCTCGCCTTGCGTCGCCTGCTCGCGTCCTCACACTAGCTCACTCCGCTGGGCACGGCTGTCGTTCCCACTTTACAGATGGGGAAACTGAGGCGTTGGCAGGTTGAGGAACCTGTCCGAGATCACGGAGGATGGAGCGGCCCAGATTCGAAGTTGGGGTCGGGGTCATTCCAGAGCCGGCACTCTTGACCGACGAGCCCCACTTCCCTCAGGAGCAGTGTGCTCTGGCTAGGGCTCTCCGGCCCCAGCCTCGTGCCGTATCCTGCCCCTGCAAGCCCGGTTCAGCCTAGATGCCACTCACTGTCCCCCCCCATAATGCCCACCTCAGAGACTGTGCGCCAAGCACTGGCCAGTCCCGGGAAGGCTACCGTGATTCCGGGTTTCCCCTCAGCCCCTCCGCCAGCTCCCTCCCATCCCCCACTCCACCCCAGGGCTCCCCACAAGCATCGGCCTGCCCTCAGACTGCCCCCTCCGCCTCCCCACTGTCACATTAGGGGATGTTGAGTCAAACAGTACAGAGCAAGACTTTGTGGAGGGGGGTGGGATGTGTCGGTTTCCCATGAATATCGCTTCTCCTTTGTTTGGCACCTGCTGTGTCCGCAAGGATGCAAAAACTTCCAGCATTTTACAGAAGCTGACAACTTTGTTGGGGGGGGCGGACCCAAAAGGGTCATGTGAGCGAGAAAGCCCAGGGCATTTCTGGGAAGTGGTGAAGTCTGGAGGGGGAGACCATACGAGATGAAGCTGGTACCTAATGGCACAGAACGCTGAGAGCCTAGCCACCGCACGAAGGCATCTAGACTTCCTTCCATATGGGAGCCACGAAGAAGCTGTGAGGCAGGAGACTGGCACATCCTTCCAGGACGTGGGAGAACAACCCGGGTTGCCGTGACGAGCCTTCATTCGTCTACTTGCACAGATATTTACCGAGCACCCGCTGTATTTGAGTTACCGTTCCAGGCTCGAGGGACTGAGCAGTGAACAGGAGCGACAGTGCCTCTGGCTTGGTGGGGCTTCCATTCTCCGGGGAACACACAGCCTGCCCTGGGGCGGCTGGGAGGGTGGGACGGGGGCTCTTGGGGAGGAGTTCAGTTCTCTTCCCCTCCTCCCCAGTTCAAGCCAGCCCCCTCTCCCGCTGGCCCTGCAGATTGCAAACAAGCCCAGGAATAAGGTGGTTTACTAGACGGCTCGGAGATGCTCTGAGCCGTAGGCGACAGGCACCTGCGCAGGAACTCAGAACCCTTTCCTACCCGCCCCTCTCCCGCCCCCTCTGCTCATCTGCTAGGTCCTCGCTTGTCTGTACCTGCCTCCTGCTTGCCAGCATCTTCAGCTACTCTAGATAGCTCATGTAGGTGGAGCCAAACAGTGTTTGTCTTTCTATAACTGGCCGATTTCACTTAGCACAAGGGCCCCGAGCTCATCCGCGTTGTAGCCGGGGTCGCGATTTGCTTCCTTTTTCAGGACGAATACCATCCCGGGCATGTATCTATCCCATTTTGTTTCTCCAGTCATCCGTCGCCGGGCACCCGGGCTGTTTCCACCTTTCGGCTCTCGTGAAAACTGCTATGAACGTGGCCGGACACGTATCTCTTTGAGTCCCTGGTGTCAGTTCGTTCGGATATATACCCAGAAGTGAAATTGCCGGGTCATATGTTAAAGTTAGTTTTAATTTTTTGAGAGAGATTCTTGCCGACATCTGTAGTCGAGTTAATCGGTGGAAAAACACAGGCACCTTCTCCCGGCCCATCCAATTGCTTAAAACTCCAGCTCTCCCTCTCTCCCTGTAGACTATTCCGAGGGTTTAGACCTGACTTTGTTTTTTAGCCCAAAGCTGCTTGCAGTAGCTGGTGTCGAGTCAGGAAGGGTAATTAGCAAACAATGGTTGAGATCTGGGCTTCCTCAACCAGCGACAAAAGTCATCATTTGTTGCTTTAGGCGCCCTTGATTGGTGCAGTCAGCACAGAAAGGCTCTGGGGAAGTTTTCAGTCAATTCAAACACAATAGGGTGAATTTACAAACATCTGCAGGGGCGCAAAGACCCAGACAGAAGTATTTTAACAGCCAGCGAATAAAGAACGCACAATTCACTTTGCGGAGACCGTTGTGGCCAGTGTTTCTCCACCTCGGCACTGCTGACATTTGGGGCCGGTTCATTCTGGAGGGTGTGCCCTCTGCCTGGTAGGGCGTTTGCAACCACCCTGGCCTCTAGGGCAAGATTCCAATAGCACTTTTCTCCTGCGACAACCAAAAAATGTCTCCGGGTGTGGCAAATGTCCCCTTGGGGTTGGCGGTGCAGAAATGCCGCCGGTTGAGAACCACTGAGTGTAACCAGACCTTCGTGTGTCACGTGCAGCAGTGACCGCCGCTGTTATTTAGACCGTGACCGGCGGGTGACAGTAAAACCATATACATTTGAACGCAAGCCAGCGTGAGGGCACGGGGTCGAGAAAGCTCGCAGAAAGAAGGGCCGGAGGAGGGACACGTCGGTCCTGGAAGTCGTCTCCGGAGTTTCCTCCGGGCTGTATTTGGAAATGGGCTCCCGGAGCCTGGAGCCAAGCCCACTCTCTCGAGACTGCAGGGGGCAGGTTTGGCCTTCGGAACAAAACCGGCTTTCCGGGGGCTTTGCATATAAATTGATGTTGCTAGGTGCTAATTATAAACGATTATGAATTATTCTTCGTTGCTCATGAAAGAAAGTAGGTCTTGGCCACAGCCTCCTCGGCTCCGTAAGTGATTTGAAATAAGTGAGCTTAGCTTTTCGGGGGCAGTTGAAAGAGGGAGGCCCGTTTCCTTCCCGGTGGCACGGTCAAGTCCGGTGTCGGCGGGGCCGTCCCCGAGGTGGGGCATGGCACCCCTTCCTTCCCGCGGATCGCCGGCCTGGGCAGCGAGGGGGGTGCAGCTCCGGATGAGATGGGACACGGGGGACCCTCCCGAGTCCCTCTGATCCTCCTGCCCCTTCCCCACGCAGCAGTCGGCGCCCGCACCAAGTGGACACGAACCGAGTTCTCAGAGGGGCCGGCGACCCCCCCACCGGCCTGTTTCCAGCAATGAGAAGTCCCTACAGCTGTTCGAATGGATGACTCCCGGTTCAGCTTCATGAGGCCCCGGGTTGGCAGCAGGGCCCGGCTGGGTCTCTACCGCACGGTCGCCTGGGACGACCGCTTCCTTCGGCTGAGCCCTGTGCCGCCAAACTGCCAGAGCTGGCCGCTCCGAGCTGGGCCACCGCCACCTGACGGGGACACCGCCTCGGGCGATCGTTGTACGACAGACACGCCCGCATTGTACGTTCGCTTCAGCAACCCATCGCCGGGGCCGGAAATCGGCCTCCCGTCGGACTAAGCCGGTATCTGTGATGTCCTTGGGACAGGTGGCGGAGCAGACTGGAAGGGACACGGAGCTGGGAAGGCCGGAGTCGAACCCTGAGGGGGCCGTTTGTGAAGGTTCTATACCACTCCAGGCTTAAGGGTCCGGGCTCTGGCCTCCCTGGGTCTGGGTTCAAAACCTGACACGGTCAGCGTACGACTCTGGGCAGACAGCTCCATCCTCCACGCTTCGGACTCGGTCAGACCCTACGCCACCGGATCCTTGTCCCGAGTAAGTGAGTTTACATAGGAGAAACTCTAGAACATTCCCCGGGGTCCAGGCAGCTCCGCGTAAACCTTTCTTACTGCGATCCCCCTGAGCCTCGAGCTCTCCCATTGTGTGAACCTCAGTTTCCCATTGTGTGAGATGGAAACAACGACGCCTTCCAAAGAGGGCCAACTAAACAAACAAAACGCGTCTGGTGTGTCGAGTCCGAAGCCCGGGACGTGGCGGGTGCGCCGGAATCGGCGGGACGTCGTTTTTACGTGATTGACAAAACCACGCCCCGGCTTCTGAGTCCTCTCCCTCCCGGCGGCTGCGTCATCTCCTCTTGGTTTTCTGTGCTGAAGGCGCCGAAGGGTGCTTTCGGCTCATAATCACGCTTCTGATAAAAGGGCACGTCACGGGACGTCTGTCTGTCAGATCAGCTCGTTGCGTGAGCACCCTCGATTGTGACCGCTGCCCCCCCCCCCTTCTGGGCATTTCGCTATCCGGCGACATTTTCGGTTATGGTCACCGAGCGGCTACTTGGGGCCTGGCTCCATTTTCCTCAGCTGGCTTCCTGACCCTGAGCGCGGGGTGCTATCGGGAGGCGGTGAAGCCCGTTGCTGGCGGAGAGGTCGATCCCGAGAGTCCCCCAGCTCCCTCCTGCAGGGGCGTGGCTCTGTCCCCAACCCGCTAGCTGACCCTCGGCTGGTACTTAATCTCTCTGGGGTTCAGTTTCCTTAAAGAAGCAGCAATGGTGTGAGATCACCAACAGCGCGTTAAGGCTTTGAGGAGCCCAAACAAAGCCCGGGACACGGTGTCAGGCAGGGGAGGGGGCCCTGGCCGCGGAATTCGAGGGATGTGGGTTCTCGCCCCGGCTGTGCAACCTCAGACGAGCCACCCCACCTGTCCGGGACTTGTACTGCACGTCTGTAAAATAGGCATTACACACATGAATCAGCTGTTTGTGTTCCTGGCTATTTATACTCCGCCTGCTTCCAAAAAGGATTTGAGACAGCTTGTAATCAGAGGCTGTGAAAATAGACGTGGAAAATCAAAGACCATGAGGAAGGAGGAGGAAGAGGCAAATATACCGGCCGCAGGGGCTGACAGAGGTTCTGTGGTTAATCTGACCCTCTTTGCCTTGGACCCCAGGAAGCTCAGGGCTAAATTTATTATCCCAGGGTTACGCAAGCCAGACAGTGACCCGTTCAAAGGAAACCCACTCTTACCAGTCGTTCGAGAGAGACGACCTCTTCCCCTGAATGCAATTCTGAAAATAATCGACGAAAATACCAAACCGCAAAAACTACTCTATAAAATATTCGTCTTTATGTCGATTCACTCAGTGATGGCCTCCCAAGCAGAAGTGTCGAGAACGTGGGGGATACGAGATGAAGAAAGCTAACAGGGTAGCTGCCCTCGTAAAGTATATTTTAGTGAAGGAAAACACACAGTATATAATAAACAACACCAAGTAAATAAACAAGAAAAGATGAGGTAATAAGTACAGCCCTGAAAATGACAGGGTTGGGGGCGGAGAGGGGCGACGCTACCCTGGAAGGTCAGGAAAGCATCTTGGCAAAAGCGACATTTGAGCCGAGAGCCGAATGGCAAGGAAACAGGAGCCCCGGCAATATCGGAGGAGAGACGATATTCCAAGCAGAGGGAACAGCGAGTGCAAATGTCCTGGGGACGGGGGAGGAGGACTCGGCAATTTGGAAAAAATGAAAGAAGAGCGGCAAAGCATAAGACGAAGAGGGGGCCGGGAGATGGCGATGAGAAGGCCGCTCGTGGAGGTTGCAGGTCCTCACTCCGAGCTCAGCGTTAGAACCACCCAGGAAGCTCTTCAAAACATACCGCGCTCTGGTCTCATCCCTAGAGATTCCGATGGAATCGGTCTAGAGCGGGGCCCAGAGCAGTTTGTTTCGAAAGCTCTCCAGGTAGATTCTCCAGAACGCTGGGGTGAAAAGCAGGGGGGTAGGGCCTCGCGGACCGTTGCAAGGTGTCTACTCAATGAGTTAGGGATGCTCGGGGGTGGGGGCGGGGGTTTTAAGTCCTCCCTGCTGTTGCATGGAGGATGGCTCTAAAACAGAACAGGGTGGAAGGAAGAAGCAGGGTACACCCAAGGAGCCCAGGGCATGTGGGGACCCCGGGCAGGTAGGTTCTCAGGGCCTCTGTCTGTATAAATCTCTCGAGTCATCCATCCAAAGTCAATGAGTCAGCACCACTCGGGTGGCCAGAACTCACAGGATCCCGGGAAAGAAATACCGCGCTGACCACTGCGAGTGATCTCCGTGCCCTCCTGGAGCTACAGCCGGAGGTGTGAGTCCTGGAGCACCCTGGGGCATCTGGTCTACCCAGCCTGTGCGAGGTGCAGGGAGAGAGGGCTGGAGAGCACAGAGGCGGAGAGAGATGGGCGCCGTGGCTCGATGAGTCCTTGGCGGGACACAGGATGCCCGGGGTGGCTCTGCTGGCCCGGCCGGTCCCAGGCACTGGAAGGGGGACTGAAACTTGCCAACTTCAAGAGAACGACTCCGGAGCACAGGACTGCGGAGGCCCAGGGCCCGGGGGGCACAGGCAGGGGAGGTGAGAGACGATGAGAATCTGGGCGGAGGTCGTGGCAGAGCATGGACAAGAGCGGGTCGATCCGGGGACCCGGGAAACACCACGGGTGCAGAGCGTGGTAGAACCACGCTCCCGGGGCAGGCCTCCGGGGCAGCCGTGTTGAGCAGCTGTCCCCGCCCCCACCGCGGGTGTGTCACACGTGTGAAAAGTCAGCTGGGTTGCGGGAAGCCTCTGAGAGATCGGGGGCGGGGGAGGGGCCGAGGAGGTATTTGTTACAGCAGCGCAACCAAGCTCACCCTGACTGATACAGGGACCCTTGGCTGGCCCGAGTCAGGGTTCCGCCCACCGTTTCCTCTCGACCTCGGCCCGCCGCGGGGCCTCCCAAGCCTTTTCCGTTTCGCTGGACCCTGGCCCCGTTAGATGGCTCTTTTCTGGGCCCGCGGTGGTCCTGGCAACGAAAACAGGCCGGAAGAGAGGCGTGCGCGGCCCTCACCCCCGCAGGCCGGCCGGCCCGGGCTCCCGCGCCCCCCGCCCCGGCTGCGGGCTCATTAGATGAAAGCGCTATCACCTGTCAGACAAACTGCTAGAACTGTGATAAATTAATGATCAAATGGTACAGTCAGAGCAGCTACTGTACTGCCTCGGCTAGTTACAAGCTGGCCGGGTGCTTAAAAAATGCAGCCGGCATTAAAAAAAAATCAGGCGTTAAAGGAAAATGTCACCCAGCTTTTCAAAAGGGATCTGCCTTAAAATGACCACAGACGGCTCGGTTTCGGAGTTTTTATTTGATTCCTGCTCTTTGTGTTTTGTTTTATTGCTCGCAAGGAAGGAAGGGGGGGGGGCAGCGGCGGGCGTAGGGAGAGGGCAGAAGGAAGGTTGGAATTTCTGATGGTTTTCACTGGCCTCCTTCTTCATCTTCGTGTTTCCTTTACGCACCCCGAGAGCCGCGCTGGGCGGCTAGCAACAGCCCCATTTGTCAGACAAGAACACTGATGCTCAAAAAGTTACCGTGGGTGGCGGGCTTTGGGTGCGGACCGTCCATGCACCGTCTCCCACGCCACCATCCCCCAGCGCGGACGCGCATAGAAGCTCCGTGTTCGAGGAAAGGAACGGCGAGCTCAGACAGGGAAAGCCACTTGCCCCGGCCACACAGCCAGCAAGTGGTCAACTGTTGTTTCCAGACCCTAAGACCCCGGCCTCCCATCCCCGAGGGCCTCGGGGCGGCGGGGGGGGAGGGGGGCGATTTCCAAAACAAAGCAAACAAGAAAGACTTCTTCGGACTTAAAAGCTCAGGCCCCAATCTGGGCTCCTAATCATGGCGGAGCCTCGTTACATAAATGCATAGGTTTCCTGGGTGAGTGTCAGCCCCACCCGGCCCTTCCACCTAACGGCTTTATGAGCTTAATTTATTCTTTTTAATATAAAATCTCATTACCTGAACATGATACCACCACTTCCACTTTATCTTTGATATAAGAACAGAGAGAAACCTAAATCAAACCTTTAAATAAAGTCTATAATCATGCCACACTTGCACTTGCTTTTCAAATGTCCAAACAAAATTAAGTCGAAATACCTGGAGGAGAGTGGGGCGGCAGGGAGGGGGGCTTGGAGGGGAGAGGACCCCGCCACGTGGCTTTCCTGGGCAGCCACGGGGGATGGGATTACGCGGAGAAGCCTGCTTGATGCTCGGCTCCCGCCATTCTCTGGCTCCCTGGCCCCAGTTCGGAGAGGGAATCGGGTAAAGGCCGCCCAAACCTGTGTGTGTCTGGGATTGATCTCAAAAAGCCATTTGCCTCCCCTTGATGTATTTTTCAAGGCGTTTCCTGGCTCGTGTTAATTTTCATAAAGGGGAAATTGACGATCAGTTTAAAGAAACACAGTCAAGGGTTTTTATTCCCCCGAAACCCAGGGTGGGCAAGTTGAGGCCAAGGGGTGGGGGGGTGGGAGGGGGGGGGGTCTTGCGCACGGAGGGTGGTGGGGGCTCCTGAGAGAAGGCGTTCCTTTCGGGCCTCAGGAAGCGTGAGCTTGGGCCACGGGCTTGCCTGGGTACTTGGACACACACACACACACACACACACACACACACACACACACAAGTTCAGCTCTGCTGCTCGCCTGTGAGGTAACCGTGGGCAAGGCAGGTCAGCGCTCAGGCCCTCCCTTCGGTTTTCCCCGTCTGTCAAATGGGGGCGAACCCCTCCCACTTCACAGAGCTGTGCACATCACATGAAAACCACGCGGCGTAAGGGATAAGTAGTCAGATCTGAGAGCCGGGGTCCTTCCTGCCTTTCTTCGGCACAGCACTCATCTCGGGATCTGGCTGAAGTATCCTCTCTTCCAGGAAGCTGCCCTTGATTGTTGGTAATGGATCCGAACACCCATGGTTTCACTTTCCTTAGACCTTAGTAGACAGCCCATATCACTTTGCAGCAGGAAGGGGGCCAAAGAGGCTGCAGTCAGCCAGCCTGGGTCCGCACCCCGGCTCTGCACGTCCTCGTTCGTGACCTCGGGAGAGTTACTCAACCTCTGGTACCTCGGTTTCTTCTCTATAAAATGGAGGTTTTTTTTTAAACAGAATCCTGCCATGGAGTCATTGTTCAGATTATAGGGGTTTAATTGATGTTAAACTATCACCAAATTAGGGGCGCCTGGGTGGCTCAGTCAGTTGAGGGTCTGACTTCGGCTCAGGTCATGATCTCACAGTCTGTGAGTTCGAGCCCCGCGTCGGACTCTGTGCTGACGGCTCAGAGCCTGGAGCCTGCTTCTGATTCTGTGTCTCCCTCTCTCTCTGTCTCTCTCCCACTCATGCTCTGTCTCTCTCTGTCTCAAAAATAAATAAACATTAAAAATATATATATATATATATATATATATATCAGGGAGAAGCCAGCTGAGAGAAATGGTGCTTGAGTCACCGGAGCAGGGGGTGATACTCCAAACACTTAGCGATTCCATCACCAAGGCCCCGACAGGCTTTCGGGAGCACGTTCTGAGTGGCCCAGGCTGGGTCTGGGGTCCTACTGTGTTTACTCCAATTGTGAGGAAGCAGGGATCCCTAGGAGGCCTGGAGGGAGGAAAGTTCCTCAGGATCTTGAGAGAACAACTATTTGCCACCCGAATGGCTCTGTTTTAATATTTGAACAACCGATGGGACCTGGGCTAGAACGGCAGAGAGGGGCGTTGCTTGTGAAGAGTTAACGATGGCCTCGGAGAAGGGACTTTAACGGAGGGCGCTTGAGTCCAGAAGCTTCTATCCCGCCCTGCGTTCGGAGGATCTAGCTGTCTTCGGAGCACAGGAATAAGGTGGTTTTCTGGCAGCGGCAGCCATTTCCGTTGTCATAGGGGAGGGCTGGTTGTGCAAGACTGCCAGTTGGCTGCCTGCAATCCGCAGCCTGACTGGCTGGAAACAGAATGTTTTCTCAGACAACCGTCATCAGTGGAGGGCCTGGGTGACTCAATCAGTCAAGCGTCCGCCTTCGACTCAGGTCGTGATTTCATGGTTCGTGAGTTCCAGCCGCGCGTCGGGCTCTGTGCTGATGGCTCAGAGCCTGGAGCCTGCTTCGGATTCTGTGTCTCCCTCTCTCTCTGCCCCTCCCCTGCCCATGCTCTGTTTGTGTGTATGCATGTGTGTCTCTCTCTCAAAAAATCATAAAATTCTTTAAAAATTTAAAAAAGAAAACTGTCATTTAGTTGTCAAGATTTCTAAGTGGGGAATTCCACAGAAAAATCTAAGAAAATGAGAATACGGGACAGCTATAGGGCCACGGCAGGCCATGCCGGGGCTGGGAGCCGTGGGAGGGCTCTGGCGCCCACCCCCTCCCCCACCCCAGACGGTGCGTGCCCCCCCCCCCAAGTTCCGTTGCGCTCAAACCGCTTCACTGGTTTATGCTTCCTGCCTGGCCTGGAGTTTGTCACCCCTGAGAAAATGAAAAGTGCAGAAGACTGGAAGCCAGAGATCTGGGTGATTGTCGTCATCCTGCCCGCCCCCAGCTCCTACAACCTCCTGGAAGCTCCGTTCGGTCAGTAGAACGCAGGTCATAATAATTTCCGCGCTGATGGAGTTTATCAGGGGGGCTACGATCCTTTGTGACTTCCCTTTGCCTTGAGAATCGAGTTCAAACTTCTTCCCAAGACTTTGGGAACCCGCCATCTCTAGCCTAGACCCCTCCCTGGCTTCTCACCCCCAGACCCGTGCCCTGTCCACCTCAACCCTGCTGCCCAGAACACGGCCATCGGAACTGCTTGCGGGGTCTGCACACCTCTGTGCTCTGCTGCTTCTGGGCCTTCTCATATGCTGTTCCCTCTGCATGGAACCCCAGCGGCCATCTCTCTGTGTAGAGAACTTCTTTGCTTTCAGATTTCAATTCAAATGACTTTTCTTCCAGGAAGCCCTCTCTGACTGGCGTGATTGATTTTATTGTGTCCACCTGAGAGGGTTAGGGGGGACCCGGATGTTTAGTCACACGTTATTCTGGGTGTTTCTGGATGAGATTAACATTGGAATCGGTAGACCGAGTCAAGGCGATGGTCCTCCCCAGCGTGGGTGGGCTTCATCCAATCCACGGGAGGCCTGAATAGAACAAAAAGGCTAAGACTCTTTGCAGTAACGAACAACTCCTCCTGCCCGACTGGACATCGTTTTTTTTTTTTTGTTCGTTTGTTTGTTTTTTTCCTGCCTCTGAACTTGAGCTGAAACATCAGCTCTTCTGGGTCTCCAGCCTCTTGGCGTTCAGAGTGAAACCACACCGTCGGCTGTCCCAGGTTACTTCCAGCTTGCCGCCTACCTGTTGGCCCCCACAACCACACGAGCCAGCTCTTTATATATGTAGGCATGCATTCCATATACAGTAAAACCTTGGTCTGCGAGCAGGATTCGTTCCAGAAACACGTTTGTAATCCAAAGCCCTCTTACACCGAAGCGATGTTCGAGAACCATTTTCTTATTGTGATCACGGGACATTCAGCGTCACGTACGACTCGGATCGCAAGACCTCGCTCGTTTATCAAGTTAAAATTTACTAGAAGTGTTTGCTCGCCTTGTGGAACTCTCCCGGAACACGTTGCTCACAGTCCAAGGTTTCGCTGTATCCATGTGTATACATTCCTTACATATGTATGTATACTGACTTGAAATTATTTTTATTCTCGAAGTAGAGTTGACCTATAATGTCAGCTTGACATTTGGGGATTGGAGCACCCACCTCCTGGGCAGTTGAAAACTCGTGTATAGTTTTTGACTCCCCCCCCCCACCCCGGCCCCGAATTTAACTATTGGTAGCCTACTGTCGACCAGAAACCTTACCAATAATATAAACAGTCTATTAGCCCAAATTTTGGATATAATATGTACTGTATCCCAAATGCATACAAAAAAGTAAGCTAGAGAGAAGAACGTGTTATTAAGAAAACTGTTAGGGGAAGAAAATACATTTACGGTTTTGTACTGTAAAGAATAGAATGGTATGGAAGCTTATGTTTTTCAAGAGTCAACTGTAAATATATATGAATGACTCTATGTATATATATATATATGAATACATATCCCATTGGTTCTGTTTCTCTGAAGAAAGCTGACTTATCCAATCCAGGAATTTCTCTCTCATTTCTGTTGTTCTTGTATTTTAAACTTATACAGGGATTTTGCCTTATGCCGGTAAAAATATCTTACCTTTATTTTAAAGCTGCACTATCCCGTAAGACAGCCCACTAGCCGTGTGTAGTTACTGAGCAATTGAAATAAGGAAACAGGAATGGCGATGTACCGTAAGTATAAAATACACATAAGAATTTGAAGACTTAGTAAGAAAAAAAATTTAAAAATCTTACTAACAATTTATTGTACTTATTACCTGTTGAAATCATAATAATTTTGATATATTGGGTTACAACAAGTATATTATCAAAACTAATTTTACTTGCTTCTTTTTTCCTTTCTAATGTAATCACTAGAAATATGCAGGCATGCATACGTCTTATCCTTTAGATTTTGATTACACAGCTCTTGCTCCAGAGCAAGGAAGAGAGTGAAAAGGTCAGATCTGACCATGCGGAAAACGCTGGAAGTTACCAGAGCCTTCCAGGCTCCAGAAGTTGAATTCCCTCAGGATGGTTTCATAATAACATATATCTCAGGGCACTAGAGTAGGGTGAGGCCCGGGGGGCGGGGGGTGATTCCTGCCTGACACCTGCTTTTGTAAATAAAGTTTTATTGGAACGGGGCCACACTTTTTATCCAAGGCCCATAAGCCTCATTGTAATTGTCTGGAAAATGGGATAATTATAATCGTTACTTCGCGGGTCAGTATGAGGATTGAGTGAGATGTTGCATTTGAATGGCCTGTACCTAAGTGTTAATAAACATTTACTGTACGTGTTTGTGTATGTGTTTGTTTTGCTGACCTTGGGGCCCTGCCCTGTGCCTTCACAGCCCCCTGCAGGGCTAGCTCTCTGTAAAACACTCGTCTGCTCCCCTGGCTGCCTGCTATGAATTCCTCAAAGGCAGAAGAGCCTGACCTTGCCCCTGCACCCCCGAAACTTGGGCCGCGGGGTGCTGGCTTCCTTCTGTCCATGCTCCTACGCCTCTTGCTCTGTGGGAGCTGAGAGGGGCCTTCTCAGAGGAAAGGGGTGAGAAGGGGGTACTGTGAGGGCCTCCTCCACACTGAATTCTCCGGAGCAGGTCTCCGCACTTGAGTCTGGGGGCTCTGGGACCTTGGGGAGCTGGGGACAGACAGCCTTCCCCCGCAGTGCGTTCCCCGCCCTGCCGTGTCCAACGACTTCCACCTCGGCTGCGTTTGGGGTGCGTCAGAGTCACCGAGGGGCCCAGAGCAGGCGTCCAGATGTGACGGAAGCCTATTTTTATCCCCTATTGATCTCTCTTGCCCAGAAGCCATCATTACCGCCGTGTAAACCGGCAGCTCCCAGAGGCTGAAGCCTCCTGGCCTCTCCGGCCGGTGGGTGCCCAGCCAAGTGCTCTCAGCCACCAGGCGGGGAAACCAAAATAACTTCCCGAGACAGCCGTCCAGGCCCGGCCCTGCCGGGGCCCTCAGCAAAGGGCTAACTCGCACCCTTTCTAACATTATCCACAGCTTTTCTGGTCTCGTCTTTTTTGAAGCAAAGATTTGAAACCAGCCACTAATTGGTTTGCGTCTGGAGTTCTCGGCTCAGCCTGGCAGCCGGACAGAGGGGCGCGGCCTCTGCCAGGGTCAAGCCCGGGAGACGTCTATTCTCACGGGGCTGTTGGTGGCCCGGGGTCCCGGGCTTACGAGGGAACGCCAGGGCCCTCCACACGCCCAGGGGCATCGGGGCTGAGGAAGAGGGCCGTGTTCCGTCCCCGCCGAAGTCAGAGCCCTCTCGCCAAATCCCCCCGCGCTCTCCAAGAGCCTAGAAATCAGTCCCTGCCCTTCCAGGCGGACAGATGAGCGAGCTCACCTCGGGTGCACCCAGAGGCGCCCTGGGATGCGGGGGTCGGCGGGGGAGGTACGAAAACGCCCTAAATCCTAATGCAGCGAGCGCAGGCTTGGGAGCCGGGCGGCGCGAGCCCAGTCCCACGCTGTGCCAGTGAATGTTTGACAACGGACTTCCCGGGGTGGCGGGAGGGGCCCCGACGGTGGCATTTGCTGGTGATTCTCGTGGCAGAAATATTACCGCCGTGGCCAATTACAAGGACGCCACGTGACTAAACGCAGAGCTGGGGGACGGAGGCACGGGACCGGGTCTCGGCTGCCCACCACCGGCTCCAACTCCGCTCTCCGCCGCTGTGAGACCTCAGCCGACGAAGCTTCACCGCTCCGTGCCTCGGTTTCCTCAAGTGTAAAACGAGCTGGCGATAGCGTTTGCTTGTAAGATGACTGTAAGATTTAAATGCTAAATGCCCGGAAAACACTTCCCGTGTGTGGGCCATAGGAAGCGCTCAGTTACTGTTAAGTTCATAACCGCGTTGGCAGAACTCGCTCACGTGGAGACACACGGCCACGTACAGTTGACCCTGAACCGCGTGGCTTTGAACTGCACAGGTCTGCTTCTAGGTGAAGTTTTTTTTTTCAATAAATACAGGACAGGACTATAAACATATTTTCTTTTCCTTGTGCGTTTTTTTTTTTTAATGTTTTTTAACATTTATTCACTTTTGAGAGAGAGAGAGAAGAGCATGAGTCGGGGGAAGGGCAGAGAGAGAGAGGGAGACACAGAACCCGAAGCAGGCTCCAGGCTCTGAGCTGTCAGCACGGAGCCCGACGTGGGGCTTGAACCCACGGATTGCAAGATCATGACCTGAGCCGAAGTCGGACATTTCCTTATGGTTTTCTTAATAAAGTTTTCTTTTCCGTAGCTTGCTTTTTTGTGAGAATAGAATATATAACACGTGTAACATAGAAAATAGGTGTTAATCACCTATCTGTGCCATTAGTCAACAGTAGGCTGTTACCGACTGGGGCAGTCAAAAGTTATACGGGGATTTTCGACTGTGTGGGGGTCGGCACCCCTAAGCCAGGGTCGTTCAAGGGTCATCGACACACGCTCTCACGTAGAGATGGATACGGGAGAGTGAATCGCTGACTTGTGACAGGTCGGGAGAGGAGAGATAAGCGTTGGACAGAGGAGTCTTGGAAGGCTTCCTGGAGGAAGCAGAATCTAGATCTGGAGCAAAGGAAAAGGAGTGAGTGGAAGATCGGGGGCCAGGACCCTGAGAGAGTGACACGTGAGAGCACAGCGATGGGGGCGGCGGCGGGAGTCAAAGGGAACGAGAGGTTAGCACAGAGAGCAGGCCCGAAGCCACCATGAGCACGGGCTTGCTGGCCCACGGGACCTGAGCCGACAGGCAGGGCTCTCTATGTGGGGCTCCCGATGGCCAGACCCAGAGCAGCAGTCTGGAGCAGGGCGCCCGGATCCCTCGGGGTTTCTCTGGCAGGCCTGCGTCCCAGACAATCGGGCCGAGCAGCAGGTACCTGTACCCCCAGTCGCCCAGAATTTTCTATAGCGCTCCCCTCTGTGCCCGCCACCCCAGCACAGCTCGGCAGCCCCTGGCTCGGGTAATTTCCAGCGGTAATTATTGAGTGTGCACAAAAGCCTGGCTTGTTTTCTCGTCCGAGTGGGGGCCCCGGGCAGCTTTGTTTGGGCCGGGAATTGTCGTGGGGCCTCTGTTTAGCCAGCTCTGTCTCCTCTTTGTTAACATTCCTCGCTAACTGCGGCTCCTCGGGGGCTGGAGACGAGGGGGAAAAGGCGGCGCCCACGTCCTGAGCTTCTGTGACCTTGCTCCCGGCTCCCCGATCCCCTGGGAAACTCTGGGCCCTGCTCCCGGCTCCCTGCACCCGCCGGGGACAGGAGTGTGGAGCCGGCGGCCGACGGGCCCAGAAATAACTCTGCTCACCTGCCAGGTGCAAGCCCCCCATCTCGGGCAATTGCTTTAAACACGGGGCCTTTCCCGTCACCCGGGGCGGGCTGAAAACAGTCATTAGGTGTCACTTTCTACGGCAACCTTCTCCGTCTTTGGGGGCAGAGCGGATAATTACACACCTGGCCCTCCGCTACCTTGCACGGCCCCCAGGACAAATGCTACCTAGGTCTTCCCGGGACTCGGAGCCCATTCCCACCCGGCACTTACACGGCCGACAAATGAATGTTTTCGCCTGTCCTCGGTTCACATAAATAGCCACAAATTCCTATAATTAACTCCAGTAAGCTAGGCTGGGATTAAAACAAAGGCTGGCTTGTTTACTGGGATGTTCTGAAACAAGCAATTTTCAACATTACAGTGTCAACTGCTGTCTCTGTCTTTGTTAAGCAAGGCATGGGGTGGGGTGGGGGGGCGCAGGGATGAATGGTGAGGGGCCCCGGCTGGGAGATGGGAAGGAAGGACGGCGATGATGTCGTCTGATGTTTCAGCCAAAAACCCTTCGTCCATGGGTCATCGGGTGCCTAAAACTCCAGGACCCACTCAACCCCCCTGGAGCCAGGAAGAGCCAGGCACGCACCCTCGCCTCTGCCCAGATGACGGGGTCGGGGGGGTGGGGCCCAGAAGTTACTCCCGGCGAAACCGGGTCCTTCCGCCTGCCCAGCAAAAATTCCCGAAATTTCTACCACTACGTATGAAAGCGAGAGAGAGCTTCGGAGACTGTCTGACCCAGGCCCTTCTCTTCCGGAGAGGGAGAGCGAGCCCCAGAGAGGCGAACACAGCTCAAGGTTACCTGCCGAGTTCTCATCAAAACAAGGTTCGGACCCAGGCTTCCCGGTTACTGCCAGGGGCCAGCCCGAGGGCGACCCTGCCTGCCATCGGTCTTTTTTGCAGCCTGTGAGCTAAGAGTAGCTTTTATATGTTTAAATCGTTAAAAAAAAAAAAAAAATTAAAAGAAGAAAACTACGCATGACTCGGCCCCCGAAAATTACATGGAATTTGAGGGTCCGTAAAGAGAAAGTTTTGCCGGAACACAGTCTCTCTCTCATCCGTTTCCATATTGTCTCTGGCTGCTTTCAAGCCGTTCGAGTTGAGTAGCTGCAGAGACTGGATGGCCACAGAACCTAAAATATTTACTCTCGAGCCCCTTGCAGAAAAAGCTTGCCGACCCCTGCCTTGATATATTATATGCTGCCTTCTTGCTCTTTTAAAAATAAGGCAGGATTTTTTTTTTTCCAATCGTTTTGTTTTCTACTTGGTGGCATTCTTTCTTCAAGCAAAACCTTGGGTAGGCCTTCCGTGTGTCAAGCTGATCGAAGGGGGGCTGTCCCGTAAAGTTGGGTGGGAGTGAGGTAAGAACCGCGAGGAGGCTGTGGACCCGTCCCCCCTCCCCCAAGTAGCTGGAGGAAGAGGGTCTGGAACTCCCAGGGGAAAACAGCCCCCCTGCTCAGGCCCCTCCACCCGAACCAGAGCCGCAGCGGGTGTTGGGGGGGGGGCCGACCTGGCCTGTGTCACAATTTCAGCAGAGGAGTGAGGTCTCTCAGGCGGACCCCAAGAGAGGAATCGTAAGGAGACTTTTCCGATGGGGCGGCCTGACTCCACGTGTGCGGGGCAACGGAATTGAATATTCAGCGAATCTGCCCGGAACCCTTCCTCTGCGCCCGGGGTTACGCTGAAGCTCCGGGGATCCCGAGGGGAGCCGATGGGACGAGGTTCCTGCCCTTGCGGCGCTGACATTCCAGTAAAAGAGACCGAGCATGAAGATGATAGTAATGCCAAGGAGTTACTCTGTACAAGGAAGAAAAATAGAGTAAGGAGAGAGAGAGAGAGAGAGAGAGAGATAAGCGTGCCATTCTAGTTAAGGAGAAAAGGAAGGACATCGAAGGGGTGAATCTGAGCAAGGAAGGAAGGAAGGAAGGAAGGAAGGAAGGAAGGAAGGAAGGAATAAATGAAGGAAGGAAGGAATATGCAAGAGTAGAGGAAACTCCAGACTTTGGACAGGGATGGGGCAGGCTGGCCCACACGGGTCACTAGATAGAAGCCTTAGGGAGCCCTAGAGAGAGGCAGATTTGGGCATTGAAAAACGGCCTTGAAAACTTCGAGCTTGAGGCTAGGCCGGGGTGGGAGCGGTCCCCCTGCCGTCACACCTTAAAACCCTGTGTCCCATCAGTTGTGATCCTAGCCAGCCCCCAAACCAGAGTGGCATGTCCCCGTTACCAAGACGGCGTATCTGAGGCAAAAAGAAGTCAACGGAGAAGATTCTGGTTTCAGGCCCCCTGACGTCGGGGGAAGCCTTCCTTGCAGGGAAGGGTGGGCTGCCAGAGACCACACGCAGCGAGTCCAGCCTACCTCCCCCCCCCACCCTGCAGCGTCCATACCGCCGCCTAAGCGCTCGGATGGAACTCTCTGGCCTCCAAACCCATGTGGGTTTCTTTGTCAATCTTGATTTGCCTTCATGGGCGCTTGGCCGGACGACGCAGCTCATATAAAGTGGAAAAGGTGTTGAATAGCCACCCAGTGGTGACAAGGGCCTCTAGCAGCACTGCCGCCTGGGCCCGGCGACCCACAGCCGTGTGCACAGTAGTCAGAACCGGGGAGAGGCTCAGCGGGGGACCAAGGGAGGCCGACGGCACGGGGCGCTGTGAAAACAGGGAAAGTCCAGCGCTTCTGCCCACAGGTGACCTTCGGCAAGTCACTTACCCTCTCTTGGCCTCTGCCAGCACCTCCGAAACCTGGGGGTGAATGGAGCCATAGCAACACGCCTCTCGGGGTCGCCGTGAACAGCCGATGAGGGGACAGACGCGAAGACCCAAGCGCAAGTACCGCAGGGGCCGTTACCGACAGAGGCAAGGCAGCGACAGCCCAGTCTGGCCGAGGGAAGGTCTCCACCTGTCCGAACACCAGGGGTCTCCTTAAACCACAGACCGTACGTGCGGAGATTAAGACCGGGCCTTCCGGGGTCAGGCCGCCCCGGGGTTCAAATCCCACCCCGGGCTCCGCCTCCAGCGCTGACGCTCCGGGATCAGGTGATTCGGGCCACGTTGCTTTATTTCTCCGGATCTTAGTTTCATCGTCTGTAAAGCGGAGCTGATAACGGGCCTCCCGTGTACTCAGGGGTTCCTACCAAACCACCCGTGTTGGTTACATAAATCATGCGGCCAGAGAGTGCTCGTTTTGTCGTTACTACCGGGTGCCACCCTCACCGCCCGGGGCTGTGGAGAGGACAGGCGGCAGGTTCTGGGCCCGCAGTGAGGACTGTCCCCATCTCCCGGGTGTCTGGGGGCTGCTCTGGGGAATTTGGTGCCGACGGGAGCCTCACTCCTCGATTCCTTCTCTTCCTCTGGTGTTTCCCACACCGCAGAAGCCAACCCTGGGGGAGTGTGTGCAGGAGGGACAGACCAGTGTCCTGCCTTGGGGAGCTGACTTTCGGGGGCGGGGGATGGGGACACAAGCGATAGATGGTAATTGTAGGGTGAAGGTTCACCAGGGGCCCCGAGGGGAGAGAGGACCGCCCTGGGGAGAGAGTGCAGTGAGGGGCCAGTGGCCGGGGGCTGTTTCCATAGAGTGGACCGTGAGGAGGTGACGGGCCTCTGAGGAGGTGACGGCCCCGCACGTGGACTTTCTCCGGCCTTCGGTTAGAGAAAGCTGTGTGTCGAAGGGAGGCCCGGCCTCTTTGGACACCTTGCCGCTGCCTTCGAGGCTGGGGGACAGGTCGTCCGGCTTTGTCACCGAGGCCGGAGGCCAGCCCCCGAGGCGTCCATCCTCCACAGGCCCCGGGGGCCGGGGAGAGGCAGGCACCTGGCTCCTCAGAAGGCGGGCCGCCATCAGTCCTAAGGAGAGCTATTTTTCATTCGGGCCAAAGGTACAATTAACAGCCTCCGCTTGGGCCTCGCCCAGCCCCAGGGCCTCCGCTCAAGGCTGACTGACCAGCAGGAGGGAGGGGACCCTCTCAATACCCCTCGGTCAACTGCCAGGGCTATTTCGGTGACTGTTATTTGGGCAAGGAGTGGGCTAGTGGCTTGCGGGAGGGAGGGAAGGAGGGAAGAGGCTAAAAATACCGAGGCCAGACTGAGGTGACTGGCCTCTGCCCTCTCCCGGGCCTGGTCTCCCTTCCTGGGCGCGGAGGGCCTGGTCCTGTTGTCTCCTGGCAGGGACAGGCCGCTGCGGGCTCGAAACAACCCGAGAGCCCTTTTGTTTTGGCTCATGTTAGTCACGGCCACTATGAGTCAGGAGGTCCCCAGGGGGTTAAGTGACCTCCCGGGGTCAGTAGGTGGAGGACAGACATCTGGGGTGCTGAGAAACAACCGTAACGGGAGCAAAGGCCAGGCAGAGTGGCGTCCTGCTGAGGAGAGGGTTCTGGAAGAAATTCTCGAGGAAGTCGCCTCCCCAGGCCCCACCAGCCCTCCGCCGGCTTCTGGAAGACCCCAGCAGCCCTGCCGCTGGTGCCCCTTGTCTATGCATCCGAATCCCGCCAGCCAAGGTCGTCTCCTCCAGGGTGACCAGCCCAGGGGGCTGTGGTGTCTCTCCTCTCCTGGAGGAGAGCTCTCCCGAACCCCGGCTCAGTTACGCCTTCATCTCGGGCGATCTACCCGACTTCCCGGGCCTCGCCCCTTTGGCCCCGACTGGACCGCCGTGGAAACAGCTCCCTGGTGACCTTCCAGGGCCCCTGCAGGACGAAACCTTCACAACAAGGGCTGCGATGTATGCAGCTTGAAGGTCAAGGTCTCCTGCACGAGGGAGCCCCGCTCTCCAATGAGATGGAGCGCATAGGAAGAGAGACCCCAAGAGGCCCTTGATGTTGGTCTTAGGTCATTCACCCATTCATTCATTCATTCATTCATTCATTTGTTCGTTGGCTAATTCGTTCCTTAAATACTTTCTGAGCGGGCACCTGGTACACACAGGCATTGTTCCAGGAATCCGGGGGGTGGGGGGGGTGGGAATGAAAGCCCCACATTCTGGTAGAACTTACGACCTAGAAGGGACCGACGGCTCACCGAGAGAGGAATCGATATGTCTGGGGGTGACCGGGTGTCGCGAAGACAAATAAAACCGGGTCAAAGAAATAGAGAGTGGGGGAGGGGGTGTGCCTGGGTGCACATGTGTGCGACTGTGCAGGGGCTGGGGGTGGTGATCGGGGAAGGTCCTAGCTGCAGCAGGGAGAGTGGGAGCCACTCGGATACCTGGGGGAGAGCATTCCAGGACAGGGAGTGAATGCAAAGGGGTGCAGCGGGCTAGCGGGGGTGGGGGGGAAGGGGAGAGGCCTCCACCCCCTTCATCCACCCTCCTCCTGTCCCTGCAGGTCCCAGGGTGGGGGGTGGGGGGGCGGAGGTGACCCCTGTACTCTCTCTTTTCCAGCACAGCACCCTCTCCCCAGGGCGGTCCTCTCTCCCCTTGGGGCCCCTGGTGAACCTTCCCCCTACAATTACCATCCTCTGCCCGGGGCTATTTCCTGCAGACTTGCAAATAGAACCTCTTTCAGCCCCACACACATTATGGTTTGCCTAAAACGGTGTCAAAGGGGCCAATTCTCCTGAACGAGGACCAGAGGTGAAGTTTACGCGGGCGAGCAGGAGTGGAAAACAAGGGCTAGGGGGTGACGCAAGCGCCCAGCTAAGTGTGCTGGAATCGACTAGAATAGACGGGCAGGCCTCGGGCTTCTGGAGGGGTGGGTTTTTCTTCGGGACGTGGAAATAAATAAGACAGCCCGCCCGGTGTTATCAGGGAGGGGCCCCGCACGGGCCCAGGGAGCACCCGCCCGGCTCCACTGAGCTCTCTCTGTCTCTCCTCTCTCCAGACTGCTTACCCTTTGTGAGCAGAAGCCCGTCACGGTGTGCCTTGCCAGCCACCTTGCAGAAGTGACGAAGCTTTGCTGGCAGAGAGAGAGAGGAAAGAAGTGTCGAAAGTTGGATGGTTCCACCCTCCATGCCAGCCCCCGGTGGCCGCCCAGGCAGCTCCAAGCCCATGTGACGTGTGTGCCCCGTTCTGGGCAGAAGCAGCCCGCAGGCACAGGGTCGGGTTGAGCAAAAGGCAGGCTGACCCCTGTGAAGTTCAGGTTTTATCTCCCACCCTGCAGAGGAAGCAGATGAGGTCCAGAGAGGGGTCGGACACTTCACGCTTAAAGTCCCATGTTCGCCAAGCGGCAGAGGCAAGATCCGAACTCAAGCCTGCCGACCCCCAAACCCAGGAGTCTCCCACCGCTCCAGACCTCTTCATTCTGACCCCCCTCCGCCTCGCCAAACCCTGGGCCGAGCCCCGTGCGCAGGAGCCTCAGCCGACCGTGACCTTCCCGCGGCCCCAGAGCAGTATCCTGTGCCAGCCCGGTCACTCCCGGCCCTTTCCAGGGCCCAGACCTGAGCCCTACCAGGCAGACGCTGCCTGCTTCTGCTTCTATGAATAAAGGTTCAGAGAGCATTTTAGGAACCAAAACCACCCAGTAATCTTCCCAGCCTTTTTAAAAACAAAACAAAACAAGAAGCCAGAACAGATGTTCAAGGAACATCTCGGCTAGTAAAGTGTGCTCACTCGGGTCACAAAAAAGCATCCCAGAACACAGAGAGAGGTCCGGGACCGGGTTCTGGACACAGACTTTTCTCAACATCATTTAACTTCCCTGGGCCTCCGTTTGATCATTTACCCAAGAAAAGAGGTGTTAATATCCATCTTGTTAATATCTCATTTGCCTCTAGAACCGGTTGGGTGTTAGGAACAGACACACTTGGGTTTGAAGTCTCAGCCGCACCGTGTTCTGGCCCCGCGATCTCTGGTATCTGATAGCCCCCCCACCCCCGGCGGGTCTCAGTCTTCTCAGCTGCAAAATGGAGCTAACAATCCTTGCTCTGCCTCTCTTCCATGATGGGCGTGAGGCTCCTGGGAAGGAGGACACTAGAATGTACCGCAGGGTACTCCTTCTCCCTCTGACCCCTCGTAGTCGTCACAGGACTTCACACGTATATAGAAACACCCAAATAGAGAGCGATCGTGCGTCGACGATTTTATTTAACTCATGAATTGAGGAGGCAACCGGAAGATACTACAACCGTTCAATGGAAAAATCGAAAGAACCACAGACCCAAGCAATCGGGAAAGCTGAAATGAATTTATAAAGAAACGCAAAACGAATCTCCCCACGCGCGTCCTCCATCGACACCATTCCGACCAAACAAAATTCATTTGCGTTCTTAGGGACAAGAAGCATTTGAATTCTTATTCACGTTCCACAGTTTTCAAAGATGTAAACTAGCTCCAAGACTAAGAAGTGGGGGGGCGGGGGGGGATAATCCAGAAGAATGAGCCAGATGGGACACACGGCATTTTTTTTTTCTGTATATTTCACAGCCTTTCACGATGCTTCCTGACGCGGTTACGGCGCCCTCCCGGCAACCTCCCCTCCCCTTCCAAAAGAGAGTAGCAAAGAAATTGTGTCTCTCGAGCCACTCGGATGGAGGTGGCAGGAAAAGTTTCAGCTTCGGGATCAATAGCGCTTGACTAGAGCGCTTGCATGGAGGAGATTCCGAGGGTGCTCAGCGCGGAAGGGAATGGGTGTGACCTGGGGCGGGGGGAGCAGGGGGGAACAGGGCTCTTCCATAACTGCCCCCCCCCAGTGTGATCCTCTATGCCTTCCCTTTCTGGCTGGCCGGCCTAGAAAAGGATACCAGAGTGACGTTGGGGAGTCCAGGACAGAGCCACGAGAGGGAGGGCGCCTGAGTCCCTGGGTCGCGAGAGACCCTCCCAGTCAGAGATAGTGGACGCGGGTGAGAAATTCACCCCCTTCTGCATTAAACCACTGAGGCTCTGGGGTTCACGTGTTGTAGCGGCCAGTGTTAACTTACCTCGTACAGCCTTCGCCTGTCTGGGTTTGAAATCTCATTTGCTTGCTGTGTGACCGTGGAAAAGTGACCTCGCGTCTCTGAACTGTGCGGATTCCTCAAACGCCCAAAGTGAAGATGATGGTCTACCGCTCGCAGCTTAGCTGGGAGAATCGGATAAGAAACTGTGTACGGCAGGAGCCCGTGACCTAAGGGGAGACTTAAAATCAAAAGCCTCTGCTAGGAATTGGTCCTTTCCTCCTGGAGGGCTCAGCCCAGACCTCCTTATAATTCTGAAAGAGAAGCCAGCTTCAAGTAGGAGCGGAAAGAGAGAAACGGAAGGCTTCTCAGCCCAGTAAGTGTGAGGGGCGGTGGAGGGGGGGACAGTGGTTCCCGGCATGCAGCAGCAAAGCCACGCTCTTTGGAGAAACGGTCCTTCCTCCACATGGGAATAAACTGCACTGACTCCAAAGAACACGGATCCTCCCCGGGAGGGGAGCGCTGGCCTCGCAGGCGATCTAGAAAGAACGTTGGTGTGTGTCTCTCGGATGGGGAGACTGAAGAGGAATTGGAGCCCCCGCTTTTCCCCTCATTCATAGGGCTGATCCCATCCCTAGCCCCCTTTTCGGGCTTGCGGTGGCGGAACTGGGAAAGCCTCAGAGAGGGCCCGTTGGGGGCACAGGGAGCAACCTACGTGCGGAACGCCTTTCCCTTCGGGGAAGCAGAGTGTCTTGAAGACAGGTCGCGGCTGCCGTTTTGCAGAGCTCGATAATGCCTGTGTAAGGAGAGATATGGGAATATTTTTTAAAAAAGATTTAAGGGAGAGAGCAATCAGGAGGACAAAATGCATCCGTGGTGGTGGCTGGTGGGAGAAAGAAGGGAACCATCCCAGTCAAGGTCTAGGTTTGCGAGGACCTTCGAGAAACAAGGGAATGACCAAGCTAAGGACCCCCGACCTCGATCTCTGTCACCTGGTCTTTTCCGAGAAGTAGCTGAACCTTAATGAAGAGACTTGACAGTTACAACGAATAAATGAATTCCGTACGGTTGCGGGATACGAATCCATATGCAAAAAACTCAGTTGCATTTCTATAAACTAATAATGCATTTTCAGAAAACTAAATTAAGGAAACAACCCCATCCGCCGGCAAACGGAATAAAATACCTAGAAAGAAAGTTAACCAAGGAGGTAAAAAAACACCTCACCGGAAAACGGAAGGCACTGATGAACAAAATTGGAGACACAAATAAACAGAAAGGGATTCCGTGCTCACGGGCTGGAAGAACTCATTTGGTCTGAAGGGTCCCTAGAACCCAAAGCCGTATCTACACAACCAGGGCAATTCTCACCCAAATTTGAATGACGGGTTTCACGGGAATAGAACAAACAATCGTAACGAGTGTGTGGAACCAACCACAGAAAACCCCCAAGGGCCAAAGCAATCTTGAGACAGAAGAACAATGCTGGAGGCACCCCAGCTCCCTGACCGCAGACTATATCCCAAAGTGACCACAGTCAAAACGGGATCGAACAGACACGCCGATCGATGGGACAGAATGGAGAGACCAGAAATGAACCCACACACATACGGCCAGTTAATATGACAAAGGAGCCCAGAAGCGGTGGGGGGCGGGGAGAAACAGAAACCCCAAATGTTTACACTGTCGCGTGGACCCTTCCGTCCGGCCGACCCTGGCTGGCTCCGTCGATCGTGGACGTACCTCTCCCCTCTGCGCAGCCTGCAGACAAATCCTGGTGTGATGGTTAATTTTACCAGTCAGATTGGCTGGACTGTGATGACCGACCATTTGGTCAAACGTGAGTCTGGATGTTGTCGTAAAGACCTATTTTTTTTTAGACGTGATTAACGTTTGCACTCCGTTGACATCGGGTAAGGAAGATGAGCCTCCTCCAATCAGTTGAAGACCTTCAGGACAAACACTGAGGTTTTTCAGAAAAGGAATTCTGCCTGCAGATTGCGACACAGAAATTCCAAGTCTCCAGCCTTTGCGCTCGAGACTGAAACATCGACTCTTCCCTGAATCTCCAGCCTGCCCCCTTGGCGGCCCCCACGCTCATGCGAGCCAATTCTTTAAAATAAATCTGTCTCTCTGGAAATTATATCTATATCTCTACCTTTAAATAAATGTAAATATCTATAAGTACCTTTTATAATTATAACTATATTATTATATAAAATATATGATATATATACTCGAGAGAGAGAGAGTTGGGAATGTTCGGGAACCTGCTGGAAGCACTCTATTCTCAAATTATGAGACTAAATTGAATCCGAGTCCCCAGCGAATGCTGTTTCTTTTGGAGAAAAGATTGGCTAAATTATGCAGCATGTACTGACTTCCAGTCACACTCTCCCAATATCATGAGCATGATAGTTGGAGTGACCGCGAGCTCTGCAATAAGTCCCGGGGATTTTCCGAGCCACCTGTCTTCCGAGCCACGTTTTCTGCCTTCAGATGAGATGCTTGCCGCTCAAGGGGAGGGGTCTCACAGGCAGAAAGGAGAGTCCTTCTCCCGCATGCGGCGTGGCCACCCACAGACACGGGGACACACATCGCTCTTGTGAACAGGTTTAGAGCCAGTAACTGCTTCTCGGAACGGAAGCTCAACAGTTCCAAATGCATCTATCATCTTGTCAAACTCCTTGGCCGTTGGGGGGAATTTGAGAACTGACTTTTTAAATTTAAACATTCGGAATGGCTCACTCTTCGACTTGGGACGCTTTGAAGTGGAAATGGACTTGGCACTCAGAATGGTCTTTGACATAGGTGGCCCAACAACTCTACACTCCAGCTACTGAGACGTGCCATACTTTCTACCAATCTTGCCTGCTTGTTACAGAGACTGTATTCTCAGCTGTGCGAGTCGCTGGGAGAGGCACAGGATTTGGAATGACTTGGACAGGGACTGGAGTTCTCTGTCTGGATTTTGCCAGCTGTCTGACATTGAGCAAGGTGCTCAAACTCTCCGTACCAGAGTTCTTTTGTTGTGTAAGGATGAGATAACAGCGATTGTCATCCCTACCTTCCTGAGTGTATCAGTCAGCACAGGCTAGGTCACGCTGCATAACAAACAACTTCAAAATGCCAGCGGTTTAAAACATGAAAGATGTATTTACTCACTAATACTACATGTCCATCTCATGTTAGCAAGGAGCTGTGCTCCACACCATTGTCATTCACGTAGGCTGACAGAGGCACCAGCTAGAATACCACTGGCCATCATGACAGGGTGAAAAGAAGGTGGAGACTCATGAAATAACTCTGAGATGCCTCCACCCAGAAGGGACACGCTCATTGGTTTGGGTAGGTTACAAAGCCACACTAACTCCAAGGCGAGAAGGAAATACTTTGTCTGTCGGGAAGGAAAATAGAACTGGATATTTGGACTAATAACCACCATACCAGAGTCCGGGGAGGAGCATGGGGGAGAATCCCTTTGATTAGAGAGGGCTTTGGAGACCGTAAAGAGTTTTCCTACTCATTACTCTTCTCAGAATATTCTGGTCTCCGGGATGACCACCTTATAACTGAGAATGGCCACGCATTCCAATGCCATGTTTATTTTTGTGTTTACAATCACATCGCTGTCAAGAAATACAACTGCAGGGGCGCCTGGGTGGCTCAGTCGGTTAAGCGTCTGACTCTTGGTTTCGGCTCAGGTCACGATATCACGGTTTCATGACTTGGAGCCCCACGTCGGGGTCTGCAGCGCAGAGCCCACTTGGGACCCTCTCTCTCTCCGTCTCTCTGACCCACCCCCACTCACGCTGTCTCTGTCTCCCTCAAAATAAATAAATAAACTAAAAAAAAAAGAAATACAACTGTAATCACTGAGAGCTAAAGGGAAAAGAACACAGATAAACTTCATATGAAAAGACGCAGTGATGCCAAACGAGGACCAGCTGACAGGTCATGGATGCTTCTGGAACTCCAGAAGGGCATGGGTGTAGCAGTCAGCACCCTATTCTTCTTTCAAGTGGCGATTTGGTTCTGGAAGACAAATTTCCTCTTAATCTTAAATATTTTTATTTTAAGATGTGAATGTTAACCTTTGAAATTTGAATGTTACTGCTTTTTTGGCTAAGTTTATCTTTAATTCGTCAACGCCTTTGCATTACATAGCTATCTGAGGGCTATAAGGTAGTTTTAGGTCTGTAATTTGCGGGGGACACTTGCCCATTTTTCTGCCAGCAGGTTCTGCTTCCAAAGGGAGAAGTTTGAAAATGCCAGCGATTTGCTTTCCCAGCCTCCCTTGCAGCTAGAGAACCATCACATGACCTGGGTCCACCAATCAGATGTGCTCCCACCACACTTTGCCCAGAAGCTTCTTTTTTTTTTTTTTAAGTTTTTTTAATGTTTATTTCTTTTTGAGAGAGAGAGAGAGGGAGACAGAGGATTTGCAGCAGGCTCCACTCTGTCAGCCCAGAGCCTGATGTGGGGCTTGGACTCAGAAACTGTGAGATCGTGACCCGAGCCAAAGTTGGACGCTTAACCAAACGAGCCGCCGCCGGTGTCCCTTGATCCGAAGCTCCTGATGCAAAAAAAAAAAAAAAAAAAAAAAAGGAGAAAGGCTATCTGGAACCCTTTCAGAGGAGGTTGGCAGCTACGACAGTGGCGACACGGATGGTGTCCGCAGAGACAGCTCCGTCTTCTATACCTGCAGTGGGCCCGGGCCCAGCTCTGTAGACCTGGTAGTTTTGCTTTTGTTTTGATGCTATGGGGCCTCCATTCTTGTCCTCTGGTCTTCAGGGAAAGTCTATGAGCCCCTCTATATCTTTTCATCAACACGTTTTCTCCTCTTCTTAGCCACCGTTGTTTTCTGTCGTTTGCCTCCTATGTATACATATTGAAATGCCGTCAAGATAAAAATCACCGGTGAAGCCTACGCGTTCACAAGGGGCATCCCACCACCAAAAGGATCGGGTCTGTGCTCAAAATTTGATTCTCGATTCCCTAGCGAGACACTTCTTTTCACACGGGAAGACTGAAGATGCCATAGGGGAGGGAAGCCACCAAGGTCCCACAGCGGGGAAGGAGGAGCCCCAACCGGGACCCAGATTGCTTGCCTTCAGGCCTCAAGGGCCTTCCAGGGAAGCGTCCCAGCTGGGGCACGCGGGGGCTGTGGCAGGCGCAGAGGACATGAGCAAGACCAGGAGCTGACGGTGGAACCTCGTCAGGTGTCCGCACCCCCTCTGAGCATCCCGGCAAGGGACACTCCAAGACTGGTCACTAGGGTTGCTGGCCACGGACCCAAAAGCCGGGGACGGGGTGAGGCAAGCAGCCGTGGCCCCCGGGGAGCCACCAGACGATGGCCCCACACTCCACGGCCCTCCTGTAAACAAGCCATTGTGCCTGAGAGAACATGATGACAGCAGGTCCTTCCGACCTGGTCTCTCTCTGTGTCGGAGAAAATCTGCAATTACCGTCTTAACCGATTCAGATACGGTGCACAAGGGGACATTTCCCAAAGTTGTGTACAGTCGCTGCAAACTTTCTCCTCCTCTCTCTCCTCTTCTGGGGCTGGGGGCTCAGGCTTTCTCCCTCCAGCCACCCCCGCGAGGCCAATGGCCAGGCACGCTCAAGAGAACATCACTGCAGAACCTTCCTTCCTCGCCCAGAATATATCCAGGGGGTCAAACATAATACAAACGTACTTTCCCCAACAAAAAGAAACCTTTGGGCAAAGTGTGTCTCTCATAAAGCACCTGCCGAACCACCTTTACCTCTGAGAATACCAAATGCACTTGTACACGGAAAGCCAATGGTTCGGACGTCTGAAAAGGCACATGTTAAAAAGTATATCTCCCCGGGCATGAGGCGAGTGACAGGCAGTGGTGACCTGGACAGGCCTGCACCTGGGTCTCTGAAAACCAGTTCTGGGCCCCGCTCTCCCGCCCAGCCCCCCTCACCACTGTAAGTCTCCCAGGCCCAGATACTGGTGTCGGAGAGGTGCCGTTGCGTGAGGAGAGAGGCCAGGAAGTAGAAAGAGCCGGAGCCCAGGACATTTCTGGGCTGTCGAGACACCCACTGGTAGTGCCTGAATCCGACCTAATCGTCACTTCATCTCTGCGTGCTTTCGTTCCTCCCCTGTAAGATGGGGGTGATGTTTCTACCAATCAGGACAAGCTAGACCATCCCGAAATCACAAACCACCGCGAAAGCTCGGCGGCTTCCAACAGTACTACCTGCTGCCAGCCCGTTGTACTCAGCCAGGAGTTTCCGTAGTCCAAGGGCTCATGTTACGATGCCATGGCGGGTCACGCAGGAGTTTCTGCTCATTGTGTTCGGAGCGGCTAACTGACTCAGAGCTTGCTGGTTGATGAACTGGAGGGAAAACGAGTGAAGAAGGCCTTCCTCTGGCCCAGACATCATAACACACGTCCCTTCTGGCCCAGACATAACACACGTCCCTTCTGTCCACACACGTCGGCCAGAACTAGTTCCCTGATCCATCCAACCACAGGGAGCCAGAAAGAGTGGTCCCACCGTGTGTCCTAGAGGGGGGACGTCCCAAACACCCAGTGACCAGCACTAATGCCTGCCACGATAGTCGCAGAATGTACTTCTAGGGTCGTCGAGAATATTAAATGATTTAAATTCACAATAAATTTTATCTAAGGATAGGCTGACTGTTTGGCGATCATGGTGGTGGTCGTGGGGCTTCTTAGTCGTAAGAATATTAGATTAGGACCCTGGGAGGGGAACCTGGGTGGCTCAGTTGGTTAAGCGTCTGACTTCGATGCAGATCTCGCGGTCTGCGAGTTCGAGCCCCGTGTCGGGCTCTGTGCTGACAGCCGGGAGCCTGGAGCCTGCTTGGGATTCTGTGTCTCCCC
This sequence comes from Paguma larvata, assembly GCA_030068075.1. NCBI lineage: Eukaryota > Metazoa > Chordata > Mammalia > Carnivora > Viverridae > Paguma > Paguma larvata. Next base: position 32,349,052 of record CM057841.1, on the reverse strand, counting down.
CTCTCTCTGTCCCTCCCATGCTCATGCTCTGTCTCTCTCTGTCTCTCGATAAACGTTTAAAAATAATAATAAAATAAAATAGGACCCCAGGAAACTATCAGTGAAGGTATAATCACCGTTTTAAATTGCTATTAAAATGAGAAAATTTAATAGGATAGCAAGAAAGCCTAAATCCTGGCGCTGCCACCAACTTACTGTGTGGTCGTAGGAAAAGACCCCGCCTGTCTCTGATCTTCTGATTCCTCTTTTGCGCAATAAGGGTCTTGGGCTTATGACCAGAGAATGAGGCTGGGGTTGGTAGGACGTGAATCGAAAGACCCATGGGGTTGGCTTTGGCTCATCCCCGTAGTCGGGGTGGCATGTGCCCCTTGGTGCTGAGCTCAGGAAATTCCTTGACATTGGAGCTGTCTGCGCCAGGCTTATGAATCTCAATCCCTAAATTATGGGTGACAGTTGCTTCTTAAAGAGGAAATGAATTGTCGCAACACAATCCAGCCATGTTGTATCGATATGATTAGCTAGTTATCCATGGAGTGCAGTAATTTGCTTTGATTTTTAAGTATCCGTTAGCAGCCAAGTCCTAATGAGGCGGCTCTAAATTGATTAGATACTCCGAGATACAGCACGGTTCACAGCCTGTTTCAGAAAACTGTCAAGATCCCGAGACTGGCATTTCATTGGATTTAACGATTGCCGGCGAAGGTGTGCATCCCAGCCAGATACAGTCACATTTGTCACCATGATCCTTTTAAGCACAATTCAATTAAAGCGTTATTCTCTAATTTTATTAGACCCAGCGCCCAGAGCTAATGCAAGCTCCTGGTATTGCGTCAGGAGGGGAGTGTGCACAATTTAATTTCCCTAATTGGAGTTTAGTGATCTAACATGCTTTTCATATCTTAATTCTTGGGATAATCTCCGGTTTCTGCACCTGCTACAATTCCTTTAATGGAAATGAGGAATCAGATGCAACGGGTCATGCCTGGCGTGGAATCTCCGGGTCACGTCTGCCTCATCGAGGGGAATTTGCACATCTGGATCCTTTGCTTCGACCCGATCCTTTCCCGCTGATCTCGGCCTTGACTTTGATCAGGAGCTTCTCTAGCCCGCGTACAATCGGCGTTTCCAACCAGGCAAGCGGTCTTAGAAGGAGGTCATGGGAAGAGCACGGGCTGGTTTGGGGTCTCGGCTCCATCACGCACCCACCCATCTACTCGATCCGTACTCGTGGGCACCTACTATGTGTGGGCCCTGTGTGAGGTATCGAGGGCGTGCACACGAGTGAATCGGACGTGGTCTCTGCCATCATGGGACTCCGAGCCGGCTGGGGAGAGGGTCCGAAAATAGTAATCACATGAATCACAAAACAGTCGCCCTTGGGATAAAAGATGTGTAGACAAAGGACAATGTAAAAGAGACCTTGTTCGACTCTCGGCTTGGTGGTAGGGAGGGCCTCTGGGGAATTAGTCCAAGACTCTAAGGAGTTCCTGTGGCCTTGGATGAGGGCCAAGGGAAGGGCCTTGAAGTGCCCAACCCCCTGCCCCAGACAAGGCCTCTGCTTCAGGTCTTGGGCAGTATCCCAATGCAGGAAGAGACTGAATCATTTCTGGAGCCAAGAGCGGACCATTAGCTTAAATGAGGTAGAAGGTGCCAAGAAATTAGATTCGAGAGGTAGGCGGGGGCCAGATCCTACAGGACCTTATAGGTCTCCGTTTCCGTCTTTTGTCCCCAGGCCCCAGTGGGCGCGGTAAATTGTAAGGACACCCCTTCACAAGTCAAGATGGGGAGGAATATTTTATTCCTGACATTGTCTAGAGTTGCTGGGGCTTGGTGGTAATAAAAGACTCTAAGAAGAAGAAACAGAGCTAAGATGTATTGAGCTCTACGTCTTCTGTGTTTCTTTGCATGATCCTTGGATTCTTTTGCTGGCCATAGCGGGGCACTGTGATTGCGTCCTTTCTACAGATGGGAAAACGGGCTCAGGGAGGGAAGTACCATGTGCAAGGTCATCAGGTGGTAAATAGAGCAGGCTAGCTGAGCCCTGGCCATCCCATTCGCCTGATGTTATACCCTTCTCCCAGCCCCGAAGTGCAGGGGTCTGTGAAACGGGGAGTTTCCAGAGCTTCATCCAGGTCAAATTGGATGTCTAGAGCCCTGTGGACTCCACACATCCCCTCACTCTTCAGCTCTAGACTGGCCTAAGTCTGTCTGGCTCTGGCCAGCGTTCAGTGGTGGGATGCCCAGGGCCTCCTTCATTCCTGACACAGTCACTGCTGGGACCTGACCTAGCAACCTAACCTGCTGCTGGTCTTGGTGGATCTCAGAAGAAATAATCCCCTCCCGGTGGTCACAGCCACATGACAGGCACTGGTCAGAAACGGCTTCCCGTTGGACTCGTAATCAAATGTCGAGTTCTTCCTGTGGTCCAGAAGGCTCTGGAAATTTGGCCCCTGCTCTATCTCCAACCCTCTCTCCCAACACGCTCCCTCGTCTGTGCTTCAGTCACTCTGGCCTTTGTTAGGCTACTACCTTTCTTTCTTAATACCTTTGAACTTACTGAACCCTCTGTCTAGAACATTCTCCATCTAGAATATTCTCCCCACAGATCCTTTTTCGAATCTGAGCTCCAATGTCACCTCTCACACAGGCTCTTCCCGACCAACCAATCAAAACTATCCCTCCTTTCTTGACCCTCTCTATCCATCCTATTTTTCTTACAGGACCTGTAACTATGAAAAATCATCTGATGTATTTATTTGCTTATTTATTATCTCTCTCCCCTGACTAGGATGTAGTTCCATTAGGGCAGGCCTAGTCTGTCTTATTTTATCCAGCACCTACTACAGTATCTGATCCACAGTAGATGGTGAATAATTGTTGAATGAATGGATGGGTGGAAAGATGAATAGGTGGATGGATGGATGGATGGATGGATGGATGGATGGATGAATTGGTGGGTAGGTGGGTAGGTGGATGGATGGATGGATGGATGGATGGATGGATGAATTGGTGGGTAGGTGGGTAGGTGGATGGATGGATGGATGGATGGATGGATGGATGGATGGATGAATCGGTGGGTAGGTGGGTGGATGGATGGATGGATGGATGGATGGATGGATGGATCGGTGGGTAGGTGGGTGGATGGATGGATGGATGGATGGATGGTTGGATGAATTGGTGGGTAGGTGGGTAGGTGGATGGATGGATGGATGGATGGATGGATGGATGGATGGATGGATGAATCGGTGGGTAGGTGGGTGGATGGATGGATGGATGGATGGATGGATGGATCGGTGGGTAGGTGGGTGGATGGATGGATGGATGGATGGATGGATGGATGGATGAATTGGTGGGTAGGTGGGTAGGTGGATGGATGGATGGATGGATGGATGGATGGATGGATGAATCGGTGGGTAGGTGGGTGGATGGATGGATGGATGGATGGATGGATGGATGAATCGGTGGGTAAGTGGGTGGATGGATGGATGGATGGATGGATCGGTGGGTAGGTGGGTGGATGGATGGATGGATGGATGGATGGATGGATGGATGGATCGGTGGGTAGGTGGGTGGATGGATGGATGGATGGATGGATGGATGGATGAATTGGTGGGTAGGTGGGTGGATGGATGGATGGATGGATGGATGGATGGATGGATGGGTGGGTAGGTGGGTGGGTGGATGGATGGATGGATGGATGGATGAATGGGTGGGTAGGTGGGTGGATGGATGGATGGATGGATAGATGGATGGATAGAAAGATGAGGAAATATATTGATGGACGCCACAGAAAGAGCAACTGCAGAACCATAGATCATTAGGCCTGGAATAATCTTCAGAAAGAAGGTATGAGTCTCTCATCTTCCAGAAAAAGAAGCTGAAGTCCTGAGACCAGAATAGACTCATCTAGGCCCAGAAACCTGGCTTATAGTACTGCTTTTGATTACAGACCCCCAGAATCGAAAATAAAAAAAAGTGCTGAATAACTAGAGGAGGGTCCAGGTGATAAAGTGGAAAGAGCCCTGGAGTGGGACTCCAGCATCTGGAGCGGCTTGTATCTGTCACTCAGAGTATATCAAAGAAGGCCAAACCCACGCTAGGAATTCAGCAGAGGGAATTCGATGCAGGTATTTAGCTACGAAGGCATTAGAAGAGCTAAAAACTCAATGAGGAGAAGGTGACGCAATCCTGAGACTAGCAACTGGGACAAAAGGGACAGAGAGAGGAGGCGATGTTATAACAGCTCAGGTAGAAACTCGTGGGAGAAGCTAGAACCATGGAGGGCCCGCCCTAATAACGTGAGGATTGGGGAGAGAGGTTGCCAGCCAGAACGAGGAGTTACAGACCAAGAACACCTGCTGCCAGAGACACTATCCACGACAGAGAGCAAGGGAGAAATACCCTGGCTTCTCCCTTCTTCTCAACCTCCCCCACTCCCAGTCTCCCACCGGCACTTCCTATTGGCTGAAGCTAGCTGGAAGGCAGTTGTGGAAGGATCATGGGAAATGTAGTTTACAGGGATCCGCCGCGCGATTGAGCACACAGCAGGAAAGGGGAGGGGGACTGGTCTGAGCGCAAACAGGTGAATGACCAACTCACTCTTCCAATGGCATCAGTGCCATCCACCTGCCACCTGGCCCACTGCAGCCATTACGTCAGCTGCCTGGACCCACGGGCAAGGGCATTTGTGACCCACGGTGTTGAGAAAGGACCCAGAAGCCAAGCGAGGCCATGGACGAGTCAACGTTGTAAGGCAGCAAACACTCTGAGGAAGCAGGTCTGAGTGGAAGTAGAACGAGTTCTTGGGATGCTGATGAAATGGCCTGTCGGCCAGGCTTCCTAGGCAGGAGGGTCATAGAGACAGGCAATCTGTGTGTTCCTGACTTAAGACTGGAGCCTCTCTTTGATTCCCGCCCTTCCGGAAGCTGGCAGTCCTTCTTTCTCTGGTGTTTGCCTGTGTGCCCTCCACAACGTGAGGTCCCTTGAGTGAGCCACTTTCTGGCCACCAATAGAGCCCAAATGGGACCGGCGACTCCGAGGTCCGTAGCACTTTCCTTGCCCTCGGGACACCTGCTTCACGATGATTTTCATAGAGTTTTGTGATAGGGTGGGGAGCGGGCGAGCGGCCATTGCCATTCGACGGATGAGAAGACTGAGGTCAAAAAAGAGGGAGTTTATGCAGGGTAGTACAGGGAGTTTCTGGCCTGGCCAGGACCTGCCCTGCAAGGCCCGGTTCTAGAACTTTCTGCTCCTCGTCACCTTGTCCGGTGTATCACTGACATGAGTTTCCTCCTACCGGCTCAACTCCCCCTCTGCTTCGAGGCAGGGCTGCTAGCCTGAGTCTATCCGAAGGGCTTGGGTTTGGTCAAAAAGTGAGAACTTCGGCCTCGAGCCACCTAACAAATGGAGTGGAGAGAGGAGAAGAAATCTTTCAGAGACAGAAGGCAGGAAAGAAGCATTTTCTGGAAGGAACCCATAACAAGCAACACTTGCCCAGGCGGCGCTCGGTGCCGGATGCCGTACTAAGCGGTTGACTTAAATCAACTCGCTTCATCCTCCCAATAACCCCGCGAGGTTGGTGGGGGGCAGAGGCGGCAGCATTATAGGGAGACCAAGTATCCGAGGCTCAGAGAGGTTAAGTAACTTGTCCAAGGTCACGGAGCTAGTAAGTCACAGAGCCGGGATTTGAACTCAGAAGGCCTGGCTTTAGAATCTTTGTTCTTCACGTGTATTGGCTTCTTTCAGCTTCCCAACACCCCTGCGACCAGCTCCTCGCCGTACCTGCGCCGCAGAGAGAGTAAAACGGAGCTCCGAGGAGGAGACAGGACTCGCCCAAGGTTTAAGACTTGTTAGCGGCACATTAACAGGCTTGTTCTGTTTGGGTCGCGGCCAGACGGCACCTCCCATGCCTCACACCCGCACCCCCGGGTTGAGACACGAGATGATAGATACAATGACAACTAACACGGGACGCGTGCTGTGATGTATCGGCTTCTGTTCTCAGGGCCTTACAAGCACTAACACATGTAATCCTGACACGAAGCCTATAAAGAAGGCATGACTTACTCCCATCGCCGATGAGGAAATGAAGGCCCAGAGAGGTTAGGCGGTTGGCCCAGGGTCACACGGCTGGCAAGCGGTGCAGTTTGGTCTAGAGTTCTTCTGCTTTTCTGTCTTATCTCCTAGACCAGAGCCCCCTGTAGGCCTGAGGGGCACCGAACGCTGTAGGAGAACCGCATCTAGGGGTGGGGGAAGGTACCTGGGGGAGCCCGGGCCTCCCCGACTCTGACCCACACCAGATACATAGCACGTGGATCCCAGATCGAGGCGGGGGGCACTCTCAGCTGGGACGGGGGGGGGGCTTGAAAATGAGACACTGGTGTCTGGCCCCCACCCCCCGCCCCGCCCCACCCCGCCCCGGGGCTGCTGGGTTCGCTAATGGAAACCCACAGACGCGGCTGCCGGGTAGGGTGGGCATTTTGCTCTGCGCAGGGGTGATCCCACCGTCTGAAACTAATAGGGGCCAAGTCGGTCTGCGAGCCGGGCTGGGGACCGAGGCAGGGGAGCGGGAAGATGAGAGGGGGCTCTTAAAGCAGAAAGAGAAGCAGACAGAAGAGGGGGCCGAGGGGAGGGAGCGGGAGTGATATTAAGAGAGAGGGGACAGGGAGGAGAGACATATCGAAGCCACTGGGGGGGGGAGGCAGTGAAAGGGGAGAGAATAATTGTGAGCCAGCACGTTTTCATCTCCCCCTCCCCCACCCCTCTCCTCGCGTCCCTCTTTTCCTCCCCCCACTGAGGTGGGTGACCGTCGTCCTATAAATAACAAACAGAACGAGACTGGAGGCCCGGAAGACGACCGAGGGAAATGAGCACGGAATTGTCTTGGCAAGCACTGGCCGAATAAAATGATTCTCTCCAGCCTTTCCTGCCCTGGATGGGGCCGCGGTGGTGGTGGGGCGGGGGCGGGGCGGGGGGCGCGGATAGGGCAGGGGAAGCAGGTCGCACGCCCGCTGGAGGAATTACCTCTCGGGCTCTCTCCTGGGCGGTGAGGATTCATTTGATCTCATCACCGCATCTGGCTGTCCTGGCCAGGTAAGTGCTCGCGACAGTGACAAATGACCCGTGGCTCTGAGAAGGGCCCCGGAGACATGAAGGCAGGTCTCCAGCCTCCACCCCCGACTTGGGAGCCCAGAAGCCGGCACCCGGGATGACAGGACGCCCGGGAGAGTCCCCTGAGACCCCCCACAGATTCCATCGCCCTTTGCTCCACGGTTTTAGGGCGAGGAGCCTCTGCGACTCGCCCGGACCCCAGGGAGAGAGAGGGTCACCCTTAATTATGGCCCTGCTTCCGCAGAGCCGGGCATGGGGACACCAGGACTCTAAATCCCAAAGACAGGCCTTCCGGTTAAGACTCCCGCTATGGGTGACCAGCTCCTGGTTGAACCTGGTGAGATTTCTTTGTGTTTTCCTGTTCGATAACAGTAGTGCTCCCGGAAGCTTCACCGTGCGTGGCTGGGTCTTGCTCCGGGCTGGCTCCTTCCTTCCTCCTTCCCTCCCTCCCGTGTTTCAACAAGTCTTCCCCGAGCACCTGCTCCGCCCAACCTTGTCCCGCGGTCTGAGACTAGAGCAGCGAAAACGACAAGGCCCCCGCCTTCGTGTAATTTATATCCTAGGAGAAATGACAGGAAATAAGTAAACCCACAGACGGCAATACTCTAAATAGTGTTAAGTGCTATTTATTTTAAAAAAGGGGGTCATGGGTGGGGCAGGGAGGGCTGGGTGGGGGACTGGGGCAGCACGTGGCCGGGCAGTAGGGAAGGCGTCTCGGAGGGGGTCGGTGAGCATAGCGGATAGTGGGCAGGAGGCGAGGTCGGGGTGGGAAGATGAGGGGTCGGTTCGTGGGGGACCCGAGGGGGGCCACCTGGCTGCTGTGTGGGAAGTGGACCTGGAGGTCACAGGCCAGGCGAGCTGCACGCCGGGTGGAGACGGTAAAACTGGGGGAGGGGCTGTCCCGGCTGAGTTTTGAAGGCAGAGTTGGCTGGATTGGCTTAGACATTAGAGAAAGAGTAGAATTATCTTTTGTGTTGGTTTGTTTGGGAGAGAAGGGGAGAACGAGCCAGCCCGGGAGGGGCAGAGAGAGCGGGAGAGAGAAATCCGAAGCAGGCTCGGAGCTGTCAGCGTAGAGCCAACGCAGGGCTCGAACTTACAACCCCTGAGATCACCACTCCACCTGAGCCAAAACCAAGAGTCTGGCGCTTAACCGTCTGAGCCGCCCAGGCGCCCCTAGGATTATCTTTGAACGATGACCCACTGAGTGCTGGGGGAAGGGAAGGCGGCTCCCCACCTCGGGGGGCAGAAGCGGAAGCCCTAGCCCCCTAGCTGGGCGGGCGCCTCCGCCATGGGAGAGAAAGCTAGGCCTGGACCTTGCCCCCAGAGCTCTCTGGCAGCCGGTGGGGAAGAAGGCACTCCTCACAGACCATTTCTTCCCGCCACCTCTGGCGGGGGCCTCTCTGCAAAGTGTTATAACCCCCTTTTTGCACAAGGAAGAAAAAAAAAATATATATATATATATATATGCCTCGATTTCCATTGATCCATCCTGAATCGATGCTTTTAAAAAATCTCACGCACATTTGGCTTAAGAGCCAAAGCATACATTTTATGTTTCGACACGGTGTCATCGATTGCAGGCCCGCGTGCGCGCCCCACCTGCCGGAGCCCCCCCGCCCGCCCCGGCAGCCGGCCCGGGCGCGGTGCGTCCTTAATGGCCTTGCCCCCGCCTGCACCTTCCATGCCTCCCCTGGCCCTCAGCACGGGCCCTTTCTCGGGTTTTTTGAAAGGATCGATAAGGTGCTGAGGCCCCCCGCTGCTGCCTGTCACTCACGCTCCGCCACGCCATAAATTATGTATCTGCCTCTCTCTCTGGCTCTGGCTAATTTCTGCGGCATTCGCCCATGGCCCCTCCGATGGTTGACTCTTCTCGGCCTCGGAAGCAGGGGTGCAGTTGAACTTCAGTGAGGACGCGGGTCAGGGCAGCGGGCTTGGGAAGAAGGGTGGTGATGGGAGGGGAGGGCGGCTGGAATGGAGGCGGGGAGGGGGAGCGGGCTGGGGCTCAGGGGGGAGACCGAGCGGTCCCGGGACGTTTTCAGGGGGGCCAAAGGCTATCAGGACCCGTTTGGGCCACCTGGGAAGAAGGAACCTATTTCTGGGGGAGCAGGGAGAAACAGAAGGTGACACGAAATGGGTCTCCTGCTCTGGCTTTTATGTCAACGGGAAATCTGGCCGAGACCGGAGCAGGCCATCGGTAGTGAAGACAGCGGGCACCGGCTCGGTTTGCTGGGGAGGGGGCCCCCCTTGCTCAGGAGCCTCCGGGCACCCAGAATGCCGCCTGGTGTGTTAGAGCGGCAGCAGCTGGGGCGGGGGTGGGGGGAGTGCGGGGGGGCGGACACCTGGGTGGCTCGCTGGTTAAACGTCCGATCTCAGCTGACGTCATGAGTTCAAGCCCCGCATCAGGCTCCAAGCTGACAGCGTGGAGCCTGCTTGGGTTCTCTCTCTCTCCGTCTCCCCCTGCCCCTCCCCACCCCCCCCCTCTCAAAATAAATAACACTTAACAACGACAACTTTTGAGCAGTGGGCTGGAAGGCAGGAGGGCCAGTCTCTGCCCCTTTTTTATTTGCTGTGTGACTAGAGACAACCCGAGATTCCCTTCCCTCCGGGGCATAGGCCGGAGATCAAAGTAGCTGGTGTTTGTGACAGCTAGCATTTACTGAGCACTTACTGTGTCCTGTCTCAGTCCCCATCTTCACAACAGCTCGGGGGCAGTCACAATCCGTATTTACAGATGAGCAAACCAAGTTCAGAGAGGTTGAGTCAGTTGCCCAAGACCGCACAGCTAGAAGTGAGGGAGATCAAAACCAGACCTGGCCAGCTGCAGAGACTGTGCTCAGAGTCACTCAGCCCCGCTCCCCTTGTGACTCCCAAGGCCCCCTCCTGTTCCCTTCCTGTTTGATTCTCTTAGAATCTGCTCACGTGGGCTTCGTACTCTCGCTTCCCCGGCCCCTGCCCTCAGCGCCTTCCCCTGCTACAGGCCCATCAGGACACTCTTCCCTGCACCTTCTCCCCCCCTCAGTCTACATAACCACCGTGCCCCCTTCTGCGTTGACAGGACAGTGGTGCCCTGTGGATCGGTACGTTTTTCCCACCTGACTACGTTTGTGCAGTGAAATGTAGAGAGAGGTTTGAGCCCCAAATCCAGGTTACCGTCCCGGCCTTGCAAGTGCGGCCTAGAGTCGGTCGTTTCCTCTGTCTTGACCTCAGTTTTCTCTTCTATGAAATGGGTATAAAGTAACAGCAGTTTTCTGTACCTCTTAAGGGGCACGATAAGGAGGGAGAGAAATGGGTCGTTCTTCAAGATCAAAGTGGGTAACCAGTGACGAAACATTTTGAAGCTCTAGAAACACCGGACACGTGCGACAGATGGCTACCGATATTTTCCAACGTGCGGCGTTTCTCTCCCGCTCGGGGGAATGGGACTGTACCGGCTGCTCTCGGCGACGCGAAACGGGAAACTGGGAAGACAATCTCTTTCAGCTAGGCCAGAGTCGCCCGTCTACTGGTCTCCAGGGTTCCCCCGAGGCCCGGGCCAGCTCTCTGGACAACGGACAATGTCTCCGGGTTGGGAACAATCACAGTCTCCCCGGTCTCCTGTCCCGCTGCCGCGAGCGTATCTCTCGTGGACAGAGTCCCCAGACCTCCCGAGCTCAGAGCTGACAATATCTGTCCGTGCCTCCCAGGGAGGAGGGGTCTCCAGCCCTGAGCGGAGAACCGAGCCGAGAGCCCCGTTGCTTTGATACGCATCCGTATGCACAGTCCTGTTCTGAGGAATTAGTATCCGGAAGTCACTTGGCACAGTGTCTGGCACACAGTAGGCGCTCTATAAGTGCAGGTCTTCACCATTTATTCATTATTTGACTCGCTACTCAAGCACCGCACTGGTTTGCACAGCACTGGGGGGTGACACTTACATGCATGAGGGGTCTTACTCATTACCTGTCTGAAGCCAGACACTGGGCCAGGGCCTTTGGGCTTCACTGATGAAGAGAGCCCCCTCCCAAGGATCTCACAGTCTGTGGCAGAGGAGATGGAGGTGTCTATGCACATCGATGATTCCAGCATAAGGCAGAAAGCAAGGAATAGCCCTTACAAGATAAAAATAGACAGAAGGGGAGGAGGAAGGGAAGGACAAGGAGGGGCGGGAGGAGAGCTCTCAGTTGCCTTCAGGGCTCAGGCTGCTGAAGTCAATCAGGGAAGTAGCAGAGGTGGAAAACTCTAGAAACGCCTGCCCCACCTGCAGGGGGCAGCAGCCACCCATCTCCGGACAATAGCTTTTGTTCAGGAATAGTAGTCGAGGGGCAGGCTCACCGGGGCTTCTGAGTTCTCTTTAGAGAAGCCGGAAATCCAAATTTTGTTGCCGGATCTTCTGATTTTTGCAAATAGAGGGCCGGTCAAACGCAAGGGCGACGGATTTGCAGCTCTGGCTTGAGCTTTCCGAGAAGAAGTCCACTCCTTGCCCGGGAAGGCTTCGCGGTGGTGTTTGAGCCTGACCTTGAAGACTTGGGAAGACTGCTACGTGGGAAGACAAGATGAACAGGGACCCAAGGGAGAATGCAGTTCATCTATCTCACTTCTCAGATCATTCGACGGAGGCTAAGGGGCTGGTGCCTTTTGGTCGCCCGTGAACAGGGGACGTTCTGAGAAGTCGGCCGAAGACGAGTTGCAGAGAGCCTTGAATGCCAGGCTAAGGAATCTGGATCCGAATAAGCGTGTACGCTTAAGAGCTACTGCTTCGGAGCGCTTCCTGGGGGCCGGGCTTTGGGCAGCATCTCCGGGAACCTTCGCAGGGCAGTTGCCGCCATGCCCGTTTCACAGATGAGAAAACCGAGGCCTAAGGATGTTTAAGACACATGCCGAGTTCACCCAGCGGCACGTGGCAGAGCGGGTCCTCAGACTCGGGCCTTTCTGCCCCCCAAAGTCTGCGTCCCTGGCCGCCGGCCAACCCCGCCAGAGAAACGGAGAGCGACGGATTTTCGCAAGAGGTCCCGCCGCCTACACGTAGTTTTCAAACCTCTCACTCATTTACTCCCAGGGCCCTGTTTTGTTTTATGGACTCGAAGATTAGGTTTCCACATTTCTCGGGCACTCTCTCCCCGCCCCTTTAGAAACACAGCTGTCTTTGAGGGTGGGGCGGAGGAGTGTTTTAAACAAGAGTTGTTTAACTAATTGCCAATTATCTCTGAATAGGGTATGGTTTCCAACAGCTGTAAGGGGTTTTGGTCCCCATCCATTGCCTACTGTTGCTGGTACTTGGGAGCGTGTTGAGATATTCTTGGCCTCTTGCTTCAAAGAGACGAACCGGGGCCTCACCGCGCTCCCCCCCCCACCCCCAGCCCCCGCCCCCATTCCTGCAGACCGACTCAGCCCTGTTTTGTACCGGCTGGCCGGCTCGGCTCGGGAGGCACCGACTCTTCCTGCTGGGAAGAAGATGCGCGAAGACTCTCTCTGTTTCTCTCTCTGTGTGTGAATGGCTTGATACCTGTCGGGGCGGAATTCTCCCCCCAGGACTCTGTCCCTGCGCTGTCCTTTCTCAGTCTGTGTTAGCACTGCCCGCAGTGCAAAGGGTTCTGGCTCCATTCGGACATTAGACTTCGCCTCCTTCATTCCCGATCCAGTAGAAGGCTCAAAAAAAAAAAAAAAAAAAACCCCAAAAAACTTTAATACGAAATGCCAGAAGACCCCAGTGCAGGTGGGTGATGTTAACTGTCCCTTCTGGCTCTGTCTGCTGGATTCCTGGGAACAGGCCGAGGGGCAAACCTTTGTAAATGTTAATCTCCTTATGCTTAAGATATCGCGCTGTCTTTGATGATCCCAAACATGTCGACTCCTATCTTGGCGGAGGGTGTGCGGCCCAGACAGGCCAAATGCTTGTTTTGTCTTTCGTTTTCCTCCAGGAGGGCTCAGTGATGATATGTTCACCTCCAGCTGAAATCCAAACAAGTCCCTCTTCAAAGCCACGTTGGGGCGGCGGGGCAGGCCGGATTCGCTGCTCCTTGGGGGGGCCACGGCACCCCGGTCCCCAGAAACCAAGCTCAATTTCTCACCCAACACCCACCGGATGGAAGCGGACGGCCCCGGCCCTTATAAACTCCCCCCACCGAATAGAAAGGGGAAAAAAGAATAGATTTTTAGGAACCCATTCCTTTCTGTAGAGTTAGGGCCACGCCCGTCGCTGTAACAAATAAAACCAGAGGCGTATAATGGCTCGGATATGATGGAAGCATATTCACTCCTGATGTCAAGTCCAAAATGGAGGCTCCCGATGGGGAGTGGCTTTCCTCCAGAAGGTGATTCGGGAACCATAGATTCCTTGTCTGGAGGTGCTTTTCTTTTCCAGCGTGGTTCCCGAAGGGGTTGTGTCCACCCGCAACGAGTCTCGGAAGGAGAAAGAAAGGGTAGGGAAGACACACTCGCTTCTTACCAGGGAGCGCCGGGACGTAGCACTGCCTCTCGGAGTCCGTGGACACGAGCTCGGCAGGCGACTTCGGCCAGAGGCCAGGCCGGGAAATGCAGCTCCGGCTGGTCGCCGCCACCGCTGACCGTCTAAACCGGGGACACGGAAGCGTGGCTCTCTGGTGGACATTTCCGCCCACATCCTTGAGCTGCGAGGAGACAGCCGGCCGCCAGGCTGAGTCGGAGACAGAAGGTAGGGATTTGGGTTTCGGAGTCTGGCAGGGGTCCTTTTGGGTGAACCATCGGAACCCGCGTGAGCCTCCGTTTCCCCATCTGTAAATTGGAGATGAGGCCCGAATGGGAAGGGGTCACCGGCGTGACCGGGTTACAGACTCGCCAACATGCTTCCTGCCTGCTGCTGCCCGGACGTTTGGATATAACAGCTTTCCGGGGACAGTGGGATGGGGCTGATAATTTTCATGGATTTCGACCTTCCCTGAGGGGGGGGGGCAAAAATTATCGAAGGAGGCAGCAACGCTGGACCGATATTCGTGTAGGGTGACCATCGGCGAGCACTGAATGGAATAGAGGCGTCACTGCGAAGGATCCCACAGCCCCCACTGCGCCCGTGCGGTCCGCTTCGCTCGTTTATGTGGCCCGTCTGGCCTCCCTCGGCGGGTAAGTTTGAGCCTCCTGAGCTCTACAGGCGTCCTATAGGCTAATGATGACAATTCCATTGTCGGAATGTTCTCCTCCTACATTCCTGCTTTCCGAAGACCGTAGGCATGGCCAAACCTCCACCCTGGCTGCAGAATCTTGTGCCTTGGCCTCATTAGCCGATCGGCTCTAGAAATGGCTTCTTAACGACGAGGGCCAACGTATATAATTTTTGTAATTGTTGCCTTCTTTAGATCTTGGCAGAGCCTTCTGTTGCGAATACCACGGCACAGACTTCAGGGCCTTGTCCGTTTTCATAATGTAATGAGCGGGGAAGGTCTGATGCGGAGCCCTGGGAGTCCAGGAATATGATTAGGAGGTCGGCCTGCTGAGGCCAGCGCCGGGGAGGATGAGTGGCTGACAGCCCTAATTGATCGGCGCCGGCAGTGATGCCAGGGGCACCGCTTTGTTGGGGCAGACTGGCGGTCTCCTGCCCGTGTCCGCTTGGATATCACCGGGAAGGCGGCACACGAACAATCATGGAAAACTTTGCAAGTCTGTTGACAGAAGATAAGTTAAGAAATAGAGTTATATAAGACTGCTGGGCAGCAGGGGAAGAGAGAGAGAGAGAGAAAGAGGGAGGGAGGTGGGAGGGAAAGGAGGAGGAGGAGGAGGAGGAGGAGGGGAATAGTTCCGAGTGTATCGTTTGGGATAGGCTAAGGCGTGCTGTTATAACAAATGACCCCAAGTCTCAATGGCTTGAATCGACAAAGGTTTATTTCTTGCTTACGGCCGGGATCCATCGAGAGTCAGCAGGGCTCTCTGCTCCACGGGGTCCTCAGTCTGGGACCCAGGCTGATGGGGTCTCCACCTCCTGAAATGTCGTGACGGGAAGGAAAGAGAGAGATATGGTAAGTCACGCGCCGCCTTCGAAGGAACCCCCACGCCCCCCTTCTCTGCGTGTTTCATTGGCAAAGGACATCCCAGGCCACGCCTCAGCTCCCTCCGGACGATCGGGCAAGTTCAACCCCGCCCTGCGTGCCCAGGAGAGGACCTGGAGACTCTGAGCGCAGCCTGCTCTGAAAGGGAGCTCTCAGGGTTTCCAGGGTTCCGAATCCGGAAACCACATCCATCCGAGTTGGGATACTTTGCGTTGCACTGAAGGTGAAATTCGAACTACACGGAAGGGAATTTATGAACTCACAACCCCCCCAAATCCAGCAGGAGGTCTGTGTGTCTCCAGGCAAAGCTTACCCCCAGGGTTCGAAGTCTCTAATGTCTGTTCTCTTCCCATCCCTCAGCCGGACTTTGTTCTCAGGTTTCATAGTACCAGGGTTCAAGTCCAATGGGAAAAGAGGGCTTCCACCTCTCTGTTCCGTTTTCATATTTAATCCCAGTCCTCTATCTCGTGGGACCAAACAGGGTCATATGCACAGAGCTGAACCAATCACTGTGTCCGGGGGGTGGAAGGTGTAGTCAGACCCGAATCCTATGTCTGGCCCAGGAACTAGGCTCAAATTCACTTCGTCAAAATTGTATGGACCGGGGCGCCTGGGTGGCTCAGTCGGTTAAGCGGCCGACTTCGGCTCAGGTCATGATCTCACGGTCTGTGAGTTCGAGCCCCGCGTCAGGCTCTGTGCTGACGGCTCGAGCCTGGAGCCTGTTTTGGATTCTGTGTCTCCCTCTCTCTCTGCCCTTCCCCTGCTCATACTCTGTCTCTATGCCTTTCAAAAATAAATAAACGTTCAAAAAAATTTAAAAAATTGTATGGACCAAGGGGAGGGGAGGGGTGGTTCTCGAGGGAAATTCAGGATGCGGGGCTAGAACGGGGGTTCAAAAATATACACAAAGAAAACAGTACGCGTCCCCTGCAGGAGGTGGAGGTGTCCCTACCCGGTGGTTTCCCAGCTGTTTTGTAGAGGTGCTTTGTGGGCTGCCTCCAAAGAACAGGACGATCTTTTAACTTTCCTTTCAGTCAGAGCAATTGTACTCTATTTTCTCTCTATATATTAGGATTCCACATGAAAATGTGTTTGGAACTGAAATAAGGAGGCCTTCTGCCTAAAAAGTGGGGGGGATTAAACATTACTGCTCTTGGACCCCACCTCCTCATTGTATAAGAGACTGAGATTCAGAAAGATCCGATTTCTCTCATGTCTCATTGGCCAGAATGGATCACATGGGCACCTAGCCACAAGGGATGCTGGGAAAGTCCGCCTCTGGCCAAGGGGAACGGAATGCTCCCAACTGACCCAGACATAAATTGCATCTCCCCTAAGGCCGAGCACATCGCCACCCCCAAACAAAAGTGGGGTTTCTTCAGGAGTACAGGAGGAAGGAAATGGCTCTCCAGGACTTGTCAGCCGTGGTGCTAGGAGTCTGACCTCGCTGACAATTCCTTAGGGTGACGGCTGACCCCCGTGCCTCTGTTTATCCCTTCACGGATGGGTGAAATTTGCCTGCAGTTGTCTCTTTCATTCCTCCCCCAGATCCTGTGAGATAATGAATCATACGTTGACTTTTAAAGGGTCCACCCAGGGACACCTGGCCGGCTCAGTCGGTAGAGCGTGCGGCTCTCCGTCTCAGGGTAGTGAGTTCGAGCCCCGCATCCAGCTCTCACTGACAGCGCAGAGCCTGTTCGGGATTCTCTCTTTCCCTCTCCCTCTGCCTCCCTCTCTCTCTCTCTCAAAATAAATAAATAAACTTTTAAAACATTAACAAGATAAAAATAAAGTGTCCACCTGCAATGCACTTATCACTATGATTGTGTCCCTTTTACGATAGACAGACCGAACTGCAGAAACGAGCTGCACACCCGAGGTCACACAACTCGTATATTTAGCTGACACTTTACTATATGCCGTTAGCACAGAGAGAGACAGAATACTGAGGGAGGAGAGACCTTTTACTACATAGGGATGGACTATAGAAAGGTGGGGACAGAGTGAGGATGTGGGCATGCCAGGCAGCAGGAACAGCATATGCAAAGGCCCTGTGGCCAAACCGTGCATAGAAATGGAAAACAGTTTTACAGGTTTAGAGTATAAAGTCTGAAGGAGCATTGTGCTTAGGAGTTTGAGCCTTGTATGAGGCCCACAGAGGGCCATTAAATATTTTAGGCGGGGGATTATATCATTACATACGCCATCTCTCTTCGGTGGGGAAAGTCAGCTAACCGCAGGGGCAGGACTAGAGCTGGGGGGCCTTTGGGAGGGGACGGTGATCAGTGTCCTGGACCACCGCGATGGCGGCAGACATGAGGGGAAGTAGAGGGTCAAGGGGAAAACCAGAGACGCGAGATCTGCCAAATCTGGTAACTGGAGGTGCCAATCTGGAGAAGCTGGGAAAAGCTGAGGCTGAGTCCCAGGTTTCTAGATGGCGGTGCCATTTACGCAGGGGGGAGGGGGGAGGGTTAAGCGAGAAGACGGCTGTCCGGGCAGCCTGGTTGCCAGGCGCGCACTCTTAGTCCCGACGTGCTCTGGCCTCGGGACCCAGGACTGGGCCAGGGGCGTTAAGGGAACCCTGATCAGAGTGAGGAACCCTCTCTCGCTGGATTCGAGTACGCGGGACTTCCCACGCCCGCCAGCCGCCAGCTCCGGCCACCAGGGGCCTCTGCTCCGCCCTTCCACCCAAGATGAGGCACCCGAGCCCACAGGCTGGCCTCAGAACAGATCCCCGGGGGGCGGACACAGACCCCGAACTCTGGTGTGCACTTTCCCGCCTTCTCGGTCTGTCTAGCCCCGACGACCCTGAAGCTGGGCCTCTGCGCCCGGCACAGTGTTGACGGAAAGGGTACAAGGAGACGAGATTTAACCGCTGGATAAACTCATCTTAAAACTTCTGGGGAAGAATAAATGGCCCCAAGGAGCTAAGTCGAATGGTTTCAAAAAAGAAACAGCAAGAGTAAGGACCGCCCCTCGCAGGTTCGAAGACATCCCGCCAAGCCATCGGGAGCCAAACAGGACAGCCCGGGCTTAAGACAAACAGGCCATGAGAGCTACGAACTTCTCTGCGTTTATGGAAGCATATGTGCAAAGACGAATAGCTAGTTCAAAGCTCGCAGAAGTGGGGGCTTTCTGGAATCATCTGGTTTCCGTTCCAACACACTGGCCCTTAGTCGGTGGTCGGTGAACGTGCTGGCCTTCTAGGCAGGGCTAGAATGAATGGCTTCCTAAGACGCTCGGCGGACGGGCTCCTGCTTCTTCCAGCCAGCCTCCCAGGGCACAGAAATGATCGTCATGACTTTCCCTATCGGGAAATTCAGGCTCTGAGGAGTTAGGACATGTACTCGAGGTCCCACGGCTAGTGCGTGGCAGAGGCGGGGCGCAAACCCCCCGCTTTCTCTGACCCCAGGGCCAATACTCTCCGCCGTCTCTTCCTCTACAGCAGCCCCACATGGAGAGAAAGTAGTGTGGACTGGAGCCATTGAGAAAGCCTAGAAGCTTCTAGAAACCTTGGAGCTCAATCACTGAAGGGCGAGTGGATGTAGGCAGGTGCCTGGAAGGGACCGTGCTGAGCCGAAGAAGCCACCCCCAGCCGAAGGGCTTGGGAAGTGAGGTTTACTCAGCCGGTGGGGCCACAGCACGGGATACTCGTGAGGGGTCTTGGGAGCGGGACCCACGTGGAAGAGAGGGGGTCAGACCGATCAAGGGCCCCGACGCCAGAGAGGAAATGAGCCTTTTCACCGATTTGAAGAGCAGCTTTTTGTCACTCTCCTGCTCCACAACCTTCCGTAGCTCCCCTGGCTCCTGTCTGTCGGCCAAGAAGGGAAGAGCATGCCGACGGAGAGGTGGGGGGAAAGCCTGGAGACAGAGAGACCTAGGAGGGAGTCCAGGAGGGAGAGGACACGGTGTGCCGGGGAGACGGGAAAGGGAGAGCGTGCATTCCGGGGCAGCGTGTTGTAAAAACTCCCCTACGCATCCTACTACCCTCCTCGAATTAAGGGTCGCTGCCTCCCGGCATGCCTCAGACACCATTTCAAGTCTAGCAGTGAGCAGGTGCCTTCCTCTACTCACGGAAGGGAGCCGAGGCTGGCCACAGAGACAGCCACTGCCTAAAGCAGCAAAGAGCAGCCGGCAACCCCCTCCGGGTTCCATCTAGCCGCCGAAAATAAGGGTCAGACACTCCTAGGCCTTCATATCCACACCGACACCTGCTCCGGCGGGCAGATCTTTCGGTGCCTTCGTGTCTTCATCTGGAAAGTGGGGCGACAACAGTACCCGCTCCATAGGTTCAGCGAGGCTCTCCCGAGATCATGTGTGCAAAACCTTCAGCATAATCACGGGCGTATACTAGGAGCTCAGTAAGGTAGCGGTTATTGCTGATAAGGAAACGGTCGTGTGGGTAATACGTTAACCCTTCAACTGTGCGGTTAGCGGCTTTTAGCAAAAGAGTTGATGCCGAAGTCTCGAACCTCCTGTATTTTACAGCCCCTTCCCCTGCCAGGTGGGGGCACGGGACTTATGACTTAAAAAAAAAAAAAATGTCCAAAGATGAAACGAATTCTACTGCATTCGATTCGAGAAGCGGCCGGAGCAGGAGAGACCCGAGCAGGAGAGACGAGGCAGTTGAATGAACTGTCATTCTTCCTGCTACGGAGATCGCTAATTATAAATGGATGGGGAGAGAGATGGACAGATAGTGAATCATGAAAGCTAAACACGCTTTCTTTCTTTGAAGTACCGATCGCTATAAAAAAAAAAAATGAGAGAGAAAACGAAAGGAAAACCAGTTCCCCCTCCGCAAGCCTCCGCTTGTGTGACAGAAGTCCACGGTGTCACCTCTAGGAGTTTTTCATTACTCAGCGGTTTGGGGAATGAGTGATTGATGTAATTAAGGTTATTGGTAAAGAAAGACTCAGTTACCCAGGAAGAGATGAGTCAGCAGAAAGGTTAAGTAATGAAACAATGTTCCAAGGAGTGATTCTTAAAATAAGCTTTTATTTTTTTTTTCCTTCCTTAACTCGGGACATCTTAGCGATTGCTGGTCAGCAAAAAAAGAGATAAAGTAGTGAAGACGTGGGAAAACCACACCCCGCGAGTGTCGAAATTCTCAGGTGGGGTCATTTGCCATTAAGACAAACCGTATTTATTGAGTAATATGAGGAAAATGTTACATTTATGGAGCGCCAACCTTGTGCTCACATGATCTCACCCAGTCCTCACCTCTGAGGTAGATTGGCGTTATCCCTGTTTTCTAGATGACGGCGCTGGATTTCAGAGAGGTTAAGGACGTTTCCCGGGGTTGCACAGCAGGCAAATGGCATGGAGGGGAATGGAGGCCAGGCGGGCTGGCCCTGGAGCCCGCCTCTTCCATCGTCGCGGCTCCTGAGCCCCTCTGTTTAGGTTTCTCAGCCCCTTCATCTGGCTCACTAACACACTTGGGGAAACGGGGTGCCGTCAGGATCCGAACTCACATCTGTCTGACCCCAGAACCCTTTCAAAACTCCCGTGTGTACGGGGAAATGCAAGCCAGGGCGTTGGCACGGGGTCCGGTCATTTGTTTTCATTTCCACTAGCGTGTATGGGATACTCTGGACACGCCAAGCTTTGGGCTCCATGTCGGCTCTATAAAGGGGACTAGGGCTGTGGGGGGGGGGACCGTCAGGATCATATGTGATAGTCCGTGCAACTGATGGCGAAGGCTCAGACCAGAGCAGGAGAGACGAGGCGGTCTCGTCTCATCTTGAATGAGATCCCCTGGATGGATCTACGGGACCCGGGGAGTGAGGGCATATGAGGAAAGACAGGTGTGTCGGTCTGTTTCTGAGGTCCTTCCATGGAGGGGAGGGGAGAGGGGAGGGCCGACCCGGTGACAAGCTGCGCCGAGGGTCCTCACCCAGGGAGAGAAGAGAGGAAGGGGCAAGATGTTGGTGGGGAGGGTTGCCGTTGAGTGACGGTACAGCCAGGGGCCCAACATTTGGGACCGCTAGGGGCAGGGACCTGGTAGAGGGAGGTGGCATCTACCCCCTCAAGTCCACTCAAGTCCACCATCCCCCACGACTCGGTGCAAAGCTGGAGGGCCCGGCCCCCTCCTCTTTCCCCGAAGAAGGAGAAAGGTCCAGAGTCTTGCGGTGTGCAAGGGCATACTGGGTTGTTGGGTCTCGGCCCCTTACCCCCTCCCCCAAAAAAGAGCGACCCACACTCAAGGCACAAGGGGCTCCGGCAATCCAGTGGAATGGAAAAAGCCACGGCTCAGCGGGTCTGCCAAGTGCCTCCAGGGTTTGGTCCTGCCACCCCCAAACCAGGTGCGGAGACGCGGATTACAGTACAAGGGATTTAGTAAGAAAGGAGCACGGGGAGGGAGTGGAGGGGGGGTGAGGTGGGAGCAGGGTGGGGACGGCCAGGCAGCCACCCCTGGTTCTGTGTCCCCAACCAGCTTCTCGAACTCGAGCACGTCGAACAAGGCCGGGCCTCCGTCCTACAAAACAAACAGTGAGAATTTTCCCGAGGGCGGTAAGCACATCTCGGGGGCCGTGGGAGGTGGCGTTCGGTGGGCGAAGGATGCTCGCATGGGCCACGGAACCTTGAAGGCGGCCTGCAAAGGAGACTCGTGGGGTTGGGGGAACCCCTGGGAGCAGCCAGAGCGCCCGAGAGACGCTGGTCACCTTCAAGGCCCGGGGGACCAAGGACTTCATTTAATGAATCCGCTTTTTATAATTGTCTCCTGCCGATGGCAAGTGATACTTGCTTTTCCATGAGAGCAGCGGTTAAATATGCCTTTAAGAGAAGTCGGCGGGGACAGAACTCAGAGGAAGTGACTACATAAACAGTAGTCGCGGTCCTCCGAGGTCATGACAGGGACTGGAGGGTGGGAGTACCGAGGATTTTGAGAAGCACCGTGCAAAACCTTACAGACTTCAAGTCCCCCGGAGCCTTCTCAGACACCCCTTCTACATGGTCTAGGGCCTTGTCGGGTGTTTGCCAGATTAAAAGGGAAAACTACAAAGAAAAAAGAAAGGAAGGAGGGAAAAAGAACCTGCGAGAAAAACAACTCCGCCGACCAAAATAAACCAGGCCAATGCTCTTTCTACCCCGCTCTCAGGAGAGCGGAGGGGTGGTGTGTATCCGAAATGAGCCCTTGTCTCCAAGTCGCCACTGATCCTCAGCTTTTCTGTGATCCGGGAAAATCGCTCCTCGACGGCCAACGAACGCGTTTGCCCATCCGAGTATTTGGAGACAGAGTCGCCTGTTACCACGGGGTTGGGAGGATTTGACGGAGGATACAAATAGAGAGCGAACGAAACTAACAAACAAACAAAAAAAAGCCTTGTGGTTTGGGATCTAAAAAAAAAAAAAAAAAAGGAAAAAAAAAACGGCTCAGAAATGACAACCGTGTGGTGAGTCCGATGTCAGACCGAGTTAGCTGGGAAGGTGTCTAGGATGCTGGGGGACTGCGAAGGTATTTGGAATCCTGGGCTAACAGATGTCTCGCTCTGCTTGAAAGACGTCAAGATGCTTTTCCTAGGGGCCTGTGGGTTCCCTTGGGGACAAAGCCACGGATGGTTTTACTGAGATAAAAAAAAAAAAAAAATTGCCCAAGCCGACGACCATCTATCCACCACCAGGAATCAAGATAGAAAACAAACACACAAACAAACAAACACACAGAGAAACAGTCACGCCGAGACGTCGGGAAAGGAAGCGGGAAGGAAGGAATTCAAAGACAAATACCCCCTGATCAAAATCTCTGCGTGATGGGCGTTGGTTTGTACGCATACGGGCGCAGGGAACCTGGACTTTTTGCTGACATTACGTGGGGTCATGGTGAGCAGGCGGTCACTTCCAAGGGAAGAAAGGAGCGCATCTTTTCAGAGAGCAATTATTTAGGGAGAAACCCCTCCTGGATGGGGGGGGTGGAGGGGGGCGGGGGGGGGTGGGCAGCAGCCTCGGCTCCTCCTCGCTGTGGAGCGTCTGCGAGAGATGGTACGTTCCTGGCTGCTGCCTCATCTGTACTTCACACACGGAGTCCTGAAGAGGAGCCGTCCTCCAGCGGCGACGGAGGAGGGCTAAGATGTTTCCTGGCCCAGCCTAAAAATATCTCCCTTGACAGCCTGTCACAGTGTCTGCGATCGCACCATTATAAATTCATTCCTCTCTGTTAAGGCGTTTTGTTTCCAGTTCTCGGTTAAAATACAGAGATCCCGGAGAATGTGGCTTGGGCCAGGCACAGGCAGAGGGAGCCCAGCCTGCGAGGGGGCCAGACCCGCGTTTCCGGGGGCTCGGGGCTGCCTGGACCCTCACCGCGGGAGCTTGGGCGAGTCGTTTTCACTCTCTGAACTCGGTGTCTCCGCTGATAGGAAAAAAAAAAAAAAAGAGAGAGAAAGCGAGAGAAAAGACAGAAATAATAAAAGGGGAGATGTGGTGGTCAGGGAACTCTAAAGTGTCTGCTTTCTGGAAGGAGGGTCTGTTCGTTTTAGGGTTTGCCCTGGACTCTGCGGTTGGCCGCTGGAGGCCCGGCCTGCCCTGAGAGCAATTCTTTTGGGCCAAAGCGCTTGGAAGTCGGGTCAAATGGCGTCCGCTTCCCCCCCCCCCCTTAAAACAACAACAACAACAACAACAAAAAACAAGTCCCTGTTGCTCTCTTCTATATGACATCTCAGCAAATGGCTTCCCACAAGCCCCTGGGTGCTCAGGCTCAAATCCTTGGAGGCATCCGGAACTCCGCTCACCACCCCCCCCCCCACCTTCGGTCCATCCGCAAAGCCTGTTGACTCTACTTTCAAAAAATAGCCTACATCTCATCACTTCCCCCCACTTCTCTAGCTACCACCGGGGTCCAAGACAGCGTTGCCTCCCCTTGGATTCTCCATCAGCTTCCTGGCTGGGCTTTGCTTCTATCTCGCCCGTCCAGAGTCTCAGCTCCTCACGCCTGGGGGTGCCCTGAAGATAGACGTTAGATCCTGTCACTCCACCCCGCCCTCCTCCCAGACCAACCCTCTCTTCCTTCCCCTCTCGCTCACCTTGACACCCAAAGATCTCATCAGGATCAATAAAGCCCCATACAACCTGAACCCGGCTTTGCCTCGGCCTCATCGTCTCCCCTTGTTGTTGCTCAGCCCTGTTCCTACCACCGGATCTTTGCACTTGCAATTCCTTCTGCTTAGAAATCCCCCCCCCCCCACCGCCAATAACTTCACGGCCGATGCCCCGACTTCTTTCAGTGTCTGCTCAAGCATGCCTTGTAACGGACGCTTCCCGGATTGACCTGGCTGGGAGAGCACGCTCCCTTCCGCGCCCTCGCCCTACTTAATTTAATAGTTCTGCCAAACTCATGGCCCGGTCATCGTGAGAAGCGTTATCACATGCATCTGTTCACCTTCCGTCTCCCCCTCCACAGTATACGCTCCAGGAGGGCAGGGCCTTTGTTTGGTTCCCAGCCACTCATCAGCCCCTGGAACAGCACATCCGGAATATTGTAGGTGCTCAATTAGTATACATCGGAGCAAGGGAACAGAATAGTTTAAGCAGAACTACACTAGCCTGGAGGCTAACCTGAGCCTTCCACTGGAGGCGTCAAGGCCAAGGTGTCTCCTGCAGTATTTCGGCAGGTATTTTGATACCTGGGGAATCAAAGGTACAGCGGACTTCAGGGGTCGGGGGGCAGGGTGATATACCGAAAGGCAACTATGGGTCACTCGCTAGGATCCTCACAAAACCGGGGGTGACGCCGGCTTCCTTTTACAGATGAGGCCCCTGAGGTTCCGAGAGTTTAGCCGCCCTATGACATACACCTTGGTAAGCTGCAGAGGTAGTACTTAGCCACTAAGGCCCAAGTCCCCAACCACTAAGCCACAACAGCCTACCCCTCCATTCCCACGATGCCTGGGGGGTCCCTGGCCGCGCTCTTCCCAGGTATTAAGGGGCTGAGGCTGGAGAGGCCGCCACCCTCTCTGAGCTTGGATGCCCAGGAGCCTGGCCTCTCCCCACCGCCTCCCCGCCTCCAGGCCTGAAAAGCCCGCCCGCAGGGGGCGATGGTGGCACGGCCTGGAGTCGCCCCAATGCAGCGTGGGCCCCGCAGAAAGCCGCTAAGGTCAAGGAGAGCGCCCAGGGCCAGGGCCAGTGGCTAGGGGAAACCCTCGCCGCGCTGCGCGACCCCGCCCCCCACCCCGAGGCCGAACCCCAGCTGCGTCGAGCGCCGCCGCCAGGCCGCCGGTGCGGACGGGAGCGCTCCAGCCCTTGTTTGACGAGCAGCGGCCAATAAATTCATTAATCATCATTTTATGCCTCATCAAACCCCCTCCAAGCCCCTCCATGGGAGTTACACAAATTAGCCCCTGAAAAGACAGTAATTTCAGTATAGCGAGGTAAGTGCTTTCTGATGGGCTCCGCGCACAGAGCTCTCCTGACAAGCCAATCCATCAGCGCGTCGGGGACGGGGCGCGGCCCGGCCGCCCAGCCTCGCCCGGCCGGCCCCGGCCCGCCGGCCCGGCCTAGCCTCCCAGCCCTGCCCAGCCCAGCCTCCGGAAGCGGGGGGGGGGGTAACCTGGCGAAGGTCTCCGACCAGGGCGCCCCTTTCCGGGCCCCTTTACACCCACGCGCCGCGGCGCCGCGGCCGCCGTCTCCGGCCTCTGTCCTCACCCACCTCGATCTCCTCCCCCGCCCTGCTGAACGCCAGAGAAATCTGGCGGCGGGAAAAATCCCAGGCCCCCAAATTGGGTAAAGAACCAAGGATGGGGGAGAAGGAGGCGTTGGCGCTGAAGTCTTGAACTCCAGCCCAGGGGAGGGAAGAGCCAAACGGCCCTTTCCCTCCACCCCACCCCCCCATCTAATGTCTAGATGTTGGGGTCCCGTGACCCCTTGAAGTGTTTGAAGGCCTGTGGGTATTGCGTGCGCACGTTGTTGGGGGGAGGGGGGATCCATGGCTTCCTGACGGTTCTGAAAGAAATTCCGGCCTCTAAAAGAGAGCCATCTGGGAACAGAGAAGGGGGTTTCTCTGCATCAAGGGCGGCTCTGCCGGACCCTGGTGGAGGGGACGTGGAGGGGACGCGGAGGGGCGGGGGGGGGGGGTGCCTAGCCTTTTGCGTGGCCCTAGCGTCTTTCTCTCCGCAACCGCCGCCTGGGGTGAAGATAGCGCCAGGGAAAGAGAGCAGGAAAGGATTTTCTATCGAATGGGCCGGGCCGGTTTCCCTCCAACAAGGAGAGCTGGAGAGGGGAAAGAGCCGAGAAAATTGTGGCCAGGATTTGCCAACGCGAAGCCGGCGCCGCGCCTTCTCGCTTTCCGATCCTGGAGCCCAGCAGGTCCCCAGGGCGTCCTACCCGGCGAGCAGGGCGACCGGCAAAGCAGGTCGACCGGGAGCCGCAGGCCGAGCGGAGCCTGCCGGCCGGCGCGCCACGACCGCGGAGCGCCGGAGCGCCGAGCGACGCGCGGCCCCTGCATTGGCTTCCCCTCCGCGGCGCTGCATGCCTCGGAAAATAAGTTAGCAAACGGGGAGCCGAGCCGTTTATCTCTTTTATCTTGGGGCCTGATCCAATTAAATAAGTGCACATTTACATTTGCATCCGTCAGGCGGGAGCGCTGCGAGCCCGGGGTTTGCTCGGAGCAAATAAAAGCAGATTTCACTGGGGAAAGTGGCGTCTGGGCGCGCGGGGCTCGTCCGGGCGCCGGAAACGAGCGCAGCCGGGAGGGCGGCCTTGGGGACCCGGAGCCGGGGCCTGCGGGGCCGACAGGAGGCCAGAGACCCCCTCAAGGTCTGGAGGATTCGGCCTGGCCGGCGGCCTGCAGCCAGACCTTCCTCCCCGCCCCAGAGGCGATCCGTCGTCAGGCCACAACCTGGGCCCCGCTTCGCGCCCTGGACTCAAGTCGCATTGAAACGAAAACGAAAAGCAGACCGACTCCCGCCTGGTCACCGCGGGAGACCTGCGGGGTAGGTCTAGGGACAGTCCCGCGGCTTTGGCCAGTTTGGAAGGAGGGCAGGTGGCGAGGTCTCCCTCGGGCCCGATTTTCCGATTCGGTGACCGAGTGGACAGGGGATTCCAAGAACCAGGTCGAGGGCGCGCCTCCGCTTTCCCCCAAGATCTCTGCACCAGGGCGAGACCTGTTGATACTGCGGGCTCGCGCTTCTGGAGGGGTGAAAGGGGGCGCCCAGGTGAGCACCCCTTGCCTCGCCACGCCGACCACATTCAACAGGCTTTCGAAATAGGAGGGTTTTAACAATGAGAAGGCAGTTCTGTTTTTCCTTTTCTTACGGATATCCAACCCACAGGTCAAAAGACAGAAACAGTTTTGGGGGGTGCGGTTGCGTGGCAGACCCCAGGGAGGCCAAACCGCAGGTGAAACAAAACCGCGCGGGGTCCAGAGCCCTGGCGTGGAAAGGCCCGCAGACACGCCAGCGCGCACCTGAAGCGGAGCGGGAACACCCGCTCACTGCCCCGGCTGCGGGCTGCTGCGGCCCCCTCACCGCACAGTTTCAGCCGTCGACAGAGTTCTCCATTGCCTGCCGCCTGGTTTCCGTGACGGTGCCCAAACCGCGGCGGGAATCCGTAGGGTTAAAACTCTTCTAGTTTCGGGCCCTGCTCTCCAAATCCCCGAAGCTAACTGGGTCATGGGACCCGAGCCGCAGAGAGGGGACTAGAGGAACAGTTTCACTTGGACCCGCTTGGGGTTCAGAGCTAAGACCTGCTGGGGGTCGGGGTGGGGGGGACCCAGCCAGGTCTTGCCTGACTCCTCCTCTCTGAGAACCGCGTGGCGCCCGGGGGCCAGTAGGCGGCGCCCTTCCTAAACTGCATCCGACTCCGGCTCGCTCTCGGGAGCGCAATCACATTCCTTTCACTTTGGGGGCTTTGCAGAGCTCTCTTCCTTGCCTCTGCCCGAGCTGGCAGCTGGTTGTGGGGGACAGGTGGGCTGGGAGGCACGGCCGGTTCTGAAACTGCACGTACCGACCCTCCCCCGCAACCTTCCGGGCTCCAAGAGCTGCGCACCTCTCGCAGAATGCGAGGCCCCGATAAGCTTGCAAACTGGAAGGCCTCGACGCAGGCCCCACACCCAGGCCGGGACCAACATTTCGGGCCCTCGCACCCCCAGCCAAAGAGCAGGAAGGGAAGCAGAAAGGTCCCCTTTCTGCAGCCTCCCCCGAGGGTACCCTATACGCTCTCGGGGATTGGCTGGGCTGTTGTCTCTTCCACCCCCATATCGCACGAATTGATTCGGCCCCCGCCCAGAGGGGTAAGGGAAGGGACCCGGCTTGTTCCGGTTTGGCGCTGTCCCGGGGGGCTGACTGCATAGACCCCACGCAGTGATCCCGCTGCCCCTGCTGCCTGGGATTCGGCCCTCCTAGTCCCTAAGTGCCAAGCTAAGCGCTCCTCGAGGGGGCCTGAACCAGCGCAGTCTAGCGCAGGTGGCAAACGCCCGCGCAGCCCCAGCACCCAGGTGTCTTAGGTGCGGCCTCGCGCAACTTCCGCGCCGCAGTCCAAGCCTGCGAACGAACCTCGACCCCACTGCACGCCGGAACTCCGCCCTCCCCCCCGAGACTGTGTGCCTTTGAGACGGCCCAAGACGCGGCCAAACGGGGCTCCAGGAGGCGCGTGGGACAGTAAAGACACGAAACTACCTCGAGGATTAAACGCCGGGAGACAACTCCTAAATATCTAAACCCCGGACGGCCGGGCAGGCTCCCCCAAGCTGGAAAGTCTCCGGACACCAGAAAAACCACTGGCCACGAAACCCAGCTGGGCCAGGAGAAAACCCCAGGCTTAATTGGAGGCTTGTATTCCAGACGAAGTACGCCAAGAAACCCGTAGACCCTGCAGAGGCCAAGGGCAGGAGGGATACATACGGGCCGGGGGCAGCGACTCGGGCGCCAGCCTTCCAGCCCCCAGTGGCTCCGCTCCCCGGCCGGGAGGCTCCGCGCACCGCCCCCCGTAGGGGAGAAACGCCGCGGGCTCCCCGGCGCGCGGTTCCCGTTCCCAGGCAGCCCCGCGGGCGTTCGGCTTGCAGCCCCGAGCCTCCGCCATCAGACCCGAGAGGCCCGCGCCGCGCCATTTGCATATCCCCGGGAACACAGGGAGGCCTGTAATTTTCTTTTTAAAAATCGTTGGGCAGGGTTTGGGGCCAGCGCTTCCAAAACCCCGCAGAGTTGATGTCGTCCTTAAACTCTCTCTTAAGAGAGGGGGACTGGCCTATTCTTCTGACTTTTTGAGAAGAGAAGGTGGCTCCTGGGGCTGCATATTCAACAGGGGGGAAAAGCTGATTGTGAACCCGGCCGTCGGCGGGGCGGGCGGAGGGGGCCGGGGCGCGGGGGGTGGGGGCGGGGGCGGCCGGGCAAGTCATCTCTGGAATTCAATTGTTTAAAAAAATCATTTATAATTAAAGGGACAAAATAAAATACGATCGTCTCATGCATATTTAATCATTCGCGCTTCCAGCTTTGAAACCACTTTCCCTGCGTGAATCTTCTCACTCATTTAAACTCTGAAGTCGACCGCGGTTGGCAAAAACATCCGGACAAGGCAGTTTTCAAACTCGTTTAAAATTCGAATGCGCGAATGGAGCCCCGTCGCAGGTTTAAGAAAAAAAAAATAGCAAAAGTTAAAACTCTGGTGAAAGTTTGGGGTGTGTTTTTAAAAAACAAGCAGGGTCGAAGTAATCTTGAGCAGAAATGCAAATATGTGCATTCTGATTAAGCCTAATTAAACCGGTGTTATGTGCAAACACATTCTCTCTACACTCAAGCTTGGGTTTAATAGAGCAAATTAATTCCCCTCGCTGGAGTATGTTTCTGCTCTAAACCCGCCCCTCCCCCGACCACCGAAAATTTCCCACGAAGTAAATCACGTCCGGGGTCCCAACTCTCCCCCGCAAAAGGGAGACCATAACACCAACGGTGTTGGCGGGCCTCGGGCACAGGGCGGTGTCTCTTCCTCACTCGGGACCGAGACTCGTCCTGATTTTTCATTCTGAGATGGAACATGCGGGATTCGAACGAGAAGATAAAACCTCAAAAAATACTTTTGTAGCTCCTTGGACTCTTGAATCAGCGACGGGAAAAGTGCTAACGCGACAAGCCTGATGGGAGTCCACCAACAGCCTCATTATCTAGCAAGTGTCCTCGAACTTTTGAAGGCCACTTGTCCTAAAAGGGGCCCGAGCGGCAGTGGGGGCAGGGGGCGAGTAGGGGCGCCCGCCCGGCCGTTCGGGGCTCCCCCTCACTGGCCCCCAGCGACGGTGGTGCTCCCTCCCCCACTCCGCCCACTCTCTCCAATCTCCGACGCTGCAAAGTGCAGGCTTGTAATTCAGGACAAGTGTGACACCTACCTGTGAAAGGGGGGAACCGTCCCCTAGAAGGTCCCGGCCCCAGCTTCGCCGCTGCGCGGGGATCCACGGGGCCGCCTACCACCCGCACTGTGGCGGCTGGAACATTCACTAATTTAATCAAATCCCAGGAAGAGATCAATGCCCAATTTTGAAGGGGTAGGGAAAAGAGTGACTTGGGAAAGCCTATCTCCTTGGCATCCCCTTACCTCCCCGCCCGCATTAGCTCACAGCACCTTTGAAATAGTAATAAGGGCTAAATCCGGCATAAAATCGAACTCATTAGCAAAGTTCACCAGCTGATTGCTTTGCATAAAACACGACACTGATTGGAAGTAATTAGGTTAAGCGATGGAGCTCGGGTGGTGCGTGTCTCTAGCAGGCTTTGCTATCTTTTCTCCCTTCTGGGCACACACTTGAGTCTCTCTCCTCCTTCCTCCAGGGTCCAATCTCCCCCAAACCGCCAGCATCAGTGAACCAAATCTGCATTCCCCTCAGGGCCAGGGTCCCCGGGGCTTGCCGCCTAATTACGGTTTCCCCCCTGGCACGCGGAGGTTCTAGGGAACCTTTCATTGCCCACTTCGGATGAATAAAAAAGAAAAAAAAAAAGTTGCAGTTTCCACCTTTTGTCCAAGGCGATGGACAGTTTATTGAGGCTTCTAAAAAGTAATGAGTGGCTCTGATTATGTTAAAATCTCTTTTAATTAAATATTTTGCATTTTACAAAGGCGGCTGCAGTTTCTTTTACTTTTTAAATCTAAGAGTATAACCTGTTTCCTTTTCTGTAATAATACTTTAGCTCATACCCAGAAAAATCAATAGGTGTAAAAAATTAAATTAAACTTGTATTTTTAAACTATGAAACAGTTTCGGGGGGGGGAACACAAATGTATATACTTATATTACAAAAAAAAACATTAAATGCCTGTACAGGTGTCTTAATTTCATAATTTACTTCAAAGATATTGACTTATCAATTTAAATACAAAAATGCTACATTAAATATACAGAATAAGATTTAATACAAATCCTTTTTTTTTTTTAATTTTTCTTTTCGGTTGGTTAAGACATTTTCGTGGGTGGAGATGTTTACATTTTTATGTCATCCATCTCCATGAACTATAAACTTTTTAATAGGAGGGATAGTTTTGTTTCTCTCTCGTGGTGTTGGAAAAATAACTGCCAAGGCCATGTTTTTTTTTTTTTTTTAATAAATTAGGAAAGTCCGGGACCGACGCAGCCCGCGTTAAATGTCGGACATACCTTTCTTCAATTCATAGGGAGAGTCTTTGCACAGATCTAGCTGGGACTGGCTCCGCAACATTTTCGGGTCTTTAGCCAAAGCGTCCGCTCGGTTCAACACGGTCTGGTTTAATCCATTGAAATGCGAGCCCGGACCGGTTGTGGGGCCCGGCCCTGGCCCTGGGTGGCCGTGAAGGTGTCCGAAGGAGCCATAGTTCGTGTAGCCGGGATAGAAGGGCGCCGTGTAGTAGAGAGGCCGGGACAGCACCGTCCCGCCCGGAAACGGACACTGCGCCGAGGGGGAGCGCGATGGCGCCGGGGCCGGCGACGCGCGGCTGCCTCCTAAGGCTTGCCCCGCTACCGGCCCGGGGCACGGTGGGCACGGAGAGCCTTCGCTCCCGCCGCCCCCGTCCTTGACCTTGTCCGAGGATGTGGCGATCTCTGCCAGAGACCACAGTTTGGGCTTGGCGAGCACCGCCTGCGGCGGCGGCGGCGGCGGCGGCGGCGAGTGTATGACCGAGGGCCCGCCGGGACCGGGGGGCAGCTCTCCCGCGGCCGGGTGCGGGCCCGGAGCCGGCGCGCCCGAGGGGTAGTGAGGGGCCGGGTCCTCCGCCAGCCGCGCCGCCGCCGGCCCGGCCGGGGAGGGCCCGCCGGCGCGGGGGGGCCCGGGCAGGGCGTCGAGACGGCCCTCGGATGGCGGCTCCTTAAAATCCGAGTCGCTGAGGCTGCCCTCCGTCTCCTTGCCGGCGGGGGTGGGCGGCCCCTGCAGCCGCTCGCAGCCCGCAGCCGCCTTCTGCTCCGCTCCTCCTGCGGGAGAAACCCCGGGCCGTCAAGGGGCGCGGAGTCCCAGCGGCGGGGCCCGGGTGCCCGGCCGGCCGCCAAGGCAGAGACCCTGGCCCCCAACCTCGCCAGCCCCCCTCTCCTCCTTCCTCCCGCTCGACGCGCCCTTTCCCGCGTCCACCAACCTGCTTCGGGGCCCTCGGAGTCTCCCTTGTCCTCGGGCTTCTGGGGCTCCTCCTCGTCGTTCTTCTCCAGATCAATGTTCTCCTCCTCCTCCTCGTCCTCGCTGCGGTTCCGCGGCGTCCACGTCATCTTGTTCTCCTTCTTGAGGCGCCGGCGCGCGTTGGCGAACCAGGTGGACACCTGGGTGAGGGTCATCTTGGTGATGATGGCCAGCATGATCTTCTCGCCCTTGGTGGGGTAGGGGTTCTTGCGGTGCTCGTTCAGCCAGGCCTTGAGCGTGGCCGTGGCGTCTCGCGTGGCGTTCTTCCGGTACGCCGGGTCCCCGTACGGGTACGAGCCCAGGGGCGCCGCGTACGGGTGGTACCCCAAGGAGCCTGCCATGCCCGGCGTGTGATCGTAGGGAGAGCCCTGCAAGGAACGGGCGGAGAGAAGGTGAGAGCGGGCCTTGGCTCCCAGTACCGCCTAGACGACCGAAGCTCACTTGCCCGGCGCCCAGGGGTCCGCGAGCTGCGAGGCCCGAACTCCAGGCTTTCCCCGGGGTAGGGCTGGCGGGCTCAGACCCGGCAGCAACTCCTCCTCCTCGGATGGCGGCGGGGGCGCCAACTCGGGACTCCAGTCCTTCCGGAGCGCTTGAAGCCGTCCCGGCCTCAGCGGCACCCTAGGCCCGCGTCTGCCGGGGCAAGTCGCCCCCCCCCCCCCCGGGCGGCAGATCCGGCCACCGCGGCCAGGCCCTCCACCCAGACAGAGGCCTGGGCAGCAGCGGCGACTCCGCACTTCGTGCCCGGTGGCTGCACGTTAGGCGCAAGGAGGGAGAGCACGCGAGCGCGGGCATTTTTACCCCCACAGCAAAAGGCAAACGAAAAGCTAAGCCTGGCCCCGGCACTCCCACCCCTCCAAAAATGTTACCCCAAACCGAAGCCACGGCGCTTTTCCAGAAAGTGCACCCGGCCGAAAAATCCCGGATGCACCGCAGCTCGGCCGACTTTTCAGAAATTTAATACCTCCAAATCGGATTGCGAAGATAGGATTACGGATTTGCAACATTTTGGAGGACTAATTAAAGGCGAGGCCAAACACATTTACATAGACTTAGCACGCTTCTGCTCAGATTTCTGGTCCATTTCTTTGGAACTACTTTTCCAAAATGGCAAAAACAAAAAACTAAAATGAAATCAAATTGGCAGGGCGGCCTGGAGCTCACGTTTGAACCAAATGCTGCTCTTTAATTGCAGAGACCTCTCCCCCCCGAAAACCCCTCTCCGCCAGCTCAGCGACCCAAGCAGGAGGCGGCTCTGCTCTCCGAGAGCAACTCCTGAGCCGGAGGCCCGGGCGAAGCCGACCAAGACAGTCTCCCAAGTTTGCAGGGGCCGCGAAGCTTGGCGGGGGCGGTCCGCGGTGGCGCCGAGGCCCGTGTCCCCCGCAGCCCCCGCCCGCCCCGCGCGGCCCCAGCTGCCCTTCCTCGCCCGCCGCGGCTCCCGCTCACTCACCACGTACGAAGAGAAGGCGGCGGCGGCGGCTGCCGCGGGGTCGGCACCGTACTGGAGGTGCGAGTTGTAGCCCGGCGAGGGCGCCGTGAAGGCGGTGGAGCCGGCGTAGGGCGAGAACGCGGAGCCCGACGACGAGCGGCCGAGCTCATCCGTGCGGGGCCCCGAGATGACGCTGGTGCTGTACGCCGGGCACGAGTAGAGCGCCAGCGAGGCGGACGGCTGGTACAAGTAGCCCTGCGGGTAGGACATGGCCACACACGGGCATGGGGCGCGCCGCGCCGCGGCCGCCAACGAGCCGGGCGGCGCCCTGCGAGGGCGAGCGGGCGGGCACCTGGCCTCCGGCTGCCCCCGGCTGCCGCTTCTCGGGCCCCGGCTCCCGGGCTCCGGCCCGCGGCGCCTCCTCGCTGGCTTCCCGCGCGCCTCCGGCTGCGACTGCCGAGCCCGCTCCTCTGCGCGCCTCGCTCGCCCCGGCTGGGTTTCCCACCCCCCGCCCTCCCTTGCTGCTTTCTCTTTTTCCCCCTCGCTCTTTGCACTGGGGGGCTCTGCTTTTGGCTTCGCAAAGGTCCTGCCAAGATGCTAAGTTGGAAATTGAGGATTCTGACGCCTTGTGCGCGCCTGAAGCTCCTCCTTCCCGGGGTGTAGTCGGTGGGAGGACTGGCAGGAACCTCTGGGCGGCCGCAGCCAACCCGGCCGCCAGGCGCGCCTCGCCCTCTCCCTCTTCCTCTCCGGCTCCCTCTCCCGCTCGCTGGCGCTCCCCTCGCCCCTCCCTCGCGCCCGCCTCTCCACCGCGGCCCTCCTCTCCCCCCTCCTCTCTTTCTCCCCCCTCCTCTCCCGGGTCTCTCTCCCTCGCTCTCTTTCTCAGACTCTCCAGCGCCGGCCCCAGGATGACAATCGCATCCCAGGCGCGCCGATCTCTTCCAACTTTCCTTTCCCTGCTAAGTCGGGGTGGAGTGGCAGTGCCGACGCAAGGCGGGCCCTGGTGGGCCAGTCCGGCCGTCCCGAAGCACAAAGGCGACAAGGCGGCCGACTCCGAGCCGGCGAACGCTTTGCTCTGTGCTTGCCACGGTAAACCGCGAACTTAGCGGATTTCTAGCTCGCCAAGAAGCTGGGTTCCGAGGCCGATCGCCGCCTGCTCGCCCCTGGCTTCTCCCCCTAGCCAGGGAACCGGAGAGCGAGTTTGGAGACCGGGAATGGAGGTCCCTGGGAGAGACGGAGGGATGCCTGCGTCCAGGGCGCAGAGAGTCCGAGATGACTGTCCCTTTCCGCCAGCAGCAGCAGGTGGGCGAGAGACGGGCCTTGGACATCTGCACGTCTCCGGCCCGGCCTCCCTTCCATCAACTCCCAGCCAAAGGGCGAGGGAAGAGGGAGGCGGGACTACGGGGGGGGGGGCGGGGGTAGCCTTTCTCTAGAACAGAGGTAGTGGGCAAGAGCTGCCAGACGGAGAAGCAGCTATACCGGAGACCGTCTCCGGACCCCACTACACCCATTCCCGCCCCCGCCATGACTGGCCACCTCTTTCTCCCGGCTGTCCATCCGCAGCTCTCCCTGCCAGGCCGGTGGTGGTGGTGGACGGTGCGGGTCCCCCTACTCTTAGCACGCACTTTAACACCCGCCCACGCTGCATTGTAAACGCTCGGCATTGCCCAACCCAACCACTGTTTGTTCAGCGAGGCGCTGGCAAGGCAAACACACACAACTGAGTCACAGGCAAAGCTCTTGCCCACGACGGCCACACAGTTAGAATACAAAACAGACCTCCTGCCTGTCTCTCCACCCCGCGCCGCCACAAGCCACAGACGCACTCGAACTCTGGGACAGACAGGGGCGCTGGTGAACCAAAACAGAGGCAGGCACAGTGTTGGGCACTCCACTGGAGCTCAGTATATCAGGGACTTCGTGGCCTTTTATAAAATTGGGCCACACGCAAGCCGAAGCACAACTGCACAGTTTCCCGCGATGACTTTCACAAGCAGGATACACTTTATTTCCGGAGCTTCAGTCCCGCACACTGACCCACTCTGTACACTTGGACACACTCGGCGGCGGGACTTCACGCACGCGCGCTAACCCCTCCCCTCCTTCGGCTCTCCCCCTGGCTCCGCCCCTCAAGCGGACATTCGCCAAATCTCTCGGTCAGCCCCGCCCAATCCCTCCACGCCTCCGTCTCTAATTGGACCCTGGCCTCTATTGGCTCCTCCCCTCGGCGACGCGATCCCGCTTTCCCCCGAGTCACAGCGGCGAGGGGGTGGGGTTGGGCGGGGCGTCGGCGCGCTATTGTCATGGAGACGAGAAGCCGACGGCCGCGGAGGCGGGCACAGCCGGGCTCGGGTGGCTGCAAGCCCGCTGCGACTGAGGCCGAGAGGCTGGGCCCGCTCGAACGGGAGGGAGCGCGCAGCTGGCCAGTGGTGGCTTCTCGGGCAGCCAAGGGAGGTGTCCTCTCGGGCTCGATCTAGGCCGGGTGGTCGCGGGGAGCGTCCCCGCCCCGCTCCCTTCGCTCCCGCCTCTCGCCGCTCTTGTGCTCTTCAGCGCCCGCCCCCGGCTCCGCCCGCCGCCGCCGCCGCCGCCGCCGCCGCCGCAGCCCCTCGCGCTAACGGTCGGTAGCGGCCCGCGCGCGCCGCCCGCCGGGGGCTCGCGCCAGCCACGAGGGAGCGTCCGCGGCCCGCGCGCCCGCGCCGCGGAGGAGAGGTGAGTCCCCGGTCCTCCATCCCGCCGCGTGCCCGCCGGGTCGCGCCCAGGACTCCTGCCCCTCGAGCGGCGTCCGCGTCCCTTCGTGGGCCCGATGGACGCGGCGGCCACCCGCGCGCCACCGGGCGCCGGGCAGGCCTGGGCCGAGGGAGTGTCAGGCTGGCCTCTCCAGAGGTCACGGTCCGCGGGCGGGCGCGCGTGGGCGTGTCCCCTTCACCCACGCGCGGGCGCTTCACCCTCTCGGCTCTCGCCCAGGATGCTGTTTTCTGAAAACCCTGGAGCCATGGAGGTTTGGTGCCACCGAGAATGGGAGTCTGTCACACAGACAACCTCATTACATCATTCTGCCACTCTGGGCCGCTAGGCTATCCTCCCCCCTCGCTTTTACTGTCTTGTTTTTGGTGTCAAGGACTGGAGAGAATCCTGAAAGATTTTGAAGCATTTAGAATTTCTGGTTCTGTTGCTGTGGTTGTCACCTCCGCTCTGCGTCAAATTTAAGACTCATTTCTTTAAGGATGTCTCTATTTTCTGCTTTATTTGCACATTGATGGCTCTGCTGCTCGGCTGACCACAGCCGCCCCGGCCGTCTCAGACGTGTGTTAATATGGGAAATGGAAGAACTGATCATTACCAGGCAGATGGGATTCAGATAGCATCTGGCGGATTTTCTCAGAGTTCATCTGCCAGTTTTTACGGTTTTGCTGATAACCAGGAGGTTTTTACCTTTCGATCTAGGTCGTGGTGACAGTTAAGGTCCCCTCTCCTCTCCCTTTCTTCTCCCGTCTGGGAACCTGCTTACTTGTTAGCTGTAGTTTCACTAGTCTCTGGTCTCTGAAGCTTTCTTCCCCCTGCAGAGGTGGGAGCTATCTCCCTCTTATTTCAGATTACGAAGATGACTCTTTTTCTTAAGGGGCGGGGGCTGGGGGGGATTACCCTTGCCATTCTGACCTTTCTGAACATTTAGCTCACACCAGGGATGGCTATACCCAGATCGTTTTTTAACATAAGACTTAAAAGAAATTCTGATTTTCAGACCTCCTAAAGGTGAGTTGGTTTGTCACGTCCGCCCGGATCCAGTGATGCCCAGCTCCTAACATTTCAAGCTTTTAAAACAAGATCCACAATTGTATTGCTAAGACCTGGCTGCAGACCTTGCTCTTCGAGTTTTGGCTATACAGCTGTCATTGTGTAGATCAAGTACAAAAGAGGTTATTCCTGTGTATTTAGTGTAATAACTGTTTACGGTTAAAACTTTAAAGACTCATAAAAGTAGGTCTGCTGTATTTTAAAGATCTCATCATTCTTGTGGGAGAGACACAACGCCCGGCACCAGGAAAGGCAACAGATTGCTTCTGTCATATCGCTTCGCTGTTTTGGAGTGTACTTAAAGGATTATGATTGATAAGGCTGTCTTGCCAGAGAATGTTGACACAGGTGTGCATCGTTATCTTAATTAAGATCCTGAGAAAATGTTGTCTATAAAATGGTGACATAAGAAGGGCGGCACATTTTTGTGCAGTTTTGCTTGGGGAGAATTTAATTGCACTTGAAGCCTGGCTTTGAGCTTCCAGCTTTTGCGAGCACTTTGGCAGCAGAAAGTTTCAGAGAGAAAGGATAGTTTCGTGTTAAGTGCTCTGGCATGTAGAAACACTGCTTGTGGCTTTTTGGCCCATGCCTTTGTCAGTTTCCTTTGTGCCCCGTCTTTGTGGAGGACTGGTTACTAATTTAGAAAGAAAAGCGTAAATGGCACAGTCTCTTATTAAGCAAACATTTATGAGTGTGCGGAATCAATCCGTACACAGGAAGGCACGCTCGACGTGGAGGACCGAGAATATAATTAAACTGTAAATACATCAGCGATTCATGTTTTTTTTTTTTTCTTTTTCCGGAAAAACCGCCTCCTAGAACTTCTTCATGACGTAAAATAGTTTCTCTTTTCATATTATCCAGTACTTCGCTTACTTGTTTATGGGATGCCTTGTTCTTATTTCCAGAATTGGAAAAAACAACAACCACCACAACCCTGTTTTGTTTCTTCCAAAATATTGTCTACAAATTCAAATTCTGAGCCAGTGGTGATCAGGCATTTAGCCTCTTATTAGCTTAAGGATCTGAACCATAACCTGGGTGACCACTAAAATAATTTCACTCTCCTCTGCTTCAAATTCCTGAATGCAAAAACAATAGAGAGACGGATGCTGGCGATTGTGTTACCCTTGGCCTACCCGGCACCTAATACCCGTTAACATAAGTATTGCATTAAGATTTCCCCCCTCTCTGCGCGGCTCCTGATTTCCTGGAAGCCGGCTGCCCATCCGCGTGTATATAAGACGTGTGAGTGTTTTTCTTTAATATTAAAACTCCATGCAGAAAGAGGAAATGAAAGTGGAGGAGGCCACAGGCATATGATCGGAGAAGCCAGGTGTAAAGTCACAACTCCTCCGTGACTCCGAGGATAATTAGCCGGCTAGAATTACATGGTAAACCCAAATCAGAGAAAGACTTATTTAGATTTGTTTGCTGAAACTAAAACTAGAGCATTAATTGTGAGATAATTGGCTTTCCTGATCCCCCAACTCCCCCCCCCCCCCACCCCTCGCATCAGAATTTTTGTTCTGGCAGCTAAGGTCGGCATCCCTATGCTGTTATCATGTATCATTTTGTGATTTTATATGCCGGGTCAAAAGAAATGAAGTACGAATGTGAACTCACTGCCTATTGTCTGTTTTGAATGAAAAAACACCAAACAATTGCTAATAGATTTTTACATTGTAGATATCTGAGGGAAAATTTCAGTGTGTCTCAGTCGACAAGTTACATGCAAGTC
This sequence comes from Paguma larvata, assembly GCA_030068075.1. Lineage (NCBI taxonomy): Eukaryota > Metazoa > Chordata > Mammalia > Carnivora > Viverridae > Paguma > Paguma larvata. The sequence continues at coordinate 32,309,437 of CM057841.1, read as the reverse complement.
AATGAAATCAAGTCGTCGTAAGTGAATTAAACAGGGTCTTTAGAAAGAGAATACGAAAACAGTAGCGTATTTTGGAAACATGTTTTAACTCTGAGATAGCACAGCCTTTTGGTGTGTGGTAATAGCTCCATATCTGTGCGTATTTCCCTACAGTTTCTACATTTTATCGGCGCCTTTATTTCTAAGACCTTTTTGGCGTATCGTTAGCTGTTCTGTAGAGAATAATTGTTCTTAAAAGATGCAACCGATGTACCTCCAAGAAGACATACGATCCTGGAATTGTTTTTTTTTTTTTTTCTTGTTCAGTAGTGACCGTGGCTTGCTGTCACAACACAGTTCTGAAGTGTGACACTTCTAACTTATTTCTGCGTAAATTTGCAGTATTTTTATAGCTAGAGTATGCCTAAGCACCAGGTGAGCTTGGCAAATTAACTTAGATGCTTCCAAATTGAAAACCAGTATATTCTAATGTAGTTTAAGTTTAAACCTTTATGAGTAAGGATGCACTTAACATTTGTTCAGGAGAAGGAAGTGTAATTGTCTCCTGCGGTTGTCATTTACGTAATTCATTCTTCCAGCCTTTTCTCAGGCTAATGATATTCCATACTTTGATGCAGCCTTTATTTGTTTATTTGGCATAATATGAAGTGGTACCTTGGAGGAAATTAGATTAGATATTCATACCTAATATCCCCAAAGTACTTAACTAGCCTGCTGTGTTTCTTTCAACAGAATCATGTCCGTTTTTTTTTTTTTTTTTTTTTTTTTTTTTGTGCAGGTTGGAAAGTCTGATGCTTCCCTAATACATTCGGATGTTTTCAGCCAAGTTGACTTCTAAACTATGGGTTTCCTCCAAATGTTGGCCAAATGTTTTCCTCCCATATCCCCAGGCTCATCTGCGAGGGACTGTCTACAACACAGCGTGTGTGTGAAGTAGACCCAAAATAGCCTCAGCGTTGGTTTTACCAAAGCGTTTCTGTTGGTAATAGGAACTAAGTACAGAATGTCAAGATGTCACTTGAGGCCTCTGATGATTAAAATTTTACTAAGTGCATTAAACATTCGGTAAGATAGAAAAATGTTTGATTCCCGGAAATACACCGAGTAATTTATTTTTAATGATGCCACTGGGCGGGGGAAATTTATAAACCCAGTGCTTTGCGTGAAAGTCGAGACTGAGGTTATAGTTGATAGAGACAGAACTGTTATTTAAAGGAAATGATCTGTTTAGGCCAAATTACAGTTGTTGATTATTTTCATTACCCGGCTCTTTTAAGAACAAATGTAATGGGCGTATCAGCTCCAGGCATGAATACTAAACTGTTTCAAAGCGAGGTGTGTGTAAAACTTGTCCTGTCTCATCAGAACAGGGGCCTTGCTAAAGACAAGCAGATGCGAAAAGCCAGCAGAAAAAATGATTTTGCAGAATATTCGTGTTGTCCGTTGGGGAGAGCAAGAAACTGGAGTCAGGGATCAGGAACATTTTGTTAATAAGAAAGATGGTTTTATGACCAAAGGAGAAAAGGCTAATTTAAGCAGAAGGCCCCCCCCTCGTTGGTACAGCCTGCAACAGACTACATGCTTCTCGGAAAACTTGCGGAGAGGTTAAAGTGATTTTTCACATAAGATGAAGTAATATAGAATTATTTCTAAAAAAACGCACGTGTGTTCCCCTATCGCCGATTGGGTCTTATGGAGATGGGATGTTAGGTATGACCGAAAGGTGACGCGTTACAGCAAATTCGAAAATACACAACTTGAATGTTCGGAAAACGTTAAGCGGTGACCAACCCGATTCCTCTGTTTGCCTTTAAAGCTTCATCTTTTTTGTCGTTGTTTTTATCCACGTGTAAAGTTGTCGAATTTAAAAGACAGTGATTGGGTGGATCCTCGCTGCCTAAAATGGGAAAAATCTAAACATCTATGCAAATTGGTTTTGTCTTCTCTCTGTGGTCAGCCAAGATTCATTAAGGTTCATATTTCACGGATATTAATGCTATCCGAATGCATCGAAACTAGTACCCCTTTTATATAAAATAGGTGGGATGGTCCCCTATTTAAAAAAAAAATATATATATATATATATATACAGAAAACATGTCCTTTCAGCAGTAATGGGTTATGGTTGATTAATTGAGAAGATTGTACTAAATGTTCTCCAGTGGAAATAGCGGAGGGTATGCCTTTTGAGAAATGTGTCATTCAGGAATAAAATCGATGGAGGTATTGGTAATTAAATTGTAATTCCGTGAAGGCAGGAAGTGGAGGGAAGGCGCCGGCTAACTATTGCTGTTTTTCTTTTTTAAGAATCTGCCCTTCATAATGGAGCTACCGTCCTGGCTATCGGAAGGAGGAGATTCTGAAGATAGGGAGGTAATATTATCTCTTTTAAAAGAATACTTTCCTCTGTAATCCTGAGCCTTTATTACACATAAGAACTTTATCTACCAGCCAGCAGTGTCTTGAAATGCGGGCCGTGAACCCGTCTGATTTTCCCCGGGCCGAGTTTGGAGCGGCTGCGGCTCCCCCGGCTCAGCTCATCCGGGACTACGCAGCACCCCGAAAATAGCTTCCTTCTGAGAATCCGAGCCGCCACGGGGCCTCCCCGGTTCTAGAAGCCACCACGTCGGCTGGCGGCCGGCGGATGTGCGTGCGTCCAGCACGTCGCCCCCCCGGCCCCCTAGAGCGCCCCTAGCCTTTGCCGCCTTCTCCGCAGGGCCGTTTACTGCCAGCCTCACCCCGACCCCGGGTGGGAGACCCGGGGGTTGGCAGCTGGTCCCAGAGCTCTGCCAGGGAGCGGGCCGGGCCCGGGCCACTGCGGCGCGCGTGCGCACACGGGCCAGGTCCTCGCTCACCCCTCTCCGTCCCTTCCCACTTTCCCTGCGAGCCCAGGCCCCGGGTCGCATTCTCCTCTTCCTCCCGCTGGGTTGGCTTGCCGCTTCCTCTGCAGCTGTTGCAGGGACTCGCACGGAATGGAGGCCTCGAGTCTGCTCCGGGTGGCATCTCTGATCGTTGACCCAAGTGTTTGCGCTTTGTTGTTTTTTTTTTGTTTTTGTTTTTTTTGTTTTTTTTTGTTTTTTCATTTTCGAACATCTACCGTTAGCGGTAAAGGAAGGAACTCAGATCCTCCAAGAACCAAATTCACGCTCCGTCTGTAGCAGTAAGAAAAGCTGCCGGCTTCTCGTGCGGTGTCGCTACTATGGAATATGCAGGCGACATTAAAAACAGGGTGACACCCTTTTATAAAAGACCAGTGACTGGGTCTAAGAATGTTGATACAGGTCTAAGAATGTTAAGCTGTGGCATGGGCATTCTACCCATTTTCTTTCCTTCGGAAGAAGGACGATACACATTTCCAGTCACCAAAAAGATCTACTGCCGGCACTGTCCCTATGGAGGGATATTACTAGGACAGTGAGGGGCGCCCCGGTGTCCCGTTATGTAATTAGGAACCGGGTAGGCAGCGTGGTAGCTAAAATCCCGTTCTTCCATGAAAGGGGCTAGCGTGCGTTTACAAACAAAAACCTGCAGAGAGAAGACTCTTTAATCTTTAAATCATGTGACGCATTTGGTTCACACAACAAGAAAGGGAAGTATACCAACCTCAGATTCTTGTACTGATGCCTAGGTAGAGGTCGCCAGCCGAGGAAGCCTTAAAATGGAGCCTAGAAAAAAAAAAAAAAACGGTGATATCAAAGTGATTACTTGGAGAGCAGTCTCCATTTACCAAACAACTCACCATCGTGACCTCGGCTGACTTTTTCACTTCAGACACCCGGGGTCTTACTTCCGGTTTGAAAATAATCAGTCCGTAGCTTGTGTGCAGAACGCAAGGGGATCTTCGAATTGACCAGGTCTTGCCGGTCATCTTACAATACGCTGCCGTATTACAAAGTTGAAATGTCATATGTATTAATAGAAGGGAAATATACAATTTAATATCCAGGCAACTGAGACCTTTACACCTGCTTTAAAAGTATAATCGTGACATCCATGACACTGTTTTCTGTCTTGGCGATATGGGCAGAATTATGGCTGTTCTACAATCCAGATGTCGTATGTATCAACTCTAAATTTTATCCTCCATCACGGACCTTTGAAACAAAAGGTGTGTCGGGGGGAGTCCGATTTTGAGGCAGAGGCTAATTGACTAAGCATCGGTACACAGAGAAGCAGCCTTGATTAATGCAGGCGTGTGAAAGAGGGCAGGCGAGAGTGTTTGCAGTTGAAATTTACTAATGCAGCAACCATTTAAATTAAATGTTTGTTAACATAATAGCGATGGCACCTTCTCCTCCTCCTCCTCGTGGTTTTGTCCAACTAGATGTTACGGTGGCAGTTGCACTGACTGTTAAGTGTTTAAATGATGACACCATTATGTGAAGTGATTTTGAAATGAGAGATTTCAGCCAAGAATTACATCTGCTCCCATCTCCTTCAGATCATCCTCTCTGGCGGTGCAGATTATGATTGATTTGTTTGTGACAGATTGCAGGAAACAGTCATTGATTTTTCAATATTTTACCTTAAAATTATTTACAGTTGTAACCATGGGGAGGTATTTCCATGGGCTGTCAGCCCCTGAAAGACTAGGGTAATATTCCCTGCTCTCTGACAAGACAAATTACCTGTAATGAGTGCAGTAGCTGAAGGGTATACTTTTATTTTAAAATATGTCAATAACCCCAGTGACTAAACGAATATTGATTTAGCATAATGAAGCCTGAGTAATGTGAAAATGAGCTTTTGCAAGGAGCCTGGTAAAGACTTTCTTTTTAGCCGGTCGGAAGATGCTTTCCATTCTTTTCAACCAGCTTGTGGAGCTAAGGAGTTTTCCATGCAAAGCCTCAGGAATGATAGCGTCGTTGGCGATAACAACCAGGGTCCAAATATTTTGCCCTTCCTCTTATCGATTCTTTTTTCACATCTTATTTGGAGCCTTCCTTTTAGTCATAGAATGTGATTTGCTCCATCTTATCTTCACCCGCCTTCCTTTTTCACAATTTCAACATGTTTCCCGTTAGAACCTCCAGTAGCGAATATTAAAATAGAACTATACGGACGGTCATTCGCGGATGACATAATAATTACCTTAAGACATTTCAAATGGGTTATTGTAGTATTTAATGTGCCGTATTTTATGGTAGAATAATTCCCAGTCCCTGGACATCAGCTTGCTTTCAGTGGGAATGAAGATTAATTTACTCAGGCATCGGTGCGTGTTTTCATTTTTGTCCCCCGCCCCCCGCCCTCCCGCCTGTTTTAAATGGAATTCTCAACTTTTTATGGATGAAGATTCCAATACATAAGGTCCTTCAGACAAGAATAATAGTCGACGAGTATATAGCTATATTTTATAGCCCATCAAGGAGCCCGAAGACCAGATGCCGGAGTTAAGTATCTCCACCTCTAACTTGGTAAAGAGAAAATCGGGTAAACATTGCTGGCAATATATAGCGGCCAAGTAAGTATTTGAACAAGATGTCAAACGGCTACTCATGGGAATCCGGTGTCTTTTATGAGAATTAATAGTAATAGAATCTTATTACAAGCAGTAGGTCAAGTCCCTTTAAAAATTAAAAATGAGTTCCGATTGAAGGAAAATTCAGGCGGCTCCCTGCGAGTCCCGGCTCTCCTGTAGGATGGCACTGGAAACGTCGGCAATCAAACGAAAAATAGAAACATCTCTTTCAGTGGAAAAAATGGATAGACTCTGAAACAAAAAATTATCGTTCCCCCCCCCCGCCCCCCACCAAGGGATTTGCCCAAGGGTGTGGGAAAAAAGACAAGATGGCCTTTGTCATCCGTCTTAGTCGCGCTCTGCGATAGACTGGATGCTCTAGAAAATACCGAATCCCTGGCTCCAGATGCCGTAAGCTTTGATTTCTCCAGCCCCCCTTCCCCCAAATTCTTTCCGTTTTTTTTTTTTTTTTGCGTAAACGGACCTTCCAAAACAGAAATGTGAGGGATACGCCATCATCGTATATGAAACCGGTAGCCCCAATTCTTCAGTCCCTAATTTGCCCTCGAGTTTCTTAAGTCCATGTCGCATGGGTTCCGCTTATCTGTGGAGAAGGCAATGCCTGTAGATACGCCTTCCAGAAAAAGGACTGACTTGAGATATTTTGTTTTCCTCAATAATTTTTTTCAAAGAAAGCATATTTTTTTTCGGACACACCGAGGCGAAGGGAAGCATCTGTGTGGTTGTCCAGTTTATTTGGGAGTTAAATAATAAAGGTCTGGTATTCGGCATCTCTTGACGCCATCGTGCAGTTTAAACCTTGCGTTCATCTTACAGCGTGTATGTAGATAAAGTAAAGCTTTTTCGAGGAAAATTACTCTTTTCTGAATCCTAAGCCTTTCTCCATTCTTATTTCCTTTGAAAACTCAACGCCGCCCTTGTTCTTATTTGGGGAAACATTGTTTGCATAGAGTGTTTTAAATCCTGCGAGTCCTTGCCTGGGGTTGGCTAAGACTTTTTTTTTTTTTTTTTTTTTTTGGAAAGATGTAAAAAAATCTTTCTTGTATTTGTATCTATTAAGATAAACAGTTTGCTTTGCCACGGTACATACCAACCTACTTAGTCCATTTTTTTTTTTTTTCCTCCAGAATTCATTTTGCCGTGTTCGGCCTGACCTTCTATGATAACTTAATATAGGAACAAATTAGCATATAATTCTATTTTCCATGTGACCTCAACCAGTCGCGGAAGCGGCCCACCGCTTTGGGAGGGCAATTCGACAGCGTCCGTAGACCGTAGCGTTCAGCGTTTGCAAACGTCCAGCGCATCCCGGCGAACGGGGTCTCGAAAAGGTTTGCAAGTTGCAACTCAGCAGCTAGAGGACATACTCGCCCTTATCCCTAAGGCATTAAAGCGCCTCCTGCAGGTAGCATTTTTGATTAGTGTGCGTAATTGGTTGGCGATTCGTCTTCTCCCGGCACAGGGCAGCCTGGCAGGGTTCAGTGCGGCAGGGGGAGTAGGAGACCCTAGAGATTGCCAGGGACAGTGATCATGACCGCTGAACGGATTTTTTTTTTTTTTTTCTTTTAGACTCAGCCATCGGTCTTTGAACTTTCCTGCGGCCTGTCCCACCTGGAGGCGGAGGACGTGGAACGATCGAGTGCGCGAGAGGTTTAAGCGTGTTTTGGGTGTTCCCCTCCCCAGACCACAGTAGTTTTCCAGTTAAGACCCTCCACTGTCGTGCAGAAGAAGGTTATTCTCTTCTTGACCAGCGATTTCATTTGAAATGACTAGTATTGGAGAGTGTCACCCGTGTTTTCTATTTCCATCAAAGTACGGAAGGAATAAAATCAATGCTGTATGTCGACTTATTTTCCAAAATGTCTTTCTTGGAGCGAATGAATGTTTGTACTTGAGAAAGAAGGTTCAAAGAGAACTCCCCGTCTCCACCATGGCGACGCTTCTACAGTCCAACGTCACTTGCTAATGTAGTAACTGTTACATCGAGGGGAGAGAGAAAGACTCGAAGGGTGTCCATTCAAATATTTTACTTCTCTCTATTAGTCCCCCTGGGGTAGAACATTTCTCCTCCAAAATAAATGAGCTCAACTCAGGTACAAGAACGTGTGGCCTTCACTGGCAGATCAGTCGTTACGTTGTCGGACTATCTGACTTACATGAAGAGGGTGCCATCCGAGTCTTTCACAGAGTTCTTTTATTTGCGTAGACCCGATAATAACGGGTGGCCTTGCCATTGGGAGATCCTTGTTGTGGCCTGGGGCAGCGGTAGGAAGACAGAAGGATTGACTCCTCGGCCTCTGCGGTGCGCTCGCTGTGAGGGGCTAGTCCGATCAGAGAGAGTCCTTGGCGAGGGGCCTGGAGAGATCCGAGGGTGCCAGCGACACCTGTAGAGATGGCGGGAGTCACCATTTTGCGATTGCCCCAGTTGGTACTTCATCCACTTCCGTAGTTTTTTACCAGGAATCAGAGGCGCCGCGATGCGTCCCGAAGCTCGGCCCTCGAGAGCGCAAAGGAAATTCATTAGGCCAGAACAGGTTCTTCCTTTTCAGGTTTTAATTCAGCTTTATTTTGGGGGATAATTATAGATCTCACATGCAAGTGTCCTGCCTAAGGGAGGGACCCCTTGTAGTTTTTACCCCGTTTTCCCCAATAGTGACATTTATGACGTGTAGCGTCCTATCATGCAACCTGAGCGTTAACATGATGGAGTCAAGCTACCCAACACAAATGATACTATGGAGACCCCCACAGTGTCATTTCACATTCGGTCTTCCTGCTCTCCTGCCCCTCTCAACCCCAGCGACCTCGCGTCTCTTCTCCGTTTCTGTAATTCTGTCTTTTCGAGAATGTTCTAGAAGTGGAATTCTATAGCACGTTACCTTCTGGGACCGGCTTCTCTGGCTCAGCACATTTTTCCTAGAGACGCAGCTTGCGGGGATCAGTGCAGGTTTTATTGTTGGGTCGTATTCCGTGGTACGGGGGTCCAGCACATTGTCCAAGCCCAGTCAGGGCTTCCGGTTTCTGACCCGAAGAAAACCTCCCTAAGCATTCAGGTACAGGTTTTCCCGTGAACATCAGTTTTCATTTTTCCCGGGACAAATGCCCAGGAGTGCAATCGCGGGTCATACAGTAATGACACAGAGCATGTCTTTTTATGACTAGACGTGATTTTCCGGGTGTGTGTGGAAGGAGACGCCAGGCGGACACTGACGTTTTTGTGGTGTTTTCGCTTTCACTGGATTTGTTTCTGACTTTAAAAATATGCAGACTATCCTGAATAACTTGCAGGGAGATAGCAAAAACATTTTTCCAGGACCTAGATTTTGTTCATAATTTTAGAGAAATACTTTTGAAAAAAATTGCCGCCTTTTTTTTTTTTTTTTGTAAACAATTCCGATGTGAAGGCGTAAAGGTAGGTGTATAGTGTAGAGAAGGTGCCGGGTGACTCGGAGAAACCTGGGGGGAGGTTTCCAAGTGTTAACGTGGACATGTCGGCTTTCAAGGACGCGTCTTACCGGCTTCGGAACTGACGTGCTCACGCTTTTGCTGTCACGATCTTGCCTGCGGTTTTTATTTGTAGAATTCATTCATCACCTTAACAGTTTGTATTCGGTGGTGTTGCATTTCATGCTCATTGAATTCAACCCTCAGACTTGTGTCAAAAGAAAAAGAAAGAAATAAAAACCCCAAAGTGGCCTTTCCTGGTACGTGACCCCTAAAAATCCAACTACTTTCTATGATGCGAACTGGAAGAAACAGCCCGGGTCCCACCCCTGCTGGGAATTACACTGTCGTATTATACTTACCTTGACCTCGTGAGTCATGTACAAAACCACGGATGCTATGTTTTGGGGGCAAACCAATGAAAAGACTTCCAAGGACCATTTTTACTCGGATTTGCCACCATTATACGTGGACTTGAGTACTGTTACCGAAGACAGAGCTCTGTTTCTTTTTTTAGAAACATCAGTTGTCATTTACTGGTTAAAATGATCCTGCTAACAAAAGTCAATATTACAAATCTTTAGCTTTTTCGAGCAGGGCCGGGGGCTCAGGGGACCCCAATCTTTCAACGCTTCTAAATATAGTTTTTGTTTTCAGCTGGCAGGTTCATGACCACAGTGATATAAATGACCTAAGACAATAAAATAGTCCTTGCCCTTAAATATGATCTGGAAAAAGAGAATGCACACGTGCGATCTTAGATACCAGTAGTCACTCGTCATTAAGCCGCTACCAAGCGCCTCGTGTTCTAGCACTTCTAGAACTTGACCGTACTGGGAACAACTTGACGCTAAAGAAGGCAATACGGCGCCCCCTCTTCTCTCAGTCCAGTTCTCCTAGAGCATCCATTAGGGGGCGGGGACAGAGGAGAAAGTAAAAAGAAGCTGAGAAACCAACGTGACCATGCATGACCAGAAATCTGGAACCTGCAGAACTCAGGAGAAAGCCTGAGACCCCGGAACCTGCTGAAGCAGGCGCCGCGGGGGACGGCGGACTTGAACTGGGGAGGAGCGTATCCTCCGCGTGATGCGGCCCAGGCCATCGTCAAGGACTCGAAAATGAGCGCTTGTGTGGTGTGTCGAACGTGGGGTGGGATCCGGCCTGGCGAGAATTTCCTGGGGCATCGAGGGGGGACGGCAGTGCCCCAACGTCCGTTTACCAGCTTCCTACGTTTTAGGAACTGGCCAGAAATGAGGCACGCTTTTTAATTTTTATTTTATTTTATTTTAACGTTTATTTCTTTTTGAGAGACAAAGAGACAGAATATGAGCAGGGGAGGAGCAGAGAGAGAGGGAGACACAGAATCAGAAGCAGGCTCCAGGTTCTGAGCCGTCAGCACAGAGCCTGACGCGGGGCTCGAACCCACAGACCGTGAGATCATGACCTGAGCCGAAGCCCGCCGCTCAACCGACTGAGCCACCCAGGCGCCCTGAGGCACGCTTTTTTAAAAGGGTCATACTGGAATTGAAAGATGTGGGTTTGAGTGAAAGACCAAATGGATGCTCTCCTTCCTGAAACGGGCTTGGAAATACGTTTCAGCCTGTAAGCCCCCATCTGTTTGTGCGCGCGTATGTGTAAAACCGTCTTTTATTTCCCCCCTTTTATGTCCGATAAGGAAGAAGAGGCTTTATACTTTCCTGGTGTCTGAAAGGCATCATCTATAAAACAATCATACTTCTTAAAGGATTCGTTTCTTTTAGCCTTTAAATAACCAACGACCTTAAAGTGCTCTGGAAGAGTTCCAAAATCGGAACCCGCGAGGTCACGTGTAGATAACACTTTACGCAAAGACAAGATTTGTAAGTATCGAGAGAGCTGGTGCCTTCACTAAGGAACTATTTGGAGGGAGCTAAGAAAATACAGGATTTCTGTGCATCATTTTGTTTCGAAGGGCTCCGAGAGGTAAGAGAGTTAACCGCCTTTTCTAAAGATAGGCACCAATTTTAAGAAGCTAAAATAGGAAGTCTAGTATTACTGAAGCCCCTTTAACTCGGGAACCTGAAGAAGGAAGAGACGTGAGGATCCGTTAGCGTGTCTTTACGTTTATACAGATCACAGGTTTGATCAAAGTGGTTATAAAAGACATCACCAGTAAGGTGCTCAGGCTCATACAGTATACCCAACTGCATGGCTTTGGCAACGAGGAGGCCAGAACAAATCGCGTTCTATAAAAGGGCTACGCTGGGGTCAGCGACTTCAAGTCTTGCATATACATGAAGAATCGTCTTGTAATATTATTTCGCGGTTTAAAAACTTAAAGAAAGTGCAATTTCAGTGGGTTTTGTTTTTTTTTTTAATTTGTTACAAACACCGCACATCATAGGCTGGTTACCGCTAGACTTCCAGACTCTGCCCCGATTGCCGTATTCTCTGTCTATTCTTTTAAAATGCCGGGCACTTGATAAGTTTGTAATCATTTATATGTATATTCTCCCCAAGACGTTTTGAGGACAACTTCTTGCTAAGTTACCTTAACCCGCTGGCCGTCTTTAAACCCCGATGTAGGAATTCACCGAAGTGTGAGTTTGCCAGCCGTGTTGGTGGTGTATTTTATTTTTTCCAGGAGCCTTCTGATTCAAGATACCTTTCAAACTCAGTGCAGAAAAATAGCAGGCGACTTCCTCTTGCAGGCTTTTGAAGCTGGAGACCACTCGGTTTCCCAATGAAGGAATTTGAGTTGATGAAATGACCGGCTAGTAAGTAACAATGAGAATCTCTAGAATCCAGAACAAACGGGGCCTCCTTGAAGATGCCCGTCCCTGGTTCTGGAAATTCAATTTACGGATGCTTGTATTGCAGCCCTGTTCTTGGTACATCTTATTCTACATACGTCAGAGAGAACTGCCGTCAGTACAAGTCAGGCCGACGGTGGGGCACCGACTCTGGGTATCAGTTGCCAGGTCAAGCGTGTTCATCTCCGAACTGAATTTTAGCCGATAGAATATTGCGTTCGTTCATTACGACGTATGCCCACCTGCTGTACTCAAGCTTTGTGACAAATCCAGGGAACCAAATATGAATAAGACAGATTCCCTGAACTCAGCAAAGTGGGCGTTGGGCCACTGATCAGGTGAGGGTGGGCGAGGTCAAGGAAGGCTTCCCGGAGGAGGGGGCATGAGGGTCGAGCCCCAAAGGAAGAGGGCCCCAGGCACGGGGGAGCAAAGACCAAAGACCAGGAGAGCTGGATGCATTTGGGAGTGTGAGAAGTTTGAGAAGAGCAGGGAGGGTGGATGGGGAGACAGGAAAGGGAGGTGAGAGGCAGCAGGGCCCGGGGCTGGAGAGGGTCCTTCACCTGCCTGACGAGGAGGAGCTGGGGTCCCCCTGATCAGGTGTGTATTTCAGAGAGCACGCCTTCAGCGGGGGCGGGGGGGTGCGTTGGGGGCCAGTGAGATTGGGTGGCGAGAGACTAGTTGGGTGAGGGTAGCGGATAAGTGTTCAGGCGAGAGGAGACAGTTGCCCCGGCTAGGAGAGTGGCCAGGGAGGGGGAGGTGTGAAAAACAGATGGGAAACACTGAGACGCCGCAAATCAAAGGGCGTGGTGACCGGTTTCATGCGAGGGTAAGAGAAAACCATGGCGACGAGGGCGTCCACAGGACCTCAACCGTAGGTCGTGGTGTTGGTGTTCTGAGATCGCGATCCCAGGAGAGGAGGTCTGACAGGAAGAAGACGCACAGTGTGGGCCCAACAACCGGTTTTAAGGTACCAGTAGAACAGCCCAGGGGTTTCGAACTCCCAGGAAGCAGGCACGGGGAACCTCATCTGTTCTCCCAACAGTGGGACAATTTTTTTTTTCTCTTAATGAGAAAATTTCTCAAAACCGGCGTTTTCTTTCACTATTAAATGTGTCTGTGTGTGTGTGTTTTAAATCATGTGATAACAGCTGTGAAAATCAAGTCCAAGAGGAACTGCTCAATATTCCTGGGAAACGTTTGTTTTGCAAAAGATGGGGTTCCAAAGTAGGTCAAGGAAGGGAAGTGGGTGTTCCCGGCCAAAGCTTTCCCCGAAACGTGAAGTGTCCTAAATTTCAATTATGCGTAGAAATTTTAAGATGGGGAGAGGCAAAACATTTCCGAGAAAAAAAAGCCCTCGAGAGAATTTGCGTTCTGGGGAAACTCGATGAGTTTCGATTGCAACACGGGCTTCAGTGATTAGCGTGTCCTTGTTCTCTGGCTTTCCTCACCTCAGGCACGCATTCCGCAAGCACTTACTGAGCACCTACTAGGTACTGGACACTGGACGGCATGGGTCACAGGGTAGAGACCACAGTGGCCGTGGCCCTTCCCTCCCAGAGTTTCTGGTCTAGCCGGTGGATTGTGAATCCTGAAGGTAGCTTTTGATGATAGTCCTGTCTGTATCGGCTCAATGTAATTGAAATACGTCACGAGGAACACTTAGGACTCACAAATCCATGACAGTGAATGTTTATACTTCCGGAGGGCGCTGCCATCGTCGCAGGAGGAAAGCAAAAGAGAGGTCAGGGCCACCGTGACGTCCTACCTGATGAGGCGGGGCTGCTGGGGAGCAGAGACCGAAGTAGCTGGGGGCCGTCGTTCCCGACCCTTCCTCGGTGGCTACAAAATAGAGAGTTATAACTTGTTTGCTCAGAAAGGTGAGGACAGAAATAGTTGAGTTTGAATGCCCAGAGGTTAGAGTTAGAAGGGGATTAGAACTTGGTACTGACTCCAATTTATGACTTTGAGAACCTTGACATCCACTGAGAAGCTGAATTAACGGATCTTTTGATTGTAAAACCAAATGAGATCATTTTTCGAGCAAACCACAGTACGTTATTTCTACACCTTCTCTGTGCCCGACCTTACTTACTGCCGTCCCTCATTTTCCAGAATGGGCGGCTTGCCTCCTGTCTGGCTAACCGCTTGTTTTCTCTTTTCCGTGCTCTCCTGATTGCGTAGCTGTCTTCTGGATCTTAAAAATCTCCCCCAGCGCTTAATTTCTTGCCCTCAATTGCTCCCATTCTAAACTCTTCCCTGGCGGCTCGGTCTCTCCCTCTAGGCTCCGCTCAGAACCTTCCCCTCCGTAACCGGCGAGCCTGTACAAAGAGGTGTCTGTAGAAATGTGGCTTTGCGTCGGCTCGCTCCGGTCTCCCTTTCCGCTCATCCCATGGGGTCTGGTTTTCTAGCGACTCAAAGGCCTGCATCTGATGGTTTTCAATCCCACTGGGCCTCACCATGCTGGGCACGGAGCAGCGTCTTTGGCTTTGAGATGCCACTGTCCCCAAGTTCTTTGGCCTTTGCCCCTTTTGCTTCTGTAGGCCACCTCCCTCGCTGTGGCGGTAACCACAGAGTTTACCACGCTCCGAGGTGCCGCCTTCCCTTCGGGACTGCTCCCTGGCTCGAACCCCGGTCTCAGATTTTTCAGCTGTCTCCGGGGACAGCTCCCATCACCCCTCCTCTGTCCTCTCTGTCCCGAGCCTCCTTCTTTCTGTGCCCTCTTGAGCGTTTTGTGTTGGTTCATGACATCACTCTTGCCCTGGTCACCAGGTCAGGTCAGTGTTACCCTCATGCTTCTATCGGACTGGGTCAATTTTACCTTCTAAATCCTCTTAAGTCTGTCCCCTTAGTTCCCACGATCAGGGGGACACCGGGTAGAAGAATCGAGGTCCCTGTCCCTAGAAAGGCCACGGTCTACACAGTGCAACTCGAAGTGTGGTCCACAGACTGTGAAAAATCACAGCTTTTCATTTGAATGGATTTTATTAGCAGAGGAGTTTTAGGTTTGCACTAAGAGTGAGCGGAAGATTGGACCACCTGCCCCACACACGCACAGCCTCCCCCGAAACCAACATTCTGCGCCACGCCCCCCAATGGGGCATCCGACAGGATTGCTGAGCCCACATTAATACACCACGATCACCCACAGTGCCCAGTTGACAGGACAGTTCACTCTTGGTGTTGGACACTCCGTGGCCTTGGACAAACGAATAATAAAATGTATCCACCATTATGGCATCATACAGATACTTTCACTGCCCTGAAACCCCTGTGCTCCACCTAGTCATCCCTCCGCCCTCCTCCCCACTAACTCTGGCCAACCACTGCCCTTTTTTTCTGTCTCCATAGCTTTGCCTCTTCCAGACGTCATATAGTTAGAATCATACAATACGTAGCCTTTTCAGATTGACTTCTCTCACTTAGTAAGATGCACTTAAGATCCCTCCATGTGCTTTCATAGTTTGAGAGCTCATTTCTTGGTAGGGCTGAATAAGATTCCACAATCTGAATGGACCACGTTTATCCGTTCACCTAATGAAGGACATCTCGGTTGTTTCCAAGTTTTGACAAGTATGAATAAAGCTGCTGTCAACATCCGCGTGCAGGTTTTTGCATAGACATAAATTTTCAAGTCCTTTGGGTAGACACCAAGGAGCGCCATTGCTGGGTTGTGCGGTAAGAGTATTTAGTTTTATATTGAGTTGCCGGACTGTCTTACCAAAGTGCTGGTACCATTTCCCACCCCCGTCAACAAAGAATGAGAGTCCTTGTTGCTCCGTATCATCACCAGCATTTGGTGGTGACAGTGCTTTGGATTCTGCCCATTCTAATAGGCGTGTTGTGGGATCTCCTATAGGTTTTCATTACAGTTCACCGAGGACATATGGTGTATAGATCTTTTCATAGGCTTTCTTGCTACCGATCTATCTTTGTGGAGATTGCTGTTAACATCTCTGGCCCCCTTTTACATTGGGTTGCATGTTTTCTTATTGCTGAGTTTTAAGAGTTCTTTGTCTATTTTGGATAACAGCCCTTTATCAGATGTGTCTTTGGTAGAATTCACCAGTGAAGCCATCTGGGCCTAGTGCTTTCTGTTTTGGAAGAGTATTAATTATCGATTCAACTTCTTGAGTAGATATAAGACTATTCAGATTGTCTGTTTATTCTTCTGTATGTTTGGGCAGATTTTGTCTTGTAAGGGATTGGTCTGTGTCCCCTAAGGCTATAAAATTTGTGGACATGGCATTCATAGAATTCCTTTATTATCCTTTTACCGTCATGTATCTGTATAGATATCCCCTTTTCATTTATGATATTAGTAATTTGCATCCACTCTCTTTTTTTCTTAATTAGCTTGGTTAGAGGATTATTAATTTCATTAATCTCTTCAAAGAACCAGCTTTTGGTCTCATTGATTTTTCTCTACTGATTTCTTGGATTTAATTTCATTGATCTACTCTAATTCTTTTTACTTCTTTTCTTTTGCTTACTTTGGAGTTCATTCGCTCTTCTTTCTCTAATGTCCCAAGTTGAAAACTTAGATTATTGATTTTAGAGCTTCCTTTTTTCTAAGGTATGTATTCAAAGGCTATGAATTTTCCTCTAAGCACTACTTTCCCTCCACCCCACAAGTTTCGATAAGTTGTATTTTCATTTTCTTTTCGTTAAAAATGTTTTGAAATTTCCTTTGAGATGTCTTCTTTGACACATGTGTTAATTAGAAGCGTGTTGCTTAATATTCAAGTATTTGATTTTTCCAACTATCTGTTCTTGGTTCCTCATTTAATTCCATTGTGGCTTGGGAGCCTATGTTATATGAGTCCTATTCTTTTAAATTTGTTAAGGTGTGTTTTATGGCCCAGAATGTGGTCTACCTTAGGGAATGTTCCATGTGAGCTTGAGAAGAATGTGTATTCTGTGGTTGTTGGATGAAATTATCAATAGACAGCCATTATATCTAGTTTGTTGATGGTGATGGAGTTCAGCTATGTCCTTACTGATTTTCTACCTGCCGGGCCTGTTCATTTGGTGGGGGGGGGAGGGGGGAGGTCCAGTTTTACTGAGAAACCATTGGCAGGCATTAGTTCAAGTGTAAGGTGGACAGCAGGATAGTTTGATTTATATGTAGTGTGAAACGATTGTTCAGTTAACATTCATCATCTCATGTAGATATGATAAGAAGAAAAAATGTCTTCATGTGATCGGCACTCTTAGGATCCGCTCTCTCAGCAACTTTCCTGTGTATCATACAGCAGCGTGAGCCGTAGTCATCGCCTCGTGCCTTACATCCCCAGTGCTTCCTTTCCTCATACCTGGAAGTGTGCGCCTTTTAACCACCTTCTTCCAGTTCCCCTTTGGTGACCACAAATTAGTTAAAGACTTAAATATAAACCATGAAATCCTAGAGGAAAACACAGGAGAAAAGCTCCTTGACTTGGGTCTTGGGAGTGAATTTCTGAAGAGCACGCCTAAGCACGAGCAACAAAATAAAAAATAAACAAGTGGACCGTATCGAACTAAAAAGGATATGCACAGCCAAACAAGCTATTAACAGAGTGAAAAGACAACCTATGGAAATGGGAAAAAAAGTATTTGAGTATGCCTGAACTTCCCATCCATGTATCTGATAAGAAGTTCATATCAAAAATAAAGGCGTCTGGGTGGCTCAGTCGGTTAAGTGTCTGACGTCCGGTCATCTCATGATCTCGCGGTTTGTGGGTTTGAGACTCGCAGCAGGCTCTGTGCTGACAGCTCAGAGCCTGGAGCCTGCTTCAGATATATGTATCGCCCTCTCTCTGCCCCTCCCCCACTCATTTTTCTCTCTCTCTCTCTCTCAAAAATAAAATCAAAATTAAAAAAATTTTTAAAGGAAGTTAATATCCCACATATATAAAATATATAAAGAACTCATACAACTCAGTAGCAAACCAAAACAAACAAACCCTAAAATAAACAAATAATCCAATTAAAAAAATGGGTAGAAAACTTGAATAGACTTTTTTCCAAAGAAGATATAGAAATGGCCAACGGGTACATGAAAAGCTGCTCAACATCACTAGTCCTTAGGGAATGGCCTGTTAGAATGACCATCACCACACAGACACGATATGACAAAGGCTGGCATGTGTGTGAAGAAACAGGGACCCATGTGCCCTGTTGGTGGGGAATGCAAACTGGTGCAGCCACTATGGAAACCAGTATGGAGGTTCCTCAAAAAATTAAAAATAGAACGACCAACGATCCATCAGTTTACTTGCTGGGAATATATCCAAAGGAAATGAAAACACTAACTTAAAAAGCTATCTCCACACCCATCACACACCTATCAGCATTATTTATAAGAGCCAAGGCATGGAGAGAACATAAGAGTCCGTTGATGGATGCATGGGTACTCATATCGTCGGCATATTATTCAGCCATAAAATAGGAGGAAATCTACCATAGGCAAAAACATGGATGAAACGTGACGGCATTATGCTAAGTGAGATAAATCAAACAAAGACAACGACTACGTGATCTCACTTATATGTGGAATAAAAACAAAAAACAAAAACAAAAACAAACAAACCAAAAAAAACCAAATGCCAGGAATCCAAACCCAAACGCATCGGAAAAGAGGTCAGATTTGTGATCACCAAAGGCATTTCTACCTGCTGGGCCTGTTTGGCTGTGCATATCCTTTTTAGTTTGATGCCGTCCGCTCGTTTATTTTTTATTTTTTTGCTTGTGCTTAAGCGTGCTCTTCAAAAATCATTTCCAAGACCCAAGTCAAAGAGCTTTTCTCCTGTGTTTTCCTCTAGGAATTTCATGGTTTATATTTAAGTCTTTAATTCATTTTGAGTTAGTTTTTGTGAGTGGTATATGATAGGGGTCAAGTTTCATTCTTTTACTTTTGAACTTCCGAAAGATGAAGAGATGGTTTTTTCCCTAGTAATTATGAAATTACTCCCTTATCAAATTTAATTGATCATATGTTTGGGCTTGTTTCTGGGCTTTCAGTTCTGTTCCGCTGTTCTATTTGCGTTTTCTATGCAAGTGCCATACTTTTTAATTACTAAGGCTTTATGATATAGCTTGAAATCAGGGAGTGTGATGCCTCTTGCTTTGTTCTTTCTCAGGATTACTTCGGTTATTCAGGAGATCTTTTGTGGTTTCGTATAAATTTTAGGAATGCGTTTGTATTTCTGCAAAAAAAAAAAATGCCATTAGAGTCTTGGTAGGGATTACATCGAACCTTTTGGCAGTATTGGCATTTTAACAATATTAATTTTTCCAATCCATGAACACTGGATAGCTTTCCAATTATTTGTATCGTTTTTGATTTCTTTCATCAACGTCTCATTTTCAGAGTAAAGATCTTTCACCTCCTCAGCTAAATTTTATTCTTCAGTATTCTTTTGTATTTGGTGCTGTTATCAATGGGATTGATTTCTTAATTTCTTTTTCAGAAAATCTGCTGTTAGTGTACAAAAAGATGCTACTGACTTTCGTATATTAATTTTGTATCCTGCACCTTCACTGGATTCATCGACACAGCCTATTATGATAGGCCCGTGACAGGACAAATACCAAAGATAAGAGAAAGATCTGAGAAACTTGAATAGCAATTTGACATTGACCTGTCAATGATATCCAAGTGCACGCTTTTGCGTTTTACAGGAATACAGCTCTGCAGAAGACTGGAATTAGAAACAAAATAAAGCAACGGCAAACCACGGGTCCATGGCTACAGAGAGATAGAAAAGCAGGAACCAGGCGAGAAAAATGATGATATGCTTTCGCAGCTGTCTCGAAGGTGCCCTGAGCGCCCAGGGAAGAAGGCCGGAGTGCCCAGAGGACACAGAGAAGGATGATTAGGGAATTTCGGAGTGGACACGGCAGGGATGGTGCAACAGCCCAGGGGAGCGCAGAGACACGCCCACCCTCCTTCCCCTTCACCCCTGCTGTCAGAGTGATCTTCCAAAATGGAGATCTGATGATGTCACGCCCTTGCTTACATCCTTAAGGCAGAAGCTCTCCTGCCTAACACTCCTGAGCCCCTCAGGGCCGTTCACAGGGCCGCTTGCCACCTGACTGGTGGACTTTGCTAGCACAGCCTTCTACCATCCCAGCCATGCACCCTACCGTCCCAGGGCAGCTGGGGTTCCTGGAACGGAGACCCCAGCAGGCCCTGCCACCTCCATGCCTATGCGTCTGTCCCCTGTTCTGTTTGCAAGGTGCTTCCTCCTCTCACCCCTTTTCTGGCGAAATATCACACACCCTTTCCTGTTTCATCTGTGCTATTCTCCGAGCCTCTCCTGTACTTGATGTCAAATGCACAGGCTGGGACCCTGCGTGGGTTTTGATAGGCTGTGTGAGTTTTGGACCCGGAGAGTCAAGTTCAACTTTTCGTAAACAGGGGTACGGCTGGTCCTCCGAAGACACGCGTGTCCATAGTCTAGATGGACCGTCTGGAATTCACAGCCTACGTGAAAAACTGCCAAGGTTACAATGTCTGAGTGAATAGCGCGGTAGGCAGTATAGCAACGCAAAACTTAAGCCAGTGGATGTAAAGGCAAGCACCCACGCTCCCACCGTAATATAGCCTATAAAAACGCCCGAACCAAATAGCTCCGTCAATTAAAATCCAGAACAATGGGGTTACTGAAAACCTGACGTAGCCGTCACCAGGCAGGGTGTGAAGGAAGCTGACGGAAATAGCACGTACAGCCTTTGTCACGGCCCTCTGCCCCCAAGAGGCTCCGTGGAGGTCCCCCTGCCTCCCTATCTCCTCGAAGTCACAAATCGGGTCCCGACGGAACAGGACCACCGAGTAACAATGCTAGTGCCGGG
This sequence comes from Paguma larvata, assembly GCA_030068075.1. Taxonomy (NCBI): domain Eukaryota; kingdom Metazoa; phylum Chordata; class Mammalia; order Carnivora; family Viverridae; genus Paguma; species Paguma larvata. The sequence continues at coordinate 32,288,887 of CM057841.1, read as the reverse complement.
GGAGGGGCGGGGAGGGGCAGGCTGTGTGGCTGGAGCCCTGACTTTGTCCACATCATCTCCGGCCACTGTTTTGCCATCTTCAGATTGGCCACAGTCCCCTGCTCTGAAAGGTGACCAGAATGGGGCACTTCACCCAGTAGCTTTTGCCCTTAGATGTGCTCAAAGTCCGTGTGTCCTTCGTAGCTGTCAGGGGAGCAGTGTTCTTGAAGATCTCAGGCTTCTCTCTGTCTCTTGTCTTGGGTGTTAGATGTCCAACCACACCTAGGAAACGTGAATGATATTCCTGACATCTCCCGTCTTTTATTTATTTATTTATTTTAAATGTTTATTTATTTTTGAGACAGAGAGAGAGACAGAGCATGAGCAGGGAAAAGGCAGAGACAGACGCAAACGGAATCCGAAGCAGGCTCCAGGCTCCAAGCTGTCAGCACAGAGCCCGATGCGGAGCTCGAACTCACAAAGCGAGAGCTGAAGTCAGACGCTTGACTAACTGAGCCGTCTAGGCGCCCCTCCTATCTCTTATTTATAGGACGTCCAAACCACTCGTAAATTGTATTTCAGTCTGACGTTGATTTATTGAGTACCTAGTATATCTTTATGATATAAAATCAAATTAGGATGGTGGAGGATATTACTTGGTCATTGCACAGATGCATATAAGTTAGGTTTGTTTTCCTATAGACTCCTCTCAGGAGAGTGCTACGTAATTATTTAGATTTTATCAAGACGGTGTAAGTTAGCGATTTTACACGCCCTTTCTCACCATTTATCTTTGGACATTTCGTTTAACCTTTTGAAGTGTGTTTTGAATAAACATACTGTCCCGTTCGAAGAGGATTAGTTTTAGTTTATTCTGACATTGTGTCCTTTTATGCTTCAACTATTTACGATGGCTTTGGTTATTGACCCGATTTCTTTGTCATTTTGTGGCATACGTATTTTCAGCGGAGACGCTCAGGCTAAGCTATGTCTATTTATACCGCAGTTCATTAACCGTAAAACTATCTAACTGCAGTAAAACCGCCATAGTCTGGAACTCTCCGGGAGCGGGCTCTACAAGATGGCCAAGTTGTAAGAATTAACATTAACTATTCGTGATGGAAACCGTTTAAAAGTGGATCACGCCTTTCCCTCTTGTCTCTGAAAACCGGGTCTCGTGAACACCGGTGGTAAGTCGCAGTAAGAACTGGACTGTATGAGCTCCTGTGTCACTAAAGGACGTGGGGGTTTCGGCTTGCTCTTCCGTTCTCTTGGCCATTCGTTAGAACGGTCCCACTCCTTCTGTTGCTGGCTGCTGTATTTCTCACCAGCCCTACCCATGGTCCTTCCTCTGCCCTTGAGATTGCCGAGGCTTCTGCAGACTTGGGGACCAGCGATGGCTTTTGTTAGAACAGAGGCAGACCCGAGAAAGGACTTCCAGCCCCGCTCGAGGCTCAGAAACCACAGCGGTATATTAATTTGCAGGTGGCTCTTGTCCCCGCAAAAACCCTTGTTCGCTAAGATGCCTGTTCTCTGTGTGTTGTAGCCGAATGGGGGGGCGTCTGCTCTAACTCCTTCCCTCTACCTGCTTCTCTGCGTGGCAGAGCTGTGCGGAAGCTGACTGTCCCCTACGGGGTAGGGGAGCCCGGGGCCTCACGTCTGCGAGGAAAGGCAGCTAGTCGAACACGCCTGAGAAAAGAAAATCAGGTTTAATCAGACCTCATTTCAAGTTCAGAGTTTATTAAATGATGAGTATGTTGTGATAATATGCCGCTAATTCTCCTTTTCTTCTTTGCCCTAGTGCTTCTTTTATTTAAAAAAAATTTTTTTTGAGTGTTTATTATTTATCTTTGAGAGAGAGAGAGAGAGACGGAGTGTGAGTGGGGAAGGGACACAGAGAGAGGGAGACACAGAATTTGAAGCAGGCTCCAGGCTCTGAGCTGTCAGCACAGAGCCCGACACGGGGCTTGAAGCCACAAACCGTGAGATCATGACCTGAGCCGAAGTCCGACGCTCAACCCACTGAGCCACCCAGGCACCCCTTGTTTTCCTTGTTTTTAGTAAAATAGTCAACAAATGTTCTTTAGGCTTGTAATTTATTGGGACTAAAGCTGAAGCCTTAATTCTAAAAAAAACTGTGAAGTTTTGTCCTTAATTGTTCTCATTTTTAAATGCACAGGAATGGACGCGTTACACACATTTTTAAGGTCGGGCTCTTTGCACAATCACAGAATGAAAACCGCGCGTTGAAACTGCCGTTAGGGGAACGGTAGACGGAAAGTTCTGATTATCTTACCTTTCCAGGGCCCCTTTAGAGCCGTGTTTTCAATGGGGTTTCTTACCCAGTCTTCAGATTGGCACAGCGTTATATCGTCCACCGTGTCCAAACCGGGCGACCGGAGGCACAGGGGCAGCCAGCGACTTGCCCAAGGTCATACTGGTGTCAGCGCTTCCGGGACGGAGCCCAGACCCTCTGCCCCCCAGACCACGGAGCTGCCCCACGCCCGACTCCTAAGTGATGGTGTCGGTGACTCCTGGGTGGGACTTAGCTCTCAACGTGCAGAACTGGGGTGCCAAGCGCTCCCAGTATAGAAATCGTCAGATCATCCAAAGCAAGAGGAGGGGAATTTGAGATCCTAAGCGGGAAGAAGTCTCCTGTCTTCATCCAGCCGTGATCCTGCTTCTGCCTTTCTGGGATCTGAGGGCCAGCTGGTCACTAGGGCGCGATCATTTAAGGACCCCGGGACGAAATATAGCAGTTTTAGTTATCACGTAGATACCTGTCTAGTGTCTTAGGGAGCCACGTACTGTTTTATGTAGTTGTGTTTCGGACACGAATCAAGAATCTGTTACTAAAATCCTTATTTTTTGGAACTAAGGAAATTCTTTTAGAATAATTTCCTATGCATACAGAGCCTTTTTAAAAAAAAAAAACAACAGTATCTTTACCACTTGTATTTTTGTATTTATTTTTAAATCTCAAAATGTAAGCTGTGCTTTGGGCTGGAAATAAGGTAATTTGCAATCCTGGATTTAATATGTCATTTACAAATTCTGAGGCTTTTTGTTTTAAGAATTGTTGATGACAGGCGATGGTAGGCCAATGTTTTTAAAGGTTTGATACAATGTTACCTTCTAGGGGCGCCCCGGTGGCTCCAACCGTTAAGAATCTGACTTCAGCTCAGGTCATGACCTCATGGTTTGTGTGTTTGAGCCCTGCGTTGGGCTCTGTGCTGATAGCAGGGAGCCTGCTTGGGATTCTCTCTCTCCCCTTCTCTCTGTCCCTCCCTCACTCACTCTCCATCCCTCTCTTTCAAAATAAATAAACTTAGGGAATTTTTTTTTAATATTTATTTATTTTCGAGAGACATAGAGAGAGAGCATGACCATAGGAAGGGCAAAGAGAGAGAGGGAGACACAGAATCCGAAGCAGGCTCCAAGCTCTGAGCCGTCAGCACAGAGCCTGATTCCGGGCTCGAACTCACAGACCGTGAGATCATGACCCGAGCTGAAGTCGGCTGCTTAACCGACTGAGCCACCCAGGTGCCTCCCCCTTTTTTTTTTAATTTTTCTTTAAATAAATAAACTTAAAAAAGAAAGATATTACCCTCTATGTAGAATAATATCGAAATAAGCTTTAAGCAGGTGTGTACTTTTTCTTTTTTATATGTGGGCGTGGATCTGCCGACAGGCTGGAAATGCTTCGTGAAGAGTCACCCAGCCCCCCAACTTCTAAAATACTCTCATTACCTTCCGCTCCAATAATCAGAAATTTGGGCTGACCCATTCATAGTCACCGACCGGGACTATCGAGTGAATCCCGCAATTAAAGTTTGTTTCTCAAATATGTTACTAAAAGTCTTCCAGCTATTAAAGCCCGAAACCCTAAAACTCGGGATGGGAACGATTCCGCCTTCGCGATTATTTTTCCGCCTCTCTCCCAGAGTGATTAATTTCACTCTCCGTGTCTTATTCCATGAGCCGCAATGCTTTCGCGGAGATTCCTAATTCAGTGAGACCTGTTTAGGGGATCATCTCCCTTGGAAAGACAGCTGCTGCGAAGGGGCATTCGCTTTCCGAGCATGGATTTTAGATTATGGCCAATCAAGGCTCGGAGCCGGAAGAACACCTGTTGGGGACGTTTTTCTACAAGGCGATGGTCCCTTTAATCAGATTTCATTGCCCTTCAGAAAAAAAGGATCATTTAAAAATGCGGGGAAACGGCATCTGCTTTTGTGATTCATCCTCGCCCTCCTTTTAAAGCTGAGAAACCAATTTAGGACTTAGGACCGTGTTCTGTGGTACGAGGAGAAACCACAGCAGAGTGTTGAAGAAGGAAGGACTTTCCCAGACGTTTGGTCTGGAACTTTCTCTTGTGAGAGAAATTGTCAGAATCTATTTGGAGAACTTTTTTTTTTTTTTTTTTTTTTTTTGGTGTGGGCATAATTAACAAGAGAAATCCTTCTGGGCAAACTTTTTAAACGGCTAAGCGAAATCGTGGCTGCACGGAATGAACTCCGGGAAACATTCCTCTATTGAAATCTGTTGCATTTATCTGTGAACAATTGAAAAGCCTCATTGATACTGACTGGTGTTTAGACGAACGACGCTCGACTTTCACCTCGGCTCTAATTAGAGGCACCGTTCAGTACATAAAACGCAGGTACTCTCCACCATCTGCAGACTCTATCGAGTGTAACTCTGAGAAGACAAACTTCCTTCTGCACACTGTAATTTAATGGTATAACGGTGCCGACCGGAATATCAGTTAATTTTCAAAACATTTTATTCTACACCAATTAGCTCAGGTCCTGGAGGGCAAAATGACAAGAGGTTAGGCGTTCGCTATGTATTTAATTAATTGAAAAACGCTCAAATTGCTTTTACAGTTGTTATTAAAAAGTAGAATCAGTGTTGCCAGTGCTCAACCATAATTGGAACCCCGGGGAATTAAATATTTAGCATTAGTAATGTAACAGCACTTAGGACACAAATTTCTATTTTCGTAATGAAAGCTAGACACTGTGTGTGCGAGCGGCTGGGATGACAGCCGTGACAAGTGAACCGGCCTGGGATGTTTCAATAAGACACCTCATTGGACAGTGAGTCTTGCCACATTACTCGTTTGTAAGAGACCTGCAAGTTTAATTCCCAGTAGAAACCCGTTACCCGAGTATTTAGATTTCTAATTGCATGCAGGGTGGACAGTCGGGCACAGTGTCTTGCCATCCGCAGCCAAAATGCACAGCGCTTTCTAAATCATCCTGTGGAAGTTCACGCCTTTGTCAATTTCAAAACATCGGGCCTGGCGGGGAACAAAGATCTTGTTTGTTTTAAGTTTAATTACATTTTAAGCATAAACGCTTTCGGTGTTACAATGCGGAAAGTTGGATACCGGGCCGTAATGAGCTGTGCTGGTAGACGGCTGGGGACCCTGAGGAATTCCTTCCGTAAATTAACTGGATGAAAGTACTTGGTTAGGATATAGTTGATGGCTGAGCAGTCCTTAAAACCCAGTTATAGAGCTGTCTCTCCCGCCTGTTTTCATTCTAAACAGGCCCTGTAGAGACTTTAACAGCTGCCTGCTACAACTGTTCATCTTGTCAAAATGTATTATATTACCCCACTAATAAATAGCATTAAAGGGTATTCGACTTCATTTCTCATTTTCAGAGGGGATCAGGTTGATAAACACAACTGGCTTAGGTTGGCCTTATTTTAATTTGTTTATGTCCTCTAAGTAATATCGAAGGCCCACGGTTTGAATTTCGCAAACCTTTTCCCGGGGACATGAAACTCACAAAACGGGATCGACAGGGGACACAGTTCACGGAGGCTGTTTGTTGCAGGGTCTTTGTCCTCGAAAGACGCAGGACTTTGACGTGTTTCGCCCACATTCGGGGTATTTGCAAAACCACAACTGAACAGACGCTCTTTGAAGCACAGCCAGACCCATCCCTTTGCCACTCATGCCGTCTTTTCTTGAAAAAAAAAAAAGAGTTGCAAGAAGACTCGATTTCATAATTTTCTTTTGCTGACCGTTCGTTGTCTCCGTGTCAGAATGCGTACTTCCTGGTTATGAGTTTTATCTATTTTAGTTTTTGTAATTTTATGAAAAGCACACGCTATCATAACACGAAGAGAGACAAGACGGATGTAGAAGCTCATTTGGTGAGCTCTCCCTTTCGCCTTCACCCTGAGGTCCTTGATGGTCGTCTTCGCCAACCGTTTGATAACATATCAAACATTCGTCACACTTTCGGTGCGGAGTATACATGTGCACATACAGGTATATATTTGTGTAAATATTACACGTAATACATTTAAAGCACAGAACTTGGATCATTCCGTATACATCTGTGACTTGCTTTTTTCCCCGATTAATTTATCATAGACATCTTATACTGGTGCCTAGATCTTCCTCATTCTTTTTTTTATGTTTTTTTAGTATTTACTTTTGAGAGACAGAGACAGAGTGAGAGCAGGGGAGGGGCAGAGAGAGACGGAGACACAGACTCCGAAGCAGGCTCCAGGCTCTGAGCCGTTAGCACAGAGCCCGACGTGGGGCTCGAACCCATGAACCGTGAGATCGTGACCTGAGCCGAAGTCAGACGCTTACCCGACTGAGCCACCCAGGCGCCCCTCCTCGTTCTTTTTACTGACTAATTGCCATTCCAAATTTTGGAGGTATAAAATTTATTTCTCTATTGCCTGCTGATGCCATTTAAAGTCATTTCCGGTTTTTTGTGAGGGCAAATGTTACAGTGAACTTTGGGGTGTGCCTAGCTGTGTGTGTGTTTGTGGCACAGACAGGTGTATCTCTGTGCCGGTGTCAGGGTAAAATATTGAACTCGTATTTTGTTAGTGACTATTCTGTGCCCGGCATTATTCAAAGCACTAGACATATACGAACTCATTTCATCTTTATAATGAAGTGTTAATATACATTATTATCCCAGGGGACGCCCGGGTGGCCCAGTTGGTTCAATGTCTGACTCTCAAGCTCGGCTCAGGTCATGATCTCACAGTTTCTGAGGTCGAGCCCCGCTTTGGGTTCTGCCCCTCCCCTGCTTGTGCTCTCTCTCTCTCTCTCAAAATAAATAAACTTAAAAATATAAATAAAGATATATTATTACTGCTACCCTGATTTTACATAGAGGGAAGCTAAGGCACACGGAGGTTAAGGAAGTTGCCCAAAGCCCCCGGCGCGGTCGCCAGCAGAAGGAGGCTTTTAACCCTGGAGGTTTGGCACGCCGGAGTCTGCGGTCTTAACCAAGACAATGTGGCGGCAGAAATAGCTTGCGTTTTTCCCTTGTCACGTGCCTTTCCTTAGCAGTGCGTTTGAACGCAGCTTCGTGTATTTGTTGCCATCACATGTCGCTTTCAGAGAGGTGACCTGTTCGTGTCCTTTGCCCATTTTCCTGTAGTGCTGTCTGTCTTCCTATCAAATCACAGACGACCTCTGTGGAGAATGGCTCTGGACTCCTCGTCATGCTTTATTAAATTTTGTTTCTGAGCCCGTTGCTTGTATTTTTACTTTGTTGTATCTTAATATTGCCAAGTTTTGCCTTATGGATTGAGGTGTAAGAAAGCCTTTCAATATCTCAAGATTACAAGTATGGTGTCCTGCATTTTCTTCTACCACTTTTAAGTTTTTTCGAAGTTGCGACCTTTAACCCACCTGGGATTTGTTTGGGTGGGTAGCGGGAGATTTCTGGTAACAACCACGGGTTCCTTTTGTAAACCGTCCATTCTTTTTCCTCTGTAGCGTGATCCGTGACATTTGTCCAATGCTACATTCCACCTATACATGTCTCCGGCTTGCCGGTTCTTTGGAATATTCCGCGTGTCGCATCCTGCGACGTCACACTTTTTACCATTAGAACATGAAAGCAAGTTTTAGCCCTTTTTAAATTAAAAAGAACATCTCTATCGAGTACTCTTCACTCTTTAATGGAAGCTCCACACCCAACATGGGGCTGGGACTCATCACCCCGAGATCGAGAGTTGCACGCTCTGTTGACTCAGCCAGCCGGGCGCCCCACCCCCCCGATCTCTATCGAATACTCTCACTTTTAAATTATAAAAGCAAGGCAGGTTTATGTTAACCAATGCGAAGAGTTCAAAAGGCTTAAGTTGTGGGAAAGAGAGACGTCTCTGTCCTCATTTTCGGAACCTGTGATTATGTTCCATTACATGGCCAAGGGGGAATTAAGGTTGCAGATGAAATTAAAGTCGCTAATCCTCTGACCTTAAGTGGGGAGATTATCCAGGCGGGCTGGTGTAATCACAGGGGACTTGAAACATGCCAAAGGGAGGCGGAAAAGTCGGTGTCGGGGTGACGCAGCAAGAGACAGACTCGTCCCCGAGCTGATTACCGATGGCTGGCTTTGCCGTTGACGGAGTGGGGCTGTGAGGCAGGGATTATCTGTGTGCTTTTCTGTGTTGGACTCTGTTTTCTTGGTTCTGGGGCCTCCTCGTTCTTGCCGCTCATTTTCAGGGAGCACATCCTTCCCCGGCTTCCTAAGGAAGTACACACGGAAGGAAAACCTCTTCGTCTGAAAATATTTCTACCCTAGGCATCACACTTTTCCAGAAGCTCTGTTTTATACTCCGACGATTCCTGTTTTGTAACAGTCTGTTCTTGTTTCATAGATACATCAACTTCTCTTATTTCTCTGAGGTTATTGATAATTTGATGGAATTTTTTTTTTTTTTTGCTCTATTTTTAATTTGGTAGCATCTGGGATAAATCCTGACAACAAATTTATATGAGGATTATTATCCACACTTTAAATTGGACCAATTCTGGGGAAGCCAGAATTCGAACATAGGCCTGTCACCCACGTGCTATCCCGTTTTATCTGCCTTCCAACAGATCTGGGGAGTCATTAGGAAGGATGTTCTCTTTGTCTAGCCAGCGGGAGGTAACTCATGAATGATGTTAGTTCTTTTTAAAATTTTTTAATGTTTATTTATTTCCGACAGAGAGAGAGAGAGACAGAGTGAGAGTGGGGGAGGGACACAGAAAGAGGGAGACACAGAAGCGGAAGCAGGCTCCAGGCTCCGAGCTGTCGGCACAGAGCCCGATGCGGGGCTCGAACCCACGAACCATGAGATCATGACCTGAGCCGAAGTCAGACACTCAACCCACTGAGCCACCCAGGCGCCCCGACACGAGTTCTTTTCTAGAGATTTCCTGGACTTTGCTTTTATAAATTATGATCATCTTCAAAACCTAGGCCTCTAATATCAGTTTCCTGTTGGTGCTCTATAACAAAGTACCACAAACTTAATGGCTTAAAACAGTAGCTATGTATTCACATGCAGTTCTGGAGGCCAGAAGTTCAAGGTGAGTCTTACAGGGCTAAACATCTAGGCATTGGCAAGGGCGGTTTCTTTTCGAGGCTCCGAGGGAGAGTCCGTTCCTTGCCTCTTCCAACTTCCGGCGGCCGCTTTCATTCCTTGACTTGTGATAATAATTCGTTTTTAAATGCCATTTTGTTTGGCCCTCTGGAGGTCTCAGTTTTCTCCAGGTCCCGTTTTTGTTGGTTTGGGTTTTTTCACTTTGGGGGGATCAGGCGGCAAGCCAGTCTGGGGTACGGGGGACCCCTGAACTTCCGGCTATGGCATTCTGGAGTCAGGGAGGAAGAAAGGGCCGGGGATTCAAGGTGCTCCCCTTCCAAGCCCCGTGCCGCGCTCCAGCCTTCTCTAAGCCTGGTGTATGTAAGTCTGGAGCCTCGCTTTTAGTTTCTCCGGCCCCACGCGGCTGGCCTGGACGCAGAAGAGAGCTTGACCACGGCATCCACAGGCTTCCGCATCTCGCTCCTTGTCAGCCCCCACCCCCCCACCCTCCCCATACCTAGTTCCTCCTCTTCCTGGGCCTTTCCGTGCCATGGGATTCCTTCTCATTACTGCTTCCCTCTGCCAAATGTAGCATCTGGCTGCCTTCCCTCTTTCTTCTTCAAGTTTATTTATTTAGGGAGAGAGAAAGAGAGAGTGGGAGGGGCAGAGAGAATCCCGAGCAGGCTCCTCGCTGTCCTCGCAGAGCCCTGCACGGGGTTCAAACTCCTGAACCATGAGATCATGACCTGAGCTGAAATTAAGGGTCAGACGCTTCACTGACTGGGCCACCCGGGCACCTCTAGCTGCCCGAAACTGACGTCACCGAGCGTCGTCTCCGGGACAGTGGCCAAACGCACCCACAAGCAAACACTCCTCTTACCTCTGAGCAGACTCTCCTGGCGCTTCTGTCCTCAGGGAAGAGAGAGCGAATGCACGGGGGCTCAGAGAGGAAGGGGTTGGTGTCAGAGAGACATCAGTTCTAGGCCCCCTTGCCTAACCCTTCGGCAAGACCCTGGTCATCCTGGCCCATGCCTGTCCTGGTGGCTGTAGCCAGTCGCATACACGGTGTGTGCGTGCGTCCGGTCCTGCTGGTCTGCGAATACCGTGGGAGCAGGTGCTCCCCCTTTAAAGAGCGCTATTCCCACGGGGCTCCCGTGCAGGGAGCAGGGGCTCCGTGTATACTCACTCATGGGGAGGGCAGCCCAGGGGACAGACTCGTGTGCGGAGTCTCAGACACGCACCGGCTGGCTCAGCAAGCAGGATAGACAGGAGCTTGCTGATGATCCCAGGTTTTGTTTTGGGTCTCAACCCATGGCCAAGTGCAAAGGACTACTGGGCTTAAATTTCTTTATTGCGTCACTGTGGTTAGCGTGCGGCTTAGAATTTCTGCACCTATGGCTTTAATCCCCAGGGAAGAACCCACATACGGAATGACGGTGGACAAAGCAAGCAAAAAGGTGCGTAACCACCACCCCCCCCGACTCCCCTCCTGCTTCTCATTTTCTGAACTGTCGCCCAGGATGCTGACCCTGGTGGTACTTTCCCAGTTGTGCAAACTTCTGAGACCTCTTAGGATTTGGGTCCGATCCACCTCAGTGGAATTACTCAGAGTATCTTAATGAAACTAGTCAAGAGCTGGGAAGCTTCTGGAAGTTGCTGGCTGCTCGCGCCCTCGGAGCTCTGTGAAAGGGCGAGATAATGACATCCCTGTGGAAGATTCTGGAAGGAGGTGGCCTTGACCACAGATTGTCTCTCTCATGGATCGTCTCCTCCTCTCGAAGCCTCGAGCTTTGTCTTGCCCACACTCTACTCAACTTCTGGCACCAGCTCGGTACCTCTTTGTTGGAGGAATAAACAAGGCTCCCAGAAGCAGGGCTGGATTGTTCTAGACGGAAGACGTGTGCAGTTTCCCTCGGCCCTGGCCGAGGGGAGGCTGCCATCAGATAACCTGTGTATGTTACCTTGTAATGTTGCCAGGTCCGGGGCCACGTACTGCCCTGTGACGGGGTTGATATCGGGGTCCGTGCAGACTGGAGGACTCTGTCTGCTTTCCCCCCCCTCCCCTGCCCCCCATCCGTGTTCCAGCTGTGAGGACTAAGCTCTGTTCCTCTTGGAGAAGAGTGTGTAGATCCATGCTCGGGGCTTGGAACTGGACTCATAACATTAAGCGATGAGAGCTCACGTTTATTGTGCGTTTACTGTGTACCGTGTACTCATAAAGCCAGACCGGGGACCCGGGCCCGTGCGCGGCCCCAGCCATAGCTTCTGCTGCTGCAGTCCGCCATTCTATGGGCTGCTGTGGTTTTCTATTCTCCCTCCTACTTCTTTTTTTTTAATTTGTTTATTTTTTAAGTTTATTTACTTATTTTGAGAGAGAGAGAGAGAGAGAGAGACGAGAGAGCGCAAGCAGGGAAGGGGCAGAGAGAGAGAATCCCAAGCAGGCTCCGCGTGGCGTGGAAACCGACCCGGGGCTCAAACCTCCGAACTGTGAGATCATGATCTGAGCTGAAGTCAGACGCTCACCCAACCGAGCCCCCCAGGCGCCCCCTCCCTCCCACTTCCGCATCGCAGAATCGCTGGCTGGAGGCACGGCCTCTCCGAGAAAGGAAAGATCACAGAGGTCCTCTCTCCCTCCGACTTCTGTTGGCGCTCAGGAGACCACGACGTCTCCAAGCCACCGATCTTCTGTAGAGGGAACTCCCTCTTGGAGGAGCCGATACCTCACGGGGAAGTAGGACTCAGATCTGCTGCCTCCCCAGGCAAAGCAGAGCACAAAGGCTGGCCCCGGTCACTTCTGGCACACGTGCCCCACCCCGGGTCCCCAGGATGCTGGAAGCTGCACTCCGGAATGCCTTAAATAAGGGTAGTGCTTAGCCTGAGACACCCCTGCGAGATCTACTCTGACATGCATTTCCTTCTGACTTAACTTTCGTGCTAAACGCAGGAGGCCCCAGCAGCCGGCTCTGCAGAACCCCTGTGTCCCTGGGCTCTGTGTTAAATGCAGCCCGAGATCGCGGACTCAGGGCGTAGTGTCGAATAAAAACAGCAGGACCCGGTCCCGAGAGCTACTGTACAGCACCGATTCGGGACTGAAATCACGAGACATCCCTCCCCGCCTTCCCCCTCCCCCCTCCCCACCCCAAGTTCATCTGCTCCTACCGTCCCTCCAGCCTGGAAAGATTTGAGGGCCCGGAGAACGCCATTGAGGCAGGTAGGTTTCGCCTCCTGGCAATGAGTTCACAGCAGCCACACGCAGCCCAGTGTTCAGTGGCCGAACATCTCTGCTCGCTGGCGGCCAAAGTCAGCCCTCGCCTCCTACGGAGCTCCTTCAGACTTCAAAAAGCATTCCGGGGGCTTGCAGAGAAGAGGAAACGGAGGACAGGGTTACCCCTGGGTGGCCTGCGTGCACTTTCCTTCCTCGCGCTCACTGCTTCTTACAGCCGGGCAGGGGACGGGAGGGCAGAGGGCCGTGCTAGGGGCCCCGATATGTGGGTGAGGGATTGCCTTCTCTCAGAAGCCACAGCTCAAAAAAGCATCGCCAAAGGTAATTTCAGTCGGGAGGGTCCAAGTGTCAGAAAGCACAAGGTGTGCTGAGCTGGCGAAGGCCATCCTCGTTATGTCTAAAAGCTGATCTCTTCCCCTCTCTTGGGGAAAAAAAGCAGCCGCTTGGAGCGTTGGCCACAGCGTGACAGTTCCATGGGCGGCAGGCAAAGCCAGGCCGACAGGACGCGGCTTACGGGGTGGCACGGGAAATGCGTCCTTTATAAGCCCTCGCTGTGCCTAGCTTGAAAGCGGGAGTGAGGCCGGAATAAACACAAGCTAGCTGGACACCCCCCGTGCAGAGAAGTCTTGATGGTGGTTAGCCTATCGAATTCTTTTTTTTTCCTTTTCTTTGTTGCCTGTGAAGTTCTCAGAGCTCAAAGGGGCCTTTCCAGTTTTCCATATTGAACCCCAACCAACATAATCCACCCTGCATGCTACTTTATATTTTGCATGAAATTTTAAAACAGTATAAGAACGGATTTTTGTTTTTTTTTTCCTTTTTTTGATGTTTATGTATTTTTGAAGAAAAGAGAGAGAAAGAGAGAGAGAGCATGAGCGGGGGAAAGGCAGAGAGAAAGGGAGACACACAGAATCTGAAGCAGGCGCCAGGCTCTGAGCTGTCGGCACAGAGCCCGACATGGGGCTCGAACTCACGAACCTGGAGACCACGACCTGAGCCGATATGAACAGACTGAGCCACCCACGTGCCCTGAGGCTGATTTTTACTTTAGAACGTATTCAGTCGACAACTGTCGGTTGTGCATTGTGGTGTGCGAGGACCTGTGTTAGATACTGTGGGCATCACGAGTGGAGACGGGGATGACTTACGTACAACATCGAAGACCCCCTTCGTTTTTCTAACGCCATGATACATACTGAGTCTAGACTCTGACTGGGTTACAATTCTCTTGGGGACTAGAAGGGGTGGGACCCTGTGAGTGGCCCCTGCTGCTAGAGCTGTGTTGGCGGTGGTCTGAACTCGACTTGAGGCAGTCCCTCTGTCCCTCCCCCTTCTGACCGTGCAGGAGGACTGTGGCTAGAGCCGAGCGGGACATTTCTCTATGTGTGAAGTCAGCTGGCCCATTTGGGGCTTAAACTCAGGTTATTAGTCTTCTTAACACCTTTCTTTAGACAGCTTGCCACTTGGGACGTAAATGCTAATTGTTACTCATTAGCGATGGCTTTCTCCAACGGAGTCGCCAAGAGGGAGGGGCTCACTCTTAAAGTAAACAAAGCAAACAAAGTTTGGGCATTATGGGGCCAATATATTGGGGGCCAACAGCTCAGTGGACATCACGCTCCATGACCTAGCCCGCTCCGCGATAAGAAGGACTTATCAGGAGCTAAAGAGTACCTGGAGGTTGCGACGCCGCTGATGCCGACGTGTGAGCTACAACCCTCGTTTTTGGTGGCAACCAAAAGGCCACCGTGCTGGCTTTCTGCGGGAAAGCTTGTCTTCCTCTGAAAACGTGTGATTCTCCGGGTTAGTCGGCTCGAATTAGAGCAACCTGAGAAGTGATTTCGCTGATGGACTTGGTTAGCTCAAGACGGAATGTTTTCCTTATGTTCTTAAATAACAAAGCTTGAATGTCACGAGATGTATATGTATAGAGAAAAACATTTACTTTTTAGCGAGTTCAAAATTGCTGAGTGACGGTTCTAAAATACATCCAATACGCACAGTAGTCTGTCTTTGGTAGGTCTCGAGCCTATAAGATGAGGGTTAGAAGGGCCCGTTAACCAATTTCCAGATCTGAAGAGTAGCCACACAGCACCCTTACCCTTACCCTTCTCTCCCCATGTTCACACGGTGTCCCTCATCTACTGTGGTACCCCTCTCGGAGCCCGGACGTGTTAACAGAAACTTTCTCAACAAAAGAGTTGAGGCCAGGTGACTGGAGCTGGCCCTTGGGAGGCCATTTCTACGCCAGCTCTGGTCTAGGTAGCCTCAGTCAAGGACATATCAGCGTACTACTTGTTTTGATCTACACTGGTTTGTGTTTGGATATTTCCTCCCTCCTTCCCTCATGACTTTTGTGCATTACTCTCAACATGGCGCCCATCCCGAACCGACACTCACCTACTATGCGTGTTCTTATAACTACCAAGAAGGAGAGGAACTTTTCAAAGCCGTCCGCAATTTCACGTCACACTACGAGGCCACGTAATCACCACCGACTTGTAACCAGTGTTAGCCGGACCTTAAGAGTTTGAAAAGAGAACCATATTCAAGCCTTTGATTAAAGCTTCATGAAGTCTACTGACTGGGACAGATGCGTTTTTTCAGGATATGATTGAATACTTTCTTTAATCTCAAATAAAGGGATTAAACGTGTATACGTGTGTACATTTGCAACCCGAACTGAATTGTAAAACCCTTTCCGAGCACTGCTTCTTTGCCAGGTACCACACTAATCATTTTAAATATATTTGGATCAGTCTTCAAGGGCTGCCTCAAAAGCCACTAACTGGGGAGCTTATACGACAGAAATTTATTTTTTCCTATTTCCGGAAGCTGGAGGTCTAAGATCAAGGTGCCGGCGGGGTTGGTGTCTCCAGGTGGCCTTTCCTCTCGGCTTTTGTAGATGGCCGCCATCGCCTCGTGTCCTCGCGTGGCCTTTCCTGTGTGTGCGCACATCGCTGGGGTCTCTGCGCGCCCACCTTTCCATTCTTCTTAGGACACCAGTCAGATCGGATTAGGGCCCGCCCTCGTGTTCTCCTTTTTACTGAATCACCTCTTTGTCTCCAAATACGGTCACAATGTTTGTAGTAAGGATGCTATCACCTCCATTTTAGCGATAAAGGAATGGAAGCTCATGGAAGCTGAGTGGGTTGCCCGATGACCTTCACGTAGCAAGACCAGCAAACCATTCACACGTTCCATATTTCTTATTCTGTTGGGCACATCAGGGATATAAATCAGTTGGTGGAGTGAATTTTTAAAGGCCTATTGAAGCTTCTAGATTTCTTTCAAAGGAGGTGTATGTAGCAAGATTGTTAATGGAGCTTCTGCCCCTTACCAGTTGTGTGTGACCTGCCAGGGGTCACTTCACCTGTCTGGCCCTTGGTTTTCTTGTCTATAAAAGGGGATAGTACTAGTACCACCCTTAGAGGGCTGTCATGAGGAGGGCGTGAGTCCTCATAACAATATCTGTACGTAGCGGGTATTAAGTATGTTGGTGGCGGGGCGCCTGGGTGAATCGGTTGGTTAAGCGTCCGACTTTGGCTCATGTCATGATCTCATGGTTCATGAGTTGGAGCCCCACGTCGGGATCTGTGCCGATAGCTTAGAACCCGGAACCCGTTTCGAATTCTGTGTCCCCTCACTCTCTGCCTCTCCCCCACTCACGCTCTCTCTCGTTCTCTTTCAAGAAAAATAAACATTAAAAAGTGTTAATAGATAAATATGTTGGTGGCTATTATTATTTATGTGCTGTTATTCTGAGAAAGATGTATTTTCGGAAGGGGCCAAAGTGGTGGCTATTGCTCCATTTTAACATCTGAAAGTGTTACTACATGCCAATTGTTTGCATCTATGTA
This sequence comes from Paguma larvata, assembly GCA_030068075.1. NCBI lineage: Eukaryota > Metazoa > Chordata > Mammalia > Carnivora > Viverridae > Paguma > Paguma larvata. The sequence goes on along the minus strand of CM057841.1, from coordinate 32,272,480 downwards.
TTATCCATTTTAAATATTATCATTTTTAGTATGTTATGTCATTTACATTGGCAGCGTGTCAGAGACTGGTGTAATATGTCAACAGTGATTTAATTCGTTGTCTGTGTGTCATAAACGAGACACAGCACTGAAAATCAGACCAATAGTACCTGCTCGTAACACGCGTTGGGTGTACCCGTGGGTTCTGCTTCGAGTCAGGTAACATGCTAGGCTACTGTAGCAGCTGACCAATTTTCCGAGGAATCCCGAAAGGCTCTAAGAGATGATAATTATTCCCTAAAAGCCAGTGTTGAAACAGCGCCCCGCCCCCACCAAAATGGCTCTGCAGTCACTCCCTTACACTGAGGTCGAAACTGGGCCAATGGAATGTTGTGGGATGAGGTCCGTCGGAGCCCACCCTAAGTGGTAGGAGTTGGCCTATCTTTCTAAACAAAGCCTTTTGCGCTCCTGGTCTTCCCTATTTAAGAACGAATTGAAGTCAAATCGAACGAACTAAGGGATACTAGAAATGCTTTGTCTATCCTTAGGTTAAGCAGGCTACTGGAGAATCTACGTATTTGGTTATTGTTTTGTGAATATTGCTTGTTTTTATTTCGAAAAATAGTTGAAATAACTGGTCTAACTTGCCAATGTGATTGGACGGTGGAGTGAGTGAGCCCTGCGTTTACAGGCTTAGTGCTGACGGCGACGCAGAGAAGGCAGTCAGGAAACTAGACAACACGAATATCCTAGGATGACATTACCTAATTCCAGGCTTTCATGTGATTTCCTAATTTTTAATCTTTCCTCCCTTCACTCAGGAGTTAAACATGAATCACCTCATATTTAAAAATATATTATCTACCCCTGAAATTATACATACATTGAACATATTTAACCAAACAAGGTCAACTTTATTCGGCAGTCATTATACACATGATAGCAAAACCAGCTAGAGGGATATACTATTAAGATAAAAAATATAGACACCATCGCTGTCAAAACAGTTGAGTTAAGGGGTGCCTGGCTGGCTCAGTTGGCTAAGCATTTGACTCTCGGTTTTGGCTCAGGTCATGATTTCACGGTTTCTTGGTTTCGAGCTGCGCATTAGGCTCTGTGCTGACAGTGGAGAGCCTGCTTGGGATTCTCTCTCCTTCCCTCTCTTTCTGACCCTCCCCCACTCACACTGTCTCTGTCTCTCTCAAAATCAATAAACTTAAAAAACATTTTTTTTTAAAGTCGAGTTTATTATTTGCGTGAAGGATTGTTGGATTTGCTGTTATTGTTGGCTCCTGGTGTAAGTCCAGGAAAGGATCGTCTGTCTGGGTGTCTGGTGGGAATGTGACCACATGGGAGTGATGACCAGGCCTTTCCAAGGAGGTTCCCACTGCCCCATGATGCCCTGGGTGTCACCCCGCAGGGCTGTGGTTTCTCCCTTTGATAAACGGCCATACGAATGGGCACACTAGCTCACACTATTACAATGCTTCACTCCCTGAAGACCTGGGAACCCCCCAACTTGGGGGCTGGATCCATCTCATGACCAGGGAAGTTACTGGAGGGCTGAGTGGGCTAAAGGAAGGAGTCAGAACCTTAGATCAGAGAAATCATGTGTAATTTCCATGTGGGTCTGGCTTATAAAATTGTAATTCCTCTACGGCTTCTAAATGACTCCGAAGGGTATCACACTGGTTAGTTGGGGCCAGAGAGTTAGTTGTGTTGCCTAAGATGAATTAAAGTAGGTTGTGTAGGTAGTTATTCACAAAGATCTGGTGATTTATTCTGGACATTCATTTGTGTGCTCACTTATTGGCCATTTTTTTAAATATTTCCGGGTGTTAAACAAAGACAGATCGATAAAACCAGTGCCTTGCCCTGAAGAAGCCAACCATCTTGAAGCGGATTCTGAGAAGTGAACCACTATAACACAGCATGATAGATCTTACACTCCACAGAGACAAGTATGGAGTGCCATGTAATTGCCAAGGCAGGCCCCCTGATTCAGCTAGCTTTGGCCCGGGAGAGGTAGGGAGGGCTTCCCAGAGGCGCGGCCCCTCAAGGTCCAGGCAAAGAGCAGTATGGAAAATTATAAAGCCGCTGGCATTCTGACCTTGAGAATCTCTCAGGCAAGCTAAGCCTTAACCTCAGGGCTTTGAACCCACACGGTCCATGGACAGGTCTCAGGGACTCTAAAAACCCCTACACGGACCCAGAAATCTGCGTATAGCTAAATTTTTCTGACGATACTTTCACCAAATTCTCAACGTTTTCCCTAACCTTCAACAGTGTTTGCCACTGCTCCAGATGACAAGGCAGGTCTTTGGGAAATCTTGCTACTTTGTGGTTGAGAAACCTGCTCGCCCGTGGAAATTCGATGGTGAAGATAAGCTTGTGGAGAATAGTGTCGCTTCAAAGAATTTTCTGCAATATTCTGACGTCGGGACTTAATAAAAACAAAATGGCTTCTAATCTCAGTGCCGAAGTGTTGCACACGCAAACCCCCCCCCCACACACACACACACACACACGCCATTTTTTAAAAAATTCAAAAGATTAACAAATAATTAAAACGAAAAGACTTCCTCGCATCCCTCCACTTTTCCACAAAGGTACACAATCTTAGCTGCTTCTTGTATTTCTAGGGAAAAAACAGTCAATCACGACCAATCAATGCATGCTTTTGTTTAACCTAGAAATTGTACCCACTGCTCTGGCCCCTGCTTTTCTCTTCTCTGTCTTTCAAGGACTGGTACATCTCAGGGGTCATTCCGTATCGGCGGGTGCTGGTCGAGATGATTCTCTGGATGGCCGCCACGGTCTTGCCTTGCTCGGTTGTATGTCGCGGGGTGCCCACACTCCTTGAGCTTGCTCCCAGACCTCCAATACTGCCAATACCCCTGCACCGTGCAGCCTCATCCATCTAGCTTCAGGCACTCCTGCCAATATTTCCCTAGATTAAATTCCTAGCAGCAGAGTGGTTGGCTTCGGGTGTTAAGTGCATTTGCGATTTTGGTAGATATTCCCAGACTGCTCCTCAAACCATCTGAACTAACACACTCTCACCCACAGTGGACGATACCCACAGCTACTACGAACGTTAGCAAGTATTTTCGGTTTTTGCCAACGTGGTTGGTAAGAGCCATTCTTCCACCGTTGCTTTATTTGCATGTCTTTCATTATGAATAAGACTGAACGGCATCTCATCTATTTATTTGGTTTGTATTTTTTACCTCTGCCTGTGAATCGCCGATGCATATCCTTTGTCCATTTTTCCACTGGAAAAAATGGTGTTTTCCAAACTGAATTATTGAAACCCTTTGTCAGTGAAGGAAACGAGCCCTTATAGTGTAGGTTGCAAATAGCTTCCCCAAATTATCTTCTGTCGTTTTGCCTTTATTTAGAGTATCTGGGGCCAGGTTAAGTTTTTATTTTTTATTTTTTTAACAATTTTCTTAATGTTTATTTATTACTGAGAGACAGAGAGAGACAGAGCATGAGCAAGGAAGAGGCAGAGAGAGGAAGACACAGAATCCAAAGCAGGCCCCGGGCTCTGAGCTGTCAGCACAGAGCCCGACGTGGGGCTCAAACTCACGAACCGTGAGATCGTGACTTGAGCCGAAGTCGGTCGCTTAACCAACAGAGCTACCCAGGTGCCCCCAGGTTAAGTTTTTACATATATCTGTATTTAGATTCATCGACACCCAGAAAAGCTGTTGAGAGTTGAACCAGGTCTCACGGTCCCTTCAAGTCTACAGAAAACTATAATTAGCTAGGTGTACTAACAATCGCAAAACCTGAAGTCTAGTAGGTCTTTGCGGACTTGGGCAGGCAGGTGTTGGGCACCTCCATTGTCTAGGACTTTCCGATGATTCAGCTCTCCTGTAAGATACATTACTCTGGATTCTAGCCTCTACACAGTTGATACTATAATCAGGATATGAGTTTTTAAAATGTCTTTATTATTGCCATAGAACCCATATAGTTCACTGCGGTGACTGAATTTTTAAAATCCGGTCTGGGTCACCTGGGCGGCTCAGTTGGTTAAGCATCTGACTTCGGCTCAGGTCATGATCTCGCAGTTCATGAGTTTGAGCCCTGCGTCAGGCTCTGTGCCGACAGCTCAGAGTCTGGAGCCTGCTTCGGATTCCGTGTCTCCCTCTCTCTCTTCCCCTTCCCAGCTTGCACTCTCTCTCTCTCTCTCTCTCAAAAATAAACATTAAAAAATATTAAAATTAAATAAAATCAAATAAAATTAAAAATACAGTCTGTTAAGACCACGCCTATCACTCAGAAATGTGCTGGGTGAGTCCGTGAATATTTGGGGCAGAAGGAAAGTGATTCACAAAGGGATGAACCTCTCTAGAAGGTTCGATGAGTTCAAGAACACACTGAGACTTCACAGGGGAGCAAGGAGAAGAAAATAAGACGTTGGAAGGAAGACATTAAATTCCTTTGCGGTTGCTTTAAATAATTTACGATCTAGTTTTCCACTTTTTTTTTGTGAGACACAGACCACCATCCTCGTAAGTTTTTATAGCTATAAACTTACGCTATTAAGGAAAACTCAGCCATCTAAAATGCAGAGCTTCTTCAAACCTTGATGTGCGTATGATTCACCCTGGCATGTTCTGCTTTGGTTGGGGGGAAGAGTCTCTGCCTTTCCAACCAGCTGCTTCTCCCCAGACCTCACAGAAGCCAGGCTCTAAAATACACAGAAGGGGCACCTGGGCGGCTCACTCGGTTCAGCATCCGATTTCAGTTCAGGTCATGATCTCATTCATGGGTTCCAGCCCCGCATCGGGCTCTGTGCTGACAGCTCAGAGCCGGGAGCCTGCTTCCGATTCTGTGTCTCCCCCTCTCTCTCTGCCCCTCCTCCATTTGTGCTCTGTCTCACAAAAATAAGTAAACATTAAAAAAAAAATTTTTTTTAATAAACTAAAATACACAGAACCTGAATCTCCCTCCTGGGCCTGCTGGCTCTGCCTCCTTCCTTGTTCCTTCCTTCTTTCTCCGGCCACGGGCTCTGATCGTATTTATGTCTGCGTACACACCTGTTTTACATATGTCTTTATATTTCTGTTTTTCTAAAACATTAATTGAGAAATAGGCCCTTGTTAACAGAAACCCCAGCGTAGTTCACGACAAACCATTGGGTACAAAGGCAAAACGTTGATAAATTGATACTTTCTTGCTTGGTCACGCCCGATTTAAGGAAATGAACCCCGAATAGGCTCTGCGAACTGGAAATTGACTTCAACCACATTTGAATGGCTCTCCTTCCAAATATTAGCAGCTGAGTGTGTCAACCAATATTTATTTTCTCATCAAAGGTTGGCGGCAAATGGTTTATAAACGGAAGAAATGAGGGAAGAGCGCTCCGAGATGTTTCTAGTAATAAGAATGGAAATAGGATATTTTATTTCTTGAAACGGCAGACGCGGGCCTCCGCCAAAAGTCACCCGGCTCTGGTTTCTGCGTGAGAAGCTGACCGTTGTTTGCAAGCCCAAGGCCAGAGCTTCTCTGCCAGCGGTCGTAATAAATATTTTTCCGTGGAAAGCAAGTGGAAGATCCAGCCACATTTAGGGAGAATCTATTAACAGAATAATTGTGTAGCGAGGAGACCCGAAGAAAAGCTTCCCAAATTCCATTATCTTGACTGTCACTCGCCACTTTGGGTTGTCTCGAGCTGTGTGTTTTCATGAATTACCCGAGCTGTTTGTTTTTTCTTTATCACTCATCACCCTGTCAGCCAGGCCATTCATAACAACTTTTGGCAGCTCATCAGGGGAGTTCAGGGCTTGAATAGGACCCTATCCACTCTGACGCCTCATTGTGTGAAACTGTTTACCAGCCTTGCCTTTTTCTGTAAATATTACAAGCCGGGTCCTGAAAGGAGAGACGCATGAAAACAAAATGGCCTAGCCTTGTCGCAGTTGGCTGAGCTGGCAGATCGGGGTTGGTGGCGAAGCCGCAAGTCCTTGGGTGTTCCGTTCGTCCCGCCGAAGAATACCTACGTCGCCGGCCTCGAAGTCTTGCGTGTGCTAGCTAATTAAACGATATTTAATTTGACTTAGCATATGTGTGTCAGTTTAGCGGAAGCGAAGCCTCGCCATTAGGGAACACGGGGCGGGCTCCTGTCACCCTCCCTCGCGGGTCCCCTCGTTTCAGGCGCGGCGTCTGCGGTGGATTGTCACACTCGATGCACCGAGTGGCTCCCCCACTGTCTTCCATGCTTGACTAGTGACAAGGTGGCCCCTCTTCTACAGCAAACGGACGTAGTCTCCCGGCCCGAAGTCTCGGCATGAATCACGTACCGGAAATACTTCCTATCTGAAATGAGTGTCAACAGTTCTCTGTGGAGGCTGATGTCACCGGCCTGCAAATGGGTATGATTTTTTTTTTTTTTTTTTTTGGTCTTCACTTCGACTGAAGTTATTCATGCACAGATTTTAAGGGGCAAATGGTCCTAAGTTTTGGGGGAAGAAAACTAGCGGTCTCCCCGGCTGCCCTGCCCCAGGAGCAACCACTTCCGGCTGTTGCGGCAGAGCGTTTAGAAATTAATTTCACAGCGAGAAATAGCCTGTTTCTCTCGGCCTCGTTTTGAGTGCGATATAAATGGAATCAAATTGTTGGGACTTGCTCCTTTCACTTATCATTAAGGTCTCTTTTTATTACTTTTTTTTTTAAATATATAAGTCAAGGTATAATTATATAGAATGAAATGCACAGATTTGAAACCTACAGTTCGATGTTTTAACAAAGGAATACACCCACGTAACCGCACACTAGTCGGACCGATAGTTCCGCTACCCCAGAGAGGACCCACGATTGCAGCCCCTCCATGAAGCGTGCTCATATTTCTATCATCCTAGGTTACACTTACCTTCTCAACAACTTCCCTACATCATACGACTGGTGCTCTTTTTTTTTTTTTGGTGTCTGGCCTCTTTTGCTCAAAATGATGTTTCTGAGACTCGCGCAGAAAGTTTTTTCTTTCGACCACACGGTATTTCCACGGAGGAAGTAAACCGTCACTTGTTTACAAATGTGCTTCCTGGCGGTCATCCGATGTGTCCAGTTTGTGGCCATCATTCTGTCTCTTTATTATTGGGTTGCGGAAAGCTCTCGTATTTCTAGGTAACGAGTGCTGTGTCAGACACCGGCCTGGCAAATATTCCTCCCGGTCTGTTTCATGTTTTCCTAATTTGCGTTCGATAAGCACAAATTTAAATTTTCGAAGATGCCCAATTTATGATTTCGTTTTTCAGGAGGAGGGCTCTGTGTATCCTGTCAAGGAAATCTTTGCCAACCGCAAGGTCATACGGGTAGTCTCCTGTGTTTTCTTCCAGAAAACGGTGAAGCTTAATGGTTTGTGACTTTACCTGAAGGGCTCCTTTCTCAACATAAGTTTGGTATATGGTGTGAGGTAGAGGCGGAGGTCGTGTTTTCATCTGTTTTTTAGATGGCTACACAATTACTCTAGTGTTGCAAACCTTGCCTTTCCCCAATGGGTGTGTGTGTGTGTGTGTGTGTGTGTGTGTGTGTGTACACGCACGTGGGCACCTTTGTTAAAAATCAACTGACCATATGTGTGTGGATCTATTTCAGGACTTTATTCTCCTTCACGACCTTTTTATCTGACTATATGCAAATAACACAGTGTCTTAATTATTGTGGTTTTATAGGAAGTCTTTAAAGCACGTAGTAGCATAAGTCTTCTAAATGTCTTCTTCTATTCAAGGTTATCTTTACTCTTCTTCATCTGTTGCTTTTTCATATACATTTAGGATCAGTTTCTTAATTTCTACTAAAAGGCTCATGAAATTTTGGTTGGGATTGCACCGAACCATATAGATCCCTTTGGGGAGAACGGACACGTAAGCACTATTTACTCTTCCCATTCCTAAGCGTGTTATATGACTTCCGTCTTAAGTGAATATCTTTCTGCAAGACGTGGTCGTTTTCAGAAGACGAATCTTGCGTGTACTTTCTTACATTTATTTTAGAGTGGTTTCTGTTTTTCCTGCAATTGTCAATAAGTGGCTTTCTGATTTCATGTCTTAATTTTTTGCTGGTAAAAAAAAATGGAAATATAATTCCATTTTATATATTGGCCTTGATTCCTAGGACTTTGCTAAATGCATTTTTCAGTTCTAGGAGTTTGGGGAGGTAGATTTCTTAGCATGTTTTATGTATACGATCAGGCCAGCTGTGAAGTTTGCTTCTTTTTCATTCGTATCCCCTTTTATTTTCCTCACGCTGTGGTACTAGCTAGAGCCTTCGGTATATTACTGAATAGAAGTGGAGAGAGTGGCTAACTTGTTTCTGAACTAAGAAGCGTTCAATATTTCACTATTAAGTAGGACATTAACTGTCTTTCTTTGGAGACACCCATTATGAGGCTGAGGAAATTCCTTTCTTTTCCTGGCTGTTTGAGTTTTTTCACGAATGGGTGTGAAGTCTTGTCGAAAAGTTTTGCGTCGAGACCTTTTTTCTTTCTTTTTGATTCTATGAATGTGGTGACTTACAACTATGGATTTGTTGCAATAATAAATAAAATAATGTAAAAAAAAAAAAACACAACGTTAAGCCCACCTTGCAATCCTGGCCTAAGTTCCCCTCACTAATAACATCTATCCCCTTCATCCAATGCTGAATTTGATTTTTTAACATTTTATCAAGGACTTTGTATGTATATTTCTTCCTGCCTCGTGTTGGTCTATACTTTTCATTCCTCGTAATGTCTCTGTCAGGTTCCGGGAACAGGGTGACGCCGGCCCCGTCAAAGAGCTTGAGAAGCAATTCCTTCTATTTTCTCCGAGAGTTTGGTGTAAAACTAGTATCATTGTTTTCTTTTTCCCTAAAGCTTTGATAGAATTTGTGAGCAAGGCCATCGGGGCCTGGGGTTTTCCTTGTCGAAAGGTTTTTTAATGATGAATTCAATTTGAAAATAGATGTAAAGCTATTTGAATTTTTTTATGTCTTCTTGGGCTAATTTTTGGTACAATGTGCTTTTCAAGGCATTTGACCACTCGCTCGAAGCTTTGCATTTATAGGCATAAAATCATCAATGCTTTTTGCTTTTTGGGGAATTGAAACCCTTTTCGATCATGTAATAAGCCCCTTTATGATTGGTCATATTTCTCGTCTGAAGCCAAATTTGATAATAATAAAGCTAGTTCAGGTTTTGGGGTTTTTTTTTGTTTTCGTTTTTGTTTTTTGAGTAGTGTCTACATGGTATGTCTTTTTTCATCTTTATCCTTTTCATTTTATCCTGTGTGTTTATATTGAAGGTGGTGCTTCTACTGGCGGGCCTAGAGCGAGGGCTTGGTTTTTATCCAACCTAACAACCTACATCTTAATTAGGGTGGTTTACATTTAAGGTGACTATCGTTGTGCTTGAATTAAAACCTACCGTGTAACCAGGTGTTTTCAGTCTGTTCCATTTGTTCTTTGCTTCCTTTTTGCTTTCTCTTCACCTCCTTTTTGATTAATTGGGCAGTGTTTATGAGCCAACATTGTATCCACCATTGGGTTGTCCTGGGCGCCTCCTGCTTTTAAGAGACTTTTTTTTTTTAAGTTTATTTACTTTGAAAAAGAGGGAGCAAGTGGGGGAGAGTAAGAGAGAGAGCGAGAGAGAGAGAGAGAGAGAGAGGGAGGGAGAGAGAGAGAAAAAACCCCAAGCCGGCTTTGTGCTGTCAGCGCAGAGCCCGATACAGGGCTCCATCTCACAAACCATGAGATCATGACCTGAGCGAAAACCAAGACTCAGACACTTAATCTACTGAGCCACCCAGGCGCCCCGGGACACTTTTTCTGAAAAAAAAAAAAAAAAAAAAAAAAAAAAAAAAAATTTAGTGGTCACCTTAAAGTTTATCATATACGTCTTAGGTAATAAAAGTCTACCTTCAAATAATATTCTGTTTTATGACTAGTACAAGGACACCGGTACCTCCCCCAGTTTCTTGCTCACATTCATACTCTATTGTTGTCACAGGTTTACTCTCAGACGGGCTGAAAAAACACAATACCACTATTTTTGCTTCAGCTAGTTAGCTTTCAGAGCAATTTGCAACAATAAAAAATGGATGTTGAACTTTTGCTTCCCTTTATTTCAGTCTCAGTTTCTTTGAGTAGATTCCAGCTTCCGTCCACCATCACACTCCTTCTGCCTGGAGAACTTTCTTTCACATTCCTTACAGCGTGAGTCTGTGGGCAGTGACGTCCCTCAGATGTGGTATGGGTTTGGGTTCGGCAAAGCCTTTATTTCGCCTTTTCTTTTTGAAAGACTTTTTTGCCGGGTCTAGATTCCGATTCTGATTCAGCCACAGAGACATCGTCCGTTATCTTCTGGGTTGCATGGTTTCTGAGAAGGAGCCTGTGATAACTCTTCCCTTTCGTTTTTATTCTGCTATATGGAACGTGTCTTTTTGGCCCTGCCTGTCTTCATAATTGTGACTTTGTCCCTGGTTTTCAGCAGGTTGAATATAATATGCCTATGGTATTGGGTTGGGTTTTTTTTTTCCACATTTATTTATTTATTTTTGAGAGAGAGAGCACAAGCAGGGGAGGGGCAGAGAGAGAGGGAGAGAGAATTCCAAGCAAGCTCTGTGCTGTCAGTGCAGAACCCGAGGCGGGGCTCAAACTCACGAACCATGAGATCATGGCCTGAGCTGAAACCAAGAGTCGGACACTTAACTGACTAAGCCGCCCAGCTGGCCCCAAACAGCCTCATTTCTTTTTTTTTTTCTTTTTCTTTACATTTATTTATTTATTTATTTTTGAGAGACAGAGAGACACAGAGTGTGAACAGGGGAGGGGTAGAGACAAGGAGACACAGAATCCGAAGCAGGCTCCAGGCTCTGAGCCGTCAGCACAGAGCCCGACGGGGGGCCCAAACCCATGAGCTGTGAAACCATGACCTGAGCTGAAGTCAGATGCTCAACGGACTGAGCCACCCAGGGGTCCCCGTTTTCTGCCTTTTTAGGAAGGGGGTGAAAATAGATGCAGGCGTGCAGTCTTCCAACTTTCCCCAAAGTTGACTTGGAATTTCATGATTTAAATTACACTTATCTGGTGATACAGACTAAAGTTCGTATTGTCTTTGGAATGAACTAATGTATTATATCTCATTTTCTCATCTTGAAAGATTTTTGCATTCTCAGAAGTAAGAGAAAAGAATCACCAATAATAACGGCTAACGTTCATCTTCCATTCTGTGTGTCGGTGTTCTAAATTCTGCTCCTGTAGTAACTAATTTAATCCTCACGGTGACTTCGGACAGTGATATAGGCAATCTTATTATACTCCGCCTTACAGCTGAAGATTAACTGAGGCAAATTAGATTAAGCAATTCATCCAAAGATGCAGAAATACAAAATGATAGAACTTGGTTTCTTAACCACTCTACTCTGAAGTCTTTAGCAAATGGGGGGAAGATAAATGCTTTTAGGTAATATCTTTGCTTTTGGTCTCTCTGGAGACTTAATCTTTGAATCGGCAAGTACGAATTCAGTGCCTGCTTTGTGCTCCAACGCGTTTCGTTCGCTGTGAGGGTATAAAGAACATAGCAGGGCTGTTTCCTTCAGGAAATTTACATGTCTCCAAAGAAAAGGCTCCCCAGAATATGAAAATAAGCTTTATGGCATCACCAGTCAGTAAAACAGAAAGATCGATTTGAGCTGGGGACTCCGAAACCTTGAAAGCCCATTAAAAACAATGACGGTGATTCAAAAGTTTCTCAGTTTCTGGCTTATTCGTGTACCTTTTCACGTTTTGTGTTTTAATTTTTTTACCTCTTTCCCCGTCCCCCTAATTCTTAGCCGTTGTCTTGTTGATAAATACTTCTTCCCAAGCACAAAATAAGAGGATTGCTTACAAACTCAAAAGTTCTTCGTAAAAGCTTACAGTGGAAAGAGTCTCAATTCTTGGTCCAGGTATATATCGCCTGGAAGATATGCATACGTGGGCGTGCACACACACGCACACACACGCACACACGCACGCACACACAGGTGTACGAGCCCACGTGCACTTTTAATCCCAACTGTCTTTCCCCCATCGAGGTGGTTAACTGAGAACGGACATGTATTAGCGGTATTCCCTCTGAAGGGGGTGTGCCCTCTAAAGGGTAAATGCTGGACAAACCAACAGGAACAATGGAACGGTTTTTCAGGAGAAGCTTGACAACACAGCGGTCGGACCACGCACGCTGGAGCCACCCAGACCGAGGACCTCGGGGCTGTGGAACCTCAGGAAAGTTGTCCACCCTCTGCAAGTCTTCGTCTCCCAAGGTTTGGATTTGGAGCCGTGACAGTATTCCGCGTGTGTGGCAGCGACTGCATAAGACGGTCCACATCAAGAGCTTGTTTCGTGACCCGCTCCCGTCAGTGCCAGACAAGCGGTGAATTAGTTATTGTTACACAGAGGTTTCAGGGGTTGAGGCAGCACCCATTTGGATCTCCAGAGAATCTTGACAAAAATGGGGAAACCCAAAACAGACATGCCCCCGTCCTTCCTGTGTTTCTCTTTTCTCGCTTTCGGTGTTTCGAGGGGCCTTTATTTGGCCGTTTGGGTGTGTGGAAAGACACGGGATGGGATGGGAGCTAGAAGTCCTTTCCACTTTTAGAGAAATGCCCTCTCCCAAGGATTTATGCCGACGGGGCAACACAGCCACAGACGAGGGCATATGACACAGTGATGAGTTCTCATTTGTCAGGTGTCAGCTTGCTGGTCTAAGGCTACGGTGTTCAGTATTTCTTAGGAATGGGTAATAACAGTACCATAGACACAGCAGTTCTTCTTACGGTTTTCAAGGCACTTGCACACGCACTATCTGTGTACATTTCCACCACACTGCTCTGAGAAACCTGCGTGGAACATCACCGCTCCCATGGATGAGTAACTACATCCCGAGAAGGGAGGCGGCCAGGCCCAAGGTAGTCAGCTGCTCGGTAACTGACCTCAGACTTGAACGCAAGCCCTCCCTCTGGGTTTGTTCCTTCTCTCCATGGAAATTAAGCAGGCTCTTTGTTCTAAAGAATCCGTCTCTTTTGATTATTAAGTGTGCTTGCAAACATGCTAGACCCTTAAGGACTTGGGTTTATAAAGTCATTTGGTCTTTGGTAGTAGCGGCCCCATTTTTGAAACCTAATTCTCTTTTCGATTCAACAGGGAACGAATTTTTTTACCTGGATACGCCAGATCTTTGTTGACGTCAGGAAGGAAACACCTGCATCCTTTGGGTAAAAGATGAGGCCTGAGGCCGGGGTTATTTTCATCGCTTCCTCCATGGGAGGCCGACCCTGCTAAACAGGGCGAACCTCAGGCCAGAGAACAGTGGGACTCCAGAAGGTGTGACCTCACCAGCCGATGAGGCTTTGAGGATGATTCCTTATTGTGGTATCCTTTTCGTCCTCAATTCATATTCCAAGTTATTACCTAGATTTAATCCTACTATTTTTTTTTTTTTTTAGAGAGAGAGGCAGAGGCAAAGGGAGAGAGAGAATCCCAAGTAGGCTCTGTGCTTTCAACACCGAGCCTGACGTGGGACTCGACCTCAGGAACTGCGAGATTATGACCTGAGCTGAAACCAAGAGTCAGTCGCTTAACCTCTCGAACCACCCAGGGGCCTTAAAATCCTGTTATTTCTAAGTTATGCACGAACTGTCTTTGTTTTCAATGGGAAAGAGGGAAAATCTGTCGATACCCCTGGAGCAGCACAGGAACTATGCCTAAAATGGAGTATCTCTCACCTTCAGAAATAACACCAATCTTTACAGTTCTCCAGAATAAATCATCTCTGACTGGTTGGTTTCCCATTCACATAGATTGGTGGCATCTTTTGAGTTCCCAGGTGACAAGAATTCTCTCCGGAAACCATTCTTAAGACTATGGTCAAATATCTTAGTGGAGAATTAGAAGCCAGACCGGCCAGGCTATATGTACGATTGGTTGGCAACGGGTTGGTCCTCTCCTTTCTGGATTCTCAAGAGAGGGTTGGCTGATAGATCCATGAAGAGCCGATGACCACGCCAAGTCTTCTGGTGTGAGGAGGACCACCGTGCCACGGTCTACCCTGAGCCTGTCTTGCGTATCTCCAAGGACGCCGGCACACTATCCTTGCGCGTGTCCATGCCCCTCGATGAGACGACGCGTGAGAATGAGCACACACCGTGCTGCTTCATCCTTCTCCCTTATTCTCTAAAGAATCCCATTGTAGTCCAACAACGACAATTCGATAATTATTATATTCTAATAATTCTAATATTCTAATAACTGGGAAGTCTGCACATTTCAAAACGAGGGCTGAGGCGGCTTATCTGCTTCGTCCACGCTCACACTGCCATTAAACGGAAAAGCAGGGGCCCGCGTCAACCTTTCCGGGCTCCCTACCCAAGGGTTTCAACTCTCCCCCTCATCGTCCCTACCGAGAAAATGGCTTCTCTGCGGTGACTGCCAGGGGCTAGAAAACATAGGCTTGAGAGAACTTTTAAATATGAAAATTATAACACTTTGCCCACCGAGATTCTGATTTTAAAAAACCTAGAGGAAGATTATATTAATATATTTATTTAATATTTATGTACAGTATTTACATTCACAAAACGCTCGATAGTGTGACAGAATGGGCAGGAATTTTTATTTGGGCATATAATTGTCTTTTCTTGCATATTCATTTATTCCTTTGATTTGTATAATATGTCCTCCACTTGGTCTTCTGAGAGCATGTACAATGGTAACAAATTTTAAATAAGATTAATAAAAGATTATTTCACAGCACTCGCAGGGAAAACCGACTAGGGCCATGCTGGTCTCTGTGTTTCATTTGTTTGTTTGTTTTTATAGACATTATGCAAAAGAGCATCATCCCATCCCCAGAATTGTGTCTGGGCTCGCTCGTGCTGCTTTAAAAAGAGATCGAGCTCCCAGTCCTCATCCGTTTTGTGGGATTCACCGTCTGCCCTTCAGGCGGCCGGGGATCTGGCCACATTGGGTGAGGAAATGCGTTCGGCGAGCATCCCCCGAAGTGGCCGCACTACACCCCTCCTTCATCGCTCGTCAAGCTAGAACCCTCCGCAGAGCCTTCTTGCTGACAATCCTCTCCGCCTGGCAATCGACATCCCCCCTCCCCTGCCCCCATCCCCACCCCCCCCACCATGGTCACATAACTGCCTGCCTTCAGTTTCTCCAAGCCTGTCCCCACCACTGCTCTCAAAGAACTCCCTGTCTGAGGCGTATCTCTTTTATTCACTCTTGAGCGCATGGTACTTTGTGGGAAGAACCCTAGATTCAGGGTCTGGTGAGAATAGATTGAAAAAAACAGGTCGATGAGCTAACATTTCGTCATTTCTAAATTGCTACGACCCGCTTTAAAATCAGTCCTTTGAGAATGTCTTTAGTGTCACCTGCCCTGAAGGCTTAGAATACGCTCCCCGTCTTTCTGAGGGCTCAGGTCCTTACTGGGGAGGGCATGCAAACACGTGGCCGGGGTAAATGCCTGTATTTGGTCAACTTACAGGTTCGAAACGTGTGTGTATAATTGGTGGATTAAAAGTTATTCTCAAAAAAAAAAGAGAGATTTTCTCATCCTTGTATACTTGCCTATGAATATTAACTTTTTCCCCCTTTAAAACCTGTAGGCAGGATTGCTTCACTAAAGTTTAGTTAGGAAGACAGGGCAAGGGGGCCTGGGTGGCTCAGCTGGTTAAACGTCTGACGTTTGATTTCAGCTCAGGTCACAATCTCGTGGTTCCTGGGTTCGAGCCCCGTGCTGGGCTCTGTGCTGACAGCATGGAACCTGTTTGGGATCCTCTCTCTCCTCTCTCTCTAACTCACTCTTGCTTGTGCTTGCTCTCTCGCTCTCAAAATAAATAAATACACTTTAAAAAAGAAAAGAGGGGCGCCTGGGTGGCTCAGTCGGTTAAGCGTCCGACTTTGGCTCAGGTCATGATCTCGCGGTTCGTGGGTTTGAGCCCCGCGTCGGGCTCTGCCGAAAGCGAGCAGCAGTTGTCAGCTCTCTCCCCAGGCCGCCAGGTACAGGGGCCCGAGTCTCACTCAGCTCAGGATCCCCGCGTCCACCTGTCCGTGGTTTCTGGAAGAGTCTCGTTATCTTCGGCACCGCGTCCAAGGAGCCCAGCGGTGCTGCCGCCGCACCCTCCCTTGGTCCCCGCCTTCAGTTTCTCGATTGTTCTCCAGCTGTCCTCCTGGCCCCTCAGCCCAAGCCCCAGGCTGCTTGTCTGTGGCGGCTCACTGTCGGCCTCCCTCCCCCCAGACTCTTCTTCTTCATGCAGTCAAGGCCTGTTCCCTGTGTCTTAAGCCACCGGCTGGGGTCCCGCGTCAACCAGGTTGGACCACCCGAATCGTAGCGGAGTCTGGCCCCCCTGCTGCTGCCAAATCCCCCCTGCCAGGTCAGGCTCCTTGAACGTGGGCCCCTGAACGAGACCTTCGAATTCGTGGAGGAATGACTTTAGCGAAGTCACACGGCAAAGGGAGGTTGAAGAATGGGGGCCACGAACGCAATCAGTCAACCACGGGTGGGAAGCGAATAGAGAGATTGATGGAGCATTTGAGGAAGGAAGCAAACATCCAAGCATTGTACGAACGCCGGCCATACGGGGAGCTTACTTTGATCCGAGGTGAAAATTAGGCGTGACGAAGTAACTGGTGATCGCCTTGCCGTGAGTGTCAAAAGTCTGGCCCGTCAACGTGGCTTGCGAAAGGTGCGGGAGCTGTCTAGATAGATCGCTCCGAAACCTCAGGGTGCCGCTCACAGACACGAACCAGACGGCAGAATAGGCTCGGGTTAGACCCTGCCCCGGACGGGTAGGCACACTCTGCAAAACTGCCTCCTCCCAGGGATGCGAGAGCGAGCTGGGGCTACAGCAACCACAGCGGGGGTTATCGAAGCCCGTGTAGACCCAGCTGTGCGAAGTGCCCGGAGTTAGGGGTTACGGCTTCTGAATTTCCTCTTCTCCAGGCACCTGGGGGGATTGTGTTTCCCCAACCCCTGGAAACGCAAGAGGAAGCGTCATGAATCAATTCCTCGTGGAAGCAATTAAGAGCCTCTCTCTGTTCTATTTTGTGGCCGTCGTCCATACCCACCCACCCCGACGCTGAACCGTCAGCCCCGTGTTGAGATGGTCGTATCCGGAGATGGTGGATCCTTGGGTCCCCGGGTGACTCCGGAGAGCTCAGCCACCTGCTGGCCCACACGGGGCAGAGAGCATGAAAGAGACGTGCACTTTTATTGCGTCACGCCACGGAGCGGTGTTGGGGGTCGGGCGCTGGGCGACAGCAGAGCCTAACTTATCCCGGCTACTTTGCCAACTTTTCCCACGAAGTTGCCCTTGTAAATTCCCTAGAACTTTCCCGTTTGCCTCTGGCCCGGTAAAGAAGAGGAAGCTGTGTCTTCGTCACGGAGAGAGGGCGAGAGTTTCTGGCCTCACCTTTCTGGGCTCGTCTCGGTGGGCGGAGGCGCGGAGACAGAGACTAGAAGCGAGCTCACGTCGGTGTCTTGCTCTACCGGTCTGGGCGCCGTGCGTGCGGTCAACCCGTCGAGCCGTTAGGCTGGAGGATTTGTATTTTTGCATCAGAGGAGAGTTCACAACAGGTGCAGTCACTTGCCTAAAATCTTAGAGCTGGTCGAGGTCAGAGCCGGGACCAGAACCCAAGCCCGTCTGACTTCCGCTCCTGCCTCCGTCTCCTCCGGCATAAACATATAAGTAGCGAGCTTTGAACCCCTTCTCCCCTGTTTGTACTTTTCTCCTGACCATAAGCCCTTTAAAATAATCTTTAGTTAGGTCCGTCTACTATTCAAAGCTATTATTCTTAGAATTCTGTTCTTCTTTCATTCCACTCAGGTTTGTTTTTACTGATCTTTGACACCCGAGGTGCTACAAATCTGTGTGTTTGTTTAAATTCCAATCAAACGCGCTCGTGTTTGTTTGAAGTTGGCGTATCACCACCAGGAGATCTGGAAAGGCCTTCTCTGCGGCTACGGGTTTTAAGAAATGGGAGGGTTGCCCTCTGTTTCCAGGATGGAGGAGGAGGGAAAGGGAACGAGACGGGAGGAACAGGTTTATTTGCGAAAAGGGGAGAAGGAAGCCTTGCTCAATTAACAGGATCTTCTAGGCCGCCGTCTCTGTGACCCTTAGCGTCTACTTCGGGGAAACCCCCGTGACTCCCACAGGGCCTCCTCCCCCTAAAATAAGATGAAATCAGGATGCAGAGCCTCCACTCACCCCCCTGGGCACCTGGGATGGTTCACTTGGCTTTTCAAGTGCGGCCAAGCCGCTTCCTTCAGACGTCGGCGGAGGGCAAGCCGCGGCCTGCGTTCTCTGACTCCTGACAGGACTTCTCCGTGCAAAGCCAGGATTTTTTCCTCAAGTGTAACAATATTAATTATCGAGTCACTTTAAAACGCGTGTGATGTATGTGTGCATTTATTTCACAAGAATGGTATAAAGATTAAATACTTAATGAATCCATTTTTCATACCAAGGATATATTTGCCCTCCACCTAAATTTATCTCTCCCCTTCCCTTGCTCATGAGAAATATAGCTATCTTTATTATGTAATCAGTAATATATCATTCCTTCTAAGCAGGATCTAATTTTAGCAACATGATGAATGGCCCGGGAAAGTATTCCGCTGCCCTCTGCAGAAAGGAATATATATCAGACCTGCTCAGGTGTGTGTCATTCCTTTATATGGAGAGGTTTCTGCCCCCCGAGTGGCAGACCGGACTCTTCTGGCGGAAAGCCCCAAGTTCCGTCTCTGGCTTGGCTCGTGCAGACGCCGTCGGGAAACGTCGGGAAACGGCCACGTGTGAACAGTAACCAGGTTTGCCAGCTCCAGCCGGCCAGCCCCGCGGCTCACCGGAGCCTGGGTTTATGGCACCGGCAAGCACCCGACCCTCTGGGTTTTTGTATTTCTTCCATTCAGTTATGTGCAGGAACCGCTCGTGAGGACGACCCGCCAGTGGTGACCGCCGTCTGTCACCTTTTCCCGTGTTGTCTTTAAGCAGAGAAAGTTCTTTTAAAATGCAGGGATCGTTCCACTTTGACCGGCAGGATAAGGAGTTAGTAACCTCTTTTCTGGAGCTTCCAAAGAGAAAGCGTTCATTTTCTTTCCTGCGACCTGGGAGTTTTCTGGTTGCTTCTGTATATTCATCACAGGTGTCCACACCTCACGCCATGACAACATTTTAATTTAATTTTTTTAACTTTATTTGTTTACCTTGAGCTAGAAGGGGCAGAGGGGCAGAGGGGCAGAGGGAGAGGGAGGGAATCCCAAGCAGGCTCCAACTGTCGGCACGGAGCCCATCCTGGGGCTCGAACTCACAAATGGTGAGATGGTGACCTGAGCCGAAATTCAAGAAGCAGACGCTTAACTGACTGAGCCGCCCAGGCGCCGCAACGAATTTGTAATTTTAAATGCCTTTGAATTCATTATTTATTTATCTGTATGAGAGTCGAAGCGGCACTTCCTCCCCATTTAGCGGAGGTGAAGGTTGAGGCTCAGACAGATTAAACCGTGACTCGTTCAAATTTTGAGACATGGCCCCGTAAGGCCCCAAACCTACAACTCTGTAGCATGATGACTCTGTTTCATATTTATGTCTCTGTGTAAGATGGAAGGTAAAAGTTAGTGGTGTTTCTTTTTGCAACGATCTTTATTTGTAGAACTCTGAAGTTCTTTGTGCAATGACTATATTTGTCAATTCTAAGATGTTGGGTTTTTTTCATATCTGTGTCTCTGAAACTGGGATACACCCTCCAGTCAATGGGGAATTATAATCGAATTGGCAATCTTTTTTCTTCTTTAGTGGTTGCAGCAGACGGATCCCAAATCTTCACCGCTCTCTGTCTCCATGCCGTTTGCAATGTTACCTTGTAACTTCCCATCAACCAGGTCAATTTCCTTATGCCTTGAAAATAGGTTGGTCTCCTCTTTACTTGTTCCTGTAGAGGGCCCTATTGGTGCCCAGCCCATTTCCCTTTGCTCTTACCGGCTTCTGCCTGCCTGACTTCCAGAAGCACCTGCGTTCCTTTGCCTGAGGGCTGTCTCTGGCTGCCAAAGTCCTCTTTGCCTGCTGTGATGGCTTAAAAATATGTTCGCAGATTCTTTGACACGCCTCCCTCCTCTCCTCTTGAACGTGGGCCAGACTTCACGACCCGACTCGCTTCTACCAAATGGAATGTGGTGGAAATGACACTGTGATGTTTTAAATAGGTCATAAAAGGCACTGTGGCCGTGCTCTGTCTTTGATCGCTCACTCTGGGGTAAGCCGGGTGCTTTGTCGTGAGGAGCCTCGAGTCGTCCGCAGAAAGGGCTATGTGAAGAGGAATTGAGGCCTCCAGCCAAAAGCTAGCACTGACTGGCCAGCTGCGTGAGTGGGTTACCTTAGATTGTTCAGCCTCAGCCGTGTCTTCAGATAATCTCAGTCCTGCCGATGTCTTCGCTGCAACATCATGAGGAAACCCAAGCCAGGATCAACCAGCGAGGCCATTTCCAAATCCCCAACCTTCGCAAACAATATGAGATAATAAATACATCTTTTTTTATTAAGCCGCCAAGTTTGGGGATCATTTAAGGCTCATCAATAGACAACTGAAGCCGTCCACGTGGCAGGCTGGGAGTGTTGGTGGCTACCTGTTGGAAGCCTTCCTCAACCAGTGAGAACAGTGGTTTGCACAAATGCCCCAGTTTCCTCACTCTTCGGGTAGAATAACTGGACTTCCGGCGTTTCTCCAGGAGGATTAAGTCCCAGTTGCCCACGATAATAACCGGCTTGAGAACACCCTTTATTGGCGACTTTCCCTTCTCTGCCTAACTTCTTCCTGTCCCTTCCCTATGGGTGTTCTCTTCACTTCCCATATCGAATACCTGCCCTCTAGTCTTAATGTCAGAATCCCTGCTCTCACGTCTTTATCTCAGAATCCCCTTTTGGGGTGCAAGTGGGAACGGGAACACAAACCAGGTCTATTCCACATAACCACTCGCTGAGTCCTGTGCCTTTTCATTGAAGATTCTCTGTCCATGGTTGCAGTTCAATGGTGCCAACCCGAGCGGATGCAAAAGAGAAACGAATGGATGAATGAATGAATGAATGAATGAATGAAACGATGAATGAAATAAGCAAACACCACCACCAAAACCATCCTCCCACTTCATGCATATATAAATGTTAGTGAATATATGCCCGCCTCCCCAATTTTTAACACAGTCTCAAACTCAGAACCAAGGAAAGAAAATCCGCAAGAGACAGGACGCTCAGCTGCCGTGATAAGACGGAGGCGAAATGAAAATGCACCTGGGCGGCTCAGTTGGTTGAGCGTCTGACTCTTCACCTTGGCTCAGGTCATGATCTCACGTTTCGTGAGGCTGAGCCCCACATTGAGCTCTGTGCTGACAGTGTGGAGCCTGCTTGGGGTTCTCTCTCTCCCTCTCTCTCTGCCCCTTACCCGCACTCTCTCTCAAAATAAATTTTTTTAAAAAAACCGGTTTTTTAAAAAATGAAAATGCTCCTATGTGAATCGAAAGAACAGAGAGGCCTTAGCAGATGAAGTTTGAAGCTGCATAATAGGATCACATAGGCCTGAGCCCCATGAGTTCCAGAAGCAGGCACCAGACTGCGAGCATGAAGCCAGGGGTCCTGAGAAGCTGGTCTAGTAACCTCTGAGTCAAGGACTAGAGAAATCACCCACTAGTCTAGAGGAAGAGCAGGGAGTTCTGTAATTTTCCTAGGCCATGGGAGTGATAGGAATCTCCCAGAAGAAATGGAGATTTGTGCCTCAAATGGTGCAAGGCCTGGTACCATTATGCAGGTACCCAAAACGAAGACTTTTTCCTAGAATCTTGTCCAGAATTGGTAAATGTAAAAACACCACACAGGGATGCTCTAGAGAACATGACACTTCCACAGACTCCCCTTATCTCCATAAAGAAGAGTTTACAGAAAGAATAAGAAGAAAAGAAACCACAGAAGGAAGCCAACCACAGTAAAGGGGACAAATGGGGAAAATTTGCATTTCCAGAACTAAAGATAATAGAACAATGATCCGAAAAAAGACTTTTTCAGTTTATTTATTTATTTTGAGACAGAGAGAGAGAGAGAGAGAGAGAAAGAGAGAGAGAGAGAATCCCCAGCAGGCTCTGCACTGTCAGCACAGAGCCTGACACAGGGGGTGGCTCAATCTCACAGACCGTGAGAGCTGGACGCTTAATCTACTGAGCCACCCAGGCACCCCTGAAAAGATTTTAACATGAATATTTTAAAACATTCCAAGACATGATAAAAGGAATAGTAACACAAACCAAGAATAAAACTATTTGAAAATGGTCAGATTTGGTCAGTGGAAAGTTCGGGACATTGTGAACAGAGGCTGAGGAACTCTGGGGCCGCCTCGGATCGGTGGGCTGAATTTTGTTTACCGAAAAGCCTTTGCTGTCCATAGCTTGTATCGTAGAGACACTCTTTCAGTTTATTATAGTTTTCATTACTTTTTTTTATTTTGCTGCTTCATTTTATTTATATTATTCTCCACTTTTTTTTTTTTTTTACTATGCTTAAAACAAATGCTTAACATCTCCCCAGCATTCTGGGGAGCACTTTAAATGCGTAGCAGGTCCCTTAACGCTCCCGGCCTCCCTCAGAGGCAACAGAAGTCCGTCCTGTCACTGCGGACGGGGATGGGGCTGTGCTCAGAGATTCGTCACTCTCCCAAGTTTCATCCGGCGACAGCGGCAGAGGGTCCTGGGAGCCCGTGTGAGGCCAGAGCCCCCGCAGCGCTGACCCACTCCGCGAGTTCGCAGAAAACAGGCTGACCCCTCCACAGAGACTCAATTTTGTCTCCGGAAAGTCCGCTTTGAAAGGCTGCAAAACACGTGTGATATTTGGGAAATTTTTACCCCCCCCAAAAAAAAAAAAAAAGATTCCACTTTAACAAGTGCTGGAGCTTCAAAGGATATGGAGCTCGGGTTATCAGGAAAAGCCACATGTGGGAAGCAGTTCTCTCTCTCCCGTTGCTAGCGGAACGAGGCAGGCTTGAATTTCAACGATCTTATAAAGGCAACAAGAGCGAGAAAAATAAATATATTAAGGCTCTTTCATTTTGAACAAGGAATCTGTATTCTTCCGCCCTATAACTCCTTTTTTTCTTTTTTTACTGCACCCTTCAAACAGAAAAAGTCGCCGGCCATTGATGAGTCATCCCCTCGGTTCTTTACAACATGAGGAGAAGGGTCTTGGCCTGGAAGGAAAGGAGCGGAGAACAACCAAGCTGGGAGTCCCTGAGAGGTTTCCTCGCTTACCGACGGCTCTGCCCCGGCGACATCTCTGGGGCGCTCCACTTCCCTGCCCTGGACACCCGCATTCCCCCCCAGGGACCACAAGCAAGATTTCAAGTTCGTTGGACATTTGCTTTTCGTTCTCGCGTTCGCTCGGCCATTCGACAAGGAAATGGACACGGTCTTCCCGGAAGTGTAGGGCTCATTGTTTCCACACGACAGCGGCAACTTCAGGGTGCTCTAGGGGGACGCTTAAGAACGGAGGGTCCCTTTCCCTGAGCTGTGTTGTCCCCTCCCGCTATCGCGGGTGCCGTGTACTCCCGTCCCTCCAGAGCAACGCGGAGACACCAGAAGCAGGGGTGAGTACAGATGCTGGCTCTCGGGCTGCCCCTGACAATTCCTAATGTAATCCGTATACTACCCATACATTCTAGTTACACAATTTATGAGGTATAACAAGGGGAGAGAAGTGGAGCTAGGATATAATTGTGACTGATGTAAAACAGACGTGAAGAATGAATGGCCTTACAACATTTTCTTTGAAGTTCGTTAAAAGCAGTAAAGTGATATTCGCTCTAAGTGAAACCTGCTGTTACAGATACCCACTGGCTCGGGGAACCTTTTCTCTTTGCTCTATTTCTTGAATTGTAATTTGCCGCTCGAAGCTTTGGAAAGATCTGCTTTCGATGGGCGATGGGAGAGAAAAAGAGTAAAACTCGTGGGAGCCCCTACTGTTGGCCCGTCCTGGGTCAGCACGGGACATCGGGGCAGGCCTAAGAGCTACGGAGCCCACGGGAATGTGTACATTTTCATTTGTTTTAAAACCAGAGGAAAATAAGAAATGTAATAGTAATAGAACATACTAACATACGAATCAATTCATACAATAAGATTAAACAAATAATATAATAATAACGAATATAAAAATGCATCCCGTCTGGATTGTATTTGTCTTTTCAGCCCTTTTTCTGGAGGAAGGGGCCCCTGCAGGCAGAGTGCCAAGGGCCCGCAGGTTCCATATTGTGGCTCTGCTCTTACAGCTTAACTCATTTCATTCTCCTAAGCGACTCTCAAAGACTGGAGCACATGAGGAAAGTGATGCTTCCATGACTTAAGAGTGTTTTCTGAGGTTCTAAAACCAGGAAGTCGTAGAGCTAGGTTTTAAGACAATCGTCTAACATGGGGCGCTTGGGTGCCTCAGTCAGGTAAGCGTCCCGATCTCACGGTTCGTGAGTTCGAGCCCCGCGTCAGGCTCTGGGCTGACGGCTCCGAGCCCAGAGCCTGTTTCAGATTCTGTGTCTCCCTCTCCCCTGCGAGAGCTCTGTCTCTCTCTCAAAAATGAATAAACATTAAAAAAAAAAAGACAGTTGTCTCACTCTTCCCATGAAGAAGATGGTGACGCCTAGACAATTCTACATCGGAACAGCCGGTGTTGGGAATGAAAAATGTTCTTTGTTTTTTGGCAACAAAGAAAGGAACGGCCAACCAGCTCTGAGGTTGGCATGTGTTTTTCCACACAGGATAGGAAGATGTCTAGAACTGTGTGTCACCCGGCTGTCCCCAAGTTCATCTGTTCAAGATCAGGACTTCTCTTGAATGATCAAATAATGCCCTAAGCCCCCACAGGGAGTCCAGGCTCCATCCTGTCCCTATCACCTCCCCTCATCTTTCTCCTGGGGCCCCCGAAGACCATTTCTGCGTTCCACTAACCAGTCTTGGCTAATACGCAGTCTCAGCTGGCTGCCCCTCACCGGAGAAGTCACCTTTGAGGCGGGTTCTCCTCCCTCATGGATGATCCGCGCCCCTGCCCTGTTCTCCAAAGCACAGCTAAGACAGAGCTGGGACTTCCAATCAGCTTTTTACTGAAGTCTTGGGAGAATTGACACAAGGGGTAACATGACTAATACTCAGGCTGACTAACCATCCCCGGTTTGCCTGGGACTAAGGGATTTCCCACGAATTTTCGGTTTTAAAACTGGAACAGTCCCATCGAAACCTGGGTGAATGTTCACCCTACTAATACTACATGTGTCTCTTAAAAAAATTTTTTTTCTAAGTTTATTTTAGACTGGGGACCGAGGGGCACAGAGAGATAGAGAGGGCATTCGAAGCAGGCTTCGCCCTCAGGACAGAGCCCAATGTGGGGCTCGATCCCACGACCTGGGGATCATGACCTGAGCTGAAATTAAGAGGCGGACACTCAACCGACTGAGCCACCCAGAGCCCTCTCATCACAGGTGTCTTTTGAACCCACAGCCCTGACTTGACCTCACTTATGGCCTCATCTTTGCCTTTAGCCTAATTCAGCTGTCCATCAACTGATGAATGGGCAAACAAT
Organism: Paguma larvata; assembly: GCA_030068075.1. Lineage (NCBI taxonomy): Eukaryota > Metazoa > Chordata > Mammalia > Carnivora > Viverridae > Paguma > Paguma larvata. The sequence continues at coordinate 32,246,870 of CM057841.1, read as the reverse complement.
GTGGTAGAACCTGTACAATGAAATATTATTGCCATACACAGAAAGTAATGACACATACAACAATCTGGAGAAATCTTAAAAACATTATGTTAACTGAAAGCCAGACACAAAATAGCACATACTGCATGATTCTATTTGTATGAAATGACCACAACAGGCCAATCTGTAGAGACAGGAAGTAGATTAGTATTTGCCAGGGGCTGGGAGGAGAGGGGAATGGGCAGTGACTGCTAATGGGTACATAGTTTCTTTTTTTCCAGAATATTCCAAAATACTCTGGAATTAGATAGCAGTGATAATTGTAAGATTTTGTGAAGGTAATAAATACTATTGAGTCGTATGCTTTTAAAGGGTGAATTTCATGGCACGTGAATCATATCGCAACACAAAACTTATTCTAGTGACAGAAATCTGATCGATAATTGCTTCAGAGTCAGGACGTGGCCGGGCAGCAACAGGGAAAAGAGAGGAAGGAATTGCCAGAAATGGTGGAATATTCTATACTTCATCGGGACCGTGAGTTACACGGCTATGTGCATTTTTCAAAACTCATCAAACTCTAAGAAGTAAGGTCTGTGCATTTCACAGGTAAGTTTTTGCCGCAACAATGACAGCCAGAGAAACAACAATGAAAGACAGAAAAAAGAAAAACAAACTCAATCAGATTGGAATAGAATACTTTCTTTATCTAGGTTTGATGATTTCATCATCTATATAATCTCAAACCAATAGTCAATATCTTGCTGACAGCTGAAATCCGCTAGAATCCTATCATTACAGTTGGAAACAAGACCAACACATCCTAGCATGGATACGTTTTCACAGGTTTCTGGAAGCGCTTATCTATTAGTTAGTGAAAATAAGAAACAAGGTTCATGTGTTAGCACAGGTAGTGGCAAAAATATTGTTATCTATAGTTATTTATAGAAACTGTCCATCTGAAAAACCCAAGAAACACGAGAGACTGTTAGAACCAAGGGGGCTCACTATGCTGATTGTAAAACCTGCAGCATTCTGATATAACAGCAAACACTCTTTAGAAAATATGATGGTTTAAACAATCATAAATTTAAAAATGGAACAAAAATACAAACTGCCCAGGACCTTCCAGTGCCTTCCAGTGTGAGGAAATTACTCAACTCTACTGAGGAACACAGAAATAATTTTAACAACTCAAGAGCGCGTCTCGTCTTTGCATGGGTGGACTCAGTATTATGAAAATATCACTTCTGTCCAAATTCATACACATACCTGGTTTCGAGGAAATCCCAGTAAGGTTTTTGTTTTTTAAAGCGTATTTATTTATTTATTTTGAGAGAGCGAGAGAGTGGGAGGGGCAGAGAGAGAGGGAGAGAGAATCCCAAGCAGGCTCCGCAGCGTGGAACCTGGGGCTATATCCCACAAACCATAAGATCATGACCTGCGCTGAGATCAAGAGTTGAACACTCAACTGACTGAGCCACCCAGCCGCCCCCTATAAAACTTAAAAGAAAAATGATTCTTCTGTTTTAATTTATTATTATTTATTATTTAAAAAAAATTTTTTTTAACGTTTATTTTTGAGAGACATAGAGACAGAGAATGAGCAGGGGAAGGGCACAGAGAGAGGGAGATACAGAATTCGAAGCAGGCTCCAGGCTCTGAGCCGTCAGCACAGAGCCCGACGCGGGGCTCGAACTCACAGACCCTGAGATCATGACCTGAGCCGAAGTCGGCCGCTTAACCAACTGAGCCACCCAGGCACCCCTAATTTATTTATTTTTGAGAGAGAAAGAAAGAGAGAGAGAGAGAGAGTGCGAGCAGGGGAGGGGCAGAGAGAGAGAGAGAGACATGAAATCCAAAGCAGGCTCCAGGCTCTGCACTGTCAGCACAGACCCCGACACGGGGCTCAAACTCATAAACTGTGAGATCATGACCTGAGCCGAAGTCAGACGCCCAACCAACAGCCACCCAGGCGCCCCCAAAAGAAAAATGGTTCTAAAAGTAATAGGGAAATATAAATATGCAAGAATAGCCAGAAACGGAAGAATAATGAAAATAACCTTTCTTCCACCAGGTATAAAAATTAACTAAAGTTGGTACATAAGAGATGCAGAAAGCGGGAGTTCTAAATGAACACAACAGAGAGCCAAGACTAAGACCAAGCACAAATACGGATTGGGACAAAGTAAAGATGGAATAATGGGAAAAAAACTGGATTGTTCACCAAATAATGTTGGGACAACTGACCGTCTGTAAAGAAATTTACATGAAATTTACAAAATACACACCTTGCGATACAATAACTTAAGGTGGAGCAAAGGTTAAATATCAAAACAACACCATTAAAGTACTAGAGAAAAATAGGTAACTCTTAACTTTGGTTAGAGAAGGATTTTGAGGAGGAGTTTGGAGGTACATCGGCAAAACTAGACACTAAAGAGCGAAAGGATTAACTCTTTAAAAATGAAAAATTTCTATAGGACAGAAACCTTAAAATTAAGAGACAAACATTGGGGAAAAGCCCTTGACACCTACGCGACAGCCAAAATGTCAATATCTTCAATGTGTGATCACTTGTAAGACCGCTTTTACCTGAAGTGACAGCGGTCCAGCTCAAATACTGCTGAAGCATACAAGGCGATTGGCTAGCTTCTGTCACTGGAAAGGCCAGGGACGGTGACCTGAAGCTCTCTTCCTAAGGAAGCCATGTTGTTTAGCTCAGTGCGTCCTACCAACTTAATGGTCCCCCAGGAGAGAGAGCTGCTTCTCTGAAGCTCTAGCAGAAAAGCTTTTGGAAGGATTTTGGCCCAGAAGGGGGTCACATGGCCGTCACTGAAATAGCCTGTGGCTAGAGGAGGGTTACTTTCTCTTTTGTTCATAGGTTCTAGTGGTTTATCCACTGATGTCTCTGGCCAGGCATGGATCCTTGCGGCAGGGAGAGGGGTAAGTCAGTGCCATACGAGACGCCCGGAATGCATTTTTCATAATACAGAGTGATTCTGTTACCGCAAAAAGGAGAAGAAACGTGAAGGGGCAAAGCGAGCAGATTTTCACTAACATATATAATGAGTTCTCACAAATCAATAAGAAATAGGATTCTCAAGATGACATGAAAAGCCACGGAGATTCGTCGTTAATTAAATACACTCTTCCTGAGCCCTATTCTTTTATATTTCTGGTGAGTGGTTTCCAAGGCTGCAGGTTAGCTGATTTTACAAATTAAGCGATAATATTTTATCACAAGGTATATGTTATAAGCTTCTTGCCTCTAGGTTAATATGTAGACCACAGAAACCGTCTGATGACAATGTTTTAATTCAAGGGAGTATCTCTAGTTGGGAGAATTTGAGGAAGGATAACTAAACACAGTCCCTCGGGCAGAACGAATGCTCAAATCTTTATTTCACCGAAGTTCAATAAACTTCCCTCTTTCATCTTCGCTAAGTGAGAGGGGGACTTGTTATTATTATTTAAAAAAAATAATCCGTAATTTTTCAGAGATTTTATGTGCACATTTCTAAAATAAATTTTGGGAGCCGAACTTTACCGATTTCATTTTAAATTTAGTTTGTCTCACTGAAAGAAAAACGAAGTTATTACTGTGATACATTTTACATCTTTTTATGATTATAATTTTTACCTATTAGATTTCACATTACTGCTCTTCAAAAATATCAGCCGTGTGTTTTAGACCCACATGAGACGATGCATCGAAGATAAAAAGTTTAATTTTTGAGACCACAGAGAAATTCCTATCAACTTAGAATCCCAAAACTCACGAAGCACAGTTATTTCGGTGTTTCATTTGTTGGCTTTGGTAAATACCGCACATAATTTACACGGAAGGCAGGGAGAAAGAGAGAGACAGCTAACGGCAAGGAATTAGCTCAAGAGGACGCCTCTCGGTTGTATTCCGTTGAGTAAATAAAGACACATGCTCTACCATTTACGGACCGTGTGCTTGGACAAGTCATGCTCCATTCCCCTGTCATTTGGGAATGGGGAACACAATGGAACGTATCTTACAGGGCAGTTTGGAGCGTGCAGTGAATTTACGGGCTCTGAAGAGCGCCTGGCCCACAGTCAACGCAGTCAGGTGCTTCCCACTAATATTTTGGGCTATTTCTAATCATAGCCCCCGCCCACCCCCCCCCCCCCCCCCCCCCCCCCCCCCCCGCTGATGCCATAGAGCCCGTGCTGTTCAGAGCATCCGGGCAGCTTTAGAACTACTTCCTGCTTGGCAGAGTACAGTTGTATAGAGTTGGATAAACCTATGTCTTGGAACTCAAATTCTCTGGAAATAGGTGTTCCGTCTCTGCATAGATGAGAGGTCACTACCATTAAGCAGAAGAGTCAGGAGCTCTCAGAGAGCCTTGCTGACTCTCTGTGGCCCTAATCCTAGGGCGATATATCCACTGCTATTTCTTCCCTCTACTAATCTGTGAACACCAAAGAGGGCTATGATTTCTCTGCTACCAATTCCCTTGGATCTGTTGTGAACCCAACGCAGAAGGACTCACTGAATATTTGTTGAATGAATGAAGAATGAATGAATGAAGGAGCAAATGAACACAGAGCTGAACGGGCATATGGCTCTTCCAACCCTCTTGTTGAACTAGGGCTCCACTGTCAGGATTGAACGGTGTGCAAGTCAGAACTAGAAGCCCCACAGGCTAACTCCCTGGACGGCAAAGGGACACGTTTCATCTACTTGAAATCTATTAAAAGATCATCCTTCACGAATGCTTTCAAGCTGCTTAAGAAGAGGCTATTCTGTCATCATAGGTGCCCCGGCCATGAATTTCAAAATTTCTTCTTCGAGAAAGCATGAAATATTATACCCAAGTAGATAAATATCTTTTGGCTACCTTTTTTGGTCATTCATGCATATATATTGTCAAAGATGAAACAGAACCGTGAAAGGCGGTGACCGAGAGGGACCGTGATTTAATTCGAGGGGATTAAAAGGCGGAAAGGGAAGCAAGAAACATGGTCGGATTTGCTGAATATTTTGCTATGCTTGGAAAACAGTATCTCCTGATGTGAACCCAACACTGGAAGAGAATGAAACATCAGGTCGATTCAGAAAGTATTTTGAGGGGCGCCTGGGTGGCTCGGTCGGTTAAGTGTCCAACTTCGGCTCGGGTCGTGATCTCGTGGTCTGTGAGTTCGAGCCCCGCGTCGGGCTCTGTGCTGCCGGCTCAGAGCCTGGAGCCTGTTTCGGATTCTGTGTCTCCCTCTCTCTCTCTCTCAAAAATAAATAAACATTAAAAAAATTTTTTTAAATATTTTGAATATTTATTTCTGTTTCAACATCACAGGTGAGGTCTTTTTTTTCTTTCTAAGAAAAAAATTTAGATTCCGTGCTATCCGACTGATCCTTTGGTATCTCTCTATTTCTCTCCCGTGAAACTTTGCTTATTTCAAGTAGGATGACCAGTCGAGTAGAGTTGTAGCTGGCAGTCCATCAAGATGCTCCTTCATTCTGGCGTGGGGTGTTGCCGTGGTGGTTATCACTCACCTGTCGGTGGATAGCTCATGCCTCCCGCACTGATGTGGGACTCGGGGCTCTCTTCCGGAACCGGAAATGGAGACCCCAAATGAGATCAGATGGAGCCGACTCCTTAAATCAGAAATGTCCACTGAAGAAAGCTTTTCGTGGGGTCCTGCCGTGGTCCAGGGGCCCATCATTCAATTCCGAGCTAAAAGAATATAGGCAACCGGCTGGGCTTTCAGTAGTGGCTACTTTAAACCCTCCCCCTCTCAGTTCAGAATTAATCAAGAAGTAGCTACAAGAATCAGATAGATGAAGATCAAAACAGTTTTTATTGCTGGTATCGTTCGATTTAGAAAACGCGGCTGGAGTCTGTGGCCCCATGATCCTGTTGCCTCTCACGCCCTCCTCCAAGACAAGGTGCTGGGACACCCCCTTTGTAAGGCAGATGCTTTCTTGGTCAAATGTAAATGAGATCATTGTCTCCCATCTAAAATCTCAGTAGATCACAGGCGCCTGGGTGGCTCGGTCAGTTAAGCGTCCAGCTCTTGTCTTCAGCTCAGGTCATGATCTCACGGTTTGTGAGTTTGAGCCCCGAATCAGGCTCCGTGATGATGGTGCAGAACCTGCCTGGGATTCTTTCTCTCTCTCTCCCTCTCTCTCTGCCCCTCCCCTGCTCTCTCTCTCTCTCTTTTCAGAATAAATAAAGAAACTTAAAATTTTATTTTAAAATCTCTTTAGATCAGACCAACGGCAACGAAGCTCAGAAGCTCTGGTGCCGACCGGAGGCTTGGACCTTTGGGATCATTTCTTGATCGCTTCATGCGATCACACCCTTATCAGAAGCCCCCTTGAGGAAGGTTACCATTCCCTGTGAAATTGACTTGGATTTTTCTATACTTACTGACTATAGGAATCACCGTTGCCGATTTTACCGTCTGTTCTACTGACTATATGTGTGTTAATCCTAGGATACCTAGGTTCATTCGCTGGCTCCTTCATGGATTCACCTACTAATCTTCATGGAGTGTGCTTGGCACCGGGCTGATCCCTGGGGTTACAAACAGAAATAATTCTCACCCCCTATCTTCGGGGGAGGGAGGCACATAGAGATAGCGTATGATACGCCCGGGTAAACCGGCTGGCCGACACACACGGACATGTGCGAACACTCTACCCAAGGTGAGGGCCACTGGGGGGTCACTTAACCTCGGTCTTGAACGAAAGAAGCAGAAAGCAGAACGCTCTTTCCTAGCGGCCCGGCTGCTCTGGCAGGGCCAGGGGCCTGGGGCGAAAGGGGAGCAGGAGACACAGCAGGAAATGCGAAAGGCAACCTGGGCCCCATCTGGGGAAGGCTTTGTAAGACAGCGGAAGAAGTTCGAGCCTCATTCAGGAAGCAACAGGAAGCCAGCAGAGGTTTGAAGTGGAGGTGTAACTCGCTCCGTTTTTTTTTTTTTTTTTATTAGGGAGATAATTCTACATTGGAGGGATGGGATTCCTTCTTAGCGAAGTTAATCCTTAAAGGGCCATAGACATTTGGCCGCCGAGAAGCCTGGCTTTTAGCTTCGTGTTTGGAGGGTCTCGAGTGATATTGATGTAATTGGGCTTTTAGCAAAAAAGATGAAATCGTAATAGCCGGTATGTTTAAAACGAAAAGAACGTGACGTGCCTTATAATCACGCACCCCCTAAAATAAATCTTTAATTCAACCTATGAATCTTTAATGCCATGATCGCAGCATAATACTTTGAAATGGAAACTCAAGAGGCAAGACTTGCGAGACCAGCCCTACCGTGGGTTTGGGGCCGACAAATTGAGCCGTAGGAACTATGGACACCTCCTGGTGGTAGCAGATGTGTGCTGTTTGCTGGTCCAAACAAGAGGGAAATGACTCAATGGTGTTGAAAAGAAAGAACGCGGGCAGCCCGGAAGGGAGGGATGGAGAGGACGCGATGGGCCCTGTCAAGAGGCCGAACTGGTGGGCTCCCCCCTGGCTGTCGGGAAGGAGAGGCGGCAGAGGGAGGCCTGGGGGAAAGGGGACCAGCCCGTCACCGCTCCCGGCGAGAGGGCCCGAGTGAGGGCACTTCTGACAAATTTAAAACCACAAGGTGGATTACGGAGATAGGTGGCGGTTTCAGAAGGAAATCGGGTTCATCGGTTCAGTACGAAACATCCAGCCCAATAAATGCTTTCTCGGAAGAATCTTTCAGCTCTAGAAGGCCTTTAGAACCTTCCAAAACACTCCCATGTATGGGGTTGTGTTTAATATAAACAGCGGCAACTCGAGGGAAGAACCGCCTGGGGTCACTGTATTCCTCACTTGTGCTTTCCCTACGTAACGTTACTTAAAAAGTCACGAAGAGGGGCGCCTGGGTGGCTCAGTCGGCTGAGTGTCCAACTTTGGCTCAGGTCGTGATCGGACTCTTTGTAAGTTCGAACCTGGCATCCGGCTCTGTGCTGACGGCTCAGAGCCTGGAGCCTGCTTTGGATTCTGTGTCTCTCTCTCTGCCCCTCCCCTGCTCACGCTCTGTCTGTCTGTCTCTCTCTCAAAAATAAATAAACATTAAAAAATTAAAAAATAAATAAATAAAAAGTCATGAAGACATTAGCCTGTGAGATGTTTAATAGCGAAAACCAAAAGTCGATCAACGGCCATTTTCGATGAGTGTGGCTACCTCCTACCAAGAAGGAACCAAAAGAAACTTTTGGTTTCTGACTCATGGCAATGGCTCAGAAGTGAGATGGGAATTTCGAGGGTCCAGGCTTAATCATCCACATGCTGGATGACTGAGGCCTTATCCTTGACCTTCTCCAGGCCTCAGTTTCCCTCCGGGTAGAAGACAGACTCCAAAAGATCTTGGTTTTGATTGTTGTCTTGATGCCAACAGTTGAAGTACATGGCTTGCCGTGTGCAAGAAGCCAAGCGTTCTCGTGTGGGGGGGCCCAGCGCTGTGCCCGCGGCCCCTCGTGGGGAAGTGCCCCCTGCCCTGCATGGGGACGGGCAGATCTGGGCAGCCAGGGGAGGTCAGAGCCCGAGCTTAGCTTTCAGGGAGCGCGGAGCCACCTCCTGGCTGTCGGGCTGTAGGCAAATCCCTTAACCTTCCTGAGCTTTGAGTTTCTCAAATATCAAAGGACGATAGTAAATCGTAACAACTGCGTAGGCTTTCTGGAGGGTTCGATGAGCCGGTGCCTCCAAATACGGGCCTGACATTTAGTGAGTTCTCAATACGCGGAGACGGTAACTCTTATTATTTGGTCTTTACCGGCACCTTCCCTAAGGGTCTGACCAGTTCAGAGACTGTGGGTGCTCCGCCCACAGCAGGACACTCAGTCACCTGTCTGCCCTTGAACTTCCTCCCTTCGGTATGAACAAGGATCTTTCCTCCCGTAAGCATGGGGCCGAATTCACGGCAGCGGGGTTTGCGGTTCTCTCTCGGAGAGCAGGTGGGACCGAGAGGCTGGGGAGCCAGCTGGGGGCCGTCCCCAGCCTTAGGCCATCCCTAGCCTTGAACCTTGTCCGTGCTCAAAGTTTGGGAGGAGAGCAATGTCAGCGTGGCACGCCATCCCGCGCGAGGGGCTTCTCGGCTGACACAGAGCAGGGCAATCCCTGCTCGTGCCGAAACGCTGGAATAACTATTTAGCTCATTCGATTTCATTTTCAAGCCCCTCCCTTTATTATTATTATTTTTTTGCTATGTATACAGATTATTAGAATTTAAAAACGCCAACAGTACAAGGTTTAAATACCTGAAGCTGTCACTGTACGTGAAAACTGGAGAACAATACTGTTCTATGAAGGGAGCGCGCGCGCGTGTATGTGTGTGTTCGGGCCCTTTGCTCTCCTGAAGTTTCCATAACTACATCTGTTTAAGATTCTGCGGGTAGGGAAAGCACATACTGTTGACCGAGAAGGGCTATTTTTGCTTTACCAAAGGCCAATCACACAGGTCAGTGCCCCCCCCCCCCCCCGCTCGACCGCTATTCTTTGGGCATTAATTTTAATGTTTAAAAAGCAAGTGCATTTTCCAAAGGCTGCATAAAGCGCTAGATAAGTAGAAGACCACTGGCTTGGGAAGAACGAATGCTCAGCGAAGCCTTTCGCATAGAAAGAATGCTGAATATCTGGGCCATTACTTAGCATCAGAATCAGATATGGTTGTCTGCCTGATGGACAATTTTTTCCCCCGGCCTGCTCTCTTTGCTAGGGCCCTACGCTGTCTAGACAGTTGCATATTATTTATACATTCATTTCAGATTTTATGGTTTGGGTTTTGTTGGGTTTTTTTTTCCACGAAAGTTGTGCAGGTTCCGTGCAGCCAAGTAACTGTTGGAAATGCGCGTCACGAAAGCCATATAATTGCACCAAGTGAAAGCTCTCTTTCTTAGAGTTGTGTCACCATTAAAATAAAAAAAAATGTGGTGTTTTTTTTTTAAAGACCATCATACGAGCTCGGAAAGAAAATGAGACTAAACTTCTCAACCTTCTCTCCAACCGCACAGGGAGACACACCGGGGGTGCGCGCGCACCCCCATCCCCGCTCCCACCCCCTCCCGGTCTTCAGAGGACCAGAGGCAGGCCATGGAGGGAATTAGAGACAGCTAATTTCAAAGGTTCTTAATCAATTCAAGTTGATCCCATTTGTTGATTAGGGAGTCAAAATGCATTATTTGCATTCTGTTTCAAATTCAGAATTTTTCTCGCAGAGGTTCCAGGCTGGAGAAATCTCTTTCAGAGCGATCCCCTTGGGCAGAAAGGGAGTTAATTTGAAAACTCTGGTGAGTCTGATAGGTTGTGAAAGTTCCACATGAAACATTTATAACGGCTCCTTTCAGGGTGGCGGTTTGGTGGGGGGGGGGGGGGGGCGGGGGTGTGCGCGCGCATGCGTGCTGGTGGCCTTCGGTCGTCAGGAGCCAGGGGCTTCGGCTTTGTGTAATTCACCGGGTAGTAAGCAGAGTGCCCCCTTTCCATCCAGACCCTTAGGTTGTGTAGACATTACAGCCACAGAAAGGTGGAAGGGCAAACCTCGAGATGGAGTGGAGGGACGTTCCCTTCCAGAAGGGCCTCCCAAGCTGGGGCTCGGTTCTGTGCGGCCCTCAGGCCCCAAGTCTGGCCAACCCCACTGCTCCAGATGCTAAGTTGAAACCACTGTATTTTCCGCCTTCATCGTGGGGTTGCTTTCAGCTTGAGACTGGAGTTTGAAACTGGGTCCTTGACGCCCAAGCCGGTGACCCTGGTAGGCCCTGGCAAGTGTGCCCGGCCTGTGTCAGAGGCCGGTTCTCCTGGGACCCCATGCTCAGGGGAGCCGGGAGCCAGGGCCTGGGTCTGGAAGACGCTGCCCTCTGGTTTCACGCCCTGTTACTGTTGGCCAGGAAGATCCCAGCCTTGCTCAGAGAGAGGCCGCAGGCGCGTATGTCCCACACGTCGAGAAGGCGCTACCTCTTTGGGGCAAGGTGATACATTAACTTATTTGCATCTCATCTGTGTCAACTGGAGGTGGTGACAGCGAACATTCCGCAGGAATTGTGTTGGGGAGGGAGGAATATAATGCCAGCTGGATAAAATTTGCTCCTTGGCACCTCGCCCTTGAGCCCCCTCCCCCCATCCGTACCCACTGACTCTGCCTCCCGAGCTCCGTGGAGGGTCACGGCTGATCCTCTTAAAAATCTCCCTACCCACCAAACGGCCCACCACGTTCTGTTTATCCGCCAGCACCGACCTCAGTTGGCAAAGCTTGCTCACCTCCTGGCTGAAGTGATTTGGGACCTGAAGAGTCCTAGCCCGAAAACCTGCAGTCCCTCGGGAGGGGAGAAAGCTTATACACCCTTCCTAAAACACACCGTCTCCTTCCAGCGCCATGCAAACCGGCCCCTTTCAAAGGCGATGGCTTCCTCAGCCTTGATTTTATTTTCCGTACACTCCTACAGTAGAAGATTAATTCCCACATTCTGCACCTTGCCTGGAGTTCAGTGCCCATGTGTAGTGAGGTGTACAGCTCTCAAATAACTTTAGTGCTGCTTTCACCCACTGTTAGGAAGTATATTTAAAAGAAATTGCCTTTTATAGATTTAAATTACAAAAGTCCTGATATCATGCAAAAGGCAGTTTAACTCATGCAAGCATACAAATAGGTAAATCTTAGGGAAAAAGATACCAAGCTAATATGAATGCAAATAGGATTACCTGCCTGCATTAGCAAAGGCTGTGAAATTTAAAGTACTTTCTGTTAGGTTATTCTTTAAAATACACCTATATTTCGTGTGTGCATTTGTAGATATTTGGGCATATATTTGACTTTGTCTTGGGCTTGAATTTCAAAACAAGTACAGACAACGGGCTCCGGCTTCTGCTTATTGGCAGCCAAGGCAAACGTGGAATTTAATCTTCTTGATGCTTAAATATTTATTGACATAAAATTTTAAATCTCCCTTTAAAAAAAAAAATAAGAAGTTCGGCCAAGAAAACACAAATAAATATTGCAAAGAAATGAGAAAACTAAGGACACGGTGGCTTTATTTTTTTATCTTAAGAGAAGGCTCGTTTGTTCCCAAAGATTGCTTTGGATCGAAGCGAGCGGTTTGGGGTGGTTTGGCAAACAGCAGCCCGTGGGCCGGATCAAACACGCTGCCTGTGTTTTGTTCGTCCTCAGAGGTAGGAATGGCTTGGGCATTCGCAATCCAGGAAAAAAAAAAAAAAGAAAAAAATCAAAAGAAGAATAATATTTCGTGACACAATAAAGATGATATGAAATTCGAAATTTTAGTGTCCATAAATAAAGTTTTATTGGAATACAGCCATGTTTATTTGTTTAGCTGTTGGCGGCTTTCTCACTACAAAAGCAGATTTGAGGAAGTTCTAACCGTGACCCGATGGCCTCCAGAATGTAAAATGTTTACCGTCCGCCTCTCACGGAAAATGTTTGCCGGCCCTAGAGTTGGAGTCAAAGCGTCTGCCTGCCTTCACATTGTGGTGAATCGAAAGTTGGTAGTTAGAGTCGGAATTCGGTTCCGGAATGACTCTCCTGTATCTGTTTGAATTTAGACAGTTTTTCTTAGCTAGGAGCATCAGAAACAGATGATAGGTAAGGCAGATTGGTTTTAAAAAATTAGGCCACGACCTAGCAAGCCCAGGGGATCACAGGTCTGACACTTTGGAGGAGATGGGGTTGAGCGAGAGAGAACCCGGCTCCGGGTCTGACTTCCTGGACGAACACCTCCAGGGCGCCACGTGGGATACTGTACTCGACCTCTCTGCGCTGATAATAGGGGCAATAACGAATCCTTGTCTTGTGGGTTTGTGGCCAGAATTAAATGAGATGATGCATTATCCAATGTTCAGAAGAATGTCTGGCCTTTGCAATGCTCAGTTAGTGCTAGCTGTTGATATTATTTTTAGGGGCGTCTGGGTGCCTCGGTCAGTAAAGCTTCGGACCCTCGGTTTTGGCTCAGGTCACAATCTCATGGTTTGTGAGTTCCAGCCCCGCATTGGGCTCCGAGCTGGCAGGGCAGAGCCTGCTCGGGATCCTCTTTCTCCTTCTCTCTCTGCCCCTCCCCCACTTGCGCCTGCTCTCTCCCAGAATAAGTAGACTTAAAAGACGTTTTTTACAAACACGACTTTTTAGCTAGGACGTTTGCATTTAAGTCTTCGCGAATTCTGAGATAGCTTTTGTTATAGAAGCACCGATTCTTCTGGTCAAAATATTTTTCAGAGGGTCCGTTAGGTAGTGGTCCTTTAGGGCTTTGTTAGCAGAATACGGCCGTGTGGTATGCGTGCCGACTGAGGAGAAAGAAAACACCAGAGACGCGCCCTCCAGGCGACAGGGATTATTTCCCCCAAGCTCTACCAATCTGATCTGTTGGATGAGACCAACAGAAAGGCTGAATTGACTTACCCCCACCCGGTGTGTCCTATAGAACACAGCTTTATGTCTAGTTGAAGAAGTCCAAGGTCACGTAGCCCATCATTTTTACATGAGGACACCGAGGACATCCCCCAGAGACCGGGATGAACTTGGCCAAGGCCACACAGCAATGCAACCTCAGGGCCAAGAGCAGGACTCCAGTCTTTTAAGTCTTAGACCTGAAGCTTCTTTAATAATAAAAACCACGTACTCAGCACCCTTTTCCTCAGCACCGTGATACTGAGCTCGGGACCGAGGACACGGCAAGTACCCAGGAAACACGAGGATGAAAGCAACAGAAACGAAAGAAGGCGTGAGCTACTTGAAATCTCCAAAGGCCCCTAAGACATACACGAACCCGAGAAAGGAAGGATTATTCCAATGGGGAAATGAAGAAAACTGTCCACAGGGAATTTTTTCGTAGAAGATCTGCCCCAGGACCTTATACGTGAGCATCTGCCGTGATCGTTAGAGTCCAGTCCCTCATTCTTTTGCCAGGGGAGAGTCTGAATTATTAGTGATTCGACCCATACATACTGGTTTATGCTTCTCCCTTTTCATTCTTCTCCTGCTCATTATTTATATCGTAGTCATATAGTTTATGAATCTGTACAAACCACCTTAATCCATCCAATAAGGTACGCTGTGCATAAATGAATGAATAATATGTGGACGGATAAAGGAGTAAATTAAAAAAATGAGGAGAATAAATGGATAAGTAGGGTGAAAGAGAGTCAATCAGTGAACCATTCATCTTTTTTAGACCGGCACATACTAGGTGCTTAATGAATATAGGTGGACAGGATAGCTAGGTGAATATATCTTAGAGAGCTTTTCAACAAGCCACGTCGCAACAAAATAGAACCTGGCTATCAAGCGGACTGAATCGGGCACGTGATTTCAGAGCCTTTGAGTGAGACGCGTTTTTTGTGTCTGTCCTCCTGAGGGACCTGGGAATGCGCAGCCCCCTTCTGCCTAGAGCACACTTGATGCACGGAAATGTAGATTCCCCCAAACAGATCAAAGAGGGGCGAGGCTCCCTCCCCATTCAGTCTTTGCATCGGTACGTTGCTTCCAGTCCGGGACTGGGTGATGGGAATCCATCACGGAGTGCTGGGATCCATGGGGAGGTCATGGAGTTCACAGCCTAGCAGAGCAACTGGCCTGTAGCAGATAATCGCCAACCATCGAGACACAGGTATGCTTCACACAGGGGTGGGCTGCAGGGCGCGGCAGGGGAAGATTGGTTTGGCTAAGGGATGCCTTTATGTAGCAAAGCGTTCGTGTGAAAGAGCCGATGGGGAGGTCGGATTTAAGCACGTGGAAGTCGGAACATGTGATTCCCGAGGTTGAGTGCCGTGCTTCCCGCAAGCAGGATGCGCGAACCCACTCCAGCCTCCAACCCATCAGGGAGCCTCTCTCCTCACTAGAGAGCTTAGGAGGCCAAGAACCAGAGAGACCCATCCGATCCAGATCTACTTTAGGGGCCACCCCGGCCCCTTTTCTAAGGTCACGTGCACAAAGCACCGATCATTTAGAGGAAGAGGGGAAGAGCCTGACTTTCGAGATGTATCGAGTGATCAGACAGCCCTGTTGGTTGACTGTGTGTCTGGCTACAGTCTCAACGTGATGAGGAATATTCATCTCACATACATAATACATAACTCGTATTTTCATAAGCATCATTAACAACGTATGCATTTGATAAGCATTTGGTCAGCGCCTAGACTGTACAGAACGTTGATCTGCATACGGTGGCGGTGGTGGCCGGGAAAGTGTGCCGCCCTCATCGCCCTTCAAGGAAGAAGGCAGGGTACTCGCAAGCCAGACCGTTATCTGGCAGCCTCTAACCGCTGGCCTTCAGAACCCACTCAGCTTTCAGGCCAAGACCGGGCTCTTTCTTGGCAGTCCCCAGCTCTTGGCCACTTTGCCCAGTGCAGAGCTTTACGGATGAGCAGTTGGCTCGGCAGGCCCCTGTTGAGATGACTTTATCAGATGAACCTCGCGTTCTGAGGTTCTGTCTTCCTTCTCCTGCTTCCTCCCCACTCGTCCTCTCGTTGCCGCTGGGTCTGCACGGAGCTCTCCCTCATCAGCCCTGCTTCCTCCCTTGTCCCAGGCTGCCTTCTAAGATGGCGCCCGGTGATCTCTGGCTCCTCACGCCCTTGCGTGATCTCCTCTCCTTGAGTATTGGCTGGACAGAATGACTCACTTTTAATAAACAGAAATCAACACAGGTGATGGGCAGCCACTCTGGAGATCACGTTACCGAAGACCGTGACTTTGGTCTTATTGGCACTCTCTTGCTTTCTCTCCCATTTGCTCACTCCCATGAGGCAGGCTGCCATATTGTGAGCTGTCCAATGGAGACGCAAGAAATTTAAGGTGGACTCCAGCCTATGACTATCTGTGGCCCTCGGGGCAGTAGCCTGCAAGGAGTTGAATTCGGCGGTTACTGTACAAGTGAACCCGGAAGAAGATCCTCCCCCTATTGAACCTTTAGATAAGACCGGAACTTCAGCCGATGCTTTGCAGCCTTGTGAGAGACCTTGAGTCAGACGTACCCAGGTGACTTGTGCCCATTCTTGACCCATAGGAACAATGGGGTAATTTGTTACACAGCAATGGCTGAATGATACACCCTCTTTTATCTTTTACAGACACGACTCCTAATAAATGCCTAACTCTGGACTCTGGTTTAGCCTCTTTTGTCTGGAGGACCCAACTGACCATCAAATCTGGTGCTTGGGGAGAAGACTCAAGCCGGGAGTGCCGATGTGAAAGTCAGCAGTATGATGTGGAACGGGAGACATGAGACTTCCTGAACACAAGGCCGAAGAGAGAAGGGTCAAGATGGCACCTGTGTCACTTCAGGCAGGAAGAAGAGTCAGCCAAGGAGATTGAGGAGGGGATCTGGAAGCTGCCTCTCCCACACAGCTTCCCTCACGCTTCCCCAACCCTTCTTCCCACGCTCCACCAGAGGCTGGGTGAGCTGCTCCTCCTTTGTCTCCTGCGGCACTTACACGCTGTCTCACAATGGCTGCCTTCAGTCCCAAGAGCCGCAAGGGACTCTCGAGGGCAGGGCTGGCGACTTACTCACCGTTGCCTCGCTAGTGCTTCACGAGGCCGGTGTTTAGAAGCAACTCACTTAATGTTCGAACAAATGCGTGATGAGAGTGTGTGAAGCCAGCAAAACAGGATGCGAGCCTGGTTGTGAGACCATAACTAAGTCGGTTAACGATACCGTATTGTGCACTGAAAACCTTCCGGGGGGCAGTCTCAAGTGTTCTTACGGTAATTGAAAAATACAAACCCAAACTCTAGCTCAGCCCTGTCGACATCTGCCTTGTAATATATGCAAAGTAATATCCCCAATTTTCTCGTTTAATATATGCGTGTAATATATGCAAATTTTTCTCATTTAACCCTCCTCACCCTCTGAGACAGTTAGAACTCTTTCCCATTTTGCAGTGAGCAGACCAAACGCGATGCAGTACCTAGTGGGCAGCAGAGTTAGGTCTTCGGCGCAGGCCTCGAATGTTGGGGCTTGGCGGTCCTGTTCTCTGCGAGAACCCAGTGCTAGGCGGAGGCTCCCTGGGCCCTCCGTCTGGAGTTAGACTCTGCTTCTAGTGTTCAGGGCTGGGATCGCCAGGCAGCAGAATCTGCTCTCCTTTCTCCCAACAGCCGTATAGATACCTGGGAAGCTCCTCCCCTTCCTGCTGAGACCTACGCGGTGACTGTCACATACTTAACGTGGCCAGGTTGGCTGAAACATCTGAGCTCAGCCTCTTTGGTGGGGGAGAGGCTGGCCCTTAGCAAGAATAATATTTGAGGAATCTCCGGCCCAGCTCGTCAGGGTGCCACTCTGCCTATCTGCGGTTCAATGTCATGGAGATGTGGATAGGAGCCCACCCTTTGAACGATGCCACAACCGTTTGTTGAAAAGCAAAAGGTCGAATCAAGAACCAAGTTAGCGTTCCTCATTTTGGATCGTTTCTCCTTAACCATCCCTCCCCTGCCCCTAAACTGACAAGCGCTACGGTTATTAGGTTGAAACAGTTTCAATAAACCGATTTTCCCCGGCAACATCCGAAAATAAAAGACTGCGGGAAAACCATACGTTCGGGTACCACGAGCTCCTGAAACATCAGGAGGGACGGGTTTTCCTCGGAGTGGAGAATCTTCACGGAGATTGAACAGCTGGTAGCTACGCCGTGTTCCTATTTTGGCAATTGCAGATTCTGCTGCCTGGCGATCCCAGCCCTGAACACTAGAAGCAGAGTCTAACTCCACGATCATCGGGCCAGTTTGGGCGAGGCGCCTGCCCTGGTTTTCCAGCAGACTTGAAAAACACATGAAAATGGCCAGAGAAAGCTTTTTTTCTGTTGGTGGCGGTTGGACTCACTTAAACAACGACTTTGAGCGAATTTTTATTTGAATTCCTATCCAGGGCCTCTCTGGTCCGAAGCCTTATCTGGTTCTAATTTATAATACAGCAAAAAGAAAATTTATCTCAGGGGCCAGGAAATACTTCCTTAATCTTGATGTGCTGCTATCACTCTAGCGAGTAGCTTTGAAAAACTGGAGCTACCGACTCAGGAAAAGGAAACCAGAGTAAGGCAAGGGACACCGCTCTTAACAGAAGCACCAGTTAGTTCCGCTTACGAAGAGGCTGCGAAGCACAGAGATCGTCCTACTTTCCTGCTTCTTTGTTCAAAGGGTGGTCCGTGGGCCAGCAGCCTCGACGTCACCCGGGGGCTTGTCAGAAATGTAGATTCTCCCGGCCTCCCGCCAGACCTCGGGAGTCAAGATGTGCACGTGAACGGGAGGCCCGGGTGGTTCTTAGGCATATTAAGTCTGAGAAGCTGATGTAATACCAGCCTTCCCTGAAACTAGCCACGCTCATCTGAGTATTTCTCATATTTAAAATGAGGCATTTGGGGTGCCCCAGCAGGCGGACTTAGTCGGTAGAGCGTGTGACTCTCGACCACGAGGTTGTGAGTTCGAGTCCTGCATTGGGGGTAGAGATTACTTAAAAAGATGAAAGCTTTAGGGGCGCCTGGGTGACTCGGTCGGTTAAGCATCTGACTCTTGACTCTGAGCCATGATCTTGTGGTTCGTGAGATCAAGACTCACGCCAGGCCGTGGGACGGCAGCACGGAGTCTGCTTGTGATTCTCTCTCTCCCCCTCTCTCTGCCCCTTTCCCGCTTATGCATGCTTTCTCTCTCTCTCTCCCTCAAAAGAAATCAATAAACATTTTTTAAAAAGATAAAATGGAAGCTTTAAAAAATGAGGAATGTGGCCTAGAGCAGTTGCTTTCCAAAGTTGGATCTCCCAGGCGCTAATACCGTAAGACGCTCCTTGGCAGAAAGTATTCTGTGGTTAAACATGTTTAATAGTGTACTATGACTTCACAATGATCCTGGCCTATCAAAGGCTCAGAGAAGTCCTGCAATAAAGGGACCTTTTTAAATAGCATAAATGTTCGTGCTCTCTGAACCATTTTTCACATAAAATTGAAGATAATCCCACGGAATGAGTGTTCCACTGAGCATGGTCTGCAGAGGGTGGTTTCTGAAGTCCCCTTCACCTCTCTCATCCTATAAAATGAACTTCCTCTGGGCACTTTCCTTAGCATTTTGTGTTAGGACAAATTGCCCCTCTCGGTAATCTTCCGCCAGTTCTTAATGTTGCTATTCTCAGCGTTTTTGAGCCTTTAAAAGGGCTCACGTGGAATCATAAGAAGACTAAAATAGAATGGCCAGCCATCCTGCTTTGGGCCAGGGACTTTCCTGGTTTTAGTACCGAAAATTCCTCAGCCCAGGAGACCCCCTCAGTCTTGTGCAAACTAGGATGACTGGCTTCTGTAGCAACACATCAGCCTTAACAAGATCAGGAGACCGCTCGCCTTCTATTTCCTTTCTGTCTGTCTCCCTAGCCAGCTCCCATCCCTACTCCTTCCCTCAAACGATCAACACAGGAAGAATTGCCTGGTAGTTTGGTCAGATTGAAAGCAAAGCCAATACACACACACACACACACGCACACACACAAAACAGCAAAACAACAAAGAAAATAGTAGTTGACTTTGCAGATGCAGGTAACATGGACACAGGGATTTCTGTTCCAGTGAATGGATTTGTCCCAGTCAGCCAACCTGATGCAAGAAGAAATCCCAAGCTTAAGGTAGACGGTGAGTCTGCTTCATGAGCGGATTTGTCATAACTGAAATACAAAGATCTGGTTTGGAGGAAATGTCAGTAATGCTAAAGGTGTCAGATGTATTTTTGTATCTTTAAACAGCTCTTGAAGAAACGTGGTGTCCCCTGCACTAATGAAATCTGGATCACTCGGGTTTTCAAGTATGAACACTTTGTGCAGGTAGACTGCCCCTGCCCTTAAACCCTTTTTTCCTGAGACTTTCAAATATATTACATTTGATTGATGGGAACCACACATGTGTACAAAATTCCAAGTTCAGAGATTCTGTTTCCTTGCTTCGGTTCAACCTCCATGAAGTATCCCTCTTTATTAAAGACTTAGGAAGTTTCTGAGTCCTTGCAACACTGGTAATTCTAATTCCGGCCTTACCTTACCATGCATCGCATTTTCCTAGTTTCAGTTAAACAGAACGTTTAAAAGACACCGTCACGACCAGAATGGGATGCCTTATTTTTCGCAAGAGCCAAAACAAGTAGGAACATCCTTTAAATAACAATATTTTCTGATGTTAATGTCGAATTAATCCAAGAAATGAATATGTATTGATGGTATTCTTTGGGGTTTTGAAAATCCTTACAACCACATAATTAAATGAGTGCCTTTAGAAATACTGATAAAAGCCCATTGCCATTCAAATATCTATACAAGACAATGGCCGTAAGCTGTGGGCTTTGGGAGATTAGTTTGGCCACGAGCCAGTGTTTATCACAATATTTCCATCTCAGCTGATAAAATTTAATCATTCTTATTTAAATAGAAATCAGAATTAATGCAGGTTTTAAAGAGAAGGAATAATAAACAAATCGCACTATCTTTATTTCAAAGCTTCTGGCATATATTGTCTATTCAGAATGGAAATGTTAGCTGTTGTTGGGTTGTTTTTCTACCTTGGACTTTCATTCCGAGAGTCCTCAAAAATAATGAGCTATTGCTTCTCGAATATTTATTTCTTCAGCTCTGCTTTAAGTAAAGTGGTTTCCACCCACCTCTCTACTGGGATAAACAGGGCTTTGTGTGAGACGGGGAACATGGCTTGAACTGGAGTCAGCATCGCTGTTTAGCCCAGGGTGGCTGGGGGTTTAGGCTGACCCATGGGCATCTTCATGCCCCGGGGCCCTCGAGCCCCACAGCAGGAAGTGAGAAGGTGGCTGGTGTGGAGGGGGTGCGTGGCAGCCTTTGGACTGGACCACAGGACTGCTAGGGGTCAAGTTCGGAGTCAGGTCTCCCAGGGAACAGTCAGACACCACAGCTTTCTACCAGGAGTTACAGCCCAAAGAAACCAAATTGGCCATTTAGTTCAACCCACTCTTTCTGTGGGTGAGCAACTTGAAGTCCGGAGAGAAGTGACTTGCTTGCTGAGGGTCACCTGTCAAGTCACCAGGGAAGCCACCTTGCAATCAGGTCCCCAGAGCCCAGCCTCGTGTTCTTTTGACTTCTCAACAGCCCTTTCCATCCAGGGCAACCCAGTACCATTTTGTTTGGACCCTGTCTCTACATTTCAGTTAATGTCTCCAATGCTTTGTACCAAATATACCAAACCCAGCCCATTCAGATCAAAACACGTCCCCGTGCACAAAGTAAACAAACCACCGAAATGAACTCGATTCTCCGTAGGACTTTTATTTCTTGGATGACGAGATCTAGAGAACCCTTTTTCCTGCAATAATACTGTTAAAATATTAAATGAGTTGCAATTAAATATAAAAAGAAAAAAAAATAGTTGGTCCATAACTTCACTGTCTTGATAATATAACTGATATTTCAAACAAAATTATTCCAATATGTAAGATTTATCGATCGTTTTCTCTGTTCTAGGTCCTTTCCTGCGCTGTCTCATTTAATCCAGACAACACCCCAAGGAGGTGGGTACCATTCGTATCCCACTTTACAGACAGGAAGCTGCAGGAGAGAGGAGTCAGACAACTTTTCCAGTATCACCGCAAACATGAGGCAGAGCTGGGATGCTAACGCAAACAGTCTGCTCTAGGGCTCGGCTCCTTAACCAGGTTCTGCACGGCCTCGGACGCGCGCGTGCTTAACCCAGCCAGCACTAAGGACTTACCTGACTTTTAAGTTTTATTTCATCTTCCAACTTGATTTCCTAGCCCATTGTTTCCATGGCCGTATAATCTCTCCCAGGTAGGAATTAGGTCCCATTCAAGTCAGTTGGCATAAACAGTCAGATTTGTTAGAAGCGGCATTTTGGAATCGATTCGACTCTATTGCTTTTGACTTTGTTATGAATTTCAGTTTGGGGTAAGGGTGTATCGGACTTCAAAACATCTGGTTAGGTCATTTAAGAACCTTCCTGAGACTTCACAACTCCTTAAGCCTTCCTTTCGAATTCAGACATTTCCTCTGTCACCACGCTCTTAAAAACGCTTTGAGAAACAAGGAAACAATGCTTTATTCATTTGAGAAAATGCGTTGAGGCCTCCTTAATCTGGTATGAATGGGAATAAGATGTTTTACATCAGCGAAGTCTCAAGAAACTAAACTATAGAATTTTAAGAGCTGAAATGTTTTTTTTTTTCCAACAGTTCTTAGTGGTTACACATCCATTATTTTTGTTGTTGTTTTAACAATCTTTTGAGAACCCCGACGTATGATTGCAATTGTTACTAATACACTGTGTGCCCTAGTGAGAATTCCTGGAAAAGTCTTCTTTCGGGATCTGGGACTTCCTAACAAATGCTGCTTTGTAATACAGTCCTCTCATTACTTGACACCCTCAGGCCTTAATATGTAAATATAGATTCAGATATGTCTTTATATATTAACACATATGAATATATAATGTATAAAATAAAATAAAACTATGGCATTTACATACAAATATATAAAATATTTTCTACACAAATATAAATATATAAAGATAAAAATATGTTATACATTATATATTACATATATATATATATATATATATATTCAGATTTTTAGTGCAAAACCTCCCAAAGTTTTATTTAAGCGCTGGCATCTAATTTAATCTATCTATTTTTTTAATGTTCCATTACTGAGCACAGTGCAGGCCTAATCAAAGAGGCCCGTGGGTCCCGTTGGGCTAATGGGTTACCACCAGTTCCCTTCCCGGGGACGGCACGGCCTCTCGTTCCCAGTTACTAATTCAGCCCCTCTTACTCATGTCATTACTCCTTGGACTCTCAGCATGCACACATCCCTTTCACACGAATCTAGCACTTTCCATTCACTGCTTTGCCGTTCTTCCACCAGTTTCCTTTCAGTTCTATCTCGTTAGCCGGGTGGGAGTTCTTAAAGGCCAAGCCAGGCACCGGGCGAGGCTCCCGGGCGGCCCCTGCCTTCAAAGGGAGAGGACGGGAAGGCACACGCCTGATGGCGGGGGGAGGGGGCCGTGGAGGTACAGCCCAGAGGTGGCCTGAGAAGCACCTGCTTCCGATTCCGGTCAGGGTCTCTGGACTCACCGGTCCTTGCCGGAACCAGTGCAGAAGATCCCGACTGGCCCCCCAGAGCTCCTCTGGGCCCGTCCTGGCCTTTGAAATCACTGCCGCCTGAGCGACCCGATTGTGGCCCTGGGGCCTCCTCATCTCCGTTTAAAGCTTCTCACTGCCCATTTGGTGAAGCCCCCCATCCTTCGCAGGACCTAGGAAGGCCTGCCTGGTTTGCAGCCCCTCCAGCCCCCTCTCCCCTGTCCCCCTTGTCTTTTCCATTTCTTGCCGTTCACAGTCTCTCAAACACACCACCTTTCCTCCTACCACCGAATGGACCGCTCCCTGTTTAGACTCCGCCCTTTCCCCCCAGTTAAAGCCTTCTCCGAAGCATTCGGATCTCAGCACGGGCATCGTGTTGGCGAGGAAGGCTTTCCTGAGCGCCCCCCCAGGCCAGGTCAGGCTTCCCCAGGTCCACGGGGGCAGAGATTTCAAATTCCCAGTGAATCGCACAGCGCCTGGGCACGGCATCGGCACAAATGGACTATTTGGTGCAGGAGGACAGGCCGCAAAAAGAGACGTTGAGCAAAGAGACCTGTGAGGTCCCTCTCTCCTAAAACCAGGCCCTCCTCGGACTCCCCTATCACGCGATAAGGTCTTCCATCTTACAGGAAATGCGGTGGAAGCAAAAGCATCCTTTGCTGTCCTCTCCCTGACGGTGGAGTTGCAGGGAGCAGGGTGAACTCTCGGGCCACCAGGAGCGTGCCCTGGGCCTGATGGTTTTGGGTCCACCCCTGGACCAGGCACCACCTGGAGAGACGCGATGTCTACAAGAAAACGCCTTTTCGTTTCGAGGGCGCCGCATTCTCCTATCCGGTGCCTCGCTGCCTGAAGCGTGGGCTCCAGTCTAGCAGCCTCGGCGTGACCCAGAAGCTTGTTAGCTCTCAACTCCAGGTGGCCAGAAGTTTTCTTCTAGTTTACGCTCGTATTCCTGGGGCCCCGGAATGGTGTCAGGGACTCAGCAGGTGTTGCATAAGCATTTGAACGAAGGGGTGATGGAAGGAAAAAATAAATGGCCGGCGGAAGGCGCGTGGGAATGAGAGGAGGCGGGAGACGAAGGAGGAATGAATGGAAGCCGCACGAAAGAGCATGCACACATGCACTCACGGGCGTGCAGACGATGGAGCTTCGGCTCCGAGCCCAGAAAGGCCCCTGCACGGCAGCCGGCCTTCCTCCCTCCTTGGCCTCACCTCATCGGGGACACGGGGCAGCGGGCCGCGTCTGGGCCTTGAGAAAACCAAAACCGGAAATAAAAACCCCCGTTCGGTCTCCGAACCAGTATTCCCGTGGCCCTCGATCTGAACACAGTGCGGGTCACTCGGTGCCCCACTGTTGGCGCTACTAATCGAGACCACGTGGCCCCGACCCTTCGGTCTCGGCCAAGCCCCGGGCTCGCCGGTGCTCCC
Source organism: Paguma larvata (assembly GCA_030068075.1). NCBI lineage: Eukaryota > Metazoa > Chordata > Mammalia > Carnivora > Viverridae > Paguma > Paguma larvata. The sequence goes on along the minus strand of CM057841.1, from coordinate 32,222,406 downwards.
GGCAGCGGATCCCACCGGAAGAAGCAAGCCGCAGAGAGAGGAGGAAGGAGAGCAAATGACCGCCGAGAGGTTGGCGACATAGCTGAATCAAGGCCCGCCTACCCAGGCGAAACGCAAAGGAAAAAGCCCGCTGTCTTATTAATGTAATTCCCAGTAGAAACGGCCTGTGTAGTAATTCACACCAAAAGCAGGACCTGGAGTGTGGTACACTGTTTGGCAACTTCTCTATCGTGATGAAAGCCATCACACCCAATATTTGTGTAGTGCCTCCTCTGCACTGAGAAACTTACTTCTGTTACCTCATTTCACCTTCCTAGCAAGCCGAGGGAGAGCTATGGTCACCCTCCCCCTTTACAGAGGAGAAACCGAGGCACCGAGAGATTAAGTCACTTCCCCCAAGATCCAACAGCCGCTGAGTAAACAGCAGAGCTCATATTTGAACCCCCGCCGCCAAGTTCCCCCGGCGCGTCATCTCAAACTCTACACGCCACACGGACGATTATTAAATGAAGAAATGCATGCATGCATTCATTCCGCAGGTCCGTGGGCCTCTGTCATCAACGAGGCCCTCCGTGTGAGGATCCGAAAGCAAGAATAGCAATTCCTTGCCCTTGTATATTTCGGAAGGTATGTTTCCTTGACGGTCTGATGGTCCCGTTCCTAGATGGGGGCATCTGAGAGCCAGAAAACTTACAGGTACTTTTCAAGGCCCTACGATCAGAAACAGAATGATTTCGAACCTGAACCTGGGTGTTCTAAGCCCAAGCCTAGAGTGAGTTCCACCCGATCATGCCTGTTTAAAATACCGGAAGAGATCAGATACACAGACACGTGACAGGAATAAACCAGGGTGGGAATGATCGGTGCTTCCGCAGAACATATTAAATAGTATACGTGTATACAGATGGCCATGACATAATAGACCAAATGCCACCATCTGAACGGAAGTATTCACTGCCTCCACTAGCTTTCCTCGAGAGGGGTCGGCGTGTGTTGTTTTAAAAGAATAAATACAAAATATTTTTCAGATGCACGGCTAAATGGGCCACGACTTCCATTCAGAAGAGGGGATAGTCCTAAAGCTCGTAGTATTCTCCAGAAAGCCCTATTTGCCAGCTTATGAGAATTACTTTGAGTCCACATTTCTCTCCCTTATGGATCGACTTGCCCACTTAAAAGGTTGCCCTTTTGTAATGAACTCTCATTAAAATGCTTGGTTAGTGACATCGATAAGTTTATCCCTCCGAGAAGGCAAGCATGCTGGGGCTGTAACGACACGGTCTTTCGCTGTTCTTAAGGCATTGATTAACCCTCACCTGCCAGAAATCATTAGCGAATGATTGCTATTTTCTGATAGTTTTGAGAGGAGGATAACTTTTGGTAAATAATCATTGGCTGCTTTCCCAGGGGGCGCGACCGGATTGGAGCCACTCCGAAATGCCACATTGGTTTATTTTTCAGCGGGCGTAGTTAGGAAGGAATGGAAATTGCATTCCAAGCAGCTAATTATAGGATAAGTGTGCCTACTTAACCAGGCTAGCGTGTCAGCTGTGCACGGAGCGATCGCATTATATACATTTTCTGTTCTCTGGATAATTAACGGGATCAAAATATTACCGTCAGATTCAAGGGGAAAATTAACACATTATCTTAATTGTCTTTTCTACTCAGGTACAAGGCATTACCATTTCAAAAAGGACTCGTCTAATACATTGGAATTTTTAACTATAATTCCTAGAGATGCCATTAATCCCTTTCCAAACTTTGATCTACTGTTGTGATATCTTTGGATCCTGCTTTCTCTGTTTTACTTTTGAACTTTGGGGCTAGAGAAAGCTATTATAAAAAAGCAAACTTCATAAACTTGCTGTGAAAGCCATGATATCAAGACAAAGTTGATAAATACTTAAAACTCAGCACTTTCCTCATAATTTTACCCCATTTCACTAGGATCTGTGTTACTGAGACGGTCTTCATTGTGTTTGCATGGTAGAAAGACCACGTAGAGGTCACCGGTACTTACCTTTCCTCAGCTCTACATTCAGTGACATTACGTTGCTAGCCTGAGATCAGCCACGATGGGGGCGTTCACACTATGGAAACTGGCAAAGACGGGACGCCTGGGCGGCTCAGTCAGTCAAGCGTCCTACTTTGGCTCAGGTCATGAGTCTCCCAGTTCGTGAGTTCGAGCCCCATAAGGGCTCACCACTGTCAACATAGAGCCCGCTTCGGATCCTCTGTCTCCCTCTCTCTTTTTGTCCCCCCCTCGCCCCTCCCGGCCCCCCACTGTTTGTGCTCTTTCTCTCTTAAAAATAAATAATAAAAAACATTAAAAAAAAAAAAGAAATTGGCAAAGACTACAAATCAAGGCTTTGTTGATTATCTAGACCAGAGATGGCAAACTATAGCCTGAGGACTAGACACTTGTTTTGGTAAATATAGTTTATTAGAACACAGCCACGCCTACTCATTTGCATATTATCTATGGCTGCTTGTGTGCGATCACAGAATTCCTACAGAGACTGTGTGTTCTGCAAGCCTAATATACATATATATTAAATATATAAATATATATAACATATATAAATTTATAAACATGAAAATAAATATATAAATATATTTATTATTTTTTTTATTTTTTTAATGTTTATCTATCTTTGAGAGAGAGAGAATAGGAATGGGAGAAGGGCAGAGAGAGAGGGAGACACAGAATCCGAAGCAGGCCCCAGGCTCTGAGCTGTCAGCACAGAGCCTGAAGCAGGGTTCAAACTCATGAACCCTGAGATCATGAGCTGAACTGAACTCAGACGCTTAACTAACTGAGCCACGCAGGTGCCTCTCTCTCTCTATATATATATATATATATATGTATATATAAATAATTTTTTAAATAAAATTTTTAATAAAATTTAAAATTTAAAAATTTTATACATATAAAATATATAATATATATAAATATATATTATATATATATTTTTTTAGAAAGAGAGAGTGTAATCAGGGGAGAGGGGCAGAGGGAAAGAGAGAAAATCTTAAGCAAGCTCCATGCTCAGCTCGGGAGCCCAACTTGGGGCTCGATCCCACAACCCCGGGATTATGACTGCAACCAAAATCAAGAGTCCCACGCTGACCCAAGAGAGCCGTCCAGGCACCCCTGTAACCTCGACGTATTTGTTATCTGGCATTTTCCAGACAAGTTGCTGATCTCTGGTCTATATCAAGAAAGCGACAGAGAAAATGCCAGTAATGCAGCTGCAACGTAGAAGTGCTTCCCGTCTCTAACCATCACAGCCGTGACCGCCTCGGTAACTAACGAAGCCAGATCTCCGTCTTCAGGCATGGCGGTATCTAGGAGTCCGTGTGATGGCATCGGAGTTCTCGGGCTGTTTTTTTTTTTTCCCTTCTCTTTTAACTTTATTTTCAGGCACGGTTTACCAAGGTGTGATAAAACGGCTTCTCCAAGCCACTGACTAATACCCCAACTAGAGTGTATAACCCCAGTTAAGAGAACTTTGCTTTCATGATCGTCGAGCTAGCCCAAGCCCCGCACCGTGTTGACCTGTCACGGGTCACAGGTCAGTTGACCTGTCATTGGCCCCTGTACCAATCAATCACAGAGCTGGCATGCTCTGATTGGCTAGACCTGGGATCTCGACCCATTCTTGGAGCTGTGATTGGGGAGGGGGGGGTGTTAGGCTCAGCATCAACCCCACCTGAATCCCCTAAAGGAGAGGGAGGAGGTGCGGTTCTCCAGAAGAAACCAGGCGACTTGACAATGAAGACGCTCTAATCCTTGGTTGCTGGGCGAGATGTCCACCGCTCTGTCCAAGAGCAGTCCGGGCGCCAGCGTCTCCCCAGAGCTTTGTAGAAATGCCGAGTCCGGGCGCCTTAAGCGCCTAAGTCAGTTAAGCGCCTAGCTCCCGATCTCTGCTCAAGTCACAATCTCAGAGTTCACGGGTTCGAGCCCCACTTCGGGCTTTGTCCTGACAGCACAAGACCTGCCTGGGATTCTCTCTCTCTGCCCCCCCCCCCCCGCTCTCTGTCTCTCTCTCTCTCTCAAAATAAATAAATAAACTTAAAAAAAGGAAATGCAGAATTACCAGGTCCCTCCAGATCTCCAGAACCAGAATCCGCATTTTGACAAGGCCCCCCAGGTGATCCGTCTGCCCGTTAGGGCCCAAGAAATGCTTCCCCAGGTCAAATTTCGCACTCTGCGGGAAACCAAGGCTCAGAGGGTTCGACGACTTTCCCAAGGTCACCAGGTTAAGTGCTACTCCTGCCACGCTAGAACGTAGCTCTGAGCACCCCCCCACTTTTCTCCCCGGTGCCCCCAGGAACTCCTGCCCCCACATGAGCCCCTTACCCTGAAAGTGCCACGGGCGTTCTCGCTGACTCCTTCCGCTGAAGCTGACTTAAATTCTACACCCTGTCCGGAAAGCGGTGTTGAGGTAAGACCAGGAAAAAAAAAAAAATCCCAGTGTTTGTAAAACACTGTTACGTTAGTCCCCCCCTGGGGTGGGGGGAGGGGGGCAGGTGGTCTCGTATTTGTGCGGGACCGACGCCGACTCCTGTGTATTTTCACCATGGTCACCACCGCAACAACAACGGGAATCATCAATGTATATTTTCAAAAGCCAGGGGCGCCCTTTTCCATTCTGGGAGCTGCAGGGGAAACGGACGAATGTGAGGCCGGCCCCATATTTCCTTACATGTTGACATCAGGAATGACACACATGGTTAACAGATTTTCCACATGTTTTTCTCCTTGGCTGACATCCCCCCGCTCAATCAGAGCGAAGTCTGTGATCAGAGGGAGTGTTGATTGACTGTTTAGAGGGCAGGAGCCTTCCTGAAAACCCAGGAATGACAGTTTATATAAATATCCTGACACTTTTTTCTTCTTCGGCCCCCCTCCCTTGAATTCCCTTTTTTATTTTTTTCTTCGGGCTTAAAATTAATATTTTCTTTGTGGACATGTAATATCCCGGCAGGCCTCAGAGCTCGCTCGAGCAGCTTTCGGCCTTTCCTCCTTAATTGGATCTTTTTCTCTCCTGCCCAGATGGGATTCTCTTGCCATCGGTTTCCAATGGATCTAGTGTCAGAAAATTAGAAGAAAGAGCAACTCCCCAAATCACATAGTGTCATAGACTTTCGTAAGATAACCACAAAGATTCAGACTCGAGCTAATGTTACTTGGGGGCCGTGGGAGGGCAAGTCTACAAAGTTCCAACTATTGGGGTGATTCGGGCAAATCGACCCTCCTTCATTTGTCTCAATTAGTTGGCTAATGGCAGCTTTTTTTGGTTCTGACCTCGAGGGATTTGGGCTGCTTCCAAAGTAAGGGGCAACGAATGAGGTTGTTTCTTTTGGAACGACATGAAAGCGGGAGAGATTTGAATACGTGCGATTTTCCCACCGATAACATTCGACTTTCTGGACACCCTGAGTGGAAGGAAGATGATATTGTATCGACAGAGGTGACGTTGTTTGGTTTTAGTTCGCGGTCTCAGCAATCTGTCATGATTAGGTGGGACGGGTTTCCAAAAATGAGTCCGGCGACCAGAGGACACTGGCGAAATAGTCTCTTCCAGTCATTGGAGAATTCCAGCTGGCGGCAGGCGAGCCCGGAGCTCTGTCGCCATTCACCTCGCATCTTTGGGGATTTGGAATTCTCCCCAGGTTGGTCCTGGGGTACAGCCGGCTGCGGTGTCCTCATTCCTTCACCAACACTGTACTTCTACCCCGGGATGGATCTTCCCTTTCCTTTGCCTTCATCCTGTGACCTGCTTCTTGTCGTGGCTGCACCGCGTCTGTGCTTCCCAGTGGGGCCTGGTCCCTGACATCCAAGGGACTCAATTACTCAAAGGCAGACCCTTGATCCTTTCCGAATCTGTGATTTCCAAGCTTACTCTGAGAGCTCAGGGAGCCTGCCTCTCTGCATTCCCCGATCCCCAGGGGGTAACAGGGCCTAAGAGCGGCCCTTACCTGCCGAGCAAAATTCTTACCTTCTCCCCCACCCCTACCCCAATTCCGGGCTACTTGACGAATATCTCTTAGTTCACCTTTGCTTAGAGGTCACAGATAGCGGCCAATTCAAGAGGTCTCCATTCAAATCCTGATGCTGGCCATCTGGCCGTTTGACCCGGGGAGAGTGCATTCATTTCTCTGGGCCTCAGTTTCCCCCCCCCTGCCCCCCGTCTATAAAATGGAAAGCATCAGCTAAGGTCTGGGTTAAATCCAAGCCCGAAAGATGAATCCATTTGCAGAGAAGATTATCGTACCCCTACATTTACAATTTGGATTTCCCCACCTTTGGGAAGATCCCCGCTGTGGCGCGTCTGGAAGATGCGGCCAAGTCATGTCCCGGCTTGGAAAACAGCAGCGCGGTCGCCGCCCGTAGCGTGTATAGAGCCGCCGCGTCTTCCCTCTGCAACGGGTGTGTGTGTCTCTGCCCCTGTGAATATCTATAAACACTTCTAAAGAGAAGATTTCGACTCTAGCCTTTCCCTCTGCGGGCCCATCTTTTGAACTGCAAACAGATGAGCCCAGGCTATTTATGCATTCAACTTCTCCCATCCGTGTTTGTTTGACTGGCAAGATGGAAGGAAGGTAAGGGACTATTTACCGATATCTTTGAGAATAATATAAGTACACAAGAGGGCCAGGAATAATAGGTTAACATCACAGAAAATGTAGGTGGGGTGGAAGCGCCTCAGCAGTTTGCATGATTCAATTATGAAGTGGTACCCCCCTAGCCAGGGCTTTGATCATCCGCACTGAGGACGTTTTCAATTTCCCTGGATTTTTGAAAAATCTCTCAGAGTGATCTTTGCGAAAAAAACGGAAGGGAAGGCTGGTGAATTCCGGGTCTTTTTCTGCATTAATTTCTCTCTCTCTCTCTCTCTCTCTTTTTTTTCTTCCTTCCACTCGTTAATTTCTTTGAATAATCTTTACAATGAAGTGTAACAAAGACCCCATTGAGGATTCCAGAACAGCCATGGCCCGTGTGTATTTTGTAGAGGGCCGCGTAAGCCTAATCCAACAGCGTTGGCTCCTATGTAAAGCGAAAATGTTTAACTTCTTCCTCACAACCCGTAAGTGTATGTAACTTGCTTGTCACTGACTTGACCTTTCTTGAAGACGAGAATACTCCATTTTCTTTCTTCTTACTATATTTTTGTTAACGTTTTAAAGTAAAAGAAGACGGAAAGATAAAACACCCCCCAAATGTGTAGCTTAAAGAGTTATCCTTTGACAAATATCCTTGCGATCACTGGTCTCTCAGATTGAGAAATACGACTGCCAGGCCAAACCGGAAGAGCTTTCTCTGTGCCCCATTCCAACGACGCCATTTTTTCTCCCCTCCATCCTGACTTGTCTGTCACCCTCCTGCCTTTCTTTGTAGTTAAGTGGGCACCGCTAGACACTTGCCCGTTCTCAAAGACAGTTGATGCTCCTAAAGTTTCTCTTAATATATACATTTTCCTATCCATTCTTCTCTATTCCTTAACTGTTTCAGTTGAAGAATGTAGGACGTTCGATCTTAGAGTTTCTCCCAGTCCGGATTGTGCCAGTTGCAAACTCAGGATCCCATCGAGCACTGTCCCTCTGCCTGCTGCTTTTCCCGTAATGGGGCCCTGGAGGCTGGATGGCACCCACGTCCGATCTGTTTGGGACGAAAATAGTTGGCGGACTATTCTTTCCTGAGAAGCACACGAGTGGGGCTCTTTCGTGCTGTTACAGCCACAGACATTCAATGCTTAGTTCCTTTCCTTCCTTTGAGTTTGTCAAATGGTAATAGTTTAACTCCGTTATTTTTTTTTCATTTAATAGAAATATGAATATAAAGAGAGGCTTGCCTTCATTTATATCAGATTGCCCAGAGGCACAGTTTGTATGCGAAATGTTGGATAAAGCCTTAATTCTTCCCCTATATTTATTGATTTTCAAAGTAATGAATGGGCTCCCTATCATCCCAAAGGTGACCAATCAGTCTCTTTAAAAATATCATCATGGGGGCACCTGAATGGCCTAGTTGGCTAAGCATCCTACTCTTGACTTGAGTGGTCATCGAAAAAGAGAAAAAGAAACAAACTGAGCACTAGAAAGAAATAATGAACAAAGGAAGGAAGGGAGGATGGGAAGGAAGGGAGGGAGGAAGCCAGGTAAGAGGAAAAGAAAGAAAAGAAAGGATAGAAGAAAAGAAATACTTGGGAATAAATCCAGCAAAACACGTGCAGGACATGTATGTGAAAAATCACGAAACGCTAGTGAAAGAAATGGGAGCGGATCTAAATGAAGAAGAGGTGCCTCGGATTTAGTGGGCGTTAGTTAAAAATAATATGTCAATATCGGGTCATTCATTGTAAGAAACGTATCCTACTAATGTTAAATGAGATATTAACCATAGAGGAAAGTGGTATGGGGCACTTGGAACTCTCTGGACTCTCTCCAAATTTTTCTGTAAAATAAAACTATCGTAAAATAGAATGTTTATTTACAAAAGGTCATTAGAAGCTCGTGGATTTAAACATATTCGATGGGATTCAATGAACAGTTATGTTTTGTTTCCGAAGCTTCTGTGTTCCTGCTTTTGGCCTGTTCAGAGTTGGCTCTTGGGGCGCCTGGGTGGCTTGGTCGGTCAGACTTCGGCTGAGATCATGATCTCATGGTTCATGGGTTAGGGCCCCGTGTTGGGCTCTGTGCTGACAGCTCAGAGCCTGGAGCCAGCTTCGGCTTCTGTGTCTCCCACTCTCTCTCTCTCTCTGTCCCTCCCCAGCTCCCGATCTGTCTCTGTCTCTCTCTCAAAAATAAATAAACATTCAAAAAAAAAAAAAGCAAAGTTGGCTCTTGGGTCCTTTTCACATGGCCCAAGTGTTGGAAAGTTCTCTGGATATCTGACATGATAAGATATTTCAGGCTCATCTTTATACTCTCGTCCCAGACAGAAAACTCAGCCTTTTCCCTAAGAAGCTCCGGTTTCTCCTGTGAGTGGGAAACAGTGTTTCACAACTGCAGTCCTTGTGTGGGGAACGGCTATTTTTAGGACTCTTCAGTGGACCTCATGAGTTGATACTGATGATTCGAATCACAACCCAAGACCATAGTTATGACTTTATTAAAAAGAAAAAAAAAAGCATTACCATAGCTTCTTCCACAAATACACCTGCATCTCCTTTTCCTACACTGAGAACCATGGTTCCCAAGGCAGTCGTGGCAACAGGTACCCCAGGGGCCTGGAGACCGTGCCGAACCAGCCTCCCATCAATTTCCTTGCTCGGGGCTGGGTCCCGGCCACGGCTCTGCAAAGTGGAGACGTAGGACAATGCTGGTTCTCAGGCTCGAGCACAGGTTTTGGGTCTGTCTTGGGCTCCTGGTAGCACCCGCCTTCATTCCGTCTGTTTTTCTTCCTTCGGAGGTCCTCTTCGACGTCACCTCTGATCATAACAGCACCAACAATAATGAACAGCACTACCAGGGCGCAGGCGCTGAGCACCCCACCACGTGCCAGCTACTTCCCCGGCCACTCTGTCAATATTATGTCCGAGCTCAAGGCGGCCCTTTAAGACTAGGTCTATTATCTTTATTTTGCTGATGGACAACCGGGGCTCAGAGACATCTAAGGGGCTCAGTGACTTTCTAAGATCATTCATCCACTCAGTGACAAAGTTGGGGTTCAAATCTGAGTCTCTGTAGCAAGCATCCCTTGTAGTATATGACGCACCCCCCCTCAAGTGTTGGACACCCACTGCTGGAAACAAGCAAGAGGATTCTAGAACCTCCCAAGGCAGGGCACTAAATAACCTTGAATGAATGGTAACTAGGATTTCCTTCCATGGGTGCCTTCAGTGTCATCGGCTCCATGAAACAGGAAATCTCAGTTGGCTGATTTGAGCCTTTGACACCTGCCTAACATTCGTGAACCTCCCCCTTTTAATAAAGACACAGAGGCCTCAAGCACTGAGCCCCGGGCAAGCAATTATGTACCACTAGAATGTAATAGTATTGTCGTCTTCATACTCGTCTTTGTTTCGTACGGCAATTTCTTTTTATTCCGAGATATTAATTCCCCACGTACGGTAGTGATGAAAAGTTTCCTTTTAAAGGACGCCAATGTAGATTTTAAACGGGGAGTCAATTTAAAGAAACGCGTTAAGTAAATAAGAGTGTGGATCGTAGGCAGAGAGAGAAATAACGGGAAACTGGCATCCGAATGAATGAAATGTTGGAAATGTGGCTTCAGCGTTTCACTCACCTCTGGCCTGCAGGAAGCCAAGCCCGTGTTGGGCACAGGAGGGCGTGAGGACACACGGGTGCTTAGGTTTCCGTGGCACAAGCACGGTCTCGTGATATTATAGTCCTTTCTCAGAATTAATTCATGCCACTCTTCAAATTATTCAACGGACATTTTCCTGAGGCCCGTCTTTCATAAGCTCCGGGCTAAAGGTGTGCCAGGAGCTGTAATGGAAGGTTCCAGGGGATAAGGGATGGAAGAGAGGTGTGGACAGAGCGTGGTAGTGTCTCCAGCCATGGGGGGGGGGACTTCTGGAAGTGGGGATCCAGAAGGCTTCCTGGAGGAGGAGGCGCTTGAGGCAGGCTTCGAGGAATGAGTAGCCATTGACTATGTGGCTATGGGAGTGGGGAGGGGGGGAGGGGGGAGTGGAGAGAAAGGTTCCCCCCACAGAAGGTAACAAAGTGGAAGCTGAGGTAGGAAAACAGCTAGTATCCGGTTTGCCTGGAGCCCTGGGAGATGAGGCCGGGAGTGTAGACTGGAACAAGATCATCCAGTCCTTAAAAATAGGCCAAGGAGGGGCGCCTGGGTGGCTCAGTCGCTTGAGCGTCCGACTTCCGCTCAGGTCATGATCTCACCGTTCCCGATTCGAGCCCCGCGTCGGGCTCTGTGCTGACGGCTCAGAGCCTGGAGCCTGGGAGAGTCAGATAGAAGGGGCGGAGATGAATCTCTTTTTTTTTTTTTCCCAACATTTATTTCTTTTTGAGAGCCAGAGAGGGACAGAGCATGAGTGCGGGAGGGACAGAGAGGGAGACACAGAATCCGAAGCAGGCTCCAGGCTCCGAGCTGTCAGCACAAAGCCCCACGAGGGGCTTGAACCCACCACTGCGAGATCATGACCTGAGCCCAAGTCGGATGCTCAACCAACTGAGCCACCCAGGAGCCCCCTAGCTAATCTCTCTTTTTTTTTTTTTAGACCATTGGACTATTTGTGTCTGGATGCTGGAAGAGAAACCTTGAGGTCCCGCCGTTTGGGTCCCCAGGAAGCTGGTTTTCCTTTCCTGTGTTTTGTAATTTTGCCTTGCGACCTCATGGTTAGTGGGGCTTGATGTGAGGAAAACCCGTTAGGTCCTCCCCACGTGCTTGTTTCCATCTGCTAGCTGCCCATGGGGATATTCCCAGGGGATACCAACTCGTGGGTTCCAGAGGGACCCCAAGCCAGGCTTGCCCTTATGAATCCTCCTGGGTGATATCGATGTATTTTTGTTTTTGTTTTTGTTTTTCTCCCCACCCAGGTGCAGGTCTAGACAAGTCAAACCTCTTTCTCTCTCTTTGCTGGAGAGAAGATTGTCCGGTCCACGGAGGATGCAGTTCTTCGAGTGTCCTAACTTGATGTCTACATAAAGCCTTCCTTCCTGTCCCTGTGTGGCGCTAAAAACCCAAGCCGCCATTTTGCCCAGACTGAGTACCAGGACCCCACCCCCTACCCTCCCCGGGCCAGCTACAGGGTCCTTTCACAGGTCAACTTTGCAGACTTCAAATCCATCTTTGTTGTAAGCCTTTGGGGATTTCCTTGATTCTCTTTTTTCTTTTTTCAGGCTTGACTTTCCTGCCTTTAAAAGGGACAGTCATTGCAGGTCATCCCGCAGTTCCAGAGCGACTGCAGTCTGAGGTTCTCAGATTCTGCAGGGTCTCTAGACGAAAATATTCCCAGAGATGAGGGTCTGCAAAGGAAATCGAAATCCCCTTCTCCGCTCGCTCTGCCTACCCGCGCTTGGGCAGCGGCCGAGTTTTCTCAGAAAATAAACATTTTGAGGACGTTTTGCACGAGGGAAGAAGAGAGAGCAGAAAAGGCAGTATCTCCTTCGGAGACGAAGAAATCAGGGCCATTCCAGGCAACCGCACCGTCAGAAGGAACAATGTTATCGATGGCAGTCCATCTGATTATGTGATGTCGTGCGCGGCTCCTTGTCCTTAAATTATGGGGGAATATTACAATACAGAGAAGGATATTTCATTTTCATCTTTTACATCTGCTCACGAGGTAGAAAACGGATAAAATAAGATACAGCGGTGCTCTCTTGAGAAGTTCATATTTTTCAAAGGCTTCTGGCATTAATGTGCTTATTAATTGTCATAGATCGTCACTGCCATCAAAAGAATCTTGTATAATTTATAATGGCCTTCGGAGGGCTAAGGGAGAGAATTTCCAGTTTCTCTCTTAACCCGAGCCACTTAAAATGAAAAACAAAGGCCATTAAATCCCGTTCATCTGAAGTGGATCCTAAATATAGTTTATTGGGGCTCTTAATTCACCCTGAAAAATGCCTGCAATTATTAAAAGTGTCCAAGCTGTTAACTGGAAAACAACATATGCCACATTAACATAATGATTTGCATATAATTTCCATGTAATTCATTTAATGTCAAAATGTACAATTACGCTTCCAGCCCCCTCTGCCTTTTACCCCCGCGCCCTTCCCTGGTCCCGCTGTGGTAAATTGGAATCTCTTAATTTGTTGGAAGCCATTTACGACGGCCGGATGGACGTGGTCGGTCATTTTGGTCAAGGAAAGTTTGGCCAAATGGTTTATTTTACCTGACTGGATTGGTCATACTGATTGTCTGCATCGTGACACAATGGGTACCAGTGGCTCCCTTCTGCCTGTGACGTACGGGCCCATTTTACAGGTGATGAAGCTGAGGCTCTCACAGGTTCTACCCGGGATGCCATGCTCTTCGCCTGCTTCCTCTGGCCCGGCCATCCAAAGGCCATCCAAAAGGCTTTCCTGTAGGTCTTTTAACAAATACAAACGCATTTCTTTAAGAAAAAAATATTTGCCAAAGCCCCTGTGATTATCTCTGATGCCAAAGAGATAGCTCTTGGGTTTGCCATCAAGGATAGGGAAGAATTCTTCCGTCTGCTTCCATCGACATATTTTTCTAATGTGAGTGGGCTTTCTGGTCACTTACTGTCCCACGAACATGCCTCATGCTTTCTGCATGGGCCTCTCTACCTGCGTCTCCCTCATCGGGCATCTTGACTTGCCCACCACCCACTCAGCATTCAGAGGGCAAGTTAACATTACCAAGATGGCTGCTTCCGTGTGCCCATGTTTGATGTCTCTAGAATGAACCAGATCGCCTTGTTTGACGTGGGTCTCCCTGAAAACAGCCCTTGAGACGAGGACTTGGTGGAGGTAGTTCACTGGGGAGGTGACCTCAGGGTGCAGGGAGAGTGTTTGGATCCACTCCTGAGATCGCTGCTGGCCACCACGGTCCTGCTGGCAGAAGCATGTGGACTGGTGCCTGCATGTCCACCTGAAGGACAGGGACACCTGGGTCATCCGTCCCTTGGTCCGGTCCCCACCGGCCAAAGGCTGCCCCGGAAGTGGCTGATTTCCTTACCCCTTCTAGCTGTGCAGGAACAAGGGCTGAGCAAGGTCCTCCAGGCTTCTAGGAGGTCAAGAGCTTCCAGAAAACGAAGGCACGTGACGCTCAGGGTGTTAGCTCGAATGGGATGCGCCCCGCCTGGCGCTGTCCCCCCAGCCCTCGGTGAAATCAGAGGGAAGGCCAAGCAGATGTGAGTTGGTCACCAGACACATCTGGCTTCGCACTGACCACTGTGTATTGTATTTCTTTCCTCCTCTAGACCGTAAGCAGCCCAAGGACAGGGGACGTGTGTCCCCTGTGTCCCCGGTTAGACACAGCGTTTGAGAATATTCTGTAGAATGAACGCATCACGTACCAAATTGAGCTCAGCGGCAGCTTCAGCAATGGTGAAGAATCCAGACAGGAGACAGATGGCATGAAGGCCGGCGGTCACGTCGTGGCTGTGTCTCAGACAGGTCACGCAGCCCTCTCCGTGCCCCAATCCGTCATCTGTAAATTAGGCTAGTGGTACCCGACTCACAGGCCTGTGAGCGCTGAACAGGGCAGCGCGCGCAGACTCTCAGCCTAACACAGCCACACGCTGTGTGTAAGCGTTACTGCTCGTGGGAACGGCCTATCCGTGTTGAGCAACATCAACTGTGTATCGAGAGTAATAATTAGGAGTGTTTACCGGGTTACTCTGATGCAGTGCTGGGAAGATAGTCCCGATTTGGCCCTTCAGCTCTGCGGAGACTTCACTATCATGATGTCCGTTTCCTAGAGGAACTGAGGCTCAGAGATATCGAGGAGTTGGCCCGAAGACGAGAATCCGGAAGAGGTCAGACGAGAGGACCGAACCTGGAACTCCATCCTTTCCTCCGTTACACACGTCTCGTGGGCTCGTCTGCTCATTGGAACAGATACGTTTCCTACAGACTTAGATTTTTTTTCTTTTTTTCCAGATGGGGAATTATGCCCATCAGCCTGCCTGAGAAAAGTCTGCACGGAGCGGCTTTCAAATGGCGACCCCTTACAGCTTTTTAATTGCCACTATCTCTTTGAACACGTGGAATTTGAAATGAAATCACTTTCCAACCCTGATTCATCCCAAATTCAATATTCTGTTTCCTTTCAGCTTTTCTGTTTCCCCCGCAATGAAAAGATTGGTAACCTTATAAAACATCTAAAAGCGTGGTGGAAGTTTCCTGGGGCTTCAAGTGTTGTGTTATGTTATCTTTGGAATAACTTTGATGTCCCACCGGGGTAATAGAAGCCGCTATTATGTCATGGAGCTGACTAGCATGCCTGTGGGAAACATTAATTCATGCTGACATCATAGCTGGGCTTGCAATCAATCAGTTTGTTTTGCTTCTTTTTGCTTCCCCCACCTACCTCCCCCCCAACCCACCCTCCAATGCTCTCAATGTTAAAGGTAACGGCTGACGTTGTGGGGATCACCCAGCAGGTATGGACGGCCCTAAACGAGGCTGAACTTCACCAGTGTGGCCGCTGCCTCCCCATGGCCCTGGGAGGAAATCGTGAAACAAAGCTTTTGGCAGAAGTAGGGAGAAGTCCGCTGGCCCTTTGATTTGCCTTGAAAGGTTTTGATTTAGTTGGCATTCAGACTCTTGATACATAAAACTTTTAAACGCAGTAGTCAGCCTGGCTGCCTGAATCCATTTGGTTCCGGTCATTTATGATTAAGCTGATTGCCGGTGGCCCTGGTGTTGGGGGGCGCAGTGCTGGCCTTCATCGGGTAAGCCTCTCGCATGCCAAACTGTCTCTTTCTTCCGACGAAAGTACGTTTCGTTGACAAAGGAAGCTGTAAAGAGGGGACCTGCAGACTCCTATTATTTCCAATTGTTAATATTTAACGTGCATTAAAGAGCTATCTTTCTGTTCTCCACGTGCAATTAGTTTAATCACCAACGCGCTGTTAAGTATCTATGAGAAGTGTGGATTTTTTTTCACGATGTATTAATCTGGTAATGACGTCTTTCCTTTTACCTTCAGACTTAGCATCATTATTTTATGCTAGGTGCGGTGGCGTCCTGGAAGCGGGAAGGCGTTAGAGGAAGTGTTTGGGAGAACTTAATGGGATTTGATTTGGAGTAGGGAGAGTTCAGGGTGTTTCTAGTTTGGACACAGCTTCGGTCTCCCTTCCTCCTTTCAGGGCGTGTGTGGCCTGCGTCCCTCCCTCTCTCTTACTTCTCCATCTCTGTAGCTCAACAAGTTGGGGGTGATCGTTTCCTGGTGTCGATTTCTGACCTGGAAGATGGCGACCAGTATTTACGGTTTGACTTTAGCTGTGTACGTGGATTGTTGTCTTTTCCTGCCTGGGGACCGCTCTGCCACTTTGGCTCATGACCTGAGCCCAAATCAAGAGTTGGATGCTCAACTGACTGAGCCACCCAGGAGCCCCCAGACTCTGAAATATTTTTGGTGAGAATCGTCCAGATTAGACAACAAACTGCAAATTAAGAGAGAGCGCGTCTGAATATTTCATAGGTCGGCTTATTCCCCCAAGTGCTAGATGAAGGAAATATTGTTGTCAATGTCTCGGCTACCCCCTTGCAGTATGACAGAGCATGAGAATTAAGCCTAGACCCCCCTACCCCCACCCCCGGGGAATTTCTGGAAATAGTAGAGCCACACGTGAAAGCCAACGGTTCGTGAGCACCTGCTATGTGCTGGGCGCTGTGCTGGGCCTCCGGATGATAGAGACGTGTGAGATACAGCTCCTGGCCTCGAGGGGCTTATATCTTTAGGCAAAACAGCCATGCACTCAGATCATCCAAAGAGCGTTCGGAAAATGGCCCAAGTGAAGTCTATCTCAGATGCAGTTAGAAGAGAGAAGGAATAGGTTTCACAGTAGAAGTGAGGTTTGTATCCATTCGAAAGGTAAGCTGGGGGTTTCCGTGGCCGACGAGGTGCAGTGGGCGTGTGAGCTCGGTGGAGAAAACTCGATACGCGAAATTATGGAGGTGTCGGAGGGAGGGTTCGTTCTCCCCTGCACGAAATCCAGAATGGCTCATCACAGACATTCGTTTTGGGGAGAAAGAGGACAAAGAGCCGGTAGGGAATACCAAAGCTCAGAAAGACAAAGCAGCTTGCCCAAAGTCACACAGCAGACAGAGCCCCGAGTTTGAAACCGGGTCTACTCATTAACCCAGCGCTCTTTCGGCTGAATAATAGTTCACCGGGGCCGATCTCCGGAGACAACACAGCGTTGGTGTCACGATTCTCCCTAAATGACCTGGTTTGGCCACAAGAGACCTCCAGTCGGCACATACTTTTCGAGCCCCCAATTCTGAGGACCCAACCTGTGGGGAGGTCAGGGCCTGAAAAAATTCTGAAGTTATCACATTGTAGGAGGAGAGTTTTGCGAAAATGAAACAACACGTATGTAGAAACTGCGATAGAAGTTCCCTTTCACAGCTGAGCTCCTGGTCAATGATAATCTATTGGCTGGGTTTTATTTTCTTCTCCAGTTCGTGCTAGGTGCTTTGTTTTATTTTATTTTTTTATTATTTTATTTTATTTTTAAAATTTTACTTTACTTTATTTATTTTCTAAATATTTTCTTTTATTTCATTTTAAGGGTAGTTCATTTCATTTTTTTATTTTCTATAGCCCGTTGAAGAAAATGTTTTTCCCTTCATTCCAAATGGCCCACCCAAAATCCAAGTCTCTGACTCACACATGCATCCTTGTAGTGACTTTAATTGAGGCTCAGGCGCCTGGGTGGCTCGTCAGTTGGGCGTCCGACTTCGGCTCAGGTCACGATCTCGAAGTTCATGAGTTCGGGTCCCACATCAGGCTCTGTGCTGGCAGCTCAGAGCCTGGAGGCTGCTTCGGATTCTGTGTCTTCCTCTCTCTCTGCCCCTCTCCTGCTTTGTATTCTGTTTCTCTGTCTCTGAAAAATAAATAAATGTTACAAAAAAAAAAAAAAAAAGAATTTCATTGAGGCTCTCTGACTCACCTCTCCATACATTTGTAGGTGGATCTCCTTGAACACTTTCGCCTCTTGGCAAGCCCCTTAAGCCTCTCAGCAAGCCCATTAATATATTTCTGCATCGAGATGTGTGATCATCACACTAAATGAAATAAAGAGAATCTGACTAGCTTCCTGTCGGTTCAGGTCAAGTTTTGCCACCAAATAAGTCGGTCCCGAATTTATGAAAAAAGAAAAAACAAAAACACTTCATATATTCAGAGGTTTTTATGTTTTTTTTAAATTGCAGGTAAGGGGCCGTGTACCGGAAACATATGTTACTTCTCCGTTTGCCCCTGATAGACTCCTCTGTGTCTCCAGTTCTGCTGGTTCAAACGAGGCTGCCAAAGCACCCTTCTCCATGCCTTGCTGTGAGCCTTTGGGGAATGTCCCGGGGGAGGGGGACACCCAGAGGTGATAGTCCTAGGACCCGCGTACTTAACTTCACTCATTACTGCCCAATTCCTCTCCAAAATACCTGTGGGGGGAAAAAAAAGGATGAGGGGTACCGATAAGACCTGAATGTGTCTTTTCCAGAAAGAGAAACAAACATAGTTAAGCATGGATACGAAGCTCACGTGTTGCTGGGTGCAATGCTCGGGGTTTGATATATTATCTCATTTAGTCCTCTCGAGAGCCCCATGGGTTAAGTAGTACGGCCCTAATTCACAACGAAGGAAACAGACACTCAAAGGAGCTAAAGAAATCAGTTACCAAGTAGTAGCACAAGGATCCCAACCCAAACCTGTCTGATTCTCTGAGGTTTTATTTTTTTCCTGAGCTTTTTTTTTTTTTTAATTATTCCTTTATCGCTGGTATTACTAATCTGCCTTTCTCCTGTCCTTGTGAATGTATCTCCTTGCTTATTTATTTATGACCAATCAACCCCTTGTAACCTGCTTTCCTTTTGCTATGAAATAACCCAAGGGCAGTAGTTACCAAAGCAGCCTGCATTAGCCTATAAATGCTTCCTTCTTCCCCATTAAGCCCAGGAGACTCTCAGGGCTGGCCGCCACAGGAACCAAGAACAATAGCTTTTGAGATTCTGTCTGCCCTCAAATCAGATCAGGGTCTTGGAGGAGTGACCTATTTTACAAATACAGTGCGAAAGAAGAGATCTGTAAGTAAGAAATTTCCATTTTCTATTTTAATACTCTGATGAAAGAAAGAATATCTGCTGGCTGAGCTTAAAGACATTTGAAATTTACAGAGAACCCCCGGTTTGTTCCAGAAAAAAGAAATCATAACATTTTTATAGCATTAAAAGTATGTAGAAAGCAATAATTGTTTACATGGCTAGAGCTCTTTATAGTTGTCAAAGCGGAGTTATGCTTTGCATCTCTTTTGATACTTCCAGGGATATTTTAAGGCAGGTAAAGCAAACCTCTGTTCTCACAGGCAAAGAAGCTGAGGCATGAAATTGTACCCAAGTGAAGTGGATTGCACTGACTCCTCCAGCTCTTCAGCCCTCAGTGTATCCATTCCCTTTGTCATTTGTCTTTGAAGTTCTTCCCGTTGAGAGGTAGAGTTCATTTCCCTGACCCTTGATTCTATGTTTGACCATGTCATTGACTTTGGTCAATAGGATGTTAAGAGACATAACTAAAGCAGAGACATGAAATTCCTCAGTGTGTATGTTTGCATTCCTTTGCTTGCTTTCTTGCTCTTCAGACGTTGCCATGAGAAGAACAATCCAGGCTGGCCAGTGATTCCAAGAGAAAGATTAGAGGCGTGTGGAACAAAGAGCTTCCCCAGCTAAGATGCACCAGTCGAGGCCAGCCTGGAATACAACCTCCCCTTGACCTGCACACTGATAAGCTTTAATTATATACGATGGTTGGTTTAAGCCACAGAGTTTGGCAGATAGTTGTTACGCAGCACTAGCTAACTGATACATCAAGATAAACCAGCAGGTAAGTTGTAGAGCTGGTATTAGAATCCTGGTCTTCAAACATAGTGTTTTTTCAGCTTTTGACCATGATGAGTTGCTTTTTATGCAGAGAGACATTTATTTGAGTGTGAAGGTGGAGCCTTTTTGGTCAGGGATCATGTCACACTCAACTTTGATTCCTCAGCGCTTTGTCCGTACCTGGTACATCGTAGGTACTCACGATACATTTATGAAGCAAATAGGAGATAAAAATATCCGAAACATACCTCTATCCCTTTGTTCGTTTTTTTTTAATTCTTAATTTTTTTCCAGATTCTGTTTAACTAAAATAAAGTCAAAAGGAAGGTATACTACATACGGTCAGTGAAATCTTCTAAAACTGGGCCCCAGCAAGCACACAAAGAGGGCATGAGTGTCATTTTCTTTCCCGACATCTGTCCATATGTGGCATCTTTCCTCTCCGAAGAAAGATCAAACCCCATAAAATGCATCATTTATATGCCACTCCCCATTATGAAGCAGCATGGAGACCATTAATGAGAAGCAAAGGCCGAAGGAAGAGTTTCAAGAGTTGCTTTCAGGCAGAATGCCGTGAAAGTCACAGTCCTTTGGGAACAACACACAGGAACATAGGATAAACATGGTACCTGGCTCCCCGCTCGCCCCCCGCCCCCACCCTGGTCCGCACTCCCCCAGGCGCCACCACAGCTTCAGGTAGGGAATTTGTAAAGCCCACATGGAGAGCTTTTTCCTCTGATTTTTTAATCTCAGAAGTCCGACGGTGCCGACGAAGGTAGCTGTGACATTGGCAATTCTCCATGCACCAGCCTATTCCATTTTCTCTCCCGGTGCCGCTTCCATGGTACAGTAAACCTCCAGCTCTGACAATAATTATAGCCGAAATAAAACGAAGGGAGTAATAGGAACAAAGCGTGGCTGTAATTGCCTTTTCATTATTTGCTAACAGTTAGTTATTCAGTCACAGGGAAAAATTACCCAGTAATTGGATGACAATGGGGAAGCAATCGCTGAATCCCACAACTAGGATATTTTTGCTTGTTGGGCTCTAGACCTTTTATTCAGATTTTGATTAAACAGCTGGAGCATTAAACTGACATACGAATGTATCCTTGGTCAAATTCCGATGTGTTTGTTTCCACCCCATTCAAAATGTTGAATTTCAACTAGCACGTACAGTAGACCTGTGAATACTGTAGTCTATTGACTTTCAAATAAATCTCTCCTCTTTGCTCCAGTTCATAAAGAAGGCATGGTGGGTGTCAGAGCACAGATTTTTTTTTTTTTAAACACATCAGCTTTCGGTTGGTGTTTGAAAAAGAAACGTGAAGCCAATCTGCATTCAGATTCTTCTCCAATTTAGCTCTGTAAACCCGATATCAGTCTAAAGGGATCCTTAGAAAACGTTTACTCTTACTTCTTCCTACAGGTGGAGAAACTGAGGCCCAGAGAGGCAACTAATACGTTCGGAGTTAGCCAACTCTCTCTTCTTTTTAGGGCGAGAACCCTGAAGGCTCTTACTATTCTGTCAAAGTGTCTTCTGTCGCCACGTTTGCTCAAAGGAGAACCAGAAAAACAAGACAGGGAAGACTATGCCCGCATAAGCACGCATCTCCATACGCACACACACTCATATACACCCGCGCCCCGCTCGGATGCTACCCGTTGCTTGACCGTGGAACACCGTATAGGCGGTGCCTGCCCCATGGAAACATCAAAGAACATGGACCGACTTGGAAAACTGGGTCGGTTGCAGCCTCTCTTGACAGAAACTGTGAACCAAGGCATGACTAGGTCAGTGCAATGTCAAGGCCACTCCCATGACTGTGGTGACTGAGTTTGTGGTCCCCCCGTGAGCAGGCCCCAAGACAAAGATGAAAGTGCACGCAGTTGATTTTGAAGGTGATCCCAAAACCTGGAAGGAAGATGAGGAATGAGACCAACGATAAAAGACAAGAAGTCAACACGGGGTGCCTTGAAGGCTACGGCCAAGGGCCTCTGGGGCCCGTTCTTCCTGGGGAACTCTAGGAGGCCGTGGAGAAGCTGCCTCAGTGTTCACCCAATGGGTGAAGGAATGGGGGCTGTTATCCTTAGCACCCTGATCATCACTTGTCGAGGGCTTTTCTGAGGCATTAACTCTTTGCGTGTCTCCTTTACTCTGTACCCGAGCCCAGAGCCCACTAGAAAAAAGGTCTTGGCAGAAACATGAAGGGGCGCCTGGGTGGCTCAGTCGGTTGAGCGCCCAACTTCAGCTCAGGTCACGATCTCACGGTCTATGAGTTCAAGCTCCGCGTTGGGCTCTGTGCTGATGGCTCAGAGCCTGGAGCCTGCTTCAGATTCTGTGTCTCCCTCTCTCTCTGCCCTTCTCCTGCTCACGCTCTGTCTCAATGTCTCAAAAATAAATAAACGTTAAAAAAAATAATAACAAAAAATTAAATAAATTAAAAAATAAATTAAAATAAAAAAGAAACATGAAGACGTTCTCAGTGAGCACCCTTCCGCGTCTACAGGTGAGTGCCAAGGTGACACAAGTAGGAAGCCGACGGTGTCTGCCGCTGTCATGAAAGACAGTGTCCCAAAGGGGGTAGCCTGGTTGAGCAAGACTTGGAAGGTGAAGGAAAGGCCATCCTAGAGCAAGGTACCCATCTGCATGAGGGTAGAGCTCCAGACTAACTTTTCTGAAGGATCGGCCAGGCTCTGCAACAGAGGCAGGGAGCGTTCAGTGTCACCCTAGCAAAACCAGTTATGTAAAATTATATACATACACTCCTGTCTCAGCATTCAAGGCTCTTCATAATCCAGCCTTAGTTTACCTCTTGACGAGTTCTCAGCAGTCCATCTTGGGCTCCTATTCCTGCCACGTGGGTACCCGTATTGCTGCCGGAGTCCTGCCTTCCAGGCCCTTCCAGTCACTGAGGGTCTTGGCTCCAAGCTCGCCTTCTACGGTCTTTCCCCACCAGCCCAGTAGGGTTCTCTGCCCCTTGCTCCAGGCACGATACACTTCTCCAGCCTCCAGTCACTTCCGCCAATGAAAGCCTCAACCCCTCTGCATTTCCCAAACCCTCAAAGCTCAAAGGGTTTTGTTTTTGTTTGGATGTGTTTACTTTGCTTTTTGGAAAATCTTAGAGTCGCAAAACCTGACCCAAACTGACTTGAAGCTATTTATAGTTTTTATTTGATCTCAATACTCATACATCGCACTGCATTAATATTCATGCAAGTTGGTAACGGAATGCAGCCCCGGACCCTGCCGCAATTTGATATGTGCTCCGTGTTTCTTCTCTAAAAATTTTATATGAGCACCGTATTTCTTTCCTAAAATCGGAACAATTCTAAACGATAAAACACATATCTCTGGTTCAACAGATTCAGATATGGGATTGTGATCCTGTAACGGCGTGAATAATAATAGATACGACAGTAGTCCGTTCGGAGTGCCTTAGATACGTAATGATCTTAATCCTTACAAGGACCTGACCAGCGAGTTCTAGTAGCTAACATCCCTTGGGAAAGTAGGGTTCAGAGAGGTTATGTAACTTGCCCGAGGTCACACAGCTAGCAAATGTCCAAACCAGGGTTCAAACCTCAGGCAAGTCTGACAGAGTCCAGGCTCTTACTTACTTCGTTGTGCTTCTAAGTATGACTGCCCGCCCCCAGCCTTGGGGTTGTTCAAAGCTCTCTGTCCAGACTAATCTTCTGGCTCGTTCCTGAATGCCGTCTTGGAGACCGTGTCTCCTTCTGACTCTGCATTCTGACTCAGCTCTGAGCTCCAAGCCACAGTCCTGCCCTGGGCCTTCGTATGGGTGCTGGGGTCGGGGTGAAAATTCCAGAAGTTTCTTGCAAACTTTAGTGACCCACAGCTCTCTCACACCACGACCTACTTTCATCTTGCACCCTCACCCTGAAACTGAGCCCCCAAAACGTAGCCCCCTCTCAGGCTCCTCCTTTCCAGCCTCCAGAGCCTCACCCCTGACTCTCCGCTGTCCTGCAACCCTTCCAAGACTCGAGACCATGGACGTCCGTGTCCTGAGCTTTATCCCCGGACCCTGCATATCACAGCGGCTTTGTCACATGTGGGAGCAGGAACACTTAACGGAAGGAGGAGGGCCAGATCTAGGCTCCTTTGCCAGTGTAGACACAGCCTTGGTTTCAAACCTACTCTCACACCTGGCACTCCTCTCCTTACCCCACTGATCCGTGCCCGAACTAAAAAATAAATGGATGAAGAGACCACACTCTTAACAGTGAGGACGACTGGTTATTAACTGCCCACCCTGCACTGGTCACTGCGATAAACCACTGGCATGTCTTGTCTCTGCTGACCCTCAATACAGCCCCAGGAGGAGGTACTGTCACCGTGTGAGGAACCTGAAGTACAGGGAAGGCAACCTGGCCAAGACCTCATACCTACTGTACCCGTCAACTGTTGTCACAATAACCGTGTGATTGTAATCGCGCCAAAACTCGGTGGTTAAAGGTAAGTCATTTGTGCTTGCTTACGTGTGTTGGACGGGACAGCTCTCCCGACCGTGTCTGGGCTCTGGTAGGCTTGAGTCCCAGCTGCGGTTGGGTTTAGGTCTGCTCCAGATGCCTCTCATCCTCTTTGGACCAGGGATTTGTCTGGGCGCGGTTTTCCTCATGGTGAGGGCGAAGGCACAGGACGGGAAACCTCTGAGCGTATCAGAACCGCTGACATCCCATTGGCCAATGCAAGGCACGTGGCCAAGCCCAGTTCTGCGGGGCAGGAAGTCCGCCTCCCAGACCATGGGGCGATGGCGTGTAGCATGGCCACAGTCAACGTCAGTGGAGGAGGGCTAAGTGTGCTCCTTCCGAGGACAAGAGGGGAGCGGGGTGCGGAGAAACTGTCAAACCGTAAGCCCAACCTGCCACTCCACGAAAAGGTAGAGCGGGAAACCACCCAGGGCTTCCAAGCCCTGGCGCCATAAGCACTGTCTTAAGGCATAACAAGTAGCCAGGAAGACCTTTTGGTCATAGGAAGCAACGCTGGTGCAATAGTACAGGCTATTGTTTTTTTGCCCTTGAGTCGGAAGACATAAGTTGGGGACATGTGAGAGGTGGTGCGCCCGGCTGAGCAGTGGACGGTGCAGGTGAGCGTGCGCTCTGCCCGATGGCATCTCCCTCACACGTGCACAGGGCCCTACCTTTGTGCCTCCTTCTGGGACTCAGACCCATCATAAGGCCTTGAACTTCCTCAGCTCTCTTCTTATGCATGCTTCCGTGCAGCCCCGGAATGCATCATCCAAGTCCGGAACAAGTGCCTTTGAACCTTTTGCCCGGAAGCAGTCCTTTTTTCTCGTGTTTAAAGACATCGTTAGAAATCCCTAAGTTTTGGAGTTGTGTTTTTGCCGGGGGAGGGAGGAACGAATAGAAGAAGCTCCCTGTGGATTAATTTATTTGTATTTTGCTCTAACTCCTGACATTTGGAAAAGCTTGAAGATCTTATTAAGGTTTGCTAGTTTTTATTTGCTTTGGAAGATGCTAGATTAAACCGCAGACTCCTGGGAGATAGCCTTGTGAGTTTCCTTTTCAGAGGTGCCGGATCCAAAACTCCTTTCTCAAGTGCCAGGCTTGGCCTGTCCTCGGCTCTGAGGCTGCCACTCGTCACCACCCTCACCCCGGCAGCCCTTGTGAATAGATCCCAGCACTGCTACCCACGAAGTCCGGAAATGGCCCAGACCCTCCGAACACAGCCCTCCAGGCAGCCCCTGCTTTTTGAGAAGAGTTAATCCAACCTAACTGCCATCCTTGCTCTAAAACTTCTTAATTTTTAACATGCCAGTAAAATAACTTTATCCAGATCTTTACAGAATTCCGATAAAGATGCTGCCATCTTCTGTTCTAATTCTTATCATGCTACTGTTCCACTCAAAAATCGTCAGTCTCCAAACTCTTTAGCTTGCAGTCAAGGTCCTCCAGTATTTGACACTTCCACTTGCCAGAACTAATGTCCTTCTAATCCCTTTATCACCTCTTGTAGTAGGCGAAACTCTAATTAGGCTCCCAAGATTCCTGCCCCTGTGGCGTATATACCCCGTGTAATCCCCTCCCCTCGAGTGTGGGAAAAATCTGCAAACGTGTCCGGGTTGCTAATCAGTTGACTTGGCGTTAATCAGAAGAGATATCCTGGGTGGGCCTGACCTAAGTAGGTGAGCTTTTAAAAAAAGGAACTGGGACCTTCCAGAATCCAGAGAAATTCTCCCGCTAGCCTTGAGAAAGTAAACTACCAGCGGGGCGGGGGGGGGGGGGGGGTGCGTGGATCAGTCGGTTAAACATCCGACTCTTGATTTCGGCTCAGGTCACGATCTCACAGTTCGGGAGTTCGAGCCCCGTGTTGAGCTCCGTGCTGACAGCGCGGAGCCTGCTTGGGATTCTCTCTCTCTGCCTCTCACTCTCTCTCTCTCTCTCTCTCTCTCTCTCAAAATAAATAAAGACCATATTGTGAGAGGGTCTACAAAGAAGGACATGATGGGGACAGGAACCTGACAGTGGCCTCTAAGGAGCCAAGAGTCGACCTTGACTGATAGCTGACGAGAAAATGGAAACCTCAACCACACAAGGGCGAGGAACTGAGTTCTGCCAACGAAGGCGTGAGCTCGGAAGAGCAGCTCCAGGGAGGAAGCCTCGGATCCCAGCCCTGCGTGGAGAATCCAGCGAGGCCGAGCCCAGACTTCCGACCCGCAGAAGCTGCGAGATGATACATGACGGTCCTGTCACGCGGCTGCGGTTCTGGTCGCGTTTCACACAGCAGTAGGAAACTAACGCGTCCCTGTTCTCAAGCCACGTGCAAATCCTCGTCATTATCCATACCCAGGGAAGTTCCCCTCCCTCTGGGGAAACTTCGGTCAGAGCCTTTTCTCATCTGGGGGCCTAAGCCACACCCAGAAATCACCTCCCAGACCTGTGTCTACACATATGTTACTGGTCATTTTTTGTAATGCCACAATTATCATTATTTTTTTTTTACTCTGGCCTTTTCCTGTCAAATGCCCAGGGCGCATGTTTTTAGCTCCTGTGGGAGACGACAGGCTCTCGATGGGGGAGTCCCTGTCTGCCATTCCTGCCTAGCTCCCTGGACTCAACACACATTTCAAGCCTTTGGAAACAGGTGAAAAAAAGCTGTTTATTGAAGCTGGTCTCTATTTCCATAGGGCTCCTAATTTACAATTGTTTACAATTTGGTAATTAACAATAATGAGACTCTTTGGTAAGGTCCATCATCAATGGTACCATAGAGAGTACATATATGTCAGCCATCAATCACCGAAATAAAGGCCAGACTCAGGTAAGAAATCTATTCTGGGTAATGAGAAACTGCAGAAGAAATATTTGATGGCAGGTGCGGTTGAAGGTAAAAGTTAGATTCTTCCTTCCTTCCTTCCTTCCTTCCTTCCTTCCTTCCTTCCTTCCTTCCTTCCTTCCTTCCTTCCTTCCTTCCTTCCTCCCTTCCTTTCTTTCTTTTTACTGTTTATTTGTTTTTGAGAGAGAAAGAGAGAAACAGAGAGCAAGCAGGGGGAGGAATACGACCCGACTTATGTATTGAAACGATCGCACAGGAGTCGATGTGGAAAATGAGACGTGGGGAGGGAAAGGGCCAGTGGAAGCAGGGAGGCTGATTAAGAAAGCCACTGCAGTAGCCCAGGTGACCTTGGTAGGGGTGACTGGTAGAGGCTGACTTTGGTAGGGGTGTCGGATAGGAAGCATTACAAAATGGCCAGATTTTAGTCATATTTTTCAGGGGTTTGCTGATGGGTTAGATGTCAGGTACGTGAGGAAGAGTAGAGTCAAGATGACCCCCAAGTACTTGGCTTGAAAAATAGATAAATATGGGGGCCATTTTGAGATTGGGATATTGGAAAAGGAACCTAGAAGAAAAAAATTAAGCTTCTACTTTGGACATGTTAAATTTTAGATGGCTATTATTATGTGTGTGTGTGTGTGTGTGTATACATATATATATGGTTGACATTGTCTACTGTAACATAAATCCCCATATTTCTATGGCTTAAAATAAATTTATTTCTCACTCACTAGACCAATGCAGATACTCTTGCTTGATTGATGAGAGACCTTCCACATAGTGACTCAAGTCCCTCCATCTGTGACTCTACCCTCCCTTAGGGCTGCATTCCATTCGCAGACGGCAAAGAGAAAGTGGGGAAAACCCACTGGAAAGAACTAGAAACATGGTGCCCCTAGACTCGAGGAGGCCGACTCCGTGAAACACGGAGAAGGGAGGCCTTGGCCAGGTAGCTGCTTCCCAGCTGCAGCTATGCTGAGGAAGGAGACACATGAGTGGTGGGTGGTTACTCATCTCTGTTGTTACAACCAAGGGAAAGTATTGAGTGCCTGGTAGGATGCAAGTATCAGAGTCAGGGGCAAGGTTGGAGTCGGAGAGGTCGGCTTCTGGGAGTCATTAGCATGTAAATGATAAACGGTTTGTAAAGCCAGGGAGACCGGATTCAGTTGTTAGGGCAGGCGGCCGCGAACTCTAGGTCCTGGGACGGCCATCTTGTTCCATTACAGTTGTACCGGAACGCAGCCATGCTCGTTGTTTCTCATTTCATCCACGGTTGTTTTTGCACCATAAGGGTGCTGACAAGAGTTGAGGATTGTTTCTTGTGTGTCCTTCTAGAAGGTTCATCTGCATCCATCTGTCCTCTGTCATCCACGTATCTATCTCCTCGCAATCCTACGAATACAATGCAGGGACATACACATGAATGAACCATATCGATGCATATATTTCTCTGGGATATATATGCATACCTTTTTAGGTTACCTCAAAGGGTCACACTACACATATTGTTATATAACTTAGTTTTTTTGCATTTAATATACCCCTTTTTTATTAAATTTTTAATGTTTTCAAAGAGAGAGAGGATGAGCAAGAGGGGCAGAGAGAGAGAGAGAGAGAGAGAGAGAGAGAATCTCAAGCAGGCTCCACACTCAGTTTGGAGTCCAACACAAGGCTTGATCCCATGACCCTGGGATCATGACCTAAGCTGAAATCAAGAGTCTGTTGCTCAACTAACTGAGCCACCCAGGACCCCTGCATTCAATATATCTTGAACATTTTCGCATGAGAGTGTATATACTTCTCTTCTCTGCCTCTCTTCCTCTCTCTCTCTATCTTTAATAGCTGCTGAGTATCCTGTTATATGGACTTATCATAAAGCAATTCTCCAATAATTGGCAATTTAATTATTAATTAATTAATTTATTTATTTATTTATTATCCCCCCACACTTATTTTACTCTTTCAATGCCGTCATGAACACCCTTATACATTTTTTTTGACACTCATACAAGCCTACCCACAAGATAAAGATTTCGAACGGTGAGTGGCTAGGTGGAAGGGTATATACATTTTTAATTTTCATAGTTATTGACTTCTTGCCCTCTGCAACAGCTGTCCTAATGTGCTGTGTGACCATCAACACTGTGTGACAGTGCTTCTTAGTTTTAAAGCCATTTAAGAATTAAGAAGGCTTTGACTATGCCTCTCTAGAAATATATTTCAAATTGAGTAAAGCAGTCGCTACATTACGTGTACGACTTTGACTTTGATTCCTTTAGAACGTGATCCATTGTGTGCTCTTTAATATGCTATGTATATATCTAATGTGAATCTTCGTTGACTCAAAGAAGCATTTCATAAGACATTTAAAATTTTGAATTGGGCCTTACACAGTACTGCACGACTCATATTAAATCATATCAATATAATTGCTCCCTCTGCCTTTCACCGGGACACACATAAAAAGGTATATTCAATATATCTATCATGCGATAAAGGAAATGTTTTCTATTAAAAAACGTCTCCCACACTTCTCCGAGGTTCTGCGGCAATGCAAATTTTGTATTACGGTTCTTCGTACCTTTTTTCCTCGCAGCTAGATCTTTATTAAAGTCAATGAAAGGCTGTGATTTTCATGTTATGACTAGGCGTCATAATTATATAATGCCACTACTCCAGAAATCAGATCAGTAATTAGCTGGACCGACTGATTGGTATGACTTCCTGGCTGTGGCTCTTTAATGTTGAACATTTACTTTGTGCTTGAAGGACTTGTTTGTGTGTTTCGTACGTGCGATGAGAGCTTCCCGATAATTAGCTCCTAGGGGATGTCGTATTCCAATAGTTAAAGAATAATTACAGCCTTATGAAAAGTGAAATGACTTCGGCTTCCTTTTGTTGTGGTTTAATTGTATGCAACAAGTCCAGGAGGCATCTCGTTTCAAATTGTGATAGTGAAGATGTAGCTTTCATTAAAAAAAAAAGGTGCGACTATCGTCGAGTGGCAAATTGGTATAATTTTGAAAACAAACAAGCAAACCGCCCTATTAAAACGAGCCTCGTGTTATTTCATTAGTTCATAATATTGATTACAAATTAAACCGTGCAGAGTGGGAAGTTGGGAGGTTATAACGACGATGAGACGGGACTTGAAAAAGTTCACATCAAAAGGCATCGACTGGGAGAATGCCATTGTAATGGACTGTTAATTAGCGCCAACCACGAAAGTGAAGAAGACTAGAATGACAGGCCAGTTCTCACAGATCCTATAGTGTGGGGGAGAAGTGAAAATAAAACACTAAAAAGAATACAGTTTTTTCAATGCCCTTCCTTTTATTTGTGAAAATTTGGCTTTTTTTGAGGGGGAAAAGCGTTTTGAATCCAACTGTACCAAGGTATTTTCACTCTTAAGCTAGGGGGACGTGCTAAAAGATGCTACTTTATGCAATACTCCGATACGTTAGTCAGCTTTTTCTGCGATAACGCTGTGTGACAAAACCCCCTGAAACTCAGTGCCTTCAAATAACAAGCATTTATTGGTCACCCATAGGTCTGTGGATTGGCCGCCACCTGACTGGACCAGGCTCGACTCCGGGATCCAAGCTGTAGATGGGGCTCAGGTTTGCTTCATAATTCTCTTTGGACCAATCGCTGCGCATGACGTGTTCTCACAGAGAACGGCAGGCCCACAAGAGCCAAACCAAAAGGCTCAGGGACATAAGTTTCTGCTAGCATCATCTCCACGAAGCTTCCATTTGCCAAAGCAAGTCACGTGACCCAGCCCAAGACAGTGGCGTAAGAGGAAGGGAGAAAATATATGCTAAACAGTCCCTCAGATTCTCACAGTAGCATGCGTCAATCATCACGGTTGATGTGATTTCCCCTCCTGACAAGAATTAAGATCCTCCCATATTTTTAACGCACCCATCTTGGATTACATCAGGCCATATTTAATTGGAAAGTGTTAAAGAAAAGGAAATTCGATGAACCCGTTTTTACCTGCAGCACTGGATGTAAGGAGGCGGAGTAAAAACCACACAGCTTGTGCAGCGAGGTCTGGGACAATGGAAACACGAAGCCCACAGAGTTAAAGGGATACTTTCCATCTGTCATCTCGAAACTCCTCTGGACCAAATGGCGTGACGTGACAAGTTGACTTGTTTTGAAAATGCTAGAACCTTACCTAAACTCGTATTATCATCCATGCGAAACTTGTCTTGTTGCAAAGCATCCTATGTGATGGTTTTATCCAAGCATCGAGGAAGTAACCCACGTAGCTGTGGCAACCTTGTTGAAGCCGTGGACCTTGGAAATAGTCGAGGCAGGGTATGGTTCGGAAGGAGGATCTCCGTGGTCACGTGACATCACCCACTTCAGAGTCCCTGATCTGTTTATCACTCTTCGGAAGCAGATCATGGAGGAATTCTGAGCCCGTCCGTGTTCCTTCATCAAGTAACTGGAGAAGATTAGAGACGGGTTTGGCATAACTCTGTTTTTGTCCCTTCCGCGATGTCAACGAAGAAACCTCACTGCTCGCGGGACCTGTTTCTGGAAATGGCAGCATCCCTGGAATTGGCGAACTGTCGCCTGGAGGAGAATTCCCAGGATCTGTGTGTGGCAGACCTGGTCTGGGCCCTGTCCGTATCTTGTCAGCACTCAGCATCCTCGCATCTCGATGACGTCTTGCCGTAAACACCTGCCACTCTCGGGCTGAGAATATCTTCTGGCTGCTGGAGTGGACTTGGCCCAGGCGCCAGGCAGGCCTCAAATGCTGGAAAAGTGAGTATCTCCAGGGGAGCTTCCCTGATGCTCAACCCATGATGGATGGACACTGAGGTTTCGGCACCCGAGCTTCCTGCCCCCCTCGCTGGGAATGATTCCGAATCGCATCCTCCGTTCTCCCCCAGGATCTGCCAGCAGGACCGAATCCGAGCGGCCGGCAGCAATAACCTGTTTGATAATGCACTCTTTATTGTCTTCTTTCCATTCCCTGACTCGCTTCCCCACTCCCCTACAGGTGCTTCCTGGGATCACCTCCAAAATAAACTCTGGGCACTCGACTCCCCGTGTCAGGGACTCTTCGGGGAGGAAACCCAGCCTAAGACCCCGTACACCTGCAAAGCTCGACATTTCATCTGCTTTTGCTACTTGGTGAATAAAAAAAAAACCCTGTTCATTATCCTGACTCGCTGCTTTTTCCGGAAGATTCCGCTAGTGTCAAAACGGTCCGCCAACAATGCTGACAGGCATCTGGTCCACCGCAGGGAAGGGTCTCCGTGAGATCAGAGCCAGGTCCTCATTCGCTGTCTTTCCAGGGGGCTTGTCAGAAAGTGGAAACAGACTGTGAAGGCTTGCTCCAGCATGCCGAAGTTGCTCAGTTTCCCGGGACAAGTGTTAACGTGCTCGATCGACTTTCGGACAGAAGATAAGGCCCATTCTCAAAACGATTACGAGACTCTCTCTGTGTTGTGGCATCTTTGGCAGATTTTTTAAAACTAAATAAACAGTATAAATCTTTTCACTCAATGTTCTGCCGTCCTCGTTACCAGGGCTGTTGCAAATAAGCTCTGAGCCCTTTAGAAGCCATGCTTCTCTTCTAGATGATGGGACAAGTGGGGGAGAATTTACATATTTCCTTGATTTTAAACTGCAATCTACTGTAAGATATGTCATTCCTTTTTTTTAAGGTTTATTTATTTTAAGAGAGAGAGAGAGAGCATGTGTGTGTGTGCACACAAGAAGGAGAGGGGCAGAGAGAGAGAGGAAGAGGGAGATCCCAAGCAGGCTCCGTGCTGTCAGCGCAGAGCCTGATGCGGGGCTCGATCACACGACTTCGAGATCACGACCTGAGCTGATATCAAGAGTCAGATGCTTAACTGACTGAGCCACCCAGGTGCCCCGAGATTTGTCATTACTTTAATAACAGTTTGAGTGAAGAAGGAGACACTGCCCACATCATACGTACTCTTCGGCTCTAAGAGGGCCAGAGCTTTGCCAATTATCTTAACATGTGCATCTGAGAATGAAGGAATTATGGGATGGAACCTGACCAGTGCTGGCGGAATGACTTCACGGATACACCTGATGGTAGCAAATCCTTGTCCATTTGAAGGCAGGTAGAAGTCGATGGACACCTGGGAGGTGACAGTGGGTTCCCGACGTTTTCTGATGCTCAGAGAACCTTAACCTTGAAATACAAAACCTTCTGATGCCAGGGATGGTGTCAACGAGACAGAGGGTGACACAGATGATGTCTTTGACTTGACAAAGGAACTGATGTCACACGCATCCCACCTTGAAGTCTTGGCGAATTCTGGTGTTTCTCCGACCAGCCTCAGGTCCACCTGGCCCCAGGAGCAACGGGGATTCTGGCACCGTTTGCCGCTATCGGCCTGATCAGCACTCAACTCGCGGAATGAACGAGAAATGAGACGAGTCGCATGTCATCAACGATGTCATTGATGTCATTCAATGATGTTGAGTCCACACGTGTACCTTCGTCGTCCATCCAAACAGAAGACCCCTTGGGTGGAAATTCACTTCGAGCAGAATGAATGTTTACTTTTTGTTTTCTTTGTGAAATTTGTATCTGTTTCCTCTTGGGGGAGGAGAAAGTAGCCATTTATTTCTGTCTGGAAAAAAAAGAAGAGTGAAAGGCAAGATCGCATGAAGAGCGATGTGATGGATGGCCGTATGAAAGGAATTTATTTCCAGGGCAGTAAATGAGTCATATGCACTTTTGCATAGACGCACATTTTCCTGAAGTTCACAGATTCCTTTAGACTTTTTGATGGGCTCGCGGCCTCCAAAACTTAAAACAAAATGTTTTGTTTCCGATTTGTTTTGGAAATGAGGGCTTGAAGGAGCTTAAGTGATTTATTCTACTATGAATACACAGAAGGGTATTTTTGAAGTTATTTTCTAAAACGGTATTTTTTCTTAACGTTGAACAAGTTCCTTATGCGGTGTCGATTTAACTGTTAATTATCCTAATAATCCTTGGCACCCTGTGTATATAATGGAAAAGAAAAAAGTCTGCCTTTTGGTCCAATCGCAAATGCTCTCACTTAACAAATTAAGCTTGATAAGGTTTTGGCACACGGGTCTTCTTTGTTACTTTTGAGTAAATTTTAATCCCCATCTGTTTTCTTGTAAACAGTGGCTAATCTTGTAGG
The DNA here is from genome assembly GCA_030068075.1 of Paguma larvata. Lineage (NCBI taxonomy): Eukaryota > Metazoa > Chordata > Mammalia > Carnivora > Viverridae > Paguma > Paguma larvata. The sequence continues at coordinate 32,188,407 of CM057841.1, read as the reverse complement.
AATGTTCTCGCCCTCGCTTGGGGATGATTTGCCTTTTCTGTCTCTCCTCACCTCCACCCCCCTCTCCGCAAAGTTTTCACATATTTCTTCTCCTTCAGAACTTATATAAATATATGTTTCTTTGTGATGCTAAAAACTAATCTTTGTTTTTTCAGGCTTTTAGGAGGGATACTTACCTTAATCCTCTTAGGTCTGTGTGCCTTGAAGTGATAGCACTTGGAAGGTTTCAGATTTCAAGGAGTAGGCTCTCCTAGGACCTGGTAGGAGGGAGCCTCCCTGAGATTCCTGTCTTATTAGCCTGGCGGGGAGCACTTGAAAAGGACGAAAAGGATGTGTGGTTTCCACTATTGCTCTGTGCTTGGATATCTACCAACGGTGCAGGAAAAGAGAAGAGAAGAGAAGCGAAGAGAAAGGAGGGGGGGTGAGGCTATCAAGAAGAGAGGACAGAAAAATGCAAATTACAATACATTGTTTCTACTCTTTACATATAATTAATTTTCTCATTATGGAGTTGGGGTTTTTTTTCTTTTCCTTTTCTCCCTCTTTAAAATTCTTGTTTTGTTTTGTTTTGTTTTGTTTTGTTTTTAGAATGCCGCTTCTTTTATTAAACTGCTATCCTCCCGTTATCGGGCTTACACATTTAATAAGAAACTATGGTGTTTCTGGATCTCGCACTCGAAGCTGTTTGTAAATCAATCCCCTATGTCTCCGCGTTACTGAACCACAAAGCAGCCCTCGGCCAAGTTGCCTTGATGAAGATCCTCATCTTCATTAAGCACCAAGCACTGCCCGAGAGAGGCAGGGAGAGAGAAATTCACACAAAGCAACTGTCAAGATTTGTTCTAAAAACTCCCCCTGGCTCCTCTTTGGGATTTAGTGAAAGTCATTTACGACTCAATAGCTGCCCACCCCCCTCCCCAGCACCGAACCCGTGTCTCTTGAATACAGCTGGCCGGCCTCCACCCCCCTCACAGTCCCCCTGAATTAGAACTTCTGGGAGTGGGGGCGAGGAACGTGCGTTTCTAACAGTGTCCCCGCACATTCGCCTGGAACTGAAATCTGAGAACCACACCCCGGACCCGCCCCTGTTTCAGTTCCTAGGTGCACGCTCTAGATACCGTCTCTGGCCCCTGCTTCGCCTCCCGGATGGCCGTGTCTCAGGGAAGGGAGGTGGTGTCAGCGTCTGTTCATTTTGCCTGTGGGCACTTATGTCCCACCCCCGCCCCCCTGGCTGGTGACAGGTCTCAGGTGCTCCTCTGGAGGAACCCCCATTCCCCCGTTCTTAATTCCCGCGATCAGACGGGAACCAACAGCTTCCCACCTCTAGATGGGGGGCCCGTGACCAAGGCAGGTGACTAAGCTAATCCCATGAGACCCGAGCGGGGGCTTCTGCTGAAAAAGTGAGAGATTTTTTCGTTGCTGGCAGCAAGAATGACGTAAGCCCAGAACTGCAGAGGAGGAGGTGGGGGTCCCTCGCCTCCACGGGGAGGGGTTCCGCTTCCGAAGATGGAGGCAGAGCTGAGAAGTGAGGTGTGAGCCTCCAAGTGCCGTAGATCCTACTCGCGGCCCTGGGTTCTGACCGATTTGCCGACAGACCTGCCTCGGATGGGATAGCCTCTTCTCTGTGTCTACCGCTTTGACCCAGGTTCCTGACATGGTCCCCAGAAAGAACCCACTTATGGAGAGAAAATGAAAATAACTGATTTTTTTCCATGATCAACACCAGTCTGGTGTAGACGAAACACTGGGTGTTCGGTGTGGGTCAGGCCTCAGACCTCGTGGTAATCAATAAAAATAGGTGAGGTAAATGATCTGGAAGCTTCGGGGGTAGGGATAACTCTTGGGGTGACTCCAAGACTCTCAGACTCAGTCGATGCCCAGAACATTCTGTGATCTCTTTCTGAACATGCGCTCTGTCAAGAAAGAGCCCTTCAGGCGACAGTGAGACAGAATGTTTGCATTGGGGTCTCATGGAACATTCCAGATCATGGTCATGATACTTTTAGCCCTGATAACATACTCTCCCCGGTCTCCATAGCTTAGGCGTGACCTGTAGCGCTGCGGGTCCAGGCCTTCGCGATTATTATCACCGTCGATTTCTCAAGTTCTAACGGCACCTGCTTGAATTCATGGGAAGAAAAAAGAAAAAGCAAGCTCTGAGGTCATGACCATGAGGAAGAAGTTCTGTATATGGTTAAGAACAAGGAGTTTGAAGCCACGCAGAGCTGACTCCCAAGCCTTGAGTCTATCAATTCCTATCTGCTTGATCTGGACAACTCGTGTAGAGATTTTATCTCTATAAGAGGAGAATAATGCACCTTTGTCTATAGATAACTGCAAGAATTAATTTAGATAATGTATATAAAGCACTTAGTACAATGTGTGGCACATAGTAATTAGCAATGAACCTTAAGTCCTCTTATGATTGACCTCACTATACCTCCTTGACACTACGTTCTGCTTTTATCCTATGTCGATAGGTGACATAAATGCCTCCCCTACCACCCCCTCTTCAGCCCAAAGTTTGGAGCTCTTTGTGGTGGGCGCTTCTGTTAACTCTGCTTTGCTCTAGGTCTTGGGGCCTCAGTTTACCTATCTGAAAATGGAGGGAGAGGGGGGAGAAGCAGTATCATCGGACCGGAAGTTCACTAATATTTTCACTAGCTCTAATATCGCTCCCGTGATGCCAAGAGCCCTCAGCACTTAGTCCCCAGCGAACTGGAAGTTCCTAGGAAAACATGTCAAGTTTGTATTGCTGAATCGCTCATATTGTCAGGGTTCTTTAAAATATACCTTTTTCTCTGCATGAAGAACTCTAGGTGTGACTCTCTCTGTATGAATCAGGCCAAGAATCCAAATGACTTGCACCATATACTTCACGATTTTACTGCAAACGCTACCAATTGGTAAGAATGTTCTCTTGAAGCTTCCAACTTAGAAGATAAATTGCATTTTTAAAATACTCAAAGATCCCCCCCCCACTTTTTCCCACTTCTTTGATGCATGTAATTCTTTTGACTTCAGCCCAATTCTCATCTTTTGGCAAGTGACCAATTCAGATTCCAAGCAATATTCAAAACGTGTTCAGCTAAAACAAATCAAGTCCGACAGTTGTCACAGAAGCATTTAACCAAAATTACTTCAACATTTTAACAATGCTTGACGTTTTCAGGGATGACTTTGAAGTGCAGAGCTCCCAAAATATTTAGTGTTAACAGTTTTAGACAGGTGTTTTGCCAAAGACATGTAAAGATGTGTTGAGTGAAGATTATTATTTTGCAGCGAGCTTAGCCTCTGGAAAAATATTTATGTCTTAATTGGATGGAATTCCACCTGTCACTTTATCAAACGCTTTGCTGATGGTCCATTTTGCTTAGAGTCCAAGAAAAACGAAAGCATTTTCGTTGTGAGAATTAATGGGACACATGTTTGAGCTTTGTGGACTCGCTGCATTTGTTTGGTGATAATTATAAGAGAGTGTTTTAGGAACTTGAACTGGAGTCTGCAATTAGAATATACAAAATCCGGTCTGAAAAGCTTAAGAAAGAAACGGCATTGATGGAATGTGTTGCAAAAGCCTTTTTAGAGCAAATCAAAGTTACAAAACTAGAAAACCACTTAATTAAAAACTTAAATGGAAAAAGGCAATCAACACATCTTCTAGGAGCTTCTGTCACTCTAGGGATTAGGTAGCATCTGGTACTTAGTAAGTCCTCAAGAAAGGGTCACTTCCTGCCTCTCTCTTCCTTGCTTTTCCCCTCTTGACTTCATTCTGTTTCCTTTGACAAGCTTTTTGGTCACTTATAACACGATTTCAACAAGCAATCCTGAAGACAGAAACTAGAACTCCGCCGCTTTCGAATCGATGTTTAGATTCGAGCAAAGACCTCTCCCTCCTTTGCTCAGAGAAGCTCCCCATGCGGGTACAGCTAATGAAGTGTTAGTGTGCTGACTCCATTGTCTAGAGGAATGAATTTGGTGAACGCCAGATGTATTTCTATATCCTACTTAAACCCCTGCCACGTGTCGGATGAGCGTCAGCTCTGGGCAGGTCTCCGTGGGCTCCGCGGCGCCCTGAGAGTTGGGACCCTGCACAGAGAAGTGGGCCGTGGGTGAGGGGTTTGGAGGTGGGGGACGAGAGCTTGTCTGTTGGGAGCGCTCCTTGAATCTCTCTCATTTTGGGTGGTGGTCTCCAAAACCCTAAGTCCCAGAGGGTCCAACTCAAATCGGAAAGCAAAATCTCGCTTCCGTGAGGTGGGATCTAAGGAGACGAGGGAAGGACAAGTCCAAGGGCAGCAACTGCCTCACAGAGTCATGAGGGGGCGATGTTTCGCATGAGGAGGAGTGGGGGGAAGGAGGACCGCGGAACGAGTGAGAGGTTGTCGGTGATAATACGCTCCCCCCCTCCCCGGCATAGGAGTTCCCCTGAACTCTTAAAACCCCTAAGTTCCCACGGTGCTTGGCGAAGGCTCTGATGGAGCCTTCTGTTCACGTTGACGTGGAACAGGAAGCAGCACGCGCAGCCCCAGGAACATGGAGGCAGAGAGATGAAGTGAGCCAAGGGAACTCACAGACTGCGTGGTGCGTGTGCCACACACAGGCCAACGAACGGGAGTTCAAGGCCAACTTAACGTGCAGGCAGACCCCCGACGAGCTAGCTGACATATAGTTACCGTAAGGATTGAGCAGGGGAGAGCTGCTGGACCCCTTTGCACTAGGGAACGAGCCCCCAGCTTCTTCCTGATGTGCGTAAGACCCTTCCCGATGCCTTCCCATGTGGTCTGGCCTCTCGTGCTGGAGGCTCCTGTAGTGTCCCCTGTCCTTGGATTTTCACATCCTCCCCTGGCACTTGTTTCGATCAAGGTAATAATCTGGCGATTGTTCGGTCTGCTGCTCCGATCAGGCCTTGGTGCCCACCGCTGGGCTCATTCACCATTGCTCTTTGGGATCAGCCGTCCTGGATCTGTAACCAGGGACTTGGCATGCCCTCAAAGCGAAGGCATTCATCACCCGTTATGAGAGTCACGTTGGTGACATCCATGCTCCACACATATCCCCAAACACTCTTTTACTTAATACCTGAAGCGGGAACCTCCCTGCAGTTTCGCTCATCTCTTTACTGCTGATCCTACTGTGGTATGAGGGCGGGGAGTCGGCGTGGGGGTGCGGGAATAAAGGCGAGGCAGGGATACCACCGCCTACCCTGGTCCGCTCCTTGCGTCCGTGGACCGTGACAGGTGGGAATATGTTTCGGTCGAAGTTCAGAGGCATTTCCACCCCAGACTAGTTTAGCCACACTACCCTTCACCCCCACCGGCATTGTTGGGAATGCGTTGGGTGGTAGATAAAAGTGTGGTCTATGGAGGGAAGTCCAAGGTCTGCGTCTGAATCCCGCCTCTCTCCCTCGCTCTGGGACCCAGGCCTTGGGGAGACACTTGGCGAGATTCTCTAAGCCCGACTGTCCTCGTGTGTAAGGCTGGGGAAATAACAGTGCTAAGTTCCTAGGATCATTCAGATGAGGCCGAAAGAACAAAGCATGTATAGGGCTTAGAATATGATTGAACGCTTAATAAGAACACTTAAAATGGTAGCTATTGTTATGATTGTTATTATTCTGTCAGTAGGGAGAATCGAAACGGAATAGAGCTCAGGGCGCCCTGGGGGCTCAGTCGGTAGAGCCTCTGACTCTTGATTTCAGCTCAGGTCATGATCTCAGGGTCGTGAGCTCGAACCCTGCGTCAGGCTCTGGCTGAGCACAGAGGCTGCTTAAAGTTCTCTCTTTCTCTCCCTCTCCCTCTCCCCCCCACCTCACACACACCTTCTCTCTCTCCTCCCACCGCAAATTTTTTTAATTTTTAAGAAGGGAATAGAGCTCATTCTTTGGTCTCACATAAAATATCGATGCAGATAGAAGAAACAAACTGGGACCCAGCGACACCGTGAACGTTCACCAGGCAACCTCAGCCTGCGGTCTCAGCCAGGAGTCGTTCAAGGCTGGATGCCGCAATTTGTTCTTGACAATGTTTAGCGATATTTGGAGGGCGCCATCATTCCCCTCCTTGGCACCAGCTGTTGTAAGGAGCGGGAGTTTCTGTGGTTGGGTTTCCCGGTCGTTGGTAGCATTTCCTCCGCGTTCTTGCGAGCGACCGAGCAGCCAGCACTCACAGAATGCTAAATTCTAAGCCCAGGATCTATGAGACGCAGGCATCTTGATTTCTGCCTGAAAACCCGCCCACAGAGGGGCGCCTGGGTGGCTCAGTTGGTCAAGCGTCTGTCTTCGGCTCAGGTCAGGATCTCATGGTCCATGAGTTCGAGCCCTGCATCAGGCTCTGGGCTGACAGCTCAGAGCCTGGAGCCTGCTTCGGATTCCGTGTCTCCCTCTCTCTCTCGCCCTCCCTCACTTGTGCTCTGTCTCTCTCTCTCTCTCAAAAATAAATAAACATCAAAAAATAATTAAAAAAAAACCCACCTACATAAGCCCTTCAAGTACCCAGCAGACTTGGCTAAGGTTTGAGAAAAGAGAAGGATGGTATTTAGATCACGGAAGAGAAGAGAAGCCATCTTAAAAGGAAAGAGTAGACATTCCTGGACCTAATGATATTTGCCCCAGGACTTGGCGACTCACCCTGTCCTTGCTTAGGAACACCCCCCTTCAATTCCCTCGTGATTTTCACGCAGAGGAAAATACCACTGGACTAGACCGCTCTGAGATTACCGCGGGGGCTCAGACGAGGTCCCATTTCTCCTCCCAACCTGGGAATGGAGCGCGGTATTTCGTTCTTTGATGTAGACGTCCAATAGGTAAACGGGGCCCGGGGAAGAGAAATCACTTGTGCAGATAAACGCCAGAGCCAGGACCCCAATATACGGCCAGGGTGATGACGCAGGGCCTTATTTCTGAGCCCCATTTTTGCCACACATATTCCCACAGCTATGGCCTCAGGCACACAACCACCACCAGTCCTCAAAGAACTCCGTGCTTACGCCCTCAGCACTAAAACCTGGGCAAAGAAAGCTGGAGGTATTCTCAACACATCGGAGACATCCTAGGATCTTGCTCCGCTTCCGGAACATTACTGTAAACTCCAATGGCAACCCACCTTCGCTGAGGGCCTCCTGAGAATGAGAAGCCACTCTGGGCTCTGGGGGAGGAGGCACTGATGGGCGAGGCGCTGGGTGTTGAACTTCTACAGGCTCTACAGAGATGATGGAGACCCGGTAGGGACGGCCCCCGCCCTCATCAACAGCAAATACGTCTCCAGAAAATAAATTTCTGTTGTTTAAGCCACGCGGCCTGTGCTCCCTCCGACTACCGTTAGGGCGGCCCTCCCAAACACGCCGGCCAAGCGGGTAGACTCGCAGCAGCTAAAGACAGCAGGCGGTATAAACAGGGCGAGGAAAGAGAAATAAACCAGCGGCATGAGCAGCCCGAGCAAGGACGTGGAGGCGCAAAAGCAGAAAATACATCTGAGGCTGGAATGTGGGAAGGAAGCAGGAGCGAGAAAACCGGAAAGGTGGGTTTGTCTCGGACGATCAAGGACGTGGAATTCCGGGTCGGGAAGGGTCGCCTCTCCCGCTGTCCTCTGGAAGCTCCGTCGGCAAAGAGAACCAGGGCCACAGGACGTTGGATATGAACTTAAAGCATGCTGGCGGAAAAGCCCAGATTTTTGTTGTTGTTGCCTTGCCTCCCCTTTTCCCATACGAGCTGTTACTTTAGAAGTGCGAAGACATCCCGGAACGCACGAGATGTCCACGAGACGAAGAGACAAGCTGAAAGATCTCTTTGCTTCAGGGGCTTTGGGGTGGCAACTTTGGTTGGCTCGAATCTTTCACGGACACGAAGGCATTTCGGTGTCCGTCGATTTCGAGGGAATTGGGGAGGAATTCTCCGAGATGGCATACATTTGTTGGCCACGGGAGGTAGGATGCTTCTTGACCGAGTCCCTTGGGTGACACGGATGACATGACTTTGAGTCTTTTATCCAGTGAATGAAATTTGGGTGGGTCACTTTCCGAGCTGCAGTGGGGGGTGGGGGTGGGGGGTGTCTCTGATGGCTATCAGAGGGGGGAGGGGGGTCCTCTGGTTGCTCCCTACAGGGCTGGCTTTTGTGCGCTCGGAGGAGAGGGAGCCCCAAGCACAGGGACAAGGTGTGGCTGATGGGGCCCGATAAAGCCCGCACAAAAAGCCCACTGTAGTGCTGAAAGGGTCTCCAATGTAGCCCTTTAATTTCCTCGCGGAGGAATGTTTCTCCTCTTTTCATCCCCAGTCTTTATCTTAACTTCTAATCGGAGCCAAGCGGCAGCCTTTCAAATTGAACAAATAGGTTCCTCTGCCTGTGACAAGATGTGCCTCATTTTCTCGGCCAGCCTTCAGCAAGGTCACACCTTTTTAATTTATTTTCTGTAAGAAGAATCTCGTCGCCGGAGAGAACAAGGAGCAGAGCCCGCCAGAGGTCATTTCTCGAGCCGGTCGGAGAGCCGAGCGGGATTAGAGCCGAGTCATACCCTCGGCCTCACCTTGCTGCCCGCGCGGGCGCCCCCGGGGGGCAGACGGACGGGAGCGGGGCTTGGGGACAGGGACGGTTGGCCTGGGTGGGTCTGTCTCCTCATTGCCAGTTTCCCTTCTATTTCTTTGTACTGCAAGCGTTAATTTCACTCTCCCACCGCCCCAACCTCCCCTTTTCCCCGTCCAGGCCCTCTTCTGCTCCTTCGACAACTGAAGCGAGTGATTTCACTCCGGCCTAAAGGCGAAGTTGTCCTTCCTTGAGTTTCAGTCTTCGGATAACTGGCGAAGATACTTAGCTGGCCCCTTTTGTGCTCCCCTAATTCTGTTGTGTTTTGTATTCGATGACCTTGGTTGTTGGTGCCGTGTTTCCTCATATGTCGTAAACACATGGAGAAACGTCTGGAAGGACGTATATTAAATTTAACAGTAATCACCCTTGGAGAGGCAGGTGGGGACGGGAAGCAAGGAGGGACTCCGGATTTTAGCCCACGACTTGAAAGCTTTACAATAATAACGCATTTATGCTAACGTTTTTTTAAAAAGTAACACGAATAGCTTTCTTTAGATGGAAAATCAAGAGCATGAAAGAAAGGGAGGCAAATACATCAAAGTCACCGATGAGCTTAGCTTTCGGGAAAAATTGGTGATGACACTTTGTTGTATTTTGTCTCACCCTTTAATTCTGTATATTTCTCTATGCTCTCTTCCTCTCGCTGTATGATACTGTGAGCATTTCTTCAGTTTGTTAAATATTCTTTTAAAATAGTGTATTCAAGGGGCGCATGGGTGACTCAGTTGGTTAAGCGTCTGACTTCAGCTGAGGTCATGATCTCACCTGATCGTGAGCTTCAGATTCTGTGTCTCCCTTTCTCTCTGCCTCTCCCCTGCTTGCTCTCTCTCTCTCTCTTTCTCTCACTCTCTCTCAAAAATAAATAAACATTAGGGGCACCAGGGTGACTCAGTCAGTTAAGCATCTGAGTTCACCTCAGGTCATGATCTCACGGTTTATGAGTTTGAGCCCCGCATCGAGCTCTGTGCTGACAGCTCAGAGCCTGGAGGCTGCTTCGGATTCTGTGTCTCCCTCTCTCTCTGCCCCTCTTCCGCTCATGCTCTGTCTCTCTGTCAAAAATAAACCAAAAAAATTGTTTTTAATTTAAAAATATTTAAAACCTGCTTATTGTTTTCAGTTGTGGCTATATTAAGTGAAACGTTGTAATAAATAGCCATGTATACATGCACACATATATATACACATATGTACATATCTATCTATACATATTATATATGTATATATGTTTCTATACTGGTGTGTATATGGTATATGTGTACACACACACATATATGTGTGTGTGTATATATATATATATATATGTATATATATATATATATATATAGTAGTGGACACCGCAGATCATTTTCTTAGGCTGGAGAAAATTCCTAGCAGTGCAGGTACTAGTTCAAAACAGAGAACATATTCAAGACTATTGATCCATTCTGCCAGATTAAAACGCTAAGAAGAGTACATCCATTTGTATCACCACCAGCAGTATTTCAAGGTGTCTATTATAATTTTTCTGTTTTGCCGACTCTTTGAATGATGAGAGAAATAGCAAAAATTGTCTTAACTCGTATGTTTTAACTCACTAGTGATGTCAAACCCATCGTTCGTTAGCCAATTGTTGCTTTCTTCTCATGTGAATCAGCCGTTTCGATTCTAAGTATCCGCTTACCAGGGTTTTCACTTTGCTCACTGATTTGTAAACACTCTTTAGAGGTTAAAGATATTAACCTTCTGTATATAAGATATTCTGTATTCTGCTTAATTTGATGTGTACCTTTTCATTTTAATTATTTGTAAGGTGTCATGGTGTTTCTTCCATTGTTGTGCATTCAAACCCACCCCTCTTGCCCGTCATGGTATTTACATTTGCATTTAGGCTTAGAAATGTCTTCCCCCCCCTGAAAACACGTAACTACTTAATATTCTACTCAGATACTTAGCCTTTCCCTTTTTACACAATTTGGTATTGACTTAGCAGTTATTTTTATCCAGTATAAGATATGAATCAAATTTTACTTTTCTAAAGAGCTCACTGGCGAACTGCTGATTGCAATCATTTTCTCAAGAATTTGAAATTCCGGAGAACTGACCTGTTCTGTTGATTTCTTTGTCTATTCTTGGGTCAGTAACATCCTGGCTTACTAATTACAGTTTTATACTATGTTTGTATATTTGTCAGTTTATTATTCGTTATTCTTCTTCACAACATCTTCAGTAGTGTTGCCCATTTAATTAGCAGAAGAATTTTAAAATTTCCTTGTCATTTAATACATACCAACAAACATTTAGTGCTTAATGAATAATGATTTTTTTCTTGTGCAAATGAATAATTACTTTGATTACAACTGAATTAAATGTATAATTGGGAGGTATTGACATCGGTGCAACATTAACTTTCCCATCCATGGACATGGTATGTCTTTTCATTTGTTCTAAACAGAAATGCTATGTTCCTCAATAAGTTTATGGATTTTTTTTTTACATAGGTCTCAAATATTGTATGGTGCTGGTAGAGAATGAGAGAAATGAGTGGATTTGAGAGACTGATAAGATATATAATACACCAGCTTTGCCGGGAGATCAGTCATGGGAAATTACAGAGAAGGACCGACTCCTAGATTCTGGGCTTGGGAAACAGGAGAACTGATGATGCCTTTCACTAAGATAGGTAACATCAGACAAGAACCAGATTTGGGGGGGGGGAGATACGTAGTTTGGTTCTGGACATGTGAATTTTGAGATGACTTTGTGATATCTGAGTACACCCATGCAAGTTAGCAGTTGAATATAAATGTTCGAAGCTCTGAGGAAAGCTTACAGTTACCCTACATCACTAGTCAGCTGGGAAATTAGGGAAATGAGAAATTAGTCATTAGGGAAATACAAATCAAAGCCACAGTGAGGCACCACTTCATACCTACTGGAATGGCTACAGTCAAAACCCAGAAGATTGCAAGTGTTGGTGAGAATATGGAGACACTGGAACCCTCGCACATTGCAGTAAGAATATAAAATGGTTCAGTCCTTATGGAAAACAATCCAGCAATCGCTTGAAAATTTGAACTTAGAAATATCATATAAACCTACAATTCCACTCTTAGGTATGCACCCAAAAGACCTGCACATAGATTATTTAAGCAAGTACCTGTACATACGTGGTCGTAGCAGCACTATTTGCAATAGCCAAGATGGACGAAGCCCAAACGTCCACCAGCACACGAACAGGATAAACAAAATCTGGTATCTACTTAACAGTGGAATATTGTTTGACTATAGAAAGGAATGAAGTACTGCTATGTTGGATGAACCCCCAAAACATGATGCTAAGTAAAAGAAGCCAGACACGATTACGTATTGTATGCCTCCATTTATATAAAATATCCAGAATAAATAAATCCGTACACACAGAACATGGATTGGCAGTTGTCGGGGGCTGGAGAGGGTAGGAAATGGGGAGAAACGGCTTAATGGGTGAGGGGTTTTACCCTGGCGTGTTGGAAATATTTTGGAACAAGATAGAAGTGGTAGGTAGGTAGGTAGGTACAGCATTTGAATTCACCGAATGTAGCTGAATCACTTTAAAATGGTTACTTTTAGGTTCTGCGAATTTCACCTCAATAAATTAGTTTTTTAGAAAAGAAAGAAGGAACAAAGTGTGTCAAGAGGGGGCGAGTGGCCCTCAACATCAAACAGTCCTGAAAGGTCAAGAGGGAAGAGTTCTGGAAAAAGCCCACTTGTGTAATAACAGGCGTGAATAACTCGCCCATGACTTCTGCAGTGATTTTTCCAAAACAGGGGCCTTCTTTAGAGTCAGGTTATGGGTTGTTTGTGGTGTCGTAATGATGATCAGGATAATGCTTTGCCGTAAGGCCAGTTTGGGCAGGGGTCCCCGCAGAGTCCTCAGATTAATGGCTATAGGACCCCGAGACAATTGCCTACCACCGTGAATTTCAATTTTATTTCACTTGTGTGTGGAGATGGCTTCTGTCTCACAGGATGGGTGACTATACCTCTTGGCAAGTACAAACCCATCTCTGCCACTAGGTTGTGGACTCCTCCAGGGCTGAAAATGAGTCTTCCCTACTGCCACCATGGGGCCCAGCACATAGTAGGTGCTCAGGGAATGTGGTTCAAGGAGAGATACCATTGCAACACCTACTTACGTCTATAGATACCTGTGTCATTTTACAAAACTACACACAAATCACGGACTATTGAGTCTCCCTTTGATCAGGCTCAGGCCTCGGGGAAATTGAAGCCTACTTTAGAGTCATCGCTGATGATGGCAGGGTGTTGCTACTTTCTTTTTTTTTATTTTTTAAAAATATGCATTTTTGAGAAAGAGAGAGACGGAGCATGAGCAGGGGAAGGGGAGGGAGAGAGAGAGGGAGACACAGAATCCGAAGCAGGCTCCAGGCTCCGAGCTGTCAGCACAGAGCCCAACGCAGGGCTTGAACCCATGAGCCACGAGATCATGACCTGAGCCAAAGTTGGACACTCAACCGACAGAGCCACCCGGGTGCCCCATGGATGTTGCTATTTTCAACCCAAGTGCAAGTCCGTGTGTCAACTCTTGCTTTTGAAACTGAGGTGGGTTTGATGTAGTTCCATTGGAATAGCATGGCCTCGAAATGGGGCGCTATAATATTCAGGCATCAGGGTAGAAAATACCTCATGATTAGGTGATGACATGTTTCTTAAATCATGACACAGAGACAGTTTCCCAGGACGACCACGGAGCGGTGAATGAAAGCAAAGCAGGCTCCCTCGTGTTGCCTGACAGTTTGAGTTAGTAACAGCATTCAACTATTAGCAGTTGAGATTCCCCGATTTAAATAACGATAATTTGGACCAGATAGGTATTCATTTTTCTCTCATAAAATGAAGTCCTGAGGAGAGCCACCCAATGCCGACGCAGCCATGGTGCTCCATTCCCAGGATCCTCAACCTATCCCTTTGGCCATCCCTAGCGTGCCGCGTCCCATCTTCAAGGTTGCCTCAACTTCACAAGATGGCACCTCATGCACCAGCTACCACAACACGTATTAGGAAAGAAGGAGGAGAATGGGGGAGGGAGGGAGAGAAGATGGCCTCCAACAGGTGAGTCAGCAAATTCTTGAGAAGTTGCTCAGAAACTCCGCCGACAACGTCCCCTTACTTCTTGTTCCTAGACTTTCATTGTGAGATATTTTTATCTGCAAGGGAGACTGGGAAATAAAGCGTTTGGTTGGCTGCCATGTTGACTTTGGGCTCAGATTTCCTACAGATGGGAAGAACTAACGTTTTTATTGAGTACCTTCTCTGTGGCAGCACCTGGAGATACCGCACTGAACAAAATAAAACGGAAAGCCCCGCTCTCTCTGAGTCTCATTTTAGTAGGGGAAAGGACGATAGAGAAGCAAAAAAGCGACTAAAATAGCATGCCCAGTGGTCACAAGTGCTAAGGCAAGACAAAAGCAAGCAGGGCAGGGGCACGTGACTGACCTGTTGGAGTGGCGGTTGTTGAAATTTTAGATAAGAGGACCAAAGAAGACCTCGTTGCGAAGGTGTTTTTGGGAATACAGACATAAAGAAATAAGCGAGCTAGCTTGGGGGGAGAGGGAGTTGTAAATGCAAAGGCCCTGTGGTAGGAGTGTCTTGGTGTTCTGAGGAACAGAAAGGAAGCTAGTTGGATTAAAACAGGGTGCAGGGGAGAAGAGAAGGAGACGAGTCAGAGGGAGACGAGGGAGCCGTCACGCAGACCCTGGAGCCCACGGGCAGGATGCCAGCTTTCTTTTTTACACCTTGTTCCCTAGTCAGAATCTCTATAAACTAATAAAACTTTAGCATTATTTTATTTGACTCAGCGTTTAATGAAAAACCGGGTTGGTGGGCTGGTTGCCAGCATCGGGTAAATATTCCTGTTTTCACCTCCTCCTCATTGGACCCATTCGGCCGTCTGCCCCAATTCTACACACACACACAGGCACACGTATACGCGGACACACGCATCTGCACACATGTACACGTGCACACATTTTCATCTTTACTGCTTCTAAAAAGCAGCCTTGCCACCCGCCAGCTGGCTGGGCTCTGCCCATTTTTACATCCTCGGTTCTTCGGAGACGGGGAGCCACGCGGCCCGATGTGGTTGACGTGAGCGGGTGAGATGCCGATGACATGTTAGAAATATATGAAATCAGAAGGCGATCCTTGTACAAAGGGATTTCCACCAACGAGTCTCTGGGAACTCACCCAGAGGCAGATGGAGTTACTTAGGAGCAGTTAGAGAAAGAATTCAAAGTGCAAGCTGAAACACAAACCTGGGTTACACATCACGAATATGAAGGAATTTTCATTATGGAGCGTGTTCTCATTTTTTCTCCCCCTCTCTCTCTCTCTCCGAATCCCAGCCCCGAACCGTGTGTCTCGGATGAACAGGGAGCAAGTGTAACTAACGGAAGAGATCAGGAGAATTATGGGAGATGGAGAGCCTTTAAACGTGATTCATGGGTTGGGAGCGATCGCAAACACGTGATCCGTGCTCGGAAGGGGCCGCAGGGAGACGGCGCTGAGCGCCTCGTGGGGAAAGGACCAAGCAGGCACCGGGTCTCAGCGGTTCATATCATTAAAAGGCGAATTATTTTATAGAGATGGAGCAAGTAAGATTTCACCAGCGCCGTGTCTCATGCCAGCAGGGATGAAACACGAACCAAGAAGGCAAGTGCGTTTTTCTCCCCGGGGACCCGGGGTGTCAGTTTCTTCCCTCTGGCGGTCGCGCTGGAGGGGCGCCGCGGGTTTCCAGAGCAGGCGGTAGAAGTGGTCACCAAGTCCTTGGCTAGTGGTGGGGGGAAGGAGGGCAGGAGGTGGCCTTCTCCGAGAGAAAACACCCCAAACCTTTCATGTCACTTACCCTCCCGGCACCCCCCCAGGACACCGGCGGGGGCGTGCCCTCCTTGTGGAAATTGAGACAATAAGGCTTCTTAAAGAAAACATAGAGACTATCTTTATAATGTCGGGCTAGGCCAGATTTGGTCGGACACGAAAAGAACTAGCCCTGAAAGAGGAGGTGCTGAGAGATCACACTTGAATCAGAATGAAAAACTCTTCTCACTGAACAAAACCGTTGTGAAAATTAAAAGCTCACCGCAGGCTGGGAGAAGATATTCACCAAGTATATGTTCATATCCACAAGATATAAAGAACCCCTATGAATCAATAACAACACTAGGAATCAATTTTAAAATGGGCAAAACAAAGCAAAGAAACAAAAACGGCCAAAAGACTGGAGCTGGACCTTGGCAAGAGAAAACACATGAACGACCGATACGACCAGGACAAAGTGCCCAACAGGATTCTTCGTCAGGGGAACGCAAAGGAGAATGAGGGTCTCCCCGTCTTCCACCTCCAGCGGGTGGTCACATGTTGGCCGTTGTTCCTCCTTTGTGTCTCCTGTGATTTTCTCCTTTGCTCCACACCCTTAGCTGCCGCCTGAGAACAGTCTTTCCCCCAATTCTTCCTTCCACTGTTGCCGATGGCTTCCTTACTCCTTACTTGTCTGTCTGTTTTCCCTAGAGCCTCTCCCAGCCCAGCTCCATCATCCTCAGGATAAACACCGCATTCCTAATTGTACTGCCTCTCCAGGTAGGTATTCAGGTGGTCTCTCCCCCCAAACTGGCTGAACCAATACCTACTCCTCCCTCTGGTTGAAAACCGAGGCCAAGAGACCCCTCCGGATTGCGGGAGCGCGTGGAACCCCGACTCCCAGGTTAAGCTCCGGGATTGGAAACTGGGAGCAGGGGGAGATGGAGGGAGGGAAGGAAGGAGGGAGGGGGGGAGAGACCCAAGCAGCATTTATCCCTGGACTCAGGACGCCTCCCCTGGCAACGTGCCGGCTAAAGCAGGAGTCTGCGGCCCAGGGAAGAGCCGAGGCGCTGGGGGAAGTGGACGCCCCCAGGGGCAAATATTTGTGCCGTCACGGTACCATCGGGGAGTTTATACAAGGCCAACAAGTCCATCGAGAGACCTCTTTTCGTGTGCGTGTGTGTGTGTGTGTGTGTGTGTGGTTTGAACTGTCTAGGAAACACAGCACACCGTCCTGCCTTTGTGCCCAAGTGGCAGATGAGCCTCGCTCCTGCGGGTCCCTGCTGGTGGCCTGGGTCTCCCGCCCCCGCGCCTCGGGAGCCCTCAGGTTCCCACTCCCTCTGCCGGGCCCCCAATTCCCGGCCATCCAGCCCCAGCCGGGCTCCTCCCGGACCCACGAGGCTGGTCACGAGGGGGCCGTGGCCCCCGGGGGGGTAGGGTGCGGGCTCACCCTCGTGCCCGAGCGCGGCCCTCATCCCCAGGACCCCAGAACAGTGAGGGGCTTTGTGTCGCCCAGGACGGACCCAAGAGAAGGCCGGCCCCCGGGGGGCCGGCGGCGCGGTGACTCACGTCCAAGTGCCGTGTGCGCCGAGCTCGGTGGGAAACTGAAACTCTAAGTTGGAACAGACGCGGTTATTTTCCGGTGTCCGCCCCTCCTCCACCCCTTTGTCTCCAACGAGAGAAACTTGAGGACGAGAGCCATCCGAAGAACATTCTCGAGCAAACCCGGGGCCCACGCGGCCCACGCCTCTTCCGCCGCCACCGGTGTTGGTTCTGGACTCTTCAGCTGCCTCCTTCCGTCCGGCACCTGCGGGGGGGGGGGCAGGGCGGGCTGTCCGGCGTCTGACATGGAGACGGTTCCGCCCAGTCTAGAAGGGCACAAAGTGGCGCACCGCCTACAGCAGAGCGGGCCGCCTCCGCTTACACGGCCAAGGCTTCCGCCACGCTGACGGTTTTATCTGGTGGAAACCCGCGAAGCCTGGAGCCAGAGCCGGGGCGGCCGCAGAGCGAGCACCCAGCGAGCGGCCGTGCGGGGCGCCCCCCCCCGCGCCCCCAGCAAATGTGCAGGGGCGTCTCCTGCTCGCGTGCAGTCAGCGTAAGGACGTGCGGGCCTGGGACGCTGCGGGGACCGGCCGTGTGTCAGCGCGCCGGCGACAGGCCTCGCACGCCGCGGTGCTCCGTGTTTGCTGGTGGTGGTGGTGGTGTGGGGTTTTTTTAATTTGTTTTATTTGTTTTGTTTTGTTTTTCAGAATGCCAATACAGGAACCCGCGAAATCTGGTTATTTCTTTGGGACTAACGTTACCCACGTGTTTACACACGTGTCCCCTCCCTCCCCCCCCGAGCAAAATATAAGCAACTCGGGGACTCCTCCGCCCTCCCTCCTCCCAGCCCTGCCGCCTGTCCCAGCGGTCCTCGACACTCTTCACTCTCTCTTCAAGGGCCAGCCCGCTGGGACAGACGGCCCGGGCCCGGGACGACCGTCTCAAGTCTCCTCCCAGGTCGCGGGTCGTGGCCCTGCCACGGTTGCCGGAGGGTGTGGTTTGCGCGCTGTGGACTCCACCCCCGGCCCTGCTTCCATTTGGCCAATCAGAGCCTCCCATTTCTCCGGCCGCGGTGATTGGCTCAGGGGCAGGCCGCGTTCCAGAATTTGGGCCAACGAGAGGCAGGCCTGGGGATTGTGTTCCAGCTGCCCGGAGCGGGAGGGGAAGCAGCTTTGTCTTTCTGTGGAAGTTGGAGCTCCGAGTGTGAATCTGGGGTCGCTGGGGCTCCCCCGCATGGAGACCACCTGCCTGAGCGTGGAGCCAACCTGGACGGAAAGATTAATTAGGAGGTGAGGAGAAATCGAATCTTAATGCCATTGTTTGAGCCCCTGGGTCAAGCCGTGCCTGAAGGCGGGAGTCTTAATTTTGTAACTCTGAGAACACGCTTCGAAAATATTAATTCGTTAAGCGGTTTGAGCTGTATTTCCCGTCACTCGCAACTGAAAAAACTTCTAACTGGTATGCCCCGAATCCCAGGAACATATATAGTCTGTTCTTTCCAGGGCCTGTGGAGGTAGGTCGGTGAAATCTAAATGGCTCTTTAAGTCAAATTAAGCACTTTTGGTCCAGGGACAATGGGATTTGGGGGCAGACAGAGGGCTCCGGATCTGCTCTCGGCTTCCAGAAGTTATCTCACTCACCTGTGGGCTTCCCCTCACCCCGCTGGGTCCCTACGCCACGTAGTAGTGACGCTCCGTGCTCCCTCCCAGGCCCAGGCGTCAGTCCTCTCCGGACTCGGCCCGCAGGGCGCTGCTGGGCACAGGGGAGGGGCTGGCTGTGTGACTTTGGGGAAGCACCGAACTTCCTTGGGCCTCCGCCTCCCGGCCTGTGAACGGGGCTCCCCCGGAGCCGTTCACCAAGGCTCTGTATTCGACAGCGGGGAGGACCCGTGGGCAGCCGGAGAGACCCCCATCTCGCAGCGCCTTCAATTTCTGCAGCGTAGACGGAGCTGAACCTTGAACTCTGACCTCCCGGTACTATGTCCCCACCCGGTGTCTTGCACCAGGAAAGCAGGCTTGCCTCTACCAACCCATCACCCGATTCTTGCCAGCGGGAACACCGCGCCTCGGCGGCTTCTGCCGGACGTGTCCGTGAGCTTGTGTTATTTCTGCGAGGATGGGGAGGGGGCCGGGTGGAGGGAGTCCCTTTGATTTGCGCTGTGTCACCGGGATGTCTCGGCTCTCGCGGCCACAAGGCAGCCCGAGGACTCCCGTGCTGCCCGTGCACGTCTCCGGAGCAAAATGAGTGTCTGAGCGCCGTGTTAGGGTTATGACTGTAATCACGGCAGAGCCCCGCTCTGCAGCGGTGCCGTCCGCACGTCCGCGCGTCCGGGCCCTGAGCGATCAGCTTTCCCATTACCCCCTAATGCCGTCTCGCCAGCACACCGGGTTCAAAATGGCACTGCGCGACGAGCTTGAAGGTTGTGTCTGCGCTGTCGCAGGAGATGTAACACTTGTCAAATAACACGGGGGCCCCGTTAGCGTCTCCCGCCGACTTCAGCCTGAAAGGACAGGTCAAGGGACGATGGCTCTTTGCGGGGAGATATTTCGTCGGCTAAATGGTTTTCAGTGAAACAATCAGAGCGGCCGTACGGCTCCAAAGCGCGGGCAGTGACGAGGCGGGGAAGGTGCCGGGGCTTGTATTCAATCTGGCGTGGGTTACAGCTTCTCCAAGGCAAAAAAATGAGACTCCAGAAACGGGCAGCGAGGTTCCCGGTTTTGAAGGGGAAGGGGAGGGCGGGCTGGGCGGCAGGCAGAGCCCGGCCACGCTGAGCTCGGCACCTGGGACATCAGTCCTTTCAACGCGTCTAGTCCAGCACCTGCGTCCAGCACTCCTATTTACCCAGGTGTGGTGGGTGTCATTGTCCCGATTGAGAAGCGAGTTCCATGAAGGCAGAGAAGTTTGGTCCTCTTGTTAACTGTTGTTTCCCCAGTGTCTAGATCAATGCCTGACAAGTCGTGGGTGCCCATAAATTTTGTCGAGTGAAAGGCTCAGTCGGTTGACGGGCACAAGTCTCCTGCGGGTGCCTACGGTTTGGGGAAGGAAAAATAGAACGCCTCCCAAGCAGTGTAGGAACCCTTTGCAGCCACCGCGTTGGTTTTGCGTGTAGATTTCAAAACTCGAACTTCCGTCACCATCGATCTGTGGCAAGCTCACGTGGCGAAACGACATGACGGTCACTGTCTGCAAGCCACACTCCATGCTCTGGTGGCCCACGGGCTCGGTCCCCGCAGCTCACATGCGTGTGTGAGCTTGGCCTGCATTACATTGAAAATATAGTTAAGTCAGTCGGCACCTGAGAGATTTTCGCACTAGGCATTTCTGGGTTTCCCTCAATAACAGAAGGCACCACCTTGCCGTGACCTCCGATTTGTCCTCGACCCTACCCGGTCACCTCACTTGCTCTCCTAATCCACGTGCCCCTGAAGACTTTTGAGTTCGCTTCGCGGAGACCTACGGTGTCACAGAGAGAATTTTGTGTCAGTTCTGAGTGGGAGACAGTCCAGGGAAATGCATCTTTAAGGACCTGGATCCTTTGTGAAGAGGCGAACATTCTGTTGAGGAGTAGGGAAACACGAACATGATTTCACGTACCGATGACATTGAAATTTCAAATTAATACGAGTGAGTTGGCGGACTCCAACAGGGGTCGAGGGCAAATCTTTCTTGGGGCACCTTGAGATCACAGCCAATGCCAATTTCCAGAGCAGTTTTTAAAGGCAAAGAAGCTCTCTCTCTCTCTCTTTTTTTTTTTTTTTTCCTGAAACCAATGCCTTCTGAAACATTGACTTGGATGTATTCTTAAAAGTATGTTTGGGGGCGCCGGGGTGACTCCGTCAGTTAAGCGTCCGACCTCGGCTCAGGTCACGACCTCGTGGTTCGTGAGGAAGAGCCCCGTGTCGGGCTCTGTGCTGACGGCTCAGAGCCTGGAGCCTGCTTCGGATTCTGCGTCTCCCTCTCTCTCTGCCGCTCTCCTGTGGACACTCTGTCTATCCCTCCAAAATAAATGAACATTAAAAAATAGGTTGAATGCCACTTTCCTGATTTCTGGACGAGCATGTGGTCTGGCGAGTTGTGGTTGTCCCTGCCCAGTGCTTCTTCCTCCCCTCGGGACTGTACCCCCCCCCCCCATCAGTGACGGGAGGCGATGCTGTGGGCTCCAGGGTCAGGTCGCAGAGATCAGACTGAAGGCGGTGCAGGAACGTGGGGAAGGTTTGAGGTTGGAGCGGTCCAGGGTCTAGGAGGAGCTTTGGGGGGGCCAGGAAGCTGGGTCCTGAGTTGCCGGGATGACACGGGAGCGTGCTGGCCGGGAGGAGGACGGGAACGCGAGGGAGGAGGTCGGCGTTGGTACCGCATCTGGCAGGCATACCGGGTCCAGGCCCAAGCTCCGGAGTCAGAGGGCATTCGGACTGCACTGCCTCTGACTGTGCTGCCTTGGGGAAGTCACCTGACTTGTGCTGAGCAGCGACTTCCCTGCGGGAAAGAGGTTTCCCACCCCCCAGATAGTTCCTACCCCATCAGTTATCGTGAGAATCCAAGGAGTCTACACGCCTGGGCCACCATCCCAGCTACATCAGTCCATCATGGCCGACCGCGGTGGGCATGGGGCCAGTTTTGTCCTGGGGAGCAGCCGGAGAACGAAGTTCTCCAAACGTCCATAGAGAGCAAGTCCTTCTCGAGCGACATCTTTCTTTGAGCCGCAGCCAAGGTCTTGGTACAGCTTTGCCGCGGGGGAGGGTCTGTCACTTGCTGGAAAATAAGAACATGGTCTTAGGGTCTTTGGGGACTAAATGTGTGCCCCAGAGTCCATACTTGGTACGCAGGACTTACTCACCGAATTTAGGCTAGTCGCTTTGTTCCAAAGTCTCCAAACCTGTCCTGGATCCATGAGATCAATTTTTTTTTTTTTTGAAAGAATACAGAAATCCCAATTCTTGGGTAAAACTTTTCAATGTTAAAAAAAACCCAAAACCCTCACTTTGTATGGATGAAGCGAAAGGCACCTGCAGGCTGCTCCCAGCCAGGGACCCGCTAGTTTGGAACTTCTAGACTAGCTCCTTGGAGTGGATGCTGTTGGTGCCGCCGGAGCCTTATTTCTTTCAGGTCCCTCGGGGATTCTTCGTCCGTGGGGGCCCTTGCCCTGGGGGTCTTTATCGGGCTGCGGCACCCACCGGGCTCACACACAAGGACTTCCGTGCTGAAAATTGACCCTCTTTGGAAGCCACCCATGTTCATGACTGACGGGGGTGGAGGATAAACACCCCAGCTCCCTCGCCGGTCAGAGGGGATAATTCTGGGACCCGCTGCGTTCTACGATGACTCCCAGGGGTCTCCAACAGGTTCAAGCCCCCAGTTCGATCGGTCTGTTAACACACCTTTAGTTCGATACCTTCCTTTCCCCGTCTCGCCTGTCCATTCCGCCATCTTGCTCCCTGGGACCCTGCATCCTCATCACGGGATCTACTTCCAAGGGAACCCAAACGAAAAGAATTCTCTTGAGCACCTGTCATGGGGAAACCGGAGTCTTCCAGACCCTCCGGCAGGTGACACTGGGCAGGCATTACAGAACTGAATGGCTTTGGAGGCCGCAGGGCCTCTTGGGAGCCAAAAGATGGGTTTCGTGATCAACCTAAGCTTTGAGAGAATTCCTTCGCAGTTTTGGCGAGGGAGGGTGGGGGCGGGAGCTTCTTTCCTGCATTCATTTGCATTTCGATGTGAAGTTGAAATTAAGGCTTTTAGAAACTTTTAATTTCTATTTAATTATAAGAATTTCACTGCAGGGTATCTATCTGATTTAAAAGAATAATTAAAATTAAGTAGAGCTGCAGTGATTTGCCACAGTGTTTCGGAACGTTAGGCAGTAGCACAGTCTTTGTGGCCAGAGGTGTTTTATATGTAAATTCCCACCAGAATAGAATTCGGTGATCGAGAAATTCAGATTATGAAAATCGCACTGCAAGTTGGAACGTCGGCACCTAACAAATGCCTCAGTTGTTACCATTACTTCTCTTAATATCCTCAATTAAATGACTTAAAATAGAACAATAGATAAGCAAGATCAATTAATTTTATAAGATGATCAAAGGAATGCGGTTCGGCATTGTGAAGGCTGTAAGTGTGATAATGGCTTTATCAGAGGGGAAAATAACCCGAAGCGGCTCCGACCGGATTCGTTTGTGCTCAGAGGGGTTTTATTTGTGATTAATCACAGTGTCTTTTGTCATAAGGAGCGTTTTAGGATCTCGCCCGTTAATTTTGGAAAAAAAATAATTCAGGCATGAAAATAGATGTTATTCTCGGATGGTCGTGTGTCAGCCGTAATCAGTGATAACAAGGATCGGAGTATCTTGATCCCGTAACCTGTCGGAAGGAGGCCGTGGGAGGAGCTGGGGAGCTGCCCATGGTAATAACGTTGATCCTCCTGCATACCCGAAGAGAGGCCCTAGCTCGGCTTCCGTGTCTGAGGTCTAGGTTGGAGGCCAAACACGGGGTTTAAAATCAGTGGTTGTCTGCTCATATGAAGGATGTGCCGTCGGGAATTCCAGAATGGCAGGGCGAAGGGAAGAATCGTGTTTGAAAGGCTACATTTATCTGCGGTGTGCATTGAGGTTAAGAACGATTCAATTATTTATACGCCTCTGGCTTTCAAAAAGAAATTTGGGATCTTTCCCCCCCAAAAGGACAGAAGCGGTAAAAGAACAGAAAAAGAACGATGCCGAGTAATAATGGGGTAGTGGGTGATGATGACGGTGATTCCATCTAAGCTCAGGGAAAATGTGCGCAGTGAAAAACAGCTTTTGGTTTGGAGCTTCCTGGCGATCAAAGCAAAAAGGGAAGCAGGATGAGTTATTACCTGTTGCTGTCTTATTTAAAGTGAAAAAAGAGATAACTTTTGATTTCTAAGAGGATTTTTTTTTTTTTTTTTGCAAAAGTAAGAAAGTGAATACAGGCACAGAATTTTTTTTTTTAAGGCAAGGTAATAGAATAGGAAACATACCAAAAAAAAAAAAACGGTTACTCTGTAAGTTACCATGTTCCTTTGAACGAGAAGGCTTCTTTTTTTTTTTTTTTTAAGTTTATTTGTTTTGAAAGAGAGAGAGAGCACGAGTAGGAGGGGGGCAGAGAAAGAGGGAGAGAGAGAATCCCAAGCACTGTCAGTGCAGAGCCTGACACAGGGCTCAAACTCACGAACTGTGAGATCATGACCTGAGCCAAAATCAAGAGTCGGACGCTTAACCAACGGAGCCACCCAGGCACCCCCAGAAGGCTTCTTTCTAGTAACAACAAGTTAGCAACTTGTGAAAAGGCATCTCCTTCGTCACCCTCCATCACATGTTGGTTTCGAGGGCCAGAAAGATGACCACGAATCTAGTGTTTCCTGTAAGTTGTCATGTAAGTTTCATGTAAGTTCCACCAACGACGTAAGTCGGCGTTTTGGCTAACGACCAGTAAGCGGTGCACTTGGCGGAAATGGTTTGAATGATCAAACATTAGCTTCACGACTTTTAAGGAGCAGCTGAGTGTTTCTGATGAG
This sequence comes from Paguma larvata, assembly GCA_030068075.1. Taxonomy (NCBI): domain Eukaryota; kingdom Metazoa; phylum Chordata; class Mammalia; order Carnivora; family Viverridae; genus Paguma; species Paguma larvata. The sequence goes on along the minus strand of CM057841.1, from coordinate 32,163,921 downwards.
ACAGAACGACACATGGTGGCAGGCAGGGGACGGTGCCCTGACCAACAAGTGGCTTTCTGGCAGGTGGCTCGCTGCCTGAGCCACGGTTGGATTTAGCGACCACTAAGAGGCCGCAGCTCAGTTGCTAAGTGGCTCATGGGCTGTTGCCTGCCTTGCATTAGCACAGCTATTCGGGGCTTACTGGAAGTACCTTGGCATGCTCTCTGATTAACCAGGCCACAGCCCTCTCCTTCACCTCCTCCTCTGAAATTCCCGAGGCTAATCTGCTATGGCTCTCGGGTCTAATGGCAAAAAGATGCAGCACACTGCCGTGGACCGACTCCCACTGGAAGATGAGCCGGGGAGCACGCTCTCGGACTCGGGCGTTATTTGAGAGTCCTGGAGGGCAGACACGCCAAGGGGCTTTTCAGGCCAATGGCGATTCCCTCCCCAAATCGCGTGGCGCTTCAAATACGGTTCCTGTAGGAACCTGTCATTTTTTACTTTACGTTCCATTATTTCTGGGTATGATACCAAGAGCTTGGGTCTGGGAGGCAGATTTAGGTCCAAATCCCGCCTTGCCACTTAGCGGTAATGAGAACCTATGTAGATTATCCAACTTTGTTGGGTCGGTTTTCTTGTCTGAAAAAAGAAATCTCCAGGGGCGCCCGAGTGGCTCAGTCTGATTAAGCGTCAGACTTCAGCTCGGGGCATGATCTCGCAGTTTGTGGGTTTGAGCCCCGTGTCGGGCTCTGTGCTGACAGCTCAGAGCCTGGAGCCTGCTTTGGATTCTGTGTCTCCCTCTCTCTCTGTTCCTCCCTCATCTCTCTCTCTCTCTCTCTCATTCTCAAAAATAAAAAAAAACATCGACAAAACCAATCAACGTGAGTGAATACATATAAAGTATCAAGATCTGTCATTGTGCAGAGACGATTCTCCGCTTACAGTGCCATTTATAAATACGCGATAGACCCTGTTCTAGATGCTGAGAATACAGAGAATAAAATGCAATCCCTGGAAGAATCCCAACCCTACTGGGAAACAGCAAGATGTCTCCCATGCGATGCGTGCCACGGCGGACGCCTCCACGGACAGTGCCAGGAGAGGAGGGAGTCCGGCTTGGTGATTTGTACACGGAAAGACGGTGTTGCTCTAATGGCCGTGGCTGACGTCGGAAGAGCCAGGCTCCCGTTCAAGCCACCTAGGGTCTGACCCAGAGCCAAAGGCGTTCATGATATTTTAGTTGCTTCATCTATAAAAGGGGAAAGGCTGAACGGAAGGGCTTTTATGTCGTTCGCATATTATTAGCAATGTGGAAGCTGGCCTGCCAGGGGGGACAGCGGGGAAAGTACAGAACCCACGCAGACGTGCACGGCAGAATGTTTACTCCGCCTCCGCCCAGAGCTCAAGCTAGACTTCTCCTAGGAAAGCCAAGGCTTCTCCATGAACTAATCCCTGGGACCCCAAAACATACAAAAAGGAGAGCGAGTTACAGAACGTCTTCCTGTAAAGTAGTTACTGACCTTGCATTACGATCGTGTTTACGAGGTACCTGGGCTGCCGTTCCTAGGAAGGCTCCGTGCAGCCCAGTGACTGTGATTTAGTTCAGGGGAGGCGAGAGGCGGAGGTGCCCCGGGCTGCCTCGACGGCCAAGTGCACGGAGTCAGGGTCACTCAGCCAGCCTGCTGTGCTGAAGCCCGAGCGCTGAACTTCATCGGCGGTGTAATTCCATTTATGCTATTACATAATTAAATTGAGACTTGAGTTGTGCTTTTTAAAAGATTATGTGACCATATGTAGCTTGAACGAGGGCCAACTTTGAAAAAAAAAAAAAAGTCTTTTCACAATTTCTTTCTATTAGGTTAGGGCTTTGTTATTTCTTATTTCCTTTCTTTCCCTCCTTCATAAATTTGAATTGAACTCAGTCGGTGCTTAATAAATTGATATGATTACAGTTTAAAGTATTTTTATTTTAGAATGTGCTTTCAATATTTTTAGAACAAAAGTAAAACCTCGTGGACCCCAGATCCCGTGTCAGGCATGGACTGTCAGTGCCCCCACGCTCTGAGAGGACAATATGAACTAACATTTCAAATGGCTTTGCGTCAAATCGGGTTTTAAACGGAAAGTTTAGAGTCGATACTGACTAATCAAATTAGCAAATGGTACACTTAATTCGTAAAGGAAGTCAGGTTAAGGAAAACAAAATGTTAGACCCAGCATAAAGCTACCATTTCTTATTAAAATTTTTTTTCATTAATATTTATTTTTGAGACAGAGAGACTGAGTGTGAGCAGGGGAGAGGCAGAGAGAGAAGGAGACACAGAATCCAAAGCAGGCTCCAGGCTCCAGGCTCCAAGCTGTCAGCACGGAGCCCACCTTGGGGCTCGAACCCGTGAACCGTGAGGTCACAACCTGAGCTGAAGTTGGATGCTCAACCGACTGAGCCACCTAGGCTCCCCAAAGCCACCATTTTTTAAAGAAATTATTTAACGTTTGAAGGGAGGCGTCTTTTATACTCAACAATATTAGGGAACTCAACTCAAAACCAGCACAGGATTTAAAGTTTTATCGACAAACAACAGCAACAAATACGAATAGTGTCCGATGAAATCCAGCCATTGTTTGAAAGTACCATCATATTTGGAAAAATTAATGGGAAAAAGAAGATCTCGAAGCCTAAGGAGAGCATGGCCAGTTTTTATTTTTGTTAATCAGCATAAACCGTCCCTTGTAAAATCCGGACTGGCCTATGCATATGCAGCAGCTCTTTAGTGAGATGCATTAGAGAAGCCAAGTGCCATTAGGTAATGAAATCGACCAGAGGTATTTCCCAGCGCTTCAATTAATACCCCGGCGGTTACACTATACGGACCAGACTCAGCCGGAGTCAGATTCAGATGTGAATTGTACTTCAGGACCCCAGAGTCACAGCTTAGTGGATTGGTTTGAAACACGAAAGCACTACATTAAAATAATTGTTGTGTCTGAATGCCTGGTCTTTTTTTTTTTTTCCCCCACTGATAACCCAGATAGGTACTCCCTCAAACTGCAACATCATCGCAGGGCACGGCGAGGCTTTCCCGCCTTCCATCCTCCCCCGACGTCTGGCACGTCATTGATACCCAGCGAGTATCCCGAGCGCGTTCGGAAAATCAATAGGATCTCATCCAAGACCCCGCACTCTTCCCTTTGAGACCTTCGAGGTCCGCAGGCTCGCCTCGACTTGAGTTCGCGGTGCTAAAATCAATGTCGGTTTCCATTTAAAAATCTTGAAGGGAGGCGCACAGTAATACTTTTCATTTTGAGAAATTCTAAGGAGCATACATATTTAGTTACTCGATTCTCACCGCATCCTTATCTCAGTCTCAGGCGGGGAGAGGAGATGAATTCCTGAAGCCTGAAAATCCAGTAGGGAGGGACCCGGATCGAACCAGTCAGCCGAGACCTGGGAACCATTCTCTCGGACCACAGTAGGGGCCTAGGGACTATGGCCCAGGGGCTGAGTTTGCGTGTTTTTATAAAGAAAGATGTATTGGAACACAGTCCAAGCCCCACACGCGCCTTTGCATGTTGTCTGTGGCTGCGTACGCGCACCAACAGCAGGAGTGAGTGGTTGTAACGGAGACCAGATGGCCGAAAAGCCGAAAGTTCTATCTGACTGACCCTTTAGGAAAAAGGATGCCAACCTCCGTTCTACACCACTGGCTGAAGGGTAAAGAAGGGTCCAAGTGACCGCTCAGATAGAGTCCACGTCCACAAAAACTCCCATCGGAGGAACCAGAATCCACCATCAGAAACAACAGTGTCTGAAGTAGGACCACATCACACTAAAAAGCTTCTGCACAACAAAACAAAACTTGGCGAATGGGCGAAGACATTTACAAACAACATATCCAATACAGGGTTAATATCCAAAATATATAAAAAATACCACGCAACACCAAAAAAGCCCAAACAATCCAATGAAAAAACGGGCAGTCGATCTGAACAGACGCTTTTCCAAAGAAGACATCCGGGTGGCCACCAGACACGTGGAAAGATGCTCAGCATCACTCATCCTCAGGGAAATACAAATCAAAAGCCCAATGAGATACCACCTCAGATGTGTCCAGAATGGCGAGTGTCAAAAAGACAAGAAGTAACAAGTATTGGGGAGGATGTGGAGAAACGGGAACCCTCTCGCACTGTTGGTGGGAATGTTAACTGGTGCAGCCACCCTGGAAATCAGTAGGCGGTCCGTCAAAAAGTGAGAAATAGAATGACCATATAATCCAGCAATCCCACTTCTGGGTATTTAGCTGAAGAAAACAAAAACACTAGGGACGCCTGGGGGGCTCGGTCGGTTACCTGTCTGACTCTGGATTTCAGCTCAGGTCATGATCTCATGGTTCATGCGCTTAATCCCCACATCAGGCTCTGCACTGACAGTGTGGAGCCTGCTTGCGATTCTCTCTCTCCTTCTGTCCCACCCCCTCCCCTGTGTGTTCTCTCTCTCTCTCTGTCTCAATCTCTCTCTCTCTCTCTCTCTCTCAAAATAAATAAACTTAAAAAGAAAACAAAAACACTAAACCAAAAAGATGTGTGTGTCCTTATGTTCACTGCAGCGTTATTTACAATAGGCGAGATATGGAAACACCCTGAGCGTCCACCGAGAGTTGAATGGATAAAGAGGCAGTATATGTATACAATAGGATATTACTGAAAAAAAAAATGAGATCTTGCCATTTGGGACAACATGGAAGGACCCAGAGGGCATTATGCTAGGTAAAATGAATCAGACCGAGGAGCCCAAATACTTCCACGATTTCACTTATATGTGGAACGTAAAACGAAACAAAACAAAACAAATGAATGAACAAAATAGCAACAGACTCCTAAATACAGAGGACACAGTCATGGTTGCCAGAGACGAGGGAGGTCCGGCAGTGGACAAGATAGGTGAATGGGATCAAGAGATACAAACTGCCAGTTATAAAATAACTAATGCACCGTGATGACGGCGGCTGCATCAGGGGCTGCACAGCATGGAGCGTAGGGCCAAGAATATCGTAATGACATTTTATGGTGACAGATGGTAACTACACTTATGGTGGCGAGTATTTCATAAAGTAGATAAAGATCCAATCCCTAGGCGGTACATCTGAAACCCATGTAATGTCGTATGCCGACTATACTTCAATTAAAAAAGAAAGAAAGAAATCGTTTCTGCCAACTAATTCAAGGCCAGGCAGGGTGGTGGACAGAGCCTAAGTCTTTGAGGCCAGGCCAAGTCTAATATTAACCTGTGTCTTTTCTCTGAGTCCTGATTTTCCATCCGTAACGCTGGGCTATTTATACCTCCCTTGCTGAGTTGTGTTAGGGGATTAAATAAGATAAATTATGTTGAAGTCTTAATGCAACGCCTGGCACATAGTAGAAGATCAATAAATAGTAACGAAAATAACAAGGATTTATCATTGTATATCTTTTTGTCTATATCTATCTGCATTCGTGTATTTATTATCAAGTAGGAGGAGTCAGGGTCACTAAGCTGCTGTTCCAGAGGGCTGGTGGGAACTGGAGACATCTAGAGGAGGCGCCAGCCACATCAGGAAACTCTTCTTTCCAATGGATTCTGCAAGGGATTCATGGCCTGGCCTTCTGGTCTTTGCCCTGGGGAGGCATCTTCTAGAAGGCTGCATCTTTAGCCAAGGTTGAGCAAGACAGAACTCATTCCACCCCGCCTTGATGTGGTTGCCTTGCATGAATATACCTCATCTCCGTACACTTGCGAAGAACCCTACCCTGAAATCATGCGATTTCTCGCCAGAGTGTTTGTTCTCGGGGGCAACAGGGACCCTTGAAGAGGCTTGAGTTCCTGCCGTCTCCGGGCTTTGGGGGAAGACGATGCTGAGACGGCGTGCAGTTGCTCTCTTCTGCTGCCTCCTGGCCCGAGCCCCACCATCTACCAGCCTGCGTACTTCAGTAGCCTCTTAACCGGACTTCCGGCTTCCGCCAGACAGTGCAGCGACCGGAGAGCTTCGACGAGGTATGTCGGATCTTGTCACTCCTCAGCTCAAAACCCTTCCGTAGCTCCGCATCCCTCTCCAAGTAAAAGCCAAGTCCTCACAAGGGTGTATGGGCCCCAACATCAACTGGGACCCTCCTCATTTCTTCTCCAGCTCTGTCTGTTACTCTGCCCCGGGCTCCCTTCATTCTAATCCTAACGGCCTTCTTGATGTGTCCTGGATGACCCACGACACCTGAACACTTTGTACTTGCTGTTCCTTCTTTTTGTGGCACTGTTCCTGATTTCCTCATCTCCCTCGGGTCTCTTACTCCAGCCTTTACACCTTCTCAGCGAGGCCCCCTGACCCTTCCCTTCCAGTGCCCGAAGCCACTCCCATGTACTTACATACATGCCTGTCCCGTTTCCTGCTTTATCCTTCTAAGCACTGACCGCCAGCTGATATATTGTATATTTCTACTTCATGGTCTTACTTACATCTGCTTCCCCTAACTAGAATATAAGCACCTTGAAGGCAAGGCATTTCCGGCTCTTTTATTTACAGCTGCATTTAGAACTCTCCTCGGCACATAGTCAATGATCAGCAAATATTGGTTATGTGACTGAATGTAGATAAAATTATAGACCGAAGCACTGCCTGGGGGAAGAGTCCAGCCTTCATCCTTCTAAGAATGACATTTCCAGGAAGACCTGTGAGGTACGAGGTCTTGCAAGCAGAGAAATGGTGGAAAGTTTTCTTGATCCCCAAGAAAACAGCAAGGTCGCGTTTGTTCGACAAGTGTTACTTCGGGTTCTGAAGAGACCTCTGTTTTCTATTCAGACTCACATGGTGTCTTTCTTTCTCCTGGCATTACGCTGTCAGGCGAGGCACCTTTAGTGAGTTAGAAACTGTCATTTGTAATGGCCTCACCACTGGGAGGGGGGGCGGACGTCAACAACTGCTCGGTAGTTCAAGTAATTGAAAGTCTTTGTGCTGGCAAAAGTGACGTCGTGGGACTTGTCTTTCCAGTAGCCGATGAAATGGCAATTGTCATTTCCAAGTTGCATTTTCTCAGAAGGAAAACACAACAGACACTAGGGAGACCTGAAGTCCTGGCTCTGTCTCCGTTGGGTACAGGAAGATGATGTTAACGATGGTGACCGTGATAATAGCTAAGAGGTGCTGAGTGCCACTGCCTCATTTCCAACCCGCGTGATACCCTCCGAATTTCAGGATCAACTTGTCACTTTCTGAGAGAGAACCCGTTGGACCTTGGGAATTTTCTTGAATGTACAGATTTATGTAAGGGTTGTTGTTACATTTGCAATGGTGAGCCTTCCTTCCGCCAATATTTTGAATTTATTTTGATGCTCCTTGAAGAACTCCCATAAAGTTTTACAGCGTTGCTTGTAAAAGTCGTGCACGTTTTGAGATAGAGTGAATTCCAGGCACTTCGGAACGCCTGCTGCTATTACAAATGAGAACTTTTGTCAACATCAGTATCTTGATCTTCTACCCATCATGTTGCACTCTTATAATTTATAAATTCTTTTGTATTTTCTCTGTAGACAATTATATTAACAATGGCTAGGGGTAATGTAGTATTTTTATTTCTGCTTTTGACACTCTTTTACTTCTCGATTTTTCCTAATTTATTACACTTTACAATTTTTTATTTCTACTTTGACCTTCTTTTACTTCTCGATTTTTCTTATTTTATTACACTTCTTGATTTTTCTTATTTTTATTACCCCAATTATGTTGAATAAAACTGGTAATAGAGATTCATTTTCACCTTATTACTGACTTTAAATGTAGTGCTTCTAACTTTTACCACCGTAGAGAGTATTTGCTCTGAGTTTTTGACAGATGCTGTTTATCAAGGTAAAGGCATTCCCTTCAATTTCTGGTCTGCCACGACTTGTATCACGAATAAGAGCTGAGCTGAATTGGAATTTTCTTTCTGCATTTCTTGTTGTGATCATGCTCTCTCTTTAATCTCTGGATACGGAGAATTGCATTAATGCATTTCTCTAATCTCAAACTGCCCTTTATGGGATTAACCCTCCTCGCTTATGAATTTTTTCCTTGCTAGATTTTTTAAAGGATTTTCACATCTCTATTCATAAATAAGCCAGTAATTTTACACTGTAGTGTCCTTGTCTCGCCTCGATGTTACAATTAACTTTTAGTTTCATAAAAAGGAAATCTTCTACCTTTCTTTGTTCTGTGGTAGATTATATACAACATTGATTCTTTGATGACCTGATAAAACTCACCCAAAAAGCCACCTGAGCCTGATGTTTGTGGAAAGTGGTTTGGGGGCTACCGATTACATGGACTCAATGCACTACTTACATTTTCTATTTCTTCATCAGTCAATTTTTATTTCTCTATCTTTCTAGAAGTTTTTTGTGCTGAGTTTTAAAATTTATTTGCATAAAACTATTCACAGTATTCTCATGGTTTTGAAAAGTCCGACTGTATTTGTGGTTATGTTCCCTTTTTGTTGATATTGTTCATTGGACCTTCTCCCTGTATTTTCTTGACTGATCTTGCAGAGTTTTGTCCATGCATCTGTTCAAAGAAGTAGCTCTTAATTTTGCTAATCAAATGATTTTATTTTCCACTTTATTCATTTTTATTCTTTGTTATTTTTCCTATTCTCCTTAGAATTGCCTAATTTCTAAGTCTTGAGTTGAATACTTACCTCAGTAAGTCTTTTATAATCTGTGACTTTGGGACTACGATTGTTTTACTTAGTATCGTTTGTCTTTGTAGCATGAGTTTTGATAACCGTTCTACTGTCATTCAGTCCTAAATCCTTTACTGTTTTCGTTTTCGTTTCTTTTGTGACCCGTCCCTCCCGTAGAAGGTGGCGTTCATTGCTGTTGCCTAATATCCACATACAGGCTAAGATTGGTTCTTTCTTCATAACGCGATCGTATTATGCTCACAGAATGTGATCTGTAGAAGGTTGACCAGTTTTACTCCTTAGGCTTCTGGAATTCCACTTATTCCTTCTAGATTCAGTTCCTTCCTTCTCTAACACCCTTTAGTAGCAAGGATATTTGACTAGTAAACCCCATCAGTCTTTATCTGAACCCTTTTCTCTGATTTTTACTTGCAAGTAATTAACATCTGTACTTTGAAGAGTATTGTCCCTTCAACAACAGGAAGAGATCACCCTATTAGTTACCAGCCTTGATTGTTTTTAATCAGCTCCTGGTCATTCCGATTCCAGTCCTTTTCCCTTGATTTGCTTTTAAGGATTTCCCCCTTTGTCTTTGGTATTCTGCACTTGCAGGACCATATGTAGGAGTATGGATTTCTTTAATTCATTCTCCTCAATATTTAGTATGCTTCTTTTGAGGTCTTATGACAATTCAATTCTAGAAAACTGTCAGCCTTCATCTACAATTTACATATGATATTCCCTCCCATTCTCACCTCCACAGCTCCTTCGAGATCTATTTGAATCTTCTGATTCCAGCCTGTGTGTCCCCTAATCTCTCTTTCATTTGTTCCATCTTCTTATGCCTCCGTTCTGCGCTCCGAGTGAGTTTCTCAGATCTATCCTGTGGGTCCCTAGCTCTCTCCTCTGCTATATTGCATTTGCTCTTTACCTAGTCCTTCGAAATTTCAATGTCAGCGAGTACATTTTTCACAAACACGAAGTTGTTCATCAGAGCCTTATTTATCATTTGAAATTTTAGAAGCTGCCTAAAAAGCGAACAACTCTAAAAGAAGTGGTGCTAAACTGAATTATAGTGCATCTATTTGATAGATAATTATGCAGCCATTACAATTAACAATAACGAAAGGCGTGAGGGGCATCTGGGTGGTTCAGTCGGTGAAGCATCTGACTCTTGATGTTGGCTCAGGTCATGATCTCACGGTCCTGATATTGAGCCCCAAGTCGGGCCTCTCACTGGGCACGGAGCCTGCTTAAGACTCTCCCTCTCCCCCTGCCCCTCCCCCACTAGTGTGTGCACGCATTCTCTCCCTCTCAAAAAAAATCATGAATCAAACAGTAAAAAAAAAAAAGTATTAAAGTAAAAGGTATAAAATTATATATATGTGGGGCATCTGGGTGGCTCAGTCGGTTAAGCATCTGGCTTCGGCTCAGGTCATGATCTCGTGATTCATGGGTTCAGGCCCAGCATCAGGCTCTGTGCTGACAGCTCAGAGCCTGGAGCCTGCTTCAGATTCTGTGTCTCCTCTCTCTCTGCCCCTCCCCTTCTCATGCTCTGTCTCTGTCTCTCAGAAATAAATAAAACGTTAAAAAAAAATACAAAAAAATAAAATTATGTATATGTTATCCCATGAATATAAGTGTAAGCAAAACCCGTGTGCTAATGCCGTGACTGAGATGCCACCTGACTTGTTTCTTACTTTTCGGTCACACACAGAGAGGGAGGGAGACAAAACATAAGAGACTCTTAAATACTAAGAGCAAACCGAAGGTAGAGGGGGGTCTGGGAGGGGGGAGCGTGGGTGACGGGCACTGAGCAGGGCACGGGTTGGGATGAGCACTGGCTGTTGTATGGAAACCAATTTGACAATTAAAAAAAAAAAAAGCTTGGCTTTGAATATTGTCAGCTGGGAACCGAAAAATGCTTTTCTGTTCTGCAAATTGTGCTTTGAAAAAAACACAGATTATAAAGCGTGAGCCACATTTAAATTAACGGAAGACATTGTTTTCCAGCTCTGACTTTTGCTACATAAAAGACGAATGCGCGTTCCCTAAGAGCTGTGTATTTGTTGCTCACAGTAATTTCCCGCATTAACAACATAAGGGCTTTCCTTACCTTCTTTGGGGCGAGAACCTGGTGTTTGGAGAAACTACACACGGGGGCTCAAGGGATATCGGCAACTCGACCTGTCTTTTGATCTGGTCAGTTTCCTTCCTTCCTTCTTCCTAGTGTTTCGGCCGTGTGTTCTCCGCAGATTCTAAGAGTTATGTTATGCGTCCCGCACCAGCACCCTCCCGCCTGATTAAACAACAGAGCAGTGGGGACAATAAACACTGATGAAGGGGAAAACCTCTCCCAAAATTTCAAAATTTTGGACTCGCCACGGGCTGGCCCGGGTTCTCGTTCGCAAGGTGCTCCTTGAGGTTGCGGGTCCTCCGGTCGGACGCCGATTCTCAGCGTGATCATCATCCGTGCTCTTCTGTTTCCATTTACTCTGAAAGGTCAAAAGATGCGGCTGGTTTATGAGTTTATTCGGCCATGTATCACTGCAGGCGGGTCAGCGGGCCGGCGGATGGATGGGCAGTGCTCACCCCCTCATTTAATACTCTTGTCAACTCGGAAGGGATTTTTTTTTTTTTTTTTTACTTTGTGAAAGGCCCATCAGCCATGAATCAGTGAAGTGAAGACGACAGTTGATTTGTGAATTTAGATTCTATAAAGTGACTCCGCTTTGGTGGGCTGTGTAGATAAAGCAACTGTCATGATAAGGTGGCAAGCGCAATTCCACAAAACCAAATTTATTGCGCATTTGAGGAAATCATCCTATTTTAAAATGCCATAAATTCTAAATTGAATATTACTTATGCCTATGAATTTTGATTTATATTTTGAATATTTTTAATGGGATGCTAAATAGCCTGGGTTCGAAGTTATGAGTGTATGCATTTCTTCTCGCGGGCTATTGTGACTTGGCTCAGAATATATTGGCCATTCTTAGGATTTTATTTGTGTGGACGGCGGTGGGGGCGGGAGAATGGATTCGTGCACCTGCTGAGGGTGCCCCGTGGGGAAGGATATGGATGCTGCTATAAAGAAAGGGGGGAGCCGGCTGCAACCTTCCTTCCTCCGAGCTGTCTCGCAAGGCTGCCGCAGAGCTCAGGGAGGGACTTTGTGCACCATCTCGGAGAAGGTTGAAGGAGCCGTAGAAGGGGACATGGAATCCTGGCTCCCGGTGGGCGGCGGGGGGGGGGGGGGGGGTCTGACCCCTACATTAGCTGGCCTCGGAGTGTCTTTCTCTGCAACACTAACGGCCTCAGTAAGTAACCATTTCACCCTTTCCTTGCTCACCGGCTGTCCACATACCAGCCTGTAGCCTGGCAAGCAGGAGGCCCTCCGATAATGAAGACAAAAAAAAACCCCATTTCCCAGAATGCTTTAGACGGTCAGCTTTTCCGGAGAGTTCAGCTCTCCCTTTAACAGTTAAAAAGGAAACCCTTGGAATTCCCATCCTGGAGCATTGAAGAAAAGTTACACCCAATTGGCTGCCTCCAAGGAGAAAGATCGGGAAAGATTCTTCCGGCCCGTAATTGAAAATTGACAGCTTTGCAGGGTCTCGGTGGACGGTGGCCTCGGGTAGCATCTGCCAAACCAGCGGTGGCAGGAGAGCTCGGGTCGGAAGCTCACGAAGGCCAGTGTCAGGGCCGCCTCCTTCCTCCGCGCCGACCTCACCCAGCACCGGCCCTGGTGTGGAGCAGGCGGGGAGACCATCAGAGCCTAAGGTCAGGACTTCCCCGGCTCACACTGGAGCTGTTCTGCCGTCGATCCTCCAGGGGAGCGGCTGGTCTCACGTCCAGAGCAACTTCCTGCCCGTTGCCGAGATTCCGCAGAGCCGGCCGAATATGCCCAGGAGGGCCTGGTAGACCCCCGGAGGCCTCCGACTCCTTTGGAGATACTTCTCATCACTGCTGTGCCTTGAGCACTGGTGGAGTGAGCATGGTACCTGCCAGGAAGGCTTTAAAACCTCTGTGTAAGGGGATGTCTTTGAACTTTCTGGATCTGAGTCCTCTTCGGTCCCAAAGCCCTCCCCCCCCCCGCCCCCCGCAAATGTGTGTCCTTCTCTGCATTTTTTCCTGTGCTTCTCTTCCCATGGGGCCTCATGAATAAGAGAAACACACAAGCGGACATTTTTTTAAAAAGATAAGTGAATTCTCCAGCATAGCCTAGTCCCCATCTCTGACCACTACAGCTACCTGGGCGGTGTAGACAACTCGGGCAGCTGAAGGGCACTGATAATGCGATTCCATCTGTGGCCGGCACTGGCCAAGACGAGCTGAGTCTGGCTGCGAAATCCCCCCACGTGGTTTCTCCAAGTGTCTGGGCTTCCTCACGACATGGTGACTGCATTCCAAATGTGCGGGTCCCGAGTAGGGGAGAAAGGCAGCAAGAGACAGAGAGACACACACACACACAGAGACAGACAGGGAGACACATAGAGTGAGAGAGAGAGAGGGATAGAGAGAGTCAGACACACACACACACGCAGAGAAAACGAAGCAGAAGCTGTGTCCTTTTTTATGACCCCAGAAGCCACAGAGAATCTATGTTGTCACCTTCTGTTCATTAAAATCAAGTCACTAAATCTGACCCACATTCAAGGGAAGGGAAGTAAGCCCCCGCCATCGGCAGGCGCAGACCTATTGAAAACCACCATATGAGGTCATTCTGGGGAGCAACCATACCCTATCCCCGGTGGATCTGCTTCTGGGCGGAGCCCGAGACCCTGCCAAACTCAGCTGGCGACTCTTCTGAAGCCACCCGAGGGCGGTGGAGCCTGACGAGCCACCTCCCCCCACGACAGGTGCCCAGCATCTCCCGTGGTGCCATTTTCTTGGCTGCAGGGACTTGGAGAGAGGAGTTCACGAGCAAGCCCGAGGCCTCCTCCAGCATTCTGAATGCCATGTCATTCCTTCCAGAACGTTCCTACAGGGGAGAAGTAGAGGTAGCTGTGCCTTCTCCTGCCCCTTTTTTTGTGTGTGTTTGGTAGGCTCTGTTCACCCTTTAAGGCTCATCTCCCTTTTGAAAATACGCCAGGGTGCCCCAGGTAGAGATGATTCCCTCGGCTCTCTGTGTGCCCACAGTCTGTGGTTCTCACGTCCTTCACGGCACTGCGGTGTCCGCTCTCTTATCTTCTAGATGGTGGGTGCCCCCAGGGTGGGAACCTTGCTCTTTCCCCAGCCACAAACATAGCGCCTGGAATGTGCTAGGTGGTTATGGTCCATAAATGTGGGCTCAGAAGACCTGAGAAAAGTGAGCAGTTGTTTTAGGCTAGAATTTTCGAGAATGGGATGTGTGCAAGCTTAACTTCAGGAGATCCTACGAAGGGATCCTATAAAACGATCGTTTGCGTCAAACGAATTTGAAAAACCTCCCCTCTTCTTCAATTCCCCCTCGGAAGCTTATAGAGCATAAAAAACACTCAAATGGTGTCGAGCGTGGTTGAAGAGCTTAAAAAATGGGAGCTCCGGGGCGCCGGGGCGGCTCAGTCGGTTGAGCGTCAGACTTCAGCTCGGGTCATGATCTTGCGGTTCATGAGTTCAAGCCCCATGTCGGGCTCTGGGCTCACAGCTTGGAGCCTGGAGCCTGCCTCTGACTTCGTGTCTCCGTCTTTCTCTCTCTGCTCCTCCCCCGCTTGGGCTCTGCCTCTCTCTCCCTCAAAAATAAAAACTTAAAAAACATTAAAAAAATTTAAAAAAAAGTGAGTTCTGAGGTCAGCCTGGATTTGAATTCTGGCCACATCCTTGTGCAAGTCACTAAACAGATGTGCCTCTTTCCTTTGGCTACAAAACGGGAATGATAGGATTATTCCCTGCCTCACAAAGATATTGTTGCTGAGAAAATTAACTAAAAGAATTCACGAAAGGGACTTAGATGTGTTAGGAATTCACAGAGTTAGGAACTAGGCAATATATGGTGAAAATCTATGTCTAAATAAGACTCCTGGGACACCTGGGAGGCTCAGTCGGTCTAGGCCTTGGACTTCTACTCAGGTCATGACCTCGCGGTTTGTGCGTTCGAGGCCCCGCGTCGGGCTCTGTGCTGACGGCTCAGAGCCTGGAGCCTGCTTCGGATTCTGTGTCTCCCTCTCTCTCCGCCCCTCCCGTGTGCTCTCTCTCTCTGTCTCTCTCGAAAATAAATAAACATTAAAAAATTTTTAAATAAAACTTCCCAAAACTTCTTCAACAAAAATTCCAAATGATAAGAAAGTTTGGGGATCCGGTTTAAACCCAGCGTGTCTTGCTTTCTCAGGAGGCATCGGGCAATGTCGCTCTTGGAATCGAGAGCATCTCAGTGTCTAGGAAACACAGGATTTCCTCACTTAGCATTGGGGTGGGTACCCTCGAACATTTAACAAACCGATCCGCGGGGAGGGTGGCCACTCAGATCCACCGCCAAGCGCCAAGTGCTGACCCAGTGTGTAGAAAGCCCATAAAATCGAGGCCGAATGCGATCCGTTCAAAAGCCAAATCATAAACAGACTCTGCCCTTTGGGCTAAGATTTCAAATTTGCGGTCACAGGCAGGGATCATCTTTTCTTTTTCCTTTCTGGAAAAGAAAAAAATTCTTTTCTGTCCTTCCCCAAACCCAAACCTCCCCCAGGGTTGCCACGTCAGATAACGGCGTGTCGGCGCGGTGGCGTGATTGGAAAAGTTACTCGAGATCTAGAGGCTTAGGCCAAAGCTGTGTTCCCGGTCTGCCGTTGCTCGACCAGAAAATAGATACCAGGGACTGAAAAAGACCAGGGGGCTTGTTTGAAGCAGCCGAGGGCCCAGCTGAAACGACGTGGCAGCGATCGGAATATGCTTTCCTTTGGGAAAACGTCGCTCAGCCTCTTGCGGCCGAATGTCCAAGTCGTTATGGATTATTTTTCCGCACGACGCTCCCCCTCCCCAAATTTTTATAAATCAGAACCGTCCCATCTGGCTTCGGAGTTTGTGTGGCGGGAGGGAGGCGCGTTTCGTGCTGGAATAAATCGTCCCGAGGAAAGAAGGGTCTTAGGGCAGACGCAGCCTGCTGACGGAGTGCAGGCAAATGGGGGCCTGGCGAGGCTTTCCTTCAGAGGCTGCTTTGAAAACCGGCTTTCATGTGACGATCAGACGCTTTATTGCCTTGACTCGGGTGACCTCATCTACCAGAATGAAGTCATCCGTCCCGCCAGGGAAGACAAACCTTCGTTCCAGAGAATCAATCAGGCCCATCAAGGGCCCCGCTTCCCCCCTTATCTGCAGCCGAGGAGGGAGCGCGCCGGTATAAACCTGACAGGCCCCCGGGAGCCCCCGTTCTGCACGTTCCACTAAATCAAAGAGGATCCCGGAGACTCCCGGAACACCAGCTTGCTCCCGGAGAGGCGCGGCCGGACACCGTTTCCGACTTGGGCGATTGTTTGGAATCGAGGGGTTTCTGGAGAACGAAACCATGGCGTCCCGCGAACTTCGGGGGTTTCTCCTTCTTGATATTAAACTGTTAACTCCTGCCAGCGAGGAACGCCAGGCTCGTGATCGCTCGCCCTCGCCTTTTCCTCCCGGGCTGCTGCACGTCCCATAAACAGTCCAATTAGGAAGCCAATGAAAATGAGAACGAGGCTTCCTGAATTACCTGGCGGTGGAGGCAGCCCTGCCTTTTCGCTGTCGACCAGCAAACGGTTTTGACTGCTGCTGCTGTAGGGGCCGACGGAGGACGGGCTGAGGACTGCCCACGGGCTGAGCTGCGGCGAGGGGGACAGCCTACGGTGCTCCCTGGGACTGCTCGGTGGGTGCCGGAGGAGGAGGAAGCTGTGCCTGGGTGACTTTCTTGCAAGCCGGAAAGTACAAATCAAAACGGAGTGCCGTGCCTGGACGCGTCTTCTCTTCCTGCGGCCGGAGCGCCGGGGCGTCGTCCGCGGTCAGAGAGGACGTTCCTCCCCTAGGAAACGGGCCACCCGCCTCGCGGTCCCGGAAGCCTCTCCCAGGCGTCCCGTCACTAGATCCTTCCACAGGGGAGCCCTCCCTGTGGTCGCAGGATCCTCAGGCTGGCAAGGAAGAAGCTGACCTTGGCCAAGGTCACAGACCTCCTCGTTCGTCCCTTCAAGAGACAGCGACCTCCAGCGACCGTGCGACTCAGAGATACCCTGGGTCATTTCCCCCCGGGTTCCCACAGCGCCCCGCACACGCCTCCAGTTTAACCCTCTGGCTTTGAAACGAATCCCAGTGCCGGGCACACGGCAGGTGGCAGGGGCTCCGACAGGGGGATAGCGGCGGGGCCCGGACTCGGGCCTCTGCTGCTCCCACCCGACCGCCGGGATTCACGAGTCCTGGAAGCAAGGGGAGCGCTACGGATTCCTTTTCCTGAAGGGCGTGTGCGCGCGCACGCGTGTGGACAGTGTGTGGATGCACGTGTGTGCACGTGTGTTCGTGGAAGAGAGAGCTCATCGACGGAGCGTTCCTCGTTCTCCAGGGCCTCTGTGAATGGCTGAGGCCATCTGGAACCCCACTCGTAAAGTTGGCTTTGTTTCTTGCTGCTTAGAGGGTTCAAGGGAGGAACACAGCTTGGGCGCGCAGCGAGCGGCTGAAAGGTCAGGAGGCAGCGCCCTATAAGAGTCCGTCTCATTTTGCGGTGGCACTAACCACCTCTCTCTTCATGCTGAGAGGCTTTGCCACGTCTTCGTTCTCCCTGCCCGGATTCTGAGCTCCTTAAAAATAAACACGGGGCCTCTTTGCTGCTGCAGCCCTCACGACCCTGGCCCAAGGTGGCCCCTCACCTTATCACGGACAGGTGAACGCCCCTTTCTTGAATGTCTCTGACCTTCTCCGCTGGGAGTGACTTTTTTGCACCTGTGATGTCTGGGCCCGTCTTACTGAAATCTGAAACGAGGCGGCGGCTTCGGGACCGGGATTTGAGCCTGTAACGTCAGCATCTTGTATAAAACCCTGAGTCTCATCTCACTTCTTCCAGTAGAACCATGTGGGCAAGTCGCTTCATCTTCTCGAGCTTCTGCTTCCTCATCTTTAAGCCATACGTGATAACGGTACCTGAGCGGAGGGTCGTTGGGATCGAATGAACCGATGTCCGCCATGTGCGTAGAGCGGGGCCTGCTGCGTGGCAGGTGCCACACACGTAAGCTGTTCTGGTTCCTGGGCTGTGGTGCTTGTCCAAGCCATTTGCTTCCTACTGGCAAGACCAGCCCTGGATTGTGCAGAGGGCAGCGCCGGTTGGAAGGGGCCTCGAGAAACTTCCAGTGCTCTCGGCATCCGTGCTGGACCCTGCAAAAGGTTGGTTTCCATGGCCTGGGCATTTGGTACGCGGGAAGCACTGTGCATTGGGTTTTCACATGTCCTATCTCATTCGGTACGATGAGCACCCTTGGCTTAAATTTCTGGAGGTTGGAAGCCCACCCCGTCCTAAGGTTTCCACTAAGAGGTAGCACAGCAGAGGGATTCGGAGTCTGAACACATCGTATTTGAATCCCAGCTCTGCAGTTTGGATGAACTATGTAAACTCTCTCTGCCTCGTCTTCTCCGTCCATGAAATGGGGATAACAATGGTGCCTGCCCGCCAGGGTTTTATGAGGATTAAGTGAGGGAATATTGATAAAGCTTCTTTTTTAAAAAAATGTTTATTTATTTTGAGAGAGAGAAAGAGAGGGCACACGAGTGGAGAATGGTCAGAGGGTGAGGACCCAAGCAGGCCCCGCGCGGTCAGCCCAGAGCCCGATGCGGGACTCGAACTCTCGAACCTGCGAGATCATGACCTGAGCCAAAATCGGAAGTTGGATGCTTAACCGGCTGAGCCGCCCCGGCGCCCCCAGTGGAGCTTCCTGAAGACCGTCTGACATGTCCAAGTCCCAAAGAAGGCCATGAGGAAGAAACTGAACTTTTATGACGACTCCATGTCAGAAAGTTCTCTCTTCGACTGATCTAAAATCCGTCCTTGCCCCTCTCTGGGGTCGAGCAAGGGTCCTACGTTTGGGAAGTCCTCGGTCCTTGTGCCTCACCATCTCAGTGGATTTCCCAGCCACGTTACCTGCTGAAGTGACTTCCGTTATCTGAGCTCGTATTTCCTCCTCGATTAAATGCGTGCCGTCGCCACAGTGTGGCTTAGCTTCCAGAAACTTAGCAGTCTTGAACTCAGTGGTGACAGACCCTGTGTGGGCCAGGCTCATGCTACCCCACACGCTGATTCACAGTAACGAGGACTTGTGCCTCGGGTGACATCCCGACATGTCGCTTCACAAGGGTCGGGGTCACTGGCAAGAGGCCCGGAAACTTTAGCATGATCCAGAACCGCCAGGACGATCTTTCCAAAGCACAACTTTGATGACGTCTGTCCCCAGCCTAAGTGGCTTGCCATGAGTTATTCCCTTGACTTTTCCTGCCTCATTCTCCTTCATTCCCCGCTCTCCCAGCCCCACCCTGGCCCAAATTTCCATGTTCTGTCTGGAGCAGTGCTTCTCAAACGTGGGTGAATGTGCCCCCCACCCCACCCCCGGGAACATTTAATAATGTCTAGAAACATTTTTGATTGTCACAACCCAGGGAGGGAGTGGCACCGGCACCTGATGGGTAGAGGTCAGGGGTGCGGCTCAACCTGCCTAACAGAACCGCGGAGGCCCAATGTCAATGCTGCTATGGTTGAGACACTCTGGCCTGGAGTCTGCTTTTCCAGAGAATAGTTCCCACCAGCTAGCCACTCACCTGTGCCTACTTGTATCAGTCTGTAGAGACTGGGTTATAGTGCAGTAACACACACCCATATCTTAATGGCTTAGCTCCACAGGGTTCATTCCATACTAATGCTCCATGTCCCCCGCAGATTGGGTAGGGAACTCCAATCTGTCTCGTTCTCGCTCTGGGACCTGAGCCAAGGGAGCAGGCACCCTTGGAACGTTGCAGATTGCAGTTGCAGAGGGAGGGTGCATGACAGATTGCTCACGGGTGTCACTTTTGGCTCACGCATTATTGGCCAGTGCAAATCACATGGCCATGCCTAACCTCAAAGAGGGCGAGGGAAGAAGACGTAGGGGAAAGCTCCTTGACACTGGTCTTGGCAATGACTTTTTTGGCTATGACATCAGAAGCACAAGCAACAAAAGCAAACAACAGACAAGTGGGACTACATTAAACTAAAAAGCTTCTGCACAGCAGAGAAAACCATAAACAAAATGACAAGGCAACGCACAGAATGGCAGAAGGCATTTGCAAGCCAGATACCTGATAAGAGGCTAATAACTAAAGTACACAAGGAACTGTTACAACTCAATAGCAAAAAATATCTGATAAGATAATGGACAAAGGAACTCTATAGACATTTTTTTTTTCCCAAAAAGACATACAAATGGTCAACTGGCACATGAAAAAGTGCCCAACCCCCAACTCCACTAACCGTCAGCGACACGCAAATCAAAACCACAGTGAGAGACCACTTCACGTCCGTTAGAATGGCCGTTCTCAAGAAGACAAGAGATAACAAGTGTTGGGGAGGATGTGGAGAAGAGGGAGCGCTGAGGGACTCTTGGTAGGACTGTAACTGGGGCAGCCAGCATGGAAAACGGTCTGGACGTTCCTCCTCCCAAAATTAAAAATAGAACTTCCGCACGATCCAACGATTCCACTCCTGGAATCTAAGGAGACAAAAACACTGTCTCAAAGATATGTCTGCACGGCATGCTCATGGCACCGTTGTTCACAAGAGCCGAGATAGGAAAACAACGTAACTGTCCATTGGCAGATGAATGGATAAAGACGGTGTGAGGACAGCCCAGCGCCCATGTCCCCTTTGCAGGCTGGACCTGCAAGGACATCAGAAGTCTGTAATTGATGGGACAGGCCCGTCCTGTCCTCTTGACCCAGCCCATTCCGCCTCCTCCTGTCAGTGCTTCCCAAGTTCCAAGCTGACCTCCCCTCCGATGGATCGAGTCCCTGTTAGATATGCTTATAACACTGACCGGTGTGCATCAAACCCAGCTCTTCCTCCCCCCGACCCAACCCTGGTGAGATCTGCTTTCTAAAGCAACATTTTCCCAACTTCTGTCACTTACTTAAGACTTTCCCAATTTGGGTCGTATCTTTGTCCCACTTCCCCTATAATTTTTTTAATGTTTATTTTATTTTTGAGAGAGAGAGACACACACAGAGCATGAGCAGGGGAGGGGCAGAGAGAGAGGGAGACACAGAATCTGAAGCAGGCTCCAGGCTCTGAGCCGTCAGCACAGAGCCCGATGTGGGGCTCGAACTCACAAACCATGAGATCATGACCCGAGCTGAAGTCAGGCCGCTTAACCGACTGAGCCACCCAGGCGCCCCTTCCCCCTATAATTTAACTAAACTCCTATGTTCACCTAAATAAATTTATTTCCAAACAGGGACACTTTGGTCGTAGACAGATGGATGATAGAGAGTTATAGACCAATCCCTGAGTCATTAGTCCCTTTGGGAGATTCTAGGGAGCCACTTAAATATTTGCCAAAACTGACAAATCAAGCATCTATCTTGCCTTTTCTGTATGACCTGTATCTCAGGGTGTCCAAAGAGTTGATGCAGAAAAGCTTTTCCTTATAGAAGTTTTCTAGCGAATAAATGAAGAAGGAATGTTTGGAAGTGGATCAACGCTCTGCTGGAAGACAGCAGACAAACTTCCTAATGAAAGAACACAAACGATCAATGAAATGACCTCGCAAAAACATATTAAACTAAAATCTGATCGAGCTTCCAGACCTAACTACCCATGTTCCACAAGGGACACCAGAACTCGTCAAGTGGTCTGCAGGATGCAATCGGCAAATCTAAATTGTGGAGGGCTCTACACAACGAATGACCTTGCTTCTTTAACACAACCATAGCGTCCCCCCCCAAAAAAAAAACCCTGCAAGTTAAAAAAGAAAAAGAGAAGCACCTGAGTGGCTGAGTTGGTTAAGCGTCCAACTTTGGCTCAGGTTATGATCTCTCGGTCTGTGAGTTCGAGCCCCACGTTGGGCTCTGTGCGGACAGCTCAGAGCCTGGAACCTGCTTTGGATTCTGTGTCTCCCTCTCTCTCTGCCCCTGCTCTGCTCATGCTCTGTCTCTCTCTCTCTCTCTCAAAAATAAATAAGTATTTTTTTAAATGTTTATTATTGTTTAGAGACAGAGACGGAGCATGAGTGGAGGAAAGGCAGAGAGAGAGGGAGACATCAGCACAGAGCCCGATGCGGGGCTCGAAGTCACAGACCGTGAGATCAGGACCCGAGCCGAGGCCGGACGCTTAACCGACTGAGCCACCCAGGGGCCCCGATCTCAAAAATAAAAAAAATATTAAAAAAAAGAAAGAGAGAGAGAGAGAGAGAGAGGAAAAACCCAAAGGCCAAGAGAGCCTGATATGACATAGAAAATTACAAGTCTCTTTTGGATCCTGATTCCAAGAAATCAGGTCAATGTGAACAGTTGCCTGGTGATGTCATGAAATTGACAGTAATTATTGTTAATTTTTCAGATGTGATATCGTTAATATTTTTAGACGTGATGATTTTGTAGATGTGAGTGTATTTTTTAAAGTCCTTATATTTTGGAGAAATACCCCGAAATGCTTTCAGAATGGAAGGACTCGATGCTCTGCTTGGCATGAGCCACCATTGGTGGTGGGCTGTGGGCAGAAGAGGAGACAGCAGTGGCCGAGTGTCCGTGATGTTGAAGCTGAGACTCTTTCTATTATTCTCCTTATTTTTGAATATCTTTAAAAATAAAAAGGTCTACAATAAATAATAAAAATAAATAAATAAAAGGAGGGGCGCCTGGGCGGTTCTGTCGGTTAAGCGTCCGACTTCGGCTCCGGTCGTGATCTCCCGGTTCGTGGGTCCGAGCCCCGCGTTGGGCTCTCTGCAGTCAGAGAGCCGCCGTCCTCTCTCTCTCTGCCCCGGCCCCCTCTCAAAAATAAGTAAACTTTTAGGAAATAAAATTTAAAAATAAAAATAATTTTTAAAAATAAATAAAAACCAGGACGATGTAATAGAATGACGGCAGCGGCAGGGTTAGGGAGACCCGGGAAGCCTCTCTGAGAAAATGCACGCAGAAATGAATGACAAGGAGCCAGGTGCAGGAGAGTACAAGGGAGGAATATTCCAGGCAGCAGATGTCCAAGGCCACCAAGATTACTCGCCATTGTCTACGAAACAACCTTGTGGAGCCTGGTAAAATGCCCCGCATCCATTTTCTAAATTATATGATCAGCCAAGAGAAGATGTCTAATTAGCAACTGAAAATATTGCTGCTTTGAAAACGATGCTAATTTTCAGCAGGCCGCCTTCTCTCCAAACGGAGATGTGTGTAGAAACCTTCTGCTTTGGATTACAATTTCAAGTTGTTGTTTTTTTTTTTTTATCAAAACTTTGATTAAAATTATTTTAATTAAAAAAATTTTAATTGCCTTCTTGGCATCGCTGGCCGTCTGATTCCACCGCTGGGGACCCATCCCTCCACCTGCCGGAGTTCCACAGGCTACCAGCTCCACAGCCGCGTGTGGGTAAATAAAAGGAAAATACCGGTTTTTATATTTGTGAAATACTGCGCCAATGCGTGTAGTGTAAAATAGCCCGGTGTGGTCCCAGCTGAATAGTAAGAGGGTGATTTATTCCCAAGGCTCTGTTTCCATTTTTGCTGTTTACGATAGCATATCGAGGGAGCTTTTTGATTGAATTACCACCTTGTATTCAGGCTGGGACCATGCATTATTACATATGTAAGTATAGCTGTTCATGCAAATGAGCTTTCCTAATGAAATGAGAGGCGGTTTATTTTTCCTTGCATAATGGGTGGTTCTGAGAGGCAGATTTCTTTTCGAAAAGTGACTACAAGCTTATTTTTCAATTCGTCTCCACCCGAGCCGGCCCCCCCCCCCCTCCCCGGATGATTCAGGTCCTCGGATCTTTAAGCTTCCCCACGCTAATGCGGAATTTTTTTTTTTCTTTTTTAAACTGAAATCAATTTCCGTGTGATTTATCATCAGAGAATTGCCTTATGTAAAATGCTTAAGTGAATGAAGTAATAACTTTCGGCCTATCAGTTCGAGAGAGCAATTTTCACTCTCTCGGTTCTAAATAAACGGTGAGAGCCCGGGTCACATTTTCGTTTTATTCACTGCGCTGCGTGCTTTAGTTATTACTGAGTTTTGGAGTGTCTATTGGCTTCCAATGAGCCGAATTACTTTTAAATATTGCTGAATTTTATTTGATGCAATCTGAGTTACTTGGCATGGTGTCACCTGCTCCTCTGTTATTCCCCCACCTGAACCAGCTGGCCACGGCTGCGGTTTCTCGCACTCTTCATAAATGAGGACACCGGACGCCGAGCCGCGGGTCTCTCTAGGCACGTGAAATTCACTGCAGCTTCCCTGCTTTGGAAGTCGATGGAGGATTTGCTTAGTAAATACTTGCCCGGGAACGGCAGAGGGGGAACCAGGCTCAGGGAGGAGCCACGCGGGAACGTTCCTCTCCCATCTCTGAGGCGCCCAAGGCTCGGGGGGGAGCTGATCCCCAGGCTGGAGTTTGCCCGCCAAGCCTTCTGCACAAATTGTCGGTTTGGAGATTCGCCGGACGGCGCCCTCTGAGAGCACGATGGGAGTTTAGGAACAATATTATAATAGTAATCAGAAAAGTAGTCCTGTTTATTATACTTACAATAAATAATATATGATAAACAAATATGTTATACTAATATACAGGATATATATGCTAATAATAGTAGTAGTAATAATCTTATTTATCTAGTATACTCATAGGTAAATAAGATGTAATAATAAATACATGTGTTACACTAATATATAGGATATATACACTACTAATAATAGTAATACTCCTTTTTATCTACTATACTCATAGTTAAATAAGATCTAATAATGAATATATGTGTTACACTAATATATAGGATATATATACTAGTAGTAATAGTAATACTCCTTTTTATCTACTATACTCATAGTTAAATAAGATGTAATAATAAATATATGTGTTACACTAATATATAGGATATATATACTACTAGTAATAGTAATACTCCTTTTTATCTACTGTACTCATCGTGGTATCTCATTTAATCTCCACAACAACCCTCCAAGGTAAGAACCACTATCATTTCCATTGTACAAAGAAAGAAACAGAGGCTCTGAGAAGCTAAGGAGCTTGGCCAGGGTCACCCAGGTGATGACGCGCGGCGGAACGGAGGTTTAAAACCAGTCGGGCGAGCATTCTTATTTCAAACCCGTAGAGGAACGATTTTTCACAGTGCTGGTGCGAATCCCCTAATCTCCCATTCTGCAGGAGAGGAAGGAGATTGCGTAGCCACGTGGTAGGTTAAAGGTCGGAACTTCCAAAGTCAGACACATCTGGTTCCGTCCCAACTCTGGGACTGTCACTCACGCTGCATGGCCGGGCATGAGTTGCGTCGCTGCGGTCTGCCTCAGTTTCCCCATCTGCCACATGGAGACGCCTGTGATAATATCGCTATTATGAAGAACTAATGAAGCAATGCGATGCTCAATGGAGCAGGACCTCTTGGCACCGGCTGTCCTTAAACTAAAATCTTACACCGGATTTATTCAGGTGGGAGCTGGCTCTGGACCTATTTTAAAGGAGCTTATCAATTTGCATTTCTAATTACCCTCTAACTACCTGCCTGGCCCGGCCTCTGAGGACTTGCTCGGGCGATTGATGTGATATCACTTAGAAATTTCTTTGAGTTCTTCAGAAGAAAGGTTTTTTGTACAATCCAGCTGGTGGTGTGACCGTTTAGAGGACTCTGAAAACCTAACTGTACCGCTGATATGCTCACAGGGAGTTGAAAGGGGGATTATCTTTGAAGACTTGAGAATGTTGATGTTTGCAAATATTTTCTTGCTGCCTCTCCTAATACTGCGAATTGACTGCTGAGCTAATGGGCAAAAGATGACATCACGCCTTTTAAGTGCAAGCGCTAGAGGAGCCACTTAGAGTAATTAGGAAATCCTTAAACAAGTGTTTGCAGAGTATTGGCTAACCCTTAATGTTTGCTTTTTTTTTTTTTTTTCCTGGCATCCAGCTCCACAAAGCTGACCTTGAATAATTATCTACGCGCTGGCTACGCGCTGGCTTTCAGCACCAGGAGCAGAGAGGCTCTGGGCTGCCATCTGGTTGCGTGGGGACAAGACCCCGGAACAGAAGTGCTATTAGGGAGCAAGGCGCTGGTTGGAGGAAGCGCTCCCACGCCGCGCATAGACGAGTGGCGGGAGGCCCCTGCTAAATGCTCCAGCAAAAAAGCTTCGGTTCTCTTTCCTCTCGCTTCCAAAATGACTCCCTGGCTCTTTTGAAAGTCTGCTGAATAAACTTTCAGTAGGGGTGGCTCAGTCAGTTAAGCACCAGCCTTCAGCTCAGGTCATGATCTCGGGGTTTGTGGGTTCGGGCCCCATGTGGGGCTCTGTGCTGACACCTTGGAGCCTGGAGCCTGCTTTGGATTCTGTGTCTCCCTCCCTCTCTGTCTGCCCTTCCTCTGCTCGCATTCCGTCTCTCTCTCTCTCTCTCTCTTAAAAATGAATAAACATTAAAAAAAAATTGTCTATAACTGGCCTGGATTCCACTAGTCATCATGGCCACTGGTGACTGAGAAAAGTTGGCTTTCTTAGGAGGATTCTTTGGCCCGTTTAGGAGAGTAGGTAGAATGATCTGAACTCCTGTCTTTTGGACCCAAGTCTATAGTGAGATGGATGAGCAGGGGGGAGCTAAGCCTGGGGCTGATGTTCAATCTTTTGGTATCTAGATCAGTGTATGGAATCTTCTGGAAACCTATTTTTTTTTTTTTTTTGCCTTAAAGAAGACCATAGATAGATAGATAGATAGAGATAGAAATAGATAGAAAATTCCTTTCTGTTTATACAAGCAACGTGACTCTCTTGTAGAAAAGTCGGAAATTATAAAAACGGTAAAATAAGTCAGGGGGAAAAGTTCACGAGCTTACCTCCCAGCGCAACTCCTGAGGGTTTTTTGTTTCTTCTGCATTTTTACATAATTGAGACAATGTTACGTGGACACTTGGGTGTTTAGCAATTTTCAGGCCGTTATTGGCCTTTCCCCAGGCTTTGGCTAATAGTGTCATTACCACCCCCCTCACCACCCACCGCCCGCCGCCGCCACGGGGTTGTGCCATCATGTGTGTAACCATCCCCCTAGCTGTGGGCCTTCAGGCTTCTTTTCGGTGTTTGGTTATTATAAACCATGCCAGGTCGGACATCTTGCCACCAGCCTCTCTGCCTCTTGGCCAAGTTCGGCCTGTGTAGCGAACCGGCAGGTGCCGGAAACTTCCTAGGTCCCTCATCATACGTACGCGTATACACACGTGTAAGACTGTTTCAGCAGGTGAGGCTCACGACTGCCTGGGTTATGTTAACTTCCAACACGGGGCTTTTCGGATACTCGAGAGGCAAGAGGAAATAAAAGCCACATGTTGTCTCGTGACCATGTGACCGTCTCTTGGAGAGTCACTTGGTTTCAGAAAAACGGGTTACGTCAACGAGCCTAGGCAGAAGGTGCTGCTCTGAAAACCTGACCGACCAGACTTCCTCGATCTTGTTTACAGTGACCGCTTGGTGTCTGGTGCCAACCTGCAGCAGGGAGCCAGGACCACATGGACGTTGTAAACAGGTCTTTTCCCCAAGGGAGAAGAATGGGGAGCCTTCCCATCGGCGGATTCGAGTGCTCCGCGTCCTGGCACGTGGAGACTCCAGTTGCGCCCAGGAGATGCCAACTGTGGTCAGGGCTGTATCAGGTTGTAGCGTTGGAGGAAATGCAGACCAGCCGTCTAGATGTTTACAGGATGTTGGGTGCCCAGGGCAGTGCTCACAGAGGACTAGGCCGTCCTCCCAATGGAGGACCTCGGCTCACGGGGATTGCGGGGAGCCTGGAAGGTGCGGGATTAGGCCCCAGTGCAGTCTCCCCGTCTCCCCTTGTACATCCCGGGGCTCTTTCCTTCTGTAGGAGAGTCCTTTCCTCTCCTGGATACCTGTCCTGGAGCGCTTCGGGAAGCGAGCAGAGAGAACAACGGTGTGGGGCATGAGCCCCTCATCTGCGCATGCCCACAGGCGAGGCAAAACTCCACCATCACTCCTTCCCTACTCTTCTCTTTCTGCTCTCTCTTCGACCCTTCCCGCCACCGCCCCCCCTCCTCTTCTCTCTCTTGCGTGAGTATTAGGCCTGACTGTTTCGTGGCCAGAAGCAGTTTCAACTCCATGGATGTTACTCGCTGGGCCGGAGACCCAGAAACTCAGCCTTCGGTTCTGCCGATCGCAAGAGCTGCTTGAGAACAGGGGTCCCGTCAGGGTGCCTGGGTGCGTCAGCGGGGCGGGGGGGGGGTGAAGCGTTGGGCTCTTGGTTTCGGCTCAGGTCATGATCCCATGATTCGTGAGATGGAGCCCCCCATCTGGGTCCCTGCTGAGAGTACGGAGCCTGCTTAGGATTCTGTCTCCCTCGCCCTCTGCCTCTCCCCCACTCAACGCTGTCTGGGTCTCTCTTAAAATAAATGAATAAACTTAAAGAAAAAAAAAGAACAGGGGACCCCAATCACTAATTCCTCAGGGGCAAGTCTTAATCCTCAAAAAGCAATAATGAGGTTTAATGGAGCTCAACTGGAGAGGAGAAGCCCCAATTGTCTTTTCAGATGCAAAACGATTTAAATCCCCAAAGAAACCAAATGCATACAAAGATGGGGGGCGGGCGGAGAGCATTTCCCGGAAGTTTTAGAGCACAGAGATTCAGATCTTCTGCTGTTATTTTTTTTAAATGATGTTCAAGTTTCACACGGTAATCTCCTGATAACTGTGTCTTATGCTTGTATTTATTCCTCAAACTCCTAGGAAAATACTCTGTACAGATTTAGTTCATTCACGCATCTTTTTATTTTTTTAAGGTTTTTTTTTTTAATGCTTATTTATTTTGAAAGAGAGAGACTGAGTGCCCACACACAGGCAGGGGAGGGGCGGGGAGAGAGGGAGACAGAGGATCCCAAGTGGGCTCTGTGCGGACAGCAGAGAGCCCAATGCGGGGTTCACAGTCACAAACTGTGAGGTCATGACCTGAGCGGAAGTCGGATGCTTAACCGACTGAACCACCTTGACTCTCCGTGTCTTCAACTGTTTGTTGAGTTGCTCATATGCTCAGTACCATGTGGGGAGAAGGGGATACAACCATGAGCAGAATCAACCTCATCCTTCCTTTTTTGGAGGGCGCAGCCTGGCGGAAGTTGAATGTTAGACAAATAATCACACATGCATGAATTATTATAACTCTTGGTAAACGCGGCCAAGAGAAAGTGCGGTGATTTGCACTGGAGGCGGGAGAGGGCGGTAGAAGGGGAGTCAGCAGAGGAGGTTTCCTTCGGAGATGGTTTTCCAGCTAAGCCTGAAGGATATGGATGGGACTTCAGCAGGAAAGGAGCAAGAGCAAAAGTGTTCCGGGCAAGCCAGAACATATGCAAGGACACTTGGAGGGGACGACATTGGCCAGAAGGAGGAACTCTGTCTTGAGTGGTGGGAGATGGGGTCACATAGATAAGCAGGACCCAGATTAGCGACATTTTGCCGGCCTGAAGGGAGGCATTGGAATGTGATCCCTAAGGGCAAAGAGAAACCGTGGATGCTGTTTTGTTTTTCAATTTACTTTTCTTTGGAAACAGTGAAGCGACATGAGCAGATTTGTCTTTCAAGCTCTCCTGGGTTACATCGTGAAGAAGAAACAGCGCGCGGGGAGACCAGACTGGCTGAAGTCCACATGAAAGATGGCGGAGCCTCAGATGGAGGCGCCGGAAGTGGGCAGCGAACGTTTTTTCAGGGAGAGTGGACGAGTCTTGATGAGACTGGATGGAAGTTGGGGGGTTGCTGGGGGAGAGATACCCAGGATGACCCAAGCAGCCGTTTGCCTAGAAGGGAAACCCTGGAGACCAGCAAACTCAGAGGCGGAAAACCAATAGCAGTGAATGAAGCATAGTGGCCATGACTTCAGTGCCACTTAAGACCTCGGACTTGCTAGGAATTCTGGGAAAATAAGACGGGACTCCAGTTGGACGGTCAGTTCTCGGTCCCCGGAGTTTGCCATGCTGTAGAGTCCAGGGATGATTGCAGACATTGCGTGTTACGGTGACATCAGCCAAGTTCCATCCTGTTCCTTAACCCGTGCTCTCTTCATCGCTCTCCTTGTGAGGGCCCTAAATGTACTCACCTCCAAGTCTCTCTACCATTCAACGACTTTTCTGATAATTAATATAAATTGTCCGACTGCTCGCCGCCACACATGGGAGCATCTTGCTGTGTTTCGACCCACACCGAGCTCTGGGATCCCCACTCTCCTCCTGGGAAGCACGGGGTAGGCAGTTCTTAAGAGATATTTTAACATGGTGGCTCAAGTCGTTTCAATCAGTTCTTTAAAAGAAACGGAGTATTTTCTTTTTCAGAAAGTAAATGATGGCGCGCGTGCCATTCATTGTAAATCATGATGGATTTCCATATTCTCTGCCATAAAGACCCTTTTTTTTTTCTCTTAGAAAGGAAAATTAAGGTTGCTGTACCATGGGATCACTTTCATTATCTTTAGCATACAAATGATCTCTTAAAAAGATTTTCTTCCTCTACATATGTACAGTATCAATGATATAATTTACATTGCATCCTTCATATTAACACTCTGATCCATCATCCCTAACAATGCAGGGTCTTTGTGCGAGGGGCTGTCGGACAAATGTTTTAGCTTGTGAGAAGAAAATTGTTAGCATTTGAATAGAGAATGGTACAGGAAGGATTAATAGCCTACTTTGATGGATTAGAATGTAGGGAAATTGCTCAATATTAATATGAAAATGTTTGCGAATTGGTGGCAAGGCGCTGTCAATGGAAAATGATTAGGTCTCCAAGGCCTTATCAGTTGAGACTTGACTCTTAGCAAAGACTTTCGCACAAAAGACTGAAGAGAGGTGTGGCGGGCGGCTGCTTGGGGGAGCTGGGACAAAACCCCACCATTCGGCCACGGGAGTCCTCCTGTCACTTCGGGTATCCTTTCCGTCGTATCGTGGTCTTCGTGTTAACATCTCGAGGTATGGATTTATAGCAGAAGAGAAAGAGAAGTGTGGGTGATGTTATTTCTATACTTTAGCCTTTCCATCTTGGAAGACCCGATCAGAAACAGCAGGGTGTTGTCGCATAAATAATCGCCTCCCTCCCACGGAAATTTTTGTCTGTGTGCGATGGTTTCCAAGATGGCAATTTGCAAGGATGGTGGACAGTTCAGAAACCATGACGTGCAAATCATCCTTTAATCCAGGCCCTCGACAAACTCAGTCGGAGCCAGCCTGATTTTAGAATGACGACCGAGAGGCTTGGGGGGTCGTGAAAAGGTTACACTTGCAAACTTGCACTCTGGTGCTTTGAAAAAAAATCTTAAGCCTCAATTTACCTTGGAAAATCAATTTCCTCCTAATCACGCAGTGGAGGCTAATAGAGTTTTGTTGTTGCTACGCAAGTTCCAGACAATAGCTGGCTCTCTTTGCCCCCCTCTCCGCCCCGATCGGTAACTTCCCCCCCCCCAGCCTCGCCCTGCCCTGCCGCGGGAGGTAATGCTAACATTCCTTCTCACCGGACTGTCAGAATAGAAATGGCAAGCTGAGCGGCTGGAAACACTGGTCTTAAAATCAAGCCACTGTCTCTTCCCGGAACAGAGGCGTGCCCTCAGCTGGGTCCTTAGAGTATATTTTTCCCATGTAAGTTTCATATTTAATCCTAGGGCTTTCTCAACCACGGCTTCAATGACGTTTTGGGCAAAAGAATCCTTGGTCGTGGGGGCTTCCCGGGGCATCAGAGACGCCTAGCAGCATCCCTGGCCTCCACCCATTAGATGCCAGTAGCATCCCCCCACTTGTGGCTACCAAAAGTGTCTCCGGACACGGCGATGCCCCTTGGGGGACAAACCTCCCTCCCAGCTGAGAACAACCGAACTCAAGATATGAAAGGTAATCATGAGTTATATAGGAATAAAATTGTCGGAATAAAAAACATACGCAGTGTCAAATTATTTGCTCCTTAAAGGATGAGATTCCCTGATGTTTATTTACATATTTTTTAAGAAGTACTAATACTAACTACCGTCTATGGCCTGCCAGCCATTTCTCTGGCAGCAAATGCTTGACTACCATTATCTAGCGCGCAGCGAAGCCTGAAGAACTGAGCCCAATGACTCCCATTGAACAGACGAGGAAGCTGAGGGTTGCAGGTGTTAAACCACTTGCCCCCGATCCATCTGTTAACGCGGCACCAATGGGACCCAAGTCTGGGTGGCTCCGACAACAGTGCTCTCCACCGCTTCTGTGCGTTCCTGGGAGTGAGGGCTTCTGCGTTTGATGAATCTCAACATCCAAATACAGCCCCTAAAATGAGCTCTGACATTCTGTCTCCTTCCCCGCTGTCAAAGAGTCACCAGGCAACACAGCCGTGGGGGCGGGCTGGGGGTGGGGGGGGGAAGGGTGTTGTGAATTCCAGGGTCCTATTCTTGACGGAAGCATCACTGAGCCCTCCAGGATGCCTTGCACTTCTCGCTGCATGAGGCTGAGCCCTTTCCTCTCCACGTGGCTGCTGCGTGGGCTTACTCCCGCAAGCTGCAGAGACCTGAAATAACAGTGCTGGGAATTATTTAGAAGCCTGTGGACCCCTAACAAGGCTCGTCTTTTCTTTATAGTCCCTGATAAGAGAGACGGCCTAAAGTGGTGAGATCACTCTCTCCTGGCCTGGTATCCGCTGCCTTTAGTCTGGTGGTAGGGGTCACAAACCCCAGCCCATTGGCACAGCTAAGTACTGCACCTTCACCAAATAAATGCACATGCCCATAAAAATGCAAGTTTCCATAGATTTTCAGGGGGCTCGAAGAACCCACCAAGACCTCCCTCCATAGATCCTAAATTAGGAATCCATTCCCAGGCGAATTTTGTGAGCTCCCTAAGACTTTTGGTAAAACTCAGAACGGCCCCTTCTTCACGACCAAAGAAACCCATATTTAGGCATCCGGGGGCCTAATTTGCGGGAATGAGCAAACACAAGAATGAGTGAGGGGGCGCCAGGGGGAGCAGGTGACATCTTCCCCTGGCCTGGCAATGTGCATTTAAGAAAGCCGACAGCTTGTGAGACCGGCCCGTGACAGATGCGTCCCCAGCGTGCCCCTGGGACTGGCAGCTTCGTTATTGCTGTTGTCAGTGTTTGCGGAGTGCCGACCCTGGGCGCCGGCCAGGCCGTTCCCAGGTAGAGATGTCGTTGTTACATATCAATTCCCAGGCGAAGACAGAGTCCAGATAGAGAGCTGGCGGCTCTTAACCAGCTGCTGCTTTAACTCCTCCTTGTTTGTGGCTGAAGCGTGCTGACGTCTGTCCGGCCTATTGTCACCTTAGCCCAGATTCACCCTTCTCTTTTTGAATTCAAAACTTTCCCTTGAAGCTTTGCATGCTCCTAGTTCTAAAAAGAATTCCGTAAGGCTCCCCCTTGCCTCCCCAGTTCCTATCCACTAGCCTTAATCTTGCTTTCTAGAAGTGACTTTCAGTCCTTTCTGACGTATGTTTGGGAACTTATTTCCTTGTTTCTAAATATATGTTGGTAAGGCATTTTTTTTTTTTTAAGTTTTAAATCTAGGTATTGTCTGTTAACTTCGTACAGTAGAATATGAGGCGTTCTGGGTCTTAATGCCTTTCTCGCCACTGCCCTCCTCCAACACATATGCCGGGTAACATCAGGCTCACTCCCTGTCACCTTCCTCCCGATAAAGTTATGTCACAATTTGATTTAGCTCAATATTCAGCCTTTAGCTTGTTATGATCATGTCGATATTACCCTCAGCTGAGCCATTGAGTATGATCACATCTCTTTCCTATAGAACTTTTTGTTTTCCCTGGAGTTGCAATAGCCTTGTTTTCTAGCTACCTGTCAAGGAATTCACCTGCAGCCTCTCTATCGAAACTCTGACTCTTCTCTCAGCATTTAAAACTATGTCTGCTCTTTGCTCAGTTTGGGATTTTTCTAGGAGACCTTCCTTTTGGAATCCGGCACCACCCCATTCTCCTACTCAGTCTAGACTGAGTCCACTAGATTGACTTCTTGGTGTCTTTCTTCAACATCATCCCACGAATCCCTTTACCCTTTTATTAAGTTGGATCTCTGTTTTCTGGAACTCAGCGCCTATCTTTTGGTGCCATCGTCTAGTAACTTCTGACTGTGGAGTCATGAGATGTATCTTCCTGGAGTCCGAAAAGGCCTTTTCCCTAATCTCACCAACAAGTGTTAAGGCTGTAAGCGATCCCTCTCCGAAACATCATAAAAATCTCCTGTCGTTTCCCAATCTTATTGCTTCACGTTATGCCCACAGGCATAACACAGAGCAGCATATTATTTAGAGTCACTAACTTTTTCAGATTCTCAGGAGCACTGAGTATGCCTTCACAACCTATCTCTCGCTCACGACTCGGAATTAACCACAGCACGCATTGTACAGTCCTTTATTATTTATCAAGCACCGTCATGGTCACATCGCATTGCGACAGGCGAGTAGGCGCCCTGAATCCCGTATCCAAGGAAGCCGAGGCTCACTCAGAGCCACACTGTTCATGAATGCCTAGGGCACGGGGTTCTGGCCACTGGTGAGTTCAAGATTGCTCAAAGAGCCAACAAAGCGTGTTGTTTACGGCACCAGAAAAAACAGAGACGCCGCAGAGATTGAAGTTCTGATGAGCTTAGCCAGAATTTTGCGTTAAGAGATTTGTCCGATGAGCTGTTTGTCTATCAGCACGTAGGTTTTGTATTTTATGATTTTGTAAGTTTTTGAACTCTCCATGCTAGGTCACGGGAGCACCGTAACATTTTCAAGGCTTAGGAACTCTAAAGGTCTTCATCTGAGTTTGTTTCAAGTCAGGCGATTTGCTCCCCCCACCAACCTCCCACCCACTCTACCTGATTAAATGAAGTTAATTTCTATAATTATGCTACAATTGTGTCTATCCCAGGAAACGAACTCCTAGACATCGAGCGAAATTTTTGCGAGAATGTTCTGTTGACTAAAGAGTTTCTCAGTCAGAAAGGAAGGAAAGGGTTTTCTATCCAAATCACTAAGAGTTTTCAACTTATCCTCTCTCTCTCTCTCTATTTCCTCCTCATCCTTATTCCACTTCCTTCCACCATTTTAGGCAGCCAGTGTTACCGATGTGGGAGGTGGAGAAAGAAACATCAAAACAAAAGGATTACA
Source organism: Paguma larvata (assembly GCA_030068075.1). Lineage (NCBI taxonomy): Eukaryota > Metazoa > Chordata > Mammalia > Carnivora > Viverridae > Paguma > Paguma larvata. Next base: position 32,128,975 of record CM057841.1, on the reverse strand, counting down.
CTGACCTTTATCAGAGCTTATGAATTATTTCGGGTTTCCGGGCAGAAGAAATAGCAAGAACCCATTCCCTCCATGCTCTGCTTTCCCAGGTAAGCAGTGGCTAATTTTTAAAAGTAATCCCTGATAAAGGACTCTGGATTAATGTGGCTTAAGCGTAGAGTGAAAACATGCTTTCGAGACTATACCTCAATCCAAAGAGGGAAGAGAAGTAATAGAATTTTGATATTGGCAGGCGGGGGACTTCTGTATTTTTCAACCATGGTGAAAACCCTGTCTGGAGAAGCAACAAAATACAAAGGAAATAGGGAAGGATTTGAGATCAGGAGGCCACTGGTTACCCCTGCCCCGGGCTGTGTGATTAGTCGCCCCTCACTCTAAACTGAGATAATACAACAGGGCATGCCTTAACCTGTATCTCTAATGCCGCGGGTGTAGCAAAGTGCTCTGTGATGAGATACAGAGTAAGTAAGAAAGACCTTTGCATACCGTTAACGTTAGATGCATCTTAGTTTTTTCCCAAGTTAATTTCACTTCTTAATAGTTTAATGTCGAGGGAGAGTACTTTCTTTCACCTAATTTCCTCACGGCAGGTACATGTCTCTAACTCATACCTATCAGAAATAAATTTTCTTTCCTTAAACACAGCCTGCACAAAACGTATGGACGTGCGTGCATGGGCCAGAGCTTTGGGCTGCAAACCTAGAAGGGGACAGTATCGGCTTACGTAGAAAGGGGAATTTATTCAAAGTTTATCAGAGAGCATGGAATTGATATTCAAAATAGCAACTCATAGGACAGGCCCCTGTCCAGTCAGAAGGGTATTGGAGGAAAACCCTGGGGGCCTCCTGCTGTTCTGAGAGTTAACCCTTCGGTTTCCGGGTGACGGGGAAACATGAGCAGATTCCAAGGGCGGGGCTCGCTCAGCCGTGGCAGCACGGGGATGCAGTCGGGGAGCTTGGGGCTGCGGGCCCCCCACTGAAGGAGCAGAAGGACTTTGACAGAACCACTGGCATGGACTCACTCACGCAGACTCACTGAACATCAGTCTTGGCTAGAGGAGAGACCGAGGCTGGAGAAAGATTCGGAAACCCAGGCACTGGGGATGCCATCTCCGGCACCTTCTATGAGAGCCGTGGAGGCCACTGTGTCTGGTTCATGAACACGACTGCTGCGAAGGAATTCCTAACTGTGCCCTCATCTTAGTTCATCCAAGGCACAAAGTCCCGCATGGGGACATCGGGCTGGCCAGGACTACGTGCGCACGCTGGCCAGGACTACGTGCGCACGCTTCCTCCTGGAGGAAGGAGAGGGTGGTGTAAGGCCGGCGCTGCTTCCTACTCGGGGAATTTCTTCCAAGGACAAACGGGCTTTAGATGCGGTGTCCAGTGTTTGCTAGAACAAATGTTTAATGTTGAGACAACGATGCTTCCTGTAAGGTGGTCTCTCCATCTGTTTCTCCTCTCCATCCTCTAGAGAGTAACTCTGCAAACAACCCATCATCATCATTATCATCATCACTCTCAAAAAAGACCTTAAAACCCACTAGGTGATCGACAATGCGTTGCTCAGACCAAGGTCACCTTGGAGTTCCATCATGGCTGCCACGTTTTTCTTCTCATTAAAATATTTGACGAGACTTCTTTGCATGAATGAGCAGCTCCAAGCACCCCAGCCCCACGCTGTTCTCACAAAGATGCTGCACTGTCATAGTAAATAATTGTGCTGCCGGCTGAAAATCGGTATCTGTGTTACACACGCCTGGACGCCGAAATCCGGTGTGTGGACGGGTACGGTGCTGAAGAACTGCACGATTTCTTGACGAAATCACATATATTTTCTTCCCTTTAGGGTACTTACGAATGGCTTAAAAAGCAGGGTTTATGTCTTTATTTATTTCTGGGTCTCTGCTGCACCTGGCCAAGAGCTATTTGACCACAGTTGAGAGTTGAAGATGCTTACTGGATCGGACAGAGGTGTCGGACTTGCGAGAATACGAATATATCTTAAGTCGAAGAAGTTGTTTACAGGAGGAGGTCGAGTACAGTTGTGAGTGTTACAGGCAGGAGAGGAAATAGTCTGAATATGCCTGGGACTGGGGAGGGGGGCGGTCCAGGACACAGGACTTCCAGGACCAAAACTGAGACGTCACAGCGCGGACACCAGACACTCTGGATTTGATCGCTTATCAGCTACAGGACTCAGTTTTTGATTTGCGAAGGGAGAATAACAACACATTTATGCCAACAGGCTTTGGGAATAAATATGCCGATATGTGTAAGGTACTTAGGACCATCCTGGATCATAGCACCCACACTCAGTCAGCGCCGACAAACAGTAAATTATTGCAATGACGCCTCACTGGAATGTCTCCTACCAGAGCCCAGACGCTTCTGTGAATATTTTTCTCAGCATTTCCAAGTCCTTTTAAAGTATTGCTTTTGTAAAACGGAACACAGGAGAGCTTTTGTTCCAAAATGAGATTTTGAAACAGAACCAACGAACCTTTGCAGACATTAGCAAAGAACAAGTCGAATTGGAAATCTCTTTGTATAATCACGGGATGTTATAATGCGATAGAGACCGAAACATTTGTAGGGACGGGGAAGCGTGTTTTGAGCTAAGCTATGTGATTCTACTTTTTAGACAGCTGTTGTACTATCTGGTCCTCCCCCTCCAAACCCACACACGCACCCCGACAGGATAACACAGTGTCAATTGTTTTTGTACTGGGAACTTGAGGATTCCCAAAATCATCCAGGGGAAAAGAAAAGGAAAGGGGGAGGGTCTGGAAAAGCTTCTTCGACCTACGCAGATACCATTGAAATGCCAATGGTACTCAGAGCTGTAGCTCTGAACTCTTCGTTCTTCCCTTCACTCGATGGAAATGTTCCCTAGCCCCAATTTCACGGACAAGCTTAAATCAACACGCAAATATTTTGCCATCCTAGGACCCGATTTCTTCATCTAAGTATCCAGAAGTCTTCAGCCCGCATGCGAAAAGAACACGGAGGCCTTATCATCTTACACGGAAACCAGGGCATGTCCTGGAAGCTAACTCATGAAGGAATAATCAGGCTCTGTAAATACAGCCAAGGCTCGCCAGATCTCGGGGCTGGCGTTCCCCTGAGCCACTGTGGCCCGCTGGCCGTGAGCCTGGACTAGCTTTTAATTGGGTCTCTGCTAGGTGCGCTCAGATCCTTGGGATAAAAAGAAGCAACGGCCAATAACCTGGGTATTTGTCTGTGCTGTCTAGTAGGTGGGTGTTGGGGAATGTCCGTGTGACTGAGTTCTGACCCGTTATACGGGCCGGAACCCTTTTTCTTTTTCTGTAGGCTCTCAGATCCACTCAGGGTGAGTCACGCTCAGAACTGGAAGGGGGCTGCAGTGTTTTCATTCAAGGGCAGAAGGGCGAGTGGGAAGCAAAGACCAGTGCTGGGTGCTGCAGCCTGGGAGGGCGTTGTCTGAAGAGACGATGACCTAAAATCTTCAAATTCTTTAAACCACGCAACTAAAGGTGATCGCACCCTTGCTTCTAAAATCCAGAAAAGACCACTATCCAGGTCGCGTGGCACAGACCAGAGTGTTGGTTCCCGAACTCGGCTCTAACCCAGGAGGCTTTTAAAAAATCCCATTGTCCAGGCCACATCCAGACCAACTAAATCAGAACCTCTAGAGATGGGATCCCGGCCACGGTTAACAGTAAAGCGCCCCCCCCCCCGCCCCCCGAGGACTCCTGAGTGCAGCCGAGTTTGAGAAATATTGGCACGGAGGGGCGCTTTTCAAACCGTGAGGGCACAAACACAGCACGTGGGGATCCTGCTGGAATGCCGGTTCTGAGTCAGTAAGTCTGTGCCGGGGCCTCAGCTGCTGCGTTTCTTCCTGGCTCCCGGAGCGAGGCTGGCGCTGCTGGTCCAGGGACCTCACTTGGAGTAGCGATTGCATAACGTATAGGGAAGAAAACCTGGAGCGAGGAAATCTCTGAATGTTTGCTCGGGCATTTTTTTTTTAGCGTAGGATTATCAACCATCCTCGTTTTCTGGGACTCTCCCGGGTTTGGCGTTTGAAAGTCGCATGTCCCGGCCAAACCGAGACCCTACGCGTGATCCCAGGAAGTCAGGTAAAGGCTTTGAGCCCGGTAAGGCCGTCGTGAGAAGTCACGTGTGTGCGGATGCCCGCCAAAGTAACCCGGTACGGAAGATGGGTCCAAAAAGTATTGACTAGTTGAAAGACAAGATAATAGTTTGCAAAGGACGATGAAGGTGAGCTCCGATTCATACCAGAATGGCTACTCAGGAAACGCCGGTGGTGTCGGAAATACGGAGACATGGGGACTCTCATGCACTGCCGACGGAGGTCAAATTGGTAGAACCGCTTAGAAAAAACTATTCGGCACAATGTACTCACCGCAAGCGTATGTACCCCCTATGGCCCAGACATTTCATCCTACATATTACATACCCAACAGAAACGCATTAATGATCTTCACCAAAAGATATACACAGCAGCTTTATTTATCATAGTAAGAAATTAGAAACACAAAATTCTGTTAGTAAATTGGCTAGAGAAATTGTAGTATATTCGTAAAATGGAATATAGCCATAAAGATCAAGAACTATTGCTACCCACCGCAATATGGATGAAACTCACAAACAATAGAAGCCAAAGAAGTTGATACAAAAGATGTTCAGTAGAATTTCATTTATACAAAGTGAATAGAGAATTTCATATAACTATACAAAAATTAATATAGGCTTTCATTTAAATAAAGTTAAAAAAAAAGCCAACCTATTCTATCATATTAGAAGTCAGAATAGTGGTTTCTACCGGAAGGGTCTCGAAGGTTCTGGGAACATTCTCTGTGCTCCAGGTACTGGTTGCATCAGGCCGTTCACTTCGGGAAAATTCATCTAACCATACAATATGATCCGTGCACGTTTCTGCATAAATTGTATGCTTTAGTGCAAAGTTTTAAAAAGACCGAAAGGTAGACAAATTGCCAGGGAGACGCCTTCAATGGTTTCTAAGAGACCGAGGATACTAAGCATTTAAAGACGCGTCTTTCTCCTCTGAATGGTCTCCACGGATTTCCGTCCCACACGGGTAGTGGACGGAACTAACCGCCAGGCTAACGGTGTCACAGTCCCTCTGTCCTATGCTTCTCACTAGGGGACCTTCTCTTCTCGTCTCTGCGGAGAAAGCCCAAGCCTTACCCAGCACACAGTGAGGTAGCTAGGAGACTGCATTGAATTCCCTTAAAAGCACCTGTCATACAATCTACCTCCCGTCGGGCCCCATCCCTCTGCCCCTCCAATCCATTCGCCGCTGAGAAACACCATAGGCACTCTTAATCTACTTCCTCGGACTTATCTTTTAGGCCCCATCGGCCAGTTCTTGTGATCCGATGACATAAGATACGTTCCCCGAGCTGAGTGCCCATGCCGCCAGCTCCCCATGTTAAAATAGAATTATCAGGCTGAAATCAGAAGCCATATAAATCTTCAACAAGCCGTCATTATGGCTGTTGATTCAGGAGACCGTGCTTTCCCAGAGCTCCGCGGTATCCCTGACAGATGTTTTGTCTGAAAGGAGGAGGCCTCTTCGGAGGAGTGATTTACAATATCAAATGAGGCTAAAACATCAAGACTCTGCCCATCTCTCGGTCCCGTTTCTTCAGGAGGCCTGGCAGAGAAAAGGCACCAAGGGTGCCTTGGAGGTGCCATCGGAATTTTCAGAGAGGAGCAAGCCAGCCCGCTTGGCGTGTTTGCTCTGCGAGGACCCCCCCCCCCCCAGGGGAGTTTTACAGTGCACTTGCTTTCTCAACCGCTGGACGGAAATGTAGTTGTCATCGGTCGATAAGAACCAGAGCTAGTCTATTTTCCACACAGCAGCCCTGCCTAAAGTCAGTCGCATCTGCTCGCCCGCACTCTCCAAACCTGTCAATGGCTCCCACTTCCCTCAGAGGAAAGTCCGAAGTCTTCCCTGGGTTCCCCGGGCCCCTCCTGATCTCCTCCCTTACCTCGCCCCTCATAGCTCCCTCTTCTCGTCCTCTCTTGCTCTCTCCAGCCACCTCGGTCCCCTTGCTGCTCCTCAGAAACCCCATTCATGCTCCTACCTTGGGGCTCTGCCCTGCCTGCCCCCTGCCTTCTTGGAAAACCCTCACTCCACCATATCCTGTTGGCTGACTCACTGCACCCCTCCAAACCCAAGCTTACACGTCCCCAGTTCAATGAGTGCAACCCTGAATATCCAACCCCTCACTACCACTGCTCTCCAAATCCCCTTCACCCCGACCTACTTCCTCTTCTCCGTACCATTTCTACCTAACTTGCATATGACCATCTTGTTCCTTCGTTCATTGCCTTTCTGCCCTAGGCTATTAGGTCTACCAAGTCAAGGGTTTTGTCATTGCTCTGTTTTGTTCACCAGTGTATCCCATCCACCCAATCCGGTCTGGTGCCTACCAGGTGCTCAACAAAACATCTTCAGATACAGAAAGGCGAAAATTTGTTGGGTGCGGACTGTGCACTCTCCTTATGCTGAAGGCTTTCTATGTATACAGGTAGTACTTGGCCATCCATGAGAAAGGTAGATTTCTGACCGTATTTCCAGGCGAAATTGAAGCAGAGAGAGGTGGATTAGCCAGCCCAGGGTCACACAGCTAGTAAAGGATGAAGCCAAGATTCCAACCAAGCACTCAGTCCTAGAACCACACCCACTACTGAAGACAAGTGATTGCCAAGGAGAGGAGATGCAATTAGTTGGCAAGTTTTGCTTGTAAATAGCAAGCCGCCGCCTGTACATTCATTCTCTTCTGGGAAACTTGACTTTTTTTTTTATGTTTTTTATTTCTTTTTGAGAGAGAGACAGAGAGACAGAGAATGAGCAGGGGAGGGGCAGAGAGAGAGGGAGACACAGAATCCCAAGCGGGCTCCAGGCTGTCAGCACAGAGCCCGACGTGGGACTCAAACTAACGAACCATGAGGTCATGACCTGAGCTGAAGTCAGACGCCTAACCGACTGATCCATCTAGGCGCTCCCCACCCTTTTCTGGGAAACTGCACCCCCATCTCCCTCTACAGAATCCTTCCTTCTTCCACTTTCAGGGGCTCTGTTCCTGAGCGAGGGTGAAGCGCATGAGCAGAGAAAGCCAATCAGCACGCGGTATTCCTGAGGTCTCGATGATGGGCTCAGGGGTGGTCACGTGACCTGATCAGCGCTGAGCATGCCGGGACCCGCCGGCTTCCCTGCTGCAGGACGGCGAGGCGGGGCGACTGGGAAGAGGAGAGGCCCGGAAGCTGTCGGCACCGTCTTGGGAGCTTGTGGGGCGAGGCTGTGCAAGCAAGAGCGGTAACACCAAGGATGGAGGGTGAGTAACCGTGGGAGAGGCCCTGGGGCTGCCTGCGAGGCTTGTCTGAAGCTTCGAGATGCTCTGTATTCACTCCAGGAGTCCCTGTGGATAATGGCCGTCCTTCCGTGGCCATCCCGTGAGGAGGACGCGGCCCCTTCCTTTGGTTTTCTTTTCTTTTTCTCACTCACTCATTTTTTTCCTCTTTCCTTCTTTCTTTCCTTTCTGCCTTGCTTCTCTTTCTTTTTCTTTCCTCTTTCCTTCCTTTCGAGACTCCTCGGGGACGGCGGCTCCAAAACACCGTGATTCTCTGCGACCGGTGCCAGCAGGAGCCGCGGTGCCTGTGTCACGTTTGGGGGTTCGCGGCTCCCCCTCCTCCCGACCCCTTCCCTGTTCCTTCCCGGCTTCCCAGAACTGTTCGGTGGTAGTTCCCGGCCGGGCAGAGCGCTGCGTCTGTGCGTCAGCACTAACCGGAAGATACTAGACGCTAAAGCCCTCTTGCCAGGCCCCGTGTTCTTCGCGGCGTGCCTTCCCCCTTCTACTTTGACTTAAAAAAGAAGCAAAGTCCTGACTTCAGAAAACTTGATCCGTGCAGAACAGACTGGCTGCGGCTATTCCTTCCCGTGCTCCTGGAGACCCATGGAGGCGAGAGGGCGTGGAAGATTCCAGGAGGAGGAGGGAGGGGGAGGGGGTGCCAAGAGAGGGCAAGGGCGAATGGGGCCTGCCCCGCGGGGAGCATTCAATAACTCTCTTACCTTTTATGCTCGAGGACAGGGGCTCATTTGCTCGATTTGGGGTGACGGCGGCCGGTTTTGTTACCGCGTAGCTGGAGTTTTAAATAAGTGCGGCTCTCAGAGGCCCAAGACAGCATCCGTCATCTTAGCCGTGGGAGGGCAGGGAGACGGGGCGGGGGGCGGCTTGGCCAGGCGGCAGAAATCCGGGGTTTGCGAGCGGCCGCCTGCCCCTAACCCCGTCCCGGGAGGAAGCAGTGCCGAGTCTCCCCTTTGACGGTGCGATTTCCTGATCTCCTGCTTCTCGTTGGGGAGAGTTGTCCGGACTCGGGCGCAGAAGCGAAATCGGCATCAGCTGCTTGAAAGGAAGGAAACCAACCCGATTTCTGAAGGTTTGGCAGCAGAAACATTCACGGTCGAGAAAGGGGAGGAAGAAGAAGAAGAAGAAGAAGAAGAAAGAAAAAAAAAAAGGAGACTGATGAACTTCCCTCTCTTCTGTATTTTCAAAGGCCTCTTCTGCTCGGTGGCTGCGTCTCTTTTTTAAATTAATTTATTATTTTTTTTACAGAGTTCCTAGGGACGCTCGTTAGCCCCTCAATAAACGCTACTTGCAGGGCTCGTGACTTGGTCAGGAAATCTTCGCTCCGAGATGAATTCGGGCGAAGTGGAGCAAGGCCCTCCCCAGCCCCAGGGAGCGTCTTTACAGTTCCCCCAAAGGCAGGAAAATAGAGGCGCGGAGGGTTTTCAGTCCTCGCTGTCTCACCGTGATTAATTCGGGGCCACTTAAGTTTTCCTAACTTTCATCCATAATGGGCACGCTGACATTTTTATTTGAATCTCTTTACGCCATCCAAATAATCTCCTGCAGCAAGAGAAACTGCTGGTTAATTGCCACGGAGCAGCTGTTCCGTCTTCTCAGCCGACAGCCCCCCTTTCGGGATGGTTCCGAGCCTGGTGCCTGAGGAGCGCACAGGCCGGCGACAGTGGCGTGTCAGGTGGATTGATTGAATGGCCCCCTTGTTCCCGACTGGCTGTGTCTACTCTGGTCTCGGGGCCCAACAAAGCTCTTCCCAGCTAAATATAGCATTTTCTTTGGCCCCGGGCCCTCCCTGTCTTGTTTTTCCATTCTTCCCCGCTCTAAAACAAATACCAGAGAGCCCCACTTGAACCCGACTTATTTTTACCCAGATTTGCATATTCCGTGGGTCAGACTGTGTCCTGGAAATAGAACTTCATGCACAATTAATTTGATTTTCTGGTTAATTGAAGGCTGACCAGAAAAACTGCTTGGGAAATTCACCCCCACTGCCCAGGCTTCTGAAAACGCGGCCGGGGGCTTTGGGAGAAGCAGAATCTCAGGAGCGAGAGAGGGTCGGGCATCCGGGCGCACAGACCACTCGGTGGTGGAAGGCCGTGTCTCCGGATCCGGCCAAGTTACCCGGAATTCGCATCTTCCATGCAACCCCTTCCATTTTTGAACAGTTCCGCAAAGTTGTTCTTTAGGTGTTTCCTCCTCCTGTTTCCTGCCTCGATTCTTAATGTTTTTTTTTTTTTTCCTTGATTATGGCCTCTAAGCCCCCTTGTTGGTTGGCCTTTGTCCTGTGGATGGGGAGTTCCCGGGCCACGGGTGTGAGCGGGCGACGCTCGCAGAGCTGCGGATCTTCTGTAGACATCACGGATTCTCTGAACCGTTCTCTTCCCTTCCTCTCCGAGGGTGGCCTGAGCGAAACGGTTCCAGAGACTTGGAGTGGAGTCAGAGAAGGTTCTGTTCATCAGTTCTGTGTTTTCGTGCACTGGGAGACCAGCCCTCACCGAATGCTGGTATGACTGGGAGCCAAAAAAAAAAAAAAAAAGGAAAGGAAGAAAGAAAAATGACTGACTTAAAATGATCAGAGGGCCCCTGAGCGGCTCAGTTACCTAAGCATCCATCTTGGTTTCAGCTCGGGTCACGATCCCGCGGTTCGGGAGCTCGAGCCCCACGTCGGGCTCTGTGCTGCCAGTGGGGAGCCTGCTTGGGATTCTCTCTGTCCCGCTCCCTCTGCCCCTCCCTGCTCACGCTCTCTGTCTCTCCCTCTCAAAAATAAATAAATAAGCTTAAAAAAAAAGATTTAGCCACCAGTTTTTGATCCTCAAAGGAATATGTGCTGTAATACGGTCAAACAGTACAGAAGAGTAAAAGGACGCGAAAGGCCCTCCAAGTCTTGCAGAAGCAAATATTTTACCGTTAAAAGAAAGAAGCAGCCTGTGGCCCAGGCCCACGTTGGAGGCGGTCGGCTCTGAATGCAGATGCGATTACGGGGTGGGCTTCTGCCGCGCGGGCTGCTTCCTTCAGCCTGCCGCCTGCTTTCTCTGACTTCCGAGCAGTGATAGGAACGCCCCTCGGCCTTCCGGCCCTTCTGGAAGACCCAACGGAGAACAAGGGTTATTCAGGGACATCTAAGGAGAATGACAGCCATACGCCGCCTAGACCCCAGAGTGCTGTCTTTGGATCAAGTGGGACCCGGGAACACTTCTCGTTTGCGCTGTGTTTATCTAGCCCACCGTGAAGGAGGTGTACAGCCCACACGGTCAGTCATCTGCCGCCTTCTTTGTCCAGCCTCCTTCTCACGACGGGGTTCCGTGGACCCGCCACCAAGCAACCGGAGCGGACCCTCGGCAGGCGCCCACATGCCCTACTTTTTTGCTCTGGCTCCGGGAAGCTCGCAACCGCGTTCGCGCTCACGTGGACATGGAACTTCTGTTCTCGCCGCCCCCCTTTTGAAGAGCCCGGAGTATAAAGCTTATTTTAAAATGAAGCATCTGGAAGGTTGTGTTTCTCACCTTCTGGAGAACTGTGTGTTCCAGGGAAGTGGGGCTGTGTCGTCGGTCCTCGTTCCCCTTTCACTCTTGCTGCCGGGAGGCTCTGAGTCAGATCCCGAAGTTCAGTCATGGCAAACATAACGAGCCTTATAATTGTCCCATGTGCAACCTTCTTTTTTGTTGGTCAGAGTTGTTGCTAGCACGTGTGGGTGGTTCGTTGTGAACGGCATCATATCAGAGAGGCAGAGGGTAAATAAATAAATACCCAAATTAAAAAAACCATGCAGCCAATCTCGTGTCTTATAAATAATACAGGCCTCAGTCTGAGAGCTCTGTTTTCCTTCGTGCTTAAAAACTTACGTCCATGCCTTTGCGCTCTCAGAAGAAAAACTGGCTGCCAGAACCGTGTGATTGGACATATAATTGGAAAGAGGAAATAAAGTTGGATTGATGGGCTGGGTTGTGTTCGGCCTTTCGAGAAGGTTGTCGTGGCCCATTTTACAGATGAGCAAGGGCAGCCGTGAAGGAGGGCCCAGCTCCTAGGGGCCTCCAGACCGTGTCTGAGGGCCTCGTCACTCCAGAGTCCTGCCTCCGGGCCACTGTGGCTTGTCATCTCGGGCCAGCTTTTCTGTCTCAAAAGTGCTTCTGCATCCCCCCACCTCCCCCCCATCTCAAATGCCGCCGATGAGCGAGCTGCTGTTTACCAACCAGAGCGTCTCCAGCTTGAGGAAAAGCATGAAATCTCTAAGCGAAGGGAGGATCCTAAGGTACTTGGCTTCCAACCCCCCACCCCCCACCCCAATCTGGAGAGACAATCTGAATACACAAAACTCGAAAAGCATACACAGAACGGTCGTTTAAAATTCACAGCTGTCAACCTCAAGTGTTCGGTGTGAGAGAAAGAATGTATGAAACATCAGGTTAACAAAATAGCTGCAGATGGATGGGTTCATGGCTGGGACCAGGCTGGCATTGTCTGCGCTGTTTGGAGAGGCTCATTTGCATTTGGGAACAAAGGGTCCCTGTTGGAGACCCTTTCTCTCCAGCCTCCTCCCCAAAACGGCGCCTCACCATCGGCCAGCGGAGATACTCTGCCTCTTCCCCTCGCCCGAAACCTACAGGAACGAACACAAATCTGTTATTTTAACACAACGTGGGCACAAAGTGATGTTTTCACTCCGAATAAAGCCCGGGGAAGCCGAAGAATGGGGCCTTTTATTTGGAGCAGATACTCAAAGGAAGCGAGATTGAACTGCAGGCCGGGGGAGATGAATAAAGTTGTTAGAGATTTTGCAGCCCCAGGTCTGGGATCCCCACTGTAAGTGTCCCCCCCCCACCCCACGGTCAGCTTGAAGCACTTTGCATCAGAATGCATAATTGCGTCGTTAATGACATTTTTAGCTTAGCTCTCCAACATAGAAAAAATTCATTTCTCCCCGCCACCTCCCCACCCTTCCACCCCAACTTTTCATACTGCCTGGGAGAGGCCTTTTTTTTTTTTTTAATTTAATAAACATGAGTGACGACAGAAAATGTAGATTTTGCTTGCTTTCTGTACGACCGCACTTGGGGGCCCAGAAGGCACACGTGGCGTTTGCCGACGGTGCTGCGGCCACCAGTTCACAATTGCGTGCATGCCCCCAATTCTCAAGGCCCTATCTTCTGACTCTCTTGGAAGAAGGAGCTCTAAAGTTCGAGCATTTTTAAACGAAAAAATGTTTAAAAATACACCGAGAGGAAGGACCCTTTAAGCGCCGCGGCTGAAGAGAAATGCCCGGGTAGAAATGGCGTTTCAATGGTGGAGACCGGCCTCCCACACCAGGGCAGCCGCCAAGAGAAGCATCCGGCGCTCTGAGGCTCCAATCGCAGGGCCACATCTTAAGGGGCTGGCGCTTTGATCACTGCCTTTGAACTTCAGATTTGGCACTGCCTGGCTGGGCAGCCATTCCGACCCTTGCCCAGTCGAGAGGATTGGTAGCGAGGGGCTTTGATGGGAACCAGCGCCCTGACCTCCCTGGGATTATGGGAGGGAGCCTGGGGGGACCTATCCCCTTCAGATCTCTCCCCTCCCTCCCCTCACCCTCCCTCCCTGTGTTCCAGGGCCCCCCAGGAGTAAGGGTAAGAGTCCCCTTTTCCCCTGTGGATGGGGGAGCAGCGCAGGCAAGATCACTTGAACCGAGGCTGAGATGCCCAGTGGACATTGTGATTTCCGAGGCCCTGGCATGAGGCGCCGTGAGTCTGGGGGTGGCGACTCTCCAGCCCGGCTCCAGAGTGGCCCCGTGATGTCACCGAGGGCCTTGACACCGGCTCTTTAAATCAGGGGCTCCTTCAGCGGCTCCCACTGCCTTGGTTTCTAATGGCCTTAATCCCAGGCCTGAGGGGCGAGTTAAATCATTTTTCTTTTTTAGCCACCAAACAAACCCTCCTGTCCGAGTAGAAGAGAGGAAGAAAAAAAAAAAAAAGAAATTTCCCAGAACACACATAATCCCCTCTTGATCCGGTCTCCCCGGGCCCTTGGTTTGCAAAGCTAAGCCTTCAGGACGGTCCCTGGAAGACGAGTGTGAGCATCTCCCTGCTTGGGTTTGGGAGAGCAGCCGAGGGGGCGGTGGGGGGCGGACGGAGGGAGCCCTGAGGCCGCGACGGTGGCCGCCGGCTGTTCGAGACCCCTGCGAGCAGCGCGCACAGACGGGGCTATGCCGCGCGCGGGCCTCGGTGTCTGTGGTCATAGATGTGGGTCCAAAGGAGAGGTCGGATGAGATCATAACAGGGCCAGAGAGCTCCGTAAGCCACACGGCGCCGGACAGATGTCACTCTGTTCTCATTAGGAGCCAGCAGCAGCGTCTCTCTCCTGCCGAGGAGACTCGTGCGCTTTCGGAGGGGTCTGAGTGTTTTTTGTAGTTGTTAACTAATATTTACCGAGAGCTTCCCTCCGGCCGGTCACTTGAAAGGCGTGAATTAGATCCTGTCACTCCCCGACTTAAAACACTCCACGGCCGCACGTCCCAACATTGGGCGTCTCCTCCCGGTCCGCAAGGCTGCGTGCCTGTGGCCAGGGCCTAGGGCCTTCCCCTCTTCATTTCCCTCCAGCGCCCCCTTTCACCTTCTGCACCGCCCCCCCCCCACCGGGATGCTCCCCCTGCTGCTCTCAGAGTGCGGCAACTTTATTCTCACCTTCAGGCTGCCTCATGTGCGGCCGAATCAGCCCAGAAAACCCTCTTCCATCCACTTGGCTCTCCATTTGGTGATCCCTTCCTCAAAGAGGTTGCCCTTGGCCACACTCTGGAATCCAGCCCCCCAATACCTGATACTGTACCTACCTGGCTTTCAGCTTCTCCTTAGCCCCCATCATAACCCAAAACTGCGGACGATCTGAGTAATAGCGTGCAAGAATGTGTGCGTGTGTGTATGTGTGTGTGTTTATTGCGTGTCTCCTCTGCCACAGCGCATGTTCCAATAGGTGCATTTTGCCTATGGCCGTATGCCCATAGTCCCCAGCACATAGTAGGTGCTCAATAAATATTCATGGGGTGAACGCACAGCCCCCAGGGATGCAAAGACGAGAAGAAATCAAGGGGCTTACAGTCCCGTTCTTAGAAGGGAAGCAAGACTTTAAAAACGCACTGCTTACTTTGTGACTCAGCATGAAAGACTCAGACTTAAGTTCTTTTTCATAAGACTTGACCAAAAATTGGGCTCTGGGTTCTAAGGTCGTCTTTGAGCCGGGAGGCTAGAGACTTTGGAGTCGGACACACGGAGAGGGCCATGCACGCACCTCTAGGGACCAGGCTGACACCACTCTTTGCCTCCCTCCCTCCTCCCTCTTTGCAGGTGAAAATGACCTCCCCCCTGCCTCGCTGTTTGGTCAAAGAGTTCGCTCACCCAAGCTGAGCCCAGGCCAGGGGTGGCTAGGAGGCTGTAGCCTGGCCAACTGGCGCCCTCCCCTAAGGATTTTTCCAAAAGGAACTAGAGAGAAAACCTTTTTCTGTCCAGACGCAAAGCAAGATGGGAGGCCAGGAGCCACCATTAATGGAAGTTGGAACTTCACGGCCACAGCCGTGAATCTCAGGAAGAGAATCGGAGACAAGAAGTTCTGGTGGAGAGAGAGAGAGAACGTTTGGCCAGCTGGTTCCCCTCTTCCTCCCTCCCTTACCTCCAATCCTGACCCACTAAACCCCCCTTTCTGCCGAGGCTAGCTGGAGCTGTGTGCTTGTTTTTAGTCAACTCAAATAATACGTATCTGATTATAAACTGATATGTATAATCTGATACGTATCTTTATGTAAACTTGTTATTTAATTGCTCTAAAATAAACCCACTTCCTTTAAAACTTCAGACTCTCCAGATTATAGAGAAAAATCTCCTGGATTTTTTCTCCAGGAAAAGTGGTCTTCCTCCCTGTCCCCGCCCCCTTCCTGTGCCTCAGAAGCGCCCTCCGCATTCACTCCCTAGAGGTAACTGGCCACCACTTGTTAAACTGTTACCCTTCTTACTGTCGTTTGACCAACTTCTGGCAAGCATTGAAAAGCAACAGAAAATCTTTTGTAATTTTGATTTATCTGATTGTAATATATATTACCCTTGTAGATCTTCAAACAATGGGTTATTCAGCCATTTATTTCAGTCGGCTTTGTCTGCATTAGTAAATGTTTTGACATTAGCCATTTATTTCAGAGATGAATGATTCATTTGGGTATTTCTCAACAACATAAAATAATACTCCGGGTGAGGGCACGGCTGACTTTTTGGCAGGGGCTGAGTTATTCCTTTCACATTCTTTATACTGATCCCTGCGTTTCGCGCAGAGTAGGCGCACCGTGTGTGTCGAAACGGAGGGAGGATTTGGTGGAAAGCAGCCCAGGGCGGAAGGGGAAGGAATGAAACTTCATCGAGCGCTTTCAACGTGCCACGGACTGGGCATGCTTTCTCTCTCCGGTTGTGGCTGTAATTCTGAGCAGCTCTGGTTCTCGTTCCTTCCCCGGCTGATTCTTTTCCTTTTATATTCTTTGTCTCTCCAATAAATTCTTTCTGCTTAGGTTAGCCAACGCAGGTGCTCCTTACCGTTGCTTGCAACTCTTGAACCCTAACAGACAGAGAAATCTGGGCAGGGCAGGAAGAGCCAGATACACTCCGTTTACAAACGAAGACAGTGAAGGCCCAGACCCGTTAAGTGCTTTGCTTCAGGCCACATAGCCAGGGAGTGGCCGCACAGGAATTAACTCAGGCCCGTCAGGGTACAAAAGTTTTTCTTTTTCCGCCACTCGGCCGCCAGGTGCCAAGGAACGAATTATTTCTAGAGGCCAAAGAGAGCATGTCTGAACTTGCGCGGTTCTTGCCAGAAGTTGGTCTGCATTTGTTTGGCAGAAGATGGCCTCTTCGGAAGTCCGTAGAATTTTCTCGATTTTTGTGGATGCGGTGGCCTGTCTTAGCCACTTAGAAAACAGTGTTTAGATGAGACGTCTCATAAAAGAAGACACGCCCCAATCCTCTTCTGCTGCTGTCACTTACGAGCTCAAAACAGAAGAAGAGGGACTTACCCCCCATGGTGACCATTGATCACTTGCTTGTTGATGGTAGGATTCTTTATCTTATGCAATGTTGCCACGGGATCCAAAGCAGAGGCGCCAGAGCCAGTTTCTGGGCTCGAATCCCACATCTTCCATTCGTCTCGAAATTTGGTTGTATCTGACATATTACTATCGCCGCGCCTGTTTTCTCATCTGCAGAATGGGTAGAATCATAACGCCTCACGTTTCTTGGGATTGTTGTGCGGGTTAAAAAGCTAACCGAAGTGAAACGCCTAGAACCGGGCCTGGCGCGTAGTAGGTGTTGTGTTTGCTATCCATATTTTCCCTGGACTTCTTCTTTAAGTTTTTAATTAACTTCTTAATTTTCAGGTTCTGGGGAATGTGATCAGAGGAAACGTTTTGAATTCTGCAAGTGCGCGTGTGTGAATTTTCCAGTTCAGAACCGTGGCTCCAAGTCTGTCATGAAGGCACAGGTCTCAAAGTAACAAATCACCGGTAGCAATAGGAGTATAAATAGAATTCTCTTTCATGGATATTCTAATTATTCTTTCCTCTTTGACACGATTCCGTGTTTAGCTGCATCACATTAAGCAATACTTAACACAGTTCGAGAAAGGGCAATTTAGAAAGATCAGACCCAATGATCTTAAAGCCGTGATGTATGGTTCAGTGAAAGCGTAAGTAGGTCAAATACCTCTAACAGAATTAGCTGAAATTATGCAAGCTATTATATTGGATATTACTGTTTGAACATTTTGTATAAATTGCAGTAATACACATTCGTCTTTATAGGATGAATCGAGACTTAAAACTAATTCTGGCGAATTAAGAATTGTATTTTCCAGGAATTAACTACCCCAATTTGACTGCGGCTGTAAAAATTTTATTAGGCAATACATCTGACCTCAAATTGGAAATTTGTGTTGGAACCGGTTTAGGAAATAATTATTGCTGTGTTGTTAATTTTATATTTGCCTAATAAAACACAGCAGGAGCAGCGGGGTTGGGTGACTGTAACACAAAAGGAAGCCCTCGGACATGCTTTTGGCCAGTGTTTTCAACCTAGCCAGGCCCCCGACTAGGAATATGGATGTCGGATGAACGTTGTTACCCGCCGGGCTGGTGGGATTAATAGTTCCTGGCTATCGGACTGTGAAAGGGAAGCATGCTGTTTCTGTATCGTTCGCACCGGCCAGTAACGAGAGGCACCGAGTGCACGCCTGGGACCGTTTGCTTTGGGAAAGGTTGACTTGCCCACACGCGTACACCTTCACAGGAACACACACCGATGCGCGCCGGCGTGCTGACACTGACACTCTACTCGCCCACTCGTCCCCGTTTGTCCAGTTTGCATGGTGAAGGGCATCAGCAGAGAAAGACCGCTGTCCCTTGGAAGCAAAAAAGCAAGTGCCTTTGTTATCGTCGGCCGGGTCGTTGCCGTCGGTGCTGAGAGCGGGCTAATTATATTTCCCGCAGTTGTGCGAGTGGATATTCTGCTTCCTTATGCTCGGGTCGCCCTCTGGAATCTTCTGGTCGCATCTCGTACCTTCTCCTATCTTCCAGTTTCATCTCGAAGACGTAATTCAAGGCTATAAACGGAGTCGAGTCGGTAGCAGGTTGCTACTGGCTGCTGTGGGGCCCTGTTACCCCAAGGTTGGGATGCTAATTGCCTTTTGCGTGGGGTATTAAATAACAGACATTTCCACAGCGAGAAAGCTACCACGGTAACGGTCCTCTCAGGATCCTTCCGGTTGTAGCATTCAGGGTGTCTCCGTTTGCCAGTAAGATGTCCTTCACACCTTTTAAACACTTACTCATCTCCTTTTTACTGAAGAGCGGAAGGACTCAGGCTCAGGGCCTTTGCGGGAAATGGTGATTGCCTAGAGTTAAGGATATTAAATTTTCCGCTCTGCTTTTTTTGTCTGTTTATATTTGATTTAGAGTAAGCGAACGTGGTTTTTTCCTTTAGATGACAGGGATCGAAAAAATACTTTAAAAAGAATTTAAACATAAAATAAACTAATCGATTTTAAGAAAAATACTAGGTAAGTACTAATAGAAGTAGTCCTCAAATAAGGCAAAATCAAGAAGGTTGCTGTAGGGGCCTGGGCAGCTCAGGCGGTTAAGCGTCCGACTCTTGATTTCGGCTCAGGTCATGGGCTCACGGTTCATGGGCTTGACCCTTGCGTCGGGCTCTGCGCCCACAGTGTGGAGCCCGCTTTGAATTCTCTCCCTCCTTCTCTCTCTCCACCTCTCCCCCACTCACTCTCTCTCAAAAATAAATTAATCAACTTAAAAAAAAACTTAAAGAAAAAAGAAGGCTGTTGTAAACAGGGGCCATGCTCAAAAAATTTCCACTGGAAAGAGATTAATGAAATGGCAAGTTACAGAGCTGTGGGCGGGATTAAGGGAGCCAAAGTCGGGGGGGGGGGGAGGAGGGGGGGAGCGAGTATCTCGGACCAGCAACTGTGGGAAGCCATTAGCCTCCTAGGGCCAAATGGGAAGGGAAGCAGAGGGTTTCCCCAGAGCCAGGTGTGACATCTGCTCCATTGAGAAACAGGGAAATCTCTCCCCATCCTGCTGATGCCTTCTCGAAACCCAACCCAACGGACGCCAAAGCCGAGGTCAAGGGAGAGGCCAGGAGATACAGTTCTCAGAGGCCAGGCTCCCAGGGCAAAGAACAGGATGGTGAAGGATTGAAAGTGCATCAGGAGGGGCGCCTGGGCGGCTCAGTCGGTTGAGCGTCCGACTTCAGCTCAGATCACGATCTCATGGTTTGTGGGTTTGAGCCCTGAGTCAGGCTCTGGGCTGACAGCCTGGAGCCTGGAACGTGCTTCGGATTCTGTGTCTCCTTCTCTCTCTGCCCCTCCCCTCCCTGATTGCACTCTGTCTGCTTATCTCTCTCTCAAAAAATAAATAAACATTAAAAAAAATTTTTTTTTTAAAAAAAGGAAAGTGCATCAGGAACGGAGAGAGAATGGCCAGGAGGCCAGTGCTTTAGTGGCCGAATTCTGGAGATACTGCCAGGGGCATAAGAGGAGGAAATAGAGATTTGGGGAAAAGAAATGAACTTTTGAGATCCTACCTCGCCTACGCCATGGGTTAAACATTCTTGATGTGCTTTGTTTCATTGCTTATTTCATTCGTGGACAGACAAGATAAAGGAAACCCACCTCTGACATTCTTAGTCGCAAGAGTACAAAGTGGAGTGATGGGTCATTAGCAGATGGAGGTTTAGCTCGAAAGCTGTGCAGTAGGCAGCCCGGCTCACCCACGAGGTCTGTAAAGTAAAACCCAACAGTCGGGAAGGGCAGGTTAGAGGCCCAGCCAGCTGGGGCTCCCGCTCCATCACGTACTAGCTCCGGTACCGGGCAAGTCACTTAATTTTTCGGCTCTTCATTTTTCTCATCTACAAAAAGCAGCTCCTACTTCTTAGGGATGTTGTGAGGATTGAGTGGGTTAATACAGCTAAAGCCCTTTGGACAATAGCCGGCACACAGTAAGCGTTCATTACGTGTCTTTTTAGGGGCACCTGGGCGGCTTGGTCGGTTAAGCAACCGACCTCCGCTCGGGTCATGACCTCATCACGGTTTGTGAGTTCGAGCCCCGTGTTGGGCTCTGTGCTGACAGCCTGGAGCCTGGAACGTGCTTCGGATTCTGTGACTCTTTCTCTCTCTGCCCCTCCCCTGCTCTCTCTCTGTCTCCGTCTCTCTCTCAAAAATAAATAAACATTAAAAAAATTTTTTTGATAAAAAGTAAAAAAAAATACGTGTCTTTTTAGTAAGTAACAGGTTACTACAATTCTGTTTTGTTTTTATCTTATTTTACAGAGATGATACCCATTCTTTCTTTGGGGCATTAGTAACAGGAAATACTAATGCTGAGGCATAACAACATTGAATAGGGTAAGACCTTTCCTCCCCCGTGTTTTTTTTTTAACTTCTTAACACTTCAGCAGAAGAGGCAGTCATTCAGTCATCAAGACCCTGGTTAAGCGAGTAAATCCGAATAATACCTGTTGAAAGATTTTCTGAGATGGACCTGTCCTCTTAGATGGCCTCTTGCGATGGAAAGGAATAGAACCTTTTCAGTGTCCCAGCTCTCGAAATTAAGAGATGGGTGTTACGGCCTTGCCTTCACAGGGTCCACAGTAAGACACGCAAGGTGTTGACTGCTGAGCAGTGTGCTGAAGGTTGCGGCAGCGGAACTGTGGGACCCACAAGGCACCTAACTCAGGGCGGGTTGGACAGGCTTCTGGAAGAGGGGGTCCCTGACTGAGACATCAGGGAAGGATGGTGGCCGATCAGCAGAGGAAGCAGGGAAAAGGTGTTGGGGGCAGCCAGGCGTGCGTGCGAAGATCCAGAGATGAGAGAGCAGGACTGGCAAGGAATGGTCAACGTGCTCCTTCCAAAGATGAGCGAGTCCTGGAGATTTAGGTAGCACGGCCCGGAAAGCCAGTCAGAGTAGCGGAGATGAAACTGTGCGGTTATCGTAAGGGTACCCGGGCGTCCCGCGATCCAAGGACAGTACAGCCAGATTTCAGGGCCTTCGTTGCCCGTAGAGGGCCAGTCAATACTCTTCATCTCTCCACGATGAGCACGTAATTTCCTGTCTCTGCTTTTACTTGCCTTATCGATTTCTGTCTCTTCCCCTCCTTCTTGACATCCACTGACTCAACATGGCCAACGGCCACAACGCTACACAACCTGCCTGCACAACTCGAACTGATTTGGCCCCTCAGCCTATCTTCCCAGGAGGGGACTCTGACTGACCCCCTCGCCGTGAATTAGGCAGAACTCTTGGTACCAGACTATGCCACAGAACTGGCTAGAGACGTATTGTCTTTGGGTCAGAACCTCTGGCTCAATCAGCTCTGGCTGGGAGGGAGGGGAACAAGGTCACACAGCCCACGCCCACTCATTTGGAGCCATGGGTCTTAATGCCCAAACCCCCAAAAGTTCCAGGACGCCACAAAACTGTCGGCTGTAGAAAAATCTGGGGATGAGTTGGTCGGTTGTTTGCATGAAGAAGCCGACAATATGGCGCCCTGGAGAAGCCCGTCCCCTCCTCCCCCTCCACCACCCCAATCCAATCTAAGTGTAATGACCTGAGAGCCACTTGCTTGATTGACATTCTTGGCAAGAGCCACTCATTCTGGGCCTGCGCTGTTAATTTCATTTGGAACAGCAAAGAAATAAATAATTCAATTAGACATTTTTCTGCTATACCTATAGAGAGAACTAAGTGATAGGAATCTCTCCATCAAGTTGTCAGTTTTATCTTAAACACTCAGGGACAGAAAATGGTGGCAAATAACAATGCGCGATGGAGAGGAAGTATACAGTGCAACCCTCCAGTCAGAATGTTAATTCTTAGGATTTTGTGTTTATCTCGATGGCTCTGCTTCTTTGATTTTATTAAAAGTTGAAGACTTTCTCTGACGAAAAACTATACTACAACACTAGGAAAAAAATCCTCCCCTCACCCCCTCCCCAATATTAAAATTTATTTCCCAGGAGAGGAAATAAATTTCCATGAAATGAGCGAAAGCACTAACAGTCATTTTCTGAATAACCATTTCTTTTTCTTGCAAAGAGCGTGCTTTCAGGCAAATACATTTGTGTGCCTCTTGAGGAACGGGCTGTCTGCCTACTGTAAGACAATAGCAATTAAAAAATTAAACAATTAGAAAAGAGTTCGTCATCAATTTTAATGTTATGTTACGTGAATTAATATTTCTTCTTCTAATGCAATATTCTGCGACTTACCATGCAGACACAGTCCTTGCTTCCGCGTCGTAGATAATTAGTTTACATTACTCTGCAGAAATGAATTGTCGCTGGTGATCTCAAGTGCCTGCTAACAAATCACTCCTGTAGGAGGGTTCATTGAGATTCTACTCAGGCCTTAACTACAGCAATATATGATCTCGTCCGTAAATGTTCAATATTGGGCTGACTGAAAACAAAAACAAAAACAAAAACTAGATTCCTAGTCCAAGAAGCCTAGCAACCTACTTTTGTGGCAAATCAGCACTCTGTCCTCTAACTTCTTAAAAAGGATTTATGTTCTCAAGTGTAATTCTCATTAACCAATTTTTCAATCCCCCACCCCCACCCAGCCACCCACAATCCCTCCACTAAACAAACGAGGCAGGACAGTGAAGAGAGGTTTAGGACTCCCCAGGGCTGTTAATGAGACAAAATTGCTCACGAGTCTTTGTGCACTTCTCCTCTGAAACCTGATCTCACCATAAAATACTGATGGAAAAGAAAACTGACTTTAAGATCTAATTCAGAATCCAAGCGTTTGTCATGTGTGTGAGCGCCATATTATGGATCAATTTCATTCCAGGAGGAAAAAAATTGCATCATCGGATCATGTCCGGTGAGCTGATTGCGGAGCTGATCTGTCTCACTGCAGTTCTCAAGGGCAAATACAGAAAACAGCCTGGGCCCATGGGGAACTTGGCAGCGAGGAGATGTGACCTCCAAAAGTCTCTCCTCGGTGAGTTTTAGAGAGAAGTCGATAACTTCTAAGAATTCGATTCCCTGTCATCTAGAGATTCTTAACAAGAGAGTACTCCAGAAAAGTTTCAGAAAACCATCAACCCCGCTTGCCAAGAGTTCCAAATCTTTGATCAGGGCAATGAGCATTGACTGAGTGACAGTTGTGGGTTCTTAGATAGAACTATTGAGAAGTACGAGTCTGGGGTTCGGCCCAGGTCATGATCTCACGGTTCTTAATTTCAAGCCCTGCATCGGGCTCTGTGCTGACGGCCCAGAGCCTGGAGCCTGCTTCCGATTCTGTGTCTCCCTCTCTGCCCCTCCCCCACTCACGCTCTGTCTCTCAAAAAGAAATAAACGTTAAAAATTAAAAAAAAAAAAGAAAGTACGAGTCTGGCCTCTGCATCTGAGGGGTTTAGAGTCTAGTTGGAGAAAACACGGTGAGCATAGGACAGGAGGAAATGAAATGAAAGGGCATAAGGGATTGTTGGTTAGTTTAGCAAGTCCCAAAGTTCTAGGGGCACTCAAGCATTTTAAGTCAGACATGTGCACAGCATTAATTAATGAATTAATGAGAAAATTAGTTCTTTTCAATCCCTTCTCAGTTTTTCCATAATGACAAGAGAAAGTCTAAGTTTGGTGCCAGTATGCCTTTACTGCTCTGCAAAATCTTGCCAGCTTCCCTTTTAACATAAAAAGGGCAAGTTTCAGGGGAAAACCTTAGGCACTAATCTAGCTAGCACTTAATAACACTATTTTTGTATCTTTATTTACATTCTATTTAGGTCAGAACCCCTGGTTTTCAGTTTACTATTACAAAATACCAGATTTTTTTTTTAAATAAGCAAGGCAGTTGAGAAACTTAGTGAATCTACTTAAAGAAAATTATTAAATAATTAATAGCCTAGATAGTGGGTGGTTATAGTGGGAAAAAAAAAAAAACAGAAGGTGATATATATAGGACTGAAGTTTGGGAACCTCAGGATTAGTGGAATCGAGCATTAAACCCAGCTGGCAGATGCACCGGGGACGGGGTAGAGGAGGGGCACAGAAGGGTGGGGGTGACATGACAAGGAGTTGAGGAATCCAGCCTGGGAGAGAAGAGACAGCAGGGCACCGTTTAACCGCGTGGCTTATGGCAGCGGAGGATGGCAGAAAGCCTGGGCAGGAAATCTGAGGATGCGTGAGACTCTCAATGGAGCCGCTTCAAAACCCCGATGCCCGCGTGCACACCGACACCTATCTTCCACGGGGAAAACGAGACCCAAGACACTTACATCATCCGTTCAGCTCGAGTTCAGAGACAGGAGGACGCTTCTCAAGCTCTAGCAGAAGACTTGGAGATGCCCCTAAGTCCCCAAGACTTGGAGTCACAAGCCTACTATGTAGCTGGGGAGGTGGGGCCATGTGATTATTGGCAGCCTTCTATCTATCTATCTTATTGGTAGATACATGTAAATGCTCTTGAAAAAAAGACGCTGGGGGCACCTGGGTGGCCCAGCGGGTTAAGTATCTGACTCTTGATTTTGGTTCAGGTCATGATCTCATGGTTCCTGAGATTGAGCCCCGTGCTAGGCTCTGAACTGTCAGATTCTTGGGATTCTTTCTTTCCCTCTCTCTCTCTCCTCTCTCTTTCTCTCAAAATAAATAAATAAACCTTAAAAAAAAAATGTTGGGACACCTGGGCGGCTCAGTTGGTTAAGCGTCCTACTTCAGCTCAGGTCATCGTCTCTTGGTTCATGAGTTCGAGCCCTACATTGGGCTCTCTGCTGTCAGCGCAGAGCCTGCTTTAGAACCTCTGTCCCCCTCTCGCTCTGCCTCTCCCCTGTGCTCTCTCTCTCTTTCTCTCTCTCCCAAAAATAAACATTAAAAAAAAAAACAAAAAAACAAAAAACCCATGATGCTGAGTAGAAAGTAAAAGATAGCCACCACGAATGGGTAAGATGCCACGGGGGCAGAATAAAGCACCATCGGAATCTCTTCCTCGTGCTTACTCTTGGCTCACATCACAGATCAGTGCCCGCTACCCACCCTCCTCCCCGCACTCAGCGCCTTCATTCTTCCCTGAGTCCCTGGGAGTCTTCCTCCAGACTTGCCCCAACAGCATTTTGAGCCAGGAAGCAGACGTTAGAGGTAGTTGTGTTCCGGTACCTTGCGGGGCATCGTGGAGAGATGAAAAGTGGTCGTGCCGTGTGATTAACCCATTTGAGCCCCCAAATTATAGAGCTTATGATCTGAAATGGGCGTTTGCTTTCCGAGAAGAGTGAATCTTACTGAAAAGAAGATCTTTGGGTTGTGCTGAACACCTCGATAGATCTGGGACTGTTCACAGTAGACGTCTTGGGTTTTTTGAGCGTGAGAGCAGAAGTAGGCAAGCACTCAGTGAGAAATTGCCCGGCCCCGCGTGTTAGGAGAAGAAGACAGGAAATAGTTGGATGCTGGCTGTGTGACGCGACTCAGTTTGCTGAAACATCCCTGATGGCTGGGAGTGAAGGATTTCCAAGAGTAGGGATGGCTCTTAGGGAGTCATTGGCACAGCCAATCTCTAGCCATTCCTCCTCTTTGGTCATCCCAAACCTTCAACAAAGTCTACTTTACTGGGTATAGAAAGGAGTGTGTGTGTGTGTGTGTGTGTGTGTGTGTGTGTGTCATGCACACATACACACTGGGTGTGAGGAGAGTTTGCGAGTCATAGCGGGGCTGCTTCCATCTCTGAGATCTGGGAGTATGAATTACGGGAACCACACATGCCAGCTGGTGAAATCATGCCGCAGAAACAGGCACTCAGCCCCAGAACCATCCCAAGGAGCCAGCCCTTGGGATGACAGTGTTCTTTGCAGAGAGCGCACGCTGGGTGGGAAAGCAGTATAATCTAGTTCTTATGGGATGGGAGGCCAACGTTAACATCCACCCGGGTTTCCAGAAAGAAGTAGAAACGGCCAAGAAGGTCAAGTTTCAAACGTCCACAGACAGCAGTCAAAATCCGAACCTCGCCTGGTGTCCAGAAGACAGCAGGGTTCAAGGTCCTGTGATCAGGAAATTACAGACCTCGAGCGTCTCATGGACACTAAACTAATTGCCATGTGCTTGCGGCAGTGACTCTCAGCTTTCTTGGATTCTGTCTGCGTGTGTGTGTGTGTGTATGTGTGTGTGTGTGTGAATCTTAGTATTGCTTGTTGATGCCACAGACCTCCTCATGCTTTATCGTGCAAAGCTGTGGAGTGCAAGTGCCTAAAAGCAACTGTCTGGATCCCTAGAGAAGGGACAATAGCCATTGTTGTCCCAGAGCTCACTCCTTATATTCTGTATGTATGAGTCTCCCCAGAGTAGTGGCCTTGGAAATCACCTTCCCGCCCCCTTCTTCTGTCCCAGCTTCTGCCTGTTGGGATTTCTCCATTTGGCATAACCCCACCCCTACCCCAGGTCCCAACAGGGTCTGCAGGGGCATGGCAGGAGGTGATGAGGAAGGACAGATGCCAACTCTAGCCCATGGATACTCCTCCACACCCAGGGCTCACCCATCCCCCTCCATCCCTGCTCCCCACTCCCCACACCTCTTCCTCGGCTAAAATTCCTAGGATTGGAGACCCTCCAGCTGTGTCTTCCGGACTGCAGATCAGCCTGGTTTTAGGGTTTGGAGATGGGCCCCCGAAGTTCAGCATCTCCGTCGGCCTTTGGGAGATACTGCAATAGGAAAATACTCGTTTCCATCTTACCAGCTTTCCACAAAGTTCCTTACCAGTTTTCCTGTTTGCGAGAAGCAAAACCCTTTTAAGACCCACGCAGTGTGTGGGCATGTGCTTGCTGTGAGGAGAGAAGGCTAAGAAGGGAGCCCCTTCCCCACGCGTTCCCCCAGTCTCATTAACTCACCACCTTCACCGCTTTCCTTCAACTTCACCGTCTCAGGGAAGCGCCCCTGGACCCCTTTGCTAGAACACTATCTCCTATCTTTATTTTCTCCCCAGTACTTCTCACCTTCGAACATTCCATATCTTTAACCTCTTGGTCTCATTTGACTGCCTGCTGCCCCACTAGAACAGAGACTCCATGAGAGCAGAGGTATTAGTCTGTTGTGTTCACGTCTGTCTCCCTACCAGCTCACTCTGGGTGGTCAGTAAATCTGTTATCGAAAGTCTTGTGTCCTCTGGACCGAGGGACCAGAACCCTGACTGGATAAGTAGGTATTAACTCTAGGATGAGATGCCCGCTGCCGCCTCCGTCCTTACAAAATTCTGCAATGACCAGACATTCAAGCTAGGACAAAGGATTAGCGCTGGGCTCGATTCCCTGTAGCTCGTAACCCCTTGACGCCCTGGCACCCGACCCTGGTTATGAACTCCGGCTTTTGGAAACCGCATTTCCCATCCGGGGAACTAGGAAAATGGCTGCCTCTGGGTGAAAACTCACTTTCCTTTGGGGGAGAGAGTGTGGGCTCCACCTCTACACACTCGTCACGCCCCGTAGTTTAAGGGGCTTATTGGTTCCATTGGCATTCGGGGGCTTGCTTGGGACACTCACGGTTGGATGTCCTGGGGGAGGCAGGCCTGGCTTACGCCCAGCTTCCCAGCCCCTGTCCCTTTGTGGGGTGGGATGCGAGGGTGGCCATCACCAGGATGCACCCGCTGGAAAGTGCTTCGCCCACCCCAGCTGCTTCGAGCCTAATCTTTTTGCCTCCCATGGGTTAAGAGTGCAACGTCGAATCCAGAAAGGACTCAATCCAATCTCATTTCCTCCTCCCTTTGATCTCTCCATTTCCGATTTCGCTTCCTCTGACAATTTCCTCTTTCCATTCCCAGAACAAACAACTCTCACCGTGGCCCTTGGCCATTTCGATCATTTCCCAGACACCGGGCTCCTCGTTTGGCCGCCATTCACCGTGGCGTGGTGGGTAATCAGATAAACGTCGGGGCAGGCAGTGAAGAGGCAGGGTTGGGGGCATCCCCACTCTGTGCCCTGTGGGCCCTCCTGCCTGAAACTGGGATGCAGCTGGGGATGTCAGCCTGTGAAGTCCTGGGGTCCCCCCAATGGAGGTAGCACAATTAATAACCGTGAAGGAGAACATTCCACAGCGAGCAATGGTAGATTTCTACCCCTTGATGCCTCAGAGGCACTGAAGTCATGATTTCAGCCATTTGTGTTTTCCTTTCCTAACTGAGCTCTTAGGTGGGAGCCAAATATTCCATTCCAAAAAAAAAAAAAAAAAAAACCACAAAAATTCAAGGTCCAAAATGTTCTAGAAATTCTGTTTCCCTTTTGATATCCGAGTCTCAATGTGAAATGGCTCCTGAACTAATCATATTAGTGAAACTGGCAAGATTAAAAGAGCCATAAACACACACGCTTAGTGTTTCCACATCCATTAAAATGTATACTGCAGCCTCCTAGAATATTTAATGGGCTTGTATGATGACTGGATGTGAATTCATTCATCTCAGTCAAGTTGGGTTATTAAGATACACATGCTAAGTGATTTGTCCTGTGTTTACTCTGTGCTGGGAAAATGGTATCTGATTTTGAAAAAAAAAAAAAATTCAGAGCTGTTCTTTGTCGGAAGAAATGGGAGTCAGGACCCGCCCCCGCCCCCAGTTTCCACGCCAACTTTATCTCAAGCAAACTGCTCAGTCCCTGGGGGACTCGGTTGTCCATCTGAGAAATTAGGAAGATTGGCAAAATGATCTCCGGTATTTGTTGCCGCCCTAACCTCTTTCAGTGCGGCAGGTGGGGTAGAGGTTATGAGCGTGGGCTCCGCATTGGACAGCTGTGGTTCAAGCCCCGCCTCTGCTACTCAGTCTACCCATCTGTAGAATCCGGATAAGAGCAGAAGGCAAAAGTGAGGTAATCAAGGCAAATCGGCCCCGACCGAATGCTCAGTAAATGCCGCTGAACTTTAAAGTGGAACCTAAACACCTACTGGGCGCTTTGATGCATGGATTTCGTTGAGGTGAAGAATTTGGAACTTGAGACACGTGGTTTAACTTAATCCTCACTGCAGTCTTGCAAGGTGGATGGAGTTAACCCTAATTTGCAGATAAGAAACTGAGACCCACAGGGATTAACTGACTTGCCCAAGGTGACGCAATTATTAAGAGACTAAACTGGGATTTAAGCGCGGATCCGGACCGACGCCATTGTGAACTCTGCTCCCACCCAATCTATCTATCTACCATCTCTGGTTAATTTCTAGAGTATTCAGCATCCCCCAGGGTTCTAAGTCTAGCTGTAAGTATTCAGTCTCTGGCCATCAGCTTCTCCACTTTGGGAAACTAAAAAGAGCTGGATGCTCTCCTGATTATGCAGGGCTCTCTGGAGTTTAGGACTAGAAAAGCAAAGTCATGTTCTCAGCACCTGTGTTGTCTCCTTCCTGATGGAAGGTTGGTCAGCCAAGAGCCGCTTTTGTTCATGATTACCTTTTGTTTTAATTTGCTGAGACTCAGACTCCATGACATCGCATCTCCAGCATGAGTGTGTACCCCAGCCAAGCTGAGCCAGCGGGGAGACCGGTGTCACATCTGTGTCTAGTCTAGAATTTCTCAACTTTGGTGCTGTTGATATTCTGGGCGCGGCAGTTCTGTGTTATGGAGGCCTGTCCTAAACAGCACCCTGCTCCCTACCTACCGGATGCCGGTAGCACCCCTCTCTCTCCCCGGTATGACAATCGAAAATGCCTCTAGACCTTGCCAGTCTCCCCTGGGAAGCAAAATCACCCTTGGTTGAGAATGACCCAACTAGCTGAAGGAGGAAAGGCTTGAGGTTAAGGACGCTTTTGCTTCGGCATTGCTTTCTTCGTCACATGGCTTTTGGAGTTATTTTGGTCCTAGTAAGCAGTTGTTTTATCTGGCAACACCCTAGCAGGCAAAACCATTGGCCATCTTGAGATGCTTTTGGTCTGAAGGCAAATTTGCCTGGACAGAAATAAATGTTTTTGTCTCCGTGGCTAGCAGGAGTGTTTACTTTGGGACAGTTAAGGCAGCCATTTTCAAAATGGCCTCCCCAACTTTCCATGGGGCCGGTGCCCTCTGCTGGAAGGTTTGTCAGCGTAGGTTGCCTCGGAGTCGGTTGGGGCAAATGGTTTGCACATTTAGAAAATAGCAGAAGCACAAAAGAAAGGCCGATGAAACAATCCAATTAGTAGGAAACGTCTGCAGCGGCTTCCTTTAGAACTGTTTCCACAAGCTTTCTGATTTCTCAGCAGAGTTGTTTGTTTTGACAGATTAACCAAAACCTTCTTTCCATCCTTCCATCTATACACTTTCAGTGATCGTTATAATAACCACATCAACCAATCGTTACCTAATATTTATTGAACACCTACCATGTGTTGGGTCACTGTGCCCTACATGCCCCGCCTCTGTTTGCCTTCTCAATCGCTCTGGGACTCAGGGGCTATTATTACTGCGATGGGGAAACCAAGACTTGAGGAGGCCAAGTGACCAGACCAAGATCACCCCGCTCAAAATGGTGGCGATGCCTCCAATCGACAGCATATGGCTTTCCCCCCATGGCTCTACTGCTGACATTCATGTATTCCTCTTCTCTTTCTCACTCAATCCCCAAGTTCCCTTTCCAAATGCGACTCGCTATTGATCCAATAAAGCGGTGTACGGATGTCTGGTGTCATTTTGAATTTGCTCCCATTTCTTTAAAGCATATTTTTTTTCACCTAATTATCCCTTTTAGCTTCTGAAACCCCAGGAAGATAAGTTGCTTCTCTCCAAATGGGGACCCTAGATGCAGAATTCTAATAGAGAACTAGATTCTTAGGCATTCAAGTGGTCATAGATCTCTCTAAAAATATTATATACGAATAGCCTTCATGTGCATCAGAATATATCAGAATATACCCCCAGACGATGTAATTTATGGCCTTGCTTATTACTTTAAAAGCCTGGGATTCTTGTAGAATATGGTTTAGTGGGTCAAACATTCCCTTTCCTCTCATTTATCAGCCTTTTGATCTCATGTCAGTCCTGAACGTTGGCATGCCTGGCCCGGAGCCGTGCGCTAGGAGATCACACACACAACAGACCCCTTTGCATTCTTAAAACTTTTGGGGGCAGCCAGTGCTGCAGCGGTGCCTGGGCAAGCAGACGAGGTATTGAGTCCTCCCTCTCCCCCACCCCCCATCCTCACTGCCCCTTTGTCTATTATTATTTTATAGTTTTGTTCTGCATTCTTTCCATTCAACCTCCAGTCCATAGAAGCCTGTTTCTTTATTAGTTACATATGTCTGGACCCTTTTACCCCAGCAGGGAAAGACAAAATATTCTGGAGGGCTTGGAGGCCTGGGATGGACAGCTAATCCATCCCCACCTTGAACTAATCGACGGGTTGATGTGCTGTTGTACCGGGCCCTGTTCTGTGCAGCTGAGCGGCGGGGTTTCAATTTGTAGGAGCATAAACAGATACTAAAGTTGGAAGAACGGCTCGGTCATTTGTTAGCGGAGTTCAGATCAAATTATCACAGCGGTCCCCTGCTGACAGCCTGAACAATTACCTCCTGTTTTCTTTCTTGATCTTTAAATGTTTTCTGTTTCACTCAAGCCTCAGTAAATAGTTTACTTCTCGTGGGCTTCATTTATTGACACAGAGAGGCCTTGATTTATTTAATTTTGTTTCTCTGCCGCCTTCCCAGAAAGCAGCGGTAATGTTTTGTTGAAATCTCCCCCCTGCCGCCCTCCACCCCGAATGATAAGTTTATCGTGGTAGGCTGAGGAAGCGGTTTAATGAGGCGACTATAAATTATCTGGCTTTTTAATGAGAAGTTGAGGTGCCCGACTTCGAAAGCCGAGTTTTCAAAGCCTTAAACCAGAACCCAGCATCTGTTGCTCGAGAAGGTTGGAATCCACGGTCGGACACCGGGATCGGGGGCGATGGCTGAGACCCTGGGATCCGAATCCATAATTGGATTATTCAAAACCCAGGAATTTGATTATTCTTTGAAAGAAAATGGAGTACATTGTGTCCGTTGTCTGGGTCCTCTCTCTCTCTCGGTGCAGATTCATTGATGTTCTGCGTGAGTTCCCCGGAATTAGTTCCAACATTTGTTTTCACTCTTTCCCCTTCCCCCCGTTTCAACCCTTGACTTTCACTCTCCCATAGTTACATTTGTCTGCTTCTTACAGTCCTACTGGGACGGATTTATCATCATTTGCTAACATATCTGTCTCAAAATCTCAGCTTTGATCAGCTTGTATTTTATAACTTACATCTGTTCTACATTTAACCTTTTGTAATGCTGTTTTTCAAAAATATTACCTGATCTAACAAAAGAATTGTACCCGAGCAGGAGCTCCGGAGTGGATTTAAACACACGCACCCACCCCCAAACATACCTGCCTATATGACCAGACTTTTATTGCTCTCCCTCAGTTTCCTTCCCGTTAAATATATAAATCCATCATTTCCTTCCAACTGGCGATGGGACCTCGGGGGACCCAGGGGCTTCCTGCTCCGCATCGTGACCCTTCCCGTGCCTAGAATTCATGCCAGGGCACGTGGCTGGGAGCAGGGGTGCTTTTGTACCCTGAGGTGAGCGGGCCTTCCTGACCCATTGGTCCGGCCCTGGAAGGGAGGGGGGCAGAGGTCCCAGGTGACCATTCCAGCTCCAGTGGGTTCTTTTCCAGCAGGTTCTGCCTTCCAAGAGGCTGAATTTAATTTCATTTGCTTGTTTTTTTTAAATTCATTTATTTTTACCAATGAATTATGAAATTTTTAAGACACCCCCCAAAATATTTTTAAAAATCACGTAACAAACGCTCATGCACCCACCACCCCGCTTAAGAAACATAATATTACAAATACAGTAGACCTCCTCCGTGTCTCTCTCTCACCTTGCATCCTCCCCGTCTCTTCCACAGAGAGAGCGGCTGCTCTGAGTCGAGGTCGCTTGTTTCCAAGTATGTCTTTAGACTTGAGCTATTTACCTATGGTCCTCTCCACCAGGTTTTTCGTATTCTTCGGCCATATGCTTTCTTCATCCAGGTTGATGTGTGCGGCGCTAGGTAATTTTCATTGCCATAGAATAATCCATTTGGGGGTGAACATTTACACTATTTTCAACGTTCTTACTATCGAGAGCAATGTTTCATGAAAATTGTTTCATGTGCTCCCAGAGCACACATGTGGGACTCTCCCCAGGGGGCGGCCTGAGGGGGAAAGGCTAACTCACAGATTAGGCATTCCTCTAGCTGACTGGGGCCAACGCTTTCCCAACACAGGGGTGCCATTTTACTCTCTTGCCAACGCTTGGCGTCGTCGGACATTTTGAACTGTGGTCGGCTGAGGGGAGCGTCAAGGTAGCACACAGCCATTTTAATCTGCAGCTATTTGCTAACTAGTGGAGTCGAAATGAAATCGTACGGCTTCAGTTGGAAGAGCGTGCGACACTTGATCTCAGGTCGTGAGTTCGAGCCCCACATTAGGTGTAGAGATTGTAAATAAACTTTAAAAAAAGCAAGGTCGCTTATCACAGTGCATAACGCCTACTAATTTATCAATGGTAAGTATTATCATGATGATTAATCTTGAGATTATCCCCATTTTATGGATGAGGGAGCAGGATCTGGAAACGTACTGGCTCTAATCAGATAGATCCAAAGAAACGTAAGCAGTGGAGGTGATGGTGGTGGGCAACAGCCTGTGACCCATAAGGGACTTGTTGGAATCACTACCACACAGAGAGACTATGGCTTTCCCCATAGAGGTTGGGGCTGCCATCTTGAACAATGCTTGCCATCCTCCCAATTACTTTGACACCTGCTCTGGGTCTAGACTCGACACAGAAATGCGAAGGTCATAGATTGGGCTCTTTTGTTTTGGTTCATGGACTGGGGAGAGGACAGTCGGCCATCGGTTTATCCCTGTGATGGAGGAAGTAGCACCCAGGCAGCAGGGGTCTCCACAGAACCAACTCTGGGCAGACCTTCCAGTGCACCCACTCCCACCATCAAGCTAGAAGAAGGTATATTTTGGGGGACACACGTGAGTCATCCTGACGATCGATGATGAAGATGAAGAGGACGGGGAGGAGGAGAAAGACAAAAGAAGTGACATTTTTTGTTTGTTTGTTTTCGCTACCCGCCATTTTGCTCCTTCTACATGCCAAGCACCGTGCGGCCATCTTACGTAGACCCTGGATCTTTAGAGCTGGTGATAGCAGTATTGTCTCCACTGTATAGTCCCAGTAAGACTCAGGGACAGCCTGGCCTGGGGGAAGAGAGTCGAGATATCTTAGTTTTTACCTAAATGTTTCTGTGCCTTAAACCCGCTTCTTTTTTTCGATTGCTAGATTAATTTTCTTCTAAAGCGTTATCCATGCACTCTGTAAATTAATCCTGTTTGGTTTCAAAAACCCAGGGCCCCCAGGACAAGTTCACCGTAAGTTTGAAGCTTCATGTCTGGGTTTCTTGTCTTCTTTAAAGGCCTGTCTCTGGGTCGGGGGCGGGAGGGGAGTCAGGTGGAGGCTTCAGCTCCATATCTTAGCGCTTTGGGAAAGGAAACTGCTATCACGCTGAGGCTGAGATAGAACCACGCATCTTTTTCCCTTTTCATTTCCAGATGGCATGGGAATGGCAAAGGTCACCAAGCATACATACCTCTCTTGATGGGGGAGAAATATCTCTTTTCTTGGCGGGGTTGGGGGAGGGGGCGTTGGTTTTGTTGTGCCAAATTCTACCCTTTGAAAAACGCAGAAGCCCATTAAAGATTAAGACTACAAACAAGCCTGAAACACAGTTTAACAGCGTTCAGAAAGGTCCCAGGTGTAGGCGGGTCAAAGCGATATCTTGTTCTCCTAAATATTTCAACAGATAGACAAACTTTTGATTGCGCTATCTGTTCAAAAATGACTTTGAACTTTCCGCCAGCGCCACCCACTTGGGCTTTCTCGAACCCACAGAGGGCCAGCCAGCGGCAGATAAGGGGCCTGAGTGGTCCCGGACGGCCGGGGCCTTTCATCTCGCCCGGGCTTGTGTACACGAGCCGTTTGCTTAGCTTGGCTCTGCTCTCCTGAGGACCTTTTAAACATCCTCCCATTTTCTAGGACCTGACACCCAGTCTGTAAATAAGCCAGGAGAAAATGCAGATTTCGACAGTGCAGGAGCGTGGTCCACTTTCAGGCAGGCTGGTCTCTCCCTCTTGCTCATTATTTCTTTGGATTTCCTCTTCGCTCCTGTAGTTTCTCCTCCCCTGCCTGCCCTTCTCTTCCCTGCCTCCCTTCCTTTCCTTCAGCCACTTGTAGATAACACCACCACCACCACCAACGACAACAAAAAACCCAAACAGATTGGCCGTATTTTTGATGTAGGCTTTTTAAGTTGACGTACCAAGAAATAGCCAAGCCTGGTAAGAACGCGGACTCGAAACCAGACTGCCTGGGCTTGACTTCTGGTTGTGGGGGGGGAGGGAGGGTCCTAACTGTGTGACCTTAGGCAATTCCTCTCTGTGCCTCAGTCTTCTCATCAGTAAAGTGGGACCACAACAGCACCACCCCATGGCGTTGACGTGGTGATTAAATGAGTTCGAATGGCACATGGCATGCAGCAAACATAAAGTCTTGGCCTACCATTATTATTATTATTATTATTATTATTATTATTATTAACATGCAGGAAGCTTTGACATTGTTTCCGCGGAGTTATCAGTGACTCTGAAAGTGGTATTCCACCTCGTGGTCTTGGACAAACACCTTCATGACAAGTACGCGAGGCCCTTGGTGGACTGGATTTCTCGGTCATGCCCGCGCTCTCGTCCCCTCCAGAATGGATGGAGGGAAGATCCCGTGTGTGTTATTGCCCTACACTCTCCCAAAGGCCAGCAGCATTGCCCGGCCAAGCCTCTTCCCCCCGTTCTTCCATGGCCCCGGCATTCGAAGGACAGCAGGGCCGTGGGGTGGCAATATTTCGAATGCAGGGAAACACAGTGTTCAGGCTCGTCAGAGCCAGCCTCGTGGGGAGGCTAGCCGATCAGGGGCTCGCGTAGCCGGGAGGGAATGCGGCCGCCTCCTGGCCAGGCCCTGGGCTCAGGAGAGAATGCCTGAAGACACCCAGTTGTCCCAGACCACAGGGGCAGGGCCGCCAGGAAATAGAGCCCGGAGGTTCTCGTCCTTCTGTTCTGCACGTCCCGGGGCCTCCAGATTCTCCCCCAGGCCCAGGCATTTGGGAAGGAGGCTGTTGTCTTTCCCACTTGAAGGCCCGAGAGACGCTGCCTCTCATACCTCACCTATGGTGCTATTAGAGGAAAGCTCTGTGCCCATTTCTCAGACCTCCGGTGTCAGTAGAGGCCCAAGATGCCAGGGCGCCCCGCGGAGAGCGTCTCCTCTGGACTCTCCGGCTGGAGCTCGCTCTGCAGGGCAGGAGCTGCCCTGGAGAACAGACTGGACAGATTGAATCTGGAAAAAACAGAGTGCGTCCTTCACCACTTGCGTGCAAGCAGATATTTCGAATATCTCTTTTTTCCCCTAAATGCTCAAGCCTAGCTGGCTTTTTGAAAGGCCCTACAGTGAAAGGAGAATCTTCTGGAATGTGATTCACAGCTCGGATGATCAGAATCAGAAGGATTTCTTTCTTTTTTTTTAATGTTTATTTATTTTTGAGAGAGAGAGAGGGTATGAGCCAGGGAGGGGCAGAGAGAGGTGGAGACAGAGAATCCCAGGCAGGCTCCAGGCTCTGGGCCTTCAGCGCAGAGCCCCACACGGGGCTCGATCCCAAGAACCTCAAGATCATGACCTGAGCCGAAGTCGGACGCTTACCTGACTGAGCCACCCGGGCGCCCCAGAATCGTAAGGATTTCTTAAACGAGAGCTGCATCGCTGCGCGACACTCACCGGAAGTCTCCAAATGGGCCTCCAGAGCCCCGGGGGGATCATGGGACCAGAAGGGGAGCGGAGAGCATCTGTCACCGAGGAAAGGGAATCGTCCGCGCAGACCCCCCGGCTCTGGTTAAGCTCGGTGGCGAGAACCGCACCCAGTCCGCGTGCAGTCCATTCTCTCCTTGGGTCCTTTGGCCCCACTAGACGATATCACCCAGACTCCCTTGCCGCCGACCGTGGCTGCGTGCTTGTTTTTTGCCAATAAAACATGAGCCAAGCGGTGGGTGCCACTTCCGGTTCTGGCCTTAACCACATCGGGGTGCCTCCTCTCCTCCTAGCTCTCCTGCCACTTGGGGCTGGCTGCGACCTGGACTGCCAGGTATCACCTTCGGCGCCCAAGGCCCACTAGGTAAATACCATGTCTAAGAAATTATCTTCCTCTGAGTCGCCCTTTGCCCTCTGAATTAACTTGCGCCTCCAGGCCTCAAATGATAAGACAAGGCAACCCAGAGAGAGGGCGCCATATGAACTTGGGAGGGGAGGGGGGATGGTGACAGTTACATTTCCTACGGAAGAATGGGCTTGCTCTGAGCCGCGTAACGCACAGCTGGATTTGCAGCTCACCGCTGATAACGGAGGGGCCGGGATTCAAACCCTGGTCTGTAGGACCCAAAGCCTCGTCTGAAACGCGGTGTCTGCTGAGGCCGGCGCTTTTCTATGGGCCGAAGCCACAAAGGGTAGGCAACGGTGGATGCCCTCATGCATTTTTTTAAGTTACGTTAGTTGGCTATATTCAAAAACTAGAAGACGTGGTATTAAATTCTAGACTTGGAGCGCGTCGCGGCCAATCCGAAGAGCTGGCAACACCGTGTCTGAACTGTCCCTCGACATGATTTCTTGGGGCCAAGTAAAGGGCTATTTGCTTTGGGAAAGACAACCCAGCTCCACTTGGCCGTGGTCCCCACCGTTCCCTGTTCTCACCCTCTGCCAGGCTCGCCCATTTCCTTTCCACCCCACTTTCCGTGGATGTTTGAATTCAAGATCCCTGCCCTGGCCTCTCAGAGAACTCCGCCTTCAGGAGAGGAGGCAATAAAAATATCACCTTGCCCTTCGGATCATGGTGAGACCGGGGTTAGCACTGGTGGCAAGTGGGGGGAGCACCGGACTAGGGCGTCAACAGCCTAAGTTGTTCCAACAGGCAGATGTCTTCCTTTGAGGGGGCGCCATTTTCCCCGTCCCCCCAGAGCTCGAGAATTTCCGAAAGCCCCTTGCTCCCCTCTTCCCTCTGCCTGGAGCCCTCGGTGGCCTCTATCGGGCCCATTTTATTTGTTTTCCTTGCTCTCCAAAGAGTCCGGACTCATTATAGACGGTGGTAAAAGCTTCCCTCCCTCACGGTGCTACGGGGAGGGAGATCCGCTCACTCGATCAATAGAACCAAACTTTCATTTTTCTTACATAGCTGGGACTGTACGGTGAGGGCGGAGGGGAAAAAGAAGGCGGGGGCAGGGGGGGCGAGTCTTAAAACAGTATAGTTTTGATTTCCCTTTGCCTTGAGGAGGAAACGATGTTGCTTCGATTTGGGCTGGAGTTAAACTGGATACAGACATCGCCGTAAATGGGTCAGGCAGTCAAGAGAGCCAACAGTTGGCCACATTTGTGCTAACTCCAGCCTTCTTGTTTTTTGCCAGAGGAAGAAAAAAATTCTAATTTCTATCAGTCTAAATTGAGTTGGGGAGCATTATCAGCTGGAAGGACCCTTCTGATTTGACAGGCCCCACTGTATGATGATTAATTACTTCTCAGCTTCATTGGACTTTTCTAATTTCCTTTTGCCACTGGCTGGAGGCACCGCGCGATAAGTACTCTTCTTATTATTTCGTGCAAAGGAAAATGTCTATTACGCTCTGTCGTACAAGCGAGCAGAATAAAAAGACAGCCGATCGGGAGACTCGCGAGGTCCTCTATCTTTATTTGGTCTCCCCTGGCCTCCCTTCCTTGCTCGGGCCAAGACAGAGGTGGCCACACACGGTTTCCTGTCAAAATAAGGAGATAAAATCATAATCTCTATCAGGGCACTTGACATTTTGAAATTTGTATAATGATTTCGCGGGATTTAATCCTCCGTCTCGCCACAAAGCCTCCTCCAAATGCAAATACAGCTAAAATATTATACGGAAAACCGCGGGGCGATTCTTCTTCTCTGCCGGCTGATGTATTTGGTCCTGAATTCAACCAGGGGGAGTGCGTATTATATCAAATTCCGCAATGAGAACAGTCACAATAACTGTAATTATAATCATCATTATGAAAGAGCCAGAATCGAATGCGGAAAGAGAACGTTTTGGCTAAGCGGACCCCGCACCTAAATCATAATGTCCACGTAGGCTTCCAGAAGCATCTCGCATTAGTGTGTGACAGCTCACGTGGCTGATGGGCCGTCTGTCTTCTTAGGATGCTCGCAGACTCTGCCGACAAGGACAATTGAGACTCGGTAGAGGCTGTGTTTGTTCTCCTGGAGAGGAGAGATATGAAAACATATGAAGGATCCCACTTCTGCGGCCCCCTCTGCCTGCTAATCCTCAGGCCCGGGCTGATATTGAGTTCAGGTGCCCTCGGGGACGTGTTTACCGAGGCTTACGTGGGAAAAGCCCCGACGAGGAAGTCGCGGCTGCGTTTATGTCTCGGGCTGCTGAAGAAATGGCTGATTTTGCAAGGAGTCTTACTTCGAAGCAGGGGAGGGGGGGAGGAGGAGGGCTGTGCCGGAGGCCCCGAAGCCGTGGGTTCCCGTCCCAGCACTGCAGTGGCTTCTGAATTCGGTGTCTCTGGGGTTGCCGTCTGGTTTATCCTTGGGGAGCTGAGCCGCAGGCTTGGGATTGCTGAAGGGGAAAGCGCGTTTCACTGCTCTTTTTAACAATCGTGTGAGCTGGTGTTTAGTGAGCACCTGCTACCTGCAGGGTACCAGCTACACGTGTACTTATGGAATCCCATGCGGTCCATGCGGTCCCCTGGGTGCTGGGACTGTTACGAACCCATTTCACAGACAAGAACACTTGGGCATCAGCGCCAAACGCAGCTGGTAAATGACAGAGGCGGCCTTTGACCCCAAGACTGTCACCCTCTCAACCTCTCTGCCCTACCGCCTCCTGTTTTCACATGAACGTCTCCTCTCTTGCGAGAGCCCCGATGACAGTCTGGGCGACGAAGAATACCGGCTGGGGGAACAGGGTTTGTGTGCGTCAGGCACAGACTCCGTTCGCTGCTCTCTCATTTCCGTCTTTATTCGTTCCAGAAACGTTTATTGAGCACTTATGACGTGCCGCATGTTATACGAGGCTCCGGGGACCCCGGGTTAAAATCCCCAGGGGACCTGCCCTCGAGAAGCCCAGACTGACGTCGACAAATGCAGGACTCGACATTAAAACCCAGAACCAGAAGCGCTGTAATACAGGTGGGTACGAGTGACGAATGTTGTCTGAGGGAACGCGGAGGTTTGCAAGAGGAGCTGACGTTTGACTCGAACCTGGAAGAACACGCCAGGCCGACGGAACAGTCCGGCCAGGGACAAAAGGATTCTGGTGAGGCTGAGGGCTACTTGGATAACGGAGAAGACAGACCTTCCAGAAACTAAGGGTGGGACGGTATCAGAGGCCAGGCCATGAGGCCATCAAAGGAGTTTGATACTAGTTAAAACTCTGATGGGGGCGCCTGGGGGGCTCAGTCAGTTAAGCGTCTGATTCCGCTCAGGTCATGATCTCACAGCTCATGAGTTCGAGCCCCACGTTGGGCTCTGTGCTGACAGCTCAGAGCCCGGAGCCTGCTTTGGATTCTGTGTGTGTGTGTGTCTCTCTCTGCCCCTCCCCACCTCTCTCTCTTTCTTTCTCTCTCTCTCAAAAATAAATAAACATTAAAAAAATTTTTTAAATAAATAAATCTCTGAAATGGACACTTTGTGACAGCAGGCAAGGCCTTTCCCATCTCTGAGCCTCAGTTTCCCTATCTATGCAGCGGAGTCCTTAGCCTGGACCTGAGACTGAGAACCAGTGCCCCACAGGCTCGATCTGGCCCCACGTGAGGCTCCTTTGGTCTGCACGTTCCTTTCATTAACTGAGGGCCACCATCCAAGGGTTCGTCTCAAAATCCAGATTTCTAGCTTCTCGCGAAAAGGAAGCCATGACAGATGGCATGCGCAGTCCCCCACCCCCCCCAGCCAGAGGCGGCTGCAATGAAGCAGGCGAGTCGTCCAGACGAACCGAGCTCTTGTCCATTTGTCGCGGTCCCCGCCACTCTCTGTCGGTGCCCAACGCCAGGCCCGACTGATAATGGCCGTTGTCCTCCAGTTTGTATGGCCGACTCGTGGCTGCTTTCTTGGGACAGAGGAAATACACCGTGCCAGCCGCGATACTAACGAAAGTGGGAGGCGAACTTTAGCCCAAAATGGGACCGCATTTTAAGGAAAATAGTAGAGGGCGTATTTCCGCGTTGGATTAGAAGACTATTTCTCTGTATTTTACGTATGAACCAAAGTGTGCCTGTGCTCAAATAATTCGGTTTTATTCAGTGTTTCTGCGGTCACCTGAGTG
Organism: Paguma larvata; assembly: GCA_030068075.1. NCBI lineage: Eukaryota > Metazoa > Chordata > Mammalia > Carnivora > Viverridae > Paguma > Paguma larvata. The sequence continues at coordinate 32,087,682 of CM057841.1, read as the reverse complement.
CGCGCCGTGGGTTCCGCCTGTCTCTACAGCTTCACTCTGGCTCCTGGGTGGGCCTGCTGTGGAGCCCTGGGGTCAAGGTTTCTCGCCAGCAATACAGTCCCAACGGAGGGCCAGGACGCGAAGCAGATTGCTGGTCATCTATAGTTCACCTCCAAAGGGGGCCCTATAGGCATGAACCCTTCCTCTGAGAGAGGTCTGTAAGTCGTTTGGATAAGGAGAGCCTCCAAGTACCGACCGATCTTTCTGGAAGGGGGACTGCATCGTTCATTGGTATGAGGCACCCATGCCACAGCAGCCCAGGGAGAGAGACAGGGCTCGGACCCTGTGCCACCACGTGTCACCCCGTGACATCCCGTGTAGCCAACGGGCTGACGAAATGAGTTCTGGTCAATTACAGCCTTGATTTGGCCCTCGGGACACTTCTCCTCCGCGAACCTTCATCCTCCCTGGATCCATGCCCTCCGTTCCGTCGTTTTGTGGGCGCCCCTTGACTCTGAGCTTGGTCGTGTGACCCGCTTTGGTTAAGAAGGAGTCAGCAAGGGGCGCCTGGGTGGCTCGGATGGTTAAGCGGCCGACTTCAGCTCAGATCATGATCTCGCGGTCTGTGAGTTTGAGCCCCGCGTCGGGCTCTGTGCTGACGGCTCAGAGCCTGGAGCCTGCTTCGGATTCTGTGTTTTCCTCTCTCTCTGCCCTTCTCCCGCTCACGCTCTGTCTCTATGTCTCTCAAAAATAAATAAACATTTAAAGAAGGTGTCAACAAACCCAAAGTGAGCAGAGGCTGGAACTGTGCTTGCGTATTTCCTCATCTTCTGCCTTCTCCGCGGGAACACACCCAGGCCAGCCTGTTGGAAGATATGACTCACAGGCTGGAGCCAAGTTGCCCAGTTGTGCGAACCAAGGCCATCCTAGACCAATGATAGCCAGCGAGCCACGAAACAAGGGGGAGGGCAGGCCGGCGTTGGCAGAGGCCCCTCGCCAGCCCACAGCTGGCCACATATTCATGAGTTAGACCGGGGGAGGCCAGAAGCCCCTCGCAGACGCGAGAGCCAATCGCTTAGGCTCCTGAGTGTGGGAGTGGTTTGTGACCCGGGCGACTGTGATCCCCGCCCTCGCAATGGTGTTTCTTCCGCAGCGGCAACAATCCCTCTGCCCCACGTCTGCGGCCCCGCCTCCCGTTCCCGGGCTTACTCCTAGAAGATGAAGCTGTTCGGAGCCCCAAGTGTCGTGTGTCCTTCGGACGTGGGTCCGGTATTCCACCTCGCCAATTCCCAGCTCCCTCGCCTTTCCTGAGCACTTCATTTTTGGACTCTCCGCTCCCTCCTCTGTATTACGGGGAGAATCGTAACCCACACAGGGCCCACGTCATAGGGTTCTTGTAGTGGTTAAATGCAAAGACGCTTGAAGGCAGAATCTCTAACCCGGTGCCTGCCATACGCTAAGTGTTCAACGAACAACTGGTCTCACTGCTACCCCTTCCCTTTTCCTCTCCCGATCACTTTCTCGAACTCTCGATGGAGCCTGCCCACAGCAGCGGGCACCCAGACAACTCCTGCAGCCTGCACGATGCTCGAGGAAGCCGGCCCACACCCTCGGCAGAATTTCCCTCTGGCAAGAACCAACTGCAAACAAAGCTCAGAATCGCCCACTGCCTGCCTCGTTTTCAGTAGGTTGCCGGAAATGGCCATAAGCAAACTCGGACGTCACTTTGCAATTAGAAAACCTAATCGGTGACGGCGACGCATCGAGACGACAAGTCTTGTCCCCCAGAGGGGCAGGCGGTGCAGGAGACGAGATGTGTGTGCGTGTCATGGAAAAACCAGTGTTTCCCAAAGTTTGTACCGAAAGACTATTTCTACATGGTAGCCCCTAAATAACTAAATAATTGATTGACCGATGACAGCTAGATAGATAAATAGAGGGGACAACCTAAGGAAAAATGAATTTGGTAACTTCTGAGTCAAACAGCCTTCTTTGTTTGCAGGACTTCTCAGAGACTTTCCAGGAGTACATGTATTTTTTTTTTTTTCTCTCCAGCAAGGAGGTGGAGAGTGGTGTGTTTTTTGAAAGTGACTTGACCACAAAAGCCCTCATTTTTGGAGCAACCCTTTGGGGGAGTAAGAGCCCCAGGAATATCCTTTCGGGAAACGATGGCTGAGATGCTGAGTTGGTAGACGTCGTAGAGGAGATATTCACACAGGCAGGAACTTCTCTCCCTGGCAGAGGGAAGCCTGGGGTGAAATCACTGTTCTGTTTCTTACAGTCCTTGGTTCTTTTCTTTGGGTCTGTCCTTACTCCCCCCCCGTTTGTCTTTCCACCAACAAGAGCCAAAAGTTTGACTTGCCTTAGTTATGGCTTTTTTTTTTTATTCCCTATTCTATTTTCTATAGCTTTTTTTGTAGTTTGCATTATGCAGTCAGACGCTTCGAGTGTGAACGCGCGAGGAGACAGAAGTACCTTCTTTGTGCCGGAATAAAGCAAGGATGCTAGAAGGATTATTCCTTCTTCATCATCTCCCCAATCAGCTGAGGTTTAAATGGAATTCTGTCGGGGTCACCGACGTGATTTTTTTTTTTTCAACAGGCACACAAGATACCATTACGTTTCATCTTGGGACGATTGTTCTCCGAGCAAAGCGTGTTATTTTCCCGGAGCTAATCCCTGGCCAGATTGCGGATTCTCCATGTCCGACATCAGCCGCTACAACCAAAAAGCAACGAACTGTGTTATTGACAATGTTTTAATTACAATACGGAAAAGATACCAGACAGCGAAAACAAGAAAATGATCTGCCTGGGAGTGGCCTTTGTGTATTTAAGAAAACTCAGAGCGGTGACGGCTCCCGCAGGAAACATACTACGTTTTTTTCCCCCCCTTCATGCTAAAAATTCGAACGGCAAATATGAGATTGCTTTGAAAGAAATAAGAGCATTAATAGAAACGATTGTCCCTGGCAGCACAATAAATGAAATTAGAAGCTCTTAACACTCTGCACTTGCAACAATGTTAGTGTGAAATATAATCGTCGAACTGCTCTGTTCCTTTTTCCAATAAGAGGTGGAAGCCATTGAGTGTTGTTATTAGGCTGGCTAAGCTGGGCTTCTGTACAGCACAGTTTTGTGTGTCTGAACCAGAAGCTTTTGAAGTCCCACGATTCCTTCTGCTTGCTAATTCTTCCATTTGTTTGATTTTTGGTACAAAGAAAATGAAAGAATATGATGAGATTATGGCATTTTAAGTCAATATTTATTAAAAAATCAATCTAGATGAAAATCTGCCCATCCCTCTAATTAGATGAGGCAACTTGAGGTTGATTTTTAATTGCAAAAGTAATTACACGGAGCAGATAGCCAGTGACATTTGATTATCTAGGTGATTGATTAAAAGCGGAGCCCACGGAGCAGATTGCCAGCCGGGGAATCCAGACAAAAGAGCAAATTAAAAAAATTGTCCTGTTAGTAATCACAAAATTCAAGGATGAAATTACAGAGCCAAACACCTCCACTGCCCCTCGTCTTCATCACTCAGTCTACCCCAGCCCCTCCACCGCCTGAGAAAGAAATGGATTAGTGTGAAATTAATTGAAGAGGAGAAAAAAAAAAAAAGTGGGCACTGAATTCTCGGCGGAGAATGGGGCTTTTAACCAAGTCGAAACAAATTTCTCCAGGTTTATAATAAACTTTTCTTCTTCTTTTTTTTTTTTTTTTTGGCAAGAGACTTGTTTTCACAAAGGGTCTTTTCAGAATGTTTGATGATATGAATTTATCTATTAAGAGAGAGGGAAGGGGGGGCATCGCACTTTCTCACCGAATAGGGTATTAAGATGTCTTGCTTGTTCTTCGTTTCATTATACCGCGAAAGCCTGGGGAGCAGGCTGTACATTTGGCATGAGAATCCTTGGCTGTCTAAACGGCCCTGGGTGACATATTGAGCAGAATAATGAAGGGGCTTCTCGGTCACTCGGGGGGGACCCCCGATGGGGTCCGCTTGAAGATATTGTGGAGAAAGGTGGCATGGGTGTGCACCAGAGCAACCCCCGAGAGGACACCGGATCTGGCTCGCGGCAATCCTTCTAGGTGCTCGGGAGTCCCAGCAAAGCAATAGGGAAACTGAGGCAGGGCCACCCAGCGCAGCTGTGGCAGCACCGTGAGTTCGGCGCCGCCTCGCCGGGACTGCTCCTCGGTGCCGCTGTGGGCAGGAAGTCGTGAAGCAGTCGGGAGATAAAGTCGACATCACTCGGAACATCTATCCTTCTGCTCTGTCAGCAGACGCCTTCCAGGGGAGAGCTGGAGGCGCGTGATGTGTCCCTTACAACCGTCCGGGACAGCTGATTCCAGCTATTCCCAGGGGCCCGAGCCTGCACGTACCTCAGGGAGACGCAGACGTCCGTAGACAGATGCTCGGATTCGAGCGAATGCAGTCCCTTCCTTGTGTTCATTATTTCGTTTTTTCCAAAACCACCGAGTCCTTCAATGCACGCGTTTGGTAAAACGCAGCTTGACGCCACGGTTAGGAGTTCCGGCTCTTGGAAAACAATTTCGTGTCACGCCAGGCAACTAGAGTCACACCCACCCCCGGACCTAGCAATTCTTCCACGAGGCACGCGTCCTAGGAAAATGAGCAATGTACACGAGGAGATGCAGGCAAGAATGTTTGCGGCAACCGTGGTCCTTACAGTAGCCTGGAATTGGAGACAGACCAAATTCCCATCCCCTGAGACACAGATACAGAAATTGAGGTGTATCATTCGATAGCATACTATACAGGCGACAACACTGTATTGACACACATTCAGTCCAAGCAGCCAGACTCAGAGGAATATTTACTGAAGCCTTCCATTTTGGTAAAGCTCAAAAATCATGAAAAACAGAATTATCCTATCTAAGAACCTATAGAGGGTACAAAGGGGGGAGGATTTCAATCAAGAAGGAAGTGCAGTGAGCCTCTGAGGTACTTGCAATACTAATTTTCATCATCGGTGGTGGTTACCAATGTCTTGTCCACCCCCGTGTCTGTGTTTTATGGTTTTTTTCTGAATGTAAGTTATACTTCACGTGCACACGTGTCGGTAAATAGATGTATATGAATTTTTAAAAAGAATTTTTTAATGTTTATTTATATTTTTGAGAGCAAGTGAGCTCATGAGTGACAGAGGGTCAGAGAGAGAGAGAGAGAGAGAGAGAGAGACACAAAGAATCCCAAGCAGGCTCTCTGCTGTCAGCACAGAGCCCAATATGAGGCTCGGACTCACAAACTGTGAGATCATGACCTGAGCTGAAACCAAGAGTCCAGCACTTAACTGACTGAGTCCCCCACTCAGGCTCCCCAAGAGGTATACGAATTTAAAAATAAGCCCTTAAAATGCTCAACAGATTGATCCCATTGGGGAAAGAGGGAAAGGAGGTGACAGGTGTGGCCTCAACCTCACCCGTAATATCTCTCTTTAATAAAAGAAAAAAATAATACCTCATTTTCTTTGCTTGGTTTGAGTTCGTTTACTTAAGAAGATACAGGGGGGCCTGGGTGGCTCAGTCGGTTAAGCGGCCGACTTCAGCTCAGGTCATGATCTCACGGTCTGTGAGTTTGAGCCCCGCATCAGGCTCTGTGCTGACAGCTCAGAGCCTGGAGCCTGCTTCAGATTCTGTGTCTCCGTCTCTCTCTGCCCCTTCCCTGCTCATGCTCTGTCTCTATGTCTCAAAAATAAATAAACATTAAAAAAAAAAAAGAAGAAGAAGAAGAAGAAGATACAGTGACTGTGGCAAAATGTTAACACACATAAATTCTAGTTCATGGGAACATTAATACTTCAAAACATTTATGTAATTTTGTTTAATTCTGAAAAAAAAAAAGAAAGAAAATACTTCCTTCCTATGAAAAACGCTCTAATGAGGACACGTGCTATCCTGTCCTGTGAGAAGCAAAAGAGGCAGAACCAAATCGGCCCGAGGTGAGCGCGGAAAGTTCTGGAAGGAGGGCAGCGCTTGAGAACCTTGGCAAGTAGGTGGGAGCTCACCGGGCGGACGAAGAGGATGAGGCAGGCGGGTGGGAAAGCACCCTGCGTTTCGAGTACACTGCCGGCACTTCGTGTCCCTGGGAGCCCTCTCTGGAGCCTCTGTGTCCCCATCTGTAAAATGAGCCAGTGTCCCGTCTCTCACGAAGCAGCCTCCAGAAAAATGGGGGAGACTCTACAGCAAAGGCAGTTAAAATCGAGTCTTCCGGCACAGCCTGCCCAAGTTCAAGGGCAGCTGGGACAGTTGGGGCCGGACGATCCGTCTCCCTGCACTCCTCTTGCCTCGTCTATGGAACGAGCGACAAAAGCGTCTCAGCATTTACCTCGTTAGGACTTTCGCGAGAGCCCAACGAGTTCGCACGCTGTAAAAATGTGGAGCGTGGCCTGGCAGACATGAAGAGCTCAGATTATTATTACTATCATTACGGAAGGATGGATCTCTTTATTTTCAGGTACCTGCGAAATCCATTGGTTGCTCTTTCAAAGGTTCCGGCTGACTCGTCTCCTCCCTCCACACCGACTGCCCAGGATTCAAGATTCTGCCAGGTTTGCAGGGGGCGGGGGAGGATTCTCCCCGCCCGGTGCTCATTTCATCCAGATCACCAGATGGAAACGTTTCCAGATTTGCCAAGCGCTCCCCCTCCCCGCAGGCACCCCTCCTTCTTTAAGAGCTATTTTTTTTTTTTTTTTTTTTGCGAGGATTTCATTAATTCTTCCTGGTCTGAGTTTCCCCTTCTTCTCGTTCCTGTCGGCCAAATTCTCCAAAGGCCACAAACAAAGCTCCCCCAGATCCAGACTCATTAAATTGCCCTCCCAAGGGGAAGGGGACTAGTCTGGGAGATAACAAGAAAGATACCGTGGTGGCTTTTTCCTTTACACCAGGGCTTTTGAGAAGAGCTTCTCCGTGGTAGGCGCTCGTTGGGAAACATTCCGTGGCAGGGGCGCTGTGTCTGTGAAGCAGGAGGTGGTTATCGGTGGGGCGGAAGTCCTCCCAGAGGGGTGCTCTGGGGACAAGGGAGGAACATCTTTTCCCACTTTGGGGCAGGACAGCACCCAATCAGGTCACCCAATCAGATCCCCCCGCCCCGCCCTGCATCTAAAATAGCAGTGATGCTCGGAGGCCATTTTTATAAGCGTTAATGGTGGTGACAGAGGAAACGGCGACCCCGGCGGCCATCTCCGGACCAGGCTGCTCTTGCAATGAGAAATTTCTGAATCCCTTCTTCCTGTGTCGTAGACCGCTGGAGCTACCTTGCTTCCTGCTGTTCCCAGACCCGGCCCTCCCTCCATCTCCCAACAATTTCGCAACCTCTATACCCTCCCGTTAAACCTTTCGTGTTTCATCGGCCAAACTGACTAACACCAAGAACAAACGCTGTGTCAACAATTGTATTTTGTTCATTCAATGAATATTTATTGGGCACCTACTATGTGCTAGGTGCCTTGCGGGGTGCCGAGGATTCAGCAGTGAATAAGGCACACAAATGCCATCCTCTCCTGGAATATACGTTCTGGTGAATACGGGCCCTTTCCTGTTAAATGCATGTGTGGGAAACGCAAGTACATCTCATCTTTCAAGGCAGCTGGACGATCAAGGCCTTTGGGGTCAGTCCGATGTGGATTGAACCATAGAAATGTCTTCGAAGCTTCCCATATGAACCCTAAAAGGCGTTCGAATTTTGTACTCTTTTCCATTGTATCTGGTTTCTCCTATTATAAAGACATTCTGAGGTGTACGACAAATCCATCAGCTTCTTGAACCCTCACTTTGCCTCTTGTTTTGGTACATGGGGTCTCAGAATTCCTTCCTAGGAATAGCAGCTGTCGCTTAGCTAAGTAAGCTCCAAGTGTTCTTCCGTTAGCTCATCTAGTCCTTGACCAGTTCCGGAAGGCAGATACTGTGATTACCCTCCACACTTCTCATTTGCTCTGTCTGCTGGGAAGATTCCCTTGGCCACCTCATGCTCCCCTCCCCTCCGTTCTGCTGTGTATCGCAGAGCACTGACCTCTATAAACTGCTTCCCGGACTCCCTTGCCTTCTCCAAGCTTCCGGCTTCCACACGACGGCCCTGAGTCCCAGACTCTGCAACACCTTCTACTCTCCTGTCCCTTAGCCCTGGAGACAACAAGTTCCTATTGCTAAGTCGTGTGTGTTCTCACTGCCCCTGCCTGGTGTCTTAGCCCTTCCGTGACTGGTTACATATAGTAACTATATGTAAATATATGGAGTGTGTGTGTGTGTGTGTGTGTGTGTGTGTGTGTGTGTGTGTTTCTTCCTTCCTCCCTCCCTCCCTTCCTCCCTCCCTCCATTCCTTTCCTTCCTTTCTTTCTTTCTTTCTTTCTTTCTTTCTTTCTTTCTTTCTTTCTTCCTTCCTTCCTTCCTTCCTTCCTTCCTTCCTTCTTTCTTTCTTTCTTTCTTTCTTTCTTTCTTTCTTTCTTTCTCTTTTCTTTCTTCCTTTCTTCCTTTCCTCCTTTTCTCCTTTCTTTCTTTTCTTTCTTCCTTTCTTCTTTTCTTTGTTTCTTCCTTTTTCTTTCTTTATTTCTTTTTTTCTCCCTTCTTCTCTCCCTTTCTTCCTTCCTTCCTTCCTTCCTTTCCTCTTTTCCTCCTTCCTTCCTTCCTTCTTTCCTTTCTTTCTCCCTTTCTTTCTTTCTTTCTTTCTTTCTTTCTTTCTTTCTTTCTTTCTTTCTTTCTCTCTTTCTTTCAACGATTTAACAGGCCCCTTAGTAAGGACCAGGAACCAGGAGAAGGAAGCTCCAGTCCCTGAGTTGGACCATGGTTGGGACTAAGCATAGGTTCTAACCACCCTACACCCACAAGGCAGGTGAGCCTGGGTCTTTACCACATCATGGCTTATTATTTCAATTACTGTCTATTTCCAGTGTCACTTCATTGTTTCCATGCCACCTGATACCTAAAAGGATTCGAGAGAGCTTCCAATGATTTAAAAAGTAATAATCTTCCAGTTGTCCTTGATGCATGTAACACACAGCCCCAAACCTTAAAACACCAATGACCGTTTCATGATCACAGCCAAGCGGTCCTCACTCAGAGTCTTCACACGGTTGCAGACGGAGCCATCTGAAGGCTCGTTCGTTCCCATAGCTGGTGCTGAGCTTAAAAGACAGAATGCATGGGAACTAGGACCGGCAGGACACCTCACGCATCTCTCTCTATCCCCAGCGTGGCTTCATGGGGCTCCTGGCTTCAAAGGTGCACGTCCCAAGAGAGATGGCCAGGCAGAACCTGGCTTTTATTTCCCTTGCTTTTGGAGACATGTCAAGCAAGAAGTTGCTGCGGCCGAGGTCAAAGAGGTTGTTGCCTGCTTTCTCTTCTAGGGTTTTGATGGTTTCCTGTCTCACATTTAGGTCTTACAGCCATTTAGAGTTTATTTTCGTGAGTGGTGTAAGGAAGTGGTCTAGTTTCATTCTTCTGCATGTCCCTGCCCAGTTCTCCCAGCACCATTTGCTAAAGAGGCTGTCTTTTTTTCCATTGGATACTCTTTCCCGCTTTGTCAAAGATTAGATGGCCACACATTTGTGGGTCTAATTCTGGGTTCTCTATTCTATTCCATTGATCTATGTGTCTGTTTTTGTGCCAATACATGAAACTTGATGATTACAGCTTTGCAACAGAGGCTAAAGTCCGGGATCGTGATGCCTTCCGCCTTGGTTTTCTGTTTCAACATTACTTTGGCTATTCGGGCCAAACTATCTTAATTATGGTAACTTTATAGCAAGATTTCAAATCAAATAGTTTGATCCCTTCGACAATATTCTTTTATTTTAACATTGTTTTAGCTATTCTAGCTCCTCTGCTTTCCAAACAAATTTTAAAATCAGCTTGTCTCTATCAACAACGATGAAAACGCTGGTCATTACTTGTAAAGAGGAATTTAGAGAAAGTTGGCGTCTTTACTCTGTTGGTCCCTGGCTATCATATGTTTATTTATTTAGGTCCTTTTACGTTTCCTTCAGCAGCGCTGTAGTTTTTGGCACATAGAACCTATGTATGATTTGTTGGCTTGTTATCCAAATATTTCATTTAGGGGTGGAGGGAGGCATGTATTATAATTTTTTTATTTCAATTTCCAATTTTCCACTGTTAGTATATCAAAATAGAATTATTTGGGGGTTCAACTGGTATCCTATGACCTTGGTAAGCAGAGTTATTAGTTTTAGAGGATTTGTAAAATCCTCAGGGCTTCCCTGTGTATAAAATAATGTAGTCTGAGAACAGGGACAATTTTGTTTTTTCCTTCCCAATGTAGATGCCTTTTATTTCTTTCCCCCCCTTTTTTTGTATCAGCTAGGATTTCCAGTGTGATGTTGATTAGGAATGGTTACACTGGGCGTCCTGCTTAGTTCCTAACATTGGCGGGGAAAATATCAGCTTTTCACAGTTAAATATTATATAGGATGCAGGTTTTCCGTAGGGTCCTGTATTTTGCTTGAGAAAACGTCTATTTCTAGTTTGTTGAACGTACATTGAACTTTGTCAAATTATTTTTCTGTATCAGTTTATATAAATGTGGGACTTTTTTTCTGTAGACTCTATGTATGATGAAATACACTAATTTTTGAATATCAAATCAGCCTTGCCTTCTCCAAATAAACTTCACATGGTTATGACATACTGTTCTTTTATTATTATATTCTTGGATTCAATTTGCTAATATTTATTTGAGGACCGTTGTGTCTCCTCATGAGGAATATTGGTCTGAATTTCTTTTCTTTTTTTTTTTTATTAGTTTTTTTTAAACGTTTATTTATTTTTGAGACATAGAGACAGAGCATGAGCAGGGGAAGGGCAGAGAGAGAGAGGGAGACAGAATCCGAAGCAGGCTCCAGGCTCTGAGCCGTCAACAGAGCCCGATGTGGGGCTCGAACTCACGGACCGCGAGATCATGGCCTTAGCCAAAGTCGGCCGCTTAACCGACTGACCCACCCAGGCGCCCCCTGAATTTCTTTTCTTATAATCTTCGTTTAGTTTTAGTAACAGGATAATGCTGGTCTCAGCATTAAGGTAGGAATTATTCTCTCTATTATTTGGAAGAGGTTGTAGATAATGAGTGTTACATTGTCTTTAAGTGTTTCATAAAATTTGCCAGTGAAACTCTCTGAGACTGGGGATTTCTTTGGTAGGTTCTAAACTATGACTTTCATTTATTTGCTAGTTTAAGGCTGATTAAGTTACAGGACTATTGTGTGTGAGTTTTGGTAGTTAATGGTTAATGAGGAATTCGTCCATTTTTACTTAAGTAATTTCATTTATGTGCCTAGAAATACTTTTTTCACAGTATTCCCTTAGTATCAGATTAATGTCTGTGATTTTTCATTTCTGGTATTTTTATTTTTGCCAACTTTGGTATAGGTTTAACAATTTATCTTTCCAAGGAAACAGCTTCTGGTTTTATTGATTTTCTCTATCATTCTTCTGTTTTTTAGTTCACTGAACTCTGCTTTTACCATTCTTACTTCCTTTCAATACTTACTTTGGTTTTATTTTGCTCTTCTCTTTCTAGTTTCGTAAGATAGATGCTTAGGCTTTTGATTTGAGACCTATCTCCTTTTCTTAACGTAAGCATTTTAATGCTATGAATTTCCCTCTAGGCACTGCTTTATCTGCATCCTTCATATCTTCTTATACTGTGTTTTCATTTCTATTCAGTTCAACATATTTTCCAATTTCCTTTGAGATTCCTTCTTTGAAAGATGGATTATTGAGGACTGGGTTGTCTCCTTTCCAAGGGTTTAGGGATATTTCTGTTATCTTTGTTGTTAATTTTTTAGTTTAATACCATCATAACCTGAAAACACATTTTGCATGATTTTAATTCTTTTAGATTTGTTAAAATTTGCTTTATGAACCACTGTATGGTTTATTTAGATGGATGTTCCATGTGCCTTACTATCGGTGAAAGAGTAACCTGTGTCTTTTAGATTCAGTTGGTTGAATTTTTTTATTTGTCTATACCCTTGCGGGTGTTGTGTCTACTATGTATTAGTGAGGGAGGAGTGTTAATGTTTCTAAGCCTGGCTGTGCATTTTTCTTTTTCTCCTTTCAGTTCTAAAACATGCATCCCCTGGAGATATCGCGATAAAGTGAATATTGCGATAGAGCAAGCCAAATGCTTTTTGATTCCCCAGAGCATATAAAAGTTATGTTTATACTGTGCTATAATCTATAAAACATGAAATAGCATTATGTCTAAGAAAAAAACAATGTTTGTACCTTTATTAAAAAATACAGTATTATGGGGTGCCTGGGTGGCTCAGTCGGTTAGGTGCCTGACTTCGGCTCAGGTCATGATCTCACAGGTCTGTGATTTCAAACCCCACGTCAGGCTCTGTGCTGGCAGCCCAGAGCCTGGAGCCTGCTTCAGATTCCGTATCTCCCTCTCTGTCTGTCCCTCCCCTGTTTGTGCTCTATCTCTCTCTGTCTCTCAAAAATAAATAAATGTTTAAAAAAAGTTCTAATAAAAATACACCTATTGATAAAAAATGCAAACCATCATCTGAGCCTTTGGCAAGTCATGATCGCAGATCACAGATCACTATAACAATATAAGAACAATGAGAAAGTTTGAAATATTCTGAGAATTACCAACATTTGACACAGAGACACTAAGTGGGCAAATGAAGTTGGAAAAAGTGGTGCCAACAGGCTCGTTTGATGCAAGGTTGCCACACGCCTTCAATTTGTGAGAACCACCCTATCCGGAAAGTGCAATAAGGCAGAGCATGGCAGGAGGCATGCCTGCAATTTGTCCTGCATGTCTTTGTGAAGCTGTGTTGTTTGGTGCAAACTCACTTAGGATCATATGTCTACTTGGTGAATTGGCTCTTGTACCATTATTTAACGTCCACCTTTATCTCTAGTTATTTTTTGTCTGAAATACACTTTGTTGATATTAATAGAGCTGTTTTTTAATTTATGTTTTCATAGCATATCCTCTTTCCCTTTTTACTTTTAACCTTCCTGTTTTATTATCTTTGAATTTTTTTAAATGTTTATCCATTTTTTGAGAGCAAGAGAGAGACAGAGGCGAGTTGGGGAAGGGCAGAGAGAGAGAGGGAGACACAGAATCCGAAGCAGGCTCCAGGCTCTGAGCTGTCAGCACAGACAGAGCCCGATGTGGGGCTTGAACCCACAAACTGCGAGATCATGACCTGAGCCAAAGTCGAACCCACAAACTGTGAGATCATGACCTGAGCCAAAGTCGGATGCTTAACCGACTGAGCCCCCAAGCGCCCCTCCCTGGTGCTTTTAAATACCCTGAGAAATCTCTTTTCTCTCTCTAGTCTATCCTAGACTCTGGAGCTTTCATTCTCCCAGTCTGCTGTATATTTCCATTGACCACACCTAGAACTGGAGCCAGGTGGGGAAAAGACCAGGGGAAAAACGACAAACTCACTCCCAGCTCAGTGATACTTCAAGTTCTGGCCTTCTTCCCCAGCCTGCCTGCTTGTCTTACTCTTCAGAGCCTTGACATATCTGCTCCAAGTCTTGTGTCTGCGTTTTGTAGCTGTATTCACTGAGCGAGACAAGGGAAGGTCTGCTCACCGCATCTTGGCTAGGACCAGAACCTACCCATTTCGTCTTTTATGATTTCGCCTTGCCAGTCACGCGACATCCCTCCCGCCACCCTGAGTCCGTCAAGGCACCTGCAGAAAGCCCATCCCGGGTCAAGGGGAGGGTGTGGCAAAGTTCGGAACGCACACGTGAGACCAGAAATCCGGCAGGTCTTCGACTTGGGAAAATATCACCGGCCACAAATGGTCATAGGGAGAAAGAAATTAGGTCACGTGGGAAACGAGAAGCCCAGGATGAGACTGTCATACTCGATTGTGTGCGCCGAGATCCTGCTTACCTTCTGCTCTGCTACTCACGTTTCCAGAGCAGCCCAGCCACCGAGGGAAGGGGGAGGGTGGAGAGCGCGAGTCTTGGCAATAGTGCTTCTCACAGGCGTCCAGTAGTGTGGCCTCGCGGAGCCCCGGAGCAGAGAGCGAGTGGCTTTTCCTTTCCAAGGAATAATGGCAGAGTGAGGAGGGACAGTGTGAAGATGTCACAACTGCAAAAAGTAGACCCTTACAAGCCTCAGACGACCCTCCCCCCCCGCTCCCTCCCCTGCCCCTGGGAATCTGTACCCTGGTGTGACAGGTTGGTCTGGCAAATTTCCCCGTGTGCTTAAAGTAAAAGCTACCGGATCTCTGCAGAGATGATTCGCTTCTCCCTGGTCTGGAAAGCCAAGCTCAGCTTCTTCCATGGATCCTCTTAAAGGGACACTGCGACCAGAGAGATGATCCATGATTTGAAAAACAAAACGGAATCCCTGCCGGGCGGCTATGCATGAGGGCTTCTCAGGGGGCAGAGGGACAGCGTGGCCCAGAGAAGGCAGCCTGAGTCTGAGTCCCAGCTCAGCGCGCCAGGAGTTCTGTGGCTTGAGGGCAGGTCACACTTAAGTGAGGGCCACCCTGGAAAACACAGTGCCTGGGACCCAGCAACACCCCCGCCCCACACCGCCCCGAGTGCCAGTTATTACTAATGTCACACAAACCAGCCTGTGGCCAGAATCTAAACCTGAGGCCAGCGTCTCCCTGAGAGGTTACTTAACCTCTCCGTGCCTCAGTGTTCCCATCTGTAAAGTGGAAATAAAAAGGATAGCTATCTCTTAGGGTTGTTTTAAAGAATCAAGTGAGGGGGAAATGGGGAGACGTTGGTCAAAGGGTACAAATTTTGTTTAGAAGACCAATCAGGTCTGGGGCTGTAACGTGCAGCATGCCGACCCCAGTTAACGATCCTATATTGTGTTCTTGAAACCTGTTAACGGAATGGATCTTAAGTGTTCCTACCACACTCACACACACAAATGTTACCTGTGTGAGGCGACGCCTGCGTTAATTAACTTGACTGTGATGATCACGTCACAAAATATACGCACATTAAACCAGCACATTGTACACCTTTAAAAAAATTCACACCGTATGGGGGTGCCTGGGTGGCTCAGTTGGTTGAGCGGCCAGCTCTCGGTTTTGCCTCAGGTCATGATCCCAGGGTTGTGGGATCGAGCCCCGCATCAGGCTCTGCGACGAGCATGGAGCCTGCTTGGGGTTCTCTCTCCCTCTTTCCCTCTCCCCCACTCATTCCCTCTCTCTCTCTCTCTCTCTCTCTCAAAAACAGAAAAAAAAATCACACCATATAAGCCTAAATTTATACAATTATTATCAATCATAACTCATAAAGCTAGAAAAAAATAGCATTTTAAAAACTGTAAAATCGTTTAGGAAAAGGACCAAGTGGGCGACCAGGCGAGGTGCTTAAAGCAGGACTTTGGCAAAGCGGGTCTGCGTGAGCCCGAGCAAATGCGACTGCGAATTTACGAGCTGTGGGACTGGAGCGCGTGTATTTCGAGGTGACATCGCATTGTGCAAAAGGATAGAGGGGGTCTCTAAGCATGGTATATTTTCCTGGAGTGACAGTCTGGTGATTCAAGAAGAAAAACCTAATGAATATAAGAGACCTGTGCTATTTTCTTTTTTAAGTTTATTTATTTTGAGAGAGAGAGAGAGAGAGAGAGGAAACAAGTGGGGAAGGGGCAGAGACAGAGGGCGAGAGAATCCCAAGCAGGCTCTGAGCCGTCAGCACACGGAGCCCGATGCGGGGCTCGAACTCACGAACCTGTGAGCCGGTACCAAGAGTCAGACGCTTCGCTGACCGAGCCGCCCCGGGCGCCCAGGGGCCTGCACTATTTTCTAGTGGTCTGTGGTTGATATCTAAGGATCTCGGGAATTCCTTCGCCTCTCCCCTAAGTGGCGTCTGGATTCCGGGGAGAAAGCGGCAGACGCCCCTGCCCGCCACGGAGGCCCCCGGCCACGAGGCAAGCGGGCGGGCGCCGTCGTCACCGCCCTGCCTGGCACCTTCCTCCATCCCGGCTGCCTCAAGCGCGGCCGCTTCCCACATTCCCCTTCATTAAACAAGAAACTCAGATGTTGGTAATTAGACTGCTGTCCCCAGCTGCCAAGTCACATTCGGTTCCAAAAAGCCCTGTATACTGCTACTTGTGTGTTTGTTAACAATGTCCCCACAACAGGTCTGCAATTAGACCCCATCTGTCGGCTTTCTCCGAGAGCGCTGCCAGTCGGGCTGGCGAACTCGGAGTCCTCATTGTTGTGAATGCCTGACCGGAAACCCTGCAGCAGCAGGCCGCGTGTCTCCGAGTAAGCGGGGCCGGGGGGTTCCGGGGGGCCCCAGACGCAAGTCGTGATGGGAGCCTGTAACAAACCTGAACGCGAGGGGTGCCTCTCCGTGCATCACGGGGGGCCCCGCCCTGGTCCCCTCAATCAAAGCAGGTCACCTCCTTCCTCCAGCTGTCCCGCCCATCAGTCTGGCCACGCCCTGCGGGTCTATCTGCTACTCCTGGCCCCCCCGAGTCATTTCTCTGCGAGGACTGTTGGGTTGAAATCGGGTATCATTGCTTTCCTTTGCGGGGAGTCCCCAGTTCCGCCCCGGTGGGCGATGCTCTGAGGCCAGCGTCCGTTCCCTCCCTCCACAAGCCCAGCCTCGCAGAGCCGAAATGGGCTTTCCCTCTGGGAACTGACGGACGGATCTGGAAAAGGGCGGGGGCACAAAGTATACGAAAATGAAAAATGTTTTTTCCAAGAAGGAAGCTGTGCATCCGTGCATCCAAAAAGACGTTCTAACCGGTGACTCCGTGTGAGGGTCCTGACCAGGTGCTACAGCGACAGGGAAACAAGGCGGACACGGCCTTCCAGCCGCCTTAAGGAGCTTCAACTGAGACGGTAGTTTTTAACCCCAGCTCTTTCGGGGGAGCTTTTAAAAGATATTAATGCAATTAAGGAAAACAATTCCATTTACGTTACTGCCTAAAAGGACGAAATACTTAGAAATAAATCCAACCAAGCCAGCAGACGACTTGCATGCTGAAAACTAAAAAAATAATAATAATAAAATAAAAATAAAAAGCCAAAAGAAATCAATGAAGATCTAAATAAATGGAAAGATATCCCTTGTTCATGGAAAGGAGGATGCAACATTTGTTATGATGTCACTACTTCCCAGAATGACCTACGGATTCAACACAGCCCGATCGAAATTCCAACAGCTTTTTTTTTTTTTTTTTTGTATAGATGGAAAAGCTCGTGTTCAAATTCATATGGGATTGCAAGGGGCCCCGGAGGGCATTTCGAAAAAGAAGAATAAAGTTGGAGGTCTCACACTGCCCCACTTGGAAGCCGGCTACAAAGCTATAGTTATAAAAACCGTATAGTCCTGGCATCAGGACCAATGAAATGTAATAGAAATAAACACACTTACGGGGCTATGGACTGAATGTTTGGGTCAAAGTTCATACACTGAAGCTCTGATCCCCAAGGTGATGGTGCCTGGAGGTAAGGCCTTTGGGGGGTGATCAGGTCACGAAGGTGCAATCCTCATGGTGCCATTAGTGCTTTTATAAGAAGGGACATGAGAGAGACAATGTCTGTCTTTCCCACATGAGGACGCAGCAAGAAAGCATCCTTCTGCCAACCAGGACGAGGGCCCTCATCCAGAACCCGACCGTGCTGGTACCTTGGTCTTGGGCTTCTAACCTCCTGAACTGTGGAAAAGATTCTTTTGTTGTTCAAAAGATTTGGGTACAGCGGCCCAAACAAAGACATATGGTCAGTTGATTTTCGACTGGGGGGCCCCAGACCATTCAATGGGGACAGGGCAGTCTTTCCAGCAAAGGGTGCTGAGAAAACTGGATATTTACAGGCAAAAAGATCAAATCAGACCCTTCCCCTAAAGCGTCTATAAAAATAAATTCAAAATAAATTAAAGATTTAAGCTGGAGGGCTGAAACTAGGAAACTCTTAGAGGAAAACATCGGGGAAAACATCATGACGTCGGGGTTGGCGATGATTTCATAGAAATCACACCAAAAGCACAAAAGACAAGATAAAAAAACAGATAAACTGGACCCAGATTAAGAACTTTTGTGCACCAAATGAGACCATCCAGAAAGCAACAAGATAACCGACTGCATGGGAAAAAATTGTAAGTCATATACCCCCCAAGGGACGAATGTCCAGAATATGTAAAGAACTCCTACAACTCAATGACAAGCTCACAAACAACTCGATCAAAAGATCGGCAAAGGGGGCACCCGGGCGGCTCAGTCGGTTAATCGCCGGACTTCAGCTCAGGTTATGATCTCACAGTCCGCGGGTTTGAGCCCCGTATTGGGCTCTGTGCTGGCAGCTCAGAGCCTGGAGCCTGCTTCCGATTCTGGGCCTCCCTCTCTCTCTGCCCTTCCCCTGCTCACCCCCTCCTTCACAAATAAATAAACATTAAAAAAAATAATTAAAAAAAGGCAAAAGACTTGAATAGACACTTCTCTGCGGAAGACGTACAGATGGCCAATAAACGCATAAAAAGGTGTGCTATATCGTGAGTCACCAGGGAAAAGCGCATCAAAGGCACCATGGGACGTCCCTTCGCGCCTACCGGGAAGGCTACAATTAAAAACAACAACAACCACAGAAAAATAACAAGGGTTGGTGAGGACATGGAGATATTAGAACTCTCAGGACGCGCTGGTAGGGATGGGCAGAGGGTACGGCTGTTTCGGGAAACTTCGATAGACGCTCCAAAGATTAAACACAGAACTGCCCTCTGGCCCAGGAATTGCGCCCCTGGACCTACCTCCGAAAGCCGTACAAGCAGGAACTGGAGCAGTTACTTTCACATTCGTGTTCACAGCAGCCTTTTTCACCGCAGCCAAGAGGCGGAAACCGTCCACGCATCCGTCCGCGAATGAACGGGTCCAAACGTGTGGGACGTACGTACAGCCATACAATTATTCAGCCATAAAAAGGAATGAACATTTCGTATCTTCCACATCAGGGATGGACTTCGGAAACGCTATGCTAAGTGAAATATGCCAGAGAGTAGAACAGGGGCGTCCGGGGGCTGGGGTGAGGGCCAGGAAGAGTCATATTTAATGAGTCCAGTTTTTGTCGGCGAGGACGCAGAAGCGTTTGGTACGGGGAGTGGTGACATCGGCACCCTGGCGTTCATGTGTTTCATGTCACTGAATTGAACACTTGTATATGGTTAAAATGGTAAACATTCTGTTGTGTGTATTTTGCCACAATAGGCAAAAATAAATAACAAATAACTAAACAAACAGACAAATAAATAAATACTAAACCGAGGGCCCCACCCAGGACCGATGAAGTCAAAATCCCTGGGGGTACATCCTGGACTTCTGGGTCGTTTTATCCCAGGGGGATTTTATCCCAGAATCCCTAGGGGATGCCGATGTCAATATTGAGAACCGCTGGTCTAACAGAAGAGAGAAGACCAGATGTCTTGGTGGTGATAATAATTATTAATTAATTGATTAATTACTATTCATTAAGCACCCAGCATAGGGCCAAGCCCTCTTAAATGGCCAAGTTGGCCTCTGCATTTTATCTCCAGTTTTCTCTCTTGAATTTCTTTGGTGGCTTGATCAATGTCACAAAGCCAGAAGTGACAAGAGCCAGAATTTACATCCAGGACTCTGTGACCCCAGTGATGGGCCCTTAGTTACTGCACCATGGAGGAGACACCAGCATCTTAGAGGCTTGGATAGGGCGATCAGAAGACCCTGCCTTGGGGCACCTGGGTGGCTCAGTCGGCTCAGCGTCCGACTTCAGCTCAGGTCATGATCTCGCAGTTTGTGAGTTCGAGCCCCGCATCGGGCTCTGTGCTGACAGCTCAGAGCCTGGAGCCTGCTTCCGATTCTGTGTCTCCCCCTTTCTGCCCCTCCCCCACTCATGCTCTATGTCTCTCTGTCTCTCAGTAATAAATGTTAAAAAAAAAAAAAAAAATTAGAAGACGCTGCCCTAAGGAGACGGCACAGGAGGCTGGGAGGGGCTCCTCGGCAGGGAGCGAGCAGCAGGCAGGGCAAAGCTTCCAGCCCGAAAGAACGGCTTGGCCAAGACGGGAAAGGAGGAACTGTTTGGAGCCTCTTAAAGAAATGCCAGAAGGAAGGGCACAGATTTCATTCTACGGGTCATCGCAGAGCCACCAAAGGGGTCTGAGCAATGGAGACACAACTGTCTTGGGGAGAACTAATTAGGCAGAAACACGTAGACTGGAGGGGACAGCACGATGCAGCTACTTGGGAGATATTTGGTGCACCCCTGCCGTGTACCTGCTGCCGTCCCAGGACCTGGGGATCTGGCCTGAACCAGGCAGGCCACTGGCCAGCGGGTGGGGCAGTGTGGAAACGGAGCGGAGGCTGGTGATCAAAGGAAAGACAAGTAAAGACACAAAGGACACCAGGGTTGGGTTTTTTTTTTTTTTTAAATGTTTATTTATTTATTTATTTAAATATTTATTCTGAGAGAGAGATCAAGCAGGGGAGAGGCAGAGAGAGAGAATGAGAGAAAGAATCTCAAGCAAGCTCCGTGCTGTCAGCGCAGAGCCGATGCGGGGCTCGAACTCAAGAACCCGGAGGTCACGACCTGAGCTGAAATCAAGAGTCAGATGCTTAACTGACGGGGCCGCCCAGGCGCCCCAGACACCAGGGTTTTAACTGAGTTCGAGAGGAGCTGAGGTTGCCCCTCAAGAAACTGTTTCACGCGGAAGAGCTGCTTTGGGGGCACGATCGGGAGAAGTTTATCACGTTGCCCCCAAACTGCTAAACCCTCTTCGCTGTTACAAAGTAACAGGTACCCAGGGATGCCACTTACCCTCTGCGGGCCTCGGACGTGACACTCAGCCTCCCTCAGTGACCGTCGGTTTTTCCTCCTCTGTACAACGGAGGGATTGCGACAGAATATTCCTCAAACGCTGGTCGAGAAGCCCAAGGCTCTGCACGTTTAGTGTCCCAGCACTGACCCCCCTACGTCCTCAGCAGTGGGACGGCAGGGGCGGTGGGAACAGAGCCTTATTCCAAAGAAGCTGAGCAAGAGCAGGTAACCATAGTTTGCAAGCCCAGCCTCCACGGTCAGAAAAACCCGGCTCAAGTTTCAGCTCTGCTGTGTGGCTTTGGGCAAGTCACTTAGCCGCCCTGAGCCCTTCCGATTTATCTATAAAAAAGACACAATCATAACTCCCTGGTAAAAATTCCTCTGGAGATGCCTGAGAGGCCTCCGCAGACAGAGAGGGCGGAGCAGTGGCTGGCGGGCACCGGGGCACCCGGAGGGCGCAGAGGTCAGTGCTCACAGAGCCCCGGTTGGAGCCCGACTCCTGGGAATGCTTCCACTGCCTCACCTTATGCAGCCCCTCCCCGCTCCTGGAGCCCCGCTCCTCTGGAGGGGAGGAAATGTCACCGCTTCCCAGGTGACTCTCCGGAGGCCACCCGCTGTCAGCCTGCGGTGACCTTCAGTACAGATACGGCCAAGGTCACTGAAGGCGGCTTTGGGGCTGCGAGAGCTGCTTTTTCCTCCGGGAATGGGTGAGAATCTGTCCACATTTCAGCATTCATCAGGGCCCATGATGGGGAGGCCAGGGGACCTGCCAGGCCTCTTCTCTAACGGGGGGAAGACGCGAGGCACGGCAGAGGGAACAGGAGGTGCAAAGCCTCTGAGCCAGGAAGCCAGTGAAATGGGTGACGGAGGAGGCACCAGACCCTGGTAGTGGCGGCAGCCTCGCCGCGAGCCAGGCTGTCTTCTAAGCCTCCACTGACCCACCGAGTCTTCCCAAGGAGCCCCCCGCGGTCAGTACCTCCCTCCCGTTGAATAGATCACGCCACGGACTTCTGCGACCCGTCCAGGGTCACACGGCCGATCGGTGGCAGAGCCGAGATTTAAAGCCAGCCCGCCCGGCACCCCCTGGCACCTGCGGGACACGCGACCTCATCCGCGTCCCGTGGCTGCCGGCGGGGAATCGATTCGAAGAGGCTCAGAGTGGGGTCCGGAAGCCCACCCGCCGCGGAGCCCCTTAAAGGTGTCAGGACGAGAGGAGTTAGGAGCCCAGGCTGGGCTGGCCTGGCGGGCGGTGGGGAGAAGCAGGCGATTTTAGGGGAGTTAGGTGTTCCCACCTTTGCGCAGACCCGAATTCTATTTGTGGAATAAAAGAAGTCTCTCTTGACTGCCTCGGCACTTAGCAGGGAGGGGGGAAGTCTCAACTCACCCGAGAGCCTCAGCAGCCCCCCCCACCCTCCCCCTGCCTCCAGGGACCATGCTGTCACTTTCCATCGGCTCTCGGGTCAGGGTGAGGGGCCTCAGAGCCGCCTCCCCACTCCGGCTTGGGGGCCGTTGGAGCCGGCAGATCCCAGCATTCAGATGGCTGCCACGGGAACCGTGCAAACGGGGTGACAGCCCTCCCAGAGGGCAGGAGGCCCCCCTCCAGATCCCAGAACCCTCACGGGCCACCCTCCCGCTCCCAGCCTCAGGGTGATGGCCAGGAAGGCTGAGAGCTGGGTTCAGATGCAATTATCTGCGCCCCCCACCCCAGGAGGAGGCCTGCTGGGCCCTGGCCAAGGGAACGAAAGGCCAAAAGTACTTGTTCTTTAAGTCAGGCTTACGCCTCTGAAAGGGGCAGCTCTGAACCCAACCCTCACCTCCGGGGAGTCTAGGCCCGCAGCACACACACAGCCTGGGCTCTCTGTGGATGGCCAAGATCCAGCCCCCTACCCATTCCCCCTCCTCCCCCCCACCCTGGGGACAGCTGTTCTGCCCCTTCAGAAAAGCCGAGAAAGCATCCCCCATGGGCTTTGGCCTCCAAGCTCCACACCGGGGCCGAGCTCCACTCAGCAGGCCAGCGGGGCACTAATCACACGGCCACCACCCCACCGGTCCCCAAATCTAGGGACAGGGCGGAGCCAGCCCGGCAGTGGGGCGAGGGAGGGGAGATTCGGAACCGCTTTTTGCCTTCTGCCTCTCCTCGTTCCTGCAGGCACCGAGAGTTAATCTCCGCAGCCCAGATTCGTTTATTCGATTAACTCTGCTCCCTACAGACTGTCCTGGGAGCTCTCCGCCTGCGTCCAGAACAAACCTCACCAACCATTAACCAGCCAGAAGAAGATTCAATAGAATAATCTTTCTCGCTCTTCCTCTCATATGATTGGAAAATAAATTGAAAATGAATTTCGGTCATTGCTTGTGTTTTAAATATGAGATAAAGGGCAGCCCCCCTGTGCTAGCTGCTTTGATAGATGGAGGGAGGGAGGGAGGAGGGTTTCCACGCTGAGCAACGCGAACACGCCGTGTTGGGGAAACAGGAGGCTCTGGAGCGAAGGCGTCTGGTTACTGACAATATGTGTGTCATTAGGCTATTACGTGGCCACGGCTTTAACCGATCATTGTTATTTTGTTTGTTTCTGGAGAGCGACGACATAGCCAGCCAAACCTGGGGTTCTAAAATAGAAAGAGTCCCCTCAGCATCCTGTTTCAAAATGTTTCTTAAACCACGGGCACTCCAACGTGGCTGCGTGTCGACCCCCTTGGGAAGTTTGTAAAAACTCAGGTGCTTGGATCCTGCCTTGGGGAATTCTGATGTAATGTGTCAGGGGTGGGAGCTGGGCGCAGAGATAAATTTTAAAGACTGATTATTATTATTATTATTATTATTATTATTATTATTATTTCAATTAAACTAGTTTTAGTTTCTAAAGATTTTTTTTCAGTTTTTAATTGGTCGATTTTTTAAAAGTCCGTTTATTTATTTTGAGAGAGAGAGAGAGAGAATACGAGCAGGGGAAGGGCAGAGAAAGAGGGGGAGAGAGAGTATCCCAAGCAGGCTCTGCACTGTCAGCGCCCAGCCTGACACGGGGCTCGAACCCACGAATCGTGAGATCATGATCTGAGCCAAAATCAAGAGTCAGAGGTTTAACAGCCTGAGCCACCCAGGCGCCCCGGTATAAAGATTCTTTTTAAAGATAATTCCAGTAAGTGGCCAAGTTTGAGAACTTTGGTCACCAACTATTCGGTGCTAACAGCAAGAGCAGGAGAATGCAAAAGTGTCACCCCCTCATTAACTATCCCGTTAGGCAGGGTGCTTGCCCGCTCTTACACCTGCTATCGGAAACTTACAGTCAGCGAGCTGATCCTTCTTACCCTCTTTCTTCCAGCGGGGTAGTCGCCTGCCAGGCTGCGGGTGTCTTGGTGGGCGTGCCCTGGGCAGGCGACGACCCTGACGGTTCGTAATGCAACATTCATGGATGTATTTCCACGGGCCCGCGTTCCGCGTTTGTCATCACTGTCACCGAAAATGATTTCCTGGTGTCATAAAAATGACTCTAAAGCCTGACCCTGCAGATTCGACTTGCCTCTTTGCTTATTCGGTTCAAGGTGTGATGTCAAACACTGCTCTGTTAGCACACTGACTCTGCGCAGGTGGGTCCCAACGACACGAGAAGCAGCCGCATCTTGACGGGGTGCCCGGATGGAAGGGGCGGGGAGAGGCCGAGGGCCTGGCGTTGACAAGGGTGCCGAGGCCGGGAGAAGGTGCGCCGGTGTGGAGGTTACCTTGGGTGGCAGCGCCTGTCAGGAGCCGGTCATTTTCCACTGAGGAATATTAACAGGACCCCTCCCTTCTGCTGCCCAAATGAGAGCTATCTGGTGGTCACACACAGCCCTCCGCCTGTATATTTTAAAATGCACCGAGATCTAATTAAAGTGGGGGGCAGGGGGGTGGGGAAAACACTTCTCGTAATTATTCATGACACCTCCGGTTCGCAGAGACTCTTTCTAAAGTTATAATAACTGTCAAATAATGAGGCCCCGCCCCCCCTCCCACTTCCTCATAAAACCAGCCGAAGGCTAGCTTACCCCCTAATGACATTAGCCCCGCATTACCGTAGGCTGCAAGAAGCGTGGGGGGCCGATCGCAGATACTCTCAAAGAAGAATCCGATTTTAAAATTAGATCAGTAAGAGGCTCCTGGGTGGCTCAGTCGGTTGAGCATCCGACCTCGGCTCAGGTCACGATCTCACGGTCTGTGAGTTCCAGCCCCGCGTCGGGCTCCGTGCTGACAGCTCAGAGCCCGGAGCCTGCTTCGGATTCTGTGTCGCCCTCTCTGTCTCTGCCCTTACCCCACTTGTGCTCTGTCTCACTCTCTCTCTCTCTCTCAAAAATAAACTAAAACATTAAAAAATAATAATAATAAATAAATGAAAAACAGCAACGAAAATTTAAAGCACAGTAAAAAAAAAAAAGACTGAGTGTGTGATTACCGTCCCACCCAAAGAAACAAAAAGCATTCCTTAACAGGATGCTCTCATTTCATTTATTAACCAAAATCTCAATGAATAGATTTCAAATTGAGGCTATTCTGCTAGAGGTCCTTAAAGATATTTATCTCCAGGTGCTTTTTAAATACATGTATTTGCAGGTGTCGCCTGGCAGAGACCTAAGAAGGTCGTCTGTCTCTGATCTACGTCGCCGTCATCCCGACTTCTGAGCACTGGGGCCTTCTCCTTTGGAATATTTTAGGGGAAGCCGAACGTCGTGGTCCACCGTGAATCTAGGCGCGCTCACCTGTGGAACGTGGGATACCTTTCGTTGGGATGGTTTTAACTAATTCCCTCCCTTCGCAGTTTCTCCTCTTTGAAGGAGGAACCCCGTCCAAACTCCAGAACCGTGTGGAATATCGGGGACCCCCAACATTTTTTAAGCCTCCCCGGCCTGTGCCAGCTGAGCCCTCCGATGACATCCCGGAACCGACAGAACCGAATGCTTTCCCCCGCCGTTCTCACTCCGGGTGGGGCTCCATGCTGGGTCTCCCACCACCCGGATGATCTGAACCCCCCCTGTAGGACCCTGTCCGCCGTGTGATGCCCCGTTTAGTCGACCAGTCTGCACGTCTAGGCGCTCACTAATGGCTCCTGGGCTTTATACTTTGGCCATTTGTTTCTGCATTATGTGTGGGCTCCCAGTCCTTCGGCCAAAGAGCACGGGGTCCCCCAGATCCTGCCTTCAGCCGGGGCTCCCAGTAACACTGCCCGTGAGTCTGGGGAGCCCCCCAGCTCTATAAGCAGTCCCCTGCCACTGGCGCGTCTCCCTGTGGCCCCACCCCTGCCTCCTTTCTTCTGGCCAAGTACAGAATATCTAGACAGGTTGAGGCTTAGAAAGTTCAAGGGTCAGTCTTCAAGGGGCTGAAGGCAGGAGAAACTCCCCCAGAGACCTGAAGCCGAGCCCGGTCCTCAGCAGCCAGGCCGGGGTCCTTGCGGCCGCGTGACTGTGGCAGCAGCTCCCGGGAAGCCAAGGCGGCCCGGTGTGAAAGCGCCAGTGTTCCTCATGCTAATTAAACAAACCAATTATGGTAATTATCTGGCACAAATGTTTAAACGGCTGTGAATCAGAGTGAAGGGGGTTACCACTCAGCTTCCAGACAATTATCCTGGTAAAAAGGGATTTCCAAACAAGATCTTATGGACATTTTCGGATCCCTTGGCAAAACCACGGCGAGGATCTCGAAAGTTCTCACCGCGGACCGGCCCTTCTGCTTCCTCCTGAGACTCTCCAAGACAAGAAATATTAGAAAGAAAGAAACAAAGAAACCAAGAGAGAAAAAAGGAAACACGAGTCCAACGTTGAAAATCCCGCCGCACCGACGGGATGTTGTGGGAAGTGGCCTTTCTCATCACTTAGCCAGAGGAACGAGAGAAATTCAGTCTCAGCGAAGGTCACCTTGACTTTAGGAAGGAAACAAGGCTTGAACGATATGCTAATTAGGACACCGCTCTTTGAAAACTGACGAAATGGCGGCATGTATATTTCCAGAGCAGGCGGGCGGTGCAGAGACTTTACACCGAGCGGACCCCTTGTTGTTGAAATTCAATCCGAGGGCATTAAAGTGTAAACCGGCTGGAAAAACAAAGAGCTTTAGGGAAATTAGTTGCTTCAACAACAACAAACAAGCATTCGGTAATCTTCTTAGAGAAATTAATGAAGGAAAAACCCCCCTCGACTGGGGAAGAGAATGATCCTGGCTCTTAAAAGCGCAGGCCTGGGCGGTTTGGGGAGAAGGTGTAAATGAAGAAAGCAAAGCAGGATTAAATCGCACTTCAATGAGAGCGCAAAGAAATTTAGGGGAGCGGAGAGCAGGGCGCACCCAGTTTCAGATGGAAGAGTGTTTTCCAGGACCAGTGGCTCCTAATCCTTTATGCAAATCTCCTTAGATTGAAGTTTGCTTAACTGTTTTATTTCTTTGCATACAATTAACAAGCTCTGAAATGCTAAACTACTTCAAAGAAGCTCCCCCCTCTGGAAGCTTCTAAATGCATGCTTCGTTTAATAACCTTCCAAAGTTTTCTGATACTTTGAGACGAAATCTCAGTTTTCAGAGTCTGAAGAGTCCTGCAGACACTCCTGAAACCCCCACAAAACCACAAGACCCGCCCCGCCACCAAGCAACCAACCAACAAAGCACCCCCCCCTTCTCATTACAGGCTAGGACATTAGCTTGTTTTGTTGGTATCAGGTTGATGAGGCAAATTTCCTGTCTTTTCAGGATTGGGGACCCTACACTCCTGTTTTTGAAAATTAACTCGCAAGTCATAATCCTCAGCGATAAGTTTTTTGGGCTTTTTTTTTTTTTACTTTTTATTTCGAAATAACATCACATTCGCGGAAATATTACAGAACCAAAAACAGTATAGAGGACATGCTTTTTTCCTTTGCCTAAATCCGGCCCCCCCAGCCCCGCTGTTAACATTGAATCCCACTCTTTTATCCGTTTGCGCCCATCTCACGCCCAGACACACCCTAAATTTGCTTCTTTAAACTTCCGTAGCTCAAGTTACGTGCCCACGGATACTTTTGCTGGAGAATTCCTACCACCAGGGATGCTCTCTTGCGTCCCCACGATATAGATTTCTACATCAGTAAAATGAACTTTGATGCGGTAACTTTTATCTCGTTTCATCGCCTGTGTTTCCATTTGGCCGGTGGACCCAATAATGGTCTTCTCAGCCATTTCCTGCAAGACAAGACCCAGAATAAGATTGCGTCCTGCCCTGGTTTGTTCTATCCTTGTTGGTCTGACCACCGTTTTTATTTTTATTTTTTTAAGTTGATTTATTTATTTTGAGAGAAAAAGAGAGAGAGAGAGAGACAGCACGCATGAGCAGGGGTGAGGAAGAGAGAGTCCCAAGCAGGCTTTGTACTGTCAGCGCAGAGCCCGACGCGGGGCTCGAACTCGTGAAGCTCTCGAAGCGTGAAGCCAAAACCAAGACTTAGACGCCTAAGGTGCCCCTGAACAATGCTTTTAAAGTTACGTCAATTTTAAGCATTTTAAACATTGTTTTTAGTAAAATAAAATAAAAGATTATATTCAGTAAATGACTGTATTGTTTAATTTAGATACTGTAAGCTGTTTACCAACGTTTGTAGTCGATGCATGTGGAATCCGAGACTCAGGCAATGAAAGGAACAATGGCACTACGGCAAACCTTCACCGGTTACCTACTAGGTGCCCGGCGCTCTGTGACACGACCTAAGTGGACTCTCTTTGTCCGTGTCTCTCCTCTCAAAGCCTCCTTTTCTCTCCCGGCACAGGGCGAAGGGGCTTCTGGAAAGGTTCAGGAGCCCGTTTTCTCATTCTTTCCAAGAACCTCAGCGCTGGAACCCAGTCCCGTGATTCCGGCCCCCACGCCTCCATCTCCAACTACCAGAAAAAACAGAGTCCAGGTTGCTAAGTGTTAGGGAGAAAAACAAAGCAGGCCGAGGGGTGAGGGGCGGGGACAGAGAGTGACCGTGGACGTGGCAGTGGCATGGCTAACTTCTGTCAGGGGGCCCGGGGAAGAGCTCTCGGCTGATGGGACATCGGACAGGAGCCCGAGGCAGGAAATGATGGCCCGAAGCGTGTGGACTAGCTGGGGGAAGGACAGCCTTGGCGGAGGGAGGGGTAAGGGCAAAGGCCCCTCTGGCCGAACGCGTGCGGTATGCGTGAGAAGGTTCGAGGAACCCACTGGGGCTGCGGAAGGGCGCTGATGGGGAGGAAAGAACAGAGGTGGCCGAGGGTCTTGGAAGTCCCGGTGAGGACTCTGGCGTTTATTCAGAGCGGCCAGAGAAGTCGTGGCAGGGTTCCGAGCGGAGGAATCTCTTCCAAGGTCACGATGTAGCAGCGGGGAGCCCCTGGGAAGCTGTTTGGAAGGCTTTTACAACATCCAGACCGTGAGGGGGGCCTGGACCAGGCGGGGACAGCCATGCTTTGAAGGCAGAACTGCCACGGTCCCCTGATGGAGGGGAAGGGGGACGTAGAAGAGAGAGGCGTCAAAGGCAGGTCTGGGGTGTCAGCCCTGAGCCACCGGAAAGACAGACTTGTCACTTAACAGAGGTGCGGAAGGTGCCGGAACTGGCTCGGGTGAGGGGTTGGGATAAGAGTAGTCCTTGGAAGTTCACTGTGAGCTCTAAGAAACCCCCATTAGCCTGGGTGGTTCCGTCGGTTAAGCGGCCGACTTTGGCTCAGGTCATGATCTCACGGTTCGTGGGTTCGAGCCCCGCATCCGGCTCCGTGCTGACAACTCGGAGCCTAGAGCCTGCTTCGGATTCTGTCTCCCTCTCCTCTCTGCCTCACATCTGCTTGTGCTCTCTCTCTCTCAAAAAGAAATAAAAACTGTGGGCGCCTGGGTGGCTCAGCGGTTAGCATATGACTTCGGCCTCCAGGTCATATCTCACGGTCTGGAGTTCAAGCCCGCATCTGGGCTCTGTGCTGACAGCTCGGGAGCCTGGAGGCTGCTTCGGATTCTGTGTCTCCCTCTCTCTCTGCTCCTCCCCCACTCACTCTCTGTCTCTCTCTGTCTCAAAAATAAATAAACATTAAAAAAAAAAAAAACAGAAACCCCCATTAGACATCCAAGAGGCGAAAGAGGGGACCCTTCCTCCCAGACTCTGACCCTCGCAGCTTTTGACTTTTTTATTTATTTTTAATGTTTATTTATTTTGAGAGAGAGAGAAAGAGCCGGGGAAGGAGAGAGAGAATCCCCAGCGGGCTCCGCACTGACCGCACAGAGCTCCGTGGGGAGTTCGATCCCAGGAATCGACATCGCGACCTGTGCCGATACGGGGAACCCGACACGCAGCCGGCTGAGCCGCCCCAGCCCCCCTGATATTTGCGGAATGTAAGGAGGAATGTCCTGTGCCGGCCCTCACCCCCTTCATGGCCAATTTCTCACGAGGAACTTTCTTGTTGTCTCGTTGTTTGTTTCAGGTCATGCAGGAAGCAAGCCAACAAGATATGATTTGTGACTGTTCGGGGTTGAGGTCCACACATGAGCTCTCGCCCTTTGACAGGTAAGAAGAGATTGGTCGTCTAGAATTTTCTCCGCACGGGACGTGAGAGGGTCAGGTTTATTTTGTGGACTAGCAGGGGAGGGGAAAGGGTGAATGAAGGCTCCCCTGAGGTGACCGCTGTCGTCGATGACACGAGTGACAATTTTTCCTCCTCCCGGGGGGGGGGGTGACTGTGCCATCAACCGGTGCTGGTTTCACAAGTCCCCTGTTGTGGAGTGTGTGTGTGCGAGAGCGCCCCAGGGCCCCGGGGTGGGCTGCGCAGAAATCAGACAGGGCCAGGAGATGCTGCAGGGCTTTGCTGGAAGTCACCCTCCACTCTGTCTCTGCAGGGGCTCACCCGCTTGTGTCCTCCCAACCTCTCCCCCCTCCCCCGCTTGTCCCAATTCCAGAAACCGTCAGCCACAGCCTTTTGCGCTCCCGGGCCCCGGTGCTGACAGAGCTTCCGGACAGGAGGCGGCTTCCCAGCTCTCACCCCGTCCTTCCTCCCCCGCAGTGATAAGAGGGGCAGGCTCTGGGCTCGGAAGGCACGCTCGGAGTCCTAGCTCTCCACTCCTTTGCCATGTGACTCAGGCAAATCGTTGAACTTCTCTGAGCCTCAGTTTCCTCATCAGTAAAATGGGATTATCAGACCCACGCATACAGGTGTGGCCAAGTTGGGCAGTGCGCGGGGCCGCAGTACGCCCGCAGAGTGCCTTGGTGGAAAACGGGTGAGACGCCCCTTCCTCCTGGGGACACTACCCCGCGGGGGGACAATGGCTTGGTGAGGACAATGCGGAGACTTATTCCAGTCCTCCTCAGTCCCTCCTGGGGCTCTTCGAGAAGGTATTGTCTGCCCACGCTGTTCATACAGGGCCTGGAAATAAAGCTGCAACTTTTAGAACATGGGCCAGGTTTGGGGCGCCTGGGTGGCTCCGTCGGTTAAGCAGGCCGACTTCGGCTCAGGTCATGATCTCACGGTTCGTGGGTTCGAGCCCTGCATCCGGCTCGGGCTGACAACTTGGAGCCTGGAGCCTGCTTCGGATTCTGTCTCCCTCTCTCTCTGCCTCTCATCTGCTTGTGCTCTCTCTCTCTCAAAAATAAATAAAAACTGGGGCGCCTGGGTGGCTCAGTCGGTTAAGCATATGACTTCAGGCTCAGGTCATGATCTCACGGTTCTGGAGTTCAAGCCCCGCATCGGGCTCTGTGCTGACAGCTCAGAGCCTGGAGCCTGGTTCGGATTCTGTGTCTCCCTCTCTCTCTGCCCCTCCCCTCTCTCTCTCTCTCTCTCTGCCCCTCTGCTGCTTGCATTCTGTCTCTCTCTCTCATAATAAATAAATAAACATTAAAAAAAAAAAAAGAGCGAGACGCATGTTTAGTAAGTCTTCACCAGGATGACTCAGTGTTATCAGGCAGGCAGCGTTGGCTTCTGGCACCCGAACTCATGGCCGTCACATTGGCCGCGGTTTCCACGGGCCCAGAAAGTTTCTTCTCTGAATTGGAGCAGGGGAACCCCGAAAGCACGGCTCTGCTTGTCAGATAGCCCCCCCCCACACCGCCCCACCCGCCGCTGAGGGCCAGGTAGGGGTGGGGAGGACGGATATGGTTCCCATAACCCCTGCAAGTACCTGCTGGCAGCTGGAGGCATCGCGGCACGCGCAGAGCAGGGAAGCGGATTTTCCCAGTTCCAGAAAATGGCTCGAGGCCTCCTAAGTGCCCCCCTCAGCCGGGCAGCTGGAGCAGGCCGGGGAGAGAAGCGGCGCCGCGTGGGCTTCCCGAGGACCATATGGGCGACACGGCTCGCTCTGTGGCTACGCCCGCCCCGCATGTCATCCCCAATCATACTTGCTGTAATCCGTGTTTTAATTTACTCTGCCGGTGCGCCGCCCGCGCCTGCCAGGGCGGTCCTTGGGGCCCCCTCATTCCTGCTGCTGGTGACAAGGCCTGTGCAAAAGGCACAATTATTCACCCACCAAGGTGACAGGGAAGGCCTCTGCCTGGGAATAGGTTTCCGGCTTCCAGCGTTTTCATGTCACTCGCTGAAGCACTTTGCAGTTTGCAAACAATCCTACGGAGACTTTCTTTTTTTTTTCTTTTTTTTCTTTTTTTCAAACAAGCGTTCTGATCGGAGCAAGTGATGAGACTCCACGGGCTGGCCGCTGGCTCGCCATTGATTCGAAGGCCCGTCTTAAGAAGGGTGGCCCCGCGCGCGCTCCTCCTATGCGGCTGGATTATTGGATTCTTTTTTTTTTTTTTTTTTTAATCACAGAAGATTCTCCTCTCCCTTCTCCTTCTCCTTCTCCTCCCACACCCCAGCCCCCGCCGGTATGGCCTCAAACAAAGGGAAATATGTCAAGCCCGGCCTATTAATTCATACAGATTTGGCATTGTTTATGTTCTCATGCGGGCCGCATTCCGAAGCACCAAAATAAAACAGCTCGAGTGTAGCTTTCCGCTCCTGAGCCCGTGATGTATTTCATTTGCTACGGTCCGAGCCACGGCAACAATGCCTTTCATTTTCTGAGGGCCCAACATGATTTTTCTTTCTGGGAGGGCCATTTTGAGGAGAGAGGGAGACAGAGACAGAAGGACAGAAAAGAGAGAGAGAAAGGGAGGGAGGGAGAGAGAAAGAGAGAGAGAGGGAGGGAGGGAAGGAGAGAGAAGAAAAGAAAACCACTTCGCTTTCCCTTTTCAGGGGGTCATTTGCAAGTTAAAGCTAACCTGGGGAGCGAGGGAACAATGGTGCTGCCCAGAAAATGGTCCGGCTGGGGGTCGCCTGCGAATGACTGGTGTAGAACTATTCGCCTCTTTGTCCTTCCGTAATATCTACTTAATGCAGTTCAATAGCGGCGGACCGACAGCAGCATTAAGGATTCTAGTAAGTTCTTCCCAAAGCCCCCGCTCTTCTCCTCCGGCTGTTGAGAGCCTGAAGCTTTAGGGTGGAGCCTGGAGTAGAACCTTCCAGAAAGCACCTCTGGAAAATGGGTCTTCTCCCACCTGAGATTTGACCCACCTCGATTTCAGGCCCGTGAGTGTGGAGCCCAGCTCAGAAACACCTACCCGCTGCGAGGCGTGGCTGGCTGCTTCCAAATTTCACCAGGCCCCGAAGCTTTGAATTTGGGAGACCCACCCCCCAGCCCCCCAGGCATTCTCTCCAATATATAAAAACGCTTCCCAATTTCACTCCAAAAATCTTTTCTGAGAGTCTTTTTAGAATATTGTCACCATTTCAGTCTGCTTCCGTGAAAATAATGGTCGTCTTGTTCTTTGGATTTATTCTTCATTGTTTAGATGCCATCAGATGAGGGTTGAATTTCCGAGGGGTGGACACGATCCTCCCTCTTTAGAGAGTTAATGAAACGTTTGGTCAGTTCGGCCTGGAAGTTTCGCTTTTTTATAACCGGAAACCAAGAATCTAACTTGGTTCCCCCCTCTCCCCCCCATAGGAAACAATTCTTGGCTCTCAAGCCAATGGACAAGATGGCTTCCGCTTGCACGAAAAGTTTGCCCGATACGGATTCGGTGTTATTTTCAGGCCGAGTTGAGTCAGCTGGTAACCCCCAGGGGCAGCCTTTCAAATCTTTACTTGGTGCTCCAAGCTTTCCTCTTCGGATTCGGCTGGACCCCACAGGGCCAGGGGGCTGGGCTCACCTCTTCAGGGCCAGGCACTGTACCCGGCGCCAAGGGGGTGCCCCCATCCGTCTCCCGCCCAGTGTTTTTTACTTATTGAGGAGTTCCCGAGACAGCGTCCCGAGACCCAGGCTTGTACTCCTTCCTGGAAGGCCAGCTCCCCCTTGGGGCTGACGCTCTTCGAGCCCGGGTAGGGCAGGAAGCATCTCAGGCAGAGCAACTCTGGCCGGGAACTGGCCGCTCCGTCTAGCATGGCGGAGAGAGAGAGGGAGGCAGGGGGAGCTGCTGGAGGGGCCAGCCGGCGGGGAGGGGTCGGGGTAGGAGGGGGGGGAAGGGGCCACACCAGGATTTCACACAGTTGGCTTGAAGAGGCAAGCACTAAGCTGCCTTTTCAACCGCGGTAAACCCCGTCCATCTGGCCACCCTAAAACTCTGTTAGCTTGTTCCCCCGGCCCGGGGCTGATTGGGCCTCCTGAAGCAGAAGTAACGCCATGAATGGCGTAAACCCCAGCCACTTGAGGGCATTACATTTCATTTCATGCTTGACTTCATCAAAACTGGGGACATGAAATGTACACCTTTTTGATGTTCTTTTCCCTGCTGTTTAAAGAGAAGAATCTTAACCCATTTGATCCTCACATGCACCCGGTAAATGACCAAATATGCCGAGCTGTCAAAAGCAGAAGGCGGCCAGTTGCCAGGCGGTGTTGGGTCACTGGGAAAGGACTTAACGCAGGCGAACTTAAGTTTGGAGCCCAGGGACTCGGTCGCAAAGGCAGCCTTTGCCTCTGGCCCGGCCGCCGTCGCGAACTCTTTAAAGCAAAAGGTGGACTGGGGGAGATGAACGCGTCACTCGGGGCAGAGGGGCGGGGCGTGGGAGCACACGCGCTCCCGCCGGTCCTTCGAAATGTCTCTCGGGTATCACCTCCTCTTGGACGCTCGGCCCGCCGTCCCCCCGGAACTGGTGGAGGGGGTGCGCCCTGGAGTCGCTCCGGGAGTCCTGGGTGCGAGTTACCTACGTTCTCCAGGGGCCTCAGTGAACTCATCAGGGAAATGGGCACGGATTATAGTTCTGACCCCGGTGGTGGCTGTCAGGATCACATGATACAATGTATCTAAAGAACTTAGCCCGAGACCTGGTACGGAGGGAAGAGGCTCTCGGTAAATGCCAGCTATTATTATCATTCCTCTATTGTGACTAACTGCTGTGAACTAGACGGCGCCCTCCCCAAATTCCTATGTCGGCGCTCAGCCCCCAATGCGAATGCATTTGGAGATGAGGCTTTCAGGAGTTGATGAAGGAGTTGGGGCGATTTTCAACAGCCTCACCTACGGGAACGCCCGGACGGGGTGCCGGCTGCCCAAGTCCCAGCCCTAAGTTCTGCCTGCTTCCCCGGCTCAGTCAGGGGGAGCTCGAGAAAGGGGCCTCTACCGGGCCTCCCTGGAGCGCCGGGAATGCTGCTTTGGGTATTCCGCTCCCCAGCCGGCCTTGCTAACTCAACTCGTGACCTCGAGCCAGCCGCGCCTCAGCGTCCGCCTCTGAAAGAGACAGAACGAACACCTGCTTTTGCTAACACGAGTGTCTGATTTGCTCGTTTGGGCGACTCCTCCAGGAGAACCCGCCCTGAGCCCACAGTGTCACCAAGCCCTGGCAGACGACAGGCAGCAAGTTTGCCTGGAAGAACAGAAAACTGGAAACAACCTAAGTACACCGTGATCCGTCCATGCAGTGGACCTTTGTGCCACATCAGATGCTCCCGTCTGTGGGGCCAGGGTGGGTTAAAACAGTGTTTCCAGACACCATACAGAGGATGATGGTGTTTTTGTAAAATGCGTGTGTGTGTGTGCACGCGCGTGCACGACAGAGCGAGTTCACATCTGTAACACACCTGTGAGATCACAGGCTTTAGGAAGTGTACGCTCAGTGGCTCCAGGATGGGGCAAATGGCCCAACCTCACTTGGCCTCAGTTTCCTTTTCTGTTAAACGGGGGTGATACGGACCCCTAGTAGCCTCATCGCGTTGTTATAAAAACTAACTGGCTCAATACGGAGTGAGGTTCTTATCACAGGCTCTTAACAGACGTCCAGGAAAGACTGAGCTGTTATGAGTGCCACAGAAGCTTGAAAAAAAAAAAAAAGGCAGGATTCGTCACCGAATGAGAACCAAGGTTATCAATCGCTTCTGTATTATGTAAGTGCGAGACGAACGAAAAAGGCGAGGTTGGTTTTTGTTTGTTTTGTTTTGTTTTGTTTTAAAGAAAAAAAGAACGGGCAGGTCTACACTTTCTGCGTGGAAAGAGGGCCGATGTCTCTCGGGAAAGCGAAAACGCGATCTCTCCAATAGGCTGCGGGGTGGGGGGGGGGAGGAGTCGAGTTGTCAATGAAATGCTGGGGCGCGAACTGAAAACCCTCTGCAAGTGACTAGGTCCCACTTCTCACGGGGTGGGGGGCGGATCTCAGGAGCAGGACAGGGGCAGGCACAGGGAGGCAGGAGAGGCTCCCAGAGCACAAAAATCTGCACTCGGCCTGCCCTGAGAGCTGGCGCCCCCTTCAGGGCGCACCCTGGACACACCCCCACCCCGGTCCCCCGCTCGGGATCCCACCGGAGGGCCGGTAAATTTTCACTCACTGTGTTCTACGTTTTTGACTCTTCTAGTTATTTTCACCCTTCTTCTTTACGTCCGCTCGGGGAATCATTCTTCATAATAATAAAGAGTCGTTTGCGGAAACAACAGAATTGTTTGGGCAATGGTTTTTCAATTTCTGTTGATTTCGATTTTCTTTCGTGTTTTCTTTCATGTTTATTTCACCCACCGGGGGTCAAGAAAGATGTATTACACTAATAATAGTGATAGTTACTCTTCCTATCTCTCCATTTGGGTGCCCGGTGTGGAGTTGCAATATTTGCTCTGTGAAATAATGCTTTCGCCCAGCCCTTTCTGAGCGCTCACTGGGTCCTGCTGGCACAGGAATTAGCTCGGCTAATCGTCCTCCAGCCCTTCCATCTAGGGTCTGTTAACATCCCCGTTGTAAGATGCGGCAACATAAAGACCAGAGTTCAGAGACCTCAAGAGGCTGGCTCAGGGTTGCACAGCTAGTAAGAGGTAGAGGTGGGACTTGAGCCTTGGGAGTCCGTCCCTGGAGCTTATACTCTCAAAAGATACCTCCCCCTGCTCTGCCAAGCCCACATTACTCCATATAACTGCTCCTTCAGCTACTCTGCCCCGGGCTGCCCCTGACACCTGCTTCCCCTGTCCTTTTCGTGGCTCTGGGTGCAACAGGTCTAACGCGATGTGCCCAAGATCCCAAATATCCCACCAAGAAAATCCCGCTCTCTGCCCTGTCCCCGCGTCGCACCGAAGGTTTCTTTTCTCCCCCTCCCTTTTGCAGAGAGGCCTCCTTTCTGACTTGATGAAAACATTGGTAATAGATAATCAAATGCTGATATGTTGCAAGGGACAATGCCTTATTTGTTAAATATAAATGAACGCGCACAGGGGTCCTCCACGCCAGAAAGGCAAAGGGTTCGGTCGCCTTTTCACAGGGACAGGCTGAGCCCCGGGAAAGAAAGCCGGGAGCCCCGAAAGGGTCCGGTCTGGGACGGCGATCGGCCGACAGCTCTTGTGTGACAAGATACATAGTTTCTTTTCAGCAACAAGCAGATTATTGGTTACTATAGTTTCCCTAATGCTCAAATACAGCTCAGGCCTAAGCTGAACAGAATAGGTTAAAAGGTGCCGAAGTTTGGCCCGGGAAGCCACATGTTGAGAATCAGACACCAAACAAAGCAAAAAGCACATCTCCCTGCCCTTTGATGTCTTTTCTGAGGGATGTAGGGTAAGAAAAATACAACCGGTGCTCGGGCCGGGGGCTCGATGGGCCCCCGTGACAATGGCCGGCAGAGTGGGGGCTGAGCACAATGCCCAGACAATGTCCCCGATCCCGGGCGTCCCCGGGCGCCCCGTTCCTTCACAAACACTCCGCTGGAAAGAGCACTTTAGCCCCCGGGTTCTTAGAAAGTTCCTGCTGGCCTCGCCGGCCCAGCTGAACCGCCTGCCTTCCCAATCAGGTCCTTTTACAAGGGCCCTTCAGAGAGAGGCAACTCTCTCCCTAAAACGCCCCTGAACCCCCCTCCCGCCGCCTACACAAAGCCACAGTTAACACCATTTTCCCGCTTGTTTTAAATTCTCAGCTTCTGAAAAAGAGAGAGGCTTTCTCCCCTCCAAGAATTCCTCCCGGCTCTAAAATATTGCCTCGCGTCGCCCTTGGAGGCGACGGTGTGATGTTTTTCATAAACGGGATTAAATTAACCACTATTTATGCCGGCCATGTGGATTTCTCCTCATCTGCCGGGATCCGTTTATTTCATTTTGCTTTTTATTTAAATTTAGGGGCAGATAAATGTGCTTTCACGTCTAGAACTTTCCATCCCTTCCCAGCCTGCCGCGTCCGGGAAAGGAAGCCTGTGGGAGATTAGGAGAGAGAGAGAGAGAGAGAGGGAAAAAGAGAGAGCGAGGCAAGCTTACCCACGGAGTCCTGAATGTTTTTTGGTGGTTGTTGCAGCATTGTGTTCCGAGTTGTCATTAG
Organism: Paguma larvata; assembly: GCA_030068075.1. Lineage (NCBI taxonomy): Eukaryota > Metazoa > Chordata > Mammalia > Carnivora > Viverridae > Paguma > Paguma larvata. The sequence continues at coordinate 32,049,247 of CM057841.1, read as the reverse complement.
TTCTTTATAATGTTTCATGAAAAATATCTAATTGTAACAACTGTATTCCTCGAGCGAACATATTCCTTGAATTGAAGCGCTCACAATGGCCGCAGGATAACTGTCCTTGAATTTGAGCCCTTTGTGGGCCTTCAATAGGCTTACAGTGCGCTGAATTAGTAGGCATATTAATGCGCAGATGCAATAGCAAGCCATTCTTCGGCCTCAAATCTTCTTATGCAAATACCCCATGAATTCAGTTCAAAGAGCTGCCTTCAAAATGAGCTGAGCACCCCCCCCCCCCGCTCAGGAGGGACCCCGGGCGAAAGTGACATGAGAAAAGTTTAGACACTTGTTTTTATAACTGGACATGATCTTGTTATCATAATCTGATACTGGTCACTTGCAGGGCCGGCTTGTAGGATTTTAAACCCTTAACAGAGAGAGATAATCTTGGCCTTTGTAGGAGTGTGGACAGAATCCCGGCGTGCGGGAAAGCCGGCAGCGAGCGACGCGGTTGCCGCTTTCTCAAACAAAACTTTTCATGATAAAAGCTTTTATCCCAGGATAATCACCCGGCTGGATTTCAGTGGTGTTGGTCAGGTTGGCCGAGGGCGGCAAAGGCACATTAAAAAAAAAAAAAAAAAAAAAAAAAAAAAAAACAACGAAACTAGCCGATTCTCGAGATGACCCACCATCAGGCGGAATCAGCTGCCTGGGTCCCCGTAAAGGGAGCTGTAGAGTTTTCGACGATCCCAGAGAGAACGGATTTTTTTTTGGTAACCTCTCCCTAGCCGCGAGCGAAAGAACATAAGGCTTAGCTGTCTGTTCTGGGGCACGCGCAGGCGCCAGGCATTTTTATTCTGTGCTTAGCCCTTCACTTGTATCAACTTGTTGAATTTTCACAGATACCCTATAAAGTAGCTACTATTCTTATACCCATTTTACAGATGAGAAAAAATGCGGAAAGCGGGTGAGTAACTTGCCCAGGCACCGAGGAGTCAGGAAGGCCTCTGGGGGCAAAACGGTGCCGCGGGCACATTAGCTAACTCGGGTGGGAAAAGGGAATTTCTCCACGAAGACTTTTCTTGCCAGAAGAAGGTGCTTCCTCTCGCCTGTGCTCCTCTGAGCGGAGGGAGGGGTGCGGAACCAGCATTAGGAGTGCCTCCTCCACGCAGTTCCATGAGAAACTTGTATTTATACCAATATTTAAAGAAGAATCCAGATTTTAAAGTTTATTTATTTATTTTGAGAGAGAGAGAGAGGGAGGAAGAGACGGGGGGGGGTGGGGGGGGAGAGGATCCCAAGCAGGCTGGGAGCTGTCAGCGAAAAGCCCGACGCGGGGCTCGATCCCACCAACTGCGAGATCGTGACCTGAGCGGAAACCAGGAGTCAGACGCTCGACCGACTGAGCCGCTCAGGCGTCCCAAGAAGAATACGGATTTCATAGTAACGCTCCTTGGTATCGTGGACTCCAGTTGTGTGTAGAGCTGAGTCCCACAGCCACGCGGAAGGTGAGTGCACTGAACGCACCTTATAAACTCAAAGTCAGCGATCGCTTCCCAAGAAGCGACGGCTTGTGTGTCTCCTCAACAGTAACAGCTTGTGTTTTCTGACTGTTTACCCATGACTTAGTCGTCTATTTAGTATCAATTCGTTTATACCTGGCACTCACACCGTAAAGAAGGTAGGCTCTAATTTTCACTTTGCAGCTGAGGAAACGGAGGTCTAGATCGGTTCGGAAATCTCTCCAAGGTCAAGGAGTTGAGCTTTGGACCCGAGAATTCTGAGTCAACCCTCGACCACCCTCCTACACCCCAGTCGGAATGTTCCAGCCACCCCGGGGGTATCGTGGCTGCGTTTTCCCTCGATCTGCGCCCCCCCCACCCTGGCGTGCCTACCAGCTTATCCCAGTTCTCCTTGCCCTCGCCCAGAGTCGCTGTTAGCCCGTTTCTTTCCTTGCCCCTTCGCTCCCCGCCTTTCCGTGGGAGTCTCTGGTCAGTTACGAGCTTGCCTTGCGTGTCCTCGCTGTGCGTGTGCTCACGCGCGTGCGTGTTCGTATTTGGGTAGTTGCGTGTTGGGGGCTGCAACGTACGGGGGGGGGCAGGATAGCTGTGGGGAGGGGGAGACAGAGAAGAAACAGGACCCTTTATCGTTCGGGAGACTGAAGAACCCGGAGACAAAGAACTTGCCCAAGGTCCTGGGTCAACTCCTCCCAGAGACTCTCAGGCCAGAGACTCCTCTTCACGCTCCCGCACGCCCCTCCCTGAGTTAGAAGCCTTGGAAGGTTTCTTACCGAAAGGATCAAATAACGCAAGGGTGAGACGGGTCTGTGCTCCCCGGAACAGCGTGAAACACCACCGCCTGTTCGTAACAGTAAGAGTCAGCACCAACTGTAGCTGCGCCCCAGGCACCGTGCTGAGGGTTTTATGTGCCGAACCCACCGGCTAGCGACAGGACAACGCAAAAGAGAAAAAGAATATTGCAAATGTGGAATAAAATAAGCAATCGCTGGCAACATACGATGGAGGCGGAAGAAGGAACGGTGTAGCGGTCGGCTCAGGGGGCCGGGACAAAACACCGCAGGCTGAGTTGCTTAGACTGGGGGTTTCGTTTCTCAGAGATCCGGGGGCCAGAAATCCAAGAGCGAGGTCCCGCCGAGTTGGCAGTTTTCCGGCGAAGCGTCTCTTCCTGGCTCGCACGCCACCGACTTTTCCTTTACATGCAGGTGCACGTGAGCGTGCGCACAGAGAGAGAGGAGAGAGAGAGACAGCAGTCCGAGGTCTTTTCTTCTTCTTTTCAGGATACCAGGCAGATGGCGGCCCCACCCGTGTGACCTCCCTCACGCCCGTGTCTCCAAGTACGGTCACCTTGGGGCTTAGGGCTTCCACATATAATTCTGGAGGGGACGCAATCCAGTCCATAATAAACGCAATCCATAATGAACGGGGTTCCCGGGAGCACCTCCCGGAGATAGGAGCAGTCAAGGCCGAACCAACAATTCCAGCAAACGGGCTGCCAACAGGCAGACTGTCTGGGTGGGCTCCGCACCGTCTTTTTATTTATTTTTATTTATTTATTAAGGCTCTGTTTCAGCGAGACAGAGAGCGCAAGCAGGGGAGGTGCAGAGAGAGAGGGAGGGGACAGAGGACCCGAAGCGGGCTCCACACTGAGAGCACCGAGCCCCGTGTGGGGCTCGAACTCCGCGAATGGCGACCCGGTGCCCAACTGAGGAGTCCCCCGGGCGCCCCCGCACAGCGTTTTTAAGATGGGGAGAGAAAGCACGCCGATATCTGCCTATCCAGCTTCTTCCGAAACATTGAAAGCTTTGGCGAGACTGAGCTGACCCTTCCCAAACGGTGGCAGCTGGCCGGTGGGTGCTTTGTCTGGTAGGCACCAGGGTCGCCCTTCCCAAGTCCTTACCGAGTCCTAGGGGGCAGGCCCCCCATTCCGCGTCCAGAAACTTTAGGAGTAAGATGCATATCCAAATTCACACTTTTTGAGATTTTGGAGAGGCAATACCGTGTTTCCATTCTATTGCCTTTACGACCCCCATGCCGTCTGGGGCAGCGCCCCCGTAATCAATCAACTCCTATTTCTACAGTAAAATGTATGAACTGAGTGGGACAAATAGAGGTTTTAAGGGGCCTCTCATCCGTTCTGGTCAGAGTTTGCTGCCGAGTAAGAGGAGTTCAAAACAGACTGTGGCTCAGAGGCTTTGCGGCAAACGTGCAGTGTCCAGAGGCTTTCGCGTTTGGGGGTCGCAGGTAAGGAGCTGGGTCCTCACACCCACCCAGCCTGCTTTGCTCATGCAAGCTCTGGCCTGGTCCCAACAGAGATCTGTTTTTTTGTCTTTTTTTTTTTTCTTTTTACTTCTGCTTTCATAGATGAAGTGTACGGGACAAGTATATGGAAGAAAGAAGGGTTTCTAAGGCTCCAAGGCTTGGAGGCAGCAACGTATATATTTCAGGGAGATATTTGCCAGCAAATGTTTAAGGGAACTTTTCTTTAAAATAATTTTGTGAGGGGCGCCTGGGTGGCTCAGTCGATTAAGCGGCCGACTTCGTCTCAGGTCACCATCTCACGGTTCTTGGGTTTGGGCCCCGCGTCGGGTTCTGTGCCGACAGCTCAGAGCCTGGAGCCTGCTTCGGATTCTGTGTCTCCCTCGCTCTCTGCCCCTCCCCCACCAGCTCGAGTGCTCTCTCTCTCTCTCTCTCTATCTCTCTCAAATAAGTAAACATTAAAAAACTAATAATAATTTTGCGAAAGGGAAATATACTTCAGAAAATCCGTCAGAGTAAAAATTAGAGCGTGTCCCTCTTATAGTCCTGCTTATGTCCACCGAAGCTCATTGCGGGCTGTGGGCTAGGGAGATGGCACCTCGAGATGGTTCTGTAGAAGATATTACGTAACACTAGGTCTTCGACGGAGCTGCGGCAAGGATACGGGCCACCCTGCTGCTGACACCGTCACCCGAACGCTGCAGCCCAGGGCTCTCTTCGTGCTGCAAGTGAGTTGGGGCAGAAATGGTGCTCAGAAGTTAGCTTGGCCCCCGGAGTCACAAGGACCCACAAACACAAAGAAAGCCTCCGTTTACCATTTCATCCGAAGCCACCATGAGAAAGGAAATACAATGAACCTGATTATACCGTTATTGCTCTTCCAGAAACCAAAAATCACATTTCTTTACCGTTTAAACAGACCATTTGAACATTTATTTCAGGTCCTATCGCTCCTGTACTTGACTTCTCAGCCACGAATGAAATAGACGAGGGGGAATGTTAGATTTTCCCTGGGGAGGCTGATCAGCTGACTCTGCCTGTTACCACATCAGGAGAGAGACCCTGGAGGCCACAGGCCTCCCCTTAGCGCCATTGAAAAGGGGGGGGACCTGAGGCACGTCTGGGGGAAGGATTTACCCTGGTCCCTTCTCCTGATCTGGCCACATGCAATTACAAGCACGAATCAAACGGCGCTCACTGACGCCTTCAACTTGCATCCTACTGGATCGTGTCCTTGAAGACAGATAACTCATTCCGTTTGTTTGGTTCAGTTGGGTTTTTTTCCCCCTTGACCTTCGATGTAGAAAGGATCTCAGCCGATGGCTGTGGTTTAGATCCCCATCTCCCTGCGAGCGCACTCCGCGCTTCGGGGAGGTCTCGACTTTCCCCAGAGTTTTTCCCGGAGGGTAATTGGAAACTGTGCTTAACGTACCATAGCTTTTCAAATTGAGTTGAAAAGTTCATCAAAATGTCATTAATCTGTTTTTACATAGCCTTCCTTGATTGAGTCAAACTCGTACCTGACCAATTATTTATGAAGCGGCCCTCTCGATGGGGCCGTTTCGGCATCCGTGGCCCGTCATTCGGGTGGGGAAGGGATTGAGCGCGCCACACCCGGGGGGGGGGTGCCCCGAGACCGACTCAGATGCCATCACGGCCCATCCCTCGGCCCAAGGAGACGCTGTGGTGTCCCCTGGTAGCTCGTAACTGATCACCAATGTTTCATCCCTCCGTGCATTGCTCTGTGCAAAGTGTATAGGTGGCGTGGGTACAAAAAAGTCATTCCCTCTCAGCTTGGGGTGACTGTTTGGAAGAAACTCTTGCCTGTTTCAGACTGGCGTAAGCCACATTTGATTTTGCTCAAGCTGCCCTCCGGAAGGGGGCACCCGGGGAAGACCCCCTGGCCGGCCCTTCTGAGCTCTGCCCCACAGCAGAGGCGGCAAAGAAGTGAAGAGCTTTGGCTAGAATCCTAGCGGTGCCAATAACTACACTGATGGCAACTAGTGCATGGTTCTGTACGCTGGACGCACGGTTCTTACGAGAGCTCAGTGAAAGGATTATTAGCTTCTTTTCTCTGACAGAGAGCCAGAAGCTCTAAGAGGTTAGTCTGTTTGCACAAGAGCTCAGAATCAAGGCTGGAACCTGAGTCTTTCTTTTTTTTTCTTTTCTTCTTTTTTCTCTTCTTTTCTCTCTCTTTTTTCTTTTCTTCCCTTTAAAAAAATTTTTTTTGAATGTTTATTTATTTTTGAGACAGAGAGAGAGAGAGAGAGCGTGAGCAGGGGAGGGGCAGAGAGAGAGGGAGACACAGAATCTGAAGCAGGCTCCGGGCTCTGAGCTGTTGGCGTAGACCCCAATGCGGGGCTCAGACTCACGAACTGTGAGCTGAAGTCAGACGCTCAACCGACTGAGCCACCCAGGGGCACCCAAAACCCGCGGCATCTTAAAGAAGACACCCCTGCCAGGAGCCACAGGACAAAGTAGAGTCAGGGAATCCGTGAAGACCAAACGGAAAACCGTAGGAAAACAGTCAGTGTGTCTGAGAATGGGCCAGAACAGTGGTCTCCCAGAGGCCGCCCCGACGCACACTCGCGTAGCCGAGCGCACGCACGCTCCCCTGGGGGTTCTGAGAAGGAGGAAGCTGCCTGTTCTGGCGCAGTGGCCACACCAGGCCTGGCCTTAAGTGACCGCGGCTTCGCTATTTGTCACGGTGGCAAAAATACGGCAGGTGCGGCGCCTGCCACTTCTGCTGGCGAGCTCAACACGCGCCATTAGACGGCCTTATGTAGGTCAAGCGCTCCTCTTTGAGAGCGAGAGGGAATGAGACAGAACCCGTATTTCTGGAGTGTCAGAAGCTTCCGTGGTTCCGGACGGTGCTCTGGGCAAGCGGCCACCAACACCTCGAGACTCAGCCGGATCCTGTTTTATGAGTTTCTAGGTCGCCCGAAGACATCTTTATTAACGTCTGACTCCAGAGTGTGGCTTTGTAGGGTCGAGTCTCCCATATATCTCGGGTGGATTCTGCAGGGAGGGGAGGGATACGGAGGCACACGGACTGCTGGTTCCTCTGCGTTTGCTTTTGATGCTTCGAACTTCCTCCTCCTCTTCCTTTTCCCCTTCGAGATCTTAAGCTTGTGGTGAGGTTTCGTAGTAGGAAGTGAAACCGATCACTCCCATGTATCCGCCCCTCCCTCCCTGCCTGGGGGGCTGTTCTCTAAGAGGCACCGCCTTCCATGAAATGGTTGTGGCTTTATTGGCTGTGCTTGGCTTTACCTGTGAAGGAGAAAGCCCCCATCGGAACTACCTTAAGCAAAAATGGGAAATCTACTTACTGGCTCATGCAGCCAAGAAGTCCCGGGGGTGGGGGGGTGCCCTAGATCCAGGCTGAACCTCTCATCAAATGATAGGAACAAGGTTCTGGTCTCTCTCCTCTTCTGTCTCTGTTGGTCCTCACTTCAGGTCCGCCGACTCCTTAATTCGTGCAATGGCTTCCGGCTCCCACCTGGTCTTCTCCCGACAGTCAGGGCCTGTGTCTAATCGGCTCAGGTTGGGTCGTATGCCTATCTCTGAACCAAATGGTCAGAAGATGGGGTATGTTGATTGGGTCGTACCTTCCCCTGGTGCCTAGAATGGAAGGGCTCCTCTCAAACCGTATGGAGTGAGAAATGAAACTGGGGGAGGGAATTGGCAGGGGGGGGGTAGAGGGCAAAGAGTGGGGAACACTCAGAAGACATACAGATTTTTGTTTTCTTCTTTTTTTTAAAAATATTTATTTATTTTTTAAGAGCCAGCATAGGAGGGTCAGAGAGAGAGGGAAACACAGAATCCGAAGGAGGCTCCAGGCTCTGAGCTGTCGGCACAGAGCCCAATATGGGGCTCGAACTCACAGACCGCGAGATCAGGACCTGAGCTGAAGTGGGACGCCACCCAGGTGCCCCCAAATTTTTGTTTTCAAAAGACAGAGAATCGTTACCCAAGGTTAGCACGTGTCCACCAAAGATCCGATGTCTTCAGGCAACTCCTTGAATGAATAACTTGCAAACAATGCACCTGGTCTTACCATCCCCAGTGCTGGAGAAATGGAACATGGCGGAAGGACATAGATTTGCCAGATTCTTATTGTGGCATCTCAGGAGCAAGCAAGGATGACCTTGCTTCAATGTCGTTGCTTAATCAGTGTGCAAAACGTCCTAGAACATTCCTATTGGCCACCTTAGCCACCGGCCCCTGTTCCTCTGTGAAATGGATCCTGCTGGCCGGATTGCTGGATTTTTCTTCTGATCTCAGGAAACCTTGTTGCGTTTTCTTCGCTTACCAAGGAAATGCTAATCTGAGTGTAAAACATATTTAAAAAAAGAAAACAAACCTGTAGTCTTAACAACTGAAAAAACTCTAAAATGAAATCCCACACGCTCACGATAATGTTTTCCACTCTCCTGGAAATTTTAACCTTTAAAGTACAGTCGCATCCATCCTTACTTTTGGTCACTTTGAAATCCTGTTTTGGACCCTCACAGTATCGCTGCGAGGAAAGTAGGGCTGGAGAGGGTTCTTACGTGTGTCCTTATCTGACCTCGCTCAGAGAGGTTGTGTGAACTAGGAAGGCATTGGCTCCAGAAACAGAAATCCAAACACCCGGGCTATAACTAGACCCGATATTTCTTTTTCTCAAATAACCAGAAATCCAGAGACTGGTAGTGGCTGCTGTTTACGTGCTCTAGGAAGTCACCCGAAACCTTGGCCCTATTTCTCTTTTCCGTGATCCCTGTTGGGCTGGCTTTTATCTTTCTGCTTGTCATCACTTAGTGGTTAGCAGGTTTCTACAGGTCCCCACATCGTGTCCACTTGAAGCAGGAAGAATGGAGAGAAAGCTTGGAGCCAGGCACCCCTGCGCCTTCTATCAGGCACCCCAAAGCACACCCTGCACCATCCTGCCCTCATTAGACTTCTGCTTACATGTGATTATAGGTCAGAGCTGTGTCACGTGGCCACTCCCAGCTGGCAAAGGGCCCTGGGGAAGGCGGGAAGAATCAGTTTCCAGCTGCATGATGGGAGGTGACAGAGTAGAAGAAGTAGGGAATGAGCCCTGAATTAGGCCACCAGAGGTACCCACCACGGTGGGTGAGGGCTGGGTCACGATCACACACTAGGCGGTCAGTCTAGGACCCAAGTGTCTTGACATGTAGCTCCGCCCTAACTTTACGAGGATATGTCAGTCTTTTTGTAAGGACCTTGTTTCAGAAAGACAGAGCTCCTTGATGAACCCCGAAAAAGAACTCACTCTTTAGAAACTCTACGCATTCCATTTTGTCGACTGGAAATTGTATTTGTATCCCTCCTGCCTTTTGAAGTCAGCAATCATGGGGCTATTTAGAAATGCAGTAACACTCAAAGTTATAATAATAAGAACTCCATCCCCATAGTCCTGCAAAACAGCTCTGTACCTTGGATCTCAGATATCGGAAGCTAAAAATAATCGGAGTGTAAAATCCCAAACACATTGCCTACCTGGAAACTCTCTGGGTGGGAACGAAATATCAAGACAAACAGGTGTACTTAGAGATCTGTATTTTTCAGCTGCGGCCCATGCGCGGGTGGCAAATTCAATGTAGCAGGCCCATGACTGGCATTAAAAAAAAAAATACGGAATAGAATATTATAGAACAGAAAGTAGCAGAGCGCGTGGCATATAGAAAGGTCGGCATGACTGCGGAACTTTCGTTACGTTTCATTTTGTGTTGGTGCGCGCGGCGCACCGAGCAGCCATGTAAAATGCGTCTCTGACCGTGGGGGCCACAGTCAACGAGTCTGAAAACACTACATACCGTTCGTGCAGCCAGACTGACGCTACATCGACTCCGGCCACTAATGAATGGTCCTTCTGCTTCCTAATTATCTTGAAAGCCTGATGGAAGGGGGGCTTTGCACAAATTTCAATAACCCTACTGCCACTCTCTGTCTCTTTGGGCTGAGTGGCCAGTCATCCCCGGCACCTCGGCGAGCCAGCTCTGGTTAATTAGAGCTGCCGGTCTCGGAGACAGGCCGCGTTCAGTGTCGCGATTCCCCGGAGTCTGTCTCCTGCAGCACCTCGGATCGGTGGCCTTGAGTACTGGGTTCCTTCCCTCTGAGTGATGACGAGCTTCTTGAAATGTGACGGGAAAGCGACGACCCCTTAAAAACTGGGGCTTCTGGGTTTGGGGTTCAATATGTGGCCCTCTCAGCTTCTGATTCAAATCGATTTAAGTTAAAAGTAAGCGCAGTTAACATAGCCTGTCTGCCAGCATCTTCTTGCTTGCTTTGAGAAAGGTCTCTTACTGTTGACCCAGACGCTGTCTTTCTTACTGTCAACATCCTTAATGCAGGACAGGGCGGGAAGGAAGAGAGCAAGCAGGGAGGATGCTTTTGGGAAAATCCCAGCAATTTCTCATCCCCGGTGGCCCTGGGTACCCCGTAACAGGAACCAAACCCTCCGGACTTTAACTCGGCTGTTTTAAGACCAGTGACGCCCGCCTCGTATGGTTCTCACGCCCATAGAAACACAGCAAGAGCAACCATCCAGCCTTCCCTGCCCAGGATACCATAGATCTCTGTTAAAGCACCATTATTACCCCCGGGCAAGGGAAAACTAGAAAATATGCACCTTGAGCTCTGTTTCAGACGAGCAAACCGCAAGAATCCTGTGCTATTCTGTGACCTTAAACAGCATAATTAAAGTCGACACACTAAAACTCAGATACGGTAAGAAATGTCACTTTATATATTTTCCGTAACTGACCTCGTCTCTCCCAAGGGTCCCATCCTCATCGATTGCAGGGTCCTTGGGTTTAAGATAGTCCCTGCTGAGTAAATATGAAATGTATTCAAAGTTCCTGACAGAGCTGTTTTCTTCATATTCCAGCAGGATCTCCCTTGGCACTTCCAATACGGCGCCTGGATACGGAAGCTTACATGACTCCACGGCAATGAAGAGAAAGGGTAACAACCCTTAGGTTACTCTCCGGAGCCTCATTAGGAGTCTGAGAGCCCACTGCATGGAAACCCAGCACCTTATATTGGTATCTGGAGGTGTGACCCATTCCGTCCGGTCTTCGGAACATTGGGTTTAAACCCACTGCTGAGGCCTTGGCCTCTGCCATGGCCTCTAATTATGAAGTATGCCCTCTGTGGCTGCCTCGCCTTAACCCTCTCACTGGTTCCCATGATTTCTCTATCCCTTCGCTACGTCATGTGGGAATTTCGGGGTAGCCCAACTTGTTCCGGCTAAAGGCTAGCGAGAGCTCTACCTCCCACTTCTCTACCTTGACAATGCCCTTGGACCGTACTGTTCCAGGTTGGGCATGACGTCATGCCGTGTTGTGTCAGTCCCAAGCAACTGAAAAGACATTCATGCTTCCTGTCAGATGGGAACCTCTTGACACCGAACCCCGTTCTCTCTAGGCTGTGTGTATATAAAGTTCTATGTTCATGCCTCCAGGCAAGCTCTTGACATAGAAATGGAAGTTCTGAATGTCTCCTTCTTCCCCAACAACGATCACTGGTTCCTAGATTCAAGAGTCTACTTTGAGGCACAATGTTGATCAGCGATCTCTACCTTTTTCTTCCCCCGAGACAATAAATTCAGAGATGGGGGGAACTCGCAGAAAAACTAGCAAGTAGGCCTCATTGATTATCAAGTACAGGACGTATGGGTTTAGCGCTAAAACCATTTTCATTTCGAAGCTGAGTGACCGGAAGTGGGGGGTTCATCCTACCACTCTCTCTACTTTTCGATAATAAAGAGTTAAAAAATCAGTAATTAAAAATACACGCACCCATCACGCCGAGAGAAGTAAGCCACTGTCAGGTTGAAAGCTCCGAGCGCCTCCTCCGACTCAGCAGCTGGCGGGAGTTTGCAGCTGAAGTTTGGGCTGGGAGTCGTCACAGCCCTGCTCTAGGCCACCGGTGGCTCCTGCTTCATTAAAGTAGCAGGGGAAGCCCCTCCTTTAGCCAGATTTAATTTTCAACTTTTATAATTCATTGAAAATTTGATCAAGGAGTTAATTTATGACAAGGGCGAGAGGTGCCGTGCCAGCTCATCTGGTGGGCAAAGGCATTATAACTTAATTTATGGTTAAGGCGGCTTGTTATAATTGAGTGCAAAAAGGTGGTTTCTCGTCTGGAGTTTGGAGTCCCGCGGTGAGTAGAGAGAGAAGTGGGCGTCCTGGGCTCTCACTCGAGAGGTGGGGACGCGGGTGTCAGTGCACACGGAAGTAGAATATTGGAGGAGCGGACATTTTGATCGAACGCCATTCATCCAAAGCTTGTCGGGGTGGGTAGGGAAACCCATTCTGCCAGCTCCACACCCAGGACGTTCTGGCCTTCTCTGGTCCTCGGGGGTTGGGAGCATCTTCTGGAACCGGGCAGGAGAACGCAACGGGATGGACGTAGCAGGGCTGTGTGTGTGTGTGCGTGTGCGTGTGTGTGAACATGGGGGAACGCGTGTGTCCCTGAGAACATGTGTCACTCACACGTGCCTACGTAAATGTAGGGGGAACGTGTCCGTGTGTGTTCTGTGAGAGTGCAGGGACAGGTGTGTGTATCCACGAACACACACGGGCCTGTGTGTGTGTTCACACACGTGTGTGTCTATGGGCTCATGACTGCACCCCAGAGCTGTGTAAGGCGGCTGCAGGGTAAATCTCGTATTGGGGATTTTTTTAAACGTTTTATTTTAATTTTTGAGAGACGGAGCGTGAGCCAGGGAGGGGCGGAGAGAGAGGGAGACACAGAATCCGAAGCAGGCTCCAGGGTCTGAGCCGTCAGCCGAATGCCCGATGAGGGGCTCAAACCCATGAATTTCTCAGAATCGCACAGCTAGCAAGCGGCCATGCAGGGGTTTGGAGTCATGACCGTTGACCTCCGGGGCCCTGCCACTGCGATTTAATGTGAGTCTACACCTCCAAGTCCTCCCAAACCCATCCTTCTGGGACGGCCCAAGTTCCACCATCTGGAGTAGAAAGTGCCCCGTTAGCTACAGGCCCGAGAAGACAGGTCTTGGGAGCTGTGTGTGGCTGGTTTCCAGCCCCGACCTACCCCCTGCAGGTGCCCTTGCGCGGTGACCCCCCCCCTCTCCCGCGCACCGAATGTGGCAACTCTGGCCTCTGCTCCCACGACCCCCAGTTCCCGGCAGACCTTGTACCCGCGTCCCTCCTCCACCCCACACGCGGGCCCTCGAAGGCCCCGCTCAGCGCCGTTCCCGCCGGCAAGTCGGCTCGGCGTCGCACCGCCCCTCTGAACCGACCCGTGGTCTCTCCCTGCTGTGTACACATCTCGGATCAGTGACAACTTTCTACTTTGCGTAGGAGCCGTGTGCAAGCGAATCGCAGGGTCCCTAGAAGATTGTAACAAAGACTCATTCTCCTCTGCCATCCGTGGTTAGTATCGCTACCATTATTAGCGATTATTACCTTTCTTATTGTTCTACTTGAGGCTTTCCTATGAGTTTGGCACCGTACTTTTAGTGCTTTAGTCGCTGTGTTTGAACTCCATGCTCACAGCGGTCCTGAGAGTAGGCACCCTTGCCGACCCCATTTGACAGATGAGAAAACGAAGGCAGGGAGAGCTTCGGTCACGAATTCAAGATCGCACAGCTCCCGGGGGCCCTGTGCCTCTGTGTTTCACCACTACGTCACGCGCTCCCAGGAATGCGTTGAGTGACTGCTTTCTGGAAGATGTTTGTACCCTCAAAGAGAACTGAGGAAAGAGAATAATGCTTAACCACAAAGAACGAATCTGATATCTAATGGGGGGAATTCTAGGCCCTGCGGCTTGGGGCAGGGGCAGAGATTTGGGCCGGAGAGGCTTTTTCGGGCCCTCCCCACACAGCTCCCAGGAAGCTTCAGTGTGGCGGGCTGGCCCCCTCACCCCCTCCACGGCTGGAGGCCCCTTTTAAATCAGATGTTGTGACAGAAGCGTTATGACGCGCTTCCCCCCCGATGTGGGTCGGAGACAGGTTTTAGGCCACGCGATTGCATTTAACGTAGCTGTGGTTTTTACAGCCTTCTGCACTGTCCTAGGCAGCCCCTGGCCTCCGTCTCCCTGGGGGCCGCAGGGTAATGGGTACATTAAATAAATCTAGTACGTGAATCAATGAGACATTTCTGGGAATCCTTACCTTGGCTTGGAAGAAAGTAAAGAGAGACAGATCTCTGAGCTTCCCATGGCTACTTGCCGTGAGCGTCTAAGGAGCGTTGTGTTTTGAGGATGCAAAGAGGGAGGGGGGAGACTTGGGGTGGGGGTAGAAATACCCCCGTGGCAGCCCTCCCCACGGTCACAGCTGCCACGGGGGTCTGCTGTGTCGACCTCGGGAAATGACCATCGGATGAGTGACGTCGACCAGGCTGCTCTGCCCTGTTTGGCTTCACGATGGATTTCGGGGTTTTTCAACCTTGGCGCTCTCGATGTTTGGGGCAGGACCATTTTTTGCTGGGCTCGGGAGCTGCTCTGTGCCTTGTAGGATATTTAGCAGGATCCTGGGCCTCTCGCCACCCATTGCCAGGAGCAAGCCAGCCCTCCTGAGTTATGACAACCACGAACGTCTTCTGACATGGCCGCGGGTCCCCAGGCTGGGTGAGAACCACTGCCCTCATCAGAAATCTAAAGAACAGAGTGCTCGCTTCCCCAGCGAGGAAGAAAAGGAAAGAACGTGTCTTGTGCGTGACTTTCCTTGAAAGATCCAGAGCCCTCACGCCCAGGAAATGCTCTTTCATGCGGGCCAGGGTTTGGTTTGGTTCTGCCAACATTACCCTGCGAGTCCCTTCTCGGGCGGGTGGACGGAGGTATTCAGAGGCTGTTTGTTGTAATGTTATGACCAAGGCAGCCCCACGGATTCTGTGCCTGCCCACGCTTCCCAAATTCCTCCTGTCTGCTGGGCATCAGGCTAAGTAAACAGAGGGTCTCTGTTCCTCACTGTGGGTTTAGAACTTTAGAATGACAGGGGCAGAGTTGTTCTGAAGCAATTCATCCCCAGGAAATTAGACAAAGGGCAAACGAGGGAATAATAATGAAAACCACAGTAGCTCAGGGGTCCTCAGGATTTATTAGGGACGAGGGATTTTGCAAGTTTCATCCCCGTTCATGCTCACCACCACGCCAGGAGGTTGGTAGAGTGTCGAGAAAACTCAGGACTAGATGTGGTAAGAAACTTGGTCAAGGTCACACGGCACATAACTGAATGAGCTGTGCCTTGAATCCGGCAGGATTGGGCTCCAGAACCCGTGGAGATTTTTGCTTCCGTACAAAGGGATTATGTGCAAGCAGCCATATACCCACCACCTAGATGATACAATTAATATTTCATTACACACGCTTTAGTACATATCCATCCCCTGTCCACTCGTCAATCCATTTTATTTGTTTTTATGTACGTGCCCTTCAAAGTAAGTTGCAGGTACCAGTACGTTTTACCCCTAAACATATCAGCCTGCCTAACATGCTCTAGGGTTTCGTATTTTTTTTACAGCGTTTTCTAAGATAAAGTTTTTGTCTATAAAATGCACACATTTTGAGCATGTCAGCGCGTAAGTTTTGACAAACGCATCTACCTTCGTTACACACGCCCCCCCGTCCAGAGACTACGTGTTACCACGTTCTGTTAAAGTTTTCCTGTGCCTCTTCCAGTCAATTCTGCCTCCACAGCCCAGAAACAGGTAATACTTCCAATTTTTTTCCCCACCATGAGTTAATTTAGCTTGTCTTGGAACTTTCTGAAACATGAACTCAGACAGCCTATCTGTCTTAGGCTTTTTTCACTCAGCATAATGTTTCTGAGATGCATACGTGTCATTTTATGTATCAATAGTTTCTTCCCTTTTACTGTTGGATTCCAGGATAAGACCATACCTCAGTGTGCTCAACGCCCAAGCTATTTCCAGATTTTTTGCTCTTAGAATTAAGTAGCCGCAAACATTCTTGCACAAGACTTTTGATGGATACGTGCTTGTATTTCTCTTGGGGAAATAAATCCCTAGCACTTGGAATGCTGGGATTTCAGGTTGTGTATGTTCAGCTGTATAAAAAACGGCCTCACTTTCCCCAAAGTGATAGTACCATTTTACACTCCCATCGAACATGTGAGAGTTCCAGTTGCTTCATTTGCTCACCAACATCTAATGCTGTCGGTCTTTTTAGTTTTAACCATTCCGCTGGGTGTAGAGTGTAGCTCTTTAATTTTTGTTTTAATTTGCATTTTCCTGATGACTAATGATGAGCACCTCTTCACGGGTGTATGGGCATTCATACATTCCCACACCCTTGATGAAACTTCTGTTTAAGTCTCCTGTCCTTAAAAAAAATCAAGTTTCAGGGGCGCCTGGGCGGCTCAGGCAGTTAAGCGTCTGACTCTTGATTTCAGCTCAGGTCATGGGCTCCTGGTCGCGAGATCAGGGCCTGCACTGGGATTCACATGAGTCATGGAGCCTACTTGAGATTCTCCCCCTGCCTCTTCCCCACATGCTCGTGAGGGCGTCTGCGTGTGTCCGCTCTCTCTCAAAATACAGATATGTATTTTAAAGTCTGTGGTTTCAACCTTCAAGAGGTCAGAGGGGATAGAGAGCCTTGGGGTAGTCACACTGTTTATTCCAAAGTAGGAGACACTTCAGGTTGGCGTGAGACACACCCTTGTCTCACCTCCGCACCTCAACCCGTAGCCTGGGTAGACCAGCAAGCTGAAAAGTGCTCTGCCCACTCAGGTATAGATGGAGTGAGAGAATAAGGAGATGGGAGGGCAGGAAAGGGGAGGGAGTGGGCTTGGGCATAAGAAGGAAGTTCCGTGACGTGGAACTAGGAAGGCTGTGTTCCACATTTAGCTCTCCTTCTGGATGCAGGTTTCACTCACATGGAGGTATCACGGCCTCTTTTGTGTTGCACCCCGTAAAACCGGGGTCTGTGATGGTCATTCCTGTCATTCGACAAACATTTCTGGCTCTCTTTCTTCCCGATGCAAGAAAAGGCTCCATTTCCGTGTCTTCTTTGCAGTCAGCGTGGCCACGTGGCTTGCTTTGGCCAATGAAATGTGAGCAGAAGCGACTTCTGGGCAGGAAAACTTTAGAGCCAAGACTGTTCCTGTGCTCTGTGTTCTCCTTCCACTAGTGAGGCGATCGCGGTAGATGGGTCTCTGAGTGATTAGAGCAGAACCCCCTGCTGACTTGACATTGGTTTGTAGTATTCGTAGGAAATCACCTTTGGCTGAGGTCTTGTGGGTGGCTGTCCCTGCAGCCTAGCCTACTCTAGCCTGACTGATAGAGGATCGCTTTCTCCTTCTATAGGCCGCCTAAGGAGTCCAAGGGGATTCATGCGATCTAGCCCTCTTCTTTTTTGCATCTTTAGACGTGTGTCTTCGCTACTCTGTGAAATCGACAGCCTGCTTCTCTTACGGCAGATAAACAAATGTTAACGGTTGGAACTTGACCTTACCGTGAAGTGTCCTCTCTCCTCTCGCCTTTCAGAAGCAGCAGGAAAGTGGTTTTGATTTTTCGTGTCTGATAACCAGCCCAGTAAATTAGGGCAAACTTTAATTCAGGCAATAACAAACAAAACGGAATTCTGGTTTGAAAGAGGGATGAAAGAGAGCAGAAACCGTGTGCACTTACGGCTCCTCACGGGAGCCTCACGATGTGCTTGGCAAGCTAAGCAGGATCTTCCCCGAGAAAATAGGAGCCGGGAGCAGCCCAGTATCCTAGTTGCTAGAAGATTCTTCTTCCCAGAGATGTCAAAGATCCGGAATTCAGATCACCCACTGAAGAGAATCCATTGAGAAGGCTTGATGAGAGCGGAATACAACTCTTTCTCTTCTTCAACCAAGCCCCATAATCACGGCCGGTATTTGGCAACCCATTCTTGCGCATTAATGACCGGCAAATCCGTAACTTTCCAAGTTGGCGATTCCAGGTTCAAACTCACGGTTCATTCAATGTTTCGACTCTTTGGTGTATAAAAGGGGTGTTTACAAAGGGCCTAGCACTTACTGTGGCAACTAAAGAGCAAATAAAAGTCCAATATGTTCTATTCAATTCAACAAATATTTATTGATTGCTTCAACGAGGCCTAATGATCGCCGTTCCTATACGAGACTGCCCAAAATAAAGTGAGGTCCGGTTAAATCCCAGAGATGAGAAATCTCAACAGAGAACCAACTGGCCATTTTTCTTTTTGTTCATCAGCAGATGCTCACAGAACAGCTTTCCCCTTTGCTCCAGAGCAACAATGGCAACCACGCCTCGGAACCTGCAGGATCCTAACGCGGGCAGTGATGTTTTCAATTGTGATCGGAATTTGCGCTCTCCCCGGCCCGGCTCTTTCGGGAGGTTGGCCTCTGGACCCGGACTCATTTTTGTGGCTATATCAATATCCTTCGTGACAGCCCAGCGTGGGTACAATGCATAATGATCGACTATGGTGATTACCATTCATTTTGCAATTTTATTTCAATCAAAAGCGTTAGGCTTAAGGGTGTGGCCCGACCCAACTCCCCAAGGCTGAGCTCTGAATCCCCTGGGCTGGGAGCTCCTGATAAACACACATGGAACTGATTCAGTGGCCAGACGGCCTAACTGCAGAGAGAATTACACTAAAGAAATGGGCTTTTCTACCGGCCGTGTTTCTCCACTGCGTCTATGTGGCTAAGAGCGTGAATGCCAGACGCAGTGGAAGTCTCTGCCTTTAGGATCTCATTTAATCCTCACAGCAGCCTAGGAGGCAAGCGTTATTTTTATTTCCATTGTACAAATGAGGAAACTGAGACCCAGACTCAGGGCCACTGAACTGCACTCTGCAAACGGCAGAGTCACGGTTTGCTCTCGATAGGTTTGACTCTATGATCGACGTTAAATTTTAAGAAAATGGTCCCGAAGCCAAGGAAGAGCGAGGCGCCTAAAAGGGGGTGTCGGCCTTCCAGGTAACGTGCTGTGGCGTGAAGTAAGTCCGGCAGTCACTCTGAACAAATCCAGGGCTCTATGTTCTGAGGGAGAGGTAAAGGAACGTTTAAACGAATAAGGTAGGTGACTTAATAATTACATATTTTAGTACTCTCCGAGACTCAGGACAGCGTAAAGGGAAAACGGTAATATGTGTAGTATGATTTGCATTTACGTAAAAACAGGAGAGCTAGATTTATCTGGATATGAATATGAAGAAAAATGCAGAGAGTTACCAGATGGATGTGAGCAGAAGCGTGTTTACCTCCAAGGAGGAAAGCAAGAGGAACGCGACGGTGACGGGTGAACTTTCCTGTTTGGCTCTGCGGAATTACGGTTCGCTCTGACTTTTTCAAAATAAAAATGTATCTGCGTATTATTTATATGATTTAAAAAATTTTTTCTAAGTTTATTTATTTTGAGAGAGAGAGATATTGGGAGAGAGAGAAGCCCAGGCAGGCTCCGTGTTGTCAGCGCAGAGCCCGAAGCAGGAATCGAACTCATGAACCGTGACATGGTGACCTGAGCCAAAACCAAGAGTCGGATGCTTAACTGACTGAGCCACCCGGGCGCCCCTGTTTATAAAATTTTTAAAAACACATCGGTATTAGAAGGAGACTAGCGTGGGGACACCTGGGTGGCCCAGTCGGGGAACTGTCCAGCTCTTGATGTCGGCTCAGGTCATGATCTCACGGTTTGGGTGTTCAAGCTCTGCATCTGGCTCTGTGCTGACAGCACAAAGCCTGCTCGGGATTCTCTCTCTCCCGCTCTCTTTGCCCCTCCCCCGCCTGCACACACACTCCCTCTCTCTAAATAAATATTTAAAAATAAAAAATAATGAAAAAATTAATTCTTAAAAATATGGTATGTCTCTTAATATAGACACAACTGATATTAAAAAAAAAAGAGACACTAATGTGTATTGGCAAGGACATGGAGTGACTGGGATTTGGGTCTTAAGACGATGCAGTTACTTCGGACAACAGTTGGGTGGTTCCTGAAAATGTCAAACCTAGAGTGACCCTGTGACCCAGCGATTCCATCCCCAAGCTTCCACGTTCATCATAGCAACATTCATAACAGCCCCATGGTGAACACAACCCAAACATCCATCGGCCGATGGATGGAGAAACAGAATGGAATACTATTCGGCCACAAACAGGAATGAAGTACTGACACCTGCTACAACACGGATGAACCGTAAGAACAGTGGGAAAGAAGACAGATGCAAAAGACCCTATGTTGTACAATTCCATTTCAAGGCAATGTCCGGAATAGGGAAAACTATGGAGACAGTGAGTCGATGAGTATCTGCCCGGGACCGGGGTGGGGGTGGGGGTGTTGGGAGTGATTACTGATGAGTTTGAGGGTTCTTTTCGGGGTAATGAAAACATCCCCAACTCGAGTTCTGTGATGATTACACAACTCTGCAAGTGTTAAAAACCACCGAACTATACACTTGAAATGGGGGAATTTTATGATATGTGAAATGTATCTCAATAAAGCAGTTTTTTTCTTAATTTTGGGCAATGTGTGTCATTAATTGTTACAGACTATAACATTTTAAACATCATTTTCAAATTATAAAGGATATATGCTTATTATAAAATGTTTCGATAATATGGAACAGCATAACCGAGACAGGAAGAATCACCAGAGATTTAAAAATGTGTAGCAAAACGATGCCTGCTCAGAGCAGAAATTCGGAAAACACAGAAAGATGTACAAGGAACGTTCAGATCTCCTTCCGTCGGGAACTCTCAGTCCTCAGCAGTGATAATCGGCTTTATCAGCCTCGTCTATCGGTGCCTAAGACTTTTCAGTGCACATACAGGCACACAAAGCCCATATGTGTATACACACATAGACCTGTGTGTGTGCCCTTTTAAAAATAATTCCAAGGGCACCTTGGGTGGCTCGGTTGGTTAAGCATCTGACTCTTGATGTCAGCGCAGGTCACGCTCTCATGGTTCTTGAGTTTGAGCCCGGCGGCGGGGGTCCTGCTGACCGTAAGGAGCCTGCTTGGGATTCTCTGTCTCCCTCTCTCTCTGCCCCAGTTAGCGCTCTCTTTCTCTCTCTCTCTCTCAAAATAAAGAAACAAACTCTAAAATTAATTAGTTAATTAATTAATTAAACTCCAAACTCTACACAATTGTGGCTCTTAACTCTTGAGAGTTAACTGGGAATTACTGATCTTGTGGACTTCCCTTCATCAACACCTGTGTATCTAGTCTATCATTTTAATAGTTGCATTGTATTCCAGAACGTATTGGCTCTTCTTTTTCCGGTTCCTCCCATGTTTCTTTGGCCAGCACTGCTGCCTCCAGCACTGAGTGTACTCATAAGGTAACTTCTTAGGAGGGGGTCAGGTGTAAAGAATGATGCAATGTCGGTTAATCGACACCCTCCCCAAATTTTGTCCCGTCTCGATTTAAATAGCTACTTCCTCCCCTTGCCACAAAACTCAGAATTGGAGCACAATTCCACTTCTGTTGTTTTTTTTTCTTATTAATGTTTATACTTTTGCGAGAAAAACATGTGAGCAGAGGACGGGCAGAGAGAGAGACTGGGATAGAGGGTGCAAAACCCGCTCCTCGCTGACGGCAGAGAGCCCAGTGCGGGGTTCGAACCCGAAAACCGTGAGCTCACGGCCTGAGCTGAAGTTGGATGCTTAACTGACTGAGCCACCCAGCACCCCCACTTCTGGGTCTTTATCTGAAGGACATGAAAACACCAACTCCAAAAGATATCGGCACCCCCGTGTTCACTGCTGCCTTGTTTACAATAGCCAAGACACGGGAATAACCGAAGTGTGCACTGATGGAGGCATAAATAAAGGCAGGGGATACGTACCCAGTGGAATATTACTCCACCGCAAAAATGAATGACCTCTTGCCATTTAGGACAGCGTGGATGGACCTTGAAGGCATTATGGTAGGAGAAAAAAGTCAGACAGATAAAGACAAACACCATAGGATCTCGCTTACACGCGGCATCTGAAAGGAAAAGAGAACAAAGCCAAAAGCCAAACTCAGATACATAAAACAGATTGGAGGTTGCCAGGGGCAGGAAGTAGGGGAGGCAGGGTGGGCAAAAGGGGTGAAGGGGTTCAAATGGTACAAACTTCAGTTCTGAAATCGGTAAGTCGTGGGGATGTCAGGTACGGCGTGGTGGCTATGATTAGTAACACCGTATTGTGTATTTGAAAGTCGTCAAGAGAGTAGGTCTTGGGAAGTTTCGTCACATGAAGATAATCACAATATATACGAATATCGAACGATCGCGTGGTACCCCCAAATCACATAAGGTTATGTCTCCATTGCAGCAAAACCTTGGAGTGCAAGTAACTTGATAAACGAGCGAGCCATACAAGTCGTACGTGACGCCGAACATCACGTGATCGCAAATGGGCCCACGGTTCCGGAAATTCGCTTTGCTAGGCAAGTGCTTTGGAGTACAAGCCTGTTTCCAGAACGGACTACGCTCGCCAACCAAGGTTTTCCTTTTTAACAAAAGGATAGAACCTTTCCCCTTAGTAAATATCCAATAGCTTTTCTTTTTCTTTTCTCTTTTTTTGAATTTATTTTTAATGTTGTCTTTCTTTTGGGAGAGAGAGTGCAAGCGGGGGTGGGGCAGAGAGAGAGGGGGGCAGAGGATCCAAAGCAGGCTCCGCGCTGACCTCGGCGAGCCTGATGTGGGGCTCGAACTCACACACTGTGAGACCAGCCTGAGCTGAAATCAGGCGCGTCACTGAGCCACCTAAGAAACCCTCACACGGCTTTTAAAAGTGAAATAGAAGAGCTCCCTCCTCCCAGGATTAGGTGGTGAGGCAAATAGTATTTTGCAACTCGATGAGGAATTTTGTAACCGGGACGGTAATACCGGGCAGGAAAGATTTAACTCTACAGGCACAGACACAGGCCCACGCCCACACACGTGCACGCACCCACGCACACACACGCACACGTATGCGCATAGCATGGTAAAGTAGGAGGTAGCTGAGATTCTGAGTCCAACAGGCTGGCTGTGCCTCTCCCCTCCACCATTCACAAACTGCGGACCTGAGTTACAAATTCGCCCCAAACTCCAGCTTCCCAGGCTCTGAACTCCAGCTAACATTGCCCACCTTGCCGTTTCATGGGCAGCGAAGCCAAACCAGGATGGGCCAAAGTTTCAGGGGGCCCCGGAAACGTCAGTGATCAAGACGAATAATGGTTTAAGGCAGTATGTCACAAATCAAGCTCGAAGATTCTGGCGTGAGAGCCGGCCACTGGTTTTCGTAGATAACGGTTTCATTGGAATTAGAGATGGCTCACGTACGGCCTCTCGCTCAGGGTGGGACGCCCAGAGATAGGTGTCTTCAGGGGAACCCCGGAGTCGGGTGTTTGTTGAATCCCTGGATGGCAGAACACTTACTTTAAAAGGTACTCTGGTGTCTTCCGTATTCGTTCTCCTCCCCGCCCCGTCACTCACAACAGGAACGGGGCTCCCTCCTTCAGCCATTTATCTGAGCAGCAGATTAAAATGATGTAACAGGAAGTTTTCTGTTCGTATCGTAATATAACCGCATCACCAGGTCCCTATTGATAATTCATTATGTGTTGCCGCTGACCGGCCGGGGCTCTGAAATGCTTTCGGCCGTAATGATTTTAAGCGCTCCTTCTGTAATGGCTTCCCAACGGCGTCACTCAGCCCCCCTTCCGTGTACAATAATATTATTCTGCCATCCGTCTTGGGAGAATGCTTAAAAGCTTTCTCTCATTTTCTCCATTTAACTCGTGTATTATCTGAGTTTCTACATTAAATGGCCATTCTTAATATCCCATGACACGTCACCTCTCTTCTGGAGAGGACGCTGATACAGTACTTACCCGATTCCAGAATCTATACTAATCAAATCACGCTGCCCCACTTCAGCCGAGAGCACTTCGTTCGGAGCAGGGGCATTTAATCTGGAGAAGGAACTTATGAAAGAGAACAAAAACAATTTAAGCTGGAGTTGGTTAAATGGGGACCCCATTGATGCAATTTGTTTCATAAAAAGGAATTAGCGGATATTGAAGTCGGGTTGCGGAATGAAGGTCATAAATGCCCCGCTTTATTGTCCGACTACAACCAACGACAATGCTTTCTTAAAAGCCTAATCTGGGCAAATTGTAGATAAACGTTGGCGTTCCTCTATGAAAGGAGAAGAAAGGCGGCAGCTGAGGCTTTAAATCTACGCTATGATCTAGTAATTTAAAAACACCGAAAGCCACCGTTGAAATCCTGATACTTCACGCAGGCCCTGCTCCGCTGTGCTTAATCTGTGCTTGCCAGCACCGCCTTGAGCAAGAAGCTAGAAAGCCTACTTTCAGCACCTATTTTCAGGAAGAAAGAACGTCTGATCGTGGGCTCACCTTCCCTGTAGAATTCAAACACAAAATGGAAAAAGTTGCAGCCCCGATTCCTTTAAGGTACAAAGGGACATAACGGACTGTTGCCTTGAGGCCCTCGGGCTGGGAATATTTTGATTGGAAGAGGCAGAGACCTCCGAACCTGTGGGCTGACTTCTTTCTTGTGCGGCTAGAAAGTTCCATCTCGCTAATGGATTGGGGGCAGGACTTGGGATGCGTTTGGAGGCCGGTCATGGAGAAGATGCTGATTTCAGTCTGAGTGGCTGGGGGGTTGACAGGAGGACAATGAGTGGGAGGGAGGACGTGAGTCACCCATCCTTCTGATGTGGGCGCCAGCCCTGGGGGGGTCCGGGGGAACTGGACCGACCCGCCCAGAATCTGGGCGCTGGCGACCCATAGAGTAAGAAGCAGAGTTTCCCCAAGCACTGCGGCCAGATTGATGGAGGTTTGCATTCTGTCTCGGCCACGTAATAACTGTGTGACTTTGGGCAGGTCACCTGACCTTGAACCTCACTTTCCTTATCTGCGTCACGTGGATGTCAGTATCTACCTTGTAGGGTTGCGACGAAGTTAACAGGTGTAGGTAAGGCACCTTGCGCAGTGTCTTACACATAGCAGGAGCCCGACAATGCGATAGTTCCATACCATTCTACGGGGCCAGAACAATCTAGATGTCCTTGTGTGTCCAATTGTAACTTGATGAATTGCAATGGCTGAAATCTCAAACAGCTAATTGGATTGTAAATGGACTTGTCCATTCCATTTAAAAACACCAGGCAAATACGTTGTGAAATTAAAATTATGGGAGGATTGCATATAATGGAATTTGTTGTGCACTTTAAAAATTAATCTTCAAAAACTCCGTTTTGCCGTTTTCGGTTGCCAGGGTGTCATTGGCAAGGGCCTCCGTGGAGAGAGAGGCCTGGCCATCTCCTGTATCCAAAGGTATTTATTTTATTCTATGCCCGCGTTCTGGCTCGAGGCGCGGCCATGCTGGCATCGTGTTGGATGATAAATCCATTTGTTTGGGCAACTTCGGGAGGGAAATTTGCCCAGGAAACTGGCTGGAGCTGGCTTTGGAAAAAGCCAAATTAGGTCTCCAGCAGACTGGGGTCCCTTCCAAATGAGTTCCCAGTGGGCAGGGGGTGTTCAGTTCCGTACAGTGTGCAGCCCACGCCGAGAGCCCCCAGACCGCGTTAAACAAAGAAGACCCAGCCATTGGCAGTCGCACGGATTGGCAGATCTCAGATTGCATTCCTTTGTCTGCCGCCCAGCTTATTTTCATACCCGGGTCCAACCTTTATAGAGCAACAAGCTTAAATGCTGACAAATTTCCCCCTCCATCAGAAATTGCTCCAGCAATTTGTGTTTCTAGCTGAGCTTCTGTGGGCCCGTGTAGCATTAAAAAAAAAAAAAATGTTGTCCTTGTCACCTGCCATTTTTCCAGCCAGCCTGACACCCCCCGGGCTTCCCAACAGCTCCCTCCAGCAGGAGCTGCCTCCCAGCTCTTAGCACCACCGAATAATTGAGGTTGTCACATCTCTTGTTCATTGTTTTCTCCAGCCCCGGAAAAATGCAAATATTTCATTGTAGTCATTAATTTTCCCATCCTTTTCTTCAAGCGGCTCGTCGGTGGGATCTGATGAAAAGGGCTGAAGGCATGATTGCAAACGCGGTGGCATCGGGCTCCTGCCCGGGGTGGGGAGAATCTCATCAGATCAAGTCTCAGGGAGGTCATCAATCACGCCCGCTGACAGCCATTTTGCCTTCGTTTGTTACAGATGTGAACATGCTTAATTATTTGTAGTGTAATTAGTTCATGAAATGTCAGGAAATGTCAAACTGTGTTCACAGCACAGATTTTTTTTTTTTTTTTTTTCCCGCCGCCAAGAGTGGCGAGAGCAAGTGTCAGGAGGAAATGAGAAGGGCTGATGCGAAGGGCCCGTGTCTTCAGGCAAATGAAGGAACGGCTTGGGGGACAAACGAGAGTCCAAAATATTAAGATTAGGCATTTTTGGAGAAGGAGACTTCCAAAAAAAAAAAAAAATCCACGTATTCGGCGTCCCACCAGTAGGAAGTGACAAGGCGGACATCCTGCCAAAGTTCCTATCAGGGGAGTTTGGGCTGGAGGTTCTGTTGGCCTTGAGTTTAAAAGCGGTGGATTTTGATGGAAAAGGATGTCAAGTTAAAAAAAAAACAACAAACCCACAGCTGGAGGGGTGGATTCGTACTTATATTCCTTGTGCTAGAGAGACTGTCTTTTTCCAACTGTTTATTTTTAGGTGGGTAAAAGGTCAAGGGATGAAGTAATCTTTGGATTAAGGACAAATTTTCTGCCCCGGAGAAAGTAAATGCCTGCCTTCGGCACCTTTAACGGAGAAAGCCCTCCACGAGCTTGAGTGTTTCTTTCCTCTTCGTCTGACGCTGGAGGCTGGCGCGCTTACCCCACGGTAGCAGGGTGGAAAGAGAGAGAGGCTCTTGGGAGATTGGTGTTTGAGTCTAATGAGGCTGGATTTCTTTGCAAAGGCTCCAAAGGAAAAGCGAGCGTGCCCAAGATGTATTTAAATGTGACTGCGGCTCGAAATTGACAAGATCGACACATTTTTCTTTTTCCTGGTGTCTAATTCTGTCCGCGGTTCTTTTGCAAAATCGTGGGGGGCGGGGGGGAGGGTGTGGATAGTTGGACGGCGCTAGAGCCAGAGCCGTCTGGGCACAGAACGTGGATCTGTCATTTCCAGGACGGTGGCCGGAATCGACCGCCAACTCCGGGTGCTTCGTAGAAGCAATGTTCAGCGGGCTTGGCGTTGCGAAGCCACCTGTTTGCTGCAACCCAGAAGTTCTGGGCCACTCCGGAAAAAGTCCTCGCAAGAAGCTGAAGGACAGTGAGTTGACTGACTTCCTGCAAATGCCCTTTGATTGACAATCTGTCGTCGAATTGGTGGATGGCCCTCTCTGGTTGGTGAGGCACAATAGTCCGGGGGTGGCAGATGTGGTAGCAGAAGCTGGCCACCGTGTCAGAGCTAAGCTGGTGAGTGATGACAGATTTTTTTTGTCCTCTGCTGGCCCCTGGGCAGTTGTAATGCCCGCACCCAGGGGCGTTCAGTTAGCGTAAACCGTCACAAGAAACCGGCCTTCTTAAATAGATTAGCCGCGACTTTGGTTTCTCTCTGGTTTATTTATTCTCTGTGCGCCCCCCGACTCTGTGACAGTTTCATCTGCTGAGAGAAAATTCCCAGGAACTCACATGCTTCACCTGAGCCGTTAACTTCGAGACTCTTCCTAACGACCTGTTCCGATTGCCGCGTTCGACGTGGCTGCGTTTTTTAGGTTGTCTCCTGCAGCCCACCACGGGGCCTGGCCCAGCTGCCACCCTGACTTCTCTCTGTGCACGAAACTTCTCCGGTACAGATTTTCTTAAAGTGACTTTGGGGCGGGAGAAAGGCATTCTCCCGATGAGGTCACACGCTCCCACCAAGAGATACGAACTCTCAGCTAGGGCCTGTTGTCTCTTTGGAACTGCAATTTCAGGAAGATCTTAAGAGGAGCGGGCCAGAAAATAACACACCGGCGTGCACACGCGTGCACGCACACGCACCCGGCCGGGCGCCCTCCGCCGAAGCCCCCTCCCCACTCTGCTGACTTGGAAGCAGGGTTTCCTTTGAGACTGCCCATTTGGAAGCACTGGCAAAGAGGAGGGTGGGGCGCACGTTTAGTGCTCAGAGGGTCACCTGCTAGGCGGCCGAAGACGAAGAGACCCAGTGTCAGAAAGTTCTAGCGACCTTCACCAGATTTCCCATCTGGCCGGCCCCCTTCTCAAGGTGAAAACGGTCCCTTGGTTTCTCTTTGGGACAACATCCGATGCCCCAAATTTTTCTGAAGCTTTTCATTTTCAGATGGGCAGAGGCACCCTGTGCTGGGCTCTCTCCGTCGGCGCCCCGGGCTGGGTCTGGGTTCCGCTCCACAGGACGGGAAGGGCTCCGGCGCACCCTCGCCCACCTTTTGTGTGCGAAGTGTCAGCCGTGAATTTAATAGAGGGAGAATACTGTGATTACTTAATGGCTTCCCAGACAGCGATGGCCTGGAGAATTAAATTTCACATCTGCTTTCATGGCGTTAATCTCCCTTCTCACACCCCGCCTGTTATGATGTGCGCACGAGAGATAATGTTTAAACGGACGAAAGCAAAGTAAACCAGACAAGTCTGTTATTGGCTTTATAATTACATAATTAACTTTTTGTCTCTAATCGTTACGGAGGTAATGGTGCTGTTAAAATGGGCTTCTCTTGAGCAGAAACTAAATCAAAAATCAATAATCCATAGAATGCCATTAAGGCCTGTAACAGCCCTTGTTGGATTCGCTCAAATTTTTGTACCGCAAATGAATTTCATTAGGACGCAGAATGTTATCACACAAGCTGACTTTCAACTGATAGCGGAGAGCGGCAGCGTCGTAATCAGCCACACGCAGAAAACGGACAAATGTTGCCGTAAATTATACCGTGCTTCGAATGCAGTTACTGTACAGTGATTGACCTCCTGGAAATTAATTCTATTTTCCCTGAACCCTCCTTTATTTCTAATTTACATTACGATCATATGTGTCTGAAAAATGATATAATAAAAAAGATTAATGTACTAATTACTCGTCTCCTTATCTTTTCCCCTGATGCCGACACCTTTGGACTGCCTCCACTCAGCATGTAAGTATGTGACTTATTTCACTGTGACAGGGGTAATGTATTTGTAAACTGTGCTATAAATATTGGAATCTCATATTCAGACACCGGCATATCTCATATTCAGACCCCGGCGTTTCTGAGCCATGCTTTTTCAAATGAATTTAGAATCGACAAAAATTTTCAAAGCCAAATTACTAGTGTGTCACTGTGAAATTAGGTTCTTGACCCCGCTTCTGATGTATGCTTATTTTTCCTGCCCATTTTCTTCTTCAATTTTATGCATCACTATTCACTGCTGGAATTGGTGACATGGCTTCCCCAAAAGGGGGTAAGTTATACTTTAATACACCTACGAGATGAGGCTGCTCTTTTTCATGAATATTCTGAAAGCTAGCTGTCACTTCAGTCAATTGATATTCTTACGCTTCATTGCAGGGGACGGTGAACTTTTTACGAGGGGGCATAGCTTCGTAAACTTTATTTCATCCCCCTGACGTCCCCAACTTTCATTATGCCAACTTAACGGTGTTTTCCTATTATTTTAAGTGTGTTCCATTTCAGATGGAAGAGTCCTGCGGATAAATCAAAATGCCATTGGGATCCTCTTAGCGAAGACTCCAATCAAAACTTCCCCTGGCCTTGACAGCCACGGGAGACACAAGGCTGACTTCCTACGGATTAATTTCCCGGTAAGAGGGTGCATATAAACAGATTGGCAGAAGTGTGTAGGATAATTCAATCAGCCGGGTTTTCTCTGTTTGCGAATTCCTGCTCCACTTGGTCATCTGAATTCCACAGTTAATTGAGCCTCCGGTACGCGAGAATATTAACAGACAGAGAGGGACACGGTTTTGTGTGTGTGTGTGTGTGTGTGTGTGTGTGTGCGCGCGCGCGCGCGGAAAAAATAAAACATCAAGTGAGCATTCTCAGCTCCAATATGTTTAGGACTAAGGCTTGGAAAGGGCGTGCTGACCATCCCAGGGTTCTTAAGAGAATCATTTAAGGATATTTAAAATCACGCCCTCCCAATAGTTGTGTAATTAAGACAGAATGAAGTATTAGAAGGTAGCACTCAACCGTGATTCACGTTGATGCCTCTTCATTTACCACCGAGGGAATATTCATATTAAAATCAGATGTGACCCAAAACGTCATTTGGATGGGGTTGCCTTTATCACCCTTTGGGGAGCATTGGTTCCAGGAGGGGGGTTGGTTCGACCCCCGGCAATGACTCCCCCGGCATTAACCCTCACTAACCCCGAATCAAGAACAAACACCATCATTCCTGGTGGCATTCTTCCGAGCCGGAGCGGGTTGTTGAATGACACACCGTATCACGGGCACACGGTGAGAAGACTTCTATCGATTCTTCACCCTGAATGTTGATTTGTGAATTGAGGAGAACTTCGAAGTTAGGATGGGTTTGATTTGATTTCGCGTTTCTTCCCCCCCCCGCCTTGATAAATGTGTGTCGTTACCGCCCTTAGTGAGGCCGGTCGCACAGAGCTACCGTCACACGTTTATATACAGTGCAATAAATCTGGGCTGCTGACCTCACCGGGCACGATTTATTACGCAGCTGTCACCAGGAGCCATCTGTACGGGTTCAGGACGACAAGGCGAGTTGTTGGACTTTTTCAACTATGAGTGTCTGTAATATGAACTTTCTTCCCTCCTGGTTATTTTATCAAATCTCTTTCCCCCCGTTTGCCTCTTTTGCCTCGGTTGCAACAATTTCGCAGCCGGCCACGCCGGCCGATGTAGAGGGCACCTGTGTATCCCAGGCCCTGTTTGCCGTTAGCATACTAACCAGCCTGGAGGCTGGCTGGCTGTTGGCTCTGAGGCTGGACAGACATGTCCCCTGCTCTCCGCCCCCACCCCCACGCCCCACGAGGGGGCTCTGCGTTAGAAGGACCAAGGTCAGCTGCCCTCCCGGGTCCCACCGTGTGTGCAGGACTAAAGGACTTGAAGCAGACAAGATGACGGAGATTGAAGAGGCACCCCGGTCGCTTCCTGGAGACTCAGTTTCCTTCTCTTCTGTGTCAAGCGTGCCAAGAACGTATTTATCGGGCTCCGAGCGCGAGAAGGGGAGGAGTCGAATCACAACGCAGACTTACGCGGGGCAAAGCTTCGAGACGCTTAGGATGGCTTTAGTTTATTCACAGACTCTCTGAGGCCTCTTAATCAAACATGCCAACCTGTCTTTGGGGAGGGTTATTTTATAGAGTGTTTGTCTTAATTCTCATCCCTTTGGATAGTTTCCGATGGAGAGGGAGAATGCTCTCAGGAAGGGGCATGGCGTAGGCAGTATTGTTCCTGAAAAGGAACTTAATAGCAACAGCTAAGCTCTCAATTAGAGCCAAGTTGGAAGGATTTGCCGCTAATCTAAAACGGAGGCCGAGCTCGTGGGTGAAAACCCGCCCGGCCTCGGTGGATCTTGCGCTCCGTGTATTGCCGGAGTGTGCTTCCTTCCCGGATTTAGATATTGGAAATGCCACGTGATTAGATTAAGACCATCATTTTTATATCTATCTCCGTGATTGTTTTCTCGCTGCCAAATCCTCAGAAGCGCTGAACTCCACACGGAGCTGGCAAATGGAGCCTCTGATTGATTGAAATGTACAGGACGTTGCCAGAGGGCCGCATAGTTAAAATAAAATATACATACAGGATACAAGAGACGGCCGCCATCAGCCACTGTGAAGCTAAGCGGGGCTTGTCATATGGAATTTCAAACTCGGAGCTTCATTGGATTATGTAATAACCTGCAGCTCAGTGTGCGCTTGGAGGGCTTCCTCCCGGCCTGTGCCTGACTCCTGCAAGGCCATCCTCAAGTTTCTAGAAGGAGCAGAGCTATTCCGTGCGCACACATGATTCTGCCCTGCAAGCGTTCTCTTTTGTCGGAAGCTGGTGATTCGACGAGCCCGGCTTCGAGTCGAGGGGTTTCCCTTCTTTACCGGAAAGGGGGCCTCTTTACCCGCAACAGCTCTCCCCTGACCTTTGCAAGAAGCCGGAGACGGCCTCGCGGAACTTTGCAAGCCTGTCGGGGCCTCCGTCCGACTCCGCGGGGCTCTTTAGATGAAATTAGGAGACGTTATCAGATCCGAGCTGTTCTTTTGCAGCGGCGAGATAATTTCTGGAGGCGAGACACCTGGCCGGCCTCGAGCGGTGATTAATTTTATGTGTTTAGGGTGCAATCATCACTCAGAAAAGAGGTTGAGGGTCGGGATGATAGATGATGGGCTGCAAGGAGATGGCCCGTGGTGACGGTCCTCCGTCGCCGGTTCCCTCGATCGCTGGCAGAAGTTCAGAGAGAACTTCTTTGCGCCCGCCCGGAATAAACAGAGCTACCGTCGCCCTCCCGGGGTTCCGTTCTCGAAGGAGTTTGAGGACCGCAACATCTGAGCATCTGAAGCTGCCAAGGTTGCCGTTGACTTTCTGGGTGCGTCTTGGAGACGATCGCGCATCGATCTGCAGTTCGCATTTGAAGGATGTCTGGGGATACACAGGGGGCATCAGGCGCTGTGAGGCGCTACCTGGGCGCCCCTTTTCAGGGACAGAGGTACTGGAACCCTGCCCCCGTCAGCCCCACCCCACCCCGGTCGCGAGCTGCTCACAACTGCTTCCCTCTCTGGGGGATTCAGGAGAGCAACCTCCCCCAAGGTGATACCCCCTCCTTGGCGACTCACATCCAAAGACCGGTCAGCGCGGGACCCCCCAAAGCCCACCCAGCCTCTTTGTCTCAGTTTGGAACATCTCTAAGGGACCCACCGGGACGTCATGCTCTCTGCTGCAATGGGCGTGGCCTCTGCGAGGCACCGCCCCCCAAACCCTTTGCCTGCCTCACTGCCCAGCAGGTGGTGTTTCCGAAGACAGCCCCACCCCAAGTCTCCATCTCCCAGTCTACTTCCAGAAAACCCGCCCTACGAAAGCACCGCGAGAAAGCCTGTATGACGACAGTGTAGAGCCGGGTAAAGTTTTGTCCCCCAGATCGATACGTGTATTTTCAAACCCGGCCAGCGTGACAGGTAGGCAGGGGTGTCTAGAGCACATCTCTCCATTTCTGCAACTTTGATGACCAAGCGTGCTCTGGTTAAAGCTTGCCTCATGAGTGAGGACATTACCCAACAGCTACTAATCAGGAAGAATGATGTATGGATTAAAGTAAACACTCCCAAAGCATTTTTGCTCAATCAAAGAGATTTCAAGGGAAGGGATGCTTATACCAACCAAAAGAGAAAAAAAAATACCCCTTTCGTACTTCAATTAGCAAACGATAATTTGGACAATTGGAAACAAATGTTTCTTCTTTTATCGCATGAATTCCACCGTTCTTTGCCCAATGCTGTCCCCTGCAGGGTAGAAGAAATCAAATCAGAAGAATCGGAACCGCTCGTAGGCCGAGAATGCCCGAGATGACAGCCGAGGAGGAGGAAGGTTGTGTTCCTGAGGTCGGTCCTTCCTACCCAGAAGGTCCGCTTCCCAGGAAGATGTCACCACTTCCCGGACTAGCGTTTCCTAGTCCTCGCGCAAAGAATACCCTCTGGCAGTCAGTTCTGAACACACACAGCCAGCTTCCCGGATTTCTTGGTTAACAGTGGGAGTAGAGACCGTTTGCTTCTCGAAGGGCTGGCGGGGTTTGGAGAAACCAGGCAACCCAAGCTGCATGCCTGCACACCAAACGCCCTCCCTGCTGGGAGGGGATGCTCCCTTTTTAAGACGCAGGCAGCAAAAGACCTGAGGAAATGCTCACAGCTCAGGTAAGGACAGAAAGCCGGATCCCCTGGGTCGTTGTCCCAGAAGGCAGCCACTTTCTGAAGGGACGGGCAGGGCTGCGGATAGACTAGTAGAAGACCAGGAATGCCTGGGAAGGCTCACTCTGTGTCCCCCGAGGATCTAAATTACAGGCTGGGCAATGCTGTCCCTCCCAGGGGGGGGACCTCGCCCCTGCCCTGGCTTCACTTGGCCACCACTGACTTTCCGGGAGCCCACCTCTGTTTACGCAGGGTAGAGAGATTGGTTTCATGAGTTTTCTGTGTCCCGGGGACAAAACCCAAACTCCGAAACCCCATATCCGCTCCCATCCTCATGCTTCGGTTCCTCTCAGCATCCTGCCCGCCTCCGAGGACTGTCGGCCCTGTCCCTGGACCCTCGGCTGAGGACGTGAATCAGAACAATAATGCTTTGCCGAAAACGGCGTTAAAGCCTCCCAGCAAGCTCGCAAGGGGTTGTTGTCATCCCACTTTACAGATGAGAACACGGAGACTCACAGAAGTCACCCAACCGGCGTCACACAGGCCGTTAGGGTGGAGCCAGGTGGGGAGCTCCGGCTTCCTGGGAGCACACGGCTCATAGACCGCTCCCTCGCCCGCCGAGCAGAGGGATGGATGAGGGAGAGGTGTGGGGGGGGCCATACCGCCACTGTGAAAAAATGTGAGACCCTCTAGAAGCCAGGAAGCCCACGCTGCTATGAACACTTCCTTCTCAGATCCTGGCAGAGAGGGGAGAAAGCCGGTGAGCTCCATCCATCCATCCATCCATCCATCCATCCATCCACCCATCCATCCATTCATTCATTCGACACTTCCGCTACTTCGTACCCGTCCCGGGCTGGGGACCCAAAGTCAGTTATGGCCCCCGATTTAGAGGCACTCATGGTGTGGCTAGGGGAGGGAGGCATATAGTCTTGGGGTCCCGCCTCCCTCCACACCCCCTGCTCCTCTGAGGGGGGGGCACTGGGCTGGCTGGGGCCCAGCTCCACCTGATGAGCCACTCAGTTGTGGGCTGAGCATCTGGCGGCTGCCCTCCATTTCCTACTGAGGGAGACTTGTGCATCCATCTGTTCAGCCACTCATAGCTCATCTTCAGCCGCGTTCGGGGCCTATCCCACACGGGCCTCGAGTGGAAGGTGGGGGGAGATCAGGATGAGGAGACTCCTGACTCCTTTAAGACTCCGGAGTCACTGTATACAAATTCAGTGGTCCCGATTCGTCCGCTTTTGTCCTCAGCTTATAGGCACCAGGGTAGTTACAGCAAATAGCACCGTTCAGCTGCTTACAAGACGTGGGGACGCTTCGCTTCCTAGCCAGAGCCATCTGGACTTACACACTTGATTCCACAGCCTAGAGGCCCGCGGAGCTCACAGCTTTCAGGAGGAAGGCTAGGGCCTCCCTCGGAGCAGATCTAAGTTGACACGAGTCAACCTGACACAAGTCGACACAAGTTTTATTTTTGCGACCGCGATAAGTTATCGTTTCAATCCCACCATCCCATGACCTGCATCCATGATCGCTAAGAACTTGCTGGAGTGAGATTGATGTTGGGAACATTGATCTCCCTCACTGGAAGCTCTCCACATCCCGTCTGCTAGAGGCTCTGATCTTTTCCTTAACACCATTGAGAGATAAAAAGTTAATCTACTGAAAAAAGATGCAGGACCTTTTGCGAGAGAATGGGTACCGCGTGCAGCCTCCCGCCATAGACGGGTTTTACATTCAGGAGTCAGGCTGTGTGTGTGGGCCCGCGGAGAATAATATCATGGCACCACCAGGAAGGCCCGTATGCCATCTAAAGTCTCCGGGATTAGGCAAAATGAACTTCGAGGAACAGGATCAGGTTGTCCCATCAGGCCACTGCTCGCGGTCACCACCCCTCGCCTTCCTTTGTGAACACAGGCGTTGGCCTAGAATGCGGTGTTTGCTGACAAGCCACGGTCGACCACGGGAGCCCTGAAGGAGGAGCCAATAAGCCGGAGTCTATTCCCCTCGCTCCACTCCCTCGTTCACTAATTCCGCAATCGTTCGTTGAGCACCTGGTGTCTACTAAACCCTTGTGTAGACACTGGGGACATAGCAATGAAAAAAGTCAAAAGTTCTGCCTTCTCATTGAGAAGACAGACAATCAATAAGATACAAGAGAGTAGAATCTGTATAAAAGATGAGTAAAATGCATGGTAAGGAAAGTAGTGATGAGGCGTCAAGAAAAAAGAATACAGCCGGGCGGAAGGATAGGAATATCTGAATGGTGGGAAGGTGAAATCTGAAACGGGGACCAGAGAAGGAGAATTGCAAAGTTTTTTTTAAATTCGCTCATGCTCAGGGCAGGTCAGCCCACGGCCATGCACATTGGCCGGTGTCTCCTCTTCGTAGCTCGAGGTTTTGATAATACAGACCCTGTTTGGGATGAATAACTTACTAAGTCCTCCGAGATCAAGGAAATAATCTTTCTTTAGCAAGTGAAGCAGACGAATGGAAGCCCAGACTGTACAGGGATTTACCTAGCAGTAGCTGACCAAGGGAAGTCATAAGTAGCCTGGAAACATTTATTTTCTTAGGGTTATTTATTTATTTTTAGAGAGAAAGAGTACGTACAGGGCAGGAGCACAGAGAGAGGGAGACAGAGGATCCCGAGTGGGCTCTGCAGCGCTCTATCTCACGAAGCGTCAGATCATGACCTAAGCGGAGAGCAAGAATCAGAGGCTTAACTAACTGAGCCCCCCAGGGGCCCAAGTCTAAATACATTTAAAAACCAAATACACTTAAAAAACATATCACGGGGCGCCTGGGGGGCTCAGTGAGTTGAGCGTCCGACTTCGGCTCAGGTCATGATCTTGCTCATGAGTTCGAGCCCCTGTCAGGCTCTGTGCTGACAGCTCGGAGCCTGGAGCCTGCTTCCGAGTCTGTGTCTCCCTCTCTCTCTCTCTGCCCCTCTCCCTGCTTGCGTTCTGTCTCTGTCTCTCTCAAAAATAAATAAACATTAAAAAAAAACATATCACATAGAATCTCAATATCGCAGACCTCATGCCAAAGTAGAAAAGTTTTATCAAATTAGTGAGGACCTGAGGGAGGGTCACCACACATTAGCCTGGGAACTGTCATACCCGTGGCAAGACAGCTGCCCTATAGGAGCTGAGCCAGGCTAAAGACATAGCCACAGAGAGGCCACCTGATACTGTGGCTTCTCTCTTCCTGCTGCTCTCCCCTTCCAGTGGCTCGCATTGGTCGATGTTACTGGAAACTACCCAGCAGCCGGGCATGAGTCAGCCTCTGCCACACAGCACAGGGCAGAGCAAGAATGCGGAATGGAGGTGACTGTTCTTCGTCCCAAACAGGACCTGTATTGTAAAGACCTCTAGCCATAAAGAGGGGACACTGGCTAACATGCCTGGCCGTGGGCTGACCGGTCACGAGTTTGTCTTTTCTCTGCCTTTCTCAGAAAAGAGAATTAAAAAAAAAATTCCAATACTCCTTCTCTGGCGTCCCCTTTAAAATGTCAACTTCCCACCACTCGGAACATGAAGGAAAAGAGTATGGGCTTTCCTCAAAAAAAATTAAAAATAGTGCTACCATATGATCCAGAAATTCTACTCCTGGGAATGTATCCGAAGGAAACAAAGTCATGATCTCAAAGAGTCATCTGCCCTCCATCTTCACTGAAGCTTTATTTGCAACGGCCGAGACATGGACACAACCTAAGGCCACGAACTGGTGGATTGATAAAGAAAATGTGGTATGTACACACAGTGAGATACTCTTCAGTCGTAAAAAGGAAATCTTACCATTTGTAGCAACAAGGATAGATATCTTAAAGGCATTATGCCAAGTGAAATAAGTCAGGCAGATAAAGACAAATATTGTATGATTTCACTTATAGGTGGAATCAAGGAAGGAAAGGAAGGAAGGAAGGAAGGAAGGAAGGAAGGAAGGAAGGAAGGAAGGAAGGAAGGAAGGAAGAAAGGAAGGAAGGAAAGAAGGAAGAAAGAAAGAAAAGAAAGAAAGAAAGAAAGAAAGAAAGAGAGAAAGAGAGAAAGGAAGGAAGGAAGGAAGGAAGGAAGGAAGGAAGGAAGGAAGGAAGAAAGAAAGAAAGAAAGAAAGAAAGAAAGAAAGGAAGGAAGGAAGGAAGGGAGGGAGGGAGGAAGTGAGGGAGGGAGGAAGGGAGGAAGGAAGAAAGAGAGAGGAAGGAAGGAAGGAAGACAG
This sequence comes from Paguma larvata, assembly GCA_030068075.1. Lineage (NCBI taxonomy): Eukaryota > Metazoa > Chordata > Mammalia > Carnivora > Viverridae > Paguma > Paguma larvata. The sequence continues at coordinate 32,011,487 of CM057841.1, read as the reverse complement.
AAGAGAAAGAGAAAGAAAGAAAGAAAGAAAGAAAGAAAGAAAGAAAGAAAGAAAGAAAGAAGAAAGAGAGAGGAAGGAAGGAAGAAAGAAAAACACATTCATAGTTACAGAGACAGATTGGTAGCTGCGCCGCGGGGCAGAGGGGTGCGAGGGTGCTGCTAAGCAAAATGAGTGAAGTGATCAAAAGGCACAGACATTCAGGTCTAAGAAAGCCCTGGGGGTGTAGTGCACACCATGGTGACTATAATCAATACTTTCCTACTTATATTTGAAAGTTACTAAAAGAATAGATCTTTTAAAAAATTTTAAAGTTTATTTACTTATCTTGAGTGAAAGAGAGGGAGAGAGAGAGCACGAGTTAGGTAGGGACAGAGCGAGAAGGAGAGAGGATTCCAAGCAGGCTGCATGCTATCCGTGCGGAGCCCAACACAGGGCTCGAACTCACAAACCATAAGATGATGACCTGAGCTGAGATCAAGAGCTGGACGCTTAACCGACTGAGCCCCCCAGGCGCCCCACTAAGAGAATAGATCTTAAAAGTTCTCATCACAAGAAAAACCTATGTATAACTATGTGTGGTAAGGGATGTTAATTGACATGCATAATGATATATATATTATTATGTTATAGACACAGAATGAATACAATGCTTTATTTCCCTTCTATCTAAATAGTAATAAAAAAAAATCCCGACTGAACTTTCTGATATGAGTTCTATTTCCCTGATTAGACCCTCATGTGAATGCAAACTGGCTTCAACAGCACCAGTGCTGAACAGTAAGAGATCTAGGCATAGAGTCTCTGAGCCTCCTGGTAAACCAGAAAAACCAAAGCGAGAACAAAAACACCAAAAACACAGATCTACCATGAGCCATTCCTGTGAATCAATGCTCTCTCAGCCGTGTTTACTCACCATCAACATTCTTCACTGAAGGGCTCATCTTTGCTCTCCGAGTCCTGGACACATATTAAGCTTCTTACTTTCCCTTTCTAAAGACAGTCCACCCCTTGTCTCCTTGGTCCTCAGCCCTTGGGCCAGTGCCCTTGGTTCATGGGGTCATCCTTCAAGGTACTCCCTCTCAGAGCCATACCTGGTGCCCAAGGGCCCTGTTGTTTTCCAAGACCTCTCCCATCCTCCATCGGATGTCAGCAATTGCTTTACCAGCATCTCTTGGAACTTCTGGAAGTCTGCACCGCCCGAGGAGTCGGGCAGCAGTCATTTTTACGACTTAGGTTTCCGGCGATGCAAAAGATACTGGTGCCCAGTTTGGTTCTCCGGACATTGGCTCTAGCTCCCCCTCATTTCTGTTTCTGGAAGGGTAAGCATTAGCTGAAGCATAAAGGCCTTCTTTTTTTCAGCACAAGAAAAGCTCAGATTTTTCCACGGCCGCCTTTCCCCAGTTGTAGTCAGAGGATCGGCGAGACTGCATGCCCTCGGCTTATTAAAAATGAAGATTCCCGGGCCCCACGTCTGACCCACCAAAGCGAAACCCTCTGGGGTCGTGGCCTGAGAGTCCAGATCTTAACGCCATCCCTGGGTGTTCTTACGCATCCTGAAAGTTGAGTTTGTGTGCCCCATTGTTTCAAAACCCCAGACAAGGGCCATGGACGCCTAATTTTTTTGTGTCCCCAGTTACGCCTCCCTTTCCTTTGGGAAATGCTTCTCTTAACACATGGAGGAATCACGACTTTACCTCATGGGTTATAGTTGTTAGGTCCCGAAGTGGGCACTTGACTGAAATTAGGCCAATCAGGGAGCCTCCTTGAGGTTTTATTTATTTATTTATTTATTTTAAAGTTTATTTATTTTTGAGAGAGAGAGAGAGAGCCAGAACATGAGTGGAGGAGGGGCAGAGAGAGAGAGGGAGACACAGAATCCAAAGCAGGCTCCAGGCTCTGAGCCGTCAGCACAGAGCCTGACGCGGGGCTCGAACTCACAGACGGTGAGATCGTGACCTGAGCCGAAGTCAGACGCTTAGCTGACTGAGCCACCCAGGTGCCCCCTCCTTGAGGTTTTAAAGTTGAGAGCAGGAAAGATAGGCAGGCTGTCTCTGGAAATGGCGTAAGGGGACCTGCCAGTGGCCATTTTTCACCACGTCTAGAAAAAGGCACAGAGAGAGAGAGAGAGGGAGAATGGATACACCAATCAAAATTCAAGACATGAGTAAGTCCTGGGGGCCAGATGTGTTTCTGCCCCCTGCGCAGTCTGCCTAGGCTTCACTGACTTCTTTGGATTCTGGGAACAAGTAAAGTCTTCCTCCTACCTAAGCCACTCTGAAAGGAGCAGTGCTTTCAACAGCTCGATTCCACGCCATTTTCCACGAGAACAAATTCATGGTCTCAAACCCTTATTCTCTCCTTTACTTTGCACCTCTCCAAGTCAGACCGGGAAGAAAGTTCCAAACTCATCTCTCTTGGGGGTGCCACATACTACTACTGAGTCCTAGATTTCTCTGGACATTCTGAGGAATGAGCAGGCTGTCGAGCGTCGGGGTCTCGGCTCTCTTCCCAGAGCTGCAGCTTTTCATCTGCTTAGAGGTTGCGTTTCCAGATACAGTTTTGTTTGCAAAACAAGAGCTCTGTTTCCAGGAACATGAACAGAGAAGCCAACGGACACATCGCCCTACGCATTATACGCTTGGGGAAACCAATGGACGATCGCTTGCCCGAGGTCACGTAGCCATTCTTAGACTAAAACCCTTATGGAAACAAGCCACCTGATTAAAAAAATGGGCCAAACACCTTAAGGATGCCTGAGCAAAGAAAATGGACAGACAGTAAATAAACATTTGAAAAGATGCTCCACATCATAGGTCATCAGGGAAATAAATAGAAATTAACACACAAGTGAGATACTGCTACACACACGTTAATTAGAATGACCAAAATCTGGAACACCGACAACATCAAAGGCTGATGGGCACGTGGAGCCACAGGAACTCTCCTTCACTGCTGGTGGGAATAAAAATGGCACAGCCACTTTGGAAGATAATTTGGCAGCCTCTTAGCAAGCGAACATACTCGGACCATGGGATCCAGCCATCACGCTTCTTGGTATTTACCCAAAGTTCTTGAAAACTTATGTCCACACAAAACCTACAGAGAGATGCTTATAACAGCTTTATTCGTAGTTGCCCAAACTTGGAAGCCACCAAGGTGCTCTTCAGTAGGTGAAAGGGTAAATGAACCGTGATACAGGCAATATTATTTAGTGCTACAAATAAATGTGCTATCAAGCCTTGAAAAGACATGGAGAGGGGCGCCTGGGCGGCTCAGTCAGTTAAGCGGCCGACTTTGGCTCAGGTCATGATCTCACGGTCTGTGAGTTCGAGCCCCGCGTCGGGCTCTGTGCTGACGGCTCAGAGCCTGGAGCCTGCTTCCGATTCTGTATCTCCCTCTCTCTCTGCCCTTCCCTTGCTTACGCTCTGTCTCTATGTCTCTCAAAAATAAAATAAAAACGCTAAAAAATAAATAAAAAATAAATAAAAAAAGATAAGACATGGAGGAATCGACGATGCATATCGCTGAGTGAAAGAAGCCAACCTGAAAAAGACACCTACTGTATGATTCAAATATAGTGCATCCAGGAGAAGCAAAACTCTGGAGACAGTAAAAAAGTCAGTGGCTGTCAGGGTCTGGTGGGGAGGGAGGGATGAATAGGCAGAGTGCGGAGGAGTTTTAAGGCAGTGAAGATACTCTGTATGATACCATAATGATGGATACATGTCAGTATAAGTTTGACCAAACCATGGACGCCGCAACGCAAAGAGTGAGCCCTCCTGGAAACTATGAACTCTGGGTGATAAGGATGTGTCAGCGTAGGTTCCTCCATTGTGACAAACGTCCCACTCTGGCGGGGGATGTGGATCATGTGTGAGACTCTGTATGTGCCGTGGCAGGAGGTATATAGGAATTCTCTGTACCTTCCCCTCAATGTGGCCGTGAACCAAAACGGGTCTCAAAAAATAAAGTCTTAATTAAAAAAAAAAAATCAGAGGCGCTCGGGTGGCTTAGTAGGTTGAGCGTCTGACTCCTGATTTCAGCTCAGGTCATGAACCCAGGGTTGCGGGATCGAGCCCCCTGTCGGGCTCTGTGCTGGGCACAGAGCCTGTTTCAGATTCTCTCCCTCTCTCTGTCCCTCACCCCCTGTTGGGCACTCTCTTTTTCTCTATAAAATAAAATAAATAATTTCAAAATAAATTAAAAAAATAAATTGACAGACAAACAGACAAACCAAAAACCTTATGGAAAGCCACTGCATACCTTCTAGATTTGGTTATCTGGAAACTATTCCTTTCGTATACTTTGAAAAGCGTAAATTGTTTTTCGTTTTTTTTTTTTTTTTTTTTTTTAGTGTTTATTTAGTTTTGAGAGTTGGGGGGACAGAAGGAGAGACATACAGAATTTGAAACAAGCTCCGAGCTCCAAACTGCCAGCACAGAGCCTGACGTGGGGCTTGAACCCACGCACGGTGAGATCGTGACCTGAGCCAAAGTTGGACGCTCAACGGACTGAGTCACCCAGGCGCCCCATGAAAGGTATACGTTTAAAAAAAAAAGTAAACAGCAGCATGAGTTTCACGTGGGAACCCGTTATCCGGAACAGTGGCTTTTTTTAAGTAGGCTCGCGTCCCGTCCCAGCCATCCATTGTACGCTGAGGCCACACACACGCCCAAGCAGACTTTCCGCCCCACCCGACTGTGCCTCCTGTGACCCCAACGGGGAGTCTCTTGGCACACAGTAGGCCCTCAATAAGTATTTGCTGAAGCAAGAAATAGAAATCTCCCTTGGGGAACATGTATCCCCTGAGTTAAAATGCATTCCAACGGCGGCAAGGCAAAAATGCAGGCCCTTGACTGAGGCGATGGGGGGGAGGGGGGAAGCCGATTTCAGGTTTCAGCTGCCACTCGAAGGGCACAGTTGGCTGCCTTCAGTGCCAATCTCAAGACTGAGAGCAGATGTGAAAATCAAACACAGGATTTCAGAACTATAAACTGTTTATCTGTGGGCTGAGGAAACCCATTCATCGCCCAAGCAGCCTACCCTTTCCAGAGTTCCTTCCTTCCTAAAGGCCGTCGGGCGGTTGTTTTTTTCCTCGGTGGGCAGTGTGAGTCCTCGCGGGGTGGGAGGGTGTAGACTGGGCTGTGCGGGGACTGCCCGGGAGACGAGGCCAGCCAGGGTGGAGTGACTGCGGGCCGCCATTAATTTTTAGTGGATGAGCGCTGCCGTTCTACCTGACACCTAGTCCACGTGCCTGACAGCCACCTCCTGGGCCAGAGTGGGGCTTGTAGGACAAGAAATAAAGCATCCGGAGCATCCGGAGCATTGCCTGCTGGGAGGAGGAAGTGGGGGTTGTGACCACAGTCGGTGCCAGAGCGGGCCCAAAGGCGGGGGCAAACAAAGTTCCGCCATTCTGGAATTTACCTCTTGTGTGAAGGGAAGCAGAGCGGGCGTGGCTGGGACGCTGCCAGGGCGATGACAGGGTGTGAAGATAAAGAAGGGCCCGAGGGTCCCAAAGCTGGGCTGGGACCCCGGCCGCATCATTTCCTTCCTGTGTGACTAGGGGCCACTCCGGCTTCTGGATTCTCCTCTGTCAAACGGGACAATGAGAGCACTGGCCTCCAAGGCTGCTTGTGAGGACTGGATGAGATCCCTCATGCTGGGCTCTTCACCTAGTGAGCGCCCAGTGAACTCGGTACGACGGTCACTATGAGGCGGGTCCAGGTCTCCCCAGACCCTCCGCGTGCCCGTCGCTTCCTCATCCCGCCTTTCAGGGTGGCTCTGTTCCCTCGGCACTCTTACCTCACAGAACGTGATGCCGCCGTGGAGGGTGACGTATCTGGTTTTCTCCACCTCCTCCTAGCTTGGGCAGGTCTCTCCACCTCCTCTCCACCTTCGTTTTGTCCCCATCAACAGGGACAAGGATCCCTACCTCTTGGGGCTGTTGCGAGCATTACTTGGGATAGCCAGTATACCTGGGAGCATGCCGTCAGCCATGTTTTAAGCCCCCGATAGACGCAACTGTAGTAACTATGATGGTAGATGTTCTTATCAACCGCCAACGGCTGACAGAGCCCCCAAGTAATTTCCTTCTGAGGGAAAGGCCTCGGACATGGGGCAGTGCCCGGGCAAGACCAGAAGAAGCAGGTTTCTGAACCCTAAGAGGATAGGTTTACACAGGCTCTTCATATTCAAAATCTCATTGTACCCTCCTAAAATCTTACTCATCAAGGGAGACTACTAATGGCTACCCCTCCGTGACAGATGAGATCGCTGACACACGCTAAGTGTGTTGTTGTGAGATCGTAGGTAACGTGGGGCAAGGTGAGGCTCCGACGGGTTGAAAATCTTGAAGCCCAGCGGTCCTTCCGCTTTTGTGGTGGATCAACCCCCGGGGACATCTGGCAACGTTTGGAGACATTTTGTCGTCTCTGTCACAACTGGGAGGGGAGGTACTACTAGCATCTAGCGGGTGGGTGCCAGGGATGCTGCTAAACATCTCCTCCTGTGTGGGACCAGCCCCCGCGACAAAGACTACCCAGCTTTGGGGCTCTTGGGTGGCTCAGGCGGTTAAGCGTCTGACTGGCTCAGCTCACGATCTTGCGGTTCATGAGTTCGAGCCCTGCATCGGGCTCTGTGCTGATAGCTCAGAGCCTGGAGCCTGCTTGGGATTCTGTGTCTCCCTCTCGGCCCTTGCTCCACCCATGTTCTCTCTCTCTCAAAACTAAAAATAAACATTAAAAAAATTAGCAAAAAATTGCCCAGCTTCAATGGCAGTCGTGCCATGATTAAGACTGTGAACTACCCTAGAGCTGCTTCCAGTTGAGGTATCTTGACCACTGGAGGTCAGAGGGAGGGCAATAGAAGGGACACAGAGGCCAATGAAAGTGCTGGAAGTGGTACCCACACTCATGTCACTTTCCCCACCGGGACTCAGGCACTAACATCTTATTGACCAGCTCTTATCTGGATGGTGTTCTCAAACCATGTGTGGTCGTGATGATATTCATTGGTTCTACTCATCAGGAATTCTCAGTCCTTCTTGTTGGCACGTGTCAGGCTTTCCTTCTCTGACCTTCTGCAAAGTCAGGGATGCCGGCCACGTGACTTACCCTAAGCCATAAAATATGAGCAAACGTAGGATGTGTCAGTTCTGGCAGATGCTTTAAGAACCAGAGAGTGACTCATCGTGTGTCCATTTCTCTGCCTTGGCAAACAGAGGGAGATGCAGAGAGAAGGGGACAGGGAGAGAGAGAAAGAGAGAGAGAGAGCAAGCACTACCCTCATCTGGGCTCCCTGAGTGAAGAGGACATAGTGCACCACCCACAGCTTACCTCTGATGACATGAAGTTTGAACCAGAAGTACATTTTCATTGTTCCAAGCTGCTCATATTTGGGGCTTTGCTTATTCATGTATGGATATTTCCTAAGGGCCTACCATGTGTCAGGTCTGTGCGCGGTCTTGCCGACACACGCGGGGAATGCTACTGAACGCTGAGGTCTGCCTGTGCTCTCAGAGGGGACTACAGATGCCTCCGAAGATGGTAGCCAAGAGTCCTTCCCATGTCTTCATCCTCACACGCCTCCACTTAACAAGAGATGGAGTCTTCTTTCTCTCCCCTTGAACGTGGACTAGCCCCGTGGCTTGCTTCCACCAAGGGGAGACAGTAGAGGTGATGCTGAGCCACGTGGAGCTTATGTCTTAACAGATCTGAAATCTTCCACTTCTGCTTTGTTAAAACATAGTCAGGAGGACTTACTTAAGCCTGACCTACCCCAGGTGACACCATGCGGACCGAAGGTGAGCTATCTGGCTAACCTGGCAAGGCTTAAGTGGTAGTCGTTGCTTTTAGTGACTCTGTTTTGAAATAGATGGTTACATAGCAAAAGGTAACTGAAAAAGTGTGAATCGCCTAAAGGAAGCCCCCCAGGAAGAAGAGTAAAAAGACCAACCTGGTTTCTTACAGCTTTTTTTTATGATCAAATATGTGAAAAGAGAGCTATAAAAGGAGCTGGTCAGTTTTCAAGCAGAAGTTCGAGAAAATGTAGCAGGACTGGAAGAGTCTCTCCAGCTGGCAAAAATATTCTCAACATAAGGAATAACTTCAGGGTACAAATCAGATCAAGGAAGAGCCCTAAGACCCTTGTTACTGCCTCGGAGAGATTTAAAGCTATTTAAACATAGTCAACCCTCTTCGCTAGACAAAACTAAGAACTGTGGGGACATTGTCTTAAGATATAACCCAGAAAGAAATATGGAAAAGGCTTTGGGGTCATGAAATCAATACCATCAAGATTCCTAGAGAAGCTGCAGAGGTTTGAAGAGAACTTTATTGGTAAACGCACCGCCGGCTTGCATCAAAAGGTACCTGAAGCCCTCAGAATGAGAATAGACGTCTGGGTCCCCAGCTTTCTGTAAGCAGTAAGTATGACGCAGGACACGCTCAGCTACAAATATGAGCCAATTTTTATGTAAAAAGAAGGACCTCTTCGAGAACAGAGCCAAGACCGTAGAGAGCCAAGGGAACAACTGAGAAGAAAACGAAAATAGGAATTTTCTTCTAGAAAGAGGAGTTGGACGATCAACTAGTATTCCATGCCCACGGAGAACTGGGCCGGGTGCCCAGGAGAATTTCAGAATTGCTATGGACCAGTGAGTACTTCCCGTTCTATTTTTTAATATAATTTGTTGTTGTCGTTAAGGAATTTAATTATCTTCTTTGTTTTTCTTTTCTTTTTGTTTTTTAAATCAGTGGACATCTTTAGTGTTTGTTTTGTTTTGTTTTTTAAGTAAGCTCTATGCCCAACGCGGGGCTTGAATTCATATCCGTGAGATCAAGAGTCTCATGGTCTACAGACTGAACCAGCCAGATTCCCCCCATTCTTTTTGAAAGGAAGTATCTATGGCGGCTATTCTGTCCATGTTTTGCCATTGTTCTTTGGGTTTAGGGGTACAGGTGACTTGCCCTTGTACTCAACAGTTCCTCAAGGAACTTCTCCAGAGGAGTTTTATCTGCATTGAGACCTGATTTCAATGACCTGATATTTGACAACTGGCTGTAACCATCCCTCTCATCCTGAATGTCCTTTCATAGTTTAGGTGAGTCATTTCTCCTATCAAGAGGTGGATCCTGTTTTCCCTCTTCTTGGGTCTGGAATGGCCCTGAGACCTTCTCTGACCTTTAGAATGCAGAAGTGACATTGTTCGACTTCCAAGGTGGGGCCTTCAGAGCCCTGGCAACTTCCGTGTCTCCTTCTGGAACATTCTTGCTCAGTCTAGATCATTTGGATGTTGGGAGACCCTACGGAGAGAGAAGCCCCATGGAGGAGAACCACGGGGCTCTAAGTGACAGCTGGCACTAGGTTCCCATGAACGAGGCCATCAGAGATCCTCCAGGCCCCTAGCCAAGCCACCCCAGCCAGCCCCATGAGAAGCAGAAGTGAGTCACCCCTGCTGAGTTGAGACCTGCTCACATTGCCAATCCACAGAACCATGAGCAGCAGAAGGTTGTTTTAAAGCTCTGAGTTTTGGGGTGATTTGTTACACAGCAACAGATAACTGAAATAAGGCATTGGCTCAGGTGCTTTCTCGGCTTCGGTTCTGAAATTGCTTCCAGTTCACTCCACATCAAAGCGGGACTGTCAGACATGACATCTCAGGAGCCCCACACCTCATCAGTAGCCTTACTTCCCGACAGGCCTTGAAACAGCTCCCAACATGTGTGTGGGGAAGCTCACCAGGGAGTCAGAGGCAGCTACTGCAAGCACGCCCTTTGCCAAGTTGACATCTTACTTCTTTGACTTCCAAGGAAAAATGAGGAGTGGAGGATGAGAGACGGAGAAACGATACCGGTGCTCTCTCGTTTCCAGCTTCCAAGGGGAATTTTTTTCTTGTGTTGATTTCTCCATTCAGCTACCAACGCTAACCAGCTGTTGGGTGCCAGGCACGTTAAGTGTTTATCTTTTGCGGAAGTTTCTCTTGAAATCTCCCCCGTTTTTTTTTTTTCAGATGAAAAAACTGAGACACCCAGGAATTATGTGACTTAGCTGAAGCCACTCAATTAGGAGGAGGGGAGGCTAGAACAGAAGTCCGGTGGCCGACCTCAGTGCCGCGTGCCGTCTCCTTTCGGGATGCGTACACTATGCTCGTACTGGCCGCGCGAAGCTCTGGAGACAGAAAAAATGATTTGCATGTGAGGTACCTGCAAACTTGGGGACCTACATGAACAGCAAGGTGTGGTTTGGATGGTCATGAACTTGGGCTGGAGTGAGCGAGATAGAGTCTAGGCAGAAGGATAGCAGGAAGGGAGAGAAGTGTTTCTAAATAGAGAAGGAAGAGCAAGGCTTTTTAGAGAGTTCATTCTGTCTGACACTGGGCTAGGGAGTGGGTCTATTTGTCCTGTTTTACAGCTGAGGAATTTGGAAGCTCAAAGAAGCTAAACGCCTCACCCAAAGTTGCACAGGCAATAAATGGCAGACGAGTTCAAAGCCAGGTGTTTCCAGGGCCAACGTGCCTTCTTTTTCCACAGGGCTGGGCTGGCTCTGGAAGGAAAGGTACAATGGAACACCATTTCCATGACCGGCTGGAGTTGGGTCCCCATATTCACGGGCAAAGATAATTTTCCTTTGGCCCCATTCCTATTGGCTCTCAATGTTCTAAGCCAGCCATGTCAACCCCATCAGCACCTTGAGTCAGTGGATAAAGTTGGTGTGGAGACTAGCTCAAAGAAATAAAAGCGTACCATCCTATAGAATCCAAGATCCAATATCAGGATCTATAGGATCCTGATCTATTTTGTTTCTTTTCTTAGTTTATTTATTTATTTTTGAAAGGGAGAGAGAGAGAGAGGGAGGGAGAATCTCAAACAGGATCCACGCTGTCAGCACAGAGCCCGACATGGGGCTCGATCTCATAGACCGTGAGATCATGACCTGAGCCGAAACCAAGAGTCGGACATTTAACCGACTGAGCCACCTAGGCGCCCCTGTCCTGGTCTATTTCTCTATTCAGTTTTTCCTGATAGGTCTTTCACTTATTCATTCCTTTGACAGTATTTATTAAACACACACCTCACCACAGTGCTACTCTGTTTACTCGAGATGCTCTAAGGAATGATACAGAATCCTGGCTCTCACGAGATCTGCGTTCTAATGCGGGACACAGACCATAGGCAGCCCTCTTCCCTTCGGTGAGGAACAAGCTCAGGATCGCCTGGAGAAGCAGGAAAACTGTTTCCATTCGCCTCCTTTCTCATTTATTAAAATCTAAAGACTTAATCTGAGACGAAATCTCGGTATCTAATGAGTTTGGCCTGCCGCCCCTCTATCAGGAGGCCAGGCCGTGGTCAGGAACTATTCGGGGCACCCTGACTAAGGAGCTCTCGGCCCTCCTGCCCCCCACTCAGGCTGACCACAGGCATCCTCACTCAGGGCCTCTCTCTACAGCCCAGCTCCAAAGTGTCTCTTTCAAACGGGCCAGGAAAAATCCAACACATACTTTTCCCCTTACCGATAGCGATTAATCTGCCACAAGTCGTTGCCGAAATAAGTTGTTCCTTTTAAAGCAGCTGAAACGGGCTATTTCATTTTCTAGGCCCGTTCATTAAAATGCTGATTCACCCCCGGGCAGAAGCAACTGCAATCCTGGTTAGGGGGACGACCCCAGGTCCGGACTTCAGCTTAATTCCTTGCGCCGTGAGGTTATTCACTGCTCTGTCATTCGGGGAGCTCGAGAGAGAGCGCTTATTCTGATACTTAATTCAGAGACAGAGGAACAAGGGAGGGTAATGAAATTACCGCTTAGAATTGGTATCATTGGCCAGAGTTTCCAAGGTCACCGAAGAGTCATCAGCCCTCGCAGATGACAGTTCCAAAAAAAATAGTAGTTATGAAAGGGAAAATACCAATTGTTGTCTTGTCAAACAAAAAAACGAAGCATTGTGTTTCGCATGAACACCCCGCAGTTTCCACCAATTTTGCAAAAAAAAAAAAAAAAGCATGTTTCCCTTTGGGCGGGGGATTCTCAAGCCTTTCCTTCTATTACATCCTTCCATTGACATACTGGAGGCCCCAGGGGAGGACGAATCCACCCAGATATTTGTAACTCTAAAAGTTCATTTACGTCATTTGCGTCCAAGATGGGTCATTATTCTGGGCTCAAACCACATCCTGCAAAATGAAAACAACAAGGGGACCTTTGACCAAAAGCCGGGGGGAGGGGGGTGTGTGTGTGTGAGGGGGTGTGAGAGGAAGAAGCCAGGGGGCTGGCAAGCCGTGAAGGTGTTAAAAGACACAGCTAGTGTTTCGGGAGTTTCGAGAAACAAACTCCCTGCAGTGTGATGTAATTACAACCTTTTCTTGGCTAAGCGTGGTACCCTGGAGATTACTATAAGTAACTTATAATAGAATTTTTATTAGCGGTAGTAATTTTTTATGATAATTAGAGTAATCTGCAGCCCATAAAATCAGAAGATATATAGTTATATCTTTTGTGCGGGCAAAGTGTTTCTCCCAACTATGGAAACGCTGTGGATGGCAAACGCGGCTTTACGGCCACTGTTGGCTTTTATGCTGGGCCGTTTGGTGTTCCGTGCCTTATTAACACCCTTCATTACTCTGGCAGTAAACATTTGATGACAAACTAAATATGGGCGAGACAGAATTGGGAGGCAGCAGAAGCCTCGGCTCTCTGAGTCTGCCCGGAGGAATATTGAGAGAGACTCGGATAGAATGTTTACACGCTGACCACGCCCTGGTAGGATATGTGCGTTTTGCTCGCTGCTATAACAAACAAACCCCCACATTTCCATAGCTGTTTCTCTTTGGTTTCCCTGTAGATCGAGTACAGGTGAACTCGAGTATTTTTCCTGCAAGGGGTGATGTTTAGAGACCCAGGCTCCCTCCATCTTATGACCCCGTCATCCCCTGGGGCCTTATTCTAAACTGCATGTACTTGGCAAAGGCAGAAGGAAGGCACCCATCTATCCAAACGGCCCTCCCAGAAGCCACGCACTTGAACGGTGAGAACTAGTCACATGACCACGACCAGTTGCAAGGGATCCTGGGAAGTTCCATCCTGGGGGTTGGCCCCTGCCCCCCTGGGCAAGCCGCGGTCTATGTTTACACCGACGGTAGGGAAAGATGTGTGAGGATGCCGGCCTGTTCACAGAAACAGAGCACAGCGAGTATACTATTCGAGAACACAATGCTTTTTTTTTTTTTTTAATTTTTAAACATTTGTTTATTTTTGAGAGACAGAGAGAGCGAGAGAGTGTCCCAGGGAGTGGGGGAGGGGCAGGGAGAGAGAGGGAGACACAGAATCCGAAGCAGGCTCCAGGCTCCACGCTGTCAGCATGGAGCCCGACGCGGGTCCCCGAACTCACAAATCGCGAGATCGCGACCTGAGCTGAAGTCGGACGCCTAACCGACTGAGCCACCCAAGTGCCCCTTGGGAACAAAATTCTAAAGTTAAACCATCTGTGTTCAAAGCCAACCTTTTCCTTTTATTGTCAGTACAATACTGTTCAGGTTCTTTAACCTCTCTGTGCCTCAGTTTATTCAGCTGTCATATGGGAATAAAAATAGCTAACAGGAATGGAGTATGTAACATATGCTAGATAGTATTCTAAGAGTGCAGAATAAATCCTATTTCTTCTAATATTCAGTGCAACTCCATGTGGTAGGTGCTGTTGCTATCTGAGCCGAGGCACAGAGAGGTTAAGTAAGTCGCCTAGGGTCACACAGGTTATGTGGAATCAGGATTCGAGCCCAGACCAGCCATACAGCCTCATTCGCAATTTAGCGCCTAGCTCACACACTTGTTGTGAGGATTATTTGAGACGATAGCAGAAAAAGGTTGCGACAACTAGGGAGCCCTTAATTTATTTACCTAATTATTTATGCATCGAATTATTTACTTCTTCTTCTTCTTACCTAATTGTCGAGGTATGCCACCAAACGCCTCCCCTATCAGCCGGTCACAATGCCCCAGATAGACATGATTGTTGGGGGTTCAGGTAACAGTTTTCAAAGACTGTTCTGTCTAAGTCTATTGGCAAAGAATATTTCTTCAAAAAGGGCCCCTATGATCAGATCAGCATGGGAATGTGGCATATCCTGTCTTCGAGACGCGTGCGTATATTAGCTGGCCAAAGACCCTGATAAGTCCTGCAATAAAGAAAACGAACTTTGTTTCACCCTGCGATTCTCAAGTGTATTTGCTTTGAGAGCCCCTACTTTTATTAACACTCCGAGGGGCTGGTATATACTAGCTCTGTACACTTTATTACCCATTGGGTAACGTTATGCTGTCGCAGAGGTTCCCAGGTGCCGGCTGTGTGTATGACAGCTTTGTCCCCGAAACCCATCTGAGGCTGGGCCTTAGGAATTTGGATCAGAGACTGGGGCTTTGTAAGTGTTCTGTTTTCGCTTATCAAGGGTTTCGGGGGTGGGAGGGTAGGGGGCAATTGGAACTCTGCTATCTTTACCAGAAATCGGTGCTGATTTTTTATTGACCTTAACAAAAGGGGCTATTTGTAGCTCCGTGACTATCTCGATGCCTTCTGTTTACTGAATCTTCAACCCCTAGAAATAACATTGCCCTCGAAATGGAGGTGATGTTAGCGGGGGTTGACCAGGGGAGGAGGCAGGAAGCCGGTTTGCCTTCCTTTCTGGCTTCCTCTTGTATTTGAAAATGCAATATAACTTGGCCCCATATCCCCAAATAGATGACCCCCCCCCACCACAACATCTTGATGGTTAAATCAACCAGAAGTCAGCTAATTAGAATTCTCAATTAACCAGAAACTTGTTCCTTCGCTCTTCACTGGAGAGAAAAGAGAGATAAATGACAAGTTAATAAGCTGATAACGGTAACTTTAGAACAAGTGGGAAAGTCTTTTCCATGCGAATGACTAAGATATTATTTTTAAGGAATAAGCAGATCGTAAGAATCAGTAAAATAAATCGAGAGTCAATGGAAAATATAGACAAAGGAGGGGAGTAGATTAGGTATCGAGGATGCAAATGGCTAACAAGCCTAAAAAGTCATTTTGGTAGTTAAAAATTGTAAACTAAAATCGATAAAATCCAATTATTCCCTTGGCAAATGAATAAAGATGAAAAGATCCTCCATGCTTGTCAGCGTCCCAAACTTAAAAATATGAGGGGCGCCTGGGGGGCTCTGTTGGCTGAGCATCCAACTTCGGCTCAGGTCATGATCTCATGGTCTGTGAGTTCTGACCCCGTGTCAGGCTCTGCGCTGACAGCTCAGAGCCTGGAGCCCGCTTCGGAGTCTGTGTCTCCCTCTCTCTCTGCCCCTCCCGCATTCACGCTCTGTCTCTCTCTGTCTCTCAGAAAATAAACAAATGTTTAAAAATATTAAAAAATATGTATGTATGCCCATTGGCCTGATAATGCCACTTCTGGGAATTGTTCGCCCCCAAAAAAATCAAAGAAGTATATATAGGTTCACATACGGAGCTATTCATTGCAATGCTATGTTATAATATTGAATGATAAAAAGGTTCACCTAATTGCAGAGAAAGATCTGAGAATATCACAGTTACTCATAGCGAAATATTATGAGTCCAAAACGGTATTTTCAGGGGCGCCTGGGTGGCTCAGTTGGTTAAGCGGCCAACTTCGGCTCAGGTCATGATCTCATGGTCTGTGAGTTCGAGCCCCGCGTCCGGCTCTGTGCTGACAGCTCAGAGCCTGGAGCCTGCTTCAGATTCTGTGTCTCCCTCTCTCTCTGCCCTTCCCCTGCTCATACTCTGTCTCTATGTCTCTCAAAAAAAAAAAAAAAAAAAAACAAAACAAAAAAAAATGGTATTTTCAAAGCACTATTCATGACAAGGGGAAATCCTCATGTAGTTAATAAGAAGCCCCATTACAAGCTCTAAAACTGCATTTATATCATTAACTCACTTATATAAATATAAAAGAGGGACAGAGGCAGAAAGGAAGGGAGGAAGAAAAATGAAGCAAATAGAACCAAAAATGCTCCCAGCGACTCTTTCCAAGTTGTAGAATCAGAAGTTATTTCGTTCTACGATCTCTACCTCTCCGCCTTTTCTAGCATTTTCCGCGATGACCCCGCGTGGTTTTGGTCATCAGAGACACGAAATGAAAACAGCAGAAGTTAGGAGCAAAAAAAAAAAAAAAGAAAAGAAAAAATCAAAGAAGACATTTTCTGATCACTCCTGATTCATACCGGCTCTCTCTCACACCCCCGAGCGCGTGTCGTGAACCCTGATGTTTGTTCAGAACGGCAGCCCAGAAGCCCTGTGAGAGCCTCGGTCACTGAGAAAATATTCGCTGAGGTTACCACAGTGAACTTCCTGAGGCAGGAACGTGAAACACCGCATCTTGGAAAGATTTTTAGCAACGGGATTCGAAACCCGAAGGCTTCTCGTCTAGCCCTCGTTTCGCCAAAATAGCGTGTTAACCGAAAATGACACATTCACAGAGAAATTCTGAGTGGGTGATATTCCGTCGTATACACGGCTGTTTAACGATCTGCTACCCTGCCTGACTCATAACTCTGCCTTTTTAAAAAAAAACAAAACAAAACAAAACATAGAAAACTAGAACCTGGCTGTAGAACTCACTTCTGGAATATTCCACCCCCCTCTGTCCTATAGCCGAGGTTACTTTGTGTTCGCCAAATCCCAAATTTTGTTTCTCCTGGGCACATAGTTTGACTGCGTTTTCCGGTCTCCTTGGCAGTTGGGTGCAGCCGTAGGAAGCGAGCTGGCCAGAGAAAGTGATCACAGGCGATGAACACCGTTTCCCCAGCCCTGGCTCCTACACACCCCCTCCCATGGGCCATCGGCTCTGCTCATTCCTGGACACATGCAAAGAATCTAGAGGAGAACTCTATTGCCCCAGGGATGGGCTCTAGATTCTACTAGATGCATCCCTGAATCCCTGAATGACTGTATGAGAAGGGATTGTGCACGCATGCGTGCACACACCGACTCTCACACACACACACACACACACAAGTCTTTGGGGGACCACGTCATGAATAAGAAATAAATAATTCCTGCATGACATCCCTGAAGTCTGGGGACTTGTTTGTCAACAACAGCTAGCTAACGCCGACTAATGTATCACCTTAGGACAAAGCCACTCAGTGCATTACTCTGGCAGGAAGGTGGCAGAGAGGCATGGTAGATGAAATAGAAGATTTAGAGCTATCAGGCATGGATTGAGATCTTCCCAGCGCTAGGGCCTCGAGCAAGTTAATTCTATCTCCCCGAAGCTTGGTTACCTTTTCTGAAAACCGAGTAGAAAAACAGTGCCCATCTCGTCGTGTCGCCATGAAGCTTAAATTAATGACTGTAATTAAGTGTCTAGTGCAGTTCCTGACAAAAGGCGCACAATCAACAAATGGGGGCTTCTCTTTCTCACGTGAACAACATCCATCATAGCAACTGCTTTTCTTAAAGCAGAACCGAGTTTCATGGTCTGGAAGCAAAGGGCTCAGTCCCTGAGGTCAACGTTCCAGACACTGTTCCTTGATGTGGGCGCTGCCCCCGAGTCCCCAGATCCTAGAACAGTGCTCGTCTTCCCATCCACACGTCTTGGACCAAAAATGTGTCTGACAAACTAAAACTAAGAGAATCAAATAGAAGAAGTATCTGCAAAGAACCCTAAACAACCTTTGCTGCGTTGGCGCGTGACTGATGTCAGTTTGGCGTCCTCAGAACAAAAGTTGCCTGGGATTAAACGTGTGCGTGGAAGAGCCTTCACCGATACATTCCTTCACACACACGCGCACACGCACACACATACGTCAAGCATCCCCAAGTATTGTGGTGGCCGCAGCAATTATAACAGTGCAAGGAGCTCTTAGCCCAGAGGGTAAGATAGAGAAATAAGACAAAAAATAGTGAGATTAAGGGCTATAATTCATTTATTTAGTCATTCGACAAATACCAAGCATGGAAACGTGCCAGGCATTCTTGTAGGTACCAAGGACTTGTCAGTGAACAAAATGGGGGGGGGATACCTACCATTGTGAGGTCGACATGCCAGATAATGTACAATTTAGCAAATAAAGAAGCGAAGGTTATTTCATGTTAGCTGGTGGTCAGATCTCTAGAGCTAGGTAAAGCTAGCGATGTCATAGAGTGTGCAGCGTGGCATTTTAGGGTGGTCGGGGCAGCCCTCGCTGAGAGGGAGACACTGAAGCAGAGGCCGGAAGTAGATGGGGAGGGCGCCATATTGGTTTCCAAGGCAACAGTCTTCGGAGGCAAAAGCGTCTCGGCAGAAGCGTGCTCGGGTGGGCTCGAAGGACAGCAAGGAGGCAGTGTGGACTGGAGCAGAGTGAGCCACCCAGTCTGGGTTATTCAGCCTTGCCTGTCATGCTGTACTTGGTATTGGCCCTAGGGTTTGAGCTTCTGTTCTCCAGCAACAGCGTGAGAGCTTCCGGCAAGAGGACATGGGTGTGGACAGGCAGGAGATGGAGGAGTGCGATAAAAGTGGATATGAAATAGGCAAAAGACAAGTATTCTCATGTTTGTTACCAGGATGACACGTACTATCACTCCTTCTTTCTCCAAAGATAAGGAGATTGCAGCCCCGAGGTCAGCGGCGGGGAGAGATTGAAGCTCCTGGAATCTAAACGGTGGCTCGTGGGACATGGCAGAATGAAATAGGAGAGAGGCCGAGGCGGATGAGCAAGAAGGGAATACAGGGCAGGGGCCAGGTCCCAACGGCAGCCCCCAGAGGGTCTTCCCACCTTCGCCACCACCCCTTACCAATGACACGTATCCTTGAGGAGAGGGGTGGGCTGGGGAGGAGTAGGTAGTTTCTATTCTGCTTTAAGTCAGAAAGCTTCTAAGGGAAGATGATCTGGTCTTTTCCATGATTTCGCTGATTCATAGATCCTCACGCCCTGGGCAGGGCTCTAGTGGGGGCTTTGGTGAGGAGCCGCGTCGCTCCTGACAGTTTCGGCACATGCGTCGGGAGTCTAGAAGTCTAGAACCCCGAGCGCCTCCACTTTCTACATACGGGTTTTTTTTAAAAAAAATGTTTATTTATTTATTTTGAGAGGTGGGGAGGGGCAGAGAGAGAGGGAGAGGAGAATCCCAAACAGGCTCCTCGATGCCAGCACAGAGCCCAACACGGGGCTCCATCTCACAGACTGTGAGATCACGACCTGAGCCGAAACCAAGAGTTGGACCCTTACCCAACGGAGCCACCCAGGCGCCCCGTGTGGTACACACAATTTTTAATACAATATTTTACCAGCCAAAGATGGTCAAGCCTGAGGTTTTAAATCAGATTTTTAAAAATATGGAGCCAGTCGTGTTTTTGAGTAGGCAAAACAGACCCACAAACCTAAAAGTCACACAGTGAAAACCTTCCTCTCCCTACCATCCCCCGACCACCCAATCTTTTTGCCAGACCCACCCCGAGTCCTTAGTTTCTTGTGTATCTATGGTCCAAACGAGACCGTGTCACTCTATCTGCATCTCTTCCCGTTCTTTAGTACGAAGGATAACACCTTGCTGTTTTCACTTTAAGTCATCATAGAAAGAGTCTTCTTCTTCTTCCCTGGTGGTTGTATAGTATTCCATGGTCTGTGCGAACCACAATCTTTTCGACCAGTCTCTATCGACGGAGGCGTGGGTTTCCGCCGATGTTCTGCCGTTACGAACAATGCGATAACCAATCGTCCTGCAGCTGCAGCATGGTGTCCGTGTTTCAACATATCTGCGGGATGGATTCCTGGAAGCGGGATTTTCCGTCGAAGCGTGTGTGCGCTTGGTGATTTTGATAGATGCTGTCAAACTGGCTTCTACTGAAGTTGCTCCGAATTACTTTTCAGTAACAAAATGTACAAGGGAGCCTCCTTCTCCACACGCCCTTACCAACACTATTTGTTTTCAAAGATTTTCATCCCAACCAATCTACTAGGAGAAAGTAGAATTTCATGGGGTTGATTTGGTTGGGAGGGAGGTTGTCTCCGTGGGGAAGACTGGGTCCCTATGGATCCATATCCTGCCCCTCTCCCTGCTGCTCTGGGTTTGGGAGGCTGACCTCTGTGGATGATCGCATCCCTTGGACTCCCTTGCCTCTGGCTTCTAGTTGAGCTTGGTCCTTGGGAGGGTCAAGGAGGCAAGCAGAAGGAGAGAGGGGGGAGAGATGCTTTTCCTAGCTTCGGTCTCACCGAGTCCTGGTCAGCCCTGGGGTCAAGGGCCAAGGACACAGCATCTCAGGGAAGACCCTCTTCCTCGGTCACGATACTCGCCAGGCTCTGTAGCATCATTCTCTGTCCTGGCCCCTTTGAAGCCTAGGAGAGTTAGCCCCCTCTCTGCACCCTTCGTGGTCCCCCAAACCCTGCCCACAAACCTTTCGAACATGCCATCCTTTTCTAGCCAGGACTGATGGATGCAAAAAACTATATTTTTTAAAATTTAACATGCCAACCTTCTGGGGAGTTTGGTGTTGGAAATCAACGGATAAGTGGGCAGCTAAGAAGAAAATGCAAACAAAAGAAAAAGGTCCTGAAGAACTTTCCAGTTATTTTTCTGGAACCAAAGACCAAGGTCTGTGTCCACAAGCCACCTGCTCTCCTGGCAGAGGTAGCAGCCTGAATTTTCTCCTCAGGGGAGTCAAAAAGAGTCATGGTGGGCTCCTGGGGGGCTCAGTTGGTTAAGCATCCGACTTCGGCTCAGATCATGATCTCACAGTTCGTGGGTTTGAGCCCCGCA
This sequence comes from Paguma larvata, assembly GCA_030068075.1. NCBI lineage: Eukaryota > Metazoa > Chordata > Mammalia > Carnivora > Viverridae > Paguma > Paguma larvata. Next base: position 31,990,761 of record CM057841.1, on the reverse strand, counting down.
TCGGGCTCTGTGCGTACAGCTCGGAGCCTGGAGCCTGCTTCGGATTCTGTCTCCCTCTCTCTCTGCTCCTCCCCCACTCATGCTCTGTCTCTCAAATATTAAATAAGCATTAAAAAAAATTAAAACAAAAAGAGTCATGGTTGTACACCCCATCTTCTTTTCCTACAGAATCCATGTCTCTGGCCACCAGATGCCACCATCATTCCTTAGGACCGTCTACCTTACCCTGGAGCCCACCCCACTCTGAAGCTATGTGACATCATGCCAACCACTGCCATCCTCACTGAAAACCTCCGAGGACTGTTGACTTCTCTCAAAATAAAACTTCACTCTAATGGACGAAGTTATTTGTGGGTTCATTCCATAACTGCTCATGTCCTGGGCTCTGAGGAAAGGAAGATAAATAAGATGCTTTTCTTCCTTGGAGGTGTGTGTGGTCTGAGGGTGTGGGGGAAACAATAAGAGGAGAGCCCATGGTGGCCATTAGTGGATTAAAAGTCTACTGGGTCTAAGCAAGATAAAAATAATGAGTGACACTGCATTGGAGAATCCCACAAAGGGAACTAAAAAAAGTCAAAGATACAACACCGAGGGATGATCTCGAAACAAAGCAAGAACGGAATCCAGTTCACGAAGCTATGCTTGGAAATACTGAGTTCCGGGAAAGACTGATGGAGAATGGGTAATACGGAGACGTGCCCTAGTCGAGTTTCTCTCCACAGAGAAAGAGCGGGAACCACGTCAGGGCGTTGGGATTCGAGAAGTCATCCCAATGAGGAACATTCACAGTCCTGAAGGACTGGGGAGTGTCTACAGAGTTCCAAGGACAAAAATGTGCAACCCGAGTGAATGATACACATTTAAGTTGTCACACGAGTGTAAAAGCAATAGAGAAAACTTTTCAACATGAAACGTATCGTGAAATAGAGCAGCCCTAGCTCTCTTTGAAAAAAAAAAAAAGTTTAAATAAAACATTGCAATGATGAAATGTAGCCAACCAAGAAGCAAATGGTAACAAATTAGTACGACATTCGGTGCTGAAATGCGCTGGAGCAACGCCTGCAAAGTTCTGAGAGAGAGGATGAATTTTATACCCAGCCAAGTGGTATTTCCATTATAAAGTCAACAGTCAACTTCAAAGATGTGTGAACTCGGGGCAAACAACCCAATGAACCTGTCTTTTTCTATTTATTTATTTGTTTGTTTATTTATGTGTTTATTTATTTATATTTTGAGAGAGACAGGGACAGTGTGAGTTGGGGGGGGGCAGAGAGAGAGAGAGAGAGAGAGAGAGAGAGAGAATCCCAAGCAGGCTTCACACTGTCAGCACAGAGCCCAACACAGGACTCATCAACCATGAGATCATGACCTGAGCTGAAATCAAGAGTCAGACGCTGAACCGACTAGGCCACTCAGGCACTCTTTTGTCTTTTTCTTTTTCAAGTTTATTTAGTTATTTGTTTATTTAGGTCGTCTCTACACCCCACGTGGGGCTCGAACTCACAACCCCAAGATTGAGATTTGCCTGCTTTTCTGACCGAGCCAGCCGGGCACACCCCCGAAAGAACCTGTCTTGATAAAAATGGTATGCTTGGTGAAACCTAGCCGAATACTTCCTTGTACCCTTATAGCTTACATAACTCCCTTATAACCCCCATGGAACCCAATTCTCATATAATTTTTTTAGATCTTATAGGCCCCTTATGCCAGGCATACTCTCCTTGCCCAGAACAAATGTTGTGGAACCTCTCCCAACATGGGAGATCTTCTTTCTCGGACCCCTCCATGGGCACCTACAGTCCCAGTGACCTGCTTCTGCCCACAGACCTGGCGTCTCAGTACGAGGGGCTGCAAGAAGGCAATGCTAAGCTGGAGAGCCTCGTGTCTGTCTACTGACTCGGGCCAGGAGGGACAGTGATCCCAGCCATCTCCCAGGCCACCTCTGTGAGGAGGTACCTCTCGTCTGCAAAATCGCTGCGTCTCTGACCCCACACTGCCACCGTGCAGGACCTATGTGAGTCCCAGATTTTCTCTGTGACATCGATAGGACGTTTCCTGCTTTGTCCGACGTTTTGGTTCTTTCCGTGCCAAGGGCCAGTGCCAGAGTGCTGGAAGACCTCTGTGCCACAGCCTATGGTGGCGGCCTCTTCCAGGAAGCACTGGGCCCCACTCGTATATATTTTAAAATGAACCGGCTTTCTTCCCCCCTTCTCCCCCAGGGGCTAAACCGCCTTCAAGGTGCACTGTTGGCAAACTTTGTCAGAAAGTTCAGCCGGTCCTCGGCCAGCTTGGGAGAGAGGAGCCAGTGGGAGGTGGCTCATTTGTTCGGTGGGTTTCACTCATTTGTTTAGTTGAGACTTAAGCTCAAAAAGCCAGATCCAATCTTCGGAAGCTTATCTTTATGGTTTCCATTTTATTGAATCTCATTTTGCTAATTCCTCGTGATTCCACCCTCGCTATTAGCCGTAATGGGTTCTTTATTGGTTTACCCCTAATAATATGTTAATTGATCGCTCTTATTGCTTTAAAACCCAAGCTTGCCCCACGTCAAGACGCCCAAACAATCGGGCCATTACTAATAAGGCTCGGGTATGGGGAGATCGGTCCGGTTCCGAACTGGGCAGGGCAGACGGGGCGGGGGTGTTCGTTCTTCATGCCGGGATGTTCCAACACGAAGCGCTTTGGACGGTGTATAGAGGCGCCGTATGGACAGTGTGGGGAGACAGCGTCCAGTGGCGGGTGGTGGTGGGCAGGGCAGGCCAACGGGCCACCTCCGTGCAAAGCACGCTGCTGCCTCGAGACGCCCCGCGCTGACAGGTGACGCCGTGGGGACTCGCGGGCTCAGCTTGCCGCGGGCACCGTGACGACGCGCCACGCCAAGACGACATCATGTTCGGCTATTTGCAAACCAAGCAGGAGCTGGGGAGGCATCCCGCGCACACGGCAAACATTGATTCGAGGCAGGCTCGGAGCAGGGCTCGAGCCTCGACAGGCACGGAAAGGGCCTTCCTCACTGACACAACGCATCAGTGCAAAGCCGATGACAGCAACCGCAGATTCCCCGCCGCCCCACAAAGGAGGGAAGGCTCTGGGCCCTTCGCGAAAACACAGATAAAAATTGCGCTTCTCTCCTCTAATGAGGCAAGCTCCGATATAAGTCAATAGAACAATTCATTAACAAATCTAATGAAATCCCCCGGGGTCGGCAGCGAGACGGCAGCGAGAGCCGCCTTGGGCCGCTGGCCCATATGTTGAGGGTCAGATTGCAGAGTGGTTTCCTCTGGCCTATTCACCGCCCGCATATGGTGGTTAAGGTCACTGTTATCAGACACTTTCTCTGTACACAAAACAAAATTTCCATATGGCCCATGGAAACGGCCCGGCCCGGCTCCTGGACAGCTTCCCACGGCTCCCCTTTGTGCGGCGCTGGTTAGAAGTGCAAAAGAGAGTGCGAGGGGCTGCCTCGTCACTCAACTGCTCTCCCTGCTTTGTGCGCCAGTCCAATGTAGGGGAAATCTGCCTCGCTCTCTCCCCCGTCTTTCAGGCACAAATGCTCATGTCAGCGCGTGATGGAAGTACTGATGGCGGCCTCTGCATTTCAATCCTTTTGAAACCGCGGTGACCTGCGGAAGAGGGTTCGGAGGGGAAGGCCCTTCTCAAGGCCCTTTCAAATCCACCTCAATAAAGGCCCGTCCCGGCTTCAAGTGGCCCCTCAGAGCGAGCCCCGCGGAGCCCCCCAAAAAGAGCCCAACACGATTGTCATGGATATTACACGACAGGAAGAACAGGCCGGCCGAAGACAAGGCTCCGGGCCGCACAAAACCGGACGGGGCTTTCGTCACCGTTCGGGCCCCAGAGGGTTGACAGTCCGGTAAAGAGGCTGTTTAACCCTTTGAAAGTGAATAAAGAGGGTGTAGACAAATGCTTTCTGATGGAGTTTGTGCATGTCATGGGCAAGAGTGTACACACACTTGGGGACTTTGGGGACCTGGGCGGGGGTGGGGGAGGTTGGAGGGGGCGGGCTGAGGGGGTGGGAGGCTTCCTTCTCACGAAGCAGACAGAAACCTCGATGGAGTTTCTTACGCACTCGACGGCCTGCGGCCGGGATCGGGGAGCCTGGACCTGGACGTGCAGGGGACCGCGACGTTGGGGACCACAGCAGGAAACGCCCGGAATCGTCTCCCGTGGCCCCTGGTGGCTCGGCCGCATCTGGCTCTTGGGAAAATTTGGGGAGTGGTCCCAGAGACCCTCATACCTTCAGGCTTCTTACTCTCTGGCTGAGACAGGGGGGGGGGGGGGGGGTGAGCAAATCAACAGCCGACGGTGACAGACGACCAGCTGAGCACTTACTCGTCGTAACCCTTCTCTGCGAGGTAGAAACGAGCCCATCCTGTAGATGACAAAACTGAGGCACAGAGTCACTGGTAACAGATCGCGGCTGGTGAGCAGGGGAAACGGACTTAGAGCACGCTCCTCGCTCAGGCTCGCCTGTCCCCAGGCCCAGCCTTTGTATTGCCTCGAACCAGGGAAAACTCCCATTCCGTCCTATTATGTTCATGACAACAAGGTAGCTCCTCTTCCCCCCACCCCCTGCCTCTCTCTCTCTCTCTCTCTCTCTCAAATCGATTTTAGGGAAAAAGGTATTCCTACTGTCCTAAGAAGCCCAAATAAACAAGGGAATGAAAACGGCCTTCCGGAAATTTAAAATGATGCACGTGGCCTCTGATTTCATAAGCTGTTTAGGCTCCCACCGAGACGACTCCCCCGCGAGCTGCAATCCCTAAGGCCTGGCAGCCGCGGAGCCGCCGTAAATCCAAGTCCTCCTGTTTCTAACCTCTGACTGTACTTTAACTGGGAAGGGCCTTTTTAATTCATTTAACTCATTTTAATTGTCTTCGGGGGGATGCGAGCCTCCTTCGGCCAGCCTCTGCTGGCAGAGGGGAGCTGATTACGGAGCTCACGCTGCCAGTCACCAAGACCCCTCATGAAAATGCATGCCGGGCCTCGGCACCCCTCGGTAATTGTAATATTTCTTCCTTACTGTTTATGTCAGAGAGGCATTACTGGAAGAGGCTGACACATCTGACATGTGCGGCATCGCCACGCGTTAGGTGGTCCTTAGATAATTTTTAGACAAAGTTGAGTCCGTGTCGCAGGAGCCCGGGCCTGTCGTAAGCGGCAGACATGAAAGGAAAACCAGCTCCCGGTGGCGGCCGCTTGCACGCGATCGCCAGCTCTGTTTGTGGAGGTCTCATCCCCCCGCGCCAAGAACCCCGAGAAGTCTATAGTGTTGAGCTCGGCGGCCAGTCCTAACCACCTAGGTACCTTCCCTCTCGGGCCCGGAGGGCGGTGTCTCCATTGTTCGCCAGGGCGTCCCCAGCTCTGTGTTGGAGAATTTACTTCCGGTATCTTCTTGAATGTTCCTCTGGAGCTCAGGCGGCCGAGTCCTACTGCTGTTTCAAAGTGAGAAAGAGCCGAAGCCCAGAGAGGTTAAGCAACTTGAGCAGACTTAAACAGCTCAGATGCCCGACTTTCGACGCATGGCGTGCCTTCCACCACCCTGCTTAGCGTAGCGCGAGGCACGGTCAAAAATGAGGAGGTGCTGGCCGTCTACACTCCGGGTGGGCAGCTAAGGTTCCAGCCCACGGGGAGCAGGCACGGCCCATCCAGGACCTTGGCTCTCCGGCGCCCCCTCCTCCCTGCCTCTGTTCACCCCTACAGTTGCCTCTGACACCCCGGACCTTCTTTTAAGGCGAGATCAAGCCACGTTAAGAAATGTCTCCTAATTGCTCGTGTTTTACTACGGAGTCATAACCGAGAGGCTTCTCCGTCCCCCCGGTTCAGGAGAGGATGAGGAGGCAAATCGTTGGCCGGCAAAGGACAGGGAGCATTCTCTCAAATCACTCCACGCCAGATGCGCGATCTCTAAGTTATTACAAAGTATAAGGTTAAGACCTCTTGGATGAATCCTAGCTGCTTAAAAATGTAAAACTCCAGGGCCAAGCAGGGATGTCCGAACGAGTTTCCAGCTACTAAATATCAAAATCTAGGGGGAGAAGTCTTGTTTTATGCGGGAGCCTATGAGCGCATAGCAGCCAGTCTGTGAAATGTTTAAGGAAGAGCTATACTGGGGGCGGGCGGGGGGTGGGGAGGCAGTGACTCGGGGGCGGGGGCGTGGAGTGGCAGGCCGCTTAGAACATTCCAGATGAGACTGGCTGGTTCTCTGATCGAGAAACGTGAGATTCCTCCCAACGCTTCATTATGGCAACGGAGCATTAGGTTTCCACGGCACATCCTTTCACTGTCGGCGGAGAAGAAACAAAAGCATTTTATGAACGGCGATGCCTCCACGCCGGGGTTGGAGGGCATGTGTGTGCGTGCGTGTGTGTGTGTGTGTGTGTGTGTAAACCTTTCACGAGGAATGGGGATCAAAATCTCTAAGAAAATACGGCAGGCAGAAGCGCCAAGTCGTATTTATTTTCCCAATGGCCATGTAAACAGTGGTGGGAGAAAATGAACGTATTTGGAGAACAAACTGATCCGACCCAATTAAACGCTCCAGGAGACGCCTGCCTCGCAAAGCAGGGCGAGAGCTGGCGGGCTGCCTTGCAGACGTGACACCAGGCGTCACATGGACCCAACTGCCCCCCTCCATGCCCCTCCGCTTCCTCACCAAGCACGCCATCCGAGGGGGCCCACGGCTCGCGGAGACCAATAAGGATCTGATGAAGTTCACGCCCACGCTCAAAGGTTATGCGGGCATCGGAGGTGACAGTTCTCGGGTTATGTCTGTTTCCTGCCTTTTGGTGGCTCGGGATCCCCAGCTCTCAGGTCCGATCTGTTCATCTGGGCCCCACAGACACACGCTTCTGATCCAGGAGCAGCCCACGGGGACACCCGCGGCGGCCCGAGCCCCCTGTGGTCACCCGCGTCCCACCTGGGGCTGACGATAGCTACCCAAACAACAGCCTCCGTTTAATCAAGGATGCTACCAGGGGCCACTTTGGAGGGACCCCCTGTTTGCTCCACACACGCCTCCCGCGATCGGGCCGGCGTGGGTCTGCCTTCCGCATTTAAAATTAAATTATGCTTAGGATACTATTGTCCTGAGCGCGCGGTTGCTGGCATGGATATTGACAAAGACTTAGCCAGTGCTTTAATAGGAAAACAAAACGCAGGAAAAGGCGCCAGAGTTTCCAGGCGGATCATTACGAAGCCGCCTCGGAGGCCGGAGGCTGGAATTCACTGCATCACGGTTCGCCGTCCAACTTAAACTTCTTTTGACATCTAGTTATGTCGAAGTGTGACTGATCACCTAGGGGTTGGGGCTCCTGAGAGGGAAAAGTTCACTGACAGACAGCCGCACGAGAAGCAGTTCTTAAATGAGAATCAAGAGAAAGTAGCATCCGGGCGTCCTGACACTCTGCACCTGCTACCTGGATCCGTCTAACTAAGGCAGGCCCGTTCTGGTGAGTTCTATTAGCATCTGCACGCTTCTGTCTCATTATCACACATCTGCCCACCTTTATTCCGGTGACGCTGCCTCTCATCTGACAGCTCAGGTTGTCAGGGCCTGGGTATTACGGGAGCAGGGGAGAGCGGGCTCGCCTTTTATTTTCTAAAGACTGGTGTGCGGTGTGACAGTACCACGCGGCGGAGGCGAAGGAGATAATTAACATATTGGGCAGTTCCTAAACAAAGCTGAGGCATGGGTTTCTGGCGAAGCCACCGCTGCCCCCGGTGGGGTGGTTTGTGGTTCCGAGAGATCAAAGCCCTTGTAGCCCTCAGCACTTCGCGGGGGCCCCGTAGCAGAGAGCCATGCGCCAAAGATGGGCTGAACTTGACACTTCGGATTTAAACACCAAAATCAGAAAGTCATGCTCTGATTCTGATCAACTTACAACCGTCAGCACCCGGGCTCTGGGATTTTCTGCAGAAACATAGTATCTCGGTTGTGAGTCTGATGCTCCCAAACGGACCTCCTGCGAATGAGGAGGGAGCCGGGGCCCCTGCCTGCCCTCAGTTTCCTACCGTCATTAAGACCGCCGCGGAGGCGGCTGCGCTTATGCAAAACAACAGCCTCACGGAGCTACCTTGAAACCCCGAATCTAGAGGCTGCACCTGCCACTCCGGAACCCTTGGGGTGATGCGGAATGTGCCACGGGGTCAGATCGGAGGGATCTGGGGTGCTTTGCTCACTTCCAGTTGCCAAAGGAACTGGCTCCCGCACCCCCCACTCTCACCTTGTCTGCTGGGGTCTTCCCCGGGGAAGAGGAAGGCCCCTCGGTGTTGAGGTCATTTTGGGTTCTGATGGGCTCTGAGCATTCCTGGGTCAAGTTCTACAGAGAGACGGAGGCTCTTGGCACAGGAAAGACAGAGGATAAAACACGGTCCCTCTGAAGCGAGGGAAACCCAGCCTCCTGTTTCCCAGACCCTGCTAACACGGCGGAAACAATAGAATTTGGCAGAGAGGAGGAGAGGTGTCCACTGAGACTCAGACCCCAAGGGACCCCAAAGGGAGGCTAAGGTGGCATCCCCGGCAAGCCCCAGCCAGCCGACGACGCTGGTGTGTGCAGTTGTATTTCGAGCCATTTAGGAAACTCCTGGCTTCCCCCCCGGTGTTCCTGGCTTTCATCCTTCTGATATTTCTTTGTTCTCCTGCTCGCTGAGGGTTTGTATGGGTTAATGGAAAAATTACTGCTATTTTGCAACAATGCAATCAAAGTCAGTTCGGCAAACCCTGATAAAGTGAGAATAGCTTATTCAGATTGAGCTGGCAGGCCTGAACTCACAATTGCAAAGTTTGAATACAAAATAAGATATTCCTTTTTTTTTTTTTTCAGAAAAAAAAAAAAAAAAAGACCGAATCCGTTGTCATTCATGCTAAAAAGGCATTACAGACTGTCGACACTGTACAGAAAAATAGGAGACGTTGACCTTTTTATTATAGACTTTTCTCTACTGTTGCCCTTCTTTCAACGGCACACCGCTCCCCCCGCTCCCCCCCGCCCCCCGCCCCCCTCTGCACTCACACACACTCTTTTCAGCTGTGTGTTATCTCAAATAATTACCCTCGCTTCTGGCTGTCCCTGGTGACTTCTGCTGCTAAAAAAGCTACTCATTGTCGGAGACTGAAGAGGGATTTCAAACCTGCTTCTTGTGGCCGGGCAACGGCTCTTAATTAACCACTCAGGTATTGAGGGAGCTCCCAGCCCAGCTCGCTTCCATATGGCTGGATCATGTCCGCAGTGATAATCACGGAAGGAAATATTGTATCAAAAAAGAGCCCCCACCACCGAAAGCTTGTGCAAATTATTTTTAATGATTCTTCTCTGGTGAGTCGGCTTATTTGTTACTTCAAGCAGAGAGGGAGGAATGCATTTGTCCTTGACCCAGATTCTCGCAGCACCCAGCGCCCTGGGCCCCCCCCCACCCGACCCCAAATCTGATCCCGGCTGCTGGCAGGAAAAGGGGGGAGGACCCCAAGCCACGAGGACGCCCCCCCACCAGGTGCCCCGGAATGCTCTCCTCACTCTGATTTTCCATAAGCTTTTGTTTCTGTCGGGTGCCTCATTTCGTGAACACACGCACCCGCACCCGCACCGACACGCGCACTCAGCTTCCAGAATCTCCAACAAGCGAGTGGTTTTTAAATAACTCAACTCGAGGGGTGAGCTGTTTGGCAGTACTTCACATATCCGTGCCTCCTGTATTTCTTGCTTTAAATAATCCTGCGGGGGCGGGGGGGGGGTGCCGGCTGAGAGGGGAGGTGGCGAAGTTTATAAACCTAATTAAAAACGAAGTTGCATTTACATTTTAAAAACCGCCTATCCGCCAGCGTGCGGTGTCACTAGACATTATGTACGATTTTACTTTGCGACAGAAACCATTACATTTAAAAATTCATTACAGCAAGGTTAGTTAGACACATGATGGATGCAACTTTAATCCTGCCATACATTATTACAGTTAAAATGTAAATGATGAAAAATATTTTGTGCTTATCAGCATTTATGCGGAAATGTGTTTTACAGTGATATATGGTGTTATATTTCTATTATTGTGATGGAAAGAAAGCAATACAAAAAGATGAAGTGTTTATTAAAACATGGTTACTCGTGATAACATATTCCTGTCGTACATGACTTTAAACATATTCACTGAGGGCATCTGTCCAAAACAACTGTGAAATGTATTTGCTGTACGGATCGGGCGAAGTTTTTTTCTTCTGATCACAGCTCTTGTTAATAGACCAATATTAATTCAGAATCGTGCCGAGCGCTGTGAAGTTCACGGCTGTTTCCTCCCTGACGTGGGTAAAACTGTGTGTGTGTGCGCGCGCGCGCGTGTGTCTCGAGACAGGGTCTGTGGCTATAAAAAGAAGGCTTTGCGTGTTTATTTTGTACAATCATCCAGAGGAAAGCGGGCCGCCCAATTGAATGAGGTTTCCAAAGTGATGTCACCGAGGGCACAATAAAATCCTCTGACAGCTGGAATTAACATAACGGAAAAATGGCAACAACGCTGCTTTGCCAATCAGGTGAGCATTTAAAAAAATATATATATTACAAGGCCACGCCGGGGCCCTCTGTGGTTCTGTCGGGGCGCAGGAATATTTCAGTCGTGGCCGTGGAAGGACGGAGGAGGCAGAAGCACGCTATAGACCTCAGATACCATACCGGACGGGAAAGTTACCTCCTCGTCTCCTTTTGCCAAGTTCACTCACCATGTGGTTCCTGCCTCCTGCCCCCCTCCCCTGTTTTCACCAGCCCCAGAACAATGGTACATCCAACTACAAAATGAAATAGAACACAGAAAGAAAATAAACCCTCATCAGCCACCCAAAAAAAAAAAAAAAAAAAGGAAAAGAAAATTTATTACTAGATCCTATTTAAGGAAAAGGAACACAAGACAAAAGGCCTTCCTACAGACGCTCTCTCTGCCCTGTCCCTCGTCATTTAGGACAAGGTGCCTAATATTTCACCCAAGTGTCTTTTCCTCCACGACCTTGGGACCGGGAACGCTGAGACGGAGTATTTCCCAGGTACTGAGGAGCCATCCCCGATGAAGGTCCAGGCTACCTGATTCACTGTATAAACTGGAACTCTTTTTCCTACCTCCTGTTGATGACGGATCTTGTAACAGATTTGAAATTGAACAGACCTGAGGATCCGTTCCACCTTGCCCATCTTTCATTCGTGTCCTGAGTTTCCCCGCGGGGTGGGGGTGGGGGACGGAGGAGGGTGCGAGGGCGACAGAGACGTCATGCAAATTTCCATCAGGTCCCCCCCTCCCCACCCCCGCTCCCTTTCCTCCCTCTAACAGCCGCTCGTGGGATGCCGTTGTGTACATTAGCACTATGAAGTTTCGCACCCTTCGGGGCCACCTTCGGCACAGGAAGCAAGGACGGGGCGAGCCAACGATAATACAGCCTCGCTGTTTCCTATCTCAGCGCCCTCCCCGAGCGCTTCTCCTCGGCCGCCCCGAGTTGTTATCTTTAGGAAGTCCAAGGTGGGGGAGAGGGAAGGCTTATCTGGCTCCCATCCGAGCTCGAGACAGGAGACTCCTCCCCGTACACCTTGGGAACATTGTCCCACAGGGGTCACATCCGCTAGGATTCGACGCCGCTGACTGCGCGGGGCCCGTGACCTACGCCGTTCTCCACCTCTCTTTGTTTGCTCCATATAAACCAACTCAGCCAATTTCCCTCCAAGTGCAGGTTACAGGACTGGGGAGCGAGGCTTCCCATTTGATGAGGAAGGAAAGAGCCTCCCGCACCGTCTGCAAAACGCCGTCTCCCTGGTATATTTCTCTCTCTTCCTTTTCTTTTACGCTTTTAGTTTATTTAAAAAAAAGAAAAAAAGAAACAACGCACGCACACACACACGCACACTCACAAACACACACTTTCCGAAGGAAACGCCGGCTTTCAAAACAAGGCGCCCTTCAGTCCATTTTTCCAGTGTAAAGAATTTTCCCAAGCCGGGAATCCCAGAAGCCGTGGAGTGACCTGGGTTTGCCCTATTAAATGTATTTATTTCTTAGAGCTGAAGAATATATTTGCTGAAAGGTGGATTCTCACTTGGTAGACCACCAGCAGCTGTTGAAAACTGGGGCATAAAAGCTTGTTTATGTCTTTAATGGCCCACTTAATGATGGAGCAAGTATGTTATTCATAATAAAATGCCAAGGAATAATCTTAATACCCCAATGCATGGCACTAGTGAATTAAGAAACATCTGCTGTGTCATAAAAGAACATTTTATTTGGGGTCTACATTAAAAACATGACTCCGTGGAGTTCTGCTGATTTATATTGTACACAACAAATTATGATGTCTTGAAGTAATTACACTTTACAATTAAACCTACGAGGGCCGCTCTCGGGAAAAAAGAAAAATCTCGACCAGTCTTCATCATTCTCGATCCTTTAAGCTCATACCGTAGCCTCGCCTCAGTCTATGTCGCCAAAGCAAGGTTTAAAATCCCTCTGGATGCTTGCGCCTCCTACAGAGAAAACCAGGCCGTGTGATACCCCAGAAACTCCCACTGCACCATACAAAGGCTATTTAGATTCAAGGGGAAAAGGGTTAATAGTAGGTCCTTTCTGCCTGTCTCTTGTCCGATTCTGACCCAGAAGGTTATTTTAATGTTGGTTGAGGAAGATCAGGAACCCAGACCTCGCTGGGAGTGAAAAGAAGAGCCCTCCCCCACTGGCTTAGGCGGCATGTGATTGGTGGGGGAGGGAGGTACACTCCCAGAGGGAGAGATGCCAAGAGTCCCGAGACAGGGGGGCCCTAGAGATGTCCCCGAGAGGGGAAAGGTGCTGAAGGCACAGGGTGTGACCAGCCCGGTCCCAGCCCTCGCCCTCTCCCCTCCAGATGGCGTCTGTCTTCAACACACCCGCTATCGCACCAGGAAGCCGTGTGTCACCACCTCCGTGCCCAACACCGCTCCTGATTCCAGGGACACGTCTATTGCTTCCTGGAGCTGGGTCCTCGGAAAGGCCAACGGAGCAGGAGAAAGCCGAGTTATTTTAAAAGCTGGCCGTAGGGCCGGCTGGTTGTGCAAGGGCGGTGGCTTTTGACCCGGGCTGCTTCGGGGAGTGACCTGCGCCGATGGAAAGGAGGCCTCCACTAGACTTGTCGGTGTGGAGAGTCCATCCACTTGCCCTCGCCCCGCAACACACACACACACACACACACACACACACACTCTCTCCTATCTTTTGGTAAGCTCCCCAGCTGATTCTCATCTGTAGTCAGAGTTGAAAACTACTGTTCTTGGGAGATTTGGTTTTTTTTTAAAGACGAGTGGCCCTTTCGTCAGGCAGACACCTCCAAGAGCTTTTGTTTTGTTTTGTTTTGTTTTTCTTTTGGTTTTAAAAAGCGAAGTTGCCTGTTCTTGGGGGCAACGTAAAACGGTGCTGTCACTAGGGAAAACAGTATGACGGGTCCTCAAAAAATTAAACGGGATGACCACACGAGCCGGTAATCCTCCCTCAAGGCACAGGGACACCTTGGAGACACAGCTTGTCGAGTTCCAGGCCACCGCAACAGAGCGAATGTTGCAATGAAGTCAGTCGGATGAAGGTTTTGGTTTCCCCGGTGCGTATAAAACTTGTGTTTATACCGTACTGTAGTCCATTAAGTGTACGGCAGCATGAGGCCTTAAAAATGTAGATATTTTAATTTTTAAATACTTCATTGCTAAACAACGCTGACGTCCCTGGCGATTCCAGAGAGTTCTAATCTTTTTGTTGGTGGACGCTCCTGCCTGGATGTTGATGGCCGCCGATGGATGAGGGTGGCGGTTCCCGAAGGCTGGAGCGACGGCAGCGATTTCTTAACGTGAAGCGAGGACGGCATTTGCGGCACCGAGCGGGCGCTCCTGTTCACGAACGATTTCTCCGTAGCGCGCAACGCTGTTTGGTAGCGTCTCGCCCGCCGTCGACCTCCTTTCAAAATTGGAGTTCGTTCTCTCGAACCACGGCCGAGGCTTTGTCAGCTGAGTTTAGGTGAGATTCCACGTCCTTCGTTGTCATTCCAACAACCTTCACGGCGTCGTCACCAGGAGCGGTGTCCGTCTCAAGAAACCACTTAACCAAGAAATCAAGAGTCAGCTGCCCGCCCTACTAAGCTGCTCAGGCATCCCAAGAGTTGGCGATTAACGGGGACAGAGTTTCAGTTAGGGAAGACGAAAGCGTCCTGGTGATGGACGGGGGTAACAGCCGCACAACGTGAGCCTACTCAGTGCCGCTGAACTTGACACTTAAAACCTGGCTAAGACGGTAAATGTTGTCTTTATTTTACCTCAATTAAAAAACGAATTAAAGCAAGGCTGCATGGGCTGCTCTACAGAGTAAATGGACAGAAGTAACACAAGCTTGAGTCTCTGTAAAAGGGCCAGAGAGTAAATAGTTGGGCCTGTGTGGGCCCAAAGGTCTCTGTCTCAAACACTCAACTCCATGCCAAAGCAGTAAAACATGACACGTAAAAGAATGAGCCTAGTTGGATTCCAAGAAGACTTCATTTGTGGGCACTGAGATTTGAATTCCACATCATTTTCACAAGTCACAGAAAGTTATTATGTTTTAATTATTTTTATTTTTTAGAGAGAGAGAGAGAGAGAGAGAGAGAAAGTGGGGGAGGGGCTGAGGGAGAGACAAAATCGTAAGTAGACTCAGCACAGAGCACAGAGCCGGACGCAGGGCTCGATCTCATGACCCTGAGATCGGTCACAACCTGAGCTGAAATCAAGAGTCGGACACTTAACTGACTGAGTCATGTGGGCCCCACCCCCCAAATTATTCCTTTGTGGTTCTTTTTTCCCAGTCATTTAAAAATGTAAAAACGTTCTTAGCTTGACAGGTCATACAAAACACAGGTGGCGGGGTTAGGCTTGCCCGCCGCCATTGTTTGCCGACCCCTGCCCTGGACGCTAGTCCTGACCCGCACCCTAGGACGTCCCTTCCACATCCTCCAAGTTCATTTCCAGGACTGGGTCTCTAAGGGTTAACTGTGCCATGGCGTGCCCACTCCTGGGCTGTATGTGGGGCGTGGGGCACAGAGAGGGGATGTGTGGATGCACGCATCTGAGAGAGAGGTCCCTCCTGGCGTGCAAAGGCACTGAGGCAGCGAGAGGAGAGAGGTAAGCTGCACGCTTCCCCCTGAGGAGCTAAGAATCCTGAACTCAAAGCTAAGCCTTCCAAGATGATCGCGAAGTTCTTTGTCAAGGTAGATAGATAGAATGTCTTAAAACATTCTTATTCAGAATATTTAAATCCTTTAAACCCATAGACTTCGGGTAAGTGGGCCTCCCTTAGTGTCTCCTGGTGTGCAAATGCTCTGAGCGGGTTGTTCTGAGAGGTGCACGAGGGTCTGTGTCAAAGAGCGGACAGGGCGATGGCACTTTGGGAGACAACAGGAACTTGGTGGCAGGTGGCTGAGTGCCTTCCCGGCCAGCACAGGCCTTCAGAGTGAGAGAAACAGGGCTCACTCCTCCTGCGAGGGGTCGGCCTTCCCACAGTGGCAGGTCCCCAAGCCTTTTAATTTGAGTATTAAAGAAAAGGGGCCCGTCGAAGGATTCAGACCCACTCGGAACCATGCGGGGGGGGGGGTTCTCTCGTTCTCAGCGTGCCCCAGTCCGAGCCTCCTCTGGCAACGGGTCCAGGCTTCAAGTCTGGCATAGACAAAATCAAGGGCTTCCCTCCCTGCTCCCGGCACTGCCCCGATCTCTCTCTCTCTGAGCCAGTTCCATCCTTTTCTGCCTGCCTCCTCTATTTAATTCCTTAAGTGCAGTTCAAGCCTCTGTCCAACCAGCAGCCTTTGCCGGCATAGCAGCTGGCAGTTGTGGGGAAAGACACTTCGGTATAAGCGTCGGTCTTAGGCGCATGGGGCGAAGGGCTTGGTGGCCCGGACTCACCCTTTCCCGATTTGGGGGCAGCAAAGACCCCTCCCCAAAGCTGGCTCTGGTTCTCACCCTGTTCCCCTCCTCCCTGGCAGAAAATCCACAGGAAGAGGCTTTCAGGACGAACAAGATGATAATGATACATGAAAGCCCTGTGACCGTGTATATGCATCTGATGAGTCCCTGCACCATCTGGGCACAAAGCCGCCTGGAAATAATTCCTAGAGGAATGGAATCTAAGGCAGGGCTGTGGAAGCATCCCAGTGGCCCCTGTGGGGGGCCCCAGGGGTGGCATAAGGAATCGAGGCCACAATGGGATTGGGGCCACTGGGAAAGGTGGGCTTCCTGCACGCTCGCGGTGGAGCCTTCACTTCTCAATGAAATATACTGCAGGTATCTGACGGCTTTAGTCATAATAATAAAAAGCATCCAAGCAACGAGTCCTTCCACGCCACGCGTGTCCTTACAGAACCCAGTGCGTGTCTGGAGCTCGCACCGGAGGCCGCTGTGACCCGGCGCCCGCCCTCCACCTCCCGCCTCATCTCCACGGTCTCACCACGCTCCCTCCCTCACGCTAGACTCACCCGCTCCCAGTTCCCAAAGCCCGCCTGGCGTCTTCCAGGCTTCGACCCTGTGTTCACGCTGCGCCAGTCACCTAGGACCCTTCTTACTTTCCGCTTCGCCTTTCCAGACCTTTAGGGCCCAGCTCAAGTCCTCGCTTCACCATAAAGCTCGGCTCTCACCTCTCCTTCCTGGGTTCGAACCTCAGCTTCAGCGCTCGATCATCCGCCTTGGGTCTCGGGGGTAAGCCAGACAGTAAGTCGAGCTGCGTGACCTTGGGGACTTGGACGGCCCTGTTGGAATCCTGGTTTCCTCCTCTGATGTGGGGATGTCCAGAGACGGGACGACATCACGTGGTTGTCTGAGCACTCAGTGAGAAGATGGATATGACACACAGAGCATCATGTCCGTGGCGGCCACCAACATTGGCGGAGTTACATGGACACCCAGCAGGATTCCCACTCGGCCGCAGGCAACTTCAAGGCAAGGACTGAGCTAATGTACTGCATAGGTGGGCCACCTGCCAGACTCTTAGTCAGCAAGTCTTCCCTCCAATTCTACCTTCTATTCTCGAGTGGCGCTTACCAGATTGTAAAGCATGGGCCCTCCCGCTAGTATGACTCCTCTTGGTCCCCACAAAAGGGCTCTGCTCTGCCGCCTTGCCCTCACTCACGCCCTCTAGGTCCGTATTTCCCAAATCCAGTCATTGGCCTGCTTCTGCTGTTGACACGCTCAAGTGCGTTAGTTGGATTTCTATTTGTTGGCCTTTAAGAGTCCCCAAAGAAAAATGGTTTTTAAAAAGACAAACCGAAGGCCTCCCTCGTTGTCCAGAAGTCTGGAAGTAGTCAATCCGGAGCCTGGTGGGGTAGGAGAAACCCAGGCCCCTTCCGTCTTGTGGCTCTGTCATGTGTGGCCGCCATCCCGAAATCATCTTGGCTCCTGGAGCTCCAGCAGGAAGGAGGAGGACACAAAAAGCAGGGCCGCCCCCTTTAAGGACTCATCTCAACACTGTACGCACTACTGCTGAATTTAGCCCCGTGGCCATATTTACCTGCAATGAACCATGGATAACCTAGTCTTTATTCCAAGTGGACAAATGCCCAGTGAAAGATGAGGCGGCTTTTGCAGAGGAAAATGGAGAAGGGAACGGTGAGAAGCTTCCACCCCATTGTGAAATACCTATAATTTTTTTTACATTAAGCATATTACACATTTTCAAAGTAATACAGCACATAATTTCAAGAGTCAAATAACGCTGAAAGTTTTATAAAGGAAAGATAACATTTTTGGCTACTCACCCCAATCCACCTCTCCAGAAGCACCAATTTTAATTCTTTGAGTAGCTTCTTCAGGCATTAACCTCCGCATTTCTAACAGATAATATGATGATAAAGCTGTCTCTTGAGTCATTAAGTTTAGGCTTTTTGTATGGACTTTCTACTTCGGTAAATAAGAATTTGGCTTTTTTGGTCTCAAACACACATACCTGCCCTGCTACTTCTCTCCCCCAGATTCCCCAGCAGGACCATATAAAATTTTCTAATTAAAGCAGCATCTAGTGTTTTCATTTTTATGACAGTGCAAAGATCCTTTGCTGCTGAACCTAGCAGTGCAGCATAATTATGTTTCTTTTTTGGAAACTGCATTTATTTTGGAATACAGTATCTAATTTTTTTCATTGTCTTCATTTAAAAAATATTCTTTAAATTTCTTCCAATTTCTTCCAATACCTTCTTAATAGAATTATCTGTGTGTACAACATCTCAGATCATCTCCTGGTTTAATTTATTTTTCCTAAAGGCTTTCCTCCCTGAAGTCCTCTGTCCGTCAATCTGGACTGGTTGCCCTTGAGGACTGGTGTGTGTGCCTATAAATATTACCTAGTCCTGGAATTCTTTTGCTTCTTTCATAGGTTAGATTCATTTCCTGGATCCCAGACTCTCTTTTTGATGAAATACATTCTCTAGTCACTTCCTGAGAAGGAGTCCATGGGGGGTAGATATGCCGTCCATAAGATGTCCTTATCTACCCCAACACTTGATATTTTAGCTGGATATAGAATTCTCAGTTGGAAGCTCATT
Source organism: Paguma larvata (assembly GCA_030068075.1). NCBI lineage: Eukaryota > Metazoa > Chordata > Mammalia > Carnivora > Viverridae > Paguma > Paguma larvata. Next base: position 31,972,211 of record CM057841.1, on the reverse strand, counting down.
GTTATTGAATGTGCTAAAGACACTATCTCCTTTCTCCCAGTGTTAATGCTCTGATTCCATTCTTCTTCCCAGTCCTTTGTGTGTGATATTTCTTTTTTTCCTCTCGGACAGGTTTTAGGGGCTCTCTATTTGGTCTTCCGAAATACTGTACTGATTAGCCCCAGGTGGAACTTCTAAAATTCACTTGGTGGGTCCTCTCAACCCACGTGACATAGCTCATGTCCTTCAGTCCTGGAATTTTTCCTCCTTATTTCCTTGATAGTTTTGACTCCTCCATTTTGTGTTCTGTCTGTTCTTTCTAGAAGGCTGGACAGTTGGATGTCAGATCTCATGAAGAGATCTTGTAATTTTTTTCATATTATCTTTCCATTTTTTTACTCTTTTTATTTCATTACTGAGAGACTCTGCCAACCATACTTTCCAATCCTCCATTTGCAATTACTATTTCTTCAACCCTACTTTGACTTCATAGCGATCTTTCTTGTTCTTTGATTGAATCTTGAAAAGCAATAGCAACCTGGTTTTGCTTCATGGATGCAACATATTTTTCATCTCTCTGTGACTATTAATTAGAATGTCGTGCCAGTTTCTCTCTTCCTTTCATTGTCTCTGACAGGTCAGAATTTCTTTACCTCCGATTTCTCGTTTGGTCTCTCGCTTTCTTGGTGGAGTTTTTCTTTTAAAATCTGTGAATCCTTTGCAGCCAGTTTATGTTTAAGAATGCAGCGCTAATGAAATAATTGGATGGATGTTCTGAGTACCTGAGGGAGCTCATTGACTGGGGCGGGGATGGGGGGAGCGAGTAAGTAAATGGCCAGCTTTTTAGTGGGATTCTACACATTGTTTTCTGGTTCCAGGTTCTCCATGGAGGAATTGTCGACCCTCCACTTCCTACTTATAGGCCATCAGCCTGCTGGTGCATTCTGGGAATGAAAGGCACAGGAGAGCCAGACTATACAGTTACACAGGCTTTCACTTGGCCCCCACATTTCCACTGCAGCAGCTCATCCTCGTTTGGGCTTGGTTATCTCCTCAACCAGCTTTCCATTCTAACATAGTATGGTTAGCACCACAGATGGCTTCTAGTCAGTAGAGACAAAGACTGGGTGTTTGTTTCTCATTCTTCTGGGTATTGGGGAGTGATTCCCAAGAACAGAAGGGAAAAAAATGTAACTGGCTATCTCAATTCTGGAAAGTTCTGTGCTCTTGTGTAATTCATAATTGCCTGTATATTAGATTCATTTTTTTTTACATACCTACATTCACTCCAAAAGGAAATTTTGTATCACTGTTGAAAAGTGGAAAGAAACTACAAACACAAATAAAGAACAAAGAGGGGCGCCTGGGTGGCTCAGTCGGTGAAGCACCGACTTCGGCTCAGGTCATGATCTCACAGTTTGTGAGTTCGAGCCCCGCGCCGGGCTCCGTGCTGACAGCTCAGGGCCTGGAGCCTGCTTCGGATTCTGTGTCTCCCTCTTTCTCTGCCCTTCCCCTACTCATGCTCTGTCTCTCTGTCAAAAGTAAATAAACATTAAAAAAATAATAAAGAACAAAGAAAAGAGCAATTATTAATGCTAGTCTGCTACTATGGCTTGCTGAAGGTTCTGGGCTTGGAGTCTATTTTTTCTTTGTTAAAGAGATAAGCCAGAAAGGTATTAAAAAGATGTTATTGGGTGGCCCCTTCGGTTGACCATCTGACTTCAGCTCAGGTCATGGTCTTGCAGTCTGTGGGTTCGAGCCCCGCGTCGGGCTCTGTGCTGACAGCTCAGAGCCTGGAGCCTGCTTTGGATTCTGTGTCTCCATCTCTCTCTGCTTCTCCCCTGCTCATTCTCTCTCTCTCCCTCTCTCTCTCTCTCTCTCTCTCTCTCTCAAAAATAAATAAACACTAAAAAAAATTTAAAAGATGTTACGAATAGAAAGACATACTAATACCAAATGGAGACATTTTCCCTTTTATCAACCAAAAAGATCAGAAAAACACACAAAAATGGAAATAACTGACCCTGTCTTCAATTCCAGGCTATTTTGCCTCGTATCGCTTATCCCTTTTCTGAACATCTTCCTATAGTTTGCTGGTTTCCCATCATTGCTCTGGTTTTGGCTCAAATTTCTTCTCAGAGATGCCTCCCTGACCATTCCCACCAATATGAGGCTGAGTCATGCCTCACTACCCTGTCCTATTTAATGCATCAGTATTTACTGCCATTTCAAGTGAGCCTATGCCCTCATTTGTTCATATTCCATCTTTTCACACTGTGGCTGGCATGTAAGTTTCGCGAGGGTGGAACCTTCATCTGCCCCACTCCGCCAATACATCCATGCCTAGAATAAAGATTGGCAGGTAGTAGATATTCAATAAATATCTATGAATGAATAAACACATGGACGAAAAAAAAAGAAGAAATTAGTTTGCTCTTCGGTTTCATCTTTTGCACGATCCTAACCCTCCGGCCGCCCTGCGTTCTCGCTGTTTCTCTCCTGTTTTCTCTCGTCCTCCGCCTCTGTCATCAGGTTTCAACCACTGGGCTCGCTCCCGTGCGATGAGAAGAAAAGGAATTCTTAACCGGTGGCTGAAATCAAGTTGAAATAAGCTGACAGCCCTCATACCACCTCTCAGCGTCTCTCACGAGGGCCAGAATCTCACAATGGCAGATGCTGGTCAATTAGGCAGAAATACTTTCATCTTAAAAAAGAGAGGGGAAAAAAAGGATTTAAAGACCCAAAGGTATTTTTGGCTGACATAAGCGTAATTAATTTCTTCACAAACAAAATGGACAGAAAATGGATGCCATTTTAAGAGTCAAGTTTTCGCCCTGCCAAACCCACAAATCGGTTCAGGGAAAACAGCAAACAGATGTGTTTTCTTTTTCCTTCACAGTTTTTATTTTACTTAAACGATATTAACAATGCCAAGTAGAGGAAGTTGACACAAAATTTTCAAGGTCCAGTTCATTTTATAAAACGGGATGATCTAGCTACATGGGACCAGTATTCCCAGATGGAAATCACCATGGAAGCCAAGTAGCGTCCACCCCTTTAAGCGGGGCATGGAATCTCAAGTTTGCCACAGTCCTCACCTGACTGGCATCGTGCATTTATGCTGCCCTTATAAGCACTGGAGTTTGTGAGCCCTCTTCAGAGCAAGGACTAAGACCTAGGTGTCACTCCTCACCACACCACCTACAAGACTGAGCACCTACTGTCTGAGCACCTACCTTCTGAGCACCTCAGAAGAGCCGGATAAAGTTCCTTGTGTTTTCTCACTCTGTCCCTAATCTATTGACTTTCATACATTTGTGCCTTTATGAGTATTTCAAATTTCTCACCATAAGATTCCCCTTAACCAATACAACATCTTGCTACAACTGTTTATAAACATCTTTTTCCCAGGAATGAAATAGTCATTATACTTTTTTTTTATGTTCTTTTTTTTTTTTTTTTTTGGAGAGAGAGAGTGTGTGTGAGCAGGGGAGGGGCAGGTAGAGAGGGGGACAGAGCGTCTGAAGCAGGCTCTGTGCAGACAGCAGAGAGCCCGATGTGGGGCTTGAACTCATGAACCGCGAGGTCGTGACCTGAGCCAAAGTCAGACACTCAGCCAGCTGAGTCACCCAGGCACCCCTACTCAGTCTTTTGAAGAAATATTGAAACAATCACTCCGTGTTTCCATAAGCAAAGTGGCAGACACTTTTACTGCGTAACATGCCATCCTTCTATGGTAGAAAGGCCTTTATTTCCTCCCTGATACTCAAACACAGGCGCGTCTTTAAAATAAGCGGTCTATGCTCATCCGCAAACCAAATCGCCAGGTCGCCCTGCATCTGGAGGTCAGAGGCCGTCTCAGGTGACGAAATCAGCTGGCTCAATGAGGGCTCTTCCGCAGTGACTGCCGGTGGCTCCGAGTTTTATGTGGCCTCTCGCCATGCAAGCCAGCTTCTCTCTAAACGAATGCATAAAAGGTCAATACGGACTTGAAGGCGGGTAAGTAGAAATAACTGCAGGTGATGACAGGGCTTTTTCGAACATCAGCCGGCAAGAAAGTGAGCCTCCATCCTTCTTCAGTAGAATAGAGTCCAACAATTGAGATAGTGTGCAATTTTATTTAAGGTGATTCTGAAGATCGAGGGCTTGGCAAAACATCAGGAAATGCCGGAGTTTTTTCTTTTTAATTAAATATCTCCTCGGAGAGCTGAATTTGCTCACTGTTCTTCTGAATACTGAGCTGAAAGCAGGGAGGCCTGTGGTCTGTTTTGCGAGTGTAGTGTATGGAATAAGGCATCACGATTAAACTAATAAGAGCAGTGACGTTTGGCAATCTGACGACTGACTTTGAAGCACAAGTAAGAGTCAGTTCAGAGTGCTCCACGAACAGCCTCCCGCACTCATTTGTCTTTTTGAGGGGGAGAAGAAAGGATGTGGTCACGGATGGGCCGGGAATTACACAGAACCCAAAGCTCAGCTTATCTATGCCAAAAAATGTTCTGAGTAATTGTTCCCCATGTACTATTATTAGTCTTGATTTGTTCCATGGCTATAGAGACTGAGTCCTCTGCCAGATTTTGTAAGGTTAGTCAAAGCCTGGGTTCACCCATGAGACCATCACAGTTACGTGCATCTTAACAGAAAAAAAATGTTACGAAACTCTCCATTTTTACATAGGGACAGAGCCTCTGCCAGTTCTCTCTCTCTCTGTCTCTCTCTCCCTTTTTTTTTTTTTTTTACATTATCCATTATGTTTCTATGTCCCTTCTGTAAGATTTCATCCAGTAAATTCCTCCAAGAATTTAGTGCCAGGAAAATGTTTCCCTCCAGATAAACTTAGGCAGCTCCTTTCGGTCAGATCCTGAGAGGAACTGTAAAGTTCATTTTCTTGGCGTTTTTCCTCCACCTGCCAGGGAGCTCAGAGCTTCAGACTCGATCTCACCCCACAGTTGAATGCATTGAAATGAACACTAGATCAGGAGCCAAAATCTCTGACTTCTAGGTCTAGTTCTATCACAATCTACGTGCCTTGAAAATTTTACTTCACCTACCTGAGGCGCCGTTGCTGGTATCTGACAAAATGACAGCATAACATGGGCCACCATAGTGTTCGGCAGACATTCTTGGAAGCTCGCTTCTCTCATCCCCCACTTTTGCTCTTGGTAGCCCAAGTCTTGTAATGTTCAGGTCCCTATGGCAATGTGCTCAGAAAAGATGGGCCCAACCTTGGGGAAGGAGTCATTGCTGGTCAATGCCAAATACAATGATCCCATTTTCCTTTCCCTGAGATGGCTTTACGGACGGACATGGGCCCCAGTCTTGCTGCATGAGTTATGATGAGAAGTCTGCTGGGAAGCCCAGGAAAACACTTCCTCCATCGGAGATGAGTAAGGAGAAAATCAACCCCACATCCTCTGCCCCCGAGACTTTCTTCTTTGGGGCAACGTTTTGTGAGGACGTGAGAGCTGGAGCTGGACAGCCATCTTGAAACCATGAGGGGAAGCCAAAAGATTTGCAGGGAAGCCCACCCTGGAATCAAGGATCTCCTGAATGCTCCATCCTGGAAATCTCTGGGATTCTTGCCGTAGAGGGCAACCGATGTCCTACAGTTTTAAGCCATTGGTAATTCAGCATTCTACTTCTCATTGTCAAAAGTATCTTAACTGTTAATTACTTTTAATTATGTACATCAAAATACTTTGGAAACTATATATGCTGTGATCATTGCTATGTTTATTCTCAGTACATCTCTTTATTGCTTTGCCCAAACCCTTCTTGGCTCACCCCTAACTTTTATCTCCATTTTTCATATACTGTTTTAAGTGATTTTATGGAAAATCATCTCTAGTAACCATTATCGCTGTGGTTGCTGCTGTTATATAGTATAGCTACTATTCATCGACTATTTACTATGAGCTTAGACTTATGCTAAGTGCTTTCTGTATACTCTCTTATTTAATCAGCACAAGGACTCTGTGGTGGAGACGTTACAATGATCTCTATTTATAGGAGAGTAAATTGAAGCTCAGGTTGGTGAGGGAAGTAGCAGGCAGCAAAGCTGAAACATGAACACGAGTCTGAATGACATTAGAGACTGTACACTCAACTAAATTCTCAGATCCCACTCATTTGGGAGCTGTAAATGACAAACCAGTCAATCGATCTATCAGCAAGGAACCCTATATATCAGGCACCAAGCCTTCTTAGGATACCAAACCTAAATCTGGTTTGTCCAAGGGTCTTAAGAAGGCTCACTTTGTACCTTTGCCGTGTCAAACACCAGAAATTCTTACCACCATGCTTCCACCATTAAAATGTGGCTGCTGACCTGAGAAAGTCAGGCAGCATCTGTGAGACGGAGGGAAGAAATCCAGACTTTGTCTACAGGAGAAAGAAAAAAAGGGGATAAAAAAAAAAGAAAAAAAAGGCAAATCAAGGTCACCATTTTCTCGCAAGTCCGAAACGCTACAATACCAGTCTCAGAATCGGTTAAGATCAGCTGGCAGTGAATGAAATTCCCACCATGTCGACATCCCAACAACTGTTCACTTGCATAGCTGCTGAACCCACCAGTGTAAGGAACTGTCTAGAAGGTATCAATTAGCTCAAACACCTACTGACTTGACAAGAAACCCTTATCATAAACAGGATGACATGGGCACGTGCAAGAAGGTGCCGATAGGGAAGTTTTCCAGCAGGTTCATCTGAATGAGAAATACCTCTCCCAAAGAAATGCTTGCTTCTCAGCACATCACACGCCATTTCGACAGAGGAAAAGGCAAAAGCAGTCCTATCGAGCGAGTCTGAAATTGTCTACCGCACCAAGATCCCCTTCTCCTCCTGAAGAGTGCTGTCCTTTGGTTTGCCATCAACTATCTTCAAGCAGAATTACCGGCCGTGAAGAACTAAGAGGACAGTGGTTGGGGGAATCGAGGTTCAGAAGCTCTAAGCAGAAGGGATGGGCGAGATCCAGTCTCCTGTGTCTAAAACAAATGTCAGGGCATGGGCGGACTCAGCCTCAAAGGCACGGTCAAGTGCCAAGAGGGCTTAAAGCAAAACAAGGAGACCAGTAGTTCCTTGAAATGGAGCCAAGAAATATGTATGTGGTCAGCAGCTTGTGTGGACAATGGAGCAAAGTATTCTGAGACTGCACGGTGGGGAGAAAAGGAGGTGGCTGAGTCAGGAGAAGTTTCTGGTAGCCTCCCTTGCCCCAGGCAACAGTGCTGGCATTCAGGTGCTCTCCTAGAAGGATCTGGTACAATCCAAGGTGGGAGAGAACCTTGCATCGGTAAATGGAGATGTAGATAGGCTCTGGACAGCTTGTAGGGAAACGACTTTAAGCGAGTGCAAAAATAGACCTTTCCACTGCTTCTTAGCGCCAAGAGTCTGTTAGTTCGGCCACTATTGTTTCGCGAGAGGGCCCTTGTGGCTTTGAGATGACAACCCCCTGCCTGGGTCCCCCTCCTCCACCTGGCCCTCCACACAAAGCCCCACTAAAAGCCTTCCCGTTCCCGCCTCGCCCAAGAACTGGAAGAGAATGCTTCGGCCCCGTTTGGCCATTCCATGCCCTGGCCGTGAGCGTGTACGAAACATCACGGAACACTGTGGGGTGCCGGGACCAAGCGTGTTCAAAGACGCTTCTCTTATCCCCGGTTTAGGTCAAGCAAAGGAGCTTTTGTGAGTAATTCACGGAGTGCCTATCCTCGAAGGTATTACACAATCTCATTACCATTAATTTTTGCATATTTAACTACAGTTTTTAATTAGATGGTATTTTATTATTCATGCACATAATTTGAGGCCAAGTCAGGCTCCTCTCTTGGAGGAAAGAGGCAGAAAAAAAAAAAAGGTGGGGGGTGGAATCCTCCTGAATCGAAAGTTGGCGTTGGCAATTGCTTTCTTGCCCGGCGAAGGAGCGTGGCGGAATGTTCGTCTATAATGGTTCTCTTTTAATTTCGCTAATAGCTATCATGTTATGTACCTTTATAAATTTGTTAAATCCAGAGGGCTGGGAGTTGTCTCTGTATGCGGTAACTGTAAATAGTTTGCTCTGTTTGGTTTGCACATACAAACTGTTTGCTCAGGCTCCTTGATGTATTATTAAAAAGGGTAATGGGCCCCCGGGAAACCATCGAGTTATATGCCTTCATTTGCAGAATAAACCATGCGTTGTTTTCATCTTTACTCATGATTGTTAATGGCACCGATGATGAGATGGGTGGATTTTTTTTTCCGCCGCCGCCTTTATCAGCCCTGTTTTGTTATGCAGGCAAAACGGCCAGGCTGCTGATTTTGTCGAAGGTTTTCAATTAGTCATCTGACTGAACACATCTGTGCTGGCAGGAACCCAGGGCCGGACCGCAGCCATTACCGGTTTACACCTGCTGAACCATGGCCATCAACTCGGATGGGAAGAAGCCTAAATTGGCCTTTTAGATATGGTTGAAAAGTTGTGGTGTTGCAGTGTCTTATAGCAGCGTCAGGAAGGCGTGAACTCTTCTACCCGCAAGGCCCAAGAACCTGCCGCGACCTCACCAAAATGGCTCCCTTCTAGGTGGGTTATTAATATCCGTGTGCCGTTTTGCAGCCCCGATGACTTAATCGGCTGACATTAAGCAGATAAGATTATATTTGTACTGCAGCTGGGAATGGTCGAGGTTTGGCTGTGTGGGTAAACAGAGCACAGCGGCTGCTTCGGAATCTCTACAGAGGCCCGGGAATTATTCCGCAGCAGTTTGGAACGTACCTCTTATATCTTCTGCCGAAATGCAAATTGCTTCATGGCAGAGCAGAGGCCTCGGAGCCGGAACTGGAGGTGCGGGCTGATTTTAATACTCCAAAGAATCTGTCCTTTATCACGGGGGACGAAGGCTGGGCGCATCTCGGCAAAATAAAAGGCAATCTCCTCGCCGCTAAGTGCCCGTGTGTTTTAGGAGAGAAATTGCTAACTGCTAAATACATAGGAACCTCCCCCCTCGGTCTTCAGGAGCCCCCGAGGGTCAGGAGGCTAGGCTGCGGAGAGCAGCGCCCAGTTCGCTGAGCAAAAGCTCACGTTTGGATATTGGAGTTCAGGGAGGGACATGTGCGGAAGCGGCAACATTTCTGTTGGAATCGACGGATTCACTGGCGACTGGAATGAAAACATTGTTCTCGCTGTAGGAAAATCCCGAACAGTGTTTCGGACTCTCGGGATGACCAAAGATGTTGGCGTTGCAGCCAGAATGGAAGTACTGGCCGTGACACCATCTCTGCCCCCGAGGGAGTAAGCTTCCGTTGGTTACGCCATGGCCAAGTCAATGTGCCAGCCGCCATATTTACCCCTCATAAGCATTCATGCCTCTGCCCTGAATCCTGAAAACCTGTTCCTTCTGTCAAAAGACCCCATTTCCTCATTACCCTTTACCCCCTCTCAGCGAGTCATCTCACTAACCACTTTCCTGGCTGCAAGATGAGCTTATCTGGTTTGCCAGTGAACAAGGCTCGAATCTTCGACTGGGTTCATACCAGCCCAGTTCATTTCTCTGAGCTTTCCTGTTATTATTAGTTGTTGTTGTTGTTGTTTGTTTTTACCTTTCCGACAAATATCTGAGACAGACCCAAGTCATAGATGACCATCGTCACCATCATCATCACCATCATCATCCCATCTCGCATTTTCGGGGGCTAGACAGCAATACCATGCAGCAAACACTGCGTGGTACACCGTTCTAGGAGAACACGCACCATTCTAGGAGACTGGCTTGAATTACCATCTTCGGAACGACCCTACGGGCAAGGTGCCGTTATCACCACTCTCATTTCATAGATGAGGAAACTAAACCTACATGAGGAAACACAGCCCTTGGGATTACCTAACATCACATCGTGCGTAAAGGAAGGAGCCCAGACTTGTGGCAGGCAATCTGGGTCAAACCCTATGTTTTCTTTTTGACATCAGAAAGAGCTTCTCAAGCCTCGGGTTTGAAGAAGCAGGTTGAGATCTTGCTGGAAGGGCTCTCTGTGTCACGACCTTCGTTTTTTTCACTCCTCTCTCTTACCGGTAGGCATTTAGGTTGTTTCCAGGTTGTCCGATGTTACAAGAGCATGCTGTGGCCCCTCTCCTTGGGCACACATGGGCGTATTTAGAAGAGGACTTGCCCAGTCCCTGGACGTGCATACTGACATTGGAGGAGATGTTGCCAAATTGCCCTCCAGGATGTCAGCCTACGTCCATACCTATCGGTAGTGTGCGCGAGGAGCGATTTCCCCACTTCCTGGCTAACGCGTTGATCCTATCAAACTGTTCGAGTTTTGCCGCTTCAGATGCACTTTGTGAAGTTGAGATCCGCAGCTCTTTGGGAAACGAAACATGTGGACCAGCTATTTGTGAGGAAAGCCTTCTGTCTCCCAGGCCCTGGCTCTCACCCCCGTCTTGGCACCCAAGAGAAGAAAGTTGCTCTGTTCTTTAAAATACAAGTCAAAACCCAAGATCTTTTTCTCCCCTGGCTGTGGAGATCCCGTATCAGAATCTCTATCAGACGACTTGATCTAAGGCAGCGTTTTTCAGCCTCAAAACTGCAGCAATAGCGCCTTGAGTTGGGAAATCTTGTCATAGTCAATCGCTGTAGGCTCTGGGGTGACGACTGCCCGGGTTCAAATCCTGGCTCACCACTTCCTAGCTGTAAGACCTTCCTATGCCTCAGTTTCCCCATCTGTAAAATGGAAATGCTCAAAACCCCAGCCTCCTAAAGTTGTTGCGAAGACTGACTTGTTACATAAAGCGTGCCTAAAGCTTGCAGAACTGCCTGGTCCTTGGCGAGTGCTGTTCCGCTCATTATAAACTGTACGACAAGGGGATCTAAGAGGCTAGGGAGCAGAGAATGTGTTCCTATATCTTGCTTTTGACTTTTTTAAAAGCCCCCTTTTAGAGATTATAGAATACGAAACTATAGGAACCTTTATGGTTATTGAAGTCAGCTCTTTCCAGTCGCCATGAGCGGCTTGCTGGCAAAGGCACGCCCTTCTTCCCATTCCCGGAACCCAGCCCAGTCCTTGGCACCTAGTAGGTGCTCAGTAAATAATAGCTAGGTGGATGGACAGGCAAACGGGCATTGCCATGGCTCCCTGGTCTCAGAAGGCAAATTTGGACTCGCCCAAAACGCAAATGCCAAGTTCCCATGTTCAACTCACTGGACCAGAATCCCCCGGGGAAAGCCCCGAGGTCTGCATTTTTGAATAGCTCCCCCCTTGATTTTTGGCGTACTACAGGATTAGCTGTGAGACTCTAGATTATCCCGGGAAAATGTTCTATCCTAGAGAAAAACCCTTTCCAGCCCCTGGCCCGGTTTCTTATGCACAGCCGGTATTCAGCAAATTTTGTTGATTGAATGAATGAATCATCTCAGGTGGTAGGTACGGGATTTTCATGCTTGCATGGCCCTAAGGCATGAAGGCTTTCCAGCCACAGTCCTGCGGTGTGGATCCCCGATGCCACGCAGGGCTCACAAGAGGAAGAGGCCGAGGTCCCTGTGGCCACCTTCTCTCACGGCCCCTCAGCCAGCCTCGAGTCATTTGTGTCACGCTGACATTCTGAAATGCCTTCCTGCAAATACCTGGGGCCTCCGAACTTCACGGGTATCTTTAAGCAGGCCGGAGGGCAAACCATTTGGAGGCCAAGGTCAAGCTCACTTCAGCAGCTGTTCCATCACCCAACCTAGCTCACCTGGCATCTTAGATTACAGAACGGCCTGCCTGGACCTCACAGGCTGATGGCTCCTCCTTCCTGGCCAACGCCCTCTCTCTGACCATCCCTTCTCCCTAGGCCGAAGGACCCCTGCTCTCCCTTCTCTCGTGCCCAGCCTGCGTCAGCACCGCCGGCAGCTCCCGGCCCCTGCCTTATCCGGGGGTGGGGGAGGAGCCTCTGAATTCACAAGAACTGGGTCCTCGTGGAGCACACTCCCATAACAGAACTACGAAGTGGACGTGACGTGGCCCAGGCTGTATTCCTTGTTTTGCAATCACAGGTTTGGTCAACAAGCATGATTTCCACCGTTGGAAAGAGCAGCCATCTCTTGAAGCTGCTTTTAAAATACTGAGGGTTCTCGGGGCCCCTGGTGGGGGGGGGGGCTCGCTCAGTCAGTGAGGCGTCCAGCGCTTGGTTTCGGCTCAGGTCACGATCTCAGGGGTTCGCGGGTTTGAGCCCCACATCGGGCTCTGAGCTGAGTGAGGAACCTGCTTGGGATTCTCTCTCCCTCTCTCTCTGCCCCTCTCCTGCTCTCTCTCTTTCTCTCTCTCTCTCAAAATAAAGAAATGAGCTAAAAAATTTTAATAAAAATAAATAAATGAAATATTGAGGCTTTCTGGACTGCGTGCAAATGGGTCTCAAATGGATGTTTTGAGTGCCGGCTGGTGTGGAGGGGGCCCTTTCTAGTACCAGGCGGAGAGGGGGCCATCGTCCGCTTATTAGTTCCCCGGGGACCTTCACGACAGCGCCTTGGGGGCGGTACTGACACCAGGCCTGTTTTACAAACAAGGAAACTAAGGCAAGAGAATGAGGCAGGAGTTGCCCAGGGCCAGGCAGCTAACAGGAGGCCGAGTCTGAACGCGGGACACCCGGCTGCACCCTCCACAGGGGGACCGGAGGCAGGCGCTGGCGGCCAGCATCCTGCAGGCCCTTCGCTCCTTTTCTTTGCAAGGGAAACCCACCCGGGGCAGCAGAGACGCACACAGGGCTGGCCTTATCGGGAAGGGGAGGCCGGACCGGTCGGACCGGCCGGGGGTTAGAAAGTGCCCCGGCCCGTCCGCAAGCAAGCCAGCCAGCTCGGGCACGGCAGAGAGGTCACTGCGGGCCCGCAGCGGCCTCTGCTCCGGACCCCCCGGAAGGCCTCCCGCCGGAGCTGCGCACCTGCTCCCCGTGCGGCCGGCCGGCACATGAAAGCCCAGGGCCCGACAAAGGGAAAATGAAATTTCCCTTGAGCTATTTGCCCCGGCTGACGAACCCGGAGCTTCCTTCTCGGGATGAAGAAGAGCTCTGATGTTCTGACGAGGCAGGCATCAAAGGCCGATCGCCTCAGCCGCGCGGGTGACACGCAGTTGCCTGGCAGCCGGGGGCCCCGGGCGCTCGTGCCCGCCCCGCCTGCGGCCCGGACCTCCCCGAACGGGCGCGCGTCCTTAGTGGCCGGCGTGCCATATTAGCTCGAGGCCTGGGCCGCCCTGCCACGCGCCCCCGTCCCTCCTCCTCCTCCCCCTCCGCCCGTGGTGCCACCCTCTGACCCACCCCCCCCCCCACCCGTCGCCTGGGGACACCGGCTCTGGCCTCTTCCTAACACCCTCTGCACCCGCTGCCAAGTTCAAAGCCGGGGAAGCAAGCCTGGAGAAATACAGATGAGCTTCCAGAAGGCTAGCAAACATGGTTTCTAGAGCAGACTCTCCTCAACGGTTTCATCTTTTTTTTTTTTTTTTTTTTTTCTGATGGCAAAAAGCGAGATCCGTGTTCGCCGTTGACATTTCGACAATTCAGCACGGTCTAAAGAAGAAAGTCGGAGGGCCGCGGAGCCTGCCGTGGAGGGTCCCACGGCGACATTCTGCTGCACAATCACCTGCTTCAATATCCAAGCGGCCGAGCGCGGCACTTGGCCTCGTTTGTACCCCCCTCGTCACGTGGCCCTGTGACCCGGCCTCCCCCGACCCCGGGATCGGAGCCACCTTTCCCTCTTGCAGACTTCCTACGGCATCTCCCTGAATTAGCCGCAAATCCTGAACCTCTTCCAATACTTCCCTGAAAACGCAGGAGCGTCACGCCCGTGACGGTGCTGAGCTGGCTTCAAACTCTGCTTTTAAGCTAAATCGAACCTAAGAAAAAGATGGCCGGGGACCAACTTCAGACAGCCGTAAGCAGCTTAGCGAGACAAGAGCCTCTCCCCGTGACTTGCGTCAAGCAAAAGCCTGACCCCACTCCCCGCCCCCCGCCCCGGCTTTGTTTTCAGAAATTAATAAAGCTTTTCCCACGCACTGTTCTCTGTCACTAATAGTGAACAGTCAAATCACGGCTTTTATTCCCAGCCCACCACGTCAAGTAAATAGAAGCTTACAGGAGAGACCGGCGGACGAGAAGCAATTCCCACGGCGGCGAATTCTTAATATATAAATTCATCCGGCAGCAGTTTAGTATCAACTGGCAAAACCAGGAACAATGAGAAGCAGTCAGGCCTGGCTTTGACGAGGTCACCCATCAAGGTTATCTGTATTCAATTACTGGTATCTACAAACTTGCATAGCTGTCAGCTGGTCAGAGCCCAAATGAAAACTCACCATGCCCTCGGAAAGCAAATATAGTTTCCGAGGAGAGCCTCAAATTAGCTCCGTGAGTGACTTGGCTCCGAACGCACAGAAGCCATCAGCCTTTGGGGACGCTTCTGGCGGCAGCGCCTCCATGTCTAAATTTGGGCACCATCTTATAAATCTCTGTTCCCGAAGTAGGAAGGGACCGGGATTGCTCCTTAACCCTCGGCGACGATAAATTATCTCACTTAACAATAGATAAACTTCAGACACTTTTCCTGTACCGAGGCTCTATTGTGAGGTCACCGCTAATCTCCAGCATCTCCTCTCCCCGGCGGCCCCGCTAAAGACCTGTCGGTGGCGAGGAGACACAATTATTTGTTTTCTACCTCCTCGTCCGGAACCATATATCATGGGTGGAAACAAAGCTCTCCAACAACAGATATGTATCTGTTTCCTTTATCTGAGTTCCTCTCCCCAACAGGGGCAACGGCAGGGGGACGTGGTTTGGGTTCCGAAGCTTCCCTCGGCTGGAGAGGAGGAACAGCTCCCTCCTGGCCCCGGCTGGAAATGGCAAGAAGGTTCTCTGGGAGGACCCAGGGTGGGTCCATCGGAAGCAGGGCTCTCTGTTCCCTGGCGTGTCCCGTCACGGCTGGGGACACGCCTCCTTCCTTCTCGGCAGGTGCCTTTCAGAGCCGACTCCCAACATGGAGACTTACCCATGTTAGGGTTAACCAATGCCGAGGTAGTTTCTAGATTCGCTGGGGGAAGCCATAAGTTGTGGACTTGTTAAGAGCCAGATGTCTGTGATTTTCTCCTTGGGTCAGAAGCGTTGGAGGTGTTACTCTCTCCCTATCCGTTCCATGCTTTGTCCAATATCCGTCATCTTCCTTACGTGGGTGATCCCCCTTCTGGCGAGGCCCTTCTCGTCCCCTCGTGAGGCAGGCGTACCAACCGTGGCCTCACAGAGTCCATCTGAGCTATGCAATTAAGGACTACTCATTCATAAGTGGAATCTGTTTGGATTAATTAGACCAGGCTTCAGGGCAAGATAAAAAACACGACTATCTTCGTAAGAAGCTATGTAATGTGGGTTCACACAGGGCAGGAAAGGCCAGATTGAGGAATGTCAGTCCTGACCTTCTGGTCGGGCCAGGACATGCTCCCGCCTCTAACCCGGACCCCCCAGGCCCACTTAGACAGAGCCCCACATGTACAGCTGTGCAAGTTGTGCACTGCACATGAGCTCCTATCTAAAAGGGCGCCATTCACATATCCTCCGTAGACGTCTACATTTGTTAAGACAGTTTTCTGGCAGACGAAAATAATGCATTTCATCCAAACGAAATCAGTACAATTTTTTGACAGACAGAAGCGAAGTATCTCGAGAAAAGGAGAGTCTTCATTTAATTGGCACACAGGCACCATGTGGGCTCATGGCCGTCCTGCATCAAGGGACTCGCTTCTTATCCCTGAAGCCCACGTGGCCGCTTATCGCGTGGCTCCCTTCTATGTGTGGGGGAGGAAGTTTGTTTTCATAAGATAATCTGTTCACGGGTCCATCTCCCTTCTACCCATTGGGATGTCCTGTCAGTCTCTGCACCCCCGGCACACAGCCTGGCTCGCGAAGGGGCCCAATACTTGTCTGTCGAAAGAGCAAACGAACGAACAAATGAAATGCTATATCCTTCAACCCACGCTCTAGTGTGTACCACGTAATAGGTTAAAAATGAAGGTCTCGTTGAACTGAGCTGATTCCGCCTATGGTTTGGAAACCTCTCTATTTGCCAGATAGAACAGGAGGGTATAAAAATGTGGGAGCGTTTTTATTTTTCTCTTACAATCTGATGCTAAGAGCATCGATCCCAAAGATGACATGTTTCGCTCCATTTTCAGGGCATGGGGGGGGGGGTGGAAGGAGACGGCCACCATCAGGACGACATGGATACCTCCTACTGGCATGGTGGTGGCAGACTGTGGGAGAACACGCCTTTCCTGTGGCCGTTTTGTGATGCTGGCACGTGTTTTCTTCAAGTATTGGAAGTGCATCAGGGGAGAAGACGTGACACACTTTACAAATGGTAAACTCAGTGACCCTGCTAAAACTCCACACTGAGGGATTTTTTTTTAATGTTTATTTATTTTTGAGAGAGAGAGAGGAGAGAGAGAGAAAGAGCACGTGAGTGGGCAAGGGACAGAGGATCCCGAGCGGGCTCCATGCTGACAGCAGAAAGCCTGCAGCGGGGCTCGAACCCACAAACTGTGAGATCACGACCTAAGCCACAGTCAGCTGCTTAACCGACAGAGCCTGCCCAGGTGCCCCTCTACGCTGAAGATCTTAACATCACCCCTCTTCAGAATGCTGGCATTGAACTCCTAACAACACCCCCTGCTCCTCCTATCTGGGAAACCCCAGTCCTGCAACTGCCATGCACTTCCTTTCACCTTGGATGTCCTTGGGAAACGCCTGGGGCACTCTACCGCATTTCTCGCGGGGGTAGGAATATGCGTGGTCACGACCGCAAGGTCAGCCATGGAAATACGATAATTGGATAATGTTAAAACACAATTGCTGTTTTATTTGTGCTGGTGTATTATCACTGTTAGTGTGTCGGTGTTAGAGCTAATTAAGAAGAGAGCTGAACACTATAAAGAAGAAAATCACCTGCAGCCTCACCTTGTCCTTCCGGAGAGTCACACATGGATGAGTTGGCCGATGTCCCTTCGCACTGTTTCTGTGAAATCCGTCTGCAGGTGCCTCTTTTCCTTTATGCATTACTCATTTAGATAGAAAAAAAAAAAAGAGGGAGATTCATACTATATTGCTGTCTTTGTAACCTGCTTTTTAAATTTAATAATATAATGCACCGAGGTGGCTCAGTTGGCTGAGCATCTGACTTCAGCTCAGGTCATCATCTTGTGGTTTGTGGGTTCAAGCCCCGCATTGGGGTCTCTGTTCTCAGTGTGGGTCCTCTGCCTCCCTCGGGTCCTCTGCCTCCCTCTCTATCTGCTCTTACCCCGTTTGCATGCATACTCTCTCAAAAATAAAATAAACATTAAAAAATAAGAAAACAGATTTAATCATATATTATAAACTAGTTTCTTTCAAGAAATAGCTTTTTTATCTTATCTTTTAAAATTCCTGAAGAGTGTTTAGGTATATGGATGAACAGTAATGCCTTTGACCAACCTCGATGGATGGGCATTGAAGTTACTGAGTAACTGAATGCTCCTGTCCCCCTCCAATCCACATGCTGAAATTTGACCCCGCAACGTGATGGCGTTAGGATGTGAGACCTTTGGAAGGTGATTAGGTCATGAGGGTGGGGGCGCCCATGAACGAGATTAGTGCCCTTACTTTTGTCCTTTCCACCCTATGAGGACACTGTGAAAAGATGGCCGTCTATGTGTCATGAAGTGGACTCTCACCAGACACTGAACCTGCCTGCACCTTGATCTTAAACTTTCCAGCCTCCAGAATGGTGAGAGAGAAATGTTTTTGGTTTAAGCTGCCCAGTTTATGGCATGCAACGGTATTTTTGTTATAGCAGCTGGAACAGACTAAGGCAGGTTTTTTCTTTTTTTGTTCTTTTTTTATTGCACAAAATGCTGTGATGAAATTATTTATATACCTATTTTTGAGCATTTGCTTAGTTATGGAATTGGCTTTTTAAAAATGCATATTTGTTTTGGAGAGACAGATAGAGAGAGTGGGCGAGAGCGGGGGGTCAGGGAGAAAGAAGATCCGAAGTGGGCTTTGTGGTGACAGCAGAGAGTCCAATGTGGGGCTCGAACTCACAAACCGTGAGATCAGGACGTGAGCTGAAGTCAGAAGCTTAACTGAGTGAGCCACCCAGGCGCCCTTGGAATTGACTTTTAACAGGAAAAACTAAAATCTGCTCCCAGGGATGAAAATAAAGACCCAATGTAATTAACAAGTGTACGTCTTCTGTGGTCAGTCAAATCTTGTGAATTAAGCCCCCTACCAGGTGCCAGGCACTGCAGTAAGGA
The DNA here is from genome assembly GCA_030068075.1 of Paguma larvata. NCBI lineage: Eukaryota > Metazoa > Chordata > Mammalia > Carnivora > Viverridae > Paguma > Paguma larvata. The sequence continues at coordinate 31,953,962 of CM057841.1, read as the reverse complement.
TATGGTGGTAGAGTAGACGCGAGTCTCTGGTTGGGTAGAAACGATAACCGCGGTATAGGGTGGAAACAGGGAGAAAGACTCAATGATTCTGGGTTGGGATGGTGATTATAAAGGAAACAAACAAGGGGTTGGGACAAACGAGGCATGCCTACTTGAGCGAGGAGGTCAGGAAGGCCTCTCTGAAGAGGGGGCACTTGAGCAGAGACCCAAAGGAAGGGCGGGAGTTAGCTATGCAGAGAGCAAGGTTGCCAGAGGGTGGAAAGAACATCAGGCAGCAGAATAGCACCCGCAATCACCTAGAGGCGGGAAATTAACTTCAGCTGTTCAAAGAGTGGGAAAGGCCAAGGTGACTGGGATGGAAAAGTCAACAGGAAGATGTATGACACAAAACCCATGACCCAAGCAGAGGTCAGACGCACAAGGCCACATGCCATGTTCTGTCTTGGGTTCCATCCAAAGAGCAATGAGCATGATATAAGCAAGGCGATGCACGATCGGACTTAGGTTTTGAGGAGATCGTGCTGAATGCTGGGTAGACAATACATCGGAGGGGGTGTATCAGCTATCTAGTGCTACCAGGTGGGTGTGTAACAAGCAACCCTCCAACTTAATGGTTTGCGACACCATTTTTGTCAGGGATAACATTTGAGTTCTCATTTTTTACAAGCCTGTGGGGCAGCGGGGCTGGGCTGATCCTGCGTGGGCTTGTCCATGCGTCTGCAGCCAACCAGTAGGCTGGCTGGGGCTGACTGGCCGAGGATGACTTGCACTGCCCTGAATTATCTCCACCCCACTGTGATCCCAGAGGGGGAGCAGATGTAGGTCAAGCTTCTTGAGACTTAGCATCAGAACTTCACATCGCTGCTTCGATCACCTTGGGGAAACAGGCTCCAATTTTTGTTGAGAGAAGCCACCAAGTCCCATGGCAAGTGTGCAAACACAGGCAGGAGGAAAGAACTGGGACCATTTTTGCCATCACGCTGCCACAGTGGACGAGACTGGGAGGGAGGAGGGCAACTGAGAACCCATTGTAGACACCCAGTCAAGAGAGGGCAGTGGCTTACACTTGGGAGGTGGACACACTTGTGGAGGAGAGAACAAGAGACGAGGATGGACTTCCCCCAGAACCCTGAGCACCCATTAGACACGGACATTTCAGCCAACAGTCGCTTCCGTGGCTTTAATGCTTGGAGGTCAGATACGTGACCCGTTTGTGGTATGCGGCAAGGTGGGACAGGCGCATGAGGAGCGTGAGCTAAGGATAGAGGTAAGATTGGAATGATTAATCGCATGTCTGATGCACAAAAGGTTTTTACAAATGATTTGGCTGCAGAACTGAAGAATCCAGAGGAAGGAAGGAAGGCCAAAGCCCATAATCTCCCTTTAGAAAAAGGCTTCAGGAACCAAAAAAGCTAAGAATTCATAATGTTTGATCAAAGATGTGGCCTGGCCCTTCTCTTTATCAAATGCCCGCTGTGTGCTAAGGGCTTTGCAGACATTAGCTCTTTGTAACTTATTTGTACCTCGTCACGACCTGTCTGAGTCCGGTGATAATACCAGTGAGGAGGACACAAGGGCAGAGCAGGAATTCAAACTCATGTCTGTCGACCTGAGCAGGGTGGGACACGGTGCTTGTGGCGGTCATGGTGGTCATGATGGTGTTAACAGTGGGATTATGAGCGTTGGTGGTGGGGGTACCACTGCTGGTACAGATAATGGCGGGGGTGGTAGGTGGCAGTGGTGGTATTATAATTATAATGGTGGTGATGGTGATAATAATCTTTGTGATGGTGACAGTGACCATGTTAACGCTGCTGGAGTCATTGACGTTGGTAATGATGATGGCAGTAGTGGTCCTGGTGGTCCTGGTGATGTTGGCTATGGACGAGGGTAGAGGTTGGGAATGAATAAAATGCCAGGGCGTAGCCCTACCGCCAGACGTACCAGGAAACTGCCAGGAAACACGAGCATTTGGACAAGCGAAGCTACTGAGAACCTTCCAGCATACACTGCATTTCTAAATAATGATTAGGACCAGGGCAAGACTGAGAGCAAAGCCCGAGAAAATCACACCAGCTCTGGGGCTTTCACCGACAACATCTTTGTTGATCGCTCTCTCTCTTCTCTAGAGAAGAACCACCTCACCCTCTGCCCCGCCCAATAAAACGGCTCGGGAAATATAATTACTGTACCATCTAATCAATAGCAGATTGCTCCCGGCCCCTGCTTGTTCAATATCAGTGTCTGGGATCACAGAATCTTGATACTTCCCTCAAGATGCCAATTTCTGCTTAATGTTAGATAAACCGCATCTATCAACCCCATCCGCTAATGAGATTTTATTGTGTCATTAATAATATACACCTCAAAAATATGTTTTCGACTAATGTGAGATGAAATATGAGGTTGCAAATATTCTACACTTCCCAGACCTAGAACTCCCGACTGCCGACTGAACAACCCAAATCGATGTTGTATGAAGCAATCTCAGAAGGTGATTATGGGATTTGAGAGACGACCAATGGGTAGGCGAAGAGAAACTGTATTCCCATTGATTTTTCGAGAAGAGAATGAATTAAAAAGCAGTCTCCATTCATAGTAAGGGACCCGTTAGTGGAACTTAGCTGGTACCATTTGTCGCCCCCAAAGTAGGTTAGCTCTTTGCCCTGAGTTTGGGTCACGAGTTCCAAAGGAGCACAGGGTTCCGAGGTCTCCTTGACTCACCTAACATGAAAATGAGAGCTCAGTCTTTTCCCTGAAGAGGAGGCAAGCTACACTCACCTTATTAGAGGTGCCGTTGCCAATAGGGGCGCCTGGATGTCTCGGTTGGCAAGGTGTCCGACTCTTGGTTTCGGTTCAGGTCACAATCTCGCAGTTTGTGAGTTCGAGCCCCACTTCGGATTCTGCACTGGTGGCAGAGCCTACTTGGGATTCTTTCTCTCCCTCTCTCTCTGTCCTTCCCCTGCTTATGTTCTCTCTCACTCTTTCTCCCTCTCTCAGAGTAAATAAATAGATTTAAAAAGAAAGAAAAGAAAGGAAGGAAGGAAGGAAGGAAGGAAGGAAGGAAGGAAGGAAGGGAGGGAGGGAGGGAGGGAGGGAGGGAGGGAGGGAGGGAGGGAGGGAGGAAGGAAGAAAGGAAGGAAGAAAGGAAGGAAGAAAGGAAGGAAGGAAGAAAGGAAGGAAGAAAGAAAGAAAGAAAGGGAGGGAGGGAGAAAGGGAGGGAGGGAGGGAGGAGGGAAGGAAGGAAGGAAGGAAGGAAGGAAGGAAGGAAGGAAGAAAGGAAGGAAGAAACACATTGCCAATACCGTATGGCCTGGATGTCTGCTGTTGATGTTCGTGTGTCCACAAAATAAGCACTGAGGAAACAGCCCAATTCCGAGAGGAGGTGCCTCAGTGTAAAATCCCAGGACGGAAAGTCCCACGGATGTCACGTTGCACCACAAAACCAAAACCACTGCAAGGAAATTCCGGCGACAGGAGAGGTGTCATGGACTAATTAACAGGCCTGCGTCTTCTCGGTCTGGAAAATCGCATTTATTTTTAATTCCCTCACTGTTGTGTTCATCATATAACGAACGTGGCCGGCTCTCTTTACTTCCTTGCTGGGAACACTCTTTCCTCTTGGAACCAGGAGATCGTGACTTCCGTCTTTGCCCGGTTTGTGGCTCCTGAGTGGATGACAGGCTGAGTCTGCGTGAGGAGGCTGTCTGTAAATATTTTGGTAGTCACTTGCCCTGGGACGCTACTGCTGAGCTCTCTAATTATTTAATTAGCAATGTAATACATGACAAGTTTTGTAGGCAGAAGGAACCTGTGCACTGGAATGCCACACACACTAAGAGGAAAGGAATGTCCTCTGCAAGCTAGCACGGATGTATTTGGGGTCCTCGCCTGCAGGACGAATTGTCCCCCGGCCAGGCATGCCTGCGGGTTCTGACATCTGAGGCCGAGTGTTCGGATCTGTGAGTTTCTCTACAGCTTGAGCCGAGTGAGTGTATACGTGCACACACACACACCGAGTATCCAAGCGTCTTAAGCTGCATGAGCTCAACCCACAACACTTTATACACAGTTGCGGATAGGTGTGCGGGTTTCATCTCAAGGACCGTGACATGTGTCATATAGGATGTTATATTCTATGGATTCCCTATTCGGCCTCTGATAGAAACTATGGTTACTGCTTACCAAGCTCGAAGAGACCCAACAGCGGTTCGACTTCACTTAAACGGACCTCTCTGTGTGAGCAAAGCCTGGATCTACCTCTTCCTCATTCTCTCTTTCTCTCTGCCGCCAATCCCTGACCCATTCTCTCTCTCTCTTTAAAAAATAAAAACAGAAAAATATTTTATCCTTACCTGCCCATTGGTTTCGAATTTCGTAACCATCGTCTGACGCTGCTTAATAGAACACTGACTGAAGTCTCAGGGTCCCTCTGAGTTTGAATTGCGATGCCCCTCGATTGTTCTATTTTGAAAATTCTGAAATAAAGATTCCATGTTCCCAGTTCCCAAAGGGTAGGGCCCTCCTCCACCTCCTTCTCCTAAATGTATATGGCTTCCTTTATCCTTTTCAAAGGCTTTTCCTACCAACTATATTATTCGACCCTAGAAACAACGGTGGCAGACGGGCAGGTAAAATTTCAAACCAAAGCCATTCTTCTCGAGACGGGGCAGAAAGGTGAATGTTGGGTGTAAGCTGCTACTTTTGTGTAACCAAAGGAAGATGCTGGACCCATGTTTGTACTTATATCGGCCCAAAGGAAACCTTTTGGGGTTGTATGGTAATTGAGCAGGAGTCTGCAGCAAGAGCTTTCGCTGAATACTTTATATTGCTGGAGTTTGGCGCTAGGTCAAAAAAACGACTCTCGGAACATTTAAAAACAGGAACAAAAAAATCTCACCAGCTTGGGTTGTTCGGTTGACCTTTGGGGGCTGTGATGACCATATGGAATATTTTCTGTTAAAAATGGACACGATTTCTAACAAAACGGTCTGCGTGTTTGGCGTTCGGGGCTGAACTCACTAATGAATGGAGGACTTTATGGTGACCGGTCGGCTGGCAGTTGGGTGGGACGCGGCCCAAAAGAAACCTGAAAAAGATCGCCCTGGGACAGGGAGTGCGTAAGTCTGTAGGGGTGGGAGAAGGTGGCGTGTGTGTTAAGGAAACTACAGAGGTCGAACTGTCCACTCCACAGAGCGGCGTGGGCCCCTGTCGCCCGTCCCCAGGAGAGGGTGCTTGCCGAGGTCACCATAGCAGAAATTAAGGATCTCTCAGAACTCCAGCCGCAAACCAAAGACAGCCATTTCCTCCACCTTTTGTTTTCTTTCCATTTCTCTACGTTCGTTCAAAACACTGTCATCGAGTCTCCCATATTTCTTCACGAATCCCAACGTGGACAAGACACCAGATTACTGAAGCCATACAACATACGACCCGTGATTTTCTTCTCTCTTCTCTCTTCGAGCAAAGGCTCAAGAATGTGGCTATGGACAGCGCTACGATGGATCCCCTTTATTTTTGATGACGGCAATAAACACCTCCACGAGGAAGGGGGAGGTGGAGAAAGTAAAAACAAAACAGGGGATTCATCAGCTAGAGACGGTATTTATGTGTAAGCGATACTCACAAGACTAAGCTGGGTAACTCAATAGGAAAATGGGCAGGTTTTAGGGCCGCTGACATTAAGAAAATAACACTAATACAAGACACATGTGGGTGCCGGCCGGGACGCATCCCCAGAGGTCCCGGGCAGCTCAAACTGGGGGTCAAAACAGCACTCAAGCCCGGCTCACGATCTTTGCTGTGATCCCAGGTCAGAATCTGGTAATGAAATTTTCTGCCAAGCGGGAGAATCCTTGTGTTCCCGATGCCATGTCGGGAAGGTTTTGTTTTGTTCTACCAGCTCATGGAATCGTTGGTCTTTAAAGTTCTGAGATCTTCACGTTTTTGCCTGGCCCTTTTTTGAGAGGACTAGCCCAGAGAGGTTAGCGACCTACCCACGGCCACGCAGTGAATCCGTAGCAGAAGCAAGATCAGCATCTAGATATGAAGAACTCTTTTGCAGTCGGTGTCGCCAAAGAAATAAGACGGACGACACGTTCTTGGTTTGGGTAGCATTCTGCTTCCCAGAGATTGTTATGAGGGTACATTCTTATGTGTCGAAGTGCCATGCAATCGACCAAGACCACACAAAACAATAAAAATATCATGGGGGGTGGGGGCAATGTCTAGCTGGATCAGTCGGTTCAACATCCAAGTCTTGGTTTCAACTCAGGTCATGATCTTACCGTTTGTGAGTTCCAGCCTACCTTGGGCTCCGCCTTGACTGCCTGCCTGGGACTCTCTCTCTCTGCCCCTTCCCCGCTCACACGCGCACATGCTCTCTCCCTCTCTCTCAACCTAAATGAAGAAAAACTTTAAAAGTTTGTATTACATGGGATTACCCAGCCTGTGATTCACTGCCTCCTTTTTGAAGTCTTTTCTCTTTATTTGGCTCACTTGGGGCGGTCTGAGTTCGAAGGTGGCCAATCAGAGAGACTCCTTCTAGCCCCCCAATCCCAGCTTGCCTCCTCTGCCCTTTTCAGTCTCCTCTTTCTATCCGACTCCTGGTTCGTTTCCTTCGCTGAAATTACCTTGTCTGTTCATCTGGTTATAGGTATTCTGCCTGGCAAGAAACACCCCACCCTGGCTAGTCCCCTCTACCACGTTGGAAGGCCTTTGAAGACAGATATATTTATATCTTCCACAGTGCTTGGGAGTGTATCTTACCCATGTTGGTTCTAAAATTTAATTGAGACAGGCACAAAGATCAAGAGATTTTTGGAGCCCATCCAAAACCGAAAGTCGACGCGGGCATGCATTTAAAGAAAGCGTTTGCACGGTAACTAGTTAATATATTTGGGGTCGCTCTTTTTTTTTTTTTCTTTTTTTTTCTGGACTTGAACTTGGGCACAGCCAAAGCACTGTGTGGAACAAAGATATCTTGGACCAAGTTCTTGTTTGCGTCTCCAGAACAGCTACTCCCAGCTGGCTTTATTTAAGTGATCGTAGGATAAAATTTCATCCCGATCTTCAGCGAACGTGATGAAAGATCGCTTCATCTCTTGTTCCGGGGCTGGTGCTCAGAGGTCCCTTAGAGTCCGAGGAGGGACATAAGACACTGAGGGCCCCATCGCCCCTGGTGGAGAGCCCCACCCTGAGGCAGCCTGGAGCTGACCCTGACGGCCAGTGGAGAGCAGCGAACAGTATCTTTGTAATCACACAGACCTGAGTTCCAATCATAGCTCTCTTATTCATAGAGCAGGTAACCTTAGGCCATTGGACCTCAGTTTTCTCACCGACAAATGGGGCTAATACATCACTTGCATGGTTCATCAAAGGGGTAAATATGTATGGAGTGCCTGGAACGAAGTAGACGCATGACGAAGGATAGTCCTCGCTACTCTTATCGCCGCTGTTACTTCTCCACGCTGTCCCTTGTAGTTAAAATCCAAGCCTACCTCTCTGCCTACAGGCCCCATAGAGCCAGAGCTCTGTCCTGCCTCAGGGCTTTTGCACTTGCTGCGCCTTCTACTTGGAACCCTAGTCCCGCCCCCAAAGCCCGCAGCGCGACTCGTTCTTGGTTTATCATCTCAGTTCGTCAACTCAAATGTCACTTTTCAGAGAGGTCGCTCCGAAGAAGTCCTCATCGGAAGGAAGCCCACGCCGAGTCCTTTCCGATCGTCACCCGCCTCGCATTCTTTACGCGCTCCCCGTCCTCTGCGACCGCCCCGCTTACTTATTCCCCACCGGCGCCCACGGTCCGGGAACTCCCTGAGAGGCAGAACCCCACCTTCTTCCCTCACTGCCGCCTCTCAAGCACCCCGCATATAGTAGGGGCCCAATAAATACCTGTTGAATGACAACCTATCTAAACAAAGCACAGAAAGAACCCCCCGCCCCCAGAACGGCCAATAGTATCTGAGGGCAGGTCCACCTACATGGTTGGCAGAGTCCAGTGAAAATGAACGCAGGGCCTCTGATTTAAAGTATTAAGAATGTCAAACAGCGACGGCAGAGCCTAACACCGAGCCCGGAACTCTCCTGAGCAACCGCACAGGGCCGCGCTCCCGAGAAGCTGGCCCCGCCCGAAGGCCCTGGTAAACAGCTGGAGAAACTCTTTCCTGAGGGGCAAAGCTTCTGGAGAGTTCTCAGATCACACCGCGCAGCCCGCCCTGCGGACGGAGTCCGGGCCTGGCCTTTCTCTCCCAGCGATTCCGCTTCCGGCTCTGCCTCCTTACTCTACAAGGCCCGTTCTCAGCGGGTCTCATTCCTGCCCCCAGGCCAACTCTTTGGGGGTTTTCCCTCAGTGTAGGGTCACAGAATGAGGAGGCTGTGAAGGGCGACTCGTTGAGAGAATCGTCACAGCGAGAGAACGAGAGCTCTGAAATCGCCGGGCTGGCGGAGGACGAGGGAAGCCCAGGAGCAGGGCTGCCACGCGCGGCAGTGCAGGTTGCTCACTGCCCAAGGCCTTTCCGAGGAGGCGGGGCGGTAAGAAGTAAAACCCCGCCTATTGCCCGGCAGGGTACCTTATGAAGGGCCACACCCACCCAGGGGGAAGGGCACCGTTCTCTTCGCATAAAGACCCTGTCCACTTGAGCCTCATGCCTGCCTCGAAGGGGTGTCGTGTTCTCATTTGCTCAAAACCACAAAGTTGAGCCACGTCCCTGCCCAAGACTAGAAGAAGGAAGCTTTTGGAGCAGCTGAAAGAACTTAAGAGCGTAACCTAAGGCAAAACCACCCGCCCTCCAGCTACACCCTCTTCTATTCCTAATTCGGGGGGCCGGGCGCCTCCTCGTGCCCAGAGGCAGGTGGAGGCATCAACACCAAAGTCATCGGCCTAGAAGCGCGGTCAGTAACGGAGTGGACAAGAGACCTTCCCCCCGCTGGCCTGGGAAACACTGTACGTGTTCCTTGGGAGCTGGCACGGGCCCCAGGGGTGGCACTTTGTGGGGGCGTGCGTGGAGGCGGGGTTGGGAGGAAGAAGGAGAGAGAGAGAGAGAGCGTGGGTGCAGATGGAGATGGAGGCCCGACTTCTTCTGGGCCGTTGGCAGGGTGGGAGCCAGCCCTTGGCCCTGACACTTGCCTTTGTGTGGCTTCGAAGGATTCTCTAAGCCCCAGAGCCCTCGCTGGAAGAAATCTGTGCTCTCTTCTTTGCTGGGACCCCTGCGGGGACTAGGCACAAAGAGAAAGAGGTTCCCGCTCTGTTCCCTTCTGGAGACCTGGCTCGGGAACCCTGCAGCCAGTATGGCTGCTGGTGCCCAGGGTGTCACCTCTCAGGGACTCTCGGGATTCCAGGCACCGAAACGGCATGTCTGACTCCCCCGGGGGACCTCGGCGACTCCCATGCAGTGCTCTTGAGGAACTACGACAGCCGTTCTTTCTTTAACTGCCTTTAAAAAAAAAAACAATCCCTGGACTCAAAATGGGACTACTCAGATGACCAGAACTGTGGAGGAAGCAATGTGGACTTTCGTATTTGATTCGATTTTTACGTGTCCGGTTCTGCCAGTTTGCAGTTGAGTACCGAGGCGACGTGGGAACGGGGGAGGGTGCTAGTGTTTGGTCAGCCACCTTGCGTGGCTGGTATCAATCAGTTCTTATGGCCGTCGGCGTCAGGTGGGAAGTGAACCCCTCGTTTTCACAGAGATGGAAACGGAGGCCGAGGAAGAGAGGACACGGATCGAGCGCCTGCTCTCCCGTGGGCAACACGATAGGTCGTCATCTCGTGTGTGAAACAACCTTGGGAGGTGAGTGTTACGAATTCCCATTTCACAGATGAGGAAGCTAGAGTCCTTGGCGGTCAGAAATAGACTCAAGGTGCGCATAACCGAGAAGGGGCGATTCCCGAGATTCCAACCCAAGGACCAGGTTCTATTGCGTCTCGTCTGCTTCCCTCTCAAAGGGAGGGGACCGCCAAGGGGACATTCTGGGCTAATCCACTGTGGTCCGGAGTCCGTGCTGAAACGTAGGAACCTTTCCCCCTGCTCTGGATAAAGGCGTACGTGGGAAGGAAGTTCTTCGTTTGTGTGTTTCAAAAGTCAAGTGGGGGGCCCTTGCAGCCGCCATCTGGGTGGGAAGAGCCTCCCGCGCCAGCCGCGGCAACGAGAACGGGACAAAGCCACCAAGTCAATGGCAGCCATGCTCCCCACTCCCTCTAAACCCACACGCGGCCGAGCCTTGAGATTTACGGCTGCCAGGGGCTTCGCCTTGGACCGAAACCAGCCCGGCATCAGGATCCAGGCCTCAAAAGCTAAACCCTCAGATGGGGAAAACATCCTGCCCTTTACATGTCCGTTCCTTCTCTCGGTTTTATTAACCAGAAGGCTGAGATCTGAATACGGGTTTGCAATCCCAGTTACCAGCTGGGGGAATCACAGAGCAAAGCCGTTTCTCCTGGAACCAGCCTGGAGACCACACCAAGCCACCAGATGGGCAGTAAAATCTTTTAAACAGCTGCCGTCTACGGCTCTGTTACTACTGGAATTGTACGTTTATTTTATGGGGATCGTGGGCATGCCGGGCCCTTCAGATAGAAAATTGAAAATGCCGTGTTGCCAAGGGTGGCTCGTCTTTCCAGCGTCTTGGGGCTGTGACTGCTTCTTGGAGTTCAGTTTGGGGGACCCGAGGCTCTTCTCTCTTCCAGGGCTGGGGAACGTGAACCCTTCCCAGCGAGAGAGAATCAAATAGCAATGATCGCATCCACTGATGGGACACATGCCATGTAGTTTGCAGGCACGATCTCTCTTCATCCTCGCGGCAACCCCATTAAGTCAGGCACTCCTGGGGTGCCCGGGTAGCTCAGTGGGTGAAGCATCCGACTTCGGCTCAGGGCATGATCTTACAGTTCGTGGGTTCGAGCCCCACGTTGGGCTCTGTGCTGACAGCTCAGAGCCTGGAGCCTGCTTCGGATTCTGGGTCTCCTTCTTTCTCTGCCCCTCCCCATTCGCACTCCGTCTCTCTCTCTCTATCTCAAAAATAAATAAACACTAAAAAAAAAAAAAAGTAAAAAAAAAATTGTAAGGCACTCCTATTTGGGCCTTTCAATGGATGGGTACTTTGAGGCACAGAGATTAAGGATTTTCCCAGAATCCCCCGGGGATGGGATTCAAACCAAGTGGCCACTAATGGAAGGCCTGGGCCCTCACTCATGAAGATATCCTTCCTACTGAACGACTCCCCTCCACCTCTCGGACAAACCATCGTGGAGAAATCAGCAACCTCAGTGGGGAAAAAAGAGCCCGGGCCTGCTGCCTTCCACCTCCGCATTCCGTGTGCTGCCTCAGTTTCCCCGTCTGTACAACCGGAATGGCAAGACTATCCCTTGAGGGCGTCGTGTGGAGAAGGAACGCGATAATGAATGCGGAACGCTCAGCACAGCGCGTGGGAGACAGTAAGTATCCGATCAATGTCGGCTACCCTCCTGCTTTGTCTTATTGTGATTATAATGTGGAGGGTAGATGACAGTCCCCGGTCCTGTTCCCTCAAGGCCATTTCAGGGCGTGCATCACGCATGTCCTTGGAAGAAAACTCTCTGGGAAAATCCTGCCTGGCTTTGTTTTGAGAAGCCAAACCAGTCCCCTCTGTCTTTCGCCATCATTTGTGGCAAGTTCTTAACATTCAAACCAGATACCATTTAACCTTCCGTCCAACATAGTTTTACCTACTTCAAACCCTTCGGCGCTCGGAGGCCTGGCTTCCTTCAGGCTCAGGCTGTAAATGTTTGACTTTGATTTGAGATACATGACAATAAATTAGGGGACATTTATCAAAGCTGCTTTTTGCATAAATTACTGCGTTATACAAATACACTTAGCAGGATCCTGCGTCTTTGATGTTGGGAGCAGAGATTTATGTGCGATGGAGTTTTTATTTATCTGCCCCGTTCACCTCTACAAGAGCTGGACATAGTTCTCAATTAGTTCCATACTTCTCGAAATGACATGTATCTCTCGCAACCTGAGTGGAGGGAACAAAGACACTTGAGCCCCATCCCAGTGGCCTTTTTAAGGAGAGCAGAAACCTTATCTGATCCGGAGGGACTCTAAAGTCTTTCTCCCGAGAGCTGAGTGGGCGACGTTTAAATTTGTTGCTCTGGAACCTTCCCCGATCATTAAAAAAAAAAAAATTGAATAAAGGAAAGGTCTTTATCTCCTTCTCCTCCTCCTCCTCTTCCTCCTCCTCCACCTCCTCCTCCTCCTCCTCCTCCTCCTTCTTCTTGTCTTTCTCTTGTCTTCTTCTTCTTCATTGTTTATTATTATTTTATTATAAGAGAGCTACTGGAAACACAAACACCTCTCCTCTAAATTCAGGTAGATAAAGGGACACATGCATCGCTCTTGTCCCGGGCTCCTGAATTTCTGAATTTAGCTCAACCGAGGGCATTCCGTAGACATAAAGATCTGTGTGACCTGGTAGAATGGAGCCAAGAACTTTAAATTTCCCTGGCCATTACAAATGTTCGTGCCTCCGCTGCGGTGACTACCCTATGTTGCCTTTCTCTCGGTGTTGAAGAACATTTTTTAAAGACAGTGGTCGCTATTCTTTGATGAAAGATGAGGCCACTGTCAGAGCACAGGGTTGCGGCAGGGAGATGAGGTTCGAGTCCTGGCTCGGGTGAGTTGGCGAGGTTTGGATGGAGCAGGACAGCCCCTTGAGAGTGGTTGCAGCCCCTTGTCAGACAGGGGGCTCAAGGGCTGTTTCTAGTCCCGTTCTGGAATATTGTGCAGGTAACCCTCTGTCCTGCTCGAAAGGCAGGGAGAGTGGGAGAGAGAGCTAGGGTAGGAAAGCCAAGAGTGTGGCCCCGTCAGGGCAGAGGCTCGCAGGCTTGTAGTTCCAGCGCGTGGAGGCATGGCCTGCAGGAACGGGCCGTACCAGCCGCCAGGAATGGGAAACGCCAGGGCCACGGCAGACACAGCCCCGTGGGGGAGCCACCCGAAAGTCAGGGAGGACGCAGCTGCCCCGCTCAGCAGGGGTAAGTTCCCCTCCACCCTCCCCTCGAGCCCGCAAGGAACAGAACCCCCACCTCCCCGTTCACATCTTACAAGCTGACCTTCATTCTCAGGGTGGCCGTGAAGCCCCTGCCGAGTCCAGACAAAGTAAGAAAAATAGCACAACTTACGGGAGGATTTGGCCGAGTGAAAATGAAAGGAAAGGGCGCTCCCGTTGCAAAGGGAGCAGGATGCAGGAGGCAGAAATACGTAGGTGTAATAGTGATTATACAGTCGTGTTTGCGTTCGCCCAACACCTGTTCTGCCCAAGCGCTAATGTGCAGTGTCACCTCACCCACCCCACAACGAGAGCCCCAGTCTGCTGATGAGCAAATCTAGGCTCCAAGTGACGACCTAGCTTTTCCCAGGTCACCCAGCTCATGAGCCGTGGAGCCAGAACACGAACCCAGTCCGACTTGCATACGATTCCTGCTGCCTGCATGCCAGCGGGGCGGGAGAGGCAGCGTGGGCGCTGTATTGGCAGCAGCAAACGTTAGCAGGCACCTGCAGTAAACCGAGCATAGGAAGGCACCCCCAGACCTCTGCGGGGTCGCAGCCCTAAGGACGAGAGATGGCAGAGGTAGGAGTTCCATTCAGGAAGACCGAGAATACCACATTGAAGGGTCTGTGAAAGTTCATGTGTGCCAGAGCCAGAGTCCAAGATTTTACCCCATACCTCTCCGCAGGTGGCCCTCGAATGGCCTCCCTGCAAAGATCTCTGTCTATACCAGTGTCCCCACGTGCTGACCACACAGAGACAGAGATCCAGAAAGGCCCTTCCCGTGTGTCCAGGAATCCGCCCAACCTCGACTACGCCCATTAAGCCCTGGACTCCACGCGACTCTGTCCAACCCTGAATACTCTACGTGGAAGGTGTTCAGCTCAAGGTCACGGCTCAAACTTCTAAGAAATAGCAAGACACTGGGCAGAAATAGCCTCCAATCTCAGCGCCCAACGTGACTGGTGAATGAGGTAGAGACCAGAGGGTCCCTGACAACTTCTTATGCCTTGTGGTGGAAGGAGAGACAAGTCCCGGGCTTTTTCGAATTCTACCCCTCCCCAAAGGAATGATCTGACGTTGGGCCATTTCGCCACCCTCCCCGCACATGCCCATGGTCCATGTCTAGAGATGTCGGACCACACTTCATTGTCACGGGGCTGTCATAAAGATTAAAAGAGCTCCCGGAACAAAGCGAGTCTAGCACGCCGTCTGGCATCCAGTTAGCGCTCAAGTGAAGCTAATTCGAATTCTTCCAAAGGCTCTTCCCACTGGCCTGTGTGGGTTATCCTTTAATGGTGATGAATTGTTTTGATGATGATGAATTTTTAAGTCAATTTTAACTGTAGATTTTAATTTTGGATTTGTTGGGAGTTACTCTGAAGGTAGCATGGAGCTCACGCACACTCTGCAGCCATTTTCCCTATCATTACCATCTCAACAGGAGCAGGTTTCTGGATGCTCCTGGATGGTTCCTTTGCCATGATGAACGAAAACCGATACGTTATCGTTAAGTAGAGTCCATTTTATTCAGATTTTCTCACTTTCCCTCTAAGGTCCTTTTTCTTCTCCTGGATCCCTTCCAGAACCACCTTACATTCAACGACGACGTCTCCTTATTCTCTTCCCGGCTGTGACAGAGAGCCAGAATTTCTTTATTTTTGAAGACAACGATGAGGTCGAGCAGTACCGATTAGGGATCTTTGCAGAATGTTCCTTAGCGGAGATTTTGCTGGTGTGTTCCTCACCGTTAGACTGAAGTAAGGTGTTTCGGAGAGGCAGACCATGGAGGCAAAGAGCCCTTCTCATCCCGTCAGAACAAAGGTACATAGTATCCACATGACTTATCCCTGTTGGTATTGACCTTGGCCACCTGGCTGGAGGTAGTGTTTGCCAGGTTTTCCCACTGTCAAGCTGTTCTCTCTTATTTCCTTTTCCACACTGGCCTCCTTGGAAGGAAGTTACTATGTGCAGCCCCACTTAAGGAAGGGAGAATTATGCCCCCTCCTCGAGGACGGGGTATCTCCAGAAACTACTTTGAATTCCTCTGCACAGACAATTGGTCTCTTCTCCCCTATGGGTTTACTTATCCCATCATTGACTTACACCAGCATGGACAGCTGGATATTCATCTCACCCCTGTAGGTTTTCATCCAATACTGCATTATTTGGCTCGAATGGCTGTAGCTCTGGCCACTGGAAATTCTTTCCGTGGGATCCCATAGCCCTTTGGCATAGTCCTATCATTACGGGTTTGGTTTCTCTGGTTGTACTTTTGTTTTTGTTTTCAGCACTTTCTTGCTTTCTGGCACTACAACGGCTCCAGGCTCATCTTGTACAGCCCGTGCCCCAGTCCTGGAGCCCTAGAGTCCACCATTTCTCCAAGCCCTGGTTCCTTTTATGGGAGAATAATATTAGAAACCAAGATCTGGATGCTAGCTATGGACGTTACGACCGGGACAAGTCTCTGCTCCTCAGAGGCAGAGCCGGGAGATGTGTATGTGTGTGCCAACCCATGTGTTTCCACACGTGCATTAAGACATCTACATGCAACTGTGTCTATATTAACCTGCAAGCGAGTTCGTTCGATGTCTCCAACTCTAACCCATGACCCCATGACTTCTTCCAGCCTCCTCTCCTTACTTATCCACAACCCGCTCCGACTGTGGAAAACCTGACCCATGCCACCTGTCATCCATATACGTAACCATTCCGTATTACAGAGCGCATGCGTAGTGGTTTCAGAATGGCTAACCCATGCCTTTGCAGGAAACATCTCTATCAACCAGAGTCGAATGCTGAGGGACGCGTCTGTGACCAGCGGTCTTGCAATTTCACTCATTCCCGAAGTTACTTAGGTCAGCATCTTCTTCCTCCAACCTTTTCAATGAGATGGTTTCATATGTTTCTGATACGGTGGTAATATTTGTAAATATATTCGTAATAGTCTTAAAGTACTTTTTAAAATTTTATACATTAAGGTTTCATCTGTGTGCTGCAAAGTTCTGTGGGTTTTGATAAATGCATAATATCTTGTATTCACTATCACAGGAGCAAACAGAATAGTTTCACTCATCTAAAAACTTGACTAAAAATCCGTTCAACCCTTACCCCAACCCCACCTTGAACCCCTGGCAATCACTGATCTATTTTTTTAATAAATGCTTACTCACTGTTTTAGTAAAATTTTTAAAGGCATGTAGATTTCTCTTTTTTTGTTTTTTTAATGTTTATTTATCTTTGAAAGAGAGAGAGAGAGAGAGAGAACATGAGCAGGGGAAGGGCAGAGAGAGGAAGACACAGAATCTGAAGCAGGCTCCAGGCTCTGAGCTGTCAGCACAGAGCCCGAAGCAGGGCTTGAACTCACAGACTGTGAGATCATGACCTGAGGTGAAGTCGGCTGCTTAACCGACTGAGCCACCCAGGCGCCCCTAACATTTATTCAATTTTGAGAGACAGAGTGAGACAGAGTGCAAGTTGAGGAGGGGCAGAGAGCCAGGGAGACAGAGGATCTGAAGCAGGCTCCAGGCTCCAAGCTGTCAGCCCAGAGCCGGATGCGGGGCTCAAACCCATGAACCACAAGATCATGACCCGAGCAGCAGTTGGATGCTTAACTGACTGAGCCACCCAGGTGCCCCAATGTTTATTCATTTTTGAGAGAGAGAATGTGCAGGGGAGGAGCAGAGAGCCTGGGGCACAGAGGATCCGAAGTGGGCTCTGGGCTGACAGCAGGCAGCCTGACGCGGGGACTGAACTCATGAACCGTGAGATCATGACCTGAGCTGAAGCAGATCACTCAACCAACTGAGCCCCCCCATCACAGATTTTATTGGCTTTACAGCTTTGCCTTTTCCAGAATGTCATATAATCAGAATCATACAGTAGGTAGCTTTTTTCAGATTTGCTTCTTACCCTTCACAGTACATTTAAGACTCATCCATACCTTTTCATGGCTCAATAGCTCATTTATTTTTTTCTTTCTTTCTTTTTTTTTTTAAATTTATTCATTTTTGAGAGACAGAGTCAGAGCGTGAGTGGGAGAGGGGCAGAGACAGAGAGAAAGGGAGACACAGAATCTGAAGCAGGCTCCCGACTCTGAGCCATCCTCACAGAGCCCGATGGGGGGCTCAAACTCATGAACCATGAGATCATGGTCTGAGCCAAAGTCGGACACTTAACCGACTGAGCCACCCAGGCGCCCTTTTAGTTCATTTATTTTTACAGCTGATTAATATTCTATTGTGTGGAGGTACCACCGTTTGTCGATTCATTGACGTGTTGATGGGCGTCTTGGCTGCTTCCGTTTTTGCTAACTGTGAACAAAGCTGCAGGCTTCTGTGTAGATGTATGTGCTTCCAGCTCAGTTGGGTCAATACCTAAGGATTCTGCTGACGCACTGTATGGTGAAAACACATCTAGTTTTGTAAGAAGAATCCACCTTCTAAAGTGACTGTAGCATTTCACATTCCTGGCAGCCAAGAATGAGAGTTCCGGTTGCTAGCATCCAGCCAGCTGTTGGGACTGTCCGCTCTTTTAGATTTTAGTTACTCTACATAGAGTGGATTCTCGTTGTATTTTAATTTGCAGTTCCTTAGTAACAAAGGATGTTGAGCATCTTTTCACAGGCTTACTTGTCATTCGTGTATCTTTCTGGTGAAGTATCTGTTTAAATCTTTTGCTCATGTGTAAATAGGGTGATTTATGTTTTCTTCTTGAATTTCCAGAGTTTTTGTATTATATATATAATATATAATATATATACATATACATATATATGTACAGCTGTACATATACATATGTATATGTATGTATATATGTACATGTATATACATATATGTATAGTTGTACACATGTACATACACATACGTATATGTGTGTATATATACTATATACATATACATATATATGTACAGCTATTACATGCATGCTATTACATACATAGCACATATATGTATATGTATATATATATGTGTGTGTATATATGCGTATATGTGTATATATATGTGTGTATATATATATATATCTTTTGTGTGTCTTGGCATACTTTCTGGGGCAACATGGATAGAGTTCCAATGCCCCAACCTCACACACATGGGTTCAGAGAAGTAAGACAGGACAGACCCCCGTTGTGACCGGAAGATACTTAGCTGCCTCTCTGGGTCCCCCGGCAAACTTGGTACGTACCTCATGAGATCGTGTGTGGTTGGGAACTCCCCTCCTCGCCTCCACAGCTGAATCGGAACAATTTCAGAGCAACACGTCCAAAGACTAACGTTTGAAGCTGCAAGGATCCTTCAAGAGAATTTGGTTCGTTTTACAGACGAATGAGTGAGATTCAGATCCTAGGCGTTGCTAGGTGTTCCACCAGGAAGGGGTAAACAGAGGGTGATATATTTAGTATTCAACACAGCTACACTTCTTAATTCCTTGCCACTCAAAACGCGACAACAGCATCACAGGGGCGCACCTTACAAACACGGCTGTTCGGAACCTACCCTTTAGCAAGATCTTCCAGTCGACGTAAACGTTCGTTGAATTTTAGGAACACCGTCTTCATTCGGTCGTTTAGCAGATCAGGTTCTGAGCAGCTACCAAGTGGCAGGCACCGTGGGAAGCACGGAGCGTTCACCACGGATGAAGAGCGCCCGCTCTCAAGGAGTTAGTCTCGAGTGGACACTCATGTCCTCAAACTGCCACACGAGTAATTGGCTGATGACCTTGCGACTGTGACTTATGGCATGAAGAAGGAGCATATTTGAGGATCAGAGACCTAAAGTCTGGGGTAGGATTGAGCTGGGGTGAAGGCGGATCACGAGGAAGAGAATGAAGCTGCCGAGGATCCCGAACTTTCTCGATCTAGGCATCCCGCGGAGACTTTCAGGGCACTGACGGTCCGCGGAGCGCTGCCCTGGGCGTTATGTGACCCACCCAAGGCCCCACAGCACGTCGGAGCGGGAGACTCGATCCAGCTCTCCCGCTGCCCCGGACTCAGCCCTGTCCGCCGCCCGCCCCGTTGCCAGCCTGTCCTGGTCCCCGGGAGTCCCCCAGGACGACACAGAGAACGGCGGCCCTGGGCATCAGGTTGGCCGCCAGCCAGGCTGGACACACATGCAAGTTATTTTCATGGGGCAGCAAATTCTGGAAAATATGTGGTTTAGAAGCAACATAATTATGATCCTCTAAAATTAGGCTCATAGTCTAAACAACCCCAAGTCTTCCTTCTGCAAAAAAACAAACAATCCCAGGCAGGAAGCCCGGCGGCGATGCGTGTCACGTTGGCCAACAGGCCTGCTGGTCTCCCCGCTGAGCTAAAAAGGCAAACAGCATGCAAAAATGTAAATATTATATTATTTTTCAAATACCACCTATTCCATTCTCACCCCAGCTGGCTCTGCCTGTCCACCCCGGCGCCCTCCGGACACCCCGCCCCGCCACTCTTGGGCCGCCAAACACACAGATGTATTTTTTCAGGAGCCATTATCTAAACTATTGATGTAATAAGGCCCCGGTAGATGAAATTCACTTAATAACCACGCTTCGTTATTTATTGTGAACCTGCGCGCATTCTCGATTCCATTTTCCAGCGAAATATAAGTGCAGCTTTCATCATGAGCGCCTGAATTTATGGCAAACAGACCGAGTGACATGAAGAAAGCCACACAATCCCTTCATTCAGTCTTTAATAAGGAAGCCAAGGAAAAATTATCCTAGCTGGTTTGCGGGTGACAGCACAAGAACTTTCTGGAGTCAGAAAGTTAGCACCGCGCCTCCTGTCAGCCCATTAAAAAGCAGAGCTGGCGTGGCACGATATTAGAACCATGTGTGAGAAGGAATTTCTCCTCTGGTAAGACATTCCAAATACTGTCTCCGAGCCAAAGACTTTGGTGTTAGACTAATTTAAGCAGCATGTTGAAATCAGCGCTCAGAACTTTGATCATAAGGAGATCGTTTGTTACAAATTGAACTAACCCAGTCTCTATTTCTGGCGGATCAGAACTCTGGATTTGTTGAATTAAATGCCTCATTTAGTACCGTTTGCACATGAAAAGGAATACGGCGCTCAGGAATCTGATAGTGAATTTTTCACCTAACCAACAGGTCTACTTTTTTATTACTTTTAAACCTAATCCGTACTCGGTCCACACTGTTCCTAATAACCCTAGGGCCGTACGCAGTGAAGTTTTAAATCAACTCTCATGTTATTGGGGGTTGCGGGGGGTGGAAGGGCGGTGGAAGGGCGGCAGGGGGTTTGCTGAGCCATCCTTGAATTATCAAACCATGTAATAAAGAACACATTGGAACCCGGGACCAAAATAAAAGGAAAAAAAAAAAGAGAGAGAGAGAGAGAGAGAGAAAGAAAAATAAATGAGCCCACAGTTGTTATTTACTATCTAAATAACCCAGTTTCCTTTCATGACAAATGCGAGCTGAAATAGCAAAATGATTTTTGCAGACCTATGATTTTTGTGACGTTGCCTGTCTGGTCCGGCAGAAACTAGAAGGGAGAGGTGAAAAGGGCACGAAATAGACCGTTTCCACATGTGGCTGTACTTTCTTTTCATTTTTGAAGTTATAATATCTTTAACTGTAGATAATGATATTATAAACTGTCATTTAGTGCATTTTAAGTATATTACATACATGAAACAAAGGTCTAGAAGGAGCGGCAGCTGAAATCTTAACAAAAACACGGTGCCTCCCGTCCACCAAGCGCGAAGCAGGTACTGGGATTGCTAAGGACGCCGCGGAGCAGATAATCACAAACACAGACTGCGAAGGGGACTCCCGGGCGTAAATTGTGGTCCCGGCCAAGGCTGGGCAACGATGATTTGATAGTAATTAACTGTTAATTATTAACACTCGGGGGGCAACCAGCTACCCCACGGTCCGGTTTTACTTTTACCTTCTTTGGTTCATCTGTAACTTTGTTTCCCATAATTTACCTCCTGTTGGTACAGAGGTAGGGGGAGGGCATTTGGGACCCATCTCTGGTCCAGCTACTAAAACAGCTCTGACCTGTCCTCCACTGAGAAGAAAGAGAAAACAAAAGGCAAGGAAAAAAGAAAAGGGAAAGGGAAGGGAAGGAAAGGGAAGGGGAGGGGAGGGGAGAAGGAGAGGGGAGGGGAGAGGAGAGGAGAGGAGAAGAGAAGAGAAAAAAGAAGAGAAGAGAAGACAGGAAAAGAAAGAGGAAAAGAAAAGGAAAGAAAAGAGAAGAGAAAAGAAGAGAAAAGAAAAGAAGAGAAAAGAAAAGAAAAGGAAAAGAAAAGAAAAAAAGAAATAGCACTTGTATTTAAGGAAGATGATTTTCCTAAGCCCTGTGCACAGTTAATCCCTAAACACCCTCACCTGCAGGCTTAAAACTCCTCCTGAATGAGGATTGCCTTCATTTAAAAGGAAAATAATTAGTCAATTAATTATTTTTTTAATGTCACTGCTATCGTGTGCCAGAAAAAAAATCAACAGATGATTCCTTAGTTTTATTGGCGTGAAGATGAGGTTGATTTCTCCCCGCTTTGGAGGCAGAAAATGGTTACGAAACAGATAACGCTAATAAATGTTTTATTGGTGAAAAAAAGAAAGATCAAATCTTTAATGAAATCAGGATGGGCTCGGAGATGAACTCCGCCTGAACTCCCCAGGATTCATGGAACTTCAATTAAAACAATTTCAGAAGGGCAGCTGACAGCAAGGGGCCTGGGAGTATAATTAAAATTGAGCAATATTTTAGCACCGGGTTTTCTAGCCAGATCCTAACACTGTGTGGTAGCCCAGGGGAGGAGGGCAGTGGGGGTGAGGGGGTCCGTGAGGAGGGGCGAGGGTCCTGGGCATCGCAGGTAAGAAAGCCCACAGATGCCCAAATCCCAGGCATCAGCTAATAGTGTGTGATTTTCGACCCACCGTTTTCACCTCTCTCCACGTGGTTGTACAACACTGGCGTCTTGGGCCGGAGACCAGGGCTCTCGACCTGAAGACAGCCTTTCCACAAGTCACGCACAAGGACTACAGCCAGATCATTCAGGCCGCGCCACGGTGCGGGGAAAAGCGTAGCCCCTGAAGCCGGCCTGCCTGGTTCGCATCTCGCTTCTCCTTGTCCGTGCTGCGTGACCTTGGGCACGTCACTGAACCTCTCTGGGCCTCGTTTTCCCGGCGGCGAAATGGGACGGGGCCGGCGCCGAGCTCTCGTTGCCGTCGAGACGCTTAAACAAGACACTCCGCGTCAAGCGCTTCGCGCGATCCCTGGCACCAGCTAGCACCCAATAACTGGGAGCGGATAGTGTTGTTTACCGGGGCCGAAAATTAGAAAAGTTGACTCCAGAAATCCAGCCTCTCTCTTTTTAAGAGGCAAAGCCTTCCCCCAGATGCGGGCACTGGCACCAGCGCAGTGCAGACAAAACAGAAGAGAAATGGGGGTCTGGGGGGCAGGGGGGGTGGGACGGGCCTTTGCACAGAGAACACTGGGGCTTCCGGAAAGCTGGGGTTCGCCTCTTACGGAGACCTGGCGAGGCAGGTGTGCAGCTGAGGCGCGAGAGAGACTCTGCGTCAGTCTGTCTTCAGGCAAGAGTCAAAGGAAGCAAGAGAAGAGAGAAGAGGAGCTGGAAAGAAGGAAGGAGGGAAGGAGGGCAGAGAGGGAGGGAAGGAGGGGGTGAGAAGGAAGGAGGGAGCTTCCATCTGTGACACTCTCTGGCCCCAAGTTGACTTCATTGCCTTAGATCCCATGAGAGCAGGTTCCCTGCCTCAGCCCTCTCTCTGATTTCTCTTTCTTGGCCACCCAAAGAGCTCTCTCTACCACTCTGGGTAGCCACATTACACGTCACAGAAGGGTTTCCCATAGCATGACCAAGGACAAGCCATGGTCACAGACACCCTTCTACTAATGGCCAAACCCAACGGTCAGCAACCGCCCTTCTCTCTGCCCAGGCTCTGGCTGCTCGCGGATCCAGAAATTGCATTCCAGATCCCAACAGCCTCCCGGAGAGCTCGTCTCTCTGCTCTACTGAGTGCGGGGTCCTGACTCGGCAGTTCCCTGAAGGTTTCCGGCCCCTTGAGGTAGGGAGCTCCACGTTGGCTTTTGGGGAACTACTAGCTCATGATTTTAAGTCGTCGACTTTCCAGTGGCATAGAGAATCCCAACCTGCGAATAATAGAAAAAAAAATTAATTACATATCCTTCGGACCGCCTTCTGTGATTTTTTTTAATAGCTGCTGCAGCAGAATTACTGTCCAAATTTTATTGGGTCCAGGTTATTAAAATGACTTCTAATTCCCTGAGAACACAGTGATAGACAGCCGGGCAGCAAAGCTGAGGCACCGAGATGTTTTTCCTTTCTTTCTTTCTTTCTTTCTTTCTTTCTTTCTTTCTTTCTTTCTTTCTTTCTTTCTTTCTTTTTTTTCTTTCTTTCCTTCCTTCCTTCCTTCCTTCCTTCCTTCCTTCCTTCCTTCCATCCTTCCTTCCTTCCTTCCTTCCTTCCTTCCTTCCTTCCTTCCATCCTTCCTTCCTTCCTTCCTTCCTTCCTTCCTTCCTTCCTTCCTTCTCTTTCTTTCTTTCTTTCTTTCTTTTCTTTCTTTCTTTCTTTCTTCCTTCCTTCCTTCCTTCCTTCCTTCCTTCCTTCCTTCCTTTCTTTCTTTCTTGCTTTCTTTCTTTCTTTCTTTCTTTCTTTCTTTCTTTCTTTCTTTCTTTCTTTTCCTAACTTCCTTCAGATAAGCCACACGCAGATAACTAAGAATTGACTGTTTGCATTTCCAATTAATCCATTTCCTCTGGTGTCTGGCAGTTACTCCGAGACTTCTCCTGGTTTACAGTACAGACCGACACTCTTTTAATATTCCAGATCCATTAGACTCTTTTCTTTTCCCTCATGAACAAAGGAGAAATGTTTTTGTGCAACTTTATGGAAGCCATCAATCTCCCTGAGACGCTTGCTACGCTCAACAGAATCCGAGTTATAACTTATGCAAAACAGAAGACGGGCAGCGTGGGGGGAAACCCCGCTTTCTTTGAGCAGTAGCGATGCATTAAAGAAAACATGCATTTCTGGTGAAATTCACGTCGGTAAATGGATTTCCCCTCTGAAACATTGTTTTTCACTAAGAGAAGCTTTTAATCCCCTTAAGTTCCATTCTAATCTGCCTGGGAAGTGCTCGTCTCAGGAATATAACAGTGATGATATAACAGATTTAATTTATTAGAACGAGACAGCAGCCAGCCAGCAGAGTGTACAAGAGTGCACGCCCGCCGGCTGCGTGGGGCTGTCGTTCCTAGGTGGAGAAAGCTTGGCCCGTCTCCTCCCGAGTCCAGCCCTACCGCACCACTGAATGCCCGAGTTCAGATCTCAGCTCCCCTGGCTTTCTCGGGAGCGAGCGCCCCACCTGCATGGAAAAAGCCATCCGCCAAAGGCCACAGCAAGACTGAGGAAGGCAGGCCAACCCTCTGGAGAAATCGCTTACCCTATTGGGACCAATGCCCTAAAGCCTGGCCAAGGGTCTCGGCGAGCCATTCATCTCCCAATGCCTAGTCTGCTGGGCCACCTTGGGTAACAGACAGCCCTGATGAGCCAAGACTCAGAAGGACAGGAGATGTGAAGGCCAGTATTACCGCAGCTGACTCCATTCCCAACCAAGACAGGGAAGAAAATAATAATACGAAAGTCGACAAGCCTTGCT
Source organism: Paguma larvata (assembly GCA_030068075.1). Taxonomy (NCBI): domain Eukaryota; kingdom Metazoa; phylum Chordata; class Mammalia; order Carnivora; family Viverridae; genus Paguma; species Paguma larvata. Next base: position 31,929,275 of record CM057841.1, on the reverse strand, counting down.
CAGTCCAAATTCTGCCGGATCTGGGAAGGCAGCAGGGAACTAATTCTGGTGGCTTGGCCTGCTCCGTTCTCCAGCCCAGCCGGTTGAACCGGGACAGCTCAAGACATGGGATGGCCCAACCAGTCCGATGGCCCCAGGTACGTCCACACACCCCTCCGTTTCCTCTTGCTCTGAACAGAAAGCTGCTCATTCATTCTCTCTGGCCCCCCTTATCAATGTTTTCATGAGCCAGAGACTCACGGAGATCATGCTCTTCTGGCCCCACGAGGGTGCGAATGTTCAGCACAGGACTTCGGTGTCATTTGCCAAGTTGGCCCCTTTGTTGTCATGCACGGTACGACACCCTCACAGTCAAGGACATGGCATCCAGAACCAGGAAGTCTTAGGTTCAAATCCCCACTCCAGCATCTATACAGTAGGAGACTCCCTTTAAGGGATTCAGCCTTGGGGAGTGGCTGTCTTCTCCTCTGTAGAATCACTCCCGCTTTACAGACGGGAAGACAGATGTGGCAAGGTGAGGGGGTTTCATCAAACGACCAAGCCTCAGAGAGCAGTAGGAGCCTCCGAGACAGGCCTCCTCCCAAACTTCCCTCGAGTTAGATTTTCCGGAAAGTATGATCCCGAGTCTCGCTGATGGAGAAGAGAGTAATACAAAACCACGTGCACACGACCCCCGTGGACCCAGGACATACCCCATCCCGCGGCAAGTGTGTGCTTCGTAAGAAACCATATCCCACGCTCAGTGGGAGCCAGGCTCTGCCGTCTTCAGACGATAAGAAGGAGGTCAGGAAAGAGGAGAGACGGGCGGGGGGGGGGGCGGGGCGTGACGCTTATTAAAAGCACTTGCTTGCAAGCTGTGTTCGAGCCCACATGGTGCCCGAACCCGGGAACCCGCCCTCAGCAGGGGTCAGGGCCCCGTCCTGACAGGCGTGAGCTGGGGAGTCTGGGCCGAAGATGGATGGGGGCGCCAGACACGCCCGTGACAGCGGTAATCCACACGACCCAGGAGCGCAGGCTGGGATTTTGGCCACTTCCCCGCGATTTTATGGGCCCGAAGTCGGGGGAGGGAATTTTCATCATTTCAGACATAAATAACTCCACGAACAGTGTGGCGATCGGACACCTCAAAATTAACCGCTCCGCGCGGCACAAAGCCCTCAGCTGGGCTGGATTTACTTCTCAGCTGCGGAGCCGTCTGATGTCAGCCAAGGTTCCAAGGGGTGCTGAAACGAGCCTGGGGGCGCCTGGGTGGCTCAGTTGGTTAAGTGTCTGACTTTGGCTCGGGTCACGATCTTGCGGTTCATGAGTTCGAGCCTCCTGTTGGGCTCTGTGCTGTCAGCTCGGAGCCTGGAGCCTGCTTTGGATTCTGTGTCTCCCTCTCTCTCGGTGCCTCCCCGACTTGAGCTCTGTCTCTCTCTCTCTCTCTCTCTCTCTCAAAAATAAATAAACATTAAAAATTTTTTTTAAAAAAATAACAAAATGAAACAAAACGGTCCTGCCACTTCGACCATGGTTCCCTGAAAAGGCCCCTGTCCTGCTCAGAGAGATGTCGGTGTCATGCTTTTTCCTGGCTCAGAGACCAGGGCTGACAGCCCAGCCTCTCTCTCGATGGAGGACACGGAAGCCCTCAGATTCACGCCTTCTCATTTCCCACCATTCAACCCCAAACTTGAACCCCACTCTCCTTCATGCTGCCAGATACACTGGAAGACACGCCCTTCTTCCCACCAGGGGCCGCCTTCTCCTTGGGTCCTGAGTCCTCTCCCCTTCTGAGAGTCTGCCCTTCCAGCCACACCCCTCGCACACATCCACACCCCCCTTTCTGGGATCCTTCTCACCTGTAATCGCAGGGACTCGGTTGTTCTTAGATCAAAAAACCAAACCAAAGCCTCTACCTCAATCCTTCCCCTTCGCGCAGCCAACTGCAGCCTGGTTTTCCAGTCCCCATCTCGGCAACCCACCTCGCATGCGTTTCCTCCAAGCCCTGCCTCTGCTACTTCAGCCAGGCCCAACTTGACCCCATCGCCACTTGTCCCAAACCTGATCTCAAGTTTACCAACGATGCCGTGTTGTCAAATGCAAACACATCTTCTTCTCTTGCTTGACTTCTCAGCTGGCCCCTCGGGCCCCCCCTTAATCATTCGCTTCTCTGGGCAGTTTCTGCTTCTCAGCCCTCTCCTCTTGCGGCTGTTGCCCTTCCATTTTTCCTCAACCCTCCTTCGTCCCCCAACCTCTAGAAGTAGGGGTGGCCCTGGGTTCAGTCCTCTGTCTTTTCTCGGCTTTCTTCATTCCTCTTCCCGTGAGCCCATTCATTTCTGGGTGTTTAAATACCATCTATGTATTGCTGACTTTCGAAATTATAGCCCCCCCCAGAAGGTTCTCTGAGCTTCGACTCGTGAATCCGGACGCCTCCTTGACATCTCCACCTGGGCATCTAAAAGGCACCTCACCCATGTCGAAGATGTCCAAAGTCATCGAGATTTAATAAAATGCAAATCAAAGCAAACCGAGATGTTTTTCACCAGTTTGGCAAAAAGCGACCAAAACATTTGAAAACACACTGTGGAGAGAGAGTTGAGGGAACAGGTGCCTTTGTAAATTGGGGGGGGGGAATATAAATTGGTATGATCCCTCTTAGGACAAATTGTCAATATATTTCAAGAGGAACAACACCCATCGTCTTTGATCTAGGAATTCTACTTTGAGAAGTTTATACATAAGTACATTGTATACATTACAATTAACATATCTATTATATACAGTCTGTATAATATATTTAATACGTGTATGTATTTCTATTCATATTTTTCCAACGGATATTTTTCCAATGGATGGAGTCACCCATCTGCAAATGGGTCTCAGAACGCTCAGGAAACCATCTAACACCCGCAGTAAGAGACCGGCTGCGTTAGCGAAAGAAATTCACGGTGGGATACAAGACAACTCTCATTAGAATGAAAGAAATCTTCACAAGCAAATACAGAAGAATCTGCAAGGCATGAAGCCGAATGGAAAAAAAAATGGAGAAGCTGAACCTTGGGTACAAATTCTGTTATGGGCATTGAAAAAAAAAAAGGGGTAATAGAGACAGAGCCTTACACTCATGCTTACATAAATACAAAATCTTCCCCAGGAAGGGGCCACAAGAAACTCGTAATGGGGATTGCCTTTGGGGCAGGGGAACCAGGAGGCCAGTGTCTAAGGGATTCAGATCCTTGTGTTCCTTTTGGCACTTGAATTCTTTTTTTTTTTTTTTAACGTGTTCAGTTATTTCATTTCTGATTTTAAAACAAAGTTACTTTTCACATCCCGAGTCCCTCTCTCCTTTCTGTTCTCAGTGGAAATGCCACCTGTTCACCAAGCCCTTCCTGGGCCACCCTATCAGTGCGGGTCCCCCCGATTTTTGCCTCCTCCCTCACCAGAGCGGCTCAGCTTTTAACTCCTTTAAATACTGGGGCTCTGAGGGAGATTCAGTTCCAAAACAGGCCTCCGCTCACCTTACCAGAAAGGCTTCGCTGTGCGCCCTGTCTGAATAATGCCCTCGGCGCCGTCACTCCGTCATCCGTGTCCTGCTTCTTTCTAATGCAATTATCGCCACCCGACACATTATGTCCCTTCTTATTTGCTTATAATTGGTTTTCCCGCGCTAAAATGTCAGGTCCGGAAGAGCAGGAATCTGGCCCGTTTTGCCCACAGCTCTATCTTGTGGCTAGAGCCGTCCCTGGCATCACGGATGTGCAAGCAATGTTTGCTGAGGGCACGGATGGAACTTCTGCTAAGAGGAAACAAGGAAACAAAAAGGTGTTTACAAGCTCCCGATCTAGGAGGAAAAAAAAAAAATCTAAGGCCGTGAGCTTAGCGCTGGGTCTGTAGTCCAGTTAGACCATCACCAGAGCCCCCATCCACTTTGCGTTGACACTGGTCTGCTGAGCCAAGGGCCCGGGGAAGCACTCCATAGCCCCAGGTGGCAGGAAGTGAGGAGGACAGATGGACAGAGTGGCTGTACAGGACAAACCCAGAAGCGTGCAGGGGAAGAAACAAAGGCACGGCCCACAGCGGTTAAGGGAGCCTTCAGCAGACCCCAAGAGGAGGCCCCTTCCTACTCGGCACCCCCCGGCTCAGGGAAAGTTGGGGTTGGAGAGAGAAGAGGAACCAGAGATGTCAAGGGAAGTCCTGGGGCCTTCGTGTCACCCTGACGGCTCTGAGTCCCAGCTTCCGAAGGGTGACATACAAGGTGTCAGAGGCGGCCAAGGGAAGGGGCGAGTGAGTCACCACGTTACGTAAACCCTCAGCGATCTGGCCAAAGGCAGGAAAACCATGAGTCAGCAGGTCGCTCACTGGCAATCAGTGAGTACGTGGATGGTTCTGGGCAGCAGGCGGCCAGCAGAGCCGCCCGGGGAGTGTGCCAGGGACCCCCGGCCCAGCCTGTCTCCGGAAGCAGCAGCCTTTGCTGGGGGGCAGGCTTGGGGGGAGGGGGGTAACCTGCTGGCCAACGACTCTCCCTGACTTCAGAAAAAAACCTGCGTTCTCCGCCCCGGAGCTCTGGCGCCTGCGCGGATCCTGCCAGGGCCTCTCGGACCCTCAGGAAACCTCCTGTTTTCTAAATTGTACTTTTATTCTCAGCAAGCCCTGAGGCTACGTGGTTCAAAGTTGACATTAAAAAATCCTTCGTAATTGGTTCGTTTGAACGGTGCCCTCTGCACCGTCATCAAGGCGGAATGTGTTCATTAGCCACCGTTCACACAAAATCCGGGCTGGAAAATGTCAATCATTGCCGTGCTTCAAAAAAAAAAAAAAAAAAAAAAATTTCTCCAGGCTTCCTTGAGCCCAACCAACACCAACAGGAAGAAATCCAGGGAGAGATGAGTTTGGTGCAGCATCTTCTAAGCCAAGGGTTCTTCACCTTGGGTGCTCTTGCCTTTTGGGACCGGATAATTCTTTGGTGTGGGGAGGGGGGAGCATCCCGTGCGTTGCCGCCTGCTTATAGCACCATCCTTGGCCTCTACCCACTAAAAGCCAAAAACGCTCCTCTATTTATGACACCAAAACTGTCCCCAGGCATTGCCAAATGTCCCCCGCTGGGGGAGGGGGCCAAATCGCCCCAGATATAAGAACCACTTTTCTAAGCTTCTATCCATTCGGACAGCTGAAATTGGGAAGAGAAATTCATCAATTCAGAAAAAACAAACAAACACACAAACAACAGCATTTTTCTAAGTGTCTCCTCTGTGCTAGGGCTCTCAGCCGGCATTAGATATGGTCCAAAGAGCCAGCGCATCCGTGGCCCCGGGCATCTGTCTTGAAAGAAGGGGGCCCGGACCCTTAGATCCTTCTCCGTGGCCCAGTTTCAAGGGTTAGGTTTTCCCACGAGAGGCGAGGGCAGGGGGAGGTCAGGCTGTTTCCTGAGGAGAGAAGGGCCGGGTGAGTACTGGAGGAACGCTTCCCAAAGGAAGGCCTCAGAGATACTAGGTTTTAGCTCTTCATGTGAGTGGATGTTGCCGGCCTGGACAGCAGCTCCGTGGACCGATGGCAGTGAATCATCTAAGTTTATTACGGAGACGGCTGCGGAGCCGTATGAAGCCCGGCCGACCTTAGCTGACAACACCAGGCTGCGGAGCGGCCACCAATGACGAGGTTCACGTTAATAATTGGCACTGCCACCACCACAAAGCACTCCCCTGCTCCAGGCCTCCAACAGGAAAAATAAAGCAGCAGTCAAGAATAACACAGTAACATTTATCACACCCTCGCGTGAAAGGCGGCCACCATTTTCCCCTCGCTGTGGCCTCGGAGACGGACTGGTGGGCCCAGTGCCCTGTTGCTGAGATGAGCAGACAGATTCGAAGTGGGGAGGGGGCAGCCCAGGCACTTGGGGAAGGGGAGGGGGGTACTGGAGTGGAGGGACAGACAGAGGCTCAGGCACAGGCCGTTCCATTGGGTTACAGGTTCATTCAGGTGATGACAAAATGGCCCCAGGAAGTTGGCAACGGTGAGGTGCACTCTGGGTCCCCCAGAGATTGACACAATACCATGGATAGGCTGTGGGGGGTAAGCAGAGGTCTCCCTGGAGCCGTCAAGGTCCGCCAGTGTGCAACGGGCCAGGAGAACTTGGGAACACCTAACCACCCCCCTCCCTGCCCCGTCAAGGTTGCCTGGGAGTCATTTCAAGCAGACAGATCTAGGAATTGATTGAAACGTCATGACTGGAGAGCTAAGAAGCGGCAAGTCAGCTTAGAGGCACAGTTTCTGGAACATGGCGTGGGCATCCCAGGTGGTACAGAGTTGGTTTGGGGTCATTTGGGGACACGGCTTTCCCTAACACTGAATCGCACAGGGAGAGAGGGGTTCCTTTGCCCTAAAAGGGGTTCCTTTCAGTCCTTCCGATAAGGACAGGTGGAAGTCTTGGCTCAGAGATCGTTTTTAAAAAATTCTTTTTAATGTTTATTTATTTTTGAGAGAGAAAGAAGGGGGAGAGAGGGGAAGAGAGGCAGAGAGAGAGGGAGACACAGGATTCGAAGCAGGCTCCAGGCTCTGAGCTGTCAGCACAGAGCCCCGCGCAGAGCTCACACTCACAAACCGTGAGATCATGACCCGAGCCGAAGTCAGATGCTTAACTGACTGAGCCACCCTGGCGGCCCCCTGCTCAGAGACCTTTAACATGGCTTCCACCTGTGGTCATCTCTCTCTCTTTTTGGCAAAGAATGGACAGATCTTGGGTTCAAGGCTTGGGCCAGCAAAGATATCTGGCCAGAATCTAATGATGCTGACTTTTATTTTTCCTTATAAAGTCAAGCTTATCGAGGCAAAATTTACCTGCAGTAAAACTCACCTTTGGTGAGTTTGGACCAACACACACAGTTTTCTAACCAGCACAATCAAGATATAGAACATTTCCACCACCTAAAAGCTACCCCACGCCCCCTCGAGATCAACCCCCACCCCCACCTCCAACTTTAGCCCCGGATCTGAAACCAGCGATCTGTTTGCTGGTCCTATAGTTTTGGCTTTTCTGGACCGTCACAGAAATGGAATTCCATAGTATGGAGCCTTTGGGCGTTTTCCTTTGTTGTATTTACCTTTAGGTTAGATTTACGAAGTAGCATACTGGCTTTCCATTTAAAGGAGTTCTATAAAGTATTTGTTTTAAATAAATCAACTTTCTAAAAGAGAGATTTGGTTTACAGACAAATGTTAAGTCAACAACGGTGCAAGCGTTGTACGCAGATGGCAAAACTCAGGAGGACTGGATGGGAACTGTCAACACCGGGAAAGGTCGGAGATGTTACCCTCCTTGAAAGTTAACAGGTTCGGCTGCCAGCTTCCTGGACTCTGGGTGAAGACATGAGGCACCTGGGTGAGCAAAAGAAACTTATCACTCACGGTACAGCCTGGAGCCGTTTACAATGGCTCCTTCCGGTTCCAATCCCACAGGGGCTGGGCACGTGAGCGAGATGGATTCTTGTCCACGTGGGGAGTTGCATTATAGGACGGAAGCCCCAAGCTTGGGGGCCTGGAATCTTCTACGGTGAAGAATAAGCACCCCCGCCCTTTGCTCCGAGGCCAGACACTACTGCCGTCTTCCAAAGCTGGTTGCCGTACAAACACATTTGCCAAGAGAACAAAGGTCTGTTAGCACCTCCCTCAAAAGACGTGGAGAAATGCAAGATGCGCCCTGAGAATGATCTCTTGGCAGGACTGGTGTAGGTGACTGAGGAAGATGACTTAGGTAGTCACAAGCTGGGGGAGGGAGGAGGGGGTGCCCGGAAGAAGGAACAGAATGGCCCGGCAGACCTGAACACCGGTTTCCCTGCAGAAGGCTCTTTTCCTGAGAGGTCAAAGGCCTCAGGTTAGCTGAGACATGATTCTAAAGCCTTTCTGCACGCTATATACTTTCCAGAGCGACTTTCTCACTAGGGTATGACCATTAGGGTGTGACTCTCTCGAGTCCTTGCCTGGGGAGGCACGCACTGCCCTGCCCATGTGACCACGCCCTTCTTTCTGATAGCTACATTTCTGATGGTCAGTGACATTCGAGTTTATACAGCAGACTCCATGCTGGTTAATGCGAGTCTGTTTCACCCTCGCTCCGTCCCTAAAATTGAGCTGCTAATCCCGAAGGGTTGAGAACCAGATCCTTATATTTAACACATGAAGTTGAATAATAGCAGTGCCCAATACTACTTCTATGCTCCAAGCTCTTTCTACTCGTAATCTAATTTATCATTCACCAGCCATATATGGTTGGTAGGTACACCTGCGAGTCCCATTTTCTAGCTGAGAAAAGTAAGGCCCCGAGAGAGAAAAGCACTCAGTGAAGGCCTCACAGGTTTGTGTGGTAGACCTGAAACTTGAACTTGGTCTGACTGAGGCCAAAGTCAGTCACATAACCACAGCTCAGCATGGCCTCACCAGGAAGTCCTGCTTCGTGAGGTCTGGCTGGAGGCCGGCCGGGCTTCCTCTGGGAGCCCCTCTGTCGTGCCTTCTGTGCTGAGGGTGCCTTCATCTGTCCTGTCAGTGAGCAGGAGATGGGCGAGGCCTCAGGCTCCCTCTGGGGAGATCCCCTGAGGGAAATCTAGGGAGGCTTTACACCTGGACATGGAGTTCTTTCCTGTTCCTGGAGCCCTTCTCTCCCATCTATACTCATGTAAAGCCTTCCAGAAAGTTCCTACGAAGCTTAAGGTCCTGTTCCAGTTATTACTGTTTTATACCACATTACCCCCAAACCCAGCAGCTTAATTAACACAACCATTTTATTCTGCTCACAATTTTGCGGGTGAGGGGTCAGGCAAGGGCTAGGCCGAGCCACCTCACTCGGTGTCTTTCATGAAGTTGCAATCAGCTGTCTACTAATGTTGCACACATCTAGGGGCTTGAGTGGACTGCATGTCCAGAAGGGCTCGCCCACGTGGCTAGCGGCTCCACGGGGCTGTCGGTCCCAGCAATCTGGCACCCACACACGGCCTACCCAACATGGCGGGCTCGGGAGAGACAAGCATTGCACGCGTCTGCCTTTCCCCAGCATAGAAGTCCCAACAACCAGCAGGAGGCTGCAAAAAGGCTTTTCCGACTTAGCCTCAGAGGCCACACGGTATACACCCTGTGGGAAAAAAGCAGACCCAGAGGTGGTTAGATTCAAAGGGCTCATCTTGAGACGGGAGGAAAGTCAAAGAATTTTGGGCCCCCGGTTTAAGACGGTCACGGGTCCCAACCAGATTTCCTCTTCGTGGTCCAAACTAGCAGCATAGGCTTCCTTAAACTTTTAGATAAGAAAGCCCAGGGTGGAACAGAATTGGGAGATATCCTAGGGGGTGGTTGGGGATGAGGAGGGTAACCCACCTCCAATCATTGAGATGAAAGACAATGTGACCTTTGACCTCAGGAAAGATGGCTTCACCTGAGACTTAGCAACCTCTAATACACCAGAGTGAGTTCTCAGTGTCGACATTGGGAGGTGACAGGAGGGAGCTGAGAATCGTCCATTGCTTATTAAAATCTCCATATTCTCTGATGATGAACCAACAGTCAGGGCTCTCCGGAGGCCTCTGTGTGCTCACAGCGATAAACCATACGGCTCCCCCCGTCTCCTTATTTTGGTGAGGCTCCAGCTTCAACCAGGAAGGTTTTATGCATCTACCGTTAAGCACTAGGTACCTCTCCCCGGGGCCACCATGAAGGCGTGATTCCCATGGCTCGAGACTGGGAAGCAGCCAATGAAGGTGTCACTCGGGGTCACTGTGCTCTTAGAGACACTTTTGTCTGGAGAGCCACACCTCCAAGAAGACCTGGAGTCCCCTGGGATTTGTCTTTGGGCCCCTATAACTAGCTTTTCTAGGTAGAACCCAAATTCGCGGCCAACAAAAGAACACCGCTCATGTGCAGAGGCTTTGGTGTATGGACCAGGTCTTTATCTGTCCCCTGGGGACATAGGACATACCCAGGATCTTAGAGAGGGAGGAATGACTTTGCCTGCTCCATGCACACTTGGACTGCCTATTCCACACGCACACTTTCCATTCAATACGCTCCAAATTCTTCACGCGCTTAAACCATCCCTCCGCTCATGCTTCAAGCTGCAAGCCAACAGGACGTGGCTGAGAGCGAGAGTTGACACTCAGGTGGCTCAAACGGAGCTCTCCTCTCTCCTAGGTGCCCGGCCTTCCTGAAATACTTCATGACTCAGTGTCTCCATGGGGGATGACTAAAGTCTCTACTTCACAGAATCACTGTGGAGATTAAATAAAGTACCACGTGTAAAGCATCGAGAACGCGCCCGGCACAGGGTAAGCCCTCTCTCTGACTATGCGTTTACGGCGATATTCTCCAACATGAAACAGCACCATCGGTTAAATCAACTATCCTTGAATTTTGCAACTATTAAATAGCAGTACGGAATCCAAACAGTTGCTTTCAAAGGTTTTGTTTGTGACTATTAAGCCCACTAACAGTTTCCTAAAACCGTCAGCTGGAGGCAGCATGGGGAGCACTGAATTAAGATCCCAAACGCCCTGCTGGGAGTTCCCGACCATTGTTCACCCGCATCGGAAAGGCACGGGGGGGGGGGGGGGGGGGGACGTACATGAATTCTTCAAGGTGAGCTTAGCCAAAATAATTTTATTTTAAAATAGTTGGCATTCTGTAAAATCATATTTGGCGTACATACTCTTTATATAGGATACATCACTGTATACATTTTCATCTGTGCTCTGGGCTTACGGCCTAGGGTTACTTCGAAGGCTTTGGAATGGTCATTTTCAGCGTATGCACTTTTTGCCTTTGTGCTGGCTTTCAGGACCTAATTCCCGTTAAGATGAAGTCCCCGGTCTCATTTTCTCTTCCCCACAGCCCCACGGTGTGTGGCCATCACTACGACAGCTAACGCCAGGGAATCCTTAGTCCCAGGGTGATCAAGCATTGGGTTCAATCTGGTACACCGGGAAGTGGGATTGCAGGCTCTCCCTTTGTAGGGTACTCCTCCCTGCCTCTCGGGGGCACCGTACTGCTCACCGCACTGGCCCACTCTTGGCTATAGATCCGTCTCACATGCATTAAAGACTTTGAAGCACCCGCTAACAGATCTCATTAACTCCTTTGTAGAAATAAGAAATCAAGACTCATGAAGGTAAGCGACCCATCCGCGGTCGGAACTGCTCCCTTAACATTTTTATATTCTCTTTTCTGTCTCATCCTACCTCTCAGGGCCACGGGTTTTTGTTTTCTTTTGTTTGTTTGTTTTGTCTCCTTTGCTACCTTCCCCCTTCACATGCTTATCCCTACGTGTGGCGACACTGAGGACGGCTAATACAAATGCCTGCCAACATCAGGCAGGAATATAAACGGGCCAAGGAGGGTTGGGTGTGAGTCACTAGGGAGTCATGGAAAGCTGCCGTCCAAGAGGAGCAGGGGCAGCTGCTCTCAGAAGCTCCAGCGTGGAGGGAGCGGGAGGGCAAGTCCACCATGAGGGACCATCTAATGTTTTATGAGAAGCCAGCCTGGCTTTCAGACCAGACTTGCTCCCAAATTCTTCTTGTGCCTGATATACATACTCCTGATCCCCCTAGGAACCCTGGATGGCCCACGCCTCCCATTTGGCAACCGCCTATGCCGCCCTGAATCGATATGACCACCACCGGAACGAGCCCTGCCTCCCCTTCCATTCACTTCCTCACGCATCGGTTCATTCGGTTCACTCGTTCATGCTTTCTTGAGCATCCACCTTGAGCTAAGCGACCCACAACTGGGTTCCAAGCTCCTTGGACGTGGAAAGCTAAGAACCGAGAGCTCTACGCATAGAGTCAAGTGTTAGCTAACAGTGACACGCTGCAAGGGAATGAGACGTGGTTTGCTACGCAGTGAGAAAGGCCGGAGAGATGAAGTGAAAGCAGATGTGTCGGGGGCAAATTCTTGGACTGCACGAGGAAACGTTGGCTAGAAGAGAACGAGGAAAGGTGGGCGGAGGCAATGCTGAGGGGCATACCGAATCGGTAGAGGGGGAAGTGTTTTGAGTTGGGACTCTGGGTTGAAAGAAACTCCAACCCAACTCAAGACGGCTTAAGGAAAAAAGAGCATTTATTCGTTCGTGTAAATATGGCCTCGCCAGAAAGGCTAGATCCAGTAGCTAAATGATGTCAACAGCTCTCAACCTTACCCTTTCTCCCTCTCAGCCCTGTTTTCCTCTGTTTCGGCCATCCGAAGCAGGCTTTGCCCTCACGGTGACAGGCTGACCCTCGGACTCCAAGGTGTCATTCTCTCCTCCAGGAACCTTCATGAAAAGAGAGTCTCTCTTTCCTGGTTATTCCCACAGAAGCTTCCAGGATTGAATCTCATAAGGTAACCACTGGGTCCTGTGTCCATCCCTAAACAGTTACAGGGCCCAAAGAATTAAATATTCTGACTGGCCAGACCTGGATCACATGTCCACCCCTTAACCAATCACTTAACTGAACCGGGGCTACCCGTGGACCAATTATTATAGGCAGCGGCTTTGAACACTCTGATTGGCTAGTTCTGGTCACATGCTCACACCCGGAAGTAGGAAGCGCAGAGTCAGGCTTTTCGAGCTTCGTGGAGAGTGGAACCGGGTGGCGGGATGGTGGGGCGGCGGGGCGGGGGCGGCGGGGCGGCGGGGCGGCGGGGTGGCGGAGTGGTGAGGGGCGGCTGACCTCACAGAAGGAAGCATAGAAACCCTTACACGATGGGCAGCCATGGAAAAAAGATTCTGAAGCAGGCGCTCACCCGCTGGAGACCGCTTCCTGGGACAGCGGGTCCTTTGCCCCCAGGCTGTGGAAAGAGAGGCGGCCCCCGGCTGCCCCACCTGGAGCAGTGACTCGCCTCTCCGCAGGCCACCTCCCCGGCCGTGGGAAATGTCCTCCGCCCCTTGCGGGAGGTATGGGAGCTGGAACCACTCGAGCCACTCCAGGGCCGCGACAGCCCTGGACGCATGCCTGCCCAAGACTGAGAAGAGCGCTCACGTGCCCACTGCGGCCCAGAGTCCCACTTGCGTGGCCAGCCACAGAGCTCCCGCTGACCTCCCCCCCCACTGCCCCCCACCCCCTCTGCCCCTTCCCCGAGGCCCCACAGCCTCTCCAGCACAGCCCAATCTCTGGAACAGGTGGGAGGCCTGGGTCCCGGCTCTCAGCTTTCACGGCCAGGAGCACAGCAAGGGGAAACTCATTACATGGGTTTAACGGGGTTTAAAAGGCGTTAAAGAGTCCTGTGGGCCAAATTAAGGGGCCTTACTTACAAGCGGAGTTGCGAAGAGGTCTGAGGCATATTTAGACTGAGAGCAGGAGCCGCAAACTGGGTCTCGCGCGGTTGCAGCGAGAAAAATGCGCACTCCGGGGAGTTCCCGGACAGAAAGGAAATGACAGGTGCTAGAGTCCGGGAGGCTGGCCTGGGGTCTGCGGATGCAGGACGCAGAAGGGCAGGGCTTCCCCTGTCTTCTCCGTAAACGGTAGGAAGAACCAGACACTATCCAGCAACAGACAGCTAGTTAAATAAATTAAGGCCTAAGGTCTATTTTCGGGGGGGATACTACACAACCGTTAAAAAGAATGTGATGCGTCCCTAAGAACCAGCGCAAAACGGTCTCCCAAAACTATATCGTTAGATTAAAAAATGAAAAGTAACAAAATGTGCAGCCGCGTGTACCAGAGGCTGTCACTTTATATGTACCATTTGGTTGCGTAAATGTACGTACCGTACGCTGCTGAACCATATGGCATTTCCATTTTTATAAATCAAAATATTTCTGTAGATACGGCCTACGCAAGTATATGTAATTTCCGTACTGGCGGATATGCAGAATATCCTTTGCAGTTTATATAAGACACCGATAACCTTGGTTTCCTCTGAAGACACCCCCTGGGACTAGGGTCGTGAGTGGGAGAGAGAGTTACTTTTCAGTGCATACACTTTTACCCTGCTAGAATCTTCTAAGTCCTGTGCCTATTGTATATTTGGGGAAAAAAATGTTTTCAGAAATATATTGAGTGCGTCCACTATGAAAAGGGTTTATATGTCCGTTATTACCTTACTCAGTCCTTACAAGAATCCTCCGCGGTGAGGGCCGTCCCATTTTACAGATGAGGAAACTGAGGAGGGGAGGGCTAGAGACAGTTCCAAGGTGGCTGAGTGGGAGGCAGAGTCAGGGGTGAGGGACTCCAAAGGCCAAGTCCTTGACCATGAGGACGGCCTTTCCTCCCGCACGGGTGATGCGCTAAACCCCCATCTCTTGGGTTCTGCCCCAGTTCTTCCCAAACAGCCTCTGTGAGCCCAGTGACCAGGAAAGGGTTCCATTTTCTTGCTCAATGGTCCCTTTGCCTTTGGAAGGAGGGTTCAATCAAGGGCCGAGACTCTCCTCTGATGGAGGCTTATCCCAAAGTCAGAGCATCAGGGGGCTGCCCAGAGGGCCAAGCGGGTGCCGGCTTGAGGTCTCCAGAGGCTGAAAAGACTCTAGGTGACAATTTTCCCCGTAGGGCAGGTTCCAAACACATCTTCAGACCACCGTCACCTGCCCCCTTCTGTGGGGAAACTAATAAAAAGTGCCGTGGACCCCAGGCATGGGGAGCACTGAGCCTACCGGCTTCCAAATATAAGTAGAGGAAGACTGATACCCATTCCAAGTGTTTCACAAATATTATCTTATTTCAGCCTCACGGTGGGCCCATGATATAGATGCTATAAGATCCCAATCCGTACCTGAAGAAATGGGCACAGAGAGGCTAAAGAATTTGCCCATGGCAGCGGGGCCACATGTCAAGCCTGGCGAGGCCCCCATTCCCTCCCACCACATGGTACCCTCTACCCAGGCGGAGGAAGAGACCGCATCGCACCACATCGGGAGAGCTCGATCCAGGGCCAGGAGACAGGGTCAGGGGAAATGCAAACCCAGACTGCCTTGAGATACCACCTCACACCTGTCAGAATAGCTAAAATTAAAACACACTCACACGCAAGAAACCACAAGTGTCGGCAAAGACGTGGAGGAGAAGGACCGCTCTTGCACTGTTGGTGGGAATGCAAACTGGGGCGGCCATGTTGGCAAACAATATGGCGGTCCCTCAAAAAGTTAAAAATAAAACTTCCATACGATCCAGTAGTCATACTGGGTATTTACCCAAAGAATACAAAAACACTAATTCAAACGGATACGTGCATCCCCTATGCTTATAGCAGTATTGTTTATAATGGCCAAATCATGGAAGCAACCCAAATGTCCATTGATAGATGAATGGATAAAGAAATTGTGATATATCTATCTATATCTATATCTATGTCTATGTCTATGTCTATACCTATATCTACATCTGTATCTATATTTGTGTCTATGTATATATATATATATTAATGTTTTTTATTTATTATTGAGAGACAGAGCACGAGCAGGGGAAGGGCAGAGAGAGGGGGAGACATAGAATCTGAAGCAGGCTCCAGGCTCCGAGCTGTCAGCCCAGAGCCTGACGCGGGGCTCGAACTCACAAACACGAGATCATGACCTGAGCTGGAGTTGGACGCTTAACCGACCGAGCCACCCAGGCGCCCCTGTGTCTCTATATATTTATATCTATATCCATATCTATATTTATATATGATGGAAGATTATGCATCCATTAAAGAATGAATTCTTGCCATTTGCAACAATGTGGATGGAACTAGAGTGTATTATGCTAAGTGAAATAAATCAAAGAAAGACAAATACCGTATAATTTCACTCCTATATGGAATTTAAGAAACAAAACAAATGAGCTAGGGGAAAAAAAAAAAAAGACAGAGGCAAAAGGCAAACCAAGAAGCAGACTCTTGACTATAGAGAACAAACCGGTACCAGAAGGGAGGTGGGCAGGAGACGGCTACCGTGGATGAAGGGGGTTAGGGAGCACTGGTGGTGGTGAGCGCTGGGTACCGGATGGAAACGTTGAATCACCACATCGTACACCTGAAACCAGTACCACACTGTATGTGCACTGACTGGAATGAAAATAAAATAAAAATTTGTTTACAAGTTAGGGCACCTGGGGAACTCAGTAGGTTAAGCGTCTGACTCTCGATTTCTGCTCTGCTTGTGATCTCAGGGGCACGGAACTGGGCCCGGCATTGGGTTTGGTGCTGAGCGCGGACCCTCTCTTTCTCTCTGTCCCTCTGCCCCGCTCACATTCGCGCTCTTGCCAAAATTAAATAAATAAATAAATAAATGAGACGCAGGCTCAGGAATCGGTCTTCCACTATCTTCTGTAAAATAGGACGAGTAACAAGAAGAAGACAGACCCAGGAGTCGAAACCTGATCTGCGTGGTTTCGGAAACCATGATTCCCACCCTCCAAGGTCCACTCAAGGAAGGTAGAGAGGGTAGCCAAGGAGCCTTTGCTGTCTCCCTTTGCATTTTAAGGAAGCTAGGGAGAACATTTGCAAAGGTTTGATGCTAAAAGGCAGGTCCTACAGATGGGGGCAGTCTCTGCTCTTGGCTTGAGGACCCCTATCCATCACCAGTGGAGCCCACCGAAGGGCAGGAGAGAAAACGGGAATGCTCTTGAACTTCCACTGGCCCTTCTCAAGGTTCCCGGATGGAGCAGGTGTCCAAGTTCCAGCCTGTTAGACAAATCCTTTTTAGAAAGGAGGTCTATGGGGTCACACACCTAAGAGGCAGAATAAACCTGTACTCAGGGCACCAGTAAAGCAAGGCAGCCTCCACCTCCCAACCCCTAAAAAGTAAGGCTCTGCCATTCAATTTTTTTTTTTTTAATAAAAGTAGCTATCATGCAGAAAATTGAAACTCTGTCGGACATGTGTAATACTGACTTTGCACATGGCAGAGGAATCTAACTCTCGTCAGTGCTGAAGGCCTCAGCCTTAGTTAGGGAAACATTAGCTGCAGTAACAAACCGCCCTCCAAGACGTATGATAGTTCAAACACAATAGGAAATTATTTTTCACCTGTAAAGTCTGAAATGCATGCTTCTGGACAGTGTGTGGCTGTCCCCTCGGCGGTGACTCAGGGACCCGGGCTTTTGAATGGTGTGCTCTGCTGTATCCAACATGTGGCTCCCACGGTGACCACACTCCTTGCTCTCCAGTGGCAGAAGGGGAAACACGGAGGCTTGCACACCGGCGGTGGTGGCGGGGCTGGGCTGGAAGCGGTACGCAGCCGCTCAGTCGGCCACTGGTGAAGACTCAGTCACGTGGCACATCTCGCTTCGAGGGAGACTGGGAAGTCGAGCCCAGGAAGAGGACACGGAACCTCGCTAAGTGGCTGGCGGGCTCCGAAACAACCTCCGAAGATCTTAACCTGAGTCCGATGGAGGAGCCGGTTTCTCCCCAGCTCCAGGCGGGCGGGGAGGAGCGGCCATGTCTTCAACCTCCCGCAAGGTCTCCAGAAAAATTAGCCCTTCAGGAAAACAATGAGTGGTAAAAACTACTTTCGATGTATTACATTGACTCAAGAAAAGAGCAAACTGTCAAAATATAAACGTATTTTAGATGGAAAGGGATTTTTCCTTTCAAAATCCTTCCCTCCCTCCCTCCCTTCCTTCCTTCCTTCCTTCCTTCCTTCCTTCCTTCCTTCCTTCCTTCCTTCCTTCCTTCCATCATTCCGTCCTTCCTTCCTTCCTAATATTTGCTTGGACAGTCATCTAGTCCCCAGGAATAGAATGTTAAGCGGGCACGGAGCCCACAGTTTCATGAGACATTAGTCAAATAATTGCATGGAGGTGTGATCACCTGTCTTGGTTTGGGTTCCTCCGGAAGCGGCTCTAGAGACGAGGGTTCCAACAAAGGTGTTAGGAGGACCGTGATCCCAGGAAAGGCCAGTGAAGTGACTCAAGGAAGGAAGGAAGCCGGCCGCTCTAGGCAACTGAGAACCCGCACTTCCGAGCGTTGCCGCCAGAGGCGCACGGGAGCTGGGGCATTTACACACCAACCGCCATCGGTCTCGAGGATGCTGATTTCCTGGCGCTTCCGGCCCGTGGCACAAATGAACAGCAGACGCCGGTGGCAGAGACGCCTGGGAAGATGGGCCACCAGCTTCCGCCGACGTGATATGGACTGAGGGCTCTGGGCCGGGCACCCATTCGCAGGGCCCTGGTACCAGGAATAGGAAAACAGGGGGAAATGAAAACGAGAACGAGGCGATCTGGAGTGACAGGAGGGGGTTTGGGCTCTGGAGGCGGAAGTCATGGCTTCAAATCCTGGCTCTTGCACATGGCAGCAAAGGCACCTCGGGCAAGTCCCCGGCTCTTTGCCTCCGTTTCCTCATCTGCAAAAGGGGCAAACAGTAGTACCTGCTTTGTGGGGAGGCTGGGAGGCTTCGATGCGACAATCTTTCAGAGGGGCTTAGAAGAGCGGCTGACCCAGCGGCTCCCGTGCTCCTAAGGCCAGCTCGCCGTGGTATTTGCGCTCTCCTGTCTGTCTCTCACAAGCAGGTGGCTCCTTCCCCAAGGCCGTCGTCACACCGCCGCCAATCAGGTGGCACTTTCGGCCTCTGCTCTGGAAACCCAACTTCCCATGACCCGGGGGCTGGCAGCATCCCCGGCCCAGCCGCCCTCTGAGGCCCATTGATCCTGCCGGACACCCGATAGCCCATTTGTACGTGATGGCATTTCATTCCCCGCTTGTCGGATTCCAGTTTCAGGCCAGTTCTGAGCGCCCGGCCACAGGGAGAACAATGCCCCCTCTGTTCCCCCCCAGCCATTCATGTCGACTTTTGTTTCAGCCTAAAATAACACCGCGGTGGAGGGTATTTTCTTAACACCACCAAGCCCTGCGGAAAATGTGGCCGGTGGTGGCTGCGCGGCCCCGCTGATAACGATGTCATGATGTATAGATGGGCTCCCGCTCGTCCGGGGCCCCGGTGACCCCGGGATTAGGGCCGTGCTTATCTTCCAAGACATCTTGCCGTGTCTGGGGTTCCATTTCGCCATGGAGGCCCCGGGGGCCTGAGTTATGTTATGTGCTTAGGAACAAAGTGGACTATTCCCGGACAGGCCTGGAGCGGATTACAGCTGATCACTCGGCCTGAAACCGAGGGACATCTGAGAACATCGAAAAAAGGAAAGAGATGCCTCCAACCCAAACAAACACGGACTCCAAGCGCAGGCTCGGGCGCTACACATTTTAAAAGGCCCGCCTGGGTAAACCCGGGTCCCATGAAGAGTGGGCTCCCGGAGGCGAAAACCTCTTGAGAGTCTCTCGCCAACCTGCCGGGAATGACTCTTGACATGACAGCTTCATAAATCACCCGCCCGAGGCTTTATGCCAAAAAGTGCTATTAAAAAAAAATTAAAAATGGACTTGTCCAAAGGGCCTTAAAAAAAAAAAGTCCCAAACCCACCACTTTCTTTATTAAAGTTCACAGAAAATAAATATCAAATTTCTTTCAGCCTGAATTTTCTCTCCAACTATAATCACAGAAACTAGAGATGGAGGGGGGGGGAAGGTGGGGGGGGGACCCTCCCGGGTAACTTTTTCCATAATTTGTGCAGTAAAATTTGTTGCTGCAGGTCTTTGCAAATTGGCTTTCCCATCTGCTCTCGAGAAATCAAACAGAACCCCACGAACCGACTGGTGAGGCCAGCCCCGGTTCTAGAAAGTTCCAAAAGCACATTGCAAAAATTTTTTTAAAAGCTTCCCCTTAATTACAGACGAGCGTTCTATTTAGCTCAGCCTCCGTCATGAAATGGAGTTGAACTTTCTTTCTGATTCATTCTTGAAAACCTCAATGTCGATTTTATCAGAACCAGATCTGACGCCCTCCACGGTATTGCCTGGGTCAGTCTCAATTCTGTCGGCGTCTTCATTAAAGTTCATCTGTTTGGTTTGCTTCGGGAGAAATCATAACAGATCAGATTGGATTGCTTTGCTGGGCGTGAAAAAATGTACCAACCTTGCCTCTGCCTTATGAGGATAAGCAGAGGCGACAAAAGTCACAGAACAGAGTATTTTCCTAAGACGGCCCCAAACTGCCCATGGAAACTCGCAGCCCTGAACGTGGCTGGGCCCTCCCCGTGTTCTGAATCGCAGAACCTTGACCCCTGGAGGTGTGCGGGAGCCCTGGCTCCCACCAAAGTCTGCTCCTTGCCTTTGGAAGGATACTCAGGTGACCGCAGATGTCCCTGAAAGCTGAAACAATTTAAGTCCCTTCCCCCACCCCGTGGACCTTGGCAGTGATGCCTCCTTTTCTCACTAACCTTAACTAAGCCACTTAAAAAGAAAGCAGAGGGGGGCATGGAGGAAATCTTTATAAATGGCCATCAAAATCTGACCACAAATGGTTCCAATTTGCTGCAGTGATTAAATCTATGGGAGTTTAAGGGTTTTCGCTCAGGTCATTTGCTACTTTGGAATTTCGCTGCCTGCCTTGCTAAGAAAACGAACTTATGAGTCACCAGCGAGCGTGGAGAAGGAAGGAGGTTTACTGGGCAAACTCCACACAGAGCTTAAGTGGAGGTAGAAAATAAAGATGCCGAATTCTCAATATGGATTGGAGATGAGTATAGAAGGGATTAGAGTCACCTTTGTTCCTGGCGGGGCAGCCCCTCGCCGGAGTGCCTTTTCAGAGCTGGCAGCCCGGGATCAAAGTAACAGCCACCAGTTTGTCAATATGCTAAGCTGGGTGTTTACACAAAAGTGTCAGCGCGCGCTTTCCACTACAAAGAGGCTCATACGCTCGAAGATTAATTACTTCCAAAACAGAGATCGTGGGTAAATACTGGCTTCTCCACAGCCTAGCCTCCTCGGGGGTGTTTGCTCAGTCCCGGGCTGAGATGGGCTGCCAAAGGCAGAGAGCTGGGGGCCAGCATGGAGAAGCTAACCCAGGCCCTTCTCGATCTTTCCGGGCACACGTGGTTTCTTGGTATTTCACCTTCCCTGGAAAACACAGGTTGGACTCCACAGGGTCAGACGCCGCACGGGTGACTTCCCTCTTTTCTCCATCTCTCCCCCCTCACCCTCCCTCGCACCCTCTCTCTCTTTCACTCCATTGCAGGGCAAATTCTCTGAGTCACTCCTTCTTACCACTTCCTCCCTCTACCGCTCGCATGTCATGACTTAGGCTACCGTAAGTAGAGGGGAAATTGAGGGATGGCAGAGTCCTCGTGAAATGAAGCCGTTAATTTCTTTCTCAGTGTCCCCTGTAAAATGAGGGTGGAGACGTACTTGCCCCATCTATGAGCACAGGCCAGTTAGAAGATTTAAAGGAAAGAAAGGCCATCATGATAGAAAGCAATAAGGTCATGGCGATGATAGTAGAGTTCTACAGATAGGTGCTTGTTTTATCAGACATTGAAACCCTGCCTGGATATGGACTGCAAACACACACACACACACACACACACACACACACACACACACCACTCCTCACACCAAAAGCCAAGTGTGGGGTCCCGGATAAGTTCGTCGGAATGTAGTCCTCAGACGACATGCACTAAAATCACTAAAAACGCTTGCTTGTAAGGCAAGTTCCCAGGCCCCTCTCAGATCTAGAACCAAACTTTCAGTTTCGTGCTGGCTCAGTGAAGTGCTTGTGTCCCTGGTTGTACACAACGATGGCACTGAGTAGGGCAGGAGAAAATGTCCTTCATTTTTGCAGCTGTCTACGTATTTTAAAGAGTATTACAACACGTATGACCACATGAGCTCATATTACTTCACTGAGTAGGTCAATGCAACATTAGGCATATAAGAAAGACTAAGAGTTGTTTTTAAAAATTACCTAAATAGGGGCCTCTGGGTGGCTCAGTCGATTGAGCACCCAACTCTTGATTTCGGCTCAGGTCATGATCCCGGGGTCATGGGATCGAGGCCAGTGTTGGGCTCTGTGCTGAGCGTGGAGCCTGCTTTCGATTCTCTCTCTTTCTCCCTGTGCCCCTCTCCGCAGCGTGTGCGCACTCTCTCTCTCTCTTCCTAAAATGAAATAAAAATAAAAATAAAAATTCCCTGAGTAATGAGATTGGGGGGAGGAGGAAATAAGGAGGTGTTAAGAGTCATAAGAGGGGTCCACAGCTGTTGGAATCCAAGAACACCGCTGGGGAGGTGATAGAGTCTCTATTTCTCAAAGGTCCCAGGTTGAGAGTTGATGCCAACTTCAGGCTCTATAAGGAGACGGTTTCCTGCTGATTAATTTGTTAAAAGGGAAAATGACTCAGCAGAAAAAGGGCCGCCTAGCATGAGATTCCAGGGTGTGGCTCATACCCTGGGCTCTGAGGGGCTGCCCCGGCCCTGTGGGAGCTCCTGGCACTGAGGAGAACTTGCTGGAAAGGGTTTTTTGTGTTTTTTTTTAAATTTTTGAATGTTTATTTATTTTAGAGAGAGAGAGAGAGTATGAGCAAGGGAGGGGCAGAGAGAGGGGGAGACACAGAATCCGAAGCAGGCTCGAGGCTCCGAGCCGTCCGCACAGAGCCCGACGTGGGGCTGGAACCCGCAAGTCACGAGATGGTGACCTGAGCCGAGATCTGACGCTTCACTGAGCGTCAGCCCCCCAGGAGCCCCATCGTGGAAAGTATTTTCGAAGGAAAGGTGGAGCAGGTGTAAGAGGAGTCTTTCCCCAAACCCTCGCTGGGACCCCCCAGAGCTCTGCTCTCGTGGTCGAGGTTACCAGTGTGGACGTTTGCTCTAAACCCTCCCTAGGGAAGCAAAGTCGAGAAAGATAACCTACAGGCACCAAAGATTGAGGAAAGGAAGAATCTGGTCTCCCCAGTCCCCCCCCCCCGGGGGTCTCAAACAATATTCACTGATTCATTCATTCGTTCGTTCATTTATTGTTCACCAAATATATACTGAGGACCCACTCTGGGCTAGGCATCGTTTCAGAGACAAGAGATCTCACGAGGAACAAATGGATGAAATGCCCGCCTTCAGAGAGCTCATGGCGGGGCAAGGTGACAGAAAAGCTTGGCACACATAAACCAGGGAACAGGAGATCATGCGTGAAGGAAAGAAGGGCGGCATGATACGGTACCCGGGATAGCTGCCTCTGGGAGTGGCGGTCAGCAGAGGCCCTCCTGAGGAGGGACGGGGCAAGTGCTCCAGGCAGAGGGAACCACAGGGGCAAAGGCCAGGCCGCCGCTGTGGCTGGAGCGCGGAGAGGAACGGGACTTCACAGGGAGGGGTACTTCCCAGACAGCGCAAAGGCATCCGAGGGGCTCTAGCTGGGGGAGGGTAAGGTCGGATGGATGTTTCAGAATGTCTGTCTGGCCGGGCGGGTGGCCGGTCCGCTCTGGCCCAGCCGCGGGGGCCTTCTTGCTTTTTCCCAAACGCCCCGAACACGCTCCCGCCCCCGAGGCTCTGCACACACGTCCCTCCTCCGGGCATCCTCTTGTCCCAAAGACAAGACTTGCCCTCGCTTCCTTCAGGTCTTGTCTCCAACGTCTCTCCGTATCGAGAGGCCATCTCCGGCCACACGATCTATAAAAGGACACCCTGTCCCCGGAGCTCTCGCTCCTCATCCTGCTGTACTGTCTCTGCAGCACTGCGCTATTACACGGCGTACATATGTTCACGCGATCGTCCACCCCCTGTCAAATGTAAACACGTCTGGTACACAGTAAGGACTCGATAAATATTTGCGGAATGCGTTGAGTGGCTGAGGGCACTCGCTGGTCAATTAACCTCTCAGAACCCAAGCCCTCAAACAGGCTTCAGAGAATCCACTCCGAAGATGAGCCATAGCCTCTCGTCAGTTTGCTTCTTAATGGTTTATTTATTCCCTGGTTATTTCGAAGCGTTTATTGAGCATCTTCTATACCCCAGGTGCTGTGCTGAAATCAAATGAGATGATGTATCAAAGTAGCAATGTAACTGACGGTTTCTTACACCGAAGAGGTGATGGGTTAAAGGAAGCAGGAGGGCACCTACGATGTACTGAGAACATCGCGGGTCCGTGCCCCACAGAAGAGCACGGCCGGCAACGTCACTTAGGCACCAAAGTGGACCTTGGTTCCTGGGCCAGGTGGCATCTTCCTTATCTGCCAACTGTGCTGTTAGCCCCCACCCACCCTGCCCCCATATCCATTCTCCCTCTTCGCCCTGCCCTGTGCCCTATGAAGCTGACCTAGGGACTCAGGACGGTTTGCTCTCTGGCTCCCAACTGGCCAGGGGGAGGCCAAGAAGACTGGGAAGAAGAAAGGACAGGATATCTACTCCCTCCTCTCTTTTGGCTTCGGGCTCTGATTGCCGGCAGCCGCCATGTTCCTCTAAGGTTATAGCTCCCCATGGGCGGCGCTGTTCCAGAGCTCTGACGTCTGTCTTCCTCCCTCGCTCTTGGGGTCAGAGCACCCTGGTTGGTACCCAGCTAGTCTCCCGGGGTGCCTGTCCTTCCCTGATTTGCCCTTGCTTTAAAAAAGCAAGTCTTTTTTTTAAAGACCCTCAAGCCATACAAGTTGGAACCAGTTTCCTGCTGGGACTCTGACCACTAGAGCGGCCCGTCAGTTAATAGTTGAGAAAACAGGTCGTTGTGTCCGTCCACTCGGCCCGCGATAACAGAATGTCACAGCCTGGGGGGCTTACAGACAGCAGAAGTTTGCTTCTCACAGTCCTAGAGCCTGGAAGGCTGGTGCCAGCATGGTTGGGCGAGGGCCCTCTTCCGGGTCACGGCCACCTCACATGGAGGAAGGCGACAGGGAGCTCTCTGGGATCTCTCTTAGAAGGAACAAATCGTACTCCCGAGAGCTCCGTCCTGATATCCCAAGCACTTGCCAAAGGCCCCGCCTCCGGATACCATAACATTGGGGATTAAGATTTCAACATACGAGGGGCACCTGGGTGGCTCAGTCGGTTCAGTGGCCGACTTCGGCTCAGGTCATGATCCGACGGTTCGTGAGTTCGAGCCCTACGTCGGGCTCTGTGCTGACAGCTCAGAGCCCAGAGCCTGCTTCGGATTCTGTCCCCCTCTCTCTCTATTCTATTCATGAATAAACATTAAAAATCTTTAAAAGGAGCTCCTGGTTGGCTCCGTTGGTTAAGTGTCTGACTCTCGATTTCGGCTCAGGTCACGGTCTCATGGTCGTGGGATTCTCTTTCCCTTTCTCTCTGCCCCTCCCTGCTCTCTGTTTCTCTCTAAATAAATAAGGAAACTTATTCAAAAAATGTTTTAAAGATTTCCACATACGAATTAGGGGCGGGATACAGCATGCAGAACCTAGGGGTCGTGTATATATTTTTTAAATTATATAGGCATATATAGAAATAGACATACATAGATTCTATGTTATTTTTTTAGCTACGCCCCCACCCCACCCTCCTAGTGTTTGGAAAGACCACGCTGGCTGAACTGTTGACACAAACCCTCAAGAGCTCATCCCTTGGCCCCTGGCCCACCTTTACAGCTATGCCCCTCACCCCGCCCCCCAACCCGGCTGCTGCTATGATGTCGCGGAACGGCCTTGAGAGCACCCATACGCCATGTCCTGCAGAGCTTTCTGGAGGCATGGACGGCCACCAGAGCTCACTGCCTTGTGTCCTCCGCCCACAGCAACAGCTGGGCCCGCGCCTTGGAGGCAAACTGGTCCTTTTCCTTCCAGCTTCTTCTCGATGGCACTGTGTCCTTAGGCCCGGGAGGAGGCGGCTGTGCGTAAGATAAAGAGCTGAATTGCAAAATGAACTCTCAGCCCCTGGAGGCCGAGGAGATGCTGGGTGCATTCGTTCCTCAGCACGCATTCATTCGACATTTGTCACAGGCCTCGAACACGTGTTGGGCGCGCTGCCAGGCTCCGTGCGGACCCAGAGACGAACCGGCCCGACAAGAACGGAGGCTCTGAGAAGCTCTGTCGGAGGAGGGGCAGGGGGTAGGAGGTGCAAACGAGAACTGGTTTGCCGAGCCCACATTTCCTGGCAGGGGGAAGAGCCGTGAGCGAGAGAACGGTAGGTTCTCTCCGCCCCGGGATGGGCGAGAGAGCCCCAAGCGAAGTTCTGGAGAATCAGGAAGGTCCTGGAACAGCCTCGAGGACTCTCAACATCCAGCCAGGAGATCTGTGTCACCTGGTTGGCCGCTAATTGTAAGGCATTTGTTCCTACGGGGTGGCGAGGGGCAGAACGGAGCAATACCCCCGCAGAGAGCCCTGTTGGCGGGGTTAACGACAGGCTCGCGGGCAGGCGACTCAAGGAGATACAACGAGTTGCCAACAAGGAAAATGGGTCTATAGCTTCCCCGGCGTCCTTACTGGGGAGCCGGTTCCAGGGCGCCCCACCCCTCCCCCTCGCCTTATCTCCCACTTCCATCATGTCCGCGATTGCAAAACAGAGAAGGCGTTATCGCTTCTCATCTGCCCAGGGCATCTGATCGTAGATATAACTGAACAAATCAGTTCGCCGACTGCAGCCAGGTGCCTAGAAACTCACTTCTGGGTACAGGGTGCCCAGTGGCAGGGCGTAGCCTGGAAGACTCACCCGGGCGATCGGGACAGCAGATAAGAGGGTGGGTTCCTGTAGTCACAGGCTGTTCAGAAGCTCCCTGCTGGTCACGGGCTTAGAGAAAATCCCCACCCTCCCTCCCACGTCAGCTAGGGCAATGCCTCGGATCGTAGCTGGGGAGGCGAACTTCGAAAAGAAACCTCTAGGGGCAGATGGGACCCCCGGAGCCTGGCGAAAAGCCGGGGGGTAGCCGGTGTCAGGTGCGAGGCGGCAGCGAAGACAGAGGTCCAAACGACGGCCCCTCCCGAGTCCTCTCTTCGTGGGCCTCTGTCATTTATTTCCCAGAGCAGGTGAAATTTAAAAGGCCACGGTGCCGATAAAGAGACCCAGCCAGGTGCGTTTCACAAAGCTGCCGGCGTTTCGAGCCAAGGGACAGAAGGAAAGGAGGAAAAATGATATTGACTCAGCGACTGGAGGTTAAAAGTAAATACTGTCAGAGTAAATCATTAGGCTTTTAAAAAGAGCGTTTCACGCAGTTCCACGGACACCCCTGGGAGCCGGGCAGGGGAAAATAGAATGAGCATAAATGGCTGAAGGCACCTTTCTGCTTCCCATTCCGTCTCCAGGGCCTGATAAGAGGCACCGAGGAGAACGGAAAGGGTGGCAGGCGGGCAGGGGGCAGGCGGCCCAGGACTCCCTCCCTGCCTTGTCTGCCAATGTCGTGTGTACCCCGTGCGCGGGCGCATTTGTCTGACTTCTGCAGGGGTCTATGACCTTCTTCCTAAAGTTTAGAAAGCCACGTCGCCGAGAGACGTAGAAATGAATTCTACGGCGCCTGGCGAAAGAAGCGTCTAGATCCGCGAGGGCGGGGGTGGCACCAATTTCACTCGCCCCCGAAGGCCAGGTAACGGGGGAAAACAAGAAGCAGAGTCGCTGCGGGCGGCCTGTCCCGTGGCCCCACCGACCGTCTTTTGGGCAGTGACTTTGCAGATGAGAAGACGTGGGCCCGTTTTACGGGTGGGGAAACTTGGCCTCGAGCAAGGTAGAACGCCTCACCCGGGCCACCCTGCGGGTTAGGAAGAGAAGCAGGATTCGAACCCAGAGCCGCCCGCTCCCAAGGTTACAGTCAGCCACAGCGGAGGAAGAGAGCGGTACTGGCTGCTTGCTGCGAGGAGGCCCCACAAAGTCGGGGCCTTCGGGAACACAGGCCCAGGAGCTCAGGCTGTAAACAGGCAGGTGGCCACAGGCCAAGGCCCGGAGAAAACCCCATTCTTCCTCCACTCGACCCGAGGCCTTCGGGAGAAAGCAAAACTATTTCTCAAACTCTCGCTGGCACCTGGCTAAAGCCACTCAGGGCACAGCTTAAGCAGATCGGAGCCGGCCCTGGGGCTCCCCAGAAGATGCCCCGAGGTGGTCAGGATGACGCCAATGATGCTGTAACTTCCCATTAAAGCTACCAAACCGGCGACAAAGTGCTATGCCTGGCACCGGGGGCCGCGTTCTCCCACCACAGGGGGCGGGGGGCAGCTCTGGAGTCTGACCTAGAACTTTCTACTTGTCCACTGAGCGGAGAAGCCCTCCGGAGCAAACCAGGCCAACAGCTTGATTTAGAACCAGACGAGAGGAAAGCAGCCACGACTGAACTGGGTGATTTTTGCCTCCTCGACAGCAGGGCACGACTCACCGGGCGGCAGGATCCTCCGTGGCTCAGGGGCCTCGGAAGGCCTGCATTTGGCCTCCTCCCACCCTCCCACCGCGCACACTCACACCGAATCCAGTCCCCATGGTGGCCTGGGAGGCGGCAGCTGGACAGAAACACATATGGAGGTCAAAGGGCCAGGGTACGTCAGAGGGTGGCGGTCCCGCGGCCTCCTCATCCGGGGGGGAGCAGGCTGCCCCAGCTCCGGCAGGCACCGGGGCCATGCCCTCTTCCTCCCAGGCACAGTCGTGCCTGAGTGGGTGTCCACAGACGCAGGCTTGCAGAGAGATCCAGGTGGCACACGGATGAACACTGTGTCCTTGATGTAGAACTAGAGATATGATTTGTGGTTTACGAATGTGACTCGGGGAAAAGACATTCAGCCGAGCCCGCATCGGACCCATGACCGGAGAGGCGGCCCGTTTCGGAGCCTGGAGCCAGGCGGCCTGGATTGGACACAGAGTGATCTGAAGCGGGTCGCTTTAACCTGTCCGTGCCTTAGTGTCCTCCTGTGTTAAATGGGGGCTGAGTTACGCAGTAGAACTGGCCTCGGGGAGTGGATTAATCTAGATTAACGTAATCAAAGTGCTTACAACAGCATCGGCCTATTGTGAGTGTTCTCTTCTCAAGTGGGTGACACTTGTCATTACTAATCAGATGACTGCTTAGGAAAAGGCTAAGTTCACCTATGTTGGAAAAGCGGTTGAAATGTGTATGTGTATGCACGCATGGGGTGTGTGTGGGTGACCTATAAAGACCAACGCAGGGCGTGGGGGGTATGGGGAGGTGGCGTGTGAACCGTTGTCGCTTGGGAAACACCGAGCTTCTGGCTGATTTCGCTGGCCTGCCTTCCTGCCAGCTCCCAGCAGGGCCGGCTCTGTGGTCCGCACGGTGGCTGCAGACTCCTCCCTGTGCGCCGTGTCCCCGCGGGGCCCTTGACCCCGTGCGGCCGGCACCAAGGAGTGGGGAGAGCGGAAGCCCATTGCTCCCCGATGAGTCCCCCTGCCCCCCAGCTTATCTCTGCTCTCCTTGGCCCAACATCCCAGAAAACCCAGCGAGTCGCTGGCACGACCTGACTCCTCGGGTGTTCGATGCCAGAGGTTTAGGGAACCTTCAGCCCTTCCCACTCTCGGCCCACTGCCTCCAGCCCTGAGAAAAGAGTCTGAAGAGGGTCGCGGACTGTCCGCGGCCCACATGCCCACCAACCAGCCCTGCCCGGAGGTGCCCAGAGCTCTTCCCAGGGGAAGGGGGGGCCGCCGGCCACGACACTCGGCTCCCTTCGCAGAAACACGGGGCGGCAGCTCCAGCATGCTGCCTCCAGGGTCCCCTGTGGAATGAACTACCGCAAGGATTCTGTTTTGCATGTCAGGACCGAATGTCCTTGGAGGGGAACCAAGATGAACTTGCCTTATCTTGAAGTCGGCCTGAAGATCAATTGTCAAGTCTCCACGGCAGGCAGAGAAATCCGAACCGCCCCGGAGCACCTGAGCTCCCGCCCCCGCCCCCCGCAAATCCTTCTGAGGCAGGGCCGGCGGGCTGATCTCCCGGTGACCCCAGGCCTGCGGCTGATGGGGGTGCTCGGGACCGTCCGGGTCTGTGCCATCTGCCAAGCGGGCCCCGGGCCTTCCACACCCACACCCGGACTGAGACTCCTGCACACTAGGTCACCTTGGGAAAGGGAGAGGGTTTAGAGAAACCTTGGGGGACCCCAAATCCTTTGGAGCCGCTGAAAGGCCACAAGCAAAATCGAAGCCCAGGCAAGGCCCTGGATGCAGCGAGGATGGGGAGCTCCTAGCCGAAGCGGTCAAAGCCATGAGGAACCAGCAGAAGAAGAAACACGCAGACCAAAGCCCAGGAGAGAGGGCCCCAGAGAAGCCCCCGGAACACAGGGGCCACCCGGGTGTCCATCCATTGATCGTGAGCGGAGTTGGTCTCTTCCATAAACGAGGCTGGGAAATTCGGTGAGCCGTGTGTTGGCAGCAAGCAAATGAAATCGTTACCTGGACTGTACACGCACAAAATACATTCCAGACGGATTAAAAATGGAGCCGTTGTAAAAATTGCACGATGCCGTGTGTCACGGGACGTAAATGAGTCACAAAAGGACAAATGCTGTGTGATCGCGCGGACATGAGGTGCCCAGAGGAGTCCGTTTGGAGACAGAAGGGGGAATACGGTGGCCACCAGAGCCTGGGAGGAAGGGGGAAGGGGCCCGAGGGACGGGGGCAGAGATTCAGTTGGGGAAGATGAAAATGTCCTAGAGGGGGATGGCGGTGACGGTCGTACACTTGTGTGAACACGCCTAGTGCCCCTGACGTGTCCGCTTAAAAATGGTGAAGCGAGGAGACCCTGGGGGACTCTGTGGGTTAAGCGTCTGACTCTTGATCTCGGCTCAGGTCGTGATCTCTCGGTTCGTGAGTTCGAGCCCCGTGTCCGGCTCGGCGCTTGAGTGTGGAACCGGCTTGGGATTCTCCGCCCCCCTCCGCCCCTCTGCTTCTCACACTCCCTCTCTCAAAATAAATAAACAAACTTAAAAAAAAAAAAAGTGGTTCAGAGGGCAAGAGTCTCGCAATGCACTGTTCATCTTCCGTAAGGACAATAAAGCATAAAAGTCATATTTTAAAAATTTATAGGAGCCCAGAGGACAATATGAAACAATAGCGTTCATAATTGCAGGTTGGGGAAGGACTTTTTGATGTCTTAAGCAAGATGAAATCTAGCATACATTAAAGAAAAGGCTGGCAGAGTTAATGTCCCAATTGCGCGGAGGTTGCCAAACGTGGTTGAGGAACTTTTAAATGAGAGCGGGGAGAACAAGACGTTTCTGAACTCAGCCCCCTCCGCAGGGTCGGCCCTTCCACACGATCCCGGCTTTATTAGCTTCCTGCTTTCCCTTTAAACTCTTCTTTTCATCAACTCAAGTGAGGCAAACCTTTGCAGATAATAAAATGGCACCTCCCTCAATGTCCGTTTCCACGACTTGGGACAAACTTACACGCCCGCGCGAACACTTCTACGATCAAAACCATAGGTCTCGTCCATCACCCTCAAAAAGTACTTTGGGGCCCCATCACATCCGTCTTCTCCCCTGTCCTGGGGGGGGGGGCAGCCCGTTCACTGTTGCTACAAATTTGTCATTTCTAACAAAGTCACACAAATGGAACCACAGAGCACCTAGTCTTTTGTTTCTGATTTTTCTCCTGCAACGCAATGCCCTTGAAGTTCATCCGTGTTGTTGTTGTATGCCTTGATGTTTTGTTCCTTTTCTTCTTGGGTCTTCTGTATGGAGAGGCCACAGTCTCTTGATCTATTCATCTATTGATGGATATTTGAGTCGTTTCCAAGTCGGGGCTGTTATAAATAATACTGCCGTGAACATTGGCATGTCAATTTTATTTATTTGTTTAGTAACTTTATTTATTTATGACGAGGGGGAGGGGGAGACAGAGAGAGAAGAAGAGAGAGGATCCCGAGCGGGTTCCGCGCTATCAGCGCGGAGCCCGAGGTGGGGCTCGAACTCACGCACCTCGTTGAGTGTGAGATCGTGACCTGCGCCAAAAGCAAGAGTCCGATGCTTCACCAGCTGAGCCACCCAGACACCCTGCCTGTAAATTTCACTGGACTCAAACACTCCCTTCGCTCAGGTCCGTGCCTAGGACTGGAATTGCCGGGACGTGTGATAAATGTGGGTTTTAAACTAATTTTTAATTTCAATTCGTTTTGGGAAAAAAACCCAAAAACCTTGACATCTCTCTTAGAATTCTGATGCAATATCGCTTGTCACACATCAAAATTTACCGCAATAATGGAAACCTCGAGATTTAAATACGTGCAATACCATCGGGCTTTGTCTGCAAATGCAAGGAGAAGGCAACCTTTAATGCAAAGCCGTGTTCTCATGGGCCCGAGAGGTCCTATTGCTTGCCAAAGGTGCTGAGCTTTAGGTTAGTCCCAGAGAAATCTCCCTGCTGAAGGGGGAGCTTAGCAGGTGTTGAGCGATGTTGAGGCTTGGCCCAGGTTGTCTCCGAGGGAGGGAGCGACTCTGGGATTCGATGTTACTTCATGTCCAACAGGCACGCCACCCGGATGGCAGAGAGAACCAGGCTTTGGTCACCTCTGGTTTTGCTCACCTCAAGGTGAAGGCTCTTCTGGCTATATATATTTATTTACTGACAAAAAAAAAAATGCAAAGTCCTTATTATGGGCCGGGAGCTGTCCTAACGCTTTCCAGAGGTTAGCTCATTTCATAATAGAGTGGCAACACTTTTCAGGAGGGATAGAGACTGGGAAAAGTACACGTGGGTTTTTCTGGACGCAGCTGAGTCGCTTTCCAAAAATGTGCACGCGAGTGCACGGGACACGGCAGAGCCCCTCCTCCAAGCAGAAGCCATGATCAGAGACGAGCCTGGGGCACCAGGGCATCAGGCCCCCTGTTAACCTTACCTCCGGAGGCTCAAAAGCCGAGCGCCGTAATACAGCGGCCGTCACCCTAGCGTCGCCTACGGTCGTGGGTCGGGAATCGGATCTCGATCCCCGGAGGTGCGATCTCAGGCCAGCGACTTGGTTGCTCAGTGCCTCGGTCTCCCCGTCTGTGAAGTGGGTATAAAAATCGCACCTGCTCGTAGGCTCCATGGGTTAATTGGAAGGCCGGCACAAGCTAACAAATGACAAGCATTTGGGATGGTGCCTGGCAAGTAGCCCTCAATGAATCAATGAATGTCAGCTGGTGTTGTTGTAATAAGAACATAAAATGCTAAATCACGACGTGTCCTGTGGATTAAAGAGGTGATAGGTCGGCATGTCAACAACTGCCTAGTGTCAAATGGCCACCACGGGCCTGGCACTGTCTTAGGCTCTGGATCCCTAGTGATAGGAAAACAGGCCTAGCTCTTCCCCCTCATGAAGCTTTTGCTCAGTGGGAGACTGAAAATAAGCGTAAAAACAATAGATAAATAAGATAATTTGGGGTTCCAATAAGAACAATAGAGATGATACACTAGAATAATTTGACACAAAGAAATCACGTATTCTTTGGGTTGGTGAGCAAGGGCTTCTCCAAACACCTTATGAAGTTAAGACCTAAATGACAACAAAGGATCAGAAGAAGACTTGAAATGACGGGGGAAGGAGAGAGAACGATGGCGAACTTCCCGAGAGGCAACAGTAGGACGCGCAAAGGCCCTGGGGCTACTGGGTGTAATGGCCGAATAGGGCAGAGGTAAGAGGTGGATGAAATCCTGACTCCCCAGCACTTGGAAAACCGCTCAAAAAAATTTTGTATTTCTTTCTGGTTGGAACAGAAATATTTTCCTTGAAGTATGTGAGGCCAGGGAAAGTTGCGGCGCGGTGGGATGTCAGTTTCAGAGACACGGCGCTGTCCGGTGTGCAGAGGACCAGCCGCAGGGCGGCAGCACAAGCAGGAAGCCCCCCCTGGAGGCGGTTGCAGGAATCCGGTAGAGACATGGCTGGCTTAGACGTGGCCGGTCGCTGTGTAGCGGTGAGAGGTGACCCCGGGCAAGATGCAGTTTGTAGTTAGAGATGACAGACACCTTGATGGACTTGATAAAGGGCCTAAGAGGAAGAGGAGCATCAAGAAAGTCCTAGGTTTTTGACGTCAGCAAACGGGGAACGGTGTCGCCGCTTCCGAAGACAGAGGTAAGGACAGGAGGGGGACAAGTCATAAGTTGGAGGGGAACGTCGTAAGTTGGAGGTATCGGTGAAGACAATCGCGGAGAAAAGGGAGCCGTGTCTGGAGCCCCGAGGAGAGGAGCCCCGGGCTAGAAACGAGAATTTCAGCTGAAAATACTCTGAAGCTATGGGCGCCGGGGACAGCACCCAAAGAGAGAGAGTGGGTAGAGACGCGGGATCGAGCTCTGCCACGCTTAGCGGCCCCGTCGAGAAACGCACTTGCGAGACGCCGAGCACCGCATTCCCCTCTGGGGCATGCCCTCACGCCCACCAGCACTTTAAATGCTCGGACGATGGGGCGCCTGGGGGGCTCAGTTGGTTGGGTGTCCGACTTCGGCTCAGGTCATGATCTTGCAGTTTGTGAGTTCAAGCCCCGCGTCGGGCTCTGTGCTGACGGCTCGGAGCCTGGAGCCTGCTTCCGATTCTGTGTCTCCCTCTCTCTCTGCCCCTCCCCCGCTCATGTTCTGTCTCTCTCTGTCTCTCAATAATAAATTTAAAAAAAATTAAATGCTCTGACGAGTCCTGCATTTAGTAGCGAAGTCTGCTTACATTTGCTCAACTTAGGATTCTCCAAATGTACTGGATCGTGGAAACCTTTTCACATCTAAAACCGAGAAGCGGGCCACGGAGCGCCAAGCAGATGAAGAACTCAAGTCGAGTCTTCAAGGACGAGTGGAATCGGGGATGGTTCAGGTCTAGGAGAGCAGGGGGTCCAGGGGTGGGCAAACTTCCTCGGTAAAGGGCCGGATAGTACAGATTTCAGGCTCCGCGGGCCGCGTGGTTTCTGTTGCGACTGTCGGGCTCTGCCTCGCAGCACAAAGGCCGTCGTAGGCCGTATGCAAATGAGCGGGCACGGCTGCGCTCCAGTGTTTCCGAAACCGGGCGGCAGGCCAGATGTGGCCCGTGGGCCACGGCTGGTTGACGTCATCCCGCGATCTAAGATAAGGAGCTCTAAGGAAGGCAAAAGGCAGGGAGAGGTGTGATCCATCGAAGAGAAAAGGGCAGAGGGGGAGGGGGACCGAGGAGGGGAAACGGGCCGCAGGTGTCTGAGAGGAAGCGAGGGGCCGCTGTGCCTGGAGCGGGAGCCTCCCCGTCAACCTCCGTGGGACGAGGGGAGGTCCCCGTGTCCAGCTCTGCAGACAGACAGAGGTTAGGCAACCTCCCCCCTGAGACCCCAGCCCGGGTCACCTGACTCTGAATCTGGCCAGGCTGACTTCACCACGCAGATAACCTGCAGCCAGCCTCCCCCTTCCCCCCCCACCCCGGGCCCCACCCCGGGGCTGGAACTTCATCCAGAGGCCACCTCCACCCTCCGTCCCTCGTCCCTTTCTTTCCCAGACTCGACACTGGATGAAATGGCTGGCCGCGTCCATGCCGGGCCGCCGGCCGCCGCTTTCCTCCCCCACTCCATCAGAGGAGACATGAAAGGGGAAAGAGCCTCGCCAAACAGAGAAGGGATGGGAATTCACAAATGCCAGTACCTCCGGTGCCCACCGTCGCAAAAAGAGATCCAAGAAAACCCTGATATTTATTTATCTGGTGTTTTCTTTCAGATCTAGCAATGTGACAATAACACGTGTCACTGTCAGCCCAGGCCCTGCTGGAAACACCTTGAAAACTACGTGGAGGTTCAGAGAATAAACAGCAGTCGCTCTGATTCTGGTGATAAAATACCAGTGTAAGGAGAGCCTCCTGGGACCCATAATCTGGAATTGTCAGGGGATAAGGGTTGTCTGTCTTTTTGATAAAAGATGTTAGCTACCCCTTCTGGGTTTTAAACAGAAAGAAACCCTTCTGATTAGGAGACGGCTTGTGTCTCATGAAGCCTGTTGAAAGGGCCCGTGTGTGCAATGAGTGTGCGTCGCCTGCCCATCAGTGTCCTGGAAATTTCCTTATCACAGGAAAATGCAGCCGAATCAGAGCGACAGAAAGTCCGCCGCTCTAGAGTGCCTTGCTTTCCTCCCAGCCCTTGCCTCACCAAGGCGGAAGTTTCCTGATTACCATTCGGTTCAAAAACGCCTTCAAAGACTGCTCCAGAATTGGCAGTTATTATTATTCTGGGTTTTTTTTCAGGCTCGGGACTAATTAGCCTCGTGAAAGATTGTTGTGTGGTTTGCGGGCTGTGGTTGTTCTGTAACTTGCGTTGCCTTGAAGAATGCTACCATTGCTTTTCTCTTTCCCAGTTGAAATTCAGCGGGGGGAAAAATAGCCCAATTAGGAATCATCAGTGGACAGCCTCACACATAATAAGTCCCGAAGAAATAAATATTTATTGAATGAGTGGATGAATATTCAACAGCCTCACATTCCGGGACAGGCTACGGATCCAAAATAAGAATTCAAAGAGCCACTGACACCTGTTGATCAAGGCGAGCGAGCTAGGAGCCTCGCTCGTCTTATTAACCCCCGTCAGGCTCTGGGAGGCAGATCGTAAGAGACTCTTAAATACAGAGAACAAACTGAGGGTTTCTGGAGGGGCGTTGAGGGGGGAGGGATGGGCTAAATGGGTGATGGGTCTTAAGGAGGGCACTTGTTGGGATGAGTACCAGCTTTTATAATGTAAGGGATAAATCCCTAAATTCTATTTCTGAAACCATTATTACACTCTATGTTCACTAACTTGGATTTAAATAAATAAAAGAATTTACCAAACTCGACTAACATTCAGGGCACCGTGAAAGGTCATTCATTCATTCAACGAACCGTCATGGACTGTCCCATCTACTTCGGGCTTTCTGCAGGGAGCAGGATCCCACAGGCCAGGACGACCTGGAGCTCATATTCTAACAAACGGGCCCATAAAATACAAGCACACGAACTGAGAAAGACGTTTGGGTTTAACAAAGGGCCGTGATGGAGTTAGTAAGAGGTTCACCTGCTCTATCTAGTTAGGGAGGCCTGGAAGGCTGCTTTGAGGAGGTGTCATGGAGTCTGAGCCCTGAAATATGAGAATGCACTGGCCGTACGAAATGTGGATGTTTCTGGAATGGGAAGGAAAGGTTACTCAGAATGCCCGGGTTCCCTGTGGCTGCCTTCACAGAATTTCCTCAAACTCAAGGGCTTAAAATGAAGGAGATTTATTCTCTTGAGACTTGGAGGCCACAGGTCAAAAATTCGGCAGAGATTAAGGTGTCCACAGACCGTATTCCCTCCGGAGGCCCCAGGAGAGACACCGTTCCTGGTCTCCCCAGCCCCAGAGGCCGCCCCGCACCCCTTGTCTTGTGGCCGAACCCCTCTCTCCAACCTCCGCCTCCCTCCCCACCTTGCCTTGTCTGTGTGCGTGGGTCTCCCCTCTGAAGCCTCACGAGAAGCGACTTGAATGTCCATAATTCTGCCGACAGTCTAATGAAGAAAATGCTGGGTTGCTTTTTCTCTCCTGTGCCTCAAAGCTCTTCCAGCTCTTACCCATTGTTTAATTCTAAAGCCACTTCCATATTCTGAGGCCTTTGTTAGACTTCCTGTTGCGAGTTAAAACACCTCTTGAGTTAATCGGGATGTCTGTAGCACCGTCCGGCTGGCTCAGAGGCACGTCACCATGGGACGCTTCAGAGGCCTCGTGATGTATTCCTTCAGCACCGATTTCTTTTTGGTTTTAACCATTTCGTTTGGGAATACACCTGCAACGTATTATGTTGTGCGGAATTTTCCAAGACAAATAATACTCACTAGAACTGTCTCTAAGGGTTGATGACCTGGAGACGTTAGGATGAACTTCTGTTGAGGTGAGACAGCAAATCTCTTCCTCGAAGTCTATTTTTTTAATGTTTATTTATTTTGAGAGAGAGAGAGAAGCCCAAGCAGGCTGCACACTGTCAGCACCGGCGCCCCACGAGGGGCTCCATCCCACGAACCGTGAGATCTTGTCCTGAGCCGAAATCAAGAGTCGGACGCTTCATTGACCGAGCCCCCCAGGCGCCCCTACCCTAACGGCTATTACGTGCGCTCCTGGGGACCCCCTCGCTAAGTCTTTCCAATCTGCCAAATTTTGTGCCGGCAAGCAGAGGTCTTCCAAAATTGCATAGATAACTGATTCTTTTTCCGCCGGCTTCTCTCCTGGGCTCCACGCACCCAGGGCCTTCCTCCCGTGACTTCTCTGTTGGAAATACCCAGCCCTTGCTGGAAATTCTGCCCCGAGAGATGATTTGGGGCCACTGTGATCTTTGCCAAACATGAATGGATTAGCTATTACTATTACTATTATTATTAGCTATTACTACTTGTGAGTGGACACGAACTATAATACCATCTCCCCTGAAGCATCAGAACGGTCGTGGCAATAGGATGGTTTCATTCATCGAGTCCTAGGCTCGGAGCCCACCCTGTGCATATCAATTTTTAAATAATGCGCTGCTTTTTAAATATTTTATATTTTATAAAGAAGACGCAGGGAGGGTGGAATGGGACCTTAGCCTCTTCGGTGTGTCAGGAGGAAGTTCCAGACCCTGCAGGGCTCGGGGATTCCTTTGAAGAGCCTGGGGGGCCCTGGGGCCCTGAAGTGACAGCACGGATTAAAGTGAACCCTGCAGGGCTTGGGAACCGGCCTTACCTGGGTTCAGGTCCTGGCATCGCCACTGGCTAGCTTCCGTGCTCTCCCCCACGGAACTTGTTCTGTGCCCATTTGGAAGATGGGAATAATACTGGCGTGTTTGTCAGAGGGCCACTGTGAGACTTTAATAAGATAATTGACTTGGGGCGCCTGGGTGGCTCCGTCGGTTAAGCGTCCAACTTCGCCTGGGGTCACGGTCTCACGGTTTGTGGGTTCGAGCCCCACATCGGGCTCTGTGCTGACAGCTGGGAGCCTGGAGCCTGCTTCGGATCCTGTGTCTCCCTCTCTGTCTCTGCCCCTCCCCTGCTCATGCTCTGTTTCTCTCTGTCTCAAAAAGTAAATAAATATTAAAAATTTAAAAAAAAATAAGATTGTTGACTTAAAAGCATTGAGCATAAGTCCCAACACAGAGTAAAGTCCCTGATAAATGTTTCTATTTGTAGGATGGGACACAGCTCAACACTG
Source organism: Paguma larvata (assembly GCA_030068075.1). Lineage (NCBI taxonomy): Eukaryota > Metazoa > Chordata > Mammalia > Carnivora > Viverridae > Paguma > Paguma larvata. The sequence continues at coordinate 31,890,543 of CM057841.1, read as the reverse complement.
CAAGACATGGGATCTACCTGCAATGGTCAAAAGCATAGAAGATATAACTTGATTTATACGGTATTTTTTAAATTTTTTAATGTATATTTATGTTTTGAGGGCAAGAGAGAGACAGAGCAGGAGCAGGAGAGGGGCAGAGAGAGAGAGAGGGAGACGCAGAATCTGAAGCAGGCTCCAGGCTCTGAGCCGTCAGCACAGAGCCTGATGCAGGGCTTGAACTCATGAACCGTGAGATCATGACCTGAGCCGAAGTCGGGCTTAACTGACTGAGCCGCCCAGGCGGCCCTGATCTGTAGGGTTTCTAAACCAAAACCCTCTGCCCTCTTATTTTTCCTGGGTTTCCAAGAACCCAGAGAACACTGGGTGATGGCAGTCAGTCTGGGCTCTGGTTCGACAGGAACTGACAACACCGGAGTCCATCAACACTATACTACCAGCTCTGGACGGAACCGCAACCCCGCCCAGCCCCTGCGAAGCGGATTTGTCATTTAGTTTAGAGCAGGGGGCTGGTTTCCTCTCTCCCTCCATCCTCACGTCTAATCCCAGCCTGACCATCTCCCCAGCCGCCCGCCCCGGACTGGTCCAGCGGTCCTCTATTTCATAAATTCCAACGGGGCGCATGGCCTAGGCAATCGATTTAGCCTAACAAGGCAATCAGAGCGCACGAGCCCAATTTGTCACTGCGTTGTTTTCTTTCGCTCGCTGCTCTAATTGTGTAAATATGCCCAGAGGTTTGACAAAACTTCTAACACATCCAACAACAAATGGCCCACTTCCAGAGCGCGCCGTGGCTATTTCGGAGCAGGGCGTCTCCCTCCCGAAGCCGGAGGCTGCCTCCCGGCCGGTGGCCCGGCGCAATCAGGTGGCGGCAGCTACTTTGGGATTCACCCGCAGATCGCAGAGCCCGGGGCAGGGCAGGCTGGGCAGTGGTGAGGAGGAAGGATGCTACGGGTCACAGCTGACACGTCCTCTGTCCCATCCTCTCTCGCTTGGGGGTGTATGCAGCAGGGCCGGTGGCCAGACTCAGGGGGCTCGAGAGCCCCCTCCCTCCGGGGTCCGGGCCTCTTCCGTCAGGTTGTCCTCTGAAGCACTTCCAGCCTCTGATTTATTAAGAGGAGGGTAGCGAGGCTGCCGTCCCGGTCCCTGGACGCTGGTAACCACCCCAAGGCGGGTCCCACCTTGACAGAACTCTTGGGGCCGGATGGCCAAGGTCGGCGAGGCCCACGGAAACAAACGTGTCCCCATCTGCTTCTGGAAGTGTGAGGCCTCCTGATTTCCTTTTCATTTCCTTGGAATTCCCGCCTTTCGGATTTCCGCCTTCTGTCTCGTCTGTGCCCACGTTCCCACCTCGCCCTATAAATTTCAGTTTAATAAAGGAGGCGTCTAGCAAGGAGATAAAACCTTCTGCGAGACAGACGGCCCCCGGCCCCACCCCGCCCCTACCCCCGGTGGTTCACACGTTTTGTCTCCAGCCACAGATGTTTCCTCCTCTGCCTTATCGGCGTGCCGACGAGAAATCCAATATGCTGGGCTCTCGAATTTTCCGCCACAGAAACAAAAGACGACGGGAGGGGGAGAGAGGGTCTGCTTGGCCCTGAGTCAGGCTGAGAGGACGAAGGCGCAGGTGTCCTGGGAGCGTTAATGCGGCGGGGCCCTGCTGACCCGGGGCACCCCTCGGCCCCGGCAGAACCGCGTTCAAGGAACAAACGCTCTGCGCACCTGTCGGGCCCATGCCGCCCTGATGTCACCTTCCTGATGATCTTCCAAGGCTCCGGCTCTAGGCGGGGCTGGGACTGTGAGCATGGCCCGGTGTCCAGGGCCCGCCGTCCTGAGCTGTGGCCCTTCCCACCTTGTCTGGGAAGTACCTCCACCCCCCCACCCCCAACCATGACCGAGTCCTCCGCCCCACCCCCACTGTCTCAGATGTCGCCTAACCATCAAAGCACTTAATTTAGGGTTTTAACTTAAACGCCCTCCATTGACTCTCCCGAGATGCTCACACCCCCCCTCCTGCAGGTGTCTGAACCTTGTCACCCAGACCCTGGGCGTGTCCCTGGAGTCCCTCACCCCATTCCAGACATTCGAAACATCATCCTGTGGCCAAGACATCCTAAACGTGTCCCCGCACACCCCTCCTTCTCTGGCTGCTGCCCCTGCCTGAGCTCACACATATGTCTGTTAAGGGCATGGGCGAATGCTTGGCTTTAATAGATATTTATCAATGTGGAATAGACAATAAACGGATTTTTCCATTTATAATAGTGATATAAAGCTCTCTTTTGGAACAAATAGATCTAAATATAGAAGTAAGTCCAGGGGCGCCTGGGGGGCTCAGTTGGTTGAGCATCCAGCTCTCGGCTTCAGCTCAGGACATGATCTCACGGTTCGTGGGTTCAAGCCCCACATCAGGCCCTGTGTTGACAGTGAGGAGCCTGCTTGGGATTCTCTCTCTCTCTCTCCCCCCCTTTCTCTGCCCCTCTCACCCCAGGTCTCTCTCACCTTCAAAATAAATACCTTAATAAACAAACAAACAAACAAACAAACAAACATAGAAATAAGTCCATTTACATTTTGAAAAGGGAAATAAGAGAGCCGGGCTTCCCGGCGGGCAGGCGGGGCTGTGTGGCTGAGAGCACACCCCTGAGTCCCAAACCCAGCTCCGCAGTCTCCTTCCTGTGTGAGCTGGGGTGAGTTCCTTGACCTCTCTGTCCCTCCCGGGGTTGCAGTGAGGATTAAGTGTGTTATTGTTAGTCTGCACAAGGTGAGGGCCCTGCAGGTGTTGCTGCAGCAGCATGGGGGAGCTCCGGGCCAGCCAGGCTCCTCTGTGCTGCCCGAGGAATGTTTCTAAGCGCTGACCTTGATCGCATCCCCTCCCTACTGAAAACCCTTCCCATTGCTGGGACGATGGAGACTGAACCTCCGGCAATGGTCCCCGGGGTCTCCCGTGATCTGTCCCCAGCGAGCTCCACGCCTCCTCCCCTTGCTGCTGCAATGCCAGACTCCTTACTGCGCCACCAATGCACCTCCGACGCTCGTGCCTCCGTGCCTTTGCTCCTGCCGCGCCTTCCACCAGCTGCGCCTTTCTCTCGTCTTGTCCGCTGGGCAGACCCCTCCTGTCTTTCAAGACTTGTTTCAAATATCAGCTGAGGAAGGGATCTTCCTTGTACCTCCTCCCCAGACAGGATTAGGCTCTCTGAACCAGCAAACGACAACGACATTGACCAAAGTGACTCCGTTTCATAGCACAAACAAACGCTCAACTTGTTCGAAGTCGAAAACGTCGAGTTTTTTCAAGTTACAAATGACATCACTTATTAATAGGGTGAAAGGGTTCGGTTTTGAGTTTTTCTCGAAAAATGAAAGGGAAATGATCTCAGGCCCGTTTATTTGACGTCTAACAATATTTAGGCTACAGTTGCAACCAAATTCACGCGGGGAGCTCCCAAAGGACACGTGAAGTTCTTCGTTACAGTTCCGCCCAGAGTGCGTGGTGTGTCGAGACAAAGGTTCTCCCTCCCCGTGTGGCTTTGAAAGCAAGATTATCTCAAAAGGCCCTTTCCGTGAACACGTCAGAGGCTCTTACTCGTTTTCTCCAGACACTCTCGGTACCGTGATACTGAACTCATCCTTCCTTCGAAGCCCTTGGTATCTCATCATCCCTGTTGCTCTTCCTTTGTCCCTCCGTCACCCGCTTTAGGCCAGCTTCTCTTTGGACAGTGGCTTTGAGAAAGGCTCCAAGTAGCTCTCCAGCAGCCCCTCTGGCAGCCTCATGAAACCCTGCGTCTTTTGCAAGACTGGCGGTTTCAGATCGTGGTTAATTTGAGTTGCGTTAGCCGTGGGTGTTAGGATGCTTCCAACACTGCAAAATGAAGAAGAGGCTGAAGACAGAGCTCAGCAGAGCCTGGAGAGGTGTTCCGAGGACATTTGCTCCCCTCCACGGCCTGAGACCTCAGGGACTCCAAAGATTAATCCTCGGATGGCAAGGACCTGGTCTCTCTTCTACCGCTTACCGTCTCCCGGGTTGTAACTAGATGTTTGTACAGGGGGGCACACGCAAGATGTGCCTGTGGGGCCCCGTATCTCCCTTTCTGCACCTGCTGTCCCCTCTTCTCTCTCCTTTCCCAAGCTCCCCACCACTCCAACGCCCACAGGCAACTCTACATGCAGCCTGTCCTTCCTTCTCTCATTTTCGTGTTCAAGCTCTTGACGTGGACAAAGGCAGTTCTCATAGATAACCTCAGGCGGGGATGGCATATATGTTTTAATTATTGCGTTAAATCTTATCAATTAATGTGGTTGCCCCAGAGCACTGGGTCAAGGGTCTGAGGCCAAGTACCATCTCCGTGGGAAAGACCACCCCTGTCGTGTCTGCCCTGAACCCAACTGGAGGGTGGGGGGAACGGGCAAGGGGATTCCAAACCTGGTCCAGGGTGGATTTTAGACCCGTGGGCTCTGCACAGGAAGCGCACCCCGTCCAATAGTCTACACGTCATTGACAGAGCCTCTTCTAATCGCCAGAGCTTAGCTCAGAGCTCTGATGAAGGACCAGCTGGGACTACTATAAAGGAGTCTCTCATTGGTGATCAGGGTGGGGGTGGGGTAAGGAAGACTTTTTTCTTTCCTATTTTTGAAACACCCACAATCCCAAGATACTCACCTCTCCGGTCCTAAGGAAGAGTGGCCCACTTAGGTCACCAAGCTGCCAGAGCAAGAAACACCGGAAATGAATCACCAAGAGACACGTCTCCATTTCGGTAGGTCCTGCTCCCTTTCGGTGGAACAATACGTTCGTTCAGTCATTTGTCCATTCATTCAGTGAGTCAGCTCATCGGTCAGCAGCCCTCTGACCCAGAGGGGCCGACGTCAGCCACGTCCACCTCAGGGGCAGAGCTGAGTAGGTCAAACAGATCTCTTAGAAGCACGACTTTTGCGAGGCCATTTTTATAACGCCAAATTTATCTTTTGCTTCTTAAAGTTTTATTATGGAGAATTTGGACACATACCAAAATCGACCGAGGGGCACCTGGGTGGCTCAATCGGTTACACATCCGACTTCGGCTCAGCTCATGATCTCACGGTTTGTGGGCTCAAGCCCCGCGTCGGGCTCTGTGCTGATAGCTCAGAGCCTGGAGCCTGCTTCAGATTCTGCCTCCCACTCTCTCCGCCCCTCCCCTGCTCATGGTCTGTCTCTCTCAGAAATAAGCATTAAAAAAAAAATCGACTGAGTATAATAAACCTACACATACCTTCCACCCAAGCCCATCGATTTCCTGTTAATTACATAAGGAGCACATGAATACTTTCGTTTGTAAAGATTGTTTTCAAACAGTCGATATCAAGCCTGAGATCTCCCGCCCCCCATCCCATGCCCCTTGCCAGAGGTGACTACCGTCATTAGTTTGGTGAGTCCCCTTCGTGATCTCTTTCTATAGACTTTCCTGTGTCCATGTACCTATAAAAATACATGGTATGGCTTTGACTTTGTTCTGTAAGTTTGTTTGTTTGTTAAGTGTTGCATTTATGTTTCTTTTTTTTTAATGTTTATTTATTTATTTCTGAGAGAGAGAGAGAGAGAGAGAGAGAGTGAGCACAAGCAGGGGAAGAGCAGGGGAGAGAGAGAGACACACACACACAGACTCTGAAGCAGGCTCTAGGCTCTGAGGTGTGAGCACAGAGCCCGATGCGGGACTTGAACCCACAAACCGCGAGATCATGACCTGAGCCGAAGTCAGGAGCGTCACCCAGGTGCCCCAAGTGCTGCTTTCGTATAGTCTCTTTTTTATGGTTTGGATCTTTCTGCTCCTCGTTGTTTTCGCCAGCAGAAAGTCTCAGAGAGTTTTCCGAGTCTGTACAGAGAGTTCTGCCCTTGGCTTATCGTGTAGAACTCAAGCTCACCGGACCGTGCTCCGACATGAAGCAAAGCCCGGAGAGGTGGGGGCTGCCACAGTGCGTTTACTTAACCATTGCCCAGGATGGAAGTTTCGCTTGTTTCCAGCCGCCTTCTGAACAATACTGCAATGGACATCTTTGCACAGAGTATCCTTAGTTCACGTGCGAGCACTTTCTCAGGGGAGCCAGAGAGCTACGGATGGAGTTGCTGGGTCAACGGGCGTGTCCCTGAGTTTATTTTTCTCATGCAGTTTTTTTTTTTAAGTTTATTTATTCGTTTTTGAGACAGAGGGAGAGAGAGAGGGGGAGAGAGAGACACGGTGAGAGAGAGTTAGCAGGGGAGGGGCAGAGAGAGAGAATCCCAAGCAGGCTCTGCACTGTCAGCACAGAGCCCGACGCAGGGCTCAATCCACGAACCACAAGCTCACAACGTGAGCCGAAACCAAGAGTCAGACACTTAACCGCCCAGGCGCCCCCGTGCAGTTTTAATTTTAGTAAATCCTGCCAAAGTCTCTCAACCAAATTATACTGCCACTAGAACTAAAAAGGGTCCATTTCCCCATATGCTCCGATACTGAAATTGTTATACTTTAAAATCGAGTGCAGTCTGATCGGTGAACAAACGGATGTCATTTAAACTTTAATTTGCATTTCACACGTCACCGGTGAGTCTGAGCTACATGCTCTTTCTTTCTTTTGGCCATTTTTATTTCCATACGTTTATTTAATGAAGATAAAGATATTTGGGGCAAAGACACGCGGCCCGCGGGAGCTGCCACCAGCGGTGATTGCGTATCTCCTGGCCCCTCTGGTTACCAGAACCCCTTGGTGATGCTGAGTGGTCCGTTTGGTTCAGCGTCGTGAGCTCTGTGGCCAGGGGCTGTACTGGGAATCCCGATGGACACGGGCCCCGACCTCCAGGATCGGAGGAGATTCCAGAAAAACGAGAGACTTCTCTGACATCTTTAACCAGAGAAGGCATCCTGGAGGAGAAGCCAGGCAGGCTGTGTCCAGGGTCTGAGACCATCCAGGGACGAGGACACTGAGAGGCCTTGGCTCCAAAACGTGTGTTCCTAATCCTGGCGCCTCTCCCTTGCTCCTAGGCCCCGTGCTGAGCAATCAAGCCCACGGACGGCCTACCTCATTAGGGCCCGGCCCTGCTGGAACCCAGTCATCCCTGGAGAACTGGCACCAGCCCCAGGAGAGGGCACAGCTGCAGAGGAAGCTAACGTTACAGGTCATTTTGGCAATTAAGACTCATGTTCAATTAAACGGATTTATATCGTGTTACTTGAGAGGCCTAGCAATCTGGGGCGGGTCCCAAGTGGAATTAAGCACAGAGAACTCCAAGTTCCAAGCCCAACTCCTCCCGGTCTTCCCATCCAAGGACACCTTTCCCGTGCCCCCATCCAGGAGAAGCGCCTGACCGAGGGGCTCCCTGCCCCACTCCCCTGAACATCTACCCAGAACCTGGCCACACGTCTCCTGGGTGTCCTCCCCTTTGCATCTTTGTAAAGACGCTACCTCGTGGGGACCTTCCCCATTCCCCAATAAGGAGATCGAGTCTAGAAATGCTGAAGACGCTTATTCGAGGCCACTCAAGGTAACGCCAGCTCAGAGACGATGGCTCTGTAGGCCTATAGGTCTCTTCCATATACCAGTATTTAACATTTTGCGTCTTCTTTTATTTTGGTTTGGCTTTGCCTGTATGTCAGCGGTATGCTTAATATTTGCCTTTAAGTCAACTCACTTATAAAAACTTGTGTACCTTACTCAAACAGGAATACTCAGAAAATCATGATTTTGACGCATGAACTACATATGTTTGCCTATATGCCCACGTAACTAGGGCATAAACAGAAACAGCTCATTTTGTGTATTGCCCTGAAGTGTCCTGTATGTGACCGGGATGCCACATGTGTGCCTCGCCGGCCTGCTAGCCCACTTCTTCTTGCGGGAACGCACCCCTCCACCTAGAAGCCAGCTCTCCAGTTGGGGGGACTGGGGGATGAGGGTGTACAAACTCTGGTGTCAGGCTGAACGAATCCTCGCCTGGCTGCTTACTATCTTTCTGAACTTGACCAAACCTCTTAGTCTCTCTGAGCCCCCACTTTCTGGGTCTGTCAAATGGAGCTCATAATAGTGCCCTCCTTTGGGGCCTCGGGGATAATGAAATTAACCGATGCGGGAGATGAGCGTGGCGATTGGTAGCTCTCATCACGTTCTGCGGTGTCTGGGAAGGAAAGGAAGCAGGGCGTGGCTTGGTTCCCACCTGCGAGAGCTCGGGGCAGAGGTCAAGTGCCTGATGGTCAGCCAGGGCCAGTGTTCATACCCTCCCGGCCGACTGCCGCTCCAGGTTAAGAATGCAGAGGCTTCAGGCAGCGGTGAGCTTCTGCTTTGAGCTCAGGCCTCCGTTCGGCCATAGCTCAAGTCCCATCCAGGCAGGAAGAGTCATGACCCCAGGGCACCCGGCTGGTCCCCACCCCACCCCCAGCCGTGCAGGGCAGGTAAGGCTGGGAGATGGGAATCGGAGCAGGAGACGTCTCCACAGACCACGCTAAACAACCCAGGGCTCCCCCTGGGCTTCCCAGGAAGCCGGAACCCCCACACGTGCTCAGGAGTGGGGTGTGGGCAAGGTCACTTTATGACATTGCTTGTGGGACTGGGGCACTATCACCCTTGTGGGCCCCTTCCTCCAGGAAAAAAAATACACACACACACACACACACACACACACACACACACATATATATATTAGAACTTCTATTTTACAACTGCATTGATATAAAGACAAATTGAACCCACACTGGATTCATGATTATATATTTATTACCATCATTTTCATTTTCTTCTTCTGACTTTAAAGGAAATTAACGGCGTGTCTGGGTGGCTCAGTCGGTGAAGCATCCAACCTCGGCTTAGGGTCACCATCTCATGGTTTATGAGTTTGAGTCCTGCGTCGGGCTCTGTGCTGACAGCTCAGAGCCTGGAGCCTGCTTCGGATTCTGTGTCTCCCTCTCTCTCTGCCCCTCCTCCACTCATGTTTTGTCTCTCTCTCTCTCTCTCTCTCTCTCTCTCTCTCTCTCTCTCTTTAAAAATTAAACATAAAAAAAATAATAAATGAACATTAAGAGCATCTCACGCACCCCTAAAAGTAGGCCTGGCCACGGTGCCTGCCGTACCTGAAGACAGTCTGTCTTGGGGGGTAGGGGATCTCAGGATGCCGAGCCCAAAAGGCACACGCCCATGACGTTGCCCCCAAATCAACTCTCCGGCACTCCAGGGCAAACCTGAGTTTTCCAAACAGTCTGCAGGGGTGTCCTCACCTGGCCAGTGGGGCCAGACCAGAGACTAGAGCAAATGCCCCAGGCTGAGTCTGGGGTTCAGATGTCAGATTCCAGCTCCTGCCCGAATGTCAAAGGTGGAAGATGAAACCCAGCCAGGAAAGGAGGCTGACGGGCACTCCAGCCCCAGGACCAAATTCCCCGCCCCCCCCCCCGGGAAGTTTACCTTCCCGCCCTCCCCCTGCAAACTGTATCCCAAATACGAGTTCCTGAGAGCAGGATGAGGCTTCGGCCTGGCCAGCTCCATGTAGAACGCTTTGACGATTGCTGGAGGCACAGCTCTTGGTGGAAAATGGCAAATCGGACCCAAGTTGCGTCAGTGAAAAGAGAAGATTTATCACAAAGCATCAGGGTTTCTCAGCGAAGCCAAGGGCAGGGAAGCACTCCTCTGTTAGAGGAGACTGGAACCAGGAGCCAGAGAAGCATCTGGGGTGGGGGGTCCCTCCCTCTCGTCTCTGTGTCTGGACACCCCATGCCTCTGCCCCAGAATCTTGGTCCGAAGCAGACTGTGGCTGTCCTGTGCCTCCCAAGATTAGGAGTTCCCACTTGAGGCGCTCTTAGACACCGTGGTGCTGTCCCTCCATCTTGAATTCCTGAGAGTTACAGTGGGTGGTCCCCAAGGCCCCGGAAGGCCAGCTGGAAGGCTCCCTTAGCTTGGTCCATCCAGGCTAAGCCCATAGCTCATCAGAAGCAGAAGGAACGGAAGTCAAGTCGGGGAGCCAAAAGGCATCCAGGCCGCCAGTCGAACGCAACCACCGGAGAGCGGTGGGCAGAGCCCATCTTGACACAGCTGTCATCATTGATGTTGCTTACCATCCTTCAAACCAGAGTGTGATATTTACCCAACAGCTGCCCCTGGGGTCTCGGTCGCAAACACACAACCAGGACCGGGCCGCACGCAGCCCTTAGAGCCGCAGGACTCCCATTCATGCCTGGACACGACGTGCTTTCCAAACCGAGGAGGCTGCCTCCCGGACGCCCCTGCACCATGGGCCCCTAAGTGCCACTCGGCAAGAGGAAAGCAGCCCCGGGCCTCAGATACAGGCCGGAGATGGCAACTCCCTTCCAACAGCTCGGCGCTGGGCAAGGACTGAGCCTTCAAGCCCAGCAAGTCACGGCCAACATACCAGCATCCCAGACGCCGAGCAGATGACGCTGCTCCTGTGCCATCTCTCCCAGGGAGCCTGCCAAGTCCCCAGGCCCGGCCAGGGCTGACATTTAAAGCAAAGTGTGTGTCAACCATATTAAACAATATCCCAAGCTGTGGGTTATTGAGTGCAGGGCAAACTGACCGCAGCAATTAAACTGAGATTAGGCGCTGATAAAGCCAGGGTCCCGGGCCACAAGCCCTGTCACAGACGGATGCCTGCGACGAAGGGTGAAAGCCACAGCCCAAACTCGGTGGCCTGGCCCTCAAAGAAAACTCACCCACTCACCCCAGGACGCCAGAATCCCACCTTTGTTTGATTTTCCTGGCGTTCTCAAGAAGACGCTCGTGCCCAGCGTCTAGGAATGATTGGAGACTCCCAGGGAGGGCCAGGGGAATAGGTCCTCGAAGCAGCGTCTGATCTGTTGTGTCCCGTGCTCTCTGCCTCCTCCAGCCCCTTCCCGATTTGGATGACACACGACATGGGGCCCACCTGGAGCTCCAGAGGCAGGGAGTAGGGCTGTTCTCGGGCACGCCGTAGGCATCAGGGAGCCCCGGGGTGGGCCAACTCCATGTGCCCATATGGGTGAGAGGAAGATAATCCTGGCAATGACCATACCCCACCACCTTGAAAGAAGCCTGCACTGCCCTTCGAGTCACCGGCTTGAGCCCTCTGGGCAACAGGGCCGTGGTCTTACCAACAGCCATTGGCCTCTTCTCCAGGCCCTTGGTTGGCCCCAGACACTTAGACGCGACCTGGCGTATGGGTGGAGAAAGGGGTGTCCAGAGAAGGCTCTTCTTCTAGACCTGGGTCTGAGACCTCTGAGATCTGTCTTCTCCTCTCAAGGAGACCCCATGGCCAGAGAGAGACCACTGGTGTCGCTCCGGAGGCCGCCGCCCCAGGAGCCTTGGTGGTTCAAGGCTCTGTGGTCCAGGGCACAGGACTTGGACTCAGGCAGCCTGCAAGTCGAATTCTGGCCCTGCCTCTGGCTCACTCCATGACCTTGAGCAGGTGCGTTGCCTTCTGTCAGCCTCAGTTTCCTCATGTATAAAGCGGCCCCGTAACAGAATCTCCGGGGAAGTGTGGATACATATTCCTAGTTGGGGAAGAGTTTAACACGCGGACAGCACTCTATCCATGGTGGTGGCGGCTGTTTCTTGTAACATTCCAGGAGAAACTACCGTTGAATTTTGTCCTTAGCGCTGATCGTGACGGTGAGTTTACATTCTGGGCTGTCAGAAAATGTTGCCAAAGGGTTGCTTCCATGGCCAGAGGCCTGCTTTGCAAACACATCTATCATTCACTATTCCTCTGCCCTACTCGCAGTAGGCCTCGCAGTAAGGCCTGAGGGGGTGCCAACTTTGCGGGATGTCTGCGGGTCTCAGGCTCCTATAGGAACTGGCTTCTAAGGCGTTAGCTGAGAGGACGTGGCGGTGGGAGTCCGGGAGGTGCGGAAAGGAGAAAGCTGGGGTACTTCACCCCGTGCTCTCTGTCTGTCTGTCTGTCTCTGCCTCAAGTGGTTCTCAGGAACTGCATCTCTCTGTGGCACAGGCTCCTTGCAGACAGCCCGCTATAGCTGTAGCTTCCACTGCGTGACCCTGGTCCCTGCGCTTGGGAAACACAGACTCTGCCTGGAGGGGCGGGGCTGGTAGCTCCTTCCGGCTGCCCCAAGTCTCCAGATATCTCACTGCTCCCTGTGCTTAGCGCCTCTGCTCTCCCTCTGCCTGTAATCAATCCCCTGTCTTCCCTCCCTCCTGTTAAAAACACTTGAGGAGTTTATGTGTTCCTGGTTGGACCCTTACCCATCCACACCCCTCTCCAGCGTGTCTACGGTGCGTTCGGGGAAGGCAAGGTCTTGGAGAATTTCTCAGGATTTGGACTCTCAATGGGTAATGTGCCAAAAATATACACTCCTGACGGGAAGCTCGAGGGGTGCCGGGACTATCTGGTTAACACCTGCATTCCCAAAGCTCACAGAAGAGCTGACATATAGCAGACATACCCATAAATGGATAAATCAGTGATATGAAGGACGGACCCACCGAGTGGCTGCCCCCTTTGCGGGGAGGGATTTCGTGATCATTGTTGAGTTCATTGAGGAGACAGTTACACTTCTGTCTCAGCTGTTTACTACTAGAAATGACCATCGATGATGGTGTTTCGAGGGTTAAAGAAACAGATTTCCATCCCAGCTTCCAGAAAGGCCAAAATTGCCCCCTGGACCAAGTCAGACGCAGCTCGGTTAGACGACCTACGTGGATTAATGGACCGCACTCTGTAACCTCGGTCCCAACTGAACATTCTGCCCAACCTTCATTTTCTTTCCTTCCTTTGCTCCTTAAGTGGGGTCAGGGGGACTGGCCACCAGCTTGTTTTATTTAACATATCCTTATAAATTGCCCTAAGTCCTTTCTGGTTGGAGACAGATCTGAACAAATGAATTCAATAAAAAAAAATTGTAACCCAGAAAGACCGTGGGTTTGGGGAAACGGTTGAACCCGATGCACTGGGCCTATTTGCCATGGGGCCCCTGAGGTTAAGATGCCACCGGCCAAAGGTTTTGAGCATTTTTTGGTAATGAGTGGTCAGGAAGGATGAGGAATCGCTGCCCAAAACTGAGTAGCTTCCAAACTATAACAGCCTTGGGTCAACCATAAAGATGTATATATTTGGTGTCCCTAGGAAGGGGGAAGGGGGCTCCCCAGCTGCCCTCTGGCTTCTCAGCAGCCCCACTTGCCGGCCACACTGAAGCCGACTTAGAAGGACTCCAGGCTCAACCTCTGCCGTGGATCACAATGTGTCTGCCTCTGGAACCACCCAGGAAGACCCCGCTCCCACGCTGGAAATCTAGCACCCCGACATCTTCTGATAAACTAACTCTAACTGTCGTGTGAATGGTCCTAGGTGGGCTTAAAGCGTTTGCGCGTGAATATCAAAGGTGCCTTCACATCCAAGCCCTTGGGGAAGGAATCTAGACCCCGCCGCTGGCGCTGCACTCTGGGAGATTTCTAGAGGGGACCCCTTCCCACTGACGTCTGCTGACCTATCCTCTAAACTGCCCTTCCTGGTTACGATTCAGCCACAAGCAGGACCTTGAGCAGGCTGCAGCCTCTTCCCGAGCCCTGATTTCCCATCTGTCACTTAAGTGGGTGGAATGAAGAGGCCTCTTAGGTCCCTTTAATTCAAAAGTTGATTCTTTGAATCCAAATGTCTTAGCTAGACATTTATATCTTCTCATGAGGCGGCCCTAAACTCAACTTTAGTGTCCATTACTCCCCCTACAGAAACCAGACAGACCGTATAAACAATGTTATTAATAATCCGATAAAAATCACTGCCATCTTGGTGTTTCTTGAGAACTCAGAGGGGGCCAGGCATTTGCTTTAAGTACTGGGTCCACTCGCTCCTCAAACGGCCCTAATGACGTCATTCCCATCTTACGGAGGAGGAAACCAGGGCTTAGGTCGCAAGCCCGCACAGCGAGGGAAGGCTGGGGCTAGGATTCCCTTAGCCCGTGCCCTAAGGCATGACATCATGCTGGGTAGGTTTGTTCCCTGGACAAGATCCAGGCACCCTTCTCCCTGTACAGATGTGAAAATTAGGCTCAGAGAGGTTAAGTAACTCGGTCAAGGTCATGCAAGCAGTGAGTGGCCTCTGAAGCACTTCCCTTGGGCTCTGGTCTGCTCCTGTTGGGTCCCAAGACCCTCGGGCTGCCCTCTGGCTTCTCCAGCAGCCCCTCCCTCAGCACCCCGGAGTCACTTCACAAGTACCTCTCTCCCTCCTTCTCCCTCTCTCTCTCTCTCCCCCTGCCCCCTCCTCTCCCCCTTCCCCTGCCTTTAACTGTCTGAACTGCCTCCCCATCACCAGGCTGGAAAAGCATCAGAAGACCCGGATAAGAGGGGCAAAGGGGGTCTGGGAGACTCAGCAAAGGCAGCCCTTTTCCGTGAAAATAAAATTCGAGAAAGCCAAAGTCTTTTAATCTGACCCAGAAAATACACTTCCTTTCTTCTGGGCTGGGGCAATAGATGCCAAGATCCACCTCAGGCCTTTAAAAAACAAAACCAAAGCAAACAGTGCTAAGCCTTAAACCCCTCTATGATGCCGTTTGTAATAAAAACATCGACTTCCCCTCTCCCCTGGTGGGGCGAATGGCTGCGGTTAAAGAATCTGGTTTCCTAGTCAGCTAATTACCCCCTTAAAGGATGACTGATGATCTAACTTCCCGCCCTCAGCTTGGCCTCAGAGTCCTCCAGCTTGGCTCTGGAGGGCTGTAGGGAGGAGAACCAGGCCTGAGGGGAGTGGGGAAGGAGAGGACAGAGGCCCTCAGGACCCCCACCCCCCCCACCCGGAGCAGGGAACAAACGCCCCGGAGGCAGAAAATTTGGCTTCCAAACTTGCCTCTGCCGCCTCCTGTCTGTGCAAGTGGCGCTGCCTTCCCAAGGCTCAGTTTTCTCATCTGTAAAGTGGGGACACCGATGGTGCCATGAGAAGTTGAAAGCCCGGGGTGTGGCATAGCGCGAGGGCTCTAGATTATTCTCTTTTCCCAGTGCAACTTTCCCTTTCCTTCCCGGACTGCCCGACACCGAAGAGCCTGGCTAGGCAGGGGCCTTCCTGGCATGCTCTTGCTCAACCCTAATAGCCATAACAACTATAATGAACGTTTAATGGGCTCCACCAGCCAGAACGTGTATTAAGTGGCTTACAGCTGTTACCGTATTTAATTCTGGGGATGATCTTAATGAGACACGTCCTATTATGAGGCCCATTTTGCAGAAGAAGCAACTGAGGCTCAGAAAGCCTAACCGACTCAGCTAAGAGACGCTGCCGTAGAATTAAAACTCAGCGCCTGGATTCGAATGCCCGTCGGTCCCGTACTGGGAGCCTCCGTAGAAGTCAGAGAATTGAACTCTTCTCCCCTCCGTGGGAGAGGGAGGAGCAGGGGCTATGCAGAGAAACTCCAAGGCCCCGGGCTGGCTGTGGATACCAGACCCGAGGCAGACGCCCTGTGATCTGTCGAAGTGCAGGTGGGGGTGGAGGGAGGCGGCTCTGGGGCCCCGCGCAGGTGTCAGTCGATCGTGCTGTAGAGGGGAGGCCCTCCAGGTGCCCATCTGGCAGAGGCAAGAGGCAGGAGCGGGAAATACCCAACGGTTATTTATCAGGAGGGGAGCGAGGAAGGAAACAGGCCAGAGACGGCGTCACAGAAGGGTATGGCGGCCAGGGAGCCCCCTTCGGGGAGGGCCTCTCTGAGGAGGTAACGTCGTAGGTGGCTCCTAAAGGCAGAGGGAGAATCGGCTGGGGGAACGTAGGGGGCTGCTATTCCAGAAGGAACAGCACAGGCAACGCCACCAGCCCACAAGAACTCCATGCTCGTGTCTCCGCTGTGCTTCCCCGACCCCATCAGCCTCTCCGTAGAGATCGCCAGTCTCAAATACGTCTTGTTGCCGCTGTTGTTTTTTTCTCCAAAACCTCTCTCCTGGAGCCTCTACTCTTTGGGGGTAAGCCAGGCCGGGTGCCCTCCAGACCCGTGCAAAGCTCTGTGCCTGTGACTTCTCACTCGTCCCTCCCTGTGGTGTTCTGGATTCCTCATCTTCCTCTCTTGTGGTTGACACCCTTGTTATGGACTCAACTCTGTTTTCCCGCAAAGTTGAAGACCGAACACTCCATGGGACGAGATTGGGGTTAGGGCCCGTGAGGAAGCGATAAAGGGCAAATCAGGTCGTAAGGGTAGGATGCTAACCTGATAGGGCTGGCTGCCCTTATAAGAAGAGGAAGAGACAGCAAACCTCCCCCCGCCCCCCAAGACCCACTGTGTGAGAACACGGTGAGGAGGCGGCCAGCTGCAGGCCAGGAAGAGGGCTGTCACCTGAACTCCACCTTGCTAGACCTCAGTCTGGACTTCCAGCCTCCAGAACTGTGAGGGAAAAAGAATGTCCATGGTTTAAGCCATCCAGTCTATGGTATTTTGCATGGCAACCCATATCCCCTCATCTGGTTAGAATACGTCTTTCAGTAGCCAGCTGGGGGCTTTCGGAGGATGAAGGAGTGTTTTGTTCTGATTTTGCTTTTCATCTCTGAGAAAGATTTTGGACAAAGTATTTGCCGGGTGTAGAATTTTAGGATGAGAAGAATCTTTTTCCAGGGTTTGAAGACGGTCCTCCATTTTCTTCTAACTTCCACGGTCGCTGTTGAGAAGTCTCATGATCTTCTTTTTCCCAGGCCATTAAGTGTAATATTTTATTTTCTCTCTGAAACCTTTTAAGAGCCTCTCTTTATCTTTGTTGTTCTGAATTGCCACCATAACAGGCCTTAGCGTCAATCTTTTCTCATTCATTGCCCTAGAAAGCCGATGGGTCATTGAATCTGAAGACTTCTGGGCAGTGTTCTTGCATTTTTTTTTTTCCTTTGAAAACTTCTTTGTCTCTACTTATTATGGAAATTCTTTTTGAACTTCCTGACTGTGGAACAAAGACACAAGAACTTGGCCTTTTTTAGGAAATCTTTTCTCCTTGGGCCCCTGGGGGGTGGCTTTGTAGGTTAAGCATCCAGCTTTGGCTCAGGTCATGATCTCATGGTTTGTGGGTTCGAGACCCACGTCGGGCTCCATGCCGACAGCTCAGAGCCTGGAGCCTGCTTCCGATTCTGTGTCTCCCTCTGTCTCTGCCTCTCCCCCACTCATGTGCTGTATCGTTCCTCAAAAATAAATAAACAGTAAAGAAAAATGTTAAGAGAGTCTTATCTCCTAATAGCTCTCTTTTTGTTTCTTTGCGTTTTTGTTTTTTTTTTTTCTGATTTGATCTTCTGAAAGATTTTCTCAGAATTAACTTCTTTTTCTTTATTACACATTTTAAAAATATTTTTTAATGTTTATCCATTTATTTTGAGATAGAAGGAGAGAGAAAGCAAGCAGGGGAGGGACAGAGAGAGGGAGAGAGAGAGAGAGAAAGTATTCAAGCAGGCTCTGTACTGTGAGCATAGAGCCTGACCCAGGGCTCAAACCCATGAGCCGTGAGATCATGACCTGAGCAGAAATCAAGAGTCAGACGCTTAACTGATGGAGTCACCCAGGCACCCCGAAACATTTTTATTTTTGCCACGTTGTTTTTCATTTCCAAGAACCCTTTCTTGTTCTACACCAGTTGGTTTTTGTAGATATAATATATTCTCTTATCACACTTATAATAAAAAAATTGTGTTTTAATATTCTTCTAGCTCCTATATTGTCTTTCTTTTTTTTGTTTGTTTTGTTTTGTTTTGTTTTGTTTTTTCAAGAGGGGTCTGTTTTTCTTCACACTGAAGACTTTCCTTGGCTATTTAAAGATCTTTGGCCGTCCATTGATATTTAACAGGGAGACTCTAGAAAGCAAGTGGGAATCTCTGAGCGTTTTGATGACTGGTCAAAGGCCATCTTTTGCTTTCGGAAACCCACACATGTCAATATTTATTGGTCTTTCCTTGAGGGCCATGCGTATTCTCCAGAGAAGGATCTCCTATCTCCTGGGGGGTAGCAATGAGGAAAAAGGGACGGATAGTCAGAAGGCAAGAGGCTGGAGTTCAAGGAACAGAAGAAAGGATCAGCCATTCAGCGTTCTAAGTGGGCGGTGTTACTGAGACTTTCTGCCAAGGCAATGGGAGGAGGGAGAAGGGGAAACCGGGCAGGCGATGGATACTATTGGTGTCTCGGTTAAAACGCATTCTTGTCTGAAAACTCTGACACGTTTTCTCACACATTCTGTGTTCCGATTTCCATCTGAGACACCATGTCCTAGGCTGTTACATTCCTATTTTATGCTCCCCTCGAAAGTTTTTTTGAATGAAAATCCTGGGAATAAATATAACGACGTGTCGGAGGGTTTTTCCTTTAAAGGTCCGTCTTTTAAAAGGGACAGTTTGATGTTTAAGCTCCATAGTTTATTGCTTTCTGGTTTCACGTTAAGCCTTGCTATTATACAAGTAGGAGATATTTGTTATAGATAATCCAGACCAGGAGTCAGCAAACTATTTCTGTAAAGAGGCAGCTAGCAAACATTCTGGGTTTTGTGGGCCTCACGGTCTTTGTTGTCCCTGCTCGATTCTGCTCTTGTAGCTCAAAAGTGGCCATAGACAAGACAGAAATGAATAGACCTGGCTGAGTTCCAATAAAACTTCCTTAGAAAAACAGACGGTGGTCCATTCTTGGCTTGCCAGCATAGTGTGCTGACCCCCACACCTGCAGAATACAGATGAAGAAAACGAAGAAAACAGAATTACCAGGAATCCCACCACTCAGAGAGCACCGAGGTTAGTATTTTGACACGCACCTTTCTTTCTTTTTTTTTTTTTTAATGTTTTTAATGTTTATTTATTTTTGAGAGACAGAGAGATATAGAGCACGCGTGGGGAAGGGGCAGAGAGAGAGAGGGAGATACGGAATCGGAAGCAGGCTCCACGCTCTGAGCCATCAGCACAGAGCTCGACGCGGGGCTCAAACTCATGAACGGCAAGATGATGACCTGAGCCGAAGTCGGCCGCTCAACCAACTGAGCCACCCAGGCGCCCCTCCATATTTATGTTTCTAATCTTTTCTCCATGTTATAGATCTCATTTCCAAACAGAACGCTTATCTATATACAGTTCTAACCTGTTTTCCTCACGTAATATTTCAACAACATTTATGCCGTGGCACAGTTTTCAATAATATTACTTTGATAGCTGGAAGTATTCCATTACATAGATGAATCACAAGTTAGAGAACTATTTCCCGATTGCAAGATTTTGTTTTTATTTTTTTTTAAGTTTATTTATTTATCTTGAGAGAGAGAGAGAAACCACGGGGCAGGGAGGGACCAAGAGAGAGGGGGAGAGAGAGAGAATCCCAAACAGGCCCCGCACCGTCACCACAGAGCCTGACGCAGGGTTCAAACTCATTAACCATGAGATCAGGACCTGAGCAGAAACCAAGAGTCAGACGCTTAACCGGCTGAGCCACCCGGGCACCCCTACAAGATTTTTGTTTTTAATTTTCATCTCTCTTATGAAGACTCGGGCCAGTGTTCGGTGGCTGTGCATGAGTCCAGGGACACGCAAGCTGTACGGGAGCCATCTGCTCTGATTAGTTAGTGCCTGTCATTACATTTTTTTTTTCATATCAAGCCTATAAACAATATGGGAGTCAATAACAGCAGAACTAAATCCTAAAGCAAT
The DNA here is from genome assembly GCA_030068075.1 of Paguma larvata. NCBI lineage: Eukaryota > Metazoa > Chordata > Mammalia > Carnivora > Viverridae > Paguma > Paguma larvata. The sequence goes on along the minus strand of CM057841.1, from coordinate 31,870,982 downwards.
TTCGTAATCACTTACTTAGGATAAATTCTTAGAGAAGGACCCGCCGCTTCCTAAATACTCACATTTTTTACATTTCGACAAGCATTGTGAAATCGACTTCCAGAAAGGCTATGCCAATTTCTAATCCCACCCGCAGAAGATGAGAGTATCTCTTTTCTCCAAAGGATCTTTTTTAATAAGTACACTTCACAAGTTACCATCAATTCTTAAACTCATAAGTAATACCCAGGACTAAGGTAATCTATTCTCCCGCGCGAAAACACTGCATACTCTCTCTCGACGCATCCCAGGCACACAAGTTTTAACTTAGCCTTTCCCCAACATGTGCTCCACGGACACTCCTCATAAGAGGTACGCTTAGAAAAGAATATTCTGTCATTAAATAAAGGCAGGAGATCCTGAGGCCTGTCATCCCATTCTTTGAGACTCCCAGACAGGGCGAGCCCGTTCAAAGCATCGAGAAGACCCCTTAGAATCGTTCGCCTCTTCCACTCAGAATTTCCTAAACAAAACACTCTCTTCCGGTAATACCTACACGGACTTGACCAACTAGTGCTTCAGAACAAATCTGGGGAATGTGATCTCCTGTGTGGGCAAAAAGCATAATCTTATCATGGCGCGACATTGTGGCCTTCCCGCCCAAAACTCTCGTCTCTAAACAGGACGGTAGACGCAACACAACAAGAAATTAAGACTATCGGCGAGTGCTAGAAAAACTTTTATGTGAGGACCGGCCTCAAAAACAAGACTACTAATTCTGGGGCGAGGGATGATGAGGGGGGCACAACAGAAAGGAGTTGAAAAGGTGCTTGCGTTTTCTCGAAATACGAAGGAGGCAGGCCAGAGAGCTCGAGTGACATCGATTAACCTTCGCGGGGATGATGAAGTTGAGGATCGCGGTACCCCATCAAGTTCAAGGAACATTTAGGCAAATTAGTGCGTGTCAGGTTCATAATGGGTTCTTTGAGGAGAGCAAAGGATTTGGGGGAAGACAGTATCTCTGACCTTTTGGAAGCTGTCATCGTAAAAGGAAATTACTGTGTTCTCTCTTGGAGTCCCCCCGTCATAATTTAGTATGACTTTTCTTAAAGGTCCCCAAAGAGAGGGTTCCCTTTCATCCCTTAATGCCCCGTCTCGTGCTATTCCGTCGTTAATGTAACTGTTAGGAAAGATGATCCACATGCCCATCAAAACGTTTCATCCCCTCTCCAGCCAGGTGCTGAAAAATAACAATCACTTCTTTTATTTATCAATATAAAAGGAGAAGAGAACCGTGACAATGTGGGCAGGACCCTAAAACGTCACTCTTTCCCTTGACTTTCAGCCATCTTCCCAGAGTCACTTGGAATTCTGGGAATTTGCGCAAATCATGTTCAGCATTCACACATTAGGAAGGAAAAGTAAACCTCAGTTTACTCGCCTAGAACCTGTAGCTAACCTCTTGCTTTCAGGGACCCGAGCAATGGAAGTTCTATGAAGACAGTATTCACTCCCGTGTCTATGCCCCCTCTCCAGAGGCCTCTTTCATACCAAGGCATGTCTCGAGACCCCCGGCACCAAAAGCCCACAGTTTCTGGGCCCTGTGGCCACACCATAGAAAACTCAGGAGACTCCTCCGTAGGTCAGCATCTCAAGGTCCTCACGTGAACTTGTGAACCGTCTCAACCTTGACAAAGAAGACGGGGCATCTAGGAAGGACTATCGCCGTGTGATGGAGAAGACATCATTGCATCCAATCCATTTCACTCTCCGGAAGCGACCTCTATGCCAATGAACCAGGGAGAGGAAGAATGTGCCCAAAATGGCAGCCCTTGAGAACACGGCTCGGGTTAGCACCCCTGAACCTCCTTCTTCTGCAGAGACCTCTCTCCATGCCCTTTTGTTCCTCTCCGCGCTGAACACTTTTTGGCAACCGCAGCTGATGGGTCAGAAGGGCCTGCGGAGATTTCTTTGCGAAGATGAAATTCCTGAATTTCCGATCCATGGAAACAATGGAAATCCTATCTTGGGTTTGGAAGCCTTTGTCTTGCGTACGCTAAGAGTTAATCCTCTGGCTGGTGCGAAGCGTTCCGGCACACAATCCCCGACTGCCTGGCAAGACCCTTCCAAATGCCCTCCTTAATTATGCAGAAAGCATCTTTCTTGCTAGGTTGCCAAAGACTGTCGCAGGAACTAGAGCAAAGCTGGGGTTTGTTTTCCTCCCTTTCTCTTGACCGTACACCCTTAGTTCGCTTTTAAATTTCTCCATCCTCCATGGCTATTGGCAACACTGGATTAGTAATGCTAAAAAATTTATCTTTACAACCTATTGTCTTAGGGAAGATTGTATCCACAGCTCCAGATGGACCAATCTCTAAGAATAATTTCACTTCCCCTTATCATTGACAGGAATCACATTTACATATTCTACTGGCGAGCGAGATAATGCGGGGATGATTAATGTCCCTCGATGAACAGATACCTGTAGACTGTTTGATCAATGTCTCCCCAAGAAAGTGTCTTTCAGTCTGGAGGCTCAAAGTCCGAAACCGTGCTGTGATTTATGTAACTAAATGTTTGGGGTCGGCAGAAGCTGCAGGCTCTGTTGCCTGCGTCCCCGTCACACTAAAGAGAGGTCACGGGAGACTGGATTAGTCATGTGGAGAAAAAGTCTGTGGGGCGCATGTGTGCGTGGGATTTCAAACATCCCCTCAAAGAAAGAAACGGAAACTTCCCTGGAATCGCTCCTCATTCCAGAGGCTTGTCGGTCTGATTCTGTGTGTCCTATTAAAGTTGGGGACGTATTCTGATTTATTTCACACATTTGTTAGCCAGAAATATCTGGCTTCTCCATGTCATCCCTTAGAGAGGCCCTGGAACCGGCCAGAATCACGGAACAAAAGGCCTGGAGAGGAGTTAGCTATTGTGCCTTGTTTACTCAATCCTTCGGAGATACTTAAACACTTCCTCTGAGATGCCTTTAAAGGTTATTCAGAGTTGGGGTGCCAGCGCCTGGAGTCAGGAGGGCAGAGGGGTTAAGCCTGGAGTCTGGAGGCAGCCTGAACTGCATTAAATGCCAGCCCTTCCTCAAGTTGGGTGACTTTGGGGCTCGTCCCAAACCCTCTTGTGCCTCAGTTTACCCATCTGCAACCTGCAGGTCATAACCGTCAGTGCTTTTAGGGTTGTTGGCAGGCTTGACTAAGAAAACGCCTTTAAAGTGCTTCGTTCAATGCTTGGCGCTTAGCAAGAATTCAATAAATTCCAGCTATTGTTAGTGTCATTATTAATTCTAAAAATAGCTTGTTGACACGTCTCATACTCAGGCGTGTCTCACGCGCACTTCATGCAAACAATGAGGCTTTCTTCAGGTACGGCCTGGCTAGGTTCCTCCTGCAAGGAGATCTATTTTCCATTGGAAAATATTTTTAAGGAAATTATATTCAATTCAAGCGCATTTACATAATAATATGCATATCTAAAACCTGACTAAGCCAGGCCGCCCCTAGCTGTGGGAGCTGAGGAGGCCATATTTAGGAATACAAATTACTTCTGGAATGGGTTTCTGTGCCCTGGACCGCTCCCAAGGAACACACGTGGGTCACGATGAAACGGCAAAACCAGAAGGTGTCAGAGGAGTGAAGAAAGAAAATCCAGAACCCAGAAGGCGGTCAAATCCAGAAGTCGGAGTTCGGAGAGGATGAGCCAGAGGCGAGAGCGGCAGAAATTTCTCTGAGGAAATAGTGTTGGTCCCCGGAAATTCATCAGAACCACTCGTTTGTTCGTTCGTGCATTCGTTCATTCGACAAAGCTTTAGCAAAGGCTGGGACGGTTCTAGGTGTCGGGATGATGTGGTCAACAGGCCAGGCCAAGTTCCTGCACTCACGAGGTTTACCGTCCTGCAGAGAGAACGGACAGGACAGGCCTGGCAAAGGTCACAGCGGCCAAGCATGAGGCTGTAGGCAAAACAGAGCCCAACTCGTTTCTCCCTCTCAGGGCAAAGAAGACACGCTCCCCAGGGAAGCAGCTCACAGACCTTTGCGGAGCCTGCGTCCCACTCTCCTCTTCCCGTCCTGGGTGACTTCGGGAAAAAATCACGCCCTCGCTGGGGCCTGCCTCTCTTTCGAATGGGACACCCGTAATTCCAAGTGTCTGATGTGAATCCTTAGGCAGCTGCCAACCGTTAGACAATGTAGCCCAGGTTGAGCTAACATCCAGTATGTCTCTTCCTGGGTGCCCAGCCCCAGCCCGTGGAGGGCACCCCCAATCCACCATTACGCTGCCCTCAGACACAGTCCGCTTCCGGGCAGCCTCCATCAGTCAGTCCAGGTGGGCGCCAGTGGCTCCGCCTTCGGCCTCTGCACAAGGCAAGATTATGAAAATCTAAGAAGATGCAAGCTTTCCTTGCTCACCGACGCGATCAGAAGATGGATTCACCGAACTGCACGAGAAAGAGAGACCACTGTTTGGTGATATGCGCCATATCCAAGCTCCTTGTAACAAATACCCACTTTTGTCCCTTTCCATGTCCCCCTTCACCCACCGAAGGCAGCACAGGGTGCCCCACCCGCAAGGCCAGACGCCGTGGCCTGGCCCCTTCCTCAGTGCCACACGAACACCCTTCTCTGAACGTTCGTCTCCAAGGCAGTCCTGGATGGGCTCTGGAGTGAGGCCAACCAGAGCCTAAATCTGACTCCACTCCCTTGCCGGCGAAGTGACCTGAATCTCTCTAAACCTTAGTTTCATTCCACGGGGAATGGGGGAACTGCAACCAACAGGGTGAGCATTGGTGAGCTAGTGTTTAAAATAGTTAGCCTTGTAAATAGTTAGCTCTCAATATTTGTTGTCTCTCTGTTAACAAGGAAGGAAGGAAGGGAGGGAGGGAGGGAGGGAGGAAGGAAGGAAGGAAGGAAGGAAGGAAGGAAGGAAGGAAGGAAGGAAGGGAGAGAAGGAGGGAGAAAGAAAGAAAGGAAGAAAGAAAGAAAGAAAGAAAGAAAGAAAGAAAGAAAGAAAGAAAGAAAGAAAGAAAGAAAGAAAGAAAGAAAGAAAGAAAGAGGAATGAAGGAAGGAAGGAAGGAAGGAACAGCAAAGGCAAGGCAAGGGAAGGGAAGGGAAGGGAAGGGAAGGGAAGGGAAGAGAAGGGAAGGAAGGGAAGAGAAACCCAGCTGCGAGAGAGCTTCACTGGGATAAAAATGCCTATTACCTGCTAAATAATGCAGAGTGTTTGCCCTTTCTGACTGTGAGGGTTTAGAAGAAGGTTTATGTGATTTTGCATTTTTCTCCAACCGGGAGAGAGAGCCAGGAGGGGGGGGGGAGGAGAATGGGTCTCTAGCAAAAAAAAAAAAAAAAAAAAACCACACGCACATTCAATAAATGGGAAAATTATTTAAATCAGCAATCCCGAGGAAAAAAAATATGGGAGCCAATTTTATTCGTAAAACAACTGATTTACCGCATTCTAGCTAAGAGCGCCTTTTAACTCGAGCCTCTGAGACCCTATTTATTATTCAGCAAAATATTCAAGATTAATAAAGGTATCTTTAATACTAATATAGCAGCAAGAGCTAATATATGTAAAATAATTATTATGAAAAGTATTATCAATATTTGGGGGAATAACGTACATGCATAATGAATGAATTTTGCCCCTGGGTTTAGGCTTACATCTTGGCCTGATTTTGCATGGAGAAATTCTGCATTATAATGAAAGGCAGAATGATCACACATTATAACTGCGAGGTTTTTATCACTGCTTAGAAGGATCCTAAAACTGTCACCGAAACAGGAAAAATATATATACACATATTTCATATAAGCCCCCAGACGGCAAGATTTGTCATTCTTTGAGTGGTAGAAAACACCCAAACACCCAACCGCTTTCAAAATGACAACAATCAGCCCCGAAGAGGTAAATATGAATTTTTTAAGAGCCAAATACCTCAAAAATCTACCAAATTTTAGGCATCCAGAAGTGTCGCTTCATTTTAGGGTTTTCGTTTTAGGATTCCTGGGGAATCGCTCAAATGGCACATACAAACGAGGTCAAATAAAGAATTATTTTCATTCCCACGAGCCATTTTTATTGGAATCGAAAATCAAATTCTACTCCACAAATAAACGGGCATTCCTCCTGGCACCAAGCCCCGTTGGAAGGCAGAGGGGGGAAAGAAAGAAAAGAAATATTAGGGAATATTCCTTTCCTTCTAGAGCGCAGAATCGTAAAATAGAATACGAAAGGGTATCTCAGTAATTAGCTCTCTGGTAGTCCTAGTGCCTTATTGTACGGATAGGGAAACTGAGGCCTAAAAAGGGCCAACTCGTGCGCGGCTACACCCCTCCGCCACCCGTGTCCACCTAGTCTGCCAAGGCAACCGAGGAGGAGAGGCAGTGTCCGCCGATAACATCAACGGTCCCCGCCCCAAATCTGCACCTCCTCCACTGAGGAGGGGTCAGACTGAAGTTACCCTTCACTCCGCTGAGCGGGGACCTCAACTTCAACAAGAAATCCACGGACCATTACTCTACAGGAAGCATAACGCCGGCTACCCCCAGCCGTTCTTCTCTACTGAGACCGCTGTAGCCAAGGGTTCCACCTTAATGGTCCCTCGGATGGGGCGGGCATGTCCGACAGCATCTAAAGAAAACACACGTTTCCAAGCATTTGCGAGCTCTGGAATTTATGCGTAAGAACTCATGTTTGAGAGGTTTTATTTTTTACGTGAAACGACGACCCTATAAATCTCATGAACCGCATAAATCAGACGGGACTCCAGCCCCAGGAGTGAGGCTGGGACCGATTTATGGCGAGGCACAAGAGAAGAACAGTGTATTTTGTTTTCCCACCTGGCGTTTCCATGCAGAGGAGCCTTGGGGGGAGCTGGCCCGTTGGGGTCAGGGAGTGATCCGCAAGGCTACGATAAATCCACCTTCGACGAGCAACCCACCTTGGGTAAGAACCTGGACTCGACTACAAAGATAGCCCGTCTGGTGGAAGATGCTTACTCCCGAGCAGGGACGGCTGTTGGGTCGGAAGGCCGGTGACCACCGCCGTGTCTCGCCCGCTTCGAACACTGCTAATTATTCTTATGAACAGAGAGAACCCTTGGTGGACTTTTCCCATCTTTGTTAATGGGAAATTCAAGATCAACATGAAACATTTTAAAGGACATCTTATGAATTTTGAAATTATGATAATTTGCCTTCAGCAGTCGCAAGTCATTAAAGGCCTCTCCTTTAGAATCCTGTGTCTGGGAGAACGGTCATTTATTAAACAAATATTTAATGAACATCTACTACGTGGTGGGTACATGCTCTCATAGAGTCTCCTCTCTAGTGGGGGAGGCAGAAAACACAAAAGTAATAGATCCGATGAGAACAATTGCTACACAGAAAAATAAAGTAGAATGAAGGGGTTTATTTATCACACAGGGCGGGCAGGGAATGTCTCCTCTTTAAGTGGCCATTTAATTGGAGTCAAGGAAAGGGCCCCGCAGATAACAGAGGTGAGAACACGCAGGCATGGCGAGGACCGGAGGCAGGACACAGTTGAGATCTTCCACAAACGCCAGGAAGACTGGAGTGGCTGGAGTGGAATGGGTAGGAAAGAGTAAGAGGAGAGGAGACCAGAGAGGTCCCTGGGGGGCTAGATCCCTGGAAAGGTTTGGGCTCGAGCTCCGAGGGAGATGGAAAGCTTAAGAAAATTCAAGCAGAGGAACAGAACAATGTGCACTTTTTTTTTTTTAATGTTTTATTTTATTTTTGAGAGAGAGAGTGAGATGGAGCACAAGCAGGGGAGGGGCAGAAAGAGAGAGACACAGAATCCGAAGCAGGCTCCAGGCTCCGAGCCATCAGCACGGAGCCCGATGCGGGGCTCGAACTCACAGACCGTGAGATCGTGACCTGAGCCGAAGTCGGACGCTTCACCGACTGAGCCACCCGGGGGGCCCCTGAACATCTTTAAAAGAATCCCTCTCCTCTTGGAGGACGGAGGACGGGGAGGCGAGGACAGAAGCTGTGAGACTGGTTAGCATACTACTGCCGAAGTCCAAGCCGGAAGGGATGGCAGCTGGTGAGAACTTCCCTGGCTCTGCTTTAATCTCATCTTGTACTTCATGAATATTTCGCACTCACCACTAAATGTGTTTCAAGAAGGACAAAAATCCCAGTGAGATCTAGAGTCTGGGGGCTCTGGATAATTTGGGGGGGGGGGGGAGAAGAGCAGTTTCTGAAAACTAAGTGTTAAGTCCAGAGGACTAGGAAGTGCCTTTTCTTTTGAGACCTATCAGAGATACTACGATTCCGTCTGTCATCCGATCCCACTAGGATGGGGGTACGTTCTAGGGTTATAGCATTGCCTTCGGATGATTCCCCTAAAACCAGTTTCTCGTGCCGCGGTTTCAGCTTCTGGGAAAAGTCTGCTCTATGCCTGTTTACCGCCGTGTCCAGAAAACCGTACCAGTGACCTCATTGGACTTAATCGAAGCTCGACTAGACTTCATAGAAGGAAGGGAGAGAAAGCACACCAAAGAGAGAGAGAGGGGGTGGGGGCCATTCGGCCGCAGCCTCTTCCGGCAAATTGGTTTCCCAGTCCTGTGAGCGGATTGGGGAGAGCACTTACCGGTGATTACTGACATGGCAAGGTGGCGGGGGGTGCGCCGCGGAGACAGTGAAGAATGGGGCCAAATGGGAGGGAATGGACAAATTAATGATTAAGGACGATTTTTTTTTTCTCTTCGAGGAGTCGTGTCCAGCCTGGCCTCCCAGATTTGAGCCATCTTTCACTGTCAAGAGGGGCTGGGAGATTGATTCAATTAAGATTAGCAGAGTCGGAAAAAATGGCATGGGTTAGTTTTGATTAGCGATGTCTCCCCTCCCAGCTCTCGGTGGTGACGGCCTGGACACACGCGGAGTCGAGCTCCAGCGGGTCGTGGAGAAGGCAAGGCGGGCTCCAGGGGTGGGGTCCGTGGACCAGACGCTGGGGCGGGGAGAGGTGGCGTTGCCGCTGTCGCTGCCTCCCGAGGTCCCCTCCACGTGTCCCCCTTGGGTGTCATTTTCTTATAATTAGCTCCTCGTTCCGAAGGAACACGGAAGAGGTGGGGACACTCTGAAGCGTGGGGGTCACTGCTGGGGACGTTTCCTCGAAGCCAAGGAATGTAATTGGAGGTCTCATTAATTCCGAGGTGACGGCCGGGTGCCCCCTCCGCCGCACCAGAGCGAGTCCGAAACAAAGAGGGGCGGGTGCCACCCACCCCTGCCGGCGAGCACCCCCACAGTCCTGGGGGGGAGGGAGACGGGGGCACAGGCGTCCCTCTCCCCTCATCCGGAGCCACGCCGAGAAACCCAAACGTGCCAATGCCCTGGACTCCTCTGCCCGGAGGAGGCCTGCACGGAGGAAGAGCCAGCACACGCTTGGAACGAACGCGCCTCGCCGCTCCCGGCCGCCGCCTCTAAATTCGTATTCCGAGCCTGTTGCCGGAGAAGTTTAATGAAAGTGGTACTTTGCGCGAGGTCCCCGGTGGCATTAGTTCACATTACAAAATCATTATACATAATTTGACACTATTTTGCACCGTTAGCTTAGAAAAAGAGCTTGTCTTACAGCTCTGGGGACAGAGGTCCCTGCAGAGAAGGTGGGGCTGAAGAGAGAGGAGAGAAGAGCCTCCCTCTGGTTAGCAGTGAGGCCTCTGGTGTCTGATGTGGCTCCTCCTTTATGCCCTTCAAGACGGAGATTCAGTCCAAGGGGGGACAAAATAACCGAGGTCCTCTCTTAAAAGGCGGCCGCAGGGGTGCCTGGGCTCAGTGCCTGGAGGCTGCTTCGGATTCTGTCGTCTGCCTCTCCCTGTCTCTCCGCCCTTCCCCTGCTCATGCTCTGTCTCTCTGTCTCTCAAAAATAAATAAACATTAGGGGCACCTGGGTGGCTCAGTTGGTTGGGTGGCCGACTTCGGCTCAGGTCGTGATCTCACGGTCTGTGAGTTCGAGCCCTGCATCGGGCTCTGTGCTGATGGCTCAGAACCTGGAGCCTGCTTTGGATTCTGTGTCTCCCTCTCTCTCTCTGCTCTTCCCCTGCTCGCACTGTGTCTCTATGTCTCTCAAAAATAAATAAAAACGTTAAAAAAATTTTTTTAAATAAATAAATAAATAAACATTAAAAAAATTAAAAAAAAAAAAAAAAAAGGTGGCATGGACCACGCACTGAGCTCTGCTCTTCTTCAAAGCAAATCTTTCACCTCCGTTTTCAAAGCCTCTCCCATTGCCGCGGACCCCTCCCTGGTTTTTGTGTTCCGAAAGGTCCTGCTCCCGGCGACCCGGTACGACTCGTCGACACCCGGTGCGGCTCTGTCCCGTGCAGCCGTTACACGGCCGGGGTCCGCCTGGGCTGTGCGGGCGAAGCCTCAGGAGTTGTTAGAAATTAACACACTTCCATGCCGGCAGGCAGACGGCCTCGGCTTCTGAGCGCCTCTGCCTGCTGCCTGAACACCCTCGCCCTTCCCCTAGGGCCCCCAGACGTCCTCACGCCCCAGCAACTAAAAGGTTGATGTCTGTCCCCCAGGGGACGCATGTAGGCTTCGTGGGATCCATTGATGGACCTGACCCCCCAATTCCTATGTCGATGTCCTAATTTCCAACGTGACCACGTTCGGGACGGGGCCCTTGAGGGGGTGAATCAAGGCTAGGTGAGACCCGACGGGTGGCGCTCTGACCCGACAGGGCTCGTGTCCTTACAAGAAGAGGAAGAGACGCCCCAGGTGGCTCTCCACGAACACACACAGAGAAACGGCCATGTGAGAACACGGCGAGAAGGAAGGAGAGACGTCTCGCCGGAACCTGCCCCCCGCCAGCGCCTCGAGCTTGGGCTTCCGGGAGATACGTGCCTTCCGAAGCCACCCCGTCTGGGGCCCGCCGGGCCAGCCCAAGCCGACCGATCCTTGGAGCGTGCCCGTGACAGGTCCTCACGCCTCACACCCTGTGACGTGCATACCGTGACTCTCACCCGCCGGCCCCCTTCCCTGTAAAAAGAAGCCAGCCGCTTGGCTTTAGCTACCTTCAAAGGCGCCTGGTTCGGAATCAAAAGGGGTTCACACCCGTCGGCTGGTGTGGACTTTGGGGCCCGGGGTCGTCTCGACCCCTCTCTCTTCCTTGATCAGGTGGGCGCCTAGGTCGGTCCCCCGGCTCCCTGGGGCCCACCCGCTCTTAATGTCTAGCACCCTTCCCTTCTCTCCACCTGCACGGATGCCCCCGTGGCTCAGAGAGCGACCCGTCTCCCCCGCTACCCCAGCAGCCCCCCGAGCCTGGCCTTCCTCCCCCAGGCTTTCTCCCTCCTGCCTCCCGTCAGGGGACACGACTGTTCTGAGACTCCGAGGGCTTCGTGGGCCTGCTCGAAGCTCATCCACGGGCTCCGCCCCCCTCGATGGGATCCGACGGCGCGTGCGGCCCCCACAGCGTGGGGCTTCAGCCTTCCCGGCGGTGCCCGTGCTTTCCCTTGGGCCGAAAATAGTTCTCCCAAGCCCTTCCCCCGGCTGGCTCTGGCACGGCCTCCCAGGGAGGGCGCTGCTGCACAGCCTGGTGGCTGTCATCCTGACGGCCTCAAACACACCCCGGGATGGGGGCCTCGGCCCCGCCGGCCCCTCTGTCGGCAAGTCTGTCTCCCGCCTGAAATCACCCCCCCTCTTACGCTCCCCCCGTGGTCCTCCTCCCTCTTCCTTGTCCCCCACAACCTCTCCAGCCTGTCAGATTTCCTTAGCGCCGTGGGAGTGGAAAGGACGTCACCCCTCACTCACCGCCGAACTTCCAGTGCCCACAATGCCTGCCACTTCGTAGGTGCCAAGTAAACACGTGTTGAATAAACGAAGGAATGTTTGAGATGAGTGCCAGGGCTGGGGGGGGCCTCAGGGGGCAGCGAGGTCAACTTCGTCCTTTTGTCGGTGAGCAGACTAGGGCTCAGCCAAGGGAAGGACGCGGCCCGAGGTCCCAGGGCGAGAGAGCGGCCAGGCCAGGCTCGAATCTATAGATCCGAAGGGACCGGGAACACACGGCCAACCCCAGTCCATTTGCAGATGAGCGGGGTAGAGAGCCGATGGGTCCTTTTCCCAGAGGCGGCCCTGGGATGGTGCAAACTCGAGCAAACTCCCGTGCCTGGTCCTGTGACTCTCATCTCAAGAATAGGATTTGAGATCGATGTGAGTTTTCAAGGGCGTCAGTGTGCGGGGCGCTATGATTTGGAGCGGAGTGCAGGAAATCCTGCTTGTCTCACAGAGGGAGACAAACGCGCTCTGGAAAATTCCCGGAGGGCAGGAGGGCATCACAGGGAGTCTCCGTCACACGGGCAAGTGTGGCTTAAATCGGACAAGAGAAAGGGGGGTCCCAGGGACTCCTTCACGTTCCAGAAGTTTCCCGGGACAAGTCAGTGTGGGGGCATGGGTGTTCCGGACAGAGGGCAGGAAAGGACATAGCAGCTGCAATGGTAGTGGGGGCTTCAGGTCTCCAGAGAATTCCTTCGTCTCTCTCCTGCCTTTACCTGCAGGTGCCACCCCCACCAGCGAGGGAGAGGAGGGGCTGCTTTCAGAGGCTCACAGTAAATCGCCCACTCCCCAGCCACGAGCGAGGGAGATGCAGGGGGGAAGGCGACATTCCCAGAGAGACAGGAACCCAAAGGGAAGGGATGGAAAGTGAGACAACATCTCAGTGGCTTCAAATATGCAAGTAAAGAAGGGAAAATTCTCTCCAAGAGAACCTTGGAAAGGGAAAGACGACATAAAAATGTACATTTTTCCTCTCTCTGGGTCTCTCTGTCTCTGTGTGTGTCTCTGTCTCTGTGTGTCTCTCTGTCTCTGTCTCTCTCTCTCTATCTCTCTGTCTCTGTCTCTCTTTCTCTCCCTCTCCTGCTCCCCTTTCTTCTTGGCTCTTTTCCTTCTCTCCGAGTCAGACAGCAGAGCTCCTGGAGCCCCCGGCTGCGTCGCTCCCCTCTGCAGGAACGGGTCTAGTCCCACCGCGACAAGCGTAGTGATGGAGCCTGACGTGGAGACTTTACGACAGATGCTCCCGTTCTGAGCGCGCTCTTTGATTTTCTCACTGAATCTTCCCCCCGCCCCACCCCGGGGCCCTGGGTGGCTGCGATTAGTCCCCCTCTCGCGGGCGAGGCCACAAAGGTGCAGAGAAGCTGTCGTCTGTCCGGAGGCTCAGAGCTAGTCCTGGGCTGGGCCGGGATCTACCAGGATGTCCTTCCTGTCATCCCCTGCGCTCCTCCCTCCCCCTAGCCTTGGCTGGCGCTCGGAACTACAGCCTTGGGAATCCCCAGGCATCTGAACGTGGGCTGACCGTCCCCTGCGCCACTGGCCTGTACGACCTTGGCCTCAATCTCAGTGAAGTTCCCCACGAGGGCGTGAGGGCTCCGTTAGACAGACCGAGAGGAGCCCGTGACCAACTACGTTACCTCAAAAGAGCTTCAGGCCGTCCCCTTGCCAGGGCTTCTGGTAGAGCCTAGACTTTTCTTCCGAGCTCCCCTCCGGGCAGAGGAGAGGAAGCAGGGAGCTCCGAGACATCCCGGGGGTATAAGCGGGGGAGTGGACAGAGCCCACGGGCATGACAGGCAAGCCCCAGACTTGTATAAAAGCTCCTTTTTAATCTAAAAAGTTCATGGTTGGGGTGGGGGGAAGGGAGCTTGGGGGTCTCAGTCGGTTAAGCGTCCAGCTTTGGCTCAGGTCATGATCTCACAGTTTGTGAGTTCGAGCCCCGCGTCGGGCTCTGTGCTGATGGCTCGGAGCCTGGAGTCTGCTTGGGATTCTGTGTCTCCCTCTCTGTCTGCTCCTCCCTTGTTTGCTCTCTCTCTCTCTCTCTCTCTCTCTCTCTCTCTCAAAAAATAAATATTAAAAGAACTTTTTTGGATTCTACTGCCAAATGTATCTGTTTCTGAGTAAACAGAAAAACACTGTTTTTAATTACTTGCCTTGGAATAAAACAGATGATCTCCAATGATGGCCCGTGAGGACCTCCCGGCCTTCTCCCAGGGTGGGGAAGGGCCTCGTTTGAGAAGTTCGGAGCTAGTCCGGGTCTCACCTCGCCCCAGCCTTGTTTCGGCCTAGAAGACTGAGGCTCAGAGAGGTGAAGTGATTTGCCCGAGGCTGCACAGCAGGGCAGCGCGCAGGCCCCACACCTGCGGAGGCGTACCCCGGGATTCCTGTGCCACCTCTGACCCTGCGGTCGGGCCCGCGGGAGCTGGCAGTGCTGGGGGAGCGGCCCCCTGTGGCCGTGGAGAGACACATGGGGGGGGTGTCCCGATGAACCGACGATCCCACCCACGGCACCCTTCTTTGCGCTCCCGTTTCTGAATCGCTAATTCTTACAACACAGGAAAGGCGGTAGTGCGAACTCCACGGTTCCGACGTAAGAACTCAGGGAGAAGCCACCCCAGCCCGGCGCACAGCAGGGACTCAGAAGACGTAACTATTAAGCCTGCCTTCATCTTAAGGAGAAGGACTCCCCGTCTTAACTTATGGTTCCTTTCCAAGACACGCGACGCGGGAGAAGCGTCGCGGGGAAGACCGGGTTAACCTGTGCCATGGGTGGGTGTGGGGCCGAAGCAAGTGGACACCTGTGGGGGGCGTGGGGCAGGCCCTGGGATAAGAACCGGCTGCCCCATTCCCTACCCTGAGCCTTCGCATATACGTGCATACGGGTTGACTCTTCTTTTATTCTGTAAGTTGCGGGTGTCCGGCCGTACGATTCGACGTGTTGTGTATGGTACAGAGCAATCGCCACCGCGGGCCCGGCTGCCATCCGTCACCGCGCAGGCGACCCCCTTTACCCAGTGGCGCTTTCCTTCAATAAGCATTCGTATGTTTGTGAGTCGATTTTACCTCCTCGTATGAAGACTCACGGCTCTGGGAGTCTTTCGGGAAGCGTGGTTCGCGGCGTTGCTCCGAGCACCTCTCCTCTGGGAATGCAGGCACGAGCATTCTGGGAAGATGACGTCAGGGGGTCAGCGTTTCCCGATGTCACAGGGGAGAGACTTCTTAATCCACAGAGCGCGCCGACTTCTCCCCTCCCGGGTCGGCTCCAACCCCTTCTCCTCGGAGAGGCTCCGCACACAGGCTCCCAGAGTCCTCTGGCTCCATTCAAAACCCCCCTTTCAGAGCCTTGGCAGTTTTATGGCCTTTAATGACCCCCTATTGTCCCCTGATTGCCAATCAGGGCACACGTAATGACGAAGCAGCATCACTTAGCCCTTATTCTGATGACAATGGCCAGAGTGGCCAGCTCGCTGTTTTGACATGAGCAGGGTCACGGGGAAAGTTTTTCGGGCGGGTGATTTAAGGAAGCCGGACCAGCCCGCACCCTCGTCTCCTCCGCTGCGGGCACTGGGACAAAAGGGTGAACTCTGAACTTTTCCTTTGACGGATGGAGGTCATTAAAACCGCGGTGGGGGCCCCTTCAAAGGCAGGTGTGGACCAGGCTGTCCCTCAAAGCGCCTAATAAAGAGAGAACAGGCAATTGTGTGGGACTCGGAGAAAGGGAACTTCTGAGTCACTCGAGTGGTTCAAAGAAATCAATGAGCCGCGCTGGCCGATTGACAGGGGCCAGAAGTGCCGCGACATTCCCTCCACCACCCATTGAACGGGTGGCTGCCCCAATTGTTCCCAAACAGGGGCCACCACAATAAATGCTTGGGGTCCTTTCACGGGTCCCCTGGGCTCCCGGCTCTGACACCAGCCAGGGGACCCACCGAAAGGGAACACCGCCAACGCCCATTTCAAATTCCATCCATTTCAAGAACGCGGCGAGAGGTCTCCAAGCGGCTTAAAATATTAGAGGTTTCCTTTAAACATCTGCAAGATAACATCTAATTACTGGATAGTGCTCCGGGTTATTAATATGTAATCGGAGCTAATCCCACCCAACCCAAACGCGCAGCAAACAAAAGCACCTGCCCGCAAAGTATCATCTTCGCGGAGGACAGAGGAGCCCCCGACACAACTTCCCGGCAACGTGGCCCCTCCGAGCCGCGTTCCCACCGCGGCACGACCAGCTGGGACCACATGCCAGCAGAGCCAAAAATGTGGGCCTCCTGGCGGTGGGCAGGACCAGTCAGCCGAACAGATTGACTGACTGCACATGACTCGAGTCATCCAAGTTCAACCATGAAGGGAAATGAAAGCCCGGGGAATGTCGCCTCCCTCTTCTCTCTTTCTTTTTTCTATTTTTTTTTAAGGTGTTTGTGCTTTTCGCGTAAGGGTCAGGAATTTCCATCCCCCAGGTCCGAGCGGGAATCTAAGTGGATTGAGACGAGCAGGAAGCTGGGTCTCGGGGGAGCGGGGTGCCGGGTGCCTCGTTGGGGTCACTAGCCCCACGCGGGACACGCACATGCTCTCAGGATACCGAGTTGGGCACCCCTCTCCTGCCAGGGTGAGGCTTATTAAGGGTGAGGCGAGCAGAGGAGAAGGCGACACACAGGCCACCACGACGCCTAGAGGAAGCCGTTGCGGAGACAAATAAATGAAGGTCCTGCCTCCCTCAGAGGCACCCACAAGGCAGAGCTGCATCCTTTTTGCATTATCCGAGGACAAATCATTGTGGGCTCTCCAGCAGTTGGTGTCGGCAAGACAGAGAGAAAAAGCGAGGACTCGCCAGGCCTCGGAAGGGGCCCGGAAGCATCTAGCAGAAGGAGGTCCACCTTAGCCCTCCATCCCTCCTTCTCCAACAACGAAAGGGACACGAAGGAGCAGGGTGAGCCTCGCCGAGTCATAGAAAGAAAAGACAAAAGGGGCCATGAGAAATCAGAAGGACTTTCGCTCTCTTTCCAGATGCCCTGGAAAAATGGGCCGGTTCGTCCCAGCGGGCCGCGGCAGCAGGACACACGCCCTCCAAGCATCTAGAAGCAGTGTCCTAGGTGTCCGCGTTAAGGGGAAAGGTCCGGCGGCAGCTGGGATGTCTGGAGGGACGAGGGTCTGAGTAGGAGCGGTTCAGGCTGAAGAGACCACATCTGCGAAGGCACTGTGACAAGAGGGAGGAGACGGCTGGGACCTGCACAATCAGGACCAAAGGACAGCGACGGGGACACAGGGAACTTGCATCCCAGCCGCCGCAGGTTCTTCTCGTAGTTTAAACATCGGGGCACGGAGGGCAGGCGCCCGTGGGCAGGGACCGGAGGGACAAGGTGACAGGAGCTGGAGGGTGTACGACTTCACCGAAGGGCCAAGTTGAGGTTGGGGGAGGGGGAGGCTGGAGAGGGGGGCAGAAGAAGAGGAGGAGGAGGAGGAGTAAGAGGAAGGAGAGGAGGAGGACCAGAGAGGCAGACTGGGTTGCATGGCAGATTCGATCCTCGTAGTGGTTGGGGCAGAGCTATCTGGAAATCTCTGGAAGGTGGCAATCCACGGAATTCCCGGGCCCTGCTGACTCGGCCCTGAGACAAAACACCCACCATGAGCTTCTGGCTTGCCTGAATTCCTCGCGTCTCCCCCTCTCTGGGCCGTGAAGGAAAAGGAGCATCTCGGTCAGACACGGCGTCACCTGCTCAGCTTAGGGACAACCCGGAATTCTTGCGTCTGACCGTCTCCCGCTAAAGTGAAAGTCAAGTCCACCCCCTGGACTACCGAGCGCCCGCATGGTCTCGCCGTTGACCATGGATCGGGCCTGGGACCCCGCGCTTCGGCCCCCCAGTTCCTCCTCAGGAAACGGGACGTGCGTATCACCAGCACGCCTCTTCTACAGATGGGAACACTGAGGCCCAAAGAAGCCACGCCGCTTGCGAAAGCAGACCCGGCACGTGTGCCCGCGTGGCCTGGCCTCGGCATCCGGCCCTTCGCCCTTTCTCCCAGGAGATGGGAAATAAAAGAGAGGCTGGTCCCCCCGCAGCACAGCGAACTCCCAGGTCATGGGACGGAGGACCCCTCCGTGCCCCCCTCACCCCCCCGCCCCCAGCTCCGGGCCACGCCGCCTTTTTTTTTTTTTTTTTTACAGGCAGCCTCTCGGTTAAATATGCGAGCGTGTTTAATTGCCGGGGCTCAGGCAACTTGTTTATCTTCCTTAAACACTGCCCGGGTGGCTCCCGTTCGTTATCTGGGGTGTGAAATGAAGGCCGGCAACAATTAATACCTCCTCCCGGGCAGCTCGGCGGCTCTCTGACGGGAAGCGGTGTACTTCCGAGCAGGCCCGCGAGGAGGTGGCGGGCCCAGCCGTCACTCACGATCCGGGGGTGGCGGGGGGGGTTGGGGGGGGCGCGGAGAGTGACAGCGGCAGCTGACGGCCCCTCCCGCCGCCTCCGGAGAGGCCCCCATGATAAAGCGGTCTGCTTTGTGGTGTAATCGAGTTGCTATACATGCATTACCTCCTAATGAGCGCCGTGTTTAAACAAGTGTGTAGAACACATCTGTCCGGGCCTTGAGACTCGAGGCTGTGTGACCAATTTCAGCATCTGAAAGTTAAATTAATGGTAAAGGGTTTAATTGTGAGTAAACAATACCGCATTAAGGAGCAGTAAACACAGCAGTGGGGACCCGCCGGCCGGGCCCCGGCAGCACAGATGCGGCCGCCTCCGTGTGACCGTTAATAGTCTCCCCCCCGCCCGGACTCGCTGACAGTGTCTCGAAGCCCATTTGTCATCTAAATGGTCCGTCCCCTTCTCGAACAGCATTTTGGCCCACGGTCCATCCGCGGGGCCCGCGGGGTCTGTGTTCTCTGGAAGGTGGGTGGAAAAATCCCGAAGCCAGCGGGGGAGGTTGGGGGGGCAGGAGCCTGGAGAAGTTCCAGCTTCTACACCGCAGCGCAGGGCAGGGGGGCCGGAGGGGACAGACGCCCCCCCCACCCCCATATCCAGGCAACCGGCGTCTGTCCAGAGTGGTGAGTCCGCCTTCGACTCCGGGCTTCAATGACAATGATTCCAAACCTGGTTTTAAAACACCCTAGGGTGTCTCCGATGAACAAAGGATGCCTCAAAAGCAAATTAAGTTCCCTTTAATTAAAGATCATAACATACGCCACAGAACATTCCGTCACGGTAGGGGGAAGGAAGAGACTGTCACATAAAATAAATAGGGCTCCGCGACTTTAAGCAAAATTAAGAATTACGTCGTCCCGATGTGTTAACGGCCATCGTCACCGGCACCTCGGAAACTGAGCGTGGCCATCAGGCCGGGGCGGCGGGTTGCTCCCCACCGACGTGCGTGCACGGACTGGAGCCCTTGGCCTTGGGAAGCGGAAGGATGCAGGCCAGGCCGGCCGTCTCCGTCTTTCTCTCCGTCACCTCCGTCCGGTTGGCGACGTCCTGGGAAGGTTTGGAGGCTCACGGAGACATGAGATGGTGCTCTCCTGAGAGGGGACGTGGGGCCTCTCTCAGCACCTTTCCCTGTCCCCACCTGGGAAGGCCGGCAGCCGTGACTCGGTCGCCGAGAACCGTAGTCTCGTCTGCCCTCCCTGCAACCCGAAGAAGGGAGGGGGTCGTGCAGCCCGGCCCCTGTTGGCAGAACCCTAAATCGGAGCGTGCTGGGGGGAAGCCTCAGCTAGGACATCGGAGCCCTCGGCCTGCCCTCGGGACGTGCTTCTCAAGGACCTCGCAGAAAAAGGGGCTGCTCACGGCCAAGAGCGAGTATCAAAGGCACAGGTTTCTGGCTCTCCTCCTTTGAGCGTACAAGGGTGTGGCTTCGAAGACAATATAGCCTCACGGTGTCGCACCCAGACTCCAAAGTCAGGGTCACATCCGGGCTCTGCCACTCACACCTCCTGCAGCCTCAGTCTCCTCATCTGCGAAATGGGAATAACCACTGGGCTGTGGAGAGGATGGCACCCATGAGGGCCCGGATCCATCGGTGAGGGGCTTGGAACCGTGTGAGGCACAGAGTAAGGGCTCAATAAACGGCAGGGGCTGTTATGATAGGTGTGTGACAGGTGCCCCTTGTAACAGGACCTGATGAAGCTGACACGCAGGAGCAGCGTGAGGAAGGCAGAGAGGCCATCGTGTCCGGATCCCCCTGGTCACCAGGCCTGCTGAGCTGGCGGGCCTCTGTGCGCGCACACTAAGCCTTTCCCTCCGCCTCCTTGGTCCGCCCGTCGCCACAGCCGAGTCCCCAGGGCGGCGCCAGCCCCTCCGGACCCCAGCGCTGGGCCAGGAAGGCGCGGGCGGCTCCGGCCCCACCTGGCCAGCCAGTCCTTCCGTCCCACCAGCGGCGTGAGCCAATTCTGGCCTCCGAAAGCCAGCGCCGGGCCAGAGGCAGCCGCCTCGCTCCAAGTCAATGACCGTGGGACTGCGTTTCTTAGAGAGGCTTCCCAACCCATTGGTTCCATTCACCTTCTAAATACAGGTAACCTCGTATTTCTCTTTCAGAACCCCTTGCCAGTTTTTTTTTCTTTTTTAACGCGACATGGTTTTCTGTATTTGCATTGGGCAAATCGGCGTGCTTCTCCGAGACCCCGGAATTTCTGTGAGCAGCGACGCACTCCCTGGAAGGGGGCCTCCAGGGGGACCCTGCCTGAAACGGCTTTGGGACCAACGAACAGCTGGGGAGAGGGTGTAGTAGGGGGGGCTCCTTCCCCCTCCCTCCACGGCCCCCCCCAGGCTACGCTTTGGATCCCAATCTGCAGAAGTCAGGTTTCCCCAAAAGAGGACAGGAAATTCTGCCCTCGCTCCGCCACGAGGGGTAACGGAGTCGCATCCCCTAAGGTGCCGCCGCCACGGCTCTGGGTCTGAAATCGTGTGCCTCCTTCGCTTCTGCGTCCCACGAGCCAGCCCATGACACACACAGAGGGAGGACGACCAGGCCGAGACATCCCGTTGGTGGCCGAGGAGTCCACGGCGCTTCCAGGAACAGCCAGAGCCCGAGGCCATGGCCCACCGAGGCCCGGCGCCCGCCCCGTCCTGCCGAGGCTGCCCCGGTCTCCGGGAGAAGGCAGGCCGAGATTTCGGCGATAACTTGCAGGCATCCCGCAGATGCGTGCGGCCCCTCGGAAGGGGCAGGAGACCCAGGAACGCTCTCCCTCCCTGAGTTCTGCCGCCCTTCCGCCTCTGCTGTGAAATTCTAACTTCCGATCACAACCTTGCAGGGCTGCTCTCCGAACAAAACGAGCAGAGCCCCGAATCCCCTGATGCCGCCCGCCCTCCCGCCCCCCAGCGCACACCTGCTGTGGTCTTTCATCAGAGAACAGGCTGAAAACCCTCACATCTTACCTGACTCCTTTTCTGCAACCAGAAAACGACGTGGCCCAGAGACGTACATCAGCGGTAGAAAGTGGCCCAGCAATCAGCAGACAGACATCTCCAAACTCACCGGCGGTGGCCCTGGG
Source organism: Paguma larvata (assembly GCA_030068075.1). Taxonomy (NCBI): domain Eukaryota; kingdom Metazoa; phylum Chordata; class Mammalia; order Carnivora; family Viverridae; genus Paguma; species Paguma larvata. The sequence goes on along the minus strand of CM057841.1, from coordinate 31,849,738 downwards.
GTGAAATCTAGACCCATCCCAAATACCGTCGTCGTCCTCATCGCGCTCGGTGGCCCCCTCAAATAATGGTCCCCCCGCCCCCGAGGTCTCCTCCAATGGACACCCTGCATATTTTAAAGGGGAAACAGGCTTATTTTCACACCCCCCACCCAATCCTCTTTTCTAAGCACAGGCCACAGATCCAGCCGTCTCAGGAGGAAGGGGAAACGTACCCACTGAGGCAACGGAGCCTGTTTCCCTCCCTCCTCCGTGACTTCGGTTTGCCATTAAAGCCCGTTTTTCGCCCCTTATTGATCTTAGTTTCCTGCCGGTGTATGAATGACAACTTGAATTAAGACAACACGGGCTGAGAAGCCACGAGGCAGGGCTCACGGATATCCCGAGCTTCCTGGCAGAACGCGTCACAGCCGTGCAGCCCCCTGCCCAGCCCCGGCCTCCGCAGCGGAGGGCGGACACCCCCCGCCCCCCCCCACCCGCCACCGCTGCCTGGCTGTCCGGCTCGGGGTGCAGTTGAGGACAGAGCCCCGAGACGCGGGAGAGCCGGGCATCGCCTCCCAGCCGCCCGCCCCGCAGCCTCGGGGTGGACGGAGGTGGCCTGTTCATTGACAGGGGCTGAGTATGAGACGGCGGGTCCAGAAGAGACAAAAGATTCGGCCCCGCCTCTGCCTGCGCTGGACAGAAAAACTAACAAACCCTTCAGCCCAGAAGTTCGGGTGTTCCAGACCCGCCTTAAGAACATCGCTGGGCAAGTGCAGCCGTTTTTCTGTAAGGACATTCACCGCAGGACGGTTTATAACAGACAGAAGTGCAAACATCTTTCATAGCTGACAAGAGCCGGTCGGTAAATACCTTTTGATAAGTCTACCCGATCAAATCCTGTGCGGTCGTTTAAATCGACGATGAGCAGGGGCGCCCGGGGGGCTCCGTCGGTGAGGAATCCAACTCCTGATTTCAGCTCAGGTCGTGATCTCGGGGTTTGTGAGTTCAAGTCCCGCACTGGTCTGGGCACTGTCAGTGTGGAGCCTGCTTGGGATTCTCTCTCTCTCTCTCTCTCTCTCTCTCTCTCTCTGCCTCTCCCCTGCTCCCTCTCTCTCAAAATAAATAAACTTAAAAAAAATGATAAACAAGATAAAATGATGATGAACCGTATTTGCATAGAGAAACATTTCCGATCTATATTGCTAAGTAAGTAAGAAGCTTAACGAATTAATTGGCCTAAATACATATAGTCCCGTTTTGGGTGGAAAGAAAAAAAGAACTTTCTAGAAGTCTCCCTGTTGTTATTCGCATAGACAAAAAAAAAAAAAAAAAAAGGAGAAATGATACAGGCCAGAATGTTAAGAATTGAGGAGGTTTTTATTCCCTTCAGAGTCATTCGTGGATGGATTCATTTATAACCAGGAAAAAAAATGATAAAGCTATTTTCATGGTGAGTGGGCGGAGCGGCAGGGGCCAGAAAGGATGGCCTGGAATAGCGCTCCGAGCCGCCCAACGTCCCCCAAAGAGAGTTTCTGTCGGGTCGGATTTGGGGCTCTCGCTTCTCACACAACAGTCATCCAACCAATCCAGGACACTTCCGATGTTCCCGTATCTTCCAGCACCCGGTGGGAAGCCCTGCACGAGTTAGACTAACCTAGAAAGCCCGGCCCCGCAGGCACTTTGGACACAGGAGGCTGAGGAGAGTTTTTTCTTGCGACCAAATAGGCAGAGAAGACCGAGGCCCAGAGAGAGAGAGCGAGCCTGACCCCACACGCCGGTGTACCAAGAAGGACGCTCATCTCTGGGGCTCGATCATACGCCCACAGCCCGAGATCAGATCCTGAGTGACGGCCGGACTGATGAAGGCTTCCCCATCTGGGAAGCTCCCAAGAAGGCGTTTCTTACCCATTTGGGGGTCATGGACAAATCCGGCAATCTGATGGAAGCTGAAACCCTCTCCGAGAAAAGACACATACACACAATTTTGCACATGGTTCAGGGGGGCTTCGGGGCCACCACGGGCCTTCTGTGAGGGACGACGGGCCGCGAAGTCCTGGGGACGCTCTGCTCCGTGGGGACCGGTCTCCATTGCAGGCCAAGCTCCAGACTCCGTAAAGACAGGACGCTGGGCCTCCCCAGAGCAGGCTCCGAGGGCCACCAGGAAGGGGGAGATGCTGGGGAGGCCCTGAGCAGCCGGGGAGGTGGCCGAGGCCCCCCGCCATGCCTTCTGTCCTCGTCAGGAGGATGCCATCTCGCTTCTCCACCGCTGCACGACTTCCCCAGGAGCAAGAGCGTCTTACATGCTCCGCAAGGGTGTTAAAGAGGGCCGTTAAAAGGTACCACGAGTCAGACCTCACACGCGATCCTTCCAGACCAGGGGAGGAGGCCCCGCCTTTCTGATCCTCTGGCTGGTGCAGAGCTGGGGCGGGCGACAAAAGGTGTTAATGGGCTGATGCGGAGCCCACGCTGATAGATGGCCTATTATGGTGATCGCTCTTGTGCAAATGGCAAATAGGTTTGATCAATTAGATTTTAATGTAAAGTGGGGCCTGGGGGAAAAAAACAGCAACCAGGAGAGGGAAGACCCTTTGTTACTAACGTGTCTGGAAAAAGCACTTAATTGAGGTCATAATAATATTAGCAGTTCTTATCATCAATAATTCAGCCTTATTTATTACTACCCGATAAAGTCCTGTCGGGTGAGGAACGTAGGGGGCTTTTGTTAGAGACAGGATACTGGGGGGGGGATCTCCTTCCCCCACCCTCTTTCTCCCTCTCCTCCTCTCTCTCTCTCTCCCTCTCTCACCGGCTCTAGCTGGCCCTCAGAACATCGAGGTTTCTCTAATTCTCAAAATACTTTCCTGCCACCCTCTCTCTCTAAGTAGAAACGGGGGACAGAAGACAGAAGTTCACAATGAGGCACCACTGACCCGCCCCCCCTCCCCCACCTAAAACCAAACCAAAAAAAAATTTTTTTTTTAAATTTTTCTTCAAAATAGTAGCTCATTTAGCTGAAGGAGTCTGTCAGGAGGAAAACGGCTTCTAGTCCGGCCAGATTTAGCGCCTTGCAGAATAACATAAATTCTGCCGTTTCACACACTTTCAGTCACCTGTGGTTTGTTATCTTTTAAAGCAAAAGAGCGCGCGTGCGCGAGTGTGTGCTAAATGAATGTATAATTGTACAATTAAAGATGCGAGCTCCAGTGTTAAAATTTAAAATGTATTAGTCTCATAAAACCGCCTCATTAGTCTCCGCGTCTTAAAGGACATACTGGCCCATAATGAGGCGAACGCAGGAAATGGCGCAGGGGTGAGAGCAAGGGGAAGGAGGAGACATTCGAGCCGGGTGCCATTTCATTTTTCAGAAAGGGGGAGGAAAAACACTTAATAAAGATAATTGGGCTGGTAGTGCCTGTTCCCATCTGGAATCTCAACACAGACAGACCCCAGGGCAGACGATCGGTCATTAACCAGGAAAATAACCTATTTGGAAGGGATCCGTTTGTTTTATAAATGATGCTCCACTTTAGAACAGCTTAACCGCAATAATCATAAAAGTTCCTCGAAAACCCAGCCAGGGGATGGTGCTGAAATATTGATCCGGCTTCTGCTGATAAAGGCTGGGCTGGGCTTCCGCCCCGCCAACAGGAGAGAGCTTTTGAAGTTTCTCATTTCTTTTTTTTTTTTTTTTCTATTTTTTTTTTTAGGTCTAAATAGAATTTAAGCTGCCCTTCGGTGATCGGTGGCTATTAGCAGCGTTAAGTTAGGAAATGGCGAGTCGTGGGGTCAGGAGGGGCCAGCCCGGGTTTGAGGATGGAAGGGGGGGAGACGAGGCCCCAAGCACAGGGGAAGGGAGAGGTCAGCTCGGAGCTCGGCAGGCTCGCGGGGTTGGTGGGAGACGGGTTGCTGCGGCGGATGGGAGACAAGGCCTTGGAAGAATTAATTCCGCCCTCTCCCCCCTCACCCCAGGCCTCAGCCAGGCCACTGTGCTCCCCCGACACACACACACACACACACACACACACACACACACACACAGAGGCAGGGCAGAAGCAGTCAGGAAAGTCATTCATCAAGGCTGAACTAGAATTGTATAGATCAAGGCAGCGAGGAGCAGCCCAGCGGCCGATCCCACTGCCCTGATGGGGAAGACAACGGGGAGCAATTACTATAATTAGAAATAGGGTTTCAGCGGCAAAGCTCCTCTGATCCACCTATTTCCAAGGAAGGTTGCTCAGCTGCTTAGGAGGGCGTGTGAAAGCGGGGTCTTCTGAGACAAAGGGAAACGGGGAGGTGGGGATGGAACCTGTGTGCGAGCTGCCTTGCAAGGAAAAGGAGGACTCTGGGCTCTGAAGGGGCCGAGTCTCCACCGGGGTTCTCCGCTGGGGCAGTTTTGCCCCCCAAGGGACACGTGGCCGTGTCACGGGACATTTGGGGCTGTCATGACTGGGTGCGAGGCACTGCTGGCGTCTAGCGGGTAGCGATCGGGGATGACCCTGGACATCTCCTGCAGGGCACGGGACCCACCCCGCTCTCTACCCACCACCTGCCCACACGACAGAGAACTATCTGGCCCCAAATGTCAGCAGCACCAAGATGGAGAAGCGGTGGTCTGCTCAGATCACACTCACTGAGGAGACCCCAACGCTCTGGTTTACTCCGTGCTCCCCCCAGGATGCCCGCCCCTGGCCTCACACTCCCCCCTCCTTCCCTTCCATTTCACTGGTTAACATGTTCCAGAAAAATATCTCCCTTCAGAGATTCTCAAGAACCATTTCCAAACACTGCTTTCCAAACTTGGTCTCCACCTGGCAGCGGAAGGGAAAGAGGGTGAGGGACAGGGGGGTCCTCCATGGTTCCACCAGGTCACATCTCCATGGCACCTCCTGTCAATGGAGGGATGGAGGAAGTGCGCTGCCTTCTAGGGTCGTGAGGAGGAAAACGTTTCCTTCAGGACCAGACGCGGTTAGGTACTCAGAGAGGAATTGAGGAGAGAGAGATAGAAAGAGAGATAGGGAGAAGGGAGATAGAGACAGAGATGGAGATTTAAACAGTTGCGGGGGGGTGGATTCCAGCTGGCGTTGGGCACCATGTTGGCAAAGATGGCTGCCGCCCCAAAGGCCTATGGGCATCCATCCCCCATCAAAGAATGGCTGCCATTTTCTAACCCTAAAGAACAAAGCTCATGCACAGGGCTCTTGAGAATTATCACCCCCATCACCTACAAAGCTATCGTGTGTGTCTGAGAAAAGCCCCATTCACCTTCCCCCTCCCTTCTCTACCTTGATGCTGGAGAGAAAGAAGGAGGAGGGCGGGGCACGGCCTTACCAAATTTCTCCCTGCAAGCCGCACTGTTTCCTCCTGACAGCGTTTGACTGTGCTTATTATTTCCAGCAAAGCCCTTATCATTTTCAATGTGAATTTCAAATCACACTGATCCAGCCCTGCTTAGCTAAAGTCAGCTTTATCAACCACAAGAGTTGTGGGATTTGAGAGAGATCTAAGTACATTCACATTGTTTGGATAAACTCATTCAGGGAGCTCAACAAATCAAAGCCGAAATGATATGATATGTATTCCAAAGAGACCGAGACAGCCGGGGGAAAAAAAAAAGGGAAAAAAAAAAGTTACCATTAACATTTTTATTTCTTTCAATAAAAAAAGAAAAAGAAAAAGAAAAAGAAAAAGACATTGCGGCCCCCTTTTAATGAGCATGTTCACAACCTCTTTTTGAACCATTACCGGGGCTCCTTAGGACACCAGGTGAAGCGACAGAAGCCGCGTGCCTGGGACAGGGGAAGCCAGTCGCTGGAGAAAAGTCGCACCGCCCACCCCCCACCGCCCCCTCCCAACTTTGGTCGGGGAGACCGCTATCAAATATGGTAATGGGTGAATTTATGCATTATCCCATAATTTAAGGAACTGTGTGTATCATGTATATTTAAAACTATTTCTCTGTAGTTTTAATTATCTCGGTCTGCAGGGGCAGAAAGAAAAAAAGCAGGCAGCTCCCTTGCCTGAGACCAAAATGAAAGCATTTGCCCGCTGACAGCTATAAGATGCCTGTCCTCGCTGGTTGAGATTTCCTATGAAATTTGCATTGGAAAAGGCAGCTTTAAGTATACTTAAAATAAAAAGGGGGCATTTGCATCTAATTTGCTACACTTGCAGTATTAGAGTTTTATCTGAATAAAGACACGTCAACTGGATTTATATAGTTAAGCTGATAGCTGGGAAAGTCAACACCGAAAACACCAGCTAAATTCCACAAAGTTGGAGAGCAGCTAATGGTATTTACAAGTTTGGGTTGGTTTTTTTTTCCCCCTCCCCCCCCTCCACTGAGGACTTTAAGCCTGTAGCAAATTATCTTCTTTTTACACCAGTCGGGTAATTACAAGGTTTTAATGAAAGGCACCTCTATAGATGGACCCCATCTCTCTCCCCCAACAACAGCGAGATGCGTGCTGAGGGAACGGAGTGGCTATAAAAGGTGACGTCGTGGCAAATCCTGGCGGTTTGGGACGCCGGCGGGTTTGAATCCGGACTTGGCCACTTCCTGGCCACGTGACTTTGGGCAAGCGCCTCTTAGTTTCTCCAGCTGTAAAATGGGGATCATTGAGAGCCGTGACCGGGGCGGGGCAGTCTGGGAGCGGCGCGGAGGTGCCCACCCGAGGGCACTCACCTGCTCGGCGCCCCTGGGACTCCACCCCCTCTGTGCTTGGCAAGCCTGCCCGCGGAAAGGAGCACCTCTTTCTAGCTCACACACAGGAGCCAGACGGCCAGCAGCCCCAGGGAGGTGATGAGGTTTCAAAGGAAACGACGTAGGCTGAGCAGCAGAGTGGCACCTAGCAGGTAGGACGCGTCCAGAGAAGGTCGGCTGGATGACGACGGGGACGGAAAAGAATCCACGATGAAGTGGCACACACTTCTTGTCTTGGGGGAAAGAGCTTCGGCGCTGCCTTTGCTCATTTGAAGGCTCCACCGTTAAGAGCTGTCCCAAGGGTTGGTCGGGCTCTGGGGCGACCCACACCTGGCGACTCTCGGGCTCCACGGACCAGCCGCATGACCCCTACGCTGGGGAAGGTAGGGGTGGCCCCGCTGCCTTTTGGATCTGGAATGCCTTTTCCGTCAACATCCTTTCCCCAGCTGGCTGGGGGGGCGCGGTAAACCCCAGGCCCTCGGCACAGCCCCGCCAGCCAGGGCCAGAGCCCTGCGTGCCGGGAGGCCCCTTCGATGGCCACCTCTCCTTCTCCCCTCCCGGCGTTGACGCCCCCCTCCCGGTGTCGGCCTCCCTGCCTCCCCGTTCCCCGAGAAGCTCCCCCCCGCAAAGCTCCTCGGACCCCCGGTGCCCCTCTGAGGACCTGGATAGAGAGGCGTTTCCACCAGGAAGCCAGGTGCTGACGCCAACCTCAGAAGGACTCCAGTCCTGAGGCTCCTACCTCTTCCCTCGCCGCCTCGGAGCAATCCTGCCTTCAAAGCAGTGCTCTCTACTTCCCACCCGGCAGTGCTGGGGCAAGTCTCGCTCCCACTCTGAGCCTCAGTGTCTTCATCTGTAATATGGGCAGAGAAAGGACACCCACGTCTCAAGTCCGTTGTGATACAACAGAGTGGCTGGCGGCCAATCGCAGAGACGGGGGACAAGGCCACCAGGTACCACGCTCCTGCTGTGCGGGACAGGCTCCTGCTACCCAGCCACACGCCAGTGGCCAAAAGCCCTGAGCGCAGCTCACCGAGCTGGGAGCACCTCTATCCATTTCAGGGGCAGGTCACAGAGCCGCCGGCCAGTTCGGATGTCTGTGCCGATAGGGAGAAGAGGGGCTCCCACCCCCTCATGCTTGCCGAAGCTTGCCATCTGGGGGCACCGGCACGCTGGCTGCAGGTTTTAAGGTTTTAGTGGGGGAAAAAAATGTTAAAAGTATTTCCAATTTCAATGAGCAAGGTCCCCAGGCCAAGAACGCACAGTCACCCAGCTGGCAGCTTCCTCACGGCACACGGGGTGATGTCACCAGACAGAAGCTTCTGCTATTTAAAAACGGTAAGCAGTGTGCTTTCACTACTGCGTCCTTTCCCCCAGGAAGCCCGGGATCGTGTTATCCCCAAGCGACAAAATGACATCTCAGGACCCAGCCCGGAACACCTCCGTGGCGATGAACAATGGTAAACCAACCTAAGGAGGAAAGAAGGGGGGGGCGTGTTTAATTGGAGGGGGATCGCAGGAAGCACTGTGAGGGTTGGGGAGGCGAGACGGGGAAGGAAGGAGAGTCTACACAGAGTGGGTTCTTGAGTAAGAAGCCAGCGCGGGCACCTGGGGCTCCATCCGGCCGGGCACCCTCTGAGAGCCTGGGAAGACACCACCACATGGCTGCCCAGAGGGCCCAGAAGTTGGGGTATTTACCCCCCAAGGCCTCTGCCTCACTGGTTGAGGGCGTTCCTTGGGGCTTTTACCTCTTGGGACCGTCCCCTTCGCGGGGCCATGAAGACCCTGGGGCAGAGACACTAAGCCATTGGTGACTATGAGAGTTGCCTGCAGGCGACCCCACAGATGTCTCCGCTCCAGCTCGCTGTGTGAGGTAGCTACCGTCAGGACCCCATGTCGCAGATGGAGACCGTGAGACTCACATGATAGACTCGCGGGCACCCGGGTAGAAAGCAGTAGAGCCGGAACTGGAGCCCTGTCCTGGCTGAATCTCGAGCCTGCGCCCCGACCCACCAGGCTGTACCGTCCACCCGTCCATCCTGCGTGAGTCGGAGAGGCTGCAATGACAAGTTACAGGAAATACAAGTGAACACTAAGGGTAGTCACACACATGCACAAAAAAAAAAAAAACAGAAAAACTGTATTGAAATAAAAATAACTCCCACTCGTTACTGTGAAACAAGAGCTTGGTGCCCAGCGAATGCTCGGCAGGGGCTCGTGTCTGTGTTTCCAACTGTCTGAGCCTCTTTTCTGACAAATAACACAAACGGTCTCCCTTTGGAGAAAAAGACAGGCGCTCAGAGGACTCGGAGACGGGCGGGATCCTTCCCATCAGCAGGGACGGCTCCAGAAGACGGGGAGGCTTCCCAGGTTCAGGTGCAAACAGGGAGCCCAGGTCCGAGGCCAGGAAAAGGTAGAAGAGGCTGTGCCCTGGGGCCCAGGGACCGGACTAGATTGGGTAGTAGGGACGGAGGACACTCGGAGGAGGGGAGGCCCACTGTGGGGATGCTCCCTGGATGAGTCTGGAAGCCTAGTTACAAGCTACCCTCAAAGGGCCTCCCTGTGTAATCGCCTAATGGCCTGAGCTCGTTCACCGGCCAAGTTTTCCTCCCCTGGCATGTCTCCGGAATCTGAGCCGGCACATTTATAATAACCAAAGATGCGATTCAGCAAAGGGCAGTGTATCTGAGTGGCCCCCCCGGCTGCCCAAAGAAGCCAACAATCCTGTCTAATTCTACGTACAGCCTGGATGCCGGAGCCAAAGCAGCACTGTAAGCATCACTCTCGGCCACTAAGTGGTTCCTCTCTACCACGCGATGGCTCTACAGGCCCGCGACCCAGAGTGAACCCGAAGTCGCCCTCGGCGTGGACTTCATCAGGTGTGCCTGTTCTAGACACGGGCCCTCGAGCCGCGCAGACCTGGGCTCCAAGCCTGCCTCTGCCTCGTCCCAGCTGGGCAACCCCGGATGGGTCGTGCACCCTCTCTGAGGCCCCATTTATTCCGCATCGGTAAATCGAGGAGACTCGTTTACTGGTGTCTGGGGAGCGTTTCTAGGACTAAGTGAGATATTTATTGCATATCAAGGACTCGTTTGCCTGGTCCGGGATTTTTAGGAAAAACCTGCCTGCTACATAACCCACGACCACCAAAAAAAAATAAAAAATGTTGGATAAAATATTTTGTAAGAAGGCCCTGTTTCTTCTGACGCGTGAGGCAGCTGGTAAGCAAAGCAGGTGAACTCCTTGAAGACCAGAAGCAATCGGAGTGCTCAAAAGCAGAGAGCAAGTCAGCGTGGACGAGTGTTTGCCGAAGGACCAGCTGCCAACACCTGGTGGGCGTAAGCCTTTGTTGTTGTAAACGGATCTTTGTTAGGTGGAGAAACCAAGACAAGGCTCAGGACCGAAGCAAGGTGGCCATGTAGATCGGTGAGCCCTGAAGGGTGACTCTCTCAGTGAGCAAATGTGGATTAAAAAAAATATCATCCCATATCTCAATAAAGCTCTTACCAAAAACAGCAGCAGCGCCTCGGGGCCCGTCCCACAGAGGAGACACCACGGAGCTTTTCCCAGACTCCCCAAGAGTTGAGTCATGAGCCTAACGTGAGTCTCGACTCAGAACCCATTCACCAAATCTATACGTACAGCACAGAAAGCCCCGTGCCAACTGTTTTTTTGAATTTTTAAAAATATTTATTTTTAAGAAGGCGGGGAGTTGCAGAGAGAGAAGACACAGAATCCGAAGCAGGCCCCCAAGCTCCGCGCTGTCAGCAAAGAGCCTGACGTGGGGCTCGAACTCAAAAACCACGAGATCATGACTTAAGCCGAAGTCGGAAGCTTCACTGACTGAGCCACCTAGGCGCCCCCCCAACTATTTTTCTTAAAGTGGACTCACGTTGGTAGCTAGTCAGGAATTCTGGCAAAAGCAAATGCAAATTTTCTCTAGAATAACGCCCAGCATACTAGGCCTCAAACCATTCCTACAGGTAAAGGACCAAGATGACACGATTTCGTAAGAAAAACCCACAAAATCACAAGGAAGCAAACCACCATGAGATGAAGACCTGCAAATCTGTACATATATGAACAAACAGAAACTTAACATAAGCCAAACACGTCTAGTATGTTTTTAGAACTAAATGAAACTTTTAGAAGTAGATTAGACACATGACTACCTCGACGAGTCTCAAAACCTTAGAATGGAGTAAAAGAAGTCAGACACAGAAAGGTTCATGTTGTGTTATTCCATTTAGGGAAAGTTGAAAACAGCCAAAGCCATCTGTGATGGTAGAAGTCAAAGAGTGGTTTCTGTGGAGAAGAAGGTGGGGAGAGAGGAAGGGAGCCAGGAGCCTCGGGGGTGCTGGTCACGTTCTGATCGTTCCCCTGGCTGGTGGTGGTGTGTTATATTCACTCTGTGAAAATTCATCAGGCTATAAGCCTATGATCTCTGCACTTCCCTCTGTAAGTTCTACTCCTATTTAAACAAGGAAAGGAGGAGCTTAAATGAATTAGACGCAGTGCGAGGGGAAATTAGTGAACTGGACGATGGGTCTGAAGGAATTATTCAGACTGCAGCACAGTGAGAAATAGAGGTGGAAAATTTGGAAGAGGAGAGTTAAAAACCAGAAAGGGTAGAGGGAAAAGGTCTAGCATACATCTAATCTGAGTTCCAGTAAGAAGGGATAAGAAATTAGTGGGGAGGAAATATTCATACGGGAACAGTTGAGAATTTTCCAGAATTAATGGAAGTCATGGATCCTCATGTCTTAGTCTGTCTGGGCTGTCATCACAAAACATCACAGACTGGGTGGCTTATAAACACACATGTATTGCTCACAGTCCTGGAGGCGTAAGTCCAAGATCAAGTTGCTGGCAGATTCTGTGTCTGGTTCCCAGACCTCTATCTTCTCGCTGTGGCCTCACGCGGTGGAAGTGGTGAGGGATCTCTCTGGGGTCTCTTTTGTAGTAGTAATCCTGTTTGTGAGGGCTCTAGCCTCGTGATCTATTTACCTCCTAAAATCCCCACCTCTGAGTACCATCCCATGGGGCGTTAGGTCTCAACATATAAATTCTGTGGAAATGAAAACAGTTCCTCACCTGTTTAACGCCTCATATCCAGGAATCCCAAGCCATAGAAACAAATAAGCATCCATGCCTAGACACATATTAGTGAAAGAACACCAACGACAAAGAGACGCTCTTAAGAGCATCTGGAAATAGGGGCGCCTGGGTGGCTCAGTGCGTTAGGTGTCCAACTTCAGCTCAGGTCATGATCTTGCGATCTGTGGGTTCGAACCCTGCATCGGGCTCTGTGCTGACAGCTCAGAGCCTGGAGCCTGCTTCAGATTCTGTGTCTCCCTCTCTCTCTGCCCCTCTCCTGCTCGCACTCTGTCTTTCTCTTCCTCTCTCAGAAATAAATAAGCATTTAAACAAATTTTTTAAAAAGCATCTGGAAATAAAAGGAATATTACCTACTAAGGACCAGCAACTAGAAAACCAACTGACTTATCAATAATGATATAGTCATGGCACGCAGTGATTATTTAATAAATGGAAGCTATCATTCATTATTAGTGCTGATAACAGCAATAACAGCAGTGGAACTATTTGGATCTCAGCTCTGCCACGTCTTAATTGTGTAACTTGTAGTAAGTCATCTAACTTCTAAAAGCCTTGCTTTCCTTGTCTTAGAAATAGGGTTTGGGTAAAGCTGAAATGAGATGATATAAGTCCAGCATTTGGCACAAGTTAACGTAAAAATAATGTTGGCTACAAAATCGACCCTCTGTTGGCCCAGAGCAGGAGTGATGGGCAGTCAAGTTCATCTCAAGTTATTCTGAGAGGTTACTACCCCAGGACTCTCACTTACAAGCTCAAGTTAGCTCTCCACCAGTGGAAAGCATTGATCTGGAAAATGCCAGCCAAGGGCAGATATATGCGGAAGCTTTGAGAAGGAAAAGGCAACGGCAATCCATTCCGCAGACCAGTCCCGGGCCACTTCCATTTGCGGGGACCACGCTCCCTATGCACCCACACTCCATTTGCCCGTGAGGTGAAGAAACACGAATCTAATAATCGCCTTGAGAATCGCGTTCTTCTTGTCACTCTGCCAAGTGGCACGCTGTGATCACAGGGAGATGTCACGGGGGCTTTGCGAAGCTAGCACGGCAGGTTAAGACTCAGGACTCAGAAGGATGAATGGCTTGCCTGGGAAGTAGTGCACACACGTGGCGGGCAGAGCTTGAACCTGAGACTTCTGGCTCACTCTCTGAGGCCCGCCCACGGTTCCCCCGCACCTTGAAATAAATGGCTCTCTGTCGTCGCTCAGGTCTCAGCACACATGTCCCCTTCTTCAAGACGTCTTCCCAATTCATTCTCTATCGCTGCCCCCTTTTCACTTCCAAAATAGCAGTCTCCATTATTCCCAGTTACCTACTATCCGTTGTCCATCTGTTTCATGCCTTTATCCACCAGAGCATCAGCCGGTGCCTGCCGGAGTACACGGCACGTGGTAGCCATCCCATAAATGTTTGTGGAGGGAATAAATGTAAGTCCAGGGAACTCATAAAGTTGAGTGAGCTCATTTATGCTGTTACCTCTAGGGTAACAGTTCTAATGTCACGTAACGGGGGTCAAAAACTATCCATGGATGTCTTCTTGCAACCCTTCCCCACCCACGCTGAGCAGCCCTCACTGGACAGCACTGGATGAACAAAGGGCACAGTTCATGGGCATGACCTTGCGTCCCTCGTGCCTGCCGCCCTTTCTCCTTCTAAGCCACTCTTGGAACGGAATTCCCGAGACCATTAGGAATGAGAACGAATCCATCCCTAGAAGCCGTCGCCCACCTCCACGACGTCACGCAACTAAACGAAGACTGTGTACATGAGCCCGTCTCACCTGGTGGTCCCCTGCTTCTCTGCCTTTGTTTTCTGGCACTAGGACTTGGCTGAGGCCCATCCCGTCTCTGGACAGCACAGAGGAGGGGAGAGAAGGGAGGAGAGAGAGGAAGGAGGTGGAAATACATTGAAACAAAAAAAAAAAAAAAAGAGAGAGAGAGAGAGAGGGGGAAAGAATGGAACAGTGTAAGGTTGGTCACACATTTGTCATTAAGTCAAAGCCGAATCCCAGTGTTTGTGTGAGGTGGGATTATCTCATTCTCTTAGCCTCCGAGTCTCTGTGATCTACCAGTCAGGTATGTGATTGGATTTCGGCTCAACAAAACCTTAAATTACACACCTATTGTGCTTGAGCTAAGCCTCGTTGCACAGTGGTGGAGAAGGCTTCTCCCAGCTTCCTTGGCAGCGTTCGATCCAGCTCCCGTTCTCAGTCGCCAGTTGATGAATGAGTAATAGGATTAGAGTCTCATCGCGAGCCACACGGTAATTGTCAGGTTGGGGACAGGGACAAAGGCTGGGGTGATGGATAGGGGCTGCAGAGTGGAGATGGGCCCGTTCCCCCAAATGTGCCCGCTGGCGTGGAGGGACAGGCCGAGGGCTTCAGGAAGAACCGGGCCAAGTCCTGGGAAAAGGCCAGCAGCCATTCACCAAGAGTCTACGAGGGTCCGTGATTGTGCTGGGCACGTGCACAGAACATCCGTATCTTACCGAGTGCTCACAACTGCTCCCTGGGGTGTGGGAGGGGGCATCTTTAGGGGGGGTCTGTCTGCCAACATCTATTCCCCCACTTCTTGATACAGGACCCTCCTCCTTTTCATGAGACACCAAACCATCCCCAGTTTCAGAGGAAGATTCTAGTGGGACTGTCTCCACCTCCAGCTCCCAGAGGGGTCATGTGACCCAGCTAATCAGAGACCCTGGCCTTCACTGTAGAACTGCGTTGCCAGGGCCCCCAGGTAACACGCATGTCCCTTCCCCGGGGCCAGGGAGATGGCAGGACGTGAGTCAGTGGGGGAAGCAGGAAACGCAGCCACCAGGGGAGATGAAGGTGGGCAGTGGAATTTGGAAGGATGGGGCCATGTTTTCTCCTTCTCCTAACACCTCTGCCTCTACAACCAAGGTCAAGTCCACCCACTGGATTTTTCAGCAAATAAAAGCCAGTATCCACCCCTTTGGGCTCAAGATAACTTAACCTGGTTTTTCTGTCCAAGTGAATTCTCATCCATTTTACGAATGAGGAATCGAAGCTCACAGTAGGTCCAGCCACCTACTCAAGGTCATAGAGCTAACGAGTGGCAGAGCTGGGACTTGACCCCAAGCCTTTTTGGTCCAAATGCTTTCCCGTATTCTGTCCATCTCCAGTAGACAGCTGTGGTCCCGCCTCATGGAAGGGCCCAGAGACTCTGATCTCTGATGAGGGAAGAAAACACCAGCAGCCTGGGGGACTCAGGACACATGTTGGGGTGAAGAAGGCCAAGATATGTTTTCCCGTCCCGCCAAAAATCCGTCTGGCCATTGCTCCTTCCTTCCCGCTCCCGGGCTCCAGTCAACAGAGGTTTCGAAGGATGAAATTAGCAACAGCTTTGGAGACAAACAGACCTAAGTTCAAATTCTGACTCACCAGTTTATTCTGGTTAAGTGACTTCGGCCCAGTCTCTTATCCTCTCTAACACATCGATTCGTCAAGCCTTTCCGGAACTGTTGTCCTCAGGGTGATTTTAAACCACGATTCACACAGCTGCTGCTTCTGCAACACAAGCCCTGGCTCCTTCCCGCCCATTCCTCACCAGGCTCTTGGCTTTGTTCACCGGAAAAAGGATAGCTGGTCGTCTCCCATTTGTGAAACGGAAATAAGTATACCTCCCCCTTATGGTGACTCTGAGGAGTCATTAGATAAAATATGTGTGTCTCTTATGCTTTTTGGAGGCAAAGAACAGAAACACCCATTTACTGTGACTTAAATAAAGAAGGGTGTATTTTTCTTGCATAACAAGACATCAGGAGTAGACAGTCACTTCATTAGCTCAACAGCTCTACAGTCCACTTGGCTTTCTTTCCCTTTACACTCACAAGGTGGCTGCAGCCGCCGTGAAGGCAGAACTCTCAGGCCAGAAGTCTTCCACGCCCACATCTTTCTTTTAAAGAGAGCGCAGCAGGCTTCCCCTTACACCTCATTGGCCAGAACTGGATCACATGACCACCCTTGCTGCCCAGCAAGGTTCCCCTTACACCTCATTGGCCAGAACTGGATCACATGACCAGGCTTGCTGCCCGGCAAAGTTCCCCTTACAGCTCATTGGCCAGAGCTGGATCCCCTAGCTGCAAGGGATGCTGGGAAGACAACCATGTAGGAAAAGGGAATGAGGTGCCTGTGGGTGGCTCTGCCAATCTTTCATTGTCCTCTGGTCATCTATAAACAGGAGGAAGGAGGAAGGTGACCTCCAGGGAGACAGTCAGTAGCAGTCACCAGGTTACATAAAGCACTCTGGGCAGAAACTGGCGTATATAAAATATTCTGTAACTGGAAGGATGATGACGGTGATTACACTGAATGCTCTACCAGTCTCACAGAAAGTGGCCTTCTCACCACCCTCTCCCTTCCTGGGGCCGAGCTCCCAGAAGCACCGGGCCTGCGGGTTCTCAACTCTACCCCCCCTCCTGCACCCACACAGCCACCAGCAGTAGACAGCCAGCTCCTGCCAGGAGCATACCGGGCTGTCGGCTGTCACGTAGCTGCCCAGCGCCTTGTCGCAGAAAGCAGCCATCCTAGCGGCCTCTGCAGTGAGAGCTCTAAACGCTCCGTAGAAAGCGGATTTGGGAAGTCGGCTTCCACAGGAGAACGGCTCAGTGGCCGCTAAAGCCTTTCTGGAACGGTCGTCCTCAGGGTTGTTTAAGCCCCTCTTCCCAGCCTGCCGCTTCTGCAGTGCAAGCCCCGGCCCCCCGGCCCCCGTTCCTCCCTGTGCCACGTTTACGAGAAAGAGGAGAGCTGACGGTCCCCTAGCTATGAAAAGACTGAGGGCGTGACACTAAGGGGAGACGTTTTTTTTCCTGGAACATAGAGGTTAGTGGCCTGTCTCCAAGCCCCTCCGTGCTCACCGGGTCCCACAAGGACTGGGGCTTTCATTCATTAATTCAGTAAGTCTCTCATTGTATTCATTAATTCAATCAATCATATATTCGAGAGTTTTGAGTGCCTACCCTGTCTCAGTGCTGGGGTTACAAGCCAGTAAGTAAATCGCCCATGCTGCTTTCAATCAGCTGGCCCAACCTTTGCTCGGGACAAGTCCCCACACCTCCTGGGGGTGTCACCTTGGACCCTCCCAACATCCCAGTTCTTCCTCCCTCGATTCATGTTCAGGTCTTCCTAATCACAAGCATATCTTTGTCCAAACCCCGAGACCTCCACTCATATCCATCACGATGACTGTAACACAAAAGACGGACGACAACAAGCGTTGGCGAGGCTGGGGAGACGCCGGAACCCTCACGCGTTGCCGGTGCGCGTGGACAGCGGTGCGTAGAGCCGTCCTGCGCTCTCACGCCTCGGGAGACCCCCAGGGGAATTGAAAGCCCGCGTCCCGCGAAAATGTTGACACGAAGGCTAATGGCGACATTATTCATAAGGGCCCCAAAGTGGAAACAATCCACACGTCCATCCACGGGAAAGGCATGAAGGCTGAGACGGACTAAGACATGCGGGAACCTGGCAAACACCGTGCTGCGTGGAAAGAAGCCGGACGCAGGAGGTCGCGTAACATCGGGTTCTAGCTACATGAGAAAGTCAAGGTGGACACGTCCACGGAGACAGAAAGTCAGTTAGTGCTGGACACGGGCTGAGAGGAGGAGGACCTGGAAAGTGACAGGTAATGGGCCGGGGGAGTCCTTGGGGGACGCTGACAATTCTTTGGGCGATATTTGAAGGACCTTCTAAATACACCGAAGCCCCTGAATGGTATATTTCAAAAGGGTAGGTTGTGTGATGAGAGGTGAATTATAGCTAAAGAAAAGGAACAAACCAACCAACCCTCCCCCGGCTGCCGTAAGCGAATCAATATTTGGCCGGAGAAGCAGTGGCTGACCCGTTGGCTTCCTGTCTCCGGGGACGTCGGTCCAGGCTACGAGTCCCGCTCCGGAGGACGGGAGCCACAGGCCACAGACCCTGCTGTCAAGGGCTTGCTGCCGGCAGCCAGCGCCTCTCCCTGCGCTCTCCTCTCTCCTCTTCCCTGAGTCCACCGCCTGACAAGGCGGCCACTGGGCACGTCCTTCGGAAGGACGCCGGAGCGGAGGCCCCAGCGGTGTCCTGTCACCCACCAGCTCTGCCTGACTGCGTGATTCCGGGAAGGAGAAGAGGAGCACAAAGCAGCCACCAGTGCCCCTGGAGGTGACTTTGGTCGCCACCCTTGCCCCCATCAGAGCCAGCACACCTGCTTGGGAGAGTCGCCAGGGGGGTTAGGATCGGTTCCTTTTCTTTCCGTAATTATTCTGGCGACTCACACGCTGTAGCAAAAGAAGCAACCCGGTGGAATTTTCTTTCAGGCAAAAAAGCTGGGATGGAAACGCGTCAGCCCAGTCAACTATTTAGGAAGCCAGGGAACAACCCCATCCTCCTTGGATGACTCGAATGCTTTTAAGAAACATTTTCCCCCTTCCTGTTAGATGCATTATCTTTACTTTTTTTTTTTCTAAGTTTATTGATTTATTTAATGTTTTAATCTTTAATTTCGAGACAGAGAGAGAAAGAGAGACAGAGCGCAAGCAGGGGAGGGGCAGAGAGAGAGGGAGACACAGAATCCGAAGCAGGCTCCAGGCTCTGAGCTGTCAACACGGAGCCCGACGCGGGGCTCGAACTCACGGACCGTGAGATCATGACCTGAGCCGAAGTCGCACGCTTAACCGACTGAGCCCCCCAGGCGTCCCTTAAGTTTATTTATTTATTTTGAGAGAGAGAGAATCCCAAGCCGATAGCGCAGAGCTCAGCATGGAGCTCGAACTCACAAACCGTGAGATCATGACCTGAGCCAAAATCTAGAGTCAGATGCTTCACCGATTAAGCCTCCGAGGCGCCCCGCCTTATCTTTTACCTTTTATTCTCCAGCTGTCACGGGAGCCAGGGGGTAGAAAAATCCCAATTCTCGCATTCCCATGGTTCAAGGTTCTGTGCTTCCCAAGAGACCTGCCCGTCTTCCTCTCCACGACTCCTCTGCCCCTCCTCACCTTCGACCTTCAGGCTCATGCAAAGATCTCCTGTCCCATAAGGGCTGTGGACGTCTGATGCTGTGGGGAGGGTTGGGGTCAAGGGGACAGTTCTAATGACTGTCTACTTTCCTCGAGTACGACAGAACCACGGTCTGATGAGGGCGACGCTCAACGCATGCATTCTTCCTGAACTTAGAATACAGAGTCCGAATGGACCAACGGGGAGCCCCAACAAAGGAAGGGTGAAGGTGCCATTCTCTCCAGGCCACCACTGAGCGCCTGAAAGAGAAACATTTCACCTGGCCAGCAGCTGCTGGCATCTCCAAGACGCGGGGACTGGGTCTGATGGGAGGCGGGGTATCCCTGAGCCCTCACTAAGTCTGTTAGTTCTTGCCATACTTCGGCCTTGGAAAAGAATCTCCAACCATCAACAGTCTCATTTATAAGACAGGCGGGTTTTTTTTTTTTTTACACTTATTCATTTTTGAAAGACAGAGAGAGACAGAGTACCAGCGGGGGAGGGGCAGAGAGAGAGGGAGACACAGAATCTGAAGCAGGCTCCAGGCTCTGAGCTGTCAGCACAGAGCCCGATGCGGGGCCCCAACCCACGGACTTCGAGTTCACGACCGGAGTCGAAGTCAGATGCTCCACCGACTAAGCCACCCAGGCGCCCCGAAAACAAGCACTTTTTACACCTGATTAACCTGATTTACACCTCCCAGGGCAGACGTGAGGCTCAGGAAAGATCACAAATTTGAAACAGGTTACCGTTCCAGAATGCCATGAAAATCTGAAGAAGAAATACCAAGTCAGAAAAACGCCTTTGTCGAGAAGAGTTTTTCAAAGATGGAAGAAAACCCTTCGTATTAACTCAGTCCTGTCTGAGAGTTTGTGTGTCCCTTAAATCGACTCCATTTTCTGGGTGTTCCAGAACAAGATAAAGTCTACAGAAACGCGGACATCCAGCTGAGATGTTACAATTTTTGTTAAGACTTTATTTTTAAGTAATCTCCACCACACCCACCGTGGGGTTCGAACTCACAGCCCTGAGATCAGGTGTCACATGCTCTACCCACTGAGCGAGCCAGGCGCCCCAACAATTTTAAGACTTATTCTTTCCTTGAATATTTATTAAGTGTCTACTGCATGCTGGGCCCTGAGCCAGATGCTGAGCTCTGGACACGAGGCACGTGTAATCCCTGACCCCTTCCAGCTGGACAGACAGACACAAAAAAACAAAGAAACAATTAAACTGTAGTGGAATCTCTGGAATGATGTCCGGGGTTTATGGCGGCCACACTGATGAGCCCGAAGACGTAAGTGAGGAAAAGCTTCAGAGAGAAGCACAAGCCTGCCGTTGTCAAGAAACTAAACTGGGGGCCACATGAATCTAGTTTTCTTTTTCTTTTTTTTTTTTTTTTATTTTTGAGAGACATAGAGACAGAGCGTGAGCAAGGGAAGGGCAGAGAGAGAGGGAGACACAGAATCTGAAGCAGGCTCCAGGCTCTGAGCCGCCAGCACAGAGCCCGACGTGGGGCTCGAACTCACAGACCGTGAGATCATGACCTGAGCTGAAGTCGGTCGCTTAACCGACTGAGCCACCCAGGTGCCCCGAATCTAGGTTTTCATAACCATTTGTACGATTGGTTAAAGCAAATGACTTAAGCTTCCCCAGCCCGAGTTTACCCATCCAGAAGTATAGAAAAGACAACAGCGTCTACCTTGCGAAGCTGCAGGAAGAATTAAGTAATACACAAGAAGTGTTTAAGATGGGGGCGCCTGGGTGGCTCCGTCGGCTGAGTGTCCGACTTTGGCTCAGGTCATGATCTCACGGTTCGTGGGTTCGAGCCCCACATCGGGCTCTGTGCTGACGGCTCGGAGCCTGGAGCCTGCTTCAGATTCTGTGTCTCCTTCTTTCTGTGCCCTCCCCCTGCTCATGCTCTGTCTCTCAAAAATAAATTAATGTTAAAAAAATTTGTAAAAACGAGATGCGTATCTGATGCATAGTCCCTGCTCCATAAATGGGGCCTAGAGATTGAGGCCATGCAGACTTTCGAGAACCGACCACGTGCTCACTGTGGAGCTGGCAAAGTTGGGGGATGGGTGTATAAGGAAAGGGTGTGTGCTCAAGAAAGACCCCGAAGCCGAGTGCCCTTGGGGAGTTGTGACTTGGTGAGGGGGCCGTCCCTTCTGGACGCCACCCCCTCTGTTTAGTCCTGACGCACAGAAGCTGACGAGATGTCGCCCGCCATGCTGACCTCCTAAGGAAGGCTCTCCCAGGCCACGACTCGGCTCCCTGTTTGAGGCTCAGCCCCTCGCAGGCAGGGACTGTCTCCTCGCCTCCATTTGCCCTGGCTGCCCAGAAAATTGGGCCATCCATCTCATGGGACAACTGGATTGAAGTCCCAACCGGTTCCGCCCCAGCTCATGTGCTGCGTGTACCCATAAAGTCTCCCCACCCCACGGCGTCTCTGGGCTGCTGGGAGGGCAGGTGGCCTGGAAGCCCTGTAATGTGGTCAAGCAAGTGAGGGCCGGAGAATGTGACCAGGGCGGTTACGGGGAGCCTGGAGGGACAGCGCGAGGCCGGGCGCCCAGTACAGAGAAAACCCTCCCGCCCCGCAGCCTTCAGGGAATGAGAGGCTGTCTCGGTGGTGGATAACTCACTTCCCTGAAGAAATTCTTCCGGGGCGTTTCACCACCACCAGCTGGTGTTTCTTGGCAGCCGAAGCCGGATAATAACCATGTTGAAATGGCACCCACGGCCTTGTAGGAACAGGGCACGACTTGTTACCTGCGCATGCCCGCCCGGCCTCCGCCTCCGCCGCCCCTCGCTTCCCCAAACAGCAGCCCGGAGTGGGGGTGCGGGGTGGGGGGGCAGCTCACTCCTGGGGCAGCTTCTTGCTTAGGCTTCCCATGAGAGAGAGGGGTGCTGGAATGGGGGGGGGCTCAGAGCCCCAACCCCAGCCCCACCAGCGGCCCACCAGCTCCCCCCACCACCACACCCGCCTCCTCCTCGCAGCCCCTCCCGTTTTCAGCCCCACCCAGGCGTATTTGGACACATTTGCAAACTGTGTTCAATAAATTACCACCTCTACATGACCTGACAATGGCCGCAGACAATCCGGAGCTATTAGAAGGCTTGTTTACAACTCATAATTCTAGGTTGCGCAAAGCCCAACGGGTTGGGAAAGGTGTCAGCCTTCCCTCTCTGAATGGCACAGCCTGTGTTGACAAATTATATGTAATTGATCCAAAGATGTTACATTACAAACATTTGAAAAACAAAAGCCGTGCCTCCTCCCCACCTCACCTTCTGGGAATTCACCCTCAAGGAAATTACTGCGAATGTGGGCAAAAAAAAAAAAACTAAACAAAAAAAAATCCCAGGTCTGTTGTTTATAATAACAAAAACTTTAGAAAGGACCTACACGCAGGACAATAGGCGATTAGTTAAATAAACCTGGGAACAGGCGTACAATGACATGGTGAGCAGCCATTTAAAATAATATTCCAGAAGACAATGTAGCGACTGTGGGGGAGGTTGTTAAGTATCTATTGTTAAATGAGGGAAGCAAAAGCAAGCCACGGAGCAAAAGCTACAGCTAATTCCATGAAAACGCCTTCTGTAAGTACATTTCTTTGAATCCTGTTTGGAAGTTGGGGCTGCTCCTCAGGCAGCCAGATGGCTTTGGGGTTTGAATCTTACAGGTTACGTGACCTCGGGCAAGCTTTATAACCTCTCTCTCTGCACTTAGCTCCTTTATCTGTAAAAGGCAGAAAATACCTACCCTACTCCATAGGGCTGTTGGGAACAGCAGTAAAATTATATATGTAAAGTGTTTGGCACCTGATACAAAATAAATGCTCAGCGAGGGGTGATTCTGGCTACCATTATTGTTAGGTGAACATAGTTAACTCTGGGAGGGAGCATCGTAGATATTTTGGGCTGTTTGTGCTTGTCCATTTCCTCAAGGGTACTACTAGACTAATGACCAAAATGGGTTTTAAACTAGTGAAGGTGGGGTGGGAGTTGTTGCTTTTTTTTTTTTTAATATTTATTTATTTTTGAGAGACAGAGCCCAGTGGGGGAGGGGCGGAGAGAGAGGGAGACGCAGAATCCGAAGCAGCCTCCAGGCTCCGAGCCGTCAGCACAGAGCCCGACGCAGGGCTCAAACCCTCAAACTATGAGATCATGACCTGAGCAGAAGTCAGACGCTTAACCGCCTGAGCCATGGGAGTTGTTGCCTTTAAAGAGGGAGACTGGGACTAATGAAAGGTGAGGCACGCGTGTGACCTCATTCTAATAGATCCTGGAATCCAGAGGGGTGCTCACGGGGACCCACATCTCAGATAGGAGGTCTGGAAGAAGCCTAGGAGAGAGGTGGTTCCCAGACGTTGGGAAACAAGGTACACACCTCCGGTGCCTCCCCTGAACCCCTCCCATCTCGCTTCCCCCAGGAATTTAGGTGAAGGATGGGCTTGAGTCCTGGCGGTGGGAGGGGGGAGGGGATGGAGCGGGTTATTGATGAAAGAGGTGAAGGGGATGGACCGCCATGGTCACGCCGGGCAGGTCCCGATAAAAGGCGCATGTGGGCGGCTCGGTGTGTTTCAGAAAACCCAGATTTGCCTTGTCTTGGGGACCCAGGAGGTGAAAAAACCATCTCAGACCTCTGGAGGTCTGGGCCACTTGCTGGAAGTGCACAAGCCCTCCCCACCCAGGCCACCATTTCCCACCCCACCTCGCCCAGAGGCCCGGCAGGTGTCCTGGGCACCGCGAGCCTCCTTAATGAGCCCTGGCATTCCAGGTCACGCAGGGGATGGCAGCAGTGGCTCGGAACGGGGGAGGGCTGGGGACCACAAAATCCAAACCAGGCTGGGTGATCCCATGCCCGCACTATCCCCAGCGTCGTGAATGAGCCCGATTTCGGCCAGTGAGGCACAGAGGCGGGTTTCCTTGCTCCGAGGAGAGACGGTCCCCCCCTCGGGCCCTTGGTCACATCCGGATGCGCTGCTGCCACCATGCGCTTCTGAGACGGCAGGGCAGAGAGATGGGCTGAGGATGCGGGCCCGCACCTGTCGTCCCGGGAGAGCACAAATGTCCCGATCACCGGAGCTGGTGTTTGCTCTTACTTGCAGCCAACGGGATCCCAGCTGACAGATACCCAATACCGCTGAGACACCGTAGGCGCAGAGGGCTTAGAACCCGGTCGAAGAGCCCGCAGCTGGTGCCCCTGGAATCCGAGCCCAGACCACCTGGGCCCAGAGCGCTAACCCTCCCTCGCTGTAGGCTTCTTTAGGTCATTGCCACCACCAGAAAAGTGCCTGGCGCAGGTGGGGATAAAAATATCGACGGCCCCAGGGGAGGGATGCCAACGCGGGGGGTAAAAATACCCTGGAGAGACACAAAGGGCCCAGAGCAGAGGGCGGGCTCCGTCAACATGAAGTCCGCCCTTGTAACGTTTTCCCGCCCTGACTTGGTGTCCGCTGGCTCCCAGTGGCTTGGAGGCCAGACTGCCTCAGTTCTGCCAGCTTCCGTCCCTCCAAGAAGGGCACAGGTTTCTAAACTTCTGGCCCCCGCCCTCCTGTTCCAGGCAGCCTTCCGGGATATACCCCGTGCAACCCCGACTCTCACCCCCATGAACTTGCTTCTCTTCCCTCCCACGCAGCAAATTTGAAACAACCTATTGCTAGTATCTACACGGCAGCCGGAGGGATCTCAGAAAAATCAGACCGAGGGCCTCAATCAGCCCCTGGCCTAAAACCCTCGCCTCTTCCCACTGAGCTTGGGGTAAAACCCAAACTCACTTCCGTGACCCACCAGGTCATGCATGGCTGGGTTAGCAGCAACAGCACTCTTTCCCCAAGATCTTGCCATCGTCAGCTCATATCAACCCTCGGGGCTCTGGAGGGGCCTCCCCGGATTCCCCCGTCTCGGTCTCGACAGTGTTGCTCAGTCCTGTTTCTCTGTGCATCCCATAGGCTGCTGTGATATGGTGACTTGTTTGTATATTTCATCGTTTCATTCTTTCCCCCCTAGAACGTACACTCTGAGAATGGAGACATCTCAGTCTGATTCCCTGCCAAGCCCCCAGCACCCAGAACAGGGCCTGGTATACAGCAGGTGCTCAATCGATGTGCACAGAAGGAATAAAACCCTGTCTCTGTGAAGCATAGCTGTCTTCACTGCTTGCATGAGAGCGGCGGGGGCGGGGGGGGCGGGGTTATTCCGTGTGTGCTTATCTTGACTTTTTTTTTTAACATTTTTTTTAACATTTATTTATTTTTGAGAGACATAGAGACAGAGTGTGAGCAGGGGAAGGGCAGAGAGAGGGAGACACAGAATCCGAAGCAGGCTCCAGGCTCTGAGCTGTCGGCACAGAGCCCGGCGTGGGGCTCGAACTCACAGACCATGAGATCATGACCTGAGCTGAAGTCGGACGCTTAACCGACTGAGCTGCCCAGGCGCCCTTTATCTTGACTTTCTGAGAACCTCGTTGTTCTCAGATTCGCCGTGGAAAGTGGACTTCCCTCTCTCACCTCAGCTCTGCCCATCTGTCCTGATGTGACCTTGAGCAGGTCACTTGACCTCTCTCCGTGTGCCTCAGTTGCCCTAACTGTCACACGGGGCTGATTACTTCCCAGAGGTTCTTGGGAGGATGGAGCGGGGAAGTACATTGGCACTCAGTCTGGAGAACAGACGGCACTTGGTATAAAGGAGCTGCCTGTGTCCATTGCTCGTAGCAGAATGCAAGAGAAAGAAAGAGGGAGGGAGGGAGGGAGGATGGGAGGGGGAAGAAAGTGGAGAGGGAGGGCGGGAGGAAGGGAAGCAGGAAAGGAGGGAGGGAGGAGGGGAGGGAAGGAGAAAATGCTGCCTGTGAATCTCACCCACGAGTTCCGTGGCCGCCAGCCCGCAGATGTGGGCCACCTGGACTGTCATCCCAAGATGGCCCCTGCCCTGGGGAAAGAGAATGGAGGAGGTCCAGGGAGTCACTGGTCCAGCAACACTTCCTCAACTCCAGTGGGCTCCCTCGTAGGGTCAGACGGTGCTGGTGGCCCAGAACGTGGCACTTCCCCCATACTCAGCCTGGGGAGTGAGCTTCGGGCCACCAAGGGGACAGGAAGAAAACCCACCGAGTCCCCAAAACTCTTAGCCGTGGCAGCCACTCCTAGGGGAAAGCTTCCTGCCGGGATGAGTTGGGTCTTCCTAGCTGCTGATTAATTGGTCATAAGGCAAATGGGGGTGGGGGGAGAGAGATCCACGCGCGATCCATTCGGCTCCAAGTGAATGGACTATAACCCAGAAGGATTTTATCAGTCCGTCTCTTCGCTTTAAGAATTTTCATTTCAGGTTCCAGGAGCGGCTTGGTCCAGGGGCCCCTGGCTGGGCTCTTGACCTCGAGACTGAAGTTCCCAGTCCCACGTTGGGTAGAGAAACGACTTAAAAATAAAATCTCTAAGGATAAAAGGGAATGGATGGCTCGGTCCTAAAATGGTGCGCGGGGACGCAGGCTGTGCGATGACGTGAGAAATAGCTGAGGATTTCAGGATTCGTGCACCTTTGGTATATGCCTCCCCCCCCACCCCATCGACCCTGTCTTCCTGCTGAGCTTGGGGTCGCTCCAAGGCCTGAGCGGATCACGCTCACCCATAGCATCTCACTCCCTTCTTCATGCTGACCTCACTCACTCTTCCTGAAGGAACGATTCCCACTCCGGCAGAGGAATCCGCCGTCCTTTCTAGGTGGGGCCTTTTCCAGAACTGTCGAGAACGGGGTATTGTCTAACTGAGAATTACCACGTCTCACATGCACGGCTTACCAACTCTCTCTTTTCTTCTTCTTTTTTCATAGTTCTTAGAACTATATAGGTCTTAGAACTATATATGCCAACTCTATTTCAACAGAAATATAGAGAGTAGAAAATAAAATACACTCTCCTCCATGCTTTTATTTCTCTGAAAGAACCACCATCAACATTTGGATGTAGGGTCTCCCAGAGGGATGAATGGATAAATCTTACCTTCGATATCAAGTATTTCAGAGATTATTGTAATGAATATCCAATCTTAAGAAATAAAACAAAATTGAAAGTCCCTGAAACTTTTCCCTGTCTCAGTCCATCCTTCCCCAAAGGTAATCTTTGTCCAGAAATTATCTCTTCTATACCTCTGTTATACTTCCCTTACGCGTACTTAGATCCACACACAAAACGTTACATCATGATATTTGATGTTACTCTTTATAGAAATAGAATCACTGTATATGTAGCCTTCTGTGACTGGCTGTTTCCCCTCTAAATTGTTTTCAGACTCTCCCTGTAGCTACATCGTAACATTATTTCATTCATTTTTAACCTTGGATCATATTTCATAGGGTCATGATGCTGCGATTCACTTATCCATCCTCCTGTTGGGAAATACTGGGTTGTTTCCGATTTTTCACTTTTCAAACAACGCTGCTGCAGTCAACACTCTTATACCCATCTCCTTGTATATGTGTGCCTAGGTTTCTTCACAGTATAGACCCGACAACGGGATACCGGTGTCATGTTACAGGAGTATCTTCCTGTCGACCGAACATTACCAAATTGCTCACCAAAACGGCCACGCTGGTTTGTATTCCCACCAGCAAACATAAATTAGGAGAACCACTTCAGAGAGCAATTTGGTGATATCCATCAGGGTAGGAAAGTTCTTCTGGCCCCACTTCTTCACCCACGAGGCGTTGTTAACCTTCCCAGTCTAGGGGATGGAACCTGATATTTCCTGGTTGTTTCACCCGCACCCTCACGCTTACGAATGAGACTGATTACCTTTCATATGCATACTGGCCTTCCATTGCCTCCTCTGGGAATTGCCTGTTCATACTCTTTGCCCAATTTCAATAGATAGATAGATAGACAGATAGACAGAGACGCAGATATAGATATAGATATATAGATGGAAGGTCTTGAAACAATTTCAAATGAACACACCCTAAAACATTGCCTGATATAGACAAAGCATATCTAGTCCTTATTCTATATAATATTCTGCAACATGCTTGTAATATTCTTCCTGTAACTGTACAGCTTACCAGCCAGTACATATCCATATATCCTGCCGCTGCATAACGGTTGTATTATGATTTATTCATCGTTCCTCTAGGGACAGACATTGAGATTCTTTTCTTTTCTCCATCGTAAATAAATATTTTCGCAGGAACATATTTAGGGATAATCACAGCTGTTTCTATAGAAGAGGGCCCACGCTCAGGGACTTAGAATACCTCTAATAGAGAGGAAATTAAAATTCAATAAAATACGACATAAAAATTCAGCCCTAAATCTCCAGATTTAACTCCTCCTCTTAAAAAAAACTTTTTTTAAACCCAAAAGTAATCTGCTAATAACCACTTTGGAATTACGTTTGGCAACATCTACTGAAGCTAAACAGGCACCTGCCTATGACTCAGAAATTCCACTGCCGGGGATACAGCCAACACAAATAAGTGTATATATCCCTGAAAAGGCACGGATGAGAACGTTCGCAGCAGCTTTATTCGGAAGGCACTTAAAATTGGGTGTGAACCTGAGTGTATGCCCATGGATAGGTGCGATAGCACGGACGGATCTGAGAACACGGCTGAACCGAAGATGTCAGACACAAAAGAGTATATGCTCTATCGTCCCGTTTATACGAAGCTCCAGATCGGGCAAAATCTATAGTATTAGCAATCGAGATAATAGTTACCACTAGGGAGAAAGGTACTGATGGGGAAGGGGCACAATGAAGCCTTCGGAGGTGTTGGAAATGTTCACTACCCTGATCCATGTCATGGGTTTGTTGTAAAAAATCATTGAGCTTTACCTTGAAGAGATATATACTTTGTATTTAACATGCGATGATCACTTCTTTTCTTAAAGAAACAACCTTCTTATTTTATTTTTTTAAATGTTTATTTTATTTTGGAGAGAGAGAGAGAGAGGAGCACTAGTGGGAGAGAGACAGAGAGAGAGGAAGAGAGAGAGAATCCCAAGCAGGCTCTGCATTGTCAGTGCAAAGCCCAGCGTGTGGCTTGAACTCGTGCACCCTGAGGTCATGACCTGAGCCGAGGTCAAAGGGCAGACGCTTAACTGACTGCGCCACCCAGGCGCCCCCAACCTTGTTAGGTTAACTTCTTTGTTTGTATCCTGCCTACGGGAAAGTTAGGAAATTGATCTTATTAAGAACCTAAATGCTGGGGCGCCTTGGCGCCTCAACTGATTAAGTGTCTGACTCTTGATCTCAGCTCAGGTCATGATCTCAGGGTCTGTGGGTTCGAGTCCCCGCATCGGGCTCTGTGCTGACGGCTCAGAGCCTGGAGCCTGCTTCGGATTCTGTATCTCCCTCTCTCTCTCTGTCCTTCCCTTGCTCACGCTCTGTCTCTGTGTCTCTCAAAAATAAAATAAAATTAAAAAAAATAAAAAATGCGCGAGGTGTTCTTCTAAGTGCATCTCGTGTATTCTCTCGCGTTACCTGCAATACGGCCCTATGTGCCGGGCACCATTGTTAATTTTCGTGCTACAGACGAGGACATTACGGCACAGCAGGTCACTTCCCCCTGGGGACACAGAGCCCATAAGTGGAGGCCCCACGATCGGCTCGTTTCTGTAGGGCCCCAGCCCCAGCTCTGAGTTTCCCCTGCTCGAAGGCAGAGCGGAATTTGCCTCACGCTGGATCAACCCGGGAAGCACTCCTTGCAGGGGATGCTGAGAGCCGTGTGCTCAGTTTCAGCATCTTCTAGCGGGAGCTGGTGTTTCTCTGTTGACTTGTTTTTCACACCCACTCATCTGATGAGAAAGTCGGAACACAAGCGCGGAAGCCCAGACATTCCAAGATAAATTAGCAGGCAGGTCTCCCCCAGGCAGAGGGGGTCAGGCCAGAGAGGGAGGGCGAGAGGGAGACGGAAGGAGCCCCATGGTTTCCTTCTGCGCGGAGCCAAGCCTCGCCGCCCCGGACCCCGGGGACCCCGGCGCGGGTAATAAGCCGGCAGCAAAAGGCTTGCGGCTACATGTTTCCTGCCGAATTGGATCTCACCTCGAGACCACAATGTAATGGAAAGATAACTCGCAGGAGGGAAACTTCGAGGGGTTACGAAGAAACGGCAGTCTAAATCAGCAGGACCCCGTTAGCCACCCCGAGCACAGGGTGCGTGGGAAGAAAGGGTCGGGAGGGGACGGGAAAGGGGGAGGACACCTGGGCTGCCCCCAGTTCACCGTCCAGCAGCCTGAGACACAGTGCCGGCAAGCGATCCCCTTACACAGCCGACTCTCCGCGGCGTCGCCTTTCCCGGCCACAGGGCTTCCATCTCTGACCACAGCCGTCTTGTTGACAGCTGATAAATCATTTCTGCAGGGGGAGGAAGAAACCCTTACTGGCGAGCATCTCCGGGCCTCGGGCCCACCCACCGCTGTGCCGCCGTTCCCCCATCTCAGTCGGGGAGGTAGTTTCCCACGGGGTCCTTGGCCAGAACCCATCAGGCTGGGAGGAACAGAAAGCAGGGCCCAAGACAGCCTCAGGGACCCCGGACTCACTCACGATCGCAATAACGGGCCGCCTGGGTGGCTCAGTCGGTTAAGCCTCTCGGACTCTTGATTTTGACTCAGGTCATGAGCTCTCGGTTTGTGAGTTCGAGCCCCGTGTTGAGCTTGGTGCCAATGGTGCGGAGCCTGCTGGGGATTCTCTCTCCCTCTCTTTCTCTCTGTGCCCCTCTCCAGCTCACACAGGCACTCATGCATTCTTTCTCTCTCTCTCTCTCTCTCTCTCTCAAATAAATAAATAAACTTAAAAATTGAAAAAAAAAAAATCTCAGCCACTGCCTACCGAGAGTCTACTGCGTAACACATCACCTCTAATCCCTTAGGTAGCTGTGCAAGGGTCTATCTATTAGTCCCCTTTTATGAAGGGGAAACCAAACTTAAAGGAGAGTGAGCCGTCATTCGCCCAAAATTGTGGGCTGGCTCCAAATTCCCTCTTTGCCTCTGCAGGGGAAGAAGGGAAAAAAGGAAAGAGAGCGTAAGGAAGCAAGTACATTGGCATAATGCTTCGTATATAGTAAGCGCTCACTGAATGCTGGCTATTTTCACCGCGAGAGTTAACCCGACGTTATACGCCAGTTACAATTCAGACCGGCCCCGATCCCTTCCCGTGGAGCGGGGCTGCTCTGAGCCCAAGGTTTTCTGGGTCCCTCCTGGCTGCACCGGTGACATTTCCAGGGGAAAGCGTTTCTCCCCGGGGATGCACGCTCACTCGGCCTTCCCTGAGAACGCCACAGTGAAGGAGAAGTCAGAGCCCCAAGAAGCCACCGCCACAAAGGGCTGTAGGGCTGGGGGGCTGGGGTTTGGGGCCAGGTTGAGGTCGAGAATGCCGGAACAGGGAAGGGACGAGGTCTGCGGGCGGGTCAGCGCTGCTTGAGGAGAGAAGTTTCCCGTGACTCAGGGATGAGAATGAGCCCTGAGGACTCCGGTGCTGCCGATTATGAAAAAGCCAGACTCACCGACGGCCTCCACTGAGGCCCACCCATTCAAGCCCCTTCAGTGGTGTGTACAGAGGGGGCGGCTCTCCAGTGGTTGTTCCGGAAGAGTCAGGCACAATTTCAGCCCAACCGTCCCCTTCCTCAAGAAGGATGAAGCCTCGGATGGTGGAAGCCGGGAATCCTAAGGGAAAACTTCGCCCCGGTCCCCAGAGGCCAGCACCTGGAGAAACAACACCAGATTGTTCCCTAGAGGTGAAAACAGGCTGACCGATTCCTACAGTGTAAAGAAGGAAGGCCCTCAGGGGACATTATCAACCTGGAAAGTTCTTTCCGAATGCAAAAAGGAAAGTTCTTTTCAGAATGTTCGGAAAGCCAGGCTTTCCCTGAAAGAGCTATTAGGAAACCTGGGTTCTGAATGCAGAATCGTTCATCTTCGCGATCCCAAGAAAGTACAGCCCGCAAGGTCACTGACAGCCACACGATCGCACCTGTCGGGTCAGCAGGGTAATTCTCAGTTCTGGGCAGCTGCAGTCTGGAGCCTGAGTATATTAGCTGTGCAACCTTGGGCGAGACATCTGGTCTCCCTGAGCCTCGACTTCCTCATCTCTCCCATAACCTACCCTTTCTGCCTCACCCTCTCAGCGCCTTGGCTGCCCGAGCAAACATTCTGGCAGTTATGAAAATTCCACTCCCCGTGGTTGATTGATGGCCAAACCTGCACAGATTTCTATCTTTCCCTGTAACCGTGCCCTTGGTCCATCCAGAGGCAGAATCAGAGCAAGCTCCGTCAGTGAGCTCAGAGCAGCAGACGAGCCAGCCAACTCAGAGACTCGTGAGCACAAATCAGTGTTTTCTAGCATATGGCGCCGGGGTTTCGGTGGTTGTTACGTGGCATTATCAGGGTCGTAGCTGACTGATACACCACTCCGTACCCAGTCACTCACCAAATGAAAGCACGGTTGTTAAGACAATGACGTCGGAACTGGTCCTCCTGGTTTTGAATCCCAAATCCAACCCCTCTCTAGCTGTGTGAATTTGGGCCAGTTATTTAACCTCTTGGTGCCTCATTTTGTCATCCAAAAACCAGAGTTGATTCCAGAAGAACCTGTCTCATAGAGCCGCAGCAATTAAACGAGTAAATAGTGCAAGATACTTAGGACAGCACCGGGTACGTAGGTAATGCCGTGTAAGGATTTGCTTCTAATATCGTGCTGTCTGCTAAATACACGATTAATCCACTTTTCTCTATCCTCGACTGATGTCACCCTAATCTAGGACATTCTCTGGATGGTTTTACACCCCCATCTCGCACTATTAATCCACTCTCTCTAATGAAGCCAAAGGCATCTTTCCGAAGTGCAGAACTGACAGCATCGCACTTTATTTAGAACCTTCCAGGGGCGCCCCTCCGTCCTTGGGTTGGTTGAAAGGCCCCCAAATGGTTCCATCAGCCAGCCCGTGTTTCATTCTCGGGCCTCCTCTTCCCCTGGTGGCCCGCACTGGTCGTCAGCGATGGTAAGAGTGCTCAGAGCCGGCACGGAGCGCTTACTCCGTGCCGGGCCCGATGCCCACCACGGCGCTCGTGTTATTCCATTGACTCCTCATGAGAGACACGGTCACCGGCGCTGCACGAGAGATATGGTCACCCCTATTTTACAGACAAGGAAGCTGAGGTTTGACTTGCCTGGCCTCACCCAGCTAGCCAGCAGGGAAAGGACGCAAAGCCCACCCCTGCTTTCCTGCCTCGATGAGCCAGGCTGCTCCGGTGGGGCAGAGGGGACACCTCCAGAAATGTTAGAAACTCTTGACGCAAACTTTTCAGCCCTGCCTCTGGCCCAACTTGGGGCTCTCGCTCCAGAAGGCCGAGGAGAGTGAGGAGACATCTTTGGCGAAGTTTGCAGACTTTTCATTCCCTGAAGTGCCAGGTCCTGAGAAATCCCAAGACCGGAAGCAGCCAGGCTGCAAGGGCGATGGACTGCCGGCCCTAACGCCCTCAGCCAAGCGCCAAGCTGGCCCATGATTGACTTTCCCGGCCACCTCGCGGCCCGATTCATAACAGGCACTCAGCCCCACAGGGAGCACGGCCCGCGAAAACAACACTCACGGAGAACTCGCGGCGTGCGGAGCAACTTTCTTAAGCATACAACACATACGGACAATCCACTACTGACCACGAACCTGGGACACAGCTACCACCGTTGTCCCTCTTCCACAGATGAGAAACAGATGGTCAGACATGCTAGAACATTCGCTCTGGCCAGCTTCAGACCCAGGAAGCCCGGTTCTAGAATCTCAAGACCAGTGCTCCAGAGGGGGCGCCTCTGAAAGCCCGCCGGGGGGGGATTCTGAGCAGAAAAAAAGCATGTAGGCTCGGAGAAGCGACACGTGGAAAGGACCAACAGGCCAGGGGCCTGAGGTGGGGCACCCAACATTCCTGCCGCCACCAGGATTCGCTTCTCTTCTACTTCTGGACACGGGGAGGATTGTGATTCCGGGTCTCGGGGACTAGTCGTGGCCAGCGAGCAGGCACCGTGTGGAGGGCCGCCTCCCTCAGCCCGAGGCCCTGAGCGATAAATCGCGCGGAGTAGGGTTTATGCTCCTCGCCATGGCCGGCTTCCGCACCCCGCCGCGCTGGACCGGAAGCGTGAGTGAGTGATGGACCTTCGCTTGAAATGACATCGGGGCTATTTGTTTCTGCACTGTAACCTCACCTCCCCTGACCGGCGGCCCTGGGCCGGTCATACGAGGCAGGAGGTAAGCTCGGGTCTCTCGCACTCCGGCAATATTTAGAAGTTATGTGCGCTGGGGAGGGGAGGGGAGGGGAGGGGGGAGGCTTCTCAGAAACGGCAGGGCCTCGTTACTTAGATTTCAGTGGGAATAGCATGTCCTTTCTGCAGAGGAGCAGACAGAGCTTTCCAGTCTGACCGGAACACAGTCCAAATGTTAAAATTAGAGGCAAAACTCAGCCGTGGAGGAAAACATCAAAACATGATCCTTCACTGGACCCGGTTGAAGTAGGAACGGCCCCCATGGCTGCTGCGGTGACTAACTGGGGGCGAGGCGGTCCAGGGGGGTGGGGGTGCCCTCTTCGAACTTCGAGCTGGTCTGTCAGCACTGAGATAAACCCCGACCTCGTCCCCCAGCCGAGGGCGGGCACAACCACTGTCTGACCACGGGCTGGCCTCCTGCGCCCATATCGGCTCCACAGATAAATTGCAGGTAATGTCTTTCACGCTTAACAAATGCCCAGAGGTCTGTTCACATCGGACAGTTCGGAGATAACCGTTTTGATGCTTATTCCAACCTTTCAGCAGGGAAGGAGGTCGTAGGTCTTTTCTCCCCACCACCTAGTCCAACTCTTGGTTTCAGCTCAGGTCACGATCTCGCGGTTTGTGAGTTCGAGCCCCGTGTGGGGCTCCGCCGCTGGCAGCGGCGCGGAGCCTGCTTGGGATTCTGTCCTTGCCTCTCTCTGCACTCTCTCCCCCTCTCAAAACAAATAAATAAACTTTAAAAGAGAAAGAAAGGAAGGAAGGAAGGAAGGAAGGAAGGAAGGAAGGAAGGAAGGAAGGAAGGAAGAAGAAGAAAGAAAGAAAGAAAGAAAGAAAGAAAGAAAGAAAGAAAGAAAGAAAGAAAGAAAGACCTGAGGATTCAAAGTAAGGGAGAGAAGGCCACTGTGGCCAGACAGTTTGGTGACTGGGGGGACAGCGGTTGGAGGTGAGATCGGGGACATCCAAGGCACCCTAATAGGTGGAGGTCATAAGAAGGATAAGTCTGGAGGGTAGCCACCGTGGCCCGGAGGAGGGCGGGCCCTAGGAACCCTCATTGACCTCAAACGAAACCTGTTTATCTGCCCAAGTGAATACGTTTCTTAGGGCTTAAGTGTCCCCTGGACTTCCTGCTGTGTGCCTCGGAACACAAACTATATTGAACACTTACTGTATTCAGGCCGTGAGACTCAACAGTGAATAGGGCACAGCCCCTGCCTTCCGAGAGCCCCCTGCCGGGTGGCAGAACCTGTCCACAAATCTAGCAATTCCAGTAAAGCACGATAAGTGTTACGATCGAGATACCTCCGCCCGGAAGATCACGGAGGCCCTCTAGGAAGTGGCAACGCGTCAGCTGAGTCTTAAAACACATTTTGGAATTCGAGGAGAGGAAGGAAAAGCCATTCCAGACAGGGTACCAAGCATTTATAAGCAACAGCAATTTTGTTCTAATCGGTGGTTCCAAACACACATTACAATCGCCTGGAGAGCTATGAATAACTCACATATCCCCGGGGCGCCCGGGGGGCTCAGTCGGTTGAGCGTCTGACTCTTGATTTTGGCTCAGGTCATGATCTCGTGGTTCGTGGGTTCGAGGCCCACACCGGGCTCTTCGAGGACAACATGGAGCCTGGCTGGGATTCTCTCTCTCCCTCTTTCTCTGCCCCTCCCCTGCCCACTCTCTCTCTCTCTCTCAAAAATAAATATTAAGGAAATGAAAAGGAAAGGAAAGGAAAGAGAAAAGACAAGAAAAGAGGAAAGGAAAGTAAAGATGAAAGGAAAGGAAAGGAAAGGCAGCCTCAGATATCCCAGATTCACCCTCTCGAGATTTCGATCCTGGCCCGGAGGTGAGCCCCAGACGAATCTCGAGTAGAGCCAAGTTGAGGACTCCTGCTCCAGCCACAATCAGAACTTTGGAGAACATGACCCATTTGTCACCCAAGAAGACTGTCATTTTGCACCCGGGATGCTGGGGATCTACCCCCAGAGCCCAGAGCAGCCACGGGGTGACCTCAGGACAAAGGAACTCCCCCCAGAGGCCGCGGGCGGGGCAAGACAGGCGTTCACTCGGCCCTCTCTGTCCCCACGAAGAGTTCCCAGCTGACGCGGTGCCAAGTGCAAAGCGAAGCCAGCCGGGCGAAGAATGGGGGGAAACGGGAGGGAGGCAGGAGGGGGGTGCGGAGGAGTCCCTGCTGTGCCAGGGGCCCCGGCCCCGTGCAGACCTCCAGGCCTCAGGCCGGCTGCCTGAAAAGGGGACTCCGGCGCTGAGTTACAGCTTCACGACCTTGCTTTAGCCGCGTACTTGGGTCCCCTACCATTTCTCCTGGTTTCGTTACAGAAAAACATGCGTTTCAAGAGAAAGCTTGGTATCGAGTGGATGTTTGGGGGTGGAAATCGGGTCCTGGACACAAGGCGCCCTTGAGAGTAAAACTGACTTGTTCAAACAATGCTATTGGTGTCTGTTTAGAGGCTCCGTGCCGGAAACTGTCTGCTTCTGGTTTCGACGTTGCCTTTTCGCCTTTGCTGCGGGAAAGTATATAGAGCATAACATAAAAAAAAGTACCATCATGACCATTGTTAGGGGCACAGCCCAGCGGCGTGAAGTCGAGTCATGTCGTGCGACTGTTACCAGCCGCTCATCTCTGGAACTTCTTCCGTCTTCCCAGACGGAGACTCCACACCCGTGAAACGCTAACTTCCCAGCCCCCACCCCTTCTCCCAGCCCCCAGCACCTCGTTTCTGTCTCTATGATCTGTCTTCGTTTTAAAGGGAGATTTAAAAGAGCCGAAGGGGTGTTACAGACATATTAGCGTCCACCAAGATTCTCTTGTTGACTTAATTGTGATTGAAAGAGGGTTGAAAAGGCAACAGTGTTCAGTCTCTGGAATTCTACGCCATGGTCGGCCAGCGCCTCCCCACCCATGGTCTACACCCGTGGGGTTCCTCCCTCAGCCCTGAAACCTTAAGCGATCCCTAGGGTTCTCTTCCAGAGACTGTGGTCTTCCGGTAAGCGCACGACGAAATCCGAATCTAACACTCAAAAGGAGAGCGAGGGGAGGGAACGGTCACCACGATGCTCTTTAATAATCCAGCAAGGCTGAGAAAAATGATCCCCATTTTCCCAAAGAGGAAACTATAGCTCATCAAGACGATGACTTACCCAAGGTGACACAATTAGCCCGCCTCAGGGTCTTTGGCTCCAACTATGTGTCTCTGCTCTTCTCACCGCCCCCCCCCCGCCCCTCCCAACACTGATCTCCACGGGCAAGCTTCAGGGCCAGCCAAGCCAGAGAAGGTGAAGAATGACAGAGACCACACTCAAAGACACTGCTCCGAGGCTCCGGCGACACGGCCCGCACTCAGCAAGCGGACTCCCAACAAGCTAATCAGAAGCAATCAGAAAGGCCCAGGCCTGGGTGACACTCTTCCCGGTGCGTGCTGAGCTCTGGCACTCTGTGGCCATGGGGCCACCAAGCCGGTCCTTTAATGAATGCACACGGGAGACGCTCCGTACCTCCCGGGGTGGGGGGCCCACCCTGCTCCTTCCAGAGCCTTCACCGGCAAACGGCTGTGCATACTCACTCTACATTTGGGCATTCCCGCCCCTGCAGGCTCCTGATGCAAATGGATTTGACACGTACACTTCGCAGCCCCCTCCCAGCTGAGCTCCCCTGTTTGCTGATGGCTTCCAGCATCTTCCCTGGACTGCTTCCCTCCATCTTTTGTGTTCGTTTCAATAACAGCCAGGTAGAGACCTCGGCTGAATATCTTCCGAGACGCCGAGATGGGAAGCATTTCCTGCACGCCGCCCCGCCCTCGACACCGGCCTGTGTGTTTGGCTGGCCTCCATTTATTTGTGAGGCTGGGACGGGCCCGTGTGAATAAAGCTTGCGCATTAGTAGCAGTCTCGTACATTTACTTCCAGGCTCGAGACGCGGCCAGGTACCCGCCTGACCCTTCGGCTGCCCGCATTCACTTTATTACCAACGGGTTCCCCGGCGCGAGACGGATCGTGTACGCTGGCCTCAGAGACATCACGAACAGAAACAGCTCAGAGAGTTTGATAACTTTCCTTAAAAAAGAAAAAAAAATTCCGCCATTATTTTTTATCATCCTTTATTTGGGGAGAGGGGAGCTTTTCCTACTATCATAAATCTGAGTTTTTAAAACTGAGCCCAAGATCTAGGTTTCGCCCCAAAGGAGCTCACCGCCGGGTGTCGAGAGAGAAGTGCTCTCTGGTAGGCAGTCAGGAGATGGTGGGGATAAAGGGGCCCTCAGGAGAGAGACCCCAAAGTCAGACTCGAGTCTGAAGGCTTGGGGTGTCTGGCACAAAGGGGACAGGAGGCTATATGCCCCCTCAAACTATCTGGGGATTGGGGTGAGCCTCCCTCACCCCCTAGGGGCTGCAGTGGCTACCGAAGTATGGCCTGGAGTTTGAGAGCGGGGAGCCTGGAGTCGGACAAGGTGTCTCTTCTGAGGTTCTCTGAGAGAAGTGTGAGGATTCAAAGACAATCTTGGAGCCCGATCCCCGGCCCACGACGACAGCCAGGTACCCTGATGCCTTCCCTCCGCCACCCGCCCTGCCCTTTCCTGCTTGCTGGAGACCTCCCGTGTCGCTCAGGGTGGCTGCGTGCCCAGCGCTCCACTCAACACGACAGGCCAGCCATTGGAGAGCCGCTTCCCTTCAACTAGATGGCCGTGGGACTCGGACTTGACCCCTGACCCACCCACAGAGGAGTGTCCTGCCGGCTTTCAGAAAAACCCTTCCCCCTCAACCCCTTCCCTTCCTACCTTTCATCTGGTAGCCATTCTGGGACCAGCACGGGAGGGTCTAAGAGCGGAGGCCCGCAGACCGAGCAGAGCAGAGCAAATATGTCCTCCGCGGTGAGGCTGGACTCCTTGCCAAAACCCGAGCTGCCCTCCTCCAGCCCTCTGGTTAAAGCATGTGGGTAACCGGTTGCTTGGGTTGGTTGCCTGGGTCGTCTACGTTACTCTGCTATTTGTCGGGGAAAACACTCCTGCCCGTCGTCCCTGGACCTGTCCATATGCATCTTCCTGCCTGGGGACCCAGGAAGAACTGTGGCAGCATGGAATTCTAAGGGGACACAGTCCGCCATTTTCAGACAATCGTTTCTGTGACTCGGTCGTTCTGGTGGTACCAAGATACCAGCAACAAACCCTGTAGTAATCCCCGTCCCGGACGGTGACAAGAATCACGTGGTGGGGGGGGGTGAGCAGAGGTGAGCAGGCTGTGGGCATCCGTGTGGGAAGATGGCCTCCTGCCCGCTACCAGCTGCCCCAGCTGCCTCTGGCCCGGTGACCTTGGGCGAGCCACCTAACCATCCCTCTGCATGCCTCCGTGTCTTCAGCTGTAAAGACGGGAATTGTGATGCCTACCTTAGGAAGCCGTTGACGAGGCCCTTCCTGGGGGAGGCCCCTCGGAAAACACAATCAGCTCTCTGCTTGCCCCGCAGGGCTCACCAGGCTCTCCTTCGTCTACCATGACCCACTCCCTGGGTCTCGCCCCTCGCCGTTCACAGGTGCCCCTCCAAAGCCCAGCCACGCGGAACCTCCTTCAGGGGCTGGAACCTGGTGTGAGCGCTCTCCTTCAACTGTCGCCCTGTCTGGAATTCCCCTCCCTTCACCTGCACCTGGACGGTCGCTGCTTCCTTTTCTCCTCAGCTCAGCTTAAAAGTCACTTCCCCTTGGAAGCTGTCTTTGATCCCACTCATGCACACGCACACACGCACACACACACACGGCCTTTTGAAGGTACTCTGCTTGGGGCACCTGAGTGGCTCCGTTGTTGAAACATTTGACTTCAGCTCAGGTCATGATCTCTCTGCTCGTGCGTTCGACTCCCGAGTCGGGCTCCGGGCTGACAGCTCAGAGCCTGGAGCCTGCTTCGGGTTCTGTGCCTTCCTTTGTCTCTCCCCTACTCATACTCTTTCTCTCTCTCTCTCAAAAATAGACACACATTTAAAAGAAAAAATGTGTAAGGAACTCTGCTCTGTGACCCCATCACCCTCTCAACAGCTGTCTTCCCCACTGGCCCGAGAGCTAAGGGCACAGATGGGATTTTTGGGGCTCACCTTTGTACCTCTAGTGTCTGGCACAGTCTGGATACATAGTAGGCACTTCATAAATATATAATTATTAAAGACACACACCCACCCCCCACATGAAACAATAAATGCAGACTTCAGCACAGCTGCAGGTATGCGACAGGCGTGCAATAAATTCACGTCTCCGAGGAGACGGCCCGGGGTGGGGGTTAAGCGCCCCTTCCATGGAATAATCGCTTCTGGGCTCAAATCCCAGATGAGCCACTGCGGACTGTGTGACCCTGGGCAAGCCACTTAACCTCTCGGAACCCCCGTTTCCTCGTGCATCAACAAGAATCCCAATAAGAACCACCTCATCGCGGCTGTTGCTTGAGTTACATAAATGGAGGAAAATAAAGTCCCGGCCCACGGTTCAGCGCTCGCTGTCATTACCGTCCTCAAAACCGTTGTTAGGCCCGAGCCGTCCAAGCGGGGGCTCCGGCCACCCCCAGGGGCTCTGTCGCCAGGTTTCCTCCAACTCCCCGACTCTGCCACCTCCCTGGCCACCCACCCACCACCGAAGGCTTGCCCTCCGCCCACCCTCCAGCCCTCCTGCCCGTCCACCAGCGGTCACGGAGGCACCCGCCTGATTGATAAAGCCCCTATCTGGTCATTTACGATCTGGCTGCTGAAGAGGCAGCTCCTGCCAGCTCGAAAAAGCAATTAATCTGCAAACAAGCTGGGCAACAGCAGGCCTGGGCATTGCAGTCTCGGCGTGGCCGCTCCGGAGAGCAGATAAGGCTGCGGTCGGCTATTTATTGTACATTTTAATTAAGTGCTTGTTAACGACAGTTATTTTAACAGTCATAAAATTACTGTTGTAATGCATTTTGTCGGAGGGAGAACGGAGGGGCCGCAGGACTTTATGAAAGCGAGCACAGATCGCCGTCACTTTAAATCAAAGAATAAATTCTGAAGAGGAGGGACGGTCCCGTGGTCCAGGCCGAGACGCTAATGGTTATTTAATGCGTTCATCAGTGTTTGTAAGTCCCGAGCATACGGCGCGGACACAACAGCCTCCAAACCCTCTTTAACACTTATTTGAGATGACAGGAAAAATGAAACCGTTTGTGCTTTCAATGGAAAAGCAATCATTGGTACATTATATTCGCCTTGCCCTATCATGCTAATGCGTGGTAAAAATGTCACCAAATGTATTTAAGGGCCTGATGGACTGTTAACGTTGGATCCCTGGTCCTGGACTGATTAATAAAAATCTTCAATTTGTATGTAAAT
The DNA here is from genome assembly GCA_030068075.1 of Paguma larvata. Lineage (NCBI taxonomy): Eukaryota > Metazoa > Chordata > Mammalia > Carnivora > Viverridae > Paguma > Paguma larvata. Next base: position 31,808,372 of record CM057841.1, on the reverse strand, counting down.
GCAGCGAGGCCTCATATCATCCGCATACCTGGACCCAGAGAAAATAATAAAGTGCAGTTTAATGCGGGAATTATCAGCATTTATGGAGATCTTAAAGCAGCGGCGGCCGCTGGAAGCAGGCGTGGCGGGAGGCGCCGGCGATGGGCACGGAGGTGCCTCGCGAGATGAACGGCTTCTCCCCAGGGCCGGCCTCGGCTGGGCTGGGCACGCCACCCCACGGCACCTTGCTTCCATCTGAGGGGCCGGCCGGGGTGAAGTGACTCTGGAGGGTGAGTTGGGGCTATTGCCCAAGAGATGTCACAGAGGTGGCTTCTCTAGGGCCGATACCCCCATCTCGGGACATAGGTCTGTGTCTTTCCCGGCTCTGATTTGGAGGAACCCCCATGGAGGGGTCAGACCACCGGCTAGGCCAGACCACATGTCATGATGAGGGGATACACCGCGTGCTTGGCGGGGACTTGACACCTTGCTCCAAAAGGCCATAGTGACAAGGGCTGCCCTTACTGCGTCGCTGCGTGCCAGGCGCAGAGCAGCTACTGACTTTGCATATGATCTTAACCCTCATAATGTCCGTGCCGGGGACTGGCTCATGGTTCACCTGGCCCACTTCCTTTTCCTCCCGGACACGCCGCTGAACTACATTTCCCAGACTCCCTTGCGGTTACGGGTAGTCACGTGCTTCCGTTCAGGTTGGCTGAAAAGCAAACATGGAAGACGGAACTAGGCGTGGAAGGGTTCTATCGAGGGAGCCGGGGGCAGAAAAAAGGCGGGAGCTTTCAGGCCACGTGAGGGTCCTACATCTGCGAGAATAAAGTGGCGGGTGGGGGAGATTAAGTACAAAAAAGTCTCAGACTGTGTCATGCTTCTAAGAAAGTTTCTGCCAGGCCAACGGGATGTCTTCGAGCTGCCCACTGGGGGAGGCCCTGGTCTTGCCAGAGAGGGCCTGGCTAAAGACTTCAGTCATGCTTAGTCATCAGCTGGGAGCAACCGAGGAGAAACATGGCCCCTCTCCAGGACAGCAGAAAGCAAGTATCCTGGCCTCCATTTTTCAGGTGAAAAAAATAAAATTAAATTAAAACATAATATAATTAAAATAAAATAAAACAAAATATAGTATAGAAAACAAAATAATAAAATAATAAAATAAAATAAACAGTCCAGAGAGGTGAGGGACCTTCCTGAAGTTACACATTCTGGACGCGGCCGGCCTGGAATCTGTATCTGACCATCTTCCTCCTGACTGGCCAGAAACACATAGAACCAGGAACAGAAAAGTATTTCTAGCACCGCTGTGTCTTCCAGACATTACAAGAGTCCATTGCCTACTCTCCGGGGTCCCCCTGAAAGAGAAAAGAGGGTGACTTTCTCATGGAGCTTTGGGAGGCTTAGTCTGTGAGCTTTTATAGTAAGGAAAGGGAGGCAAGTAGATATTTGGGGTGTCCAATCCTGTCCCCCCAATTTGCTCCTCTCTCTGGCTCATAACAACCCTGAGAGCACACCAATCTTCTTGCCGGTGACAGCAAATCTCATGAGTGTAAGTCAGTGCAAAGATCTTGGAGCAAAATTGGACAATATCTATTAGTATTTAAATGTAGGTTCTCTTGGGGCACCTGGGTGGCTCAGTTGGCTGAGGCCGTGAGCTCACAGTTGTGACACTGAGCCCCGCATTGAGCTCTGTGCTGGGCATGGAGGCTGCCCCAAATTCTCTCTCTCCCTCCCTCCGCCCTACCCCTGCTTGCGCATGCTCACTCTCTCTCTCAAAAAAAGTTAAATATAGGTTCTCTGTAGCCAGCAATTCCATTTCTAAGAAATTATCCCAGGGGCGCCTGGGTGGCTCAGTCGGTTAAGCGGCCGACTTCAGCTCAGGTCATGATCTCATGGTCTGTGAGTTCGAGCCCTGCATCGGGCTCTGTGCTGATGGCTCAGAGCCTGGAGCCTGCTTCAGATTCTGCGTCAGCCTCTCTCTCTCTCTCTCTGCTCTTCCCCTGCTCACGCTCTGTCTCTCAAAAGTAAATAAACGTTAAAAAAAATTTATATATAAAAAAAGAAATTATCCCATAAGTATGCCAACACCGGATGCAAAGAACATTTGCAAACAAACTTACTGTACGTTGTTTATAGTAGCAAAATACTAGTCATAACTCAGTGGTTCCCTGGCAAGGTCCTAGTTATATAAAATGTCTTATGTCCTCCTCCCGATACACGGAGCGGCTACTAAAGGGAATGGGGGAGAGCTGGAGGGACGACGTTGGGAATACGTGTATTAAATGGGAAACAATCATAGAACGTTATTATAATATGATTCCATTTTTTAATAGAATAAAATTGTTATCTTTGTTAACCAAAGGGAAAGGAGAAGGAGAAATGGTCACCCAACTGTTAAGAGTAGTGAGAGCTAAAGAGGCAGAAGTCTGACTTCTAAAAGGACCGTCATTGCCTCTGCTACGCATTTTTGTGGTACCGGAATTGTTTACCAGGAGCAAGAATTACTCCTCTAATCAGAACGGAATTTAAGAATTAAGTTTTAAGGGGCGCCTGGGTGGCTCAGTCGGGAAGCATCCAACTTCGGCTCAGGTCATGATCTCGTGGTGCATGAGTTCGAGCCCCGCGTCGGACTCTGTCCTGAGAGCTCGGAGCCTGGAGCCGGCTTCGGATTCTGTGTCTCCCTCTCTCTCTGCCCCTCCCCCGCTGGCACCCTGTCACTCAAAAATACAATGTTTTAAAAAATTAAAAAAAGAAAAGAATTAAGTTTTAAGTCTCCTGGGTGGATGTTATGACCTCAGGAAGCATAGAGGGGTGAGGAGTAAGACAGGGAGGAAAGCCCGGGAAAGACGCACAATGGCGGCGGTGGCGTTGAGGTGAGCGACTGGGGCTCCATCTCACCCAGAACCTCCTGAGAGAGTCCCCACAGCATGCCTCAGAACCGTCCCACCACGGGGTCGGGAGGCTGGGCTGTTTCTGCACCACTTCCTGCCTCTCACCGTCTGCTCTTCCTCCTGGAAGTGTGAAAAGCGCTCGGCCTGTTCCTCCCAGACACTAAGTACATTCCTTCTGCCAGAAGGAGCCTTCAGAGAGGAGAGGCAGGTGCTCGAGATAGGAAGCCATTGCCCACAGAACTGTCCCCGGAGGCTACAGGTGACCTCTCGGGTAGACATGGGGACGTGCGTCGGATGCCACCAGCCTCCGCTCCACCGTGTCCCACCCAGTGCCGAGCCCGTACGAGGGACCCAGGAAGCATACGGCACTCAGGAACACATTTCTGTGTTCCAATCAACCATTTAGCTGGACTAGTTAATATACATATTAATAATATATTAATATAATATATCATATTATTATAGTAATTATATATTCTACCGTTATATTAATTATATATCATACTATGATATTAATTATATATCATACTATGATATTAATTATATATCATACTATGATATTAATTATATATCATACTATGATATTAATTATATTATACTATTATATTAATTATATATCATACTATTATATTAATTATATATTATATTATTATATTTATTATATTAAAATAATATATTATAATATTAATTAATGATATATATTTAATATATATCAAATATAATAATAATGTTATTCGTATGTAGACATTTCAACTAGCCTGGGAGCTCCCCACCTCCTAAACAAGAAAGGTTGTGGTTTTTTTTTTTTTCCACGCTTTTCCTTGATTCTCAATAATATCCCGGATTCCAGGGTATAGGGACAATAGTAACATAGGTGACAAAGCCAGGGACCGCGCTTGCGTGGCAATGGTTCTGTGCCAGGTGCCTTACACCCACGGCCCCGTCTGACCCTCAGAGCCCCCCTGTGAGGGCTGTGCCATCAGTAGCAGCCGCGGTCTCAGCCGTGGTCTGGCCTATTGGTCAAACCAGTGCGAGGAGGCTGCGCTCGGGCTTAGGGCAGGGGCAGAGCGGGAACCCCCCAGATTAGAGAACGCAGCTCAGACATTCAATAGCTGCTGTTCCAGAGATCGCCGAAGCAGGCATTTGAACCGAGGCCCTGGTTGAATTCTTTTATGCTTTAAGTAATAGTCACATGTCGAATTATATTCCTGGGAGCTCCACTGCGCTTCGGGTGCCTAGAGGTCCAGACGGGGCACTTCCGGGCCCCCCTCTCACTCCGGTCACCTCTGCGGACCTCAGTGCCGCGCGGGCTCCGGCCGGCCTCTCGAGGTTACAAGCACAGAGCCCCTGGCGAGATCAAGGCTCTGCCAGATTCTTCTTGCTTCCTTGTCCCCAGCCGCCTCTGAGACCGTGGGGCTTCTCGGGACTCAGCACTCGCCAGGCATGTGCGCCCCAGAAACCCCAGGGGCCACCCTTGACCGACAGGGGTAGAAGACGAAGGAAAATAACTCCTTCTGTTCCGCAGGTAGCCGGTACTGACGCTGGCTGCATGACGCACCCCTGCGGGTCTCCCCTGTTTCACCCGCCCGTCCCTCAGCACCCCTGCTCCCTCCCGGGCTCCTGCTCCCCGGGGTTTTTCCCAAATAGACGACCTGCGCATCAGCCTTTACTTTAGATCGGTCCCCCGGGGGAGTCCGGGCGAAGACCAAGTTTTAATCAGAAATCATCAGAATTCCCAAAGGGCCAGAGGTTTCAGCGGGGTTTTTAAGTAGAAAACGGAAATAGCTTGGCAGAGAGAAATGAGACCAGGAACACGGGCAAGACAGGGAGAAAAATTAAGCCAAAAGAGAAAGAGAGGGCGGGGAGCAAATAAAACCTCTATTTGCTGCTTAGCCCACAGCTTACTTCTCCTTCTGTGTCCAAATTGCCTTCATTTTTTCAGAAGTCCAATCAAGGCTATTCCGGAGGAAGCAATTTCTTCCAGTGCTTGGTCCCCTCACCTCCTGACCCGGGAGAAGATCTCAAAACTTTAGCTTAAAAAAATCTCAACAAACATTAGCAAATCAACTGGAAAAAGAAAAAAAAAAAAAAAAAACCACCTCTCCACAAGTCACTGCAGAGCGTGCCGCGTCTGACACAGAGGCTCGTTCACCATCGGGACCCTAATGAGAACGTGGCCAGGACGTGGGAGGGTGCTTTGTGACAAAGGAGAAGACAGTCCCGTCTCTACAGCAGCACACAGTCACACAAACGAACAGAGCAGCAACACACCCAACCTTTCTCCTTTCCCCCGATGAGGACACACTGATAATAAAATAAGACATTTTCCCTATATTCTGAAATTCATCCATTTTGTAAAGCTTAGTTATTGATTGTGAGAGAGACAGAGACAACATGAGTGGTGGAGGAGCAGAGAGTGATGGAGAGAGAGGGAATCCCAAGCAGGCTCTGCGCTGTCAGCGCGGAGCCCAGCGCAGGGCTTGAACCCACAAAACTGTGAGATCGTGACCTGAGCTGAAACCAAGAGTCAGACGCTCAACCGACCGGGCCACCCAGGCGCCCTGAGATGGACCCATTTTAAAGACTTCCCGGTTGACTGGGCCTCTGTCTGGCCCCGTCGGACTGCTGGCCCTTGTCGAGGAAGAGCGAGAAAAGATGTTGGCCATGCACCCCTTCCGGTAGGACTTCCATGGCTCAGGTCATAAGAGAAAGATAGAGTCACTAATGGGGTCAACTACAGCCCTCAGATGACCAACAATGGGACTCAAGGCAAACTGAGTCCCATCACCTCTTTCCTGGGGCAGAAGGAGGGGGCACCTTTTTATTTTTTCAGTGTTTTTTTATTGTGGTAAAATACACACAATGTAAAAATGGCCATCGTCACTCTTTTTCAACTGTACGGTTCAGCAGCATTAAGTAGATTCGCATTTCTGGGCAACCATCGCCACTGTCCATCCCTAGAACTCTTTTTATCTTGGAAAAAAAAATAAAACCCTATCCCCATGAAACACTAGCTCCCTCCTCCCCCTCCCCTACTCTGGCCACCTCCATTCTTTCTGTCCCCACGAATTTGACTATTCTAAGTACCTCATGTCAGTGGAGTCATACAACGGTTGTCTCTTGCGACTGGGTCATTTCACTTTGCATCATGTCTTCCAAGTTCATCCGGGTCCTCGCAGGTGTCAGCACTTCCTTCCTTCTTAAGGCTGAATAATACTCCATTGTACGCATAGACCACATTTGTTTATCCATTCGGGGCCCTGGGAGTTCCTGCCCCCATCAGCTATTGTGAATAATTCTGTTTTGAATGTGAGTGCACAAATGTCTCTTCAAGTCTCTGCTTTCAATATCTTTGGGTGCATGGGGAGGGAACATTCTTGTAACTACAAATGGCCCCACAGCAGGACTAGGGAAGGAGGCAGGACAGTTGTTGTGAAGGTAGATTTTGCTGTCAGAACTGGCTCCAAACCCGGATTCTGCCTTTACTCTCTACATGCAACAAAATAACGCTTGTTGGGTACCTACATAGGAAAATACTCTTCTACGCTCTTGGTATATGGTATTAGCTGTAATCCTGCCAGCAGTTCTGTAAGGGAGGTATCATTATCAACCCTTTTTCAAGAGCAAGAAGTTGCTTCGAAGTTAAATAGTTTCTCTGGATTCAAATAAATGGTATCTGAACTCAGACAGTCCAGTTCCAGAGCCCTATAATGGTAACAATAATGATAATGATGGGAAGGAGGAGGAAGAGGAAGAAGAAGAGGCATAAGAAGGAGGAAAGAGGGGCACCTGGGTGGCTCAGTCGGTTAAGCGTCTGACTTTTGATTTTGGCTCAGGTCATGATCTCACTGTTCATGAGTTCGAGCCCTGCATCGGGCTCTGCACGCTAACAGTGCGGGATTCTCTCCCGCTCTCTTTTTCTCCCTTTCTCTCAAAATAAATAAACAAATAAACTTTTTTAAGAAGGAGGAAAGAAGGAGAGGAAGGAGGGAGGAGGTTTCAAGGGAAACTGAGTCCTCTCTCCTGGAGCAGAAGAGGGTCAACCTTTTTTTTTTTTTCATGTTGATGGAAAAGAATCTCAGGATGGTGATGGTGGTGATTTAGCCCACACTCATTTGCGCTAACTCCATGCCGGCCACTCGTAGAGCATCCAAATGAATTAACTCAGTTAATTCTACACAGGTCTCTGGGGTAAGTGTATTATTTCCCTGGTTTGCCCACAAAGACCCTGAATTTCTGAACGGTCTCATAACTTGTACAAAGTCACACGGCGAAGAAGCAGAGGATCCGGGATCCGAACCCAGATCCTTTCGTCAACCAAGTCTTCCCCTGCCTGTGCGTTCACAGGATGTCTGCGCGAATCCCCTTATAAAGAAGGAGGAAGGGCTGGCGGCAGAGAGCTCCTGCGTTCTCCAACCCTTCCAGCATGGTCTTTGGCCGGAGCAGAAATTCCAGGGACATCTGGCAAGAGGCAGTAAATTGTGACACGTGGGAAAGGAGGAAGAGGAAACGCCATGTGGGCTGGAGACGCGGAACAGACCTGGGGGCAGCATTTGGAGAATGAGCTTCTGCGTGGCAGCTGCGGGGCGTGTGAGGAGGAGAGGAGAGAGAAGTGAATTTGGGGAAGCGTGGCTCTAGGTCACGCATTGAATCCACATGGAAGTATTTTAAGAGTCACGAGTCGGGAGGAGGATGTTTTTAAAACTCTGATGTTGTTTTGTTTTTGAGACTCTGTTCCTCTAAATACAACAGCAGAGTAAGACTGAGCCACATAGGGCCCCCGCTTATATTCGGGTTAAACCGGGTGAATGATAATATTTTTTAGACACTCAGTCGGTGCCAGGCACTGTGTTTATGGCAAAACTGAGACAGAGATGGCCCTCCCCTCAGGGACACGTCAGAGAACAGGCCATTCGAGGGGGTGGCTCGAATCAGGAAATGGGGCCGGTTAGAGATACTTGGGGGTCTGAGACGAATACAGTTTCTTTCTTTCCTGGGCGGCTCGTGCGGTGAAGCAGCCAACTCTAGGTTTCAGCTCAGGTCACGCTCTCACAGTTCTGCGAGTTCGAGCCCCACATCGGGCTCTGTGCTGGCAGCGTGGACTCTCGCTCTCTGTCCCCATGTCTCTGCCCCTCCCCCACTCATGGTGGCTCCGTCTCTTTCAAAATAAATAAATAAAAAATTACAGCTTCTTTCTATTTCTCCTTTCACAAAGGAGGGACCATGCGGGTGAGTCGAAGCCCTCCTTTGGTGCCTGTCCTGGCCTCTCCTCTGTCTTCCTCCATGGCTTGTGGCCAGGCCCTCTTCCCCTCCTCGGGATCGTGCTCTCCTTCTGCTTTCCTGCTCCCGTTCCGACGGCAGACGTGGTGCCAGCCCCTTCTCCCTCCTGCAGCGTGCCCCCCAACGCAACTTCCTGCCCCCGCCCTGGCTTCCGTGGCCCGCCAGAGACCTTTGGGCTCCCAAGTTGTACCCAAAGAAGATTGGCGTTTCTCTCACCCATCCTTGGACCCAGTCCTCCCAAGATGACTGCTGGTTGCCTCTAAATTCCACCCTGTGTGTCCCCCTCTTTCCTCTACCCAGTCTTCTTCAGTCTTTCATTAACAACCGTTTCATTTTCTAAACCACTCATTGGCTTACTCTTCCTTCGAAAGATCTACAGAATTGTGGCACCAAAAAAATTGGGAAAGGAGAAAAAGTCAAAGAAAAGCAATGTCCCTCAGTCCCTCTGCTCGGGGATTAATCCCACCATTAGCTACCATGTTGGTGGGAAAACCCAACCCACCAACAAAAGTGGCGGTGTAAAAGAGGTTGCCCATTTGACAGATGAGGAAACCGAGGCACGGAGCGGCCACGTGCCTTCTCCAGTGTCACCCAAGTACTAAGGGGCGGAGCAAGGATCTGGGTCTGTCCGACCCCAAAAGCTGCTCCGAATCTCTCTACTCCCCCATCTCCTTCCAGCCTCTCCAGGGCTCCAGACTCTGGGGCCATATGCCCTCCCTGGCACAGCTGGCGCTAACCTGGGAGGGCCGTGTATGGGGACAGCAGCTAGACACGTGGCCCCTGCCCAGGGGGACAGACCCCCACTCTGGGTGGCCAGTTCTTAAAGAGGCATGAGATGCCCTCCCTCGTGCCCACCCCGCAGAGCACGTCCCCCCCCCCCCCCGGGCCTTGTGCCGACACGAAGGAAAGCCCAGGCCTGCTCATCCAGCACGCTCGCCTTCTATCAGCCTCGCCCCCCTCGACTCCCGACGGCGAGCAGGGGAAACGTGCAGGCAGGCCACCGTCGGCGTGACCCGCTGCAGGGGCGTTCTTACCATTTCACTCCCCCAACATGCCTTTCAGACTTCTCCCTGGGTGGCCCCAACCTTCCTGCAACACCTTACACCCACAAACTCATCCACAAGAATCTCTCTCTCTCTCTCTCTCTCTCTCTCTCACACACACACACACACACGACCCACATCTATACCTATAATATGTTATTACAGTGATGACTTGCTTAATACCTGTTTTCTCTACTCAACTATGAGCTCCATGAGGTCTCCGAACTACCCGTAACTTAGCCTCAAACCTCTACGCGGATTACACGGAGTGATGGGGGAATGAACGCCCAATCAACCTGCCTTGTCTCCATGTGCCTTCTTCCCTTCCTCCACCTCTCTGGTCCTTTGGCCCCTGGCTCACTGTATTCAACCTTCTACTCAGCCACCAGTCAACACAGACCTCTAAGCCTCCTGACCGCAGAACCCCTAGCCTGATCCCTGCCTTTGGGAAACATACAGCCTGGTTGGAAAAGTAGAACCGAAAGGGACCTCAAATACTACTAACCATCTGACACTTAGTACATGTATTTTGAGGGCTTCTTGGTTACAGGAAACAAAACCCCAATTCGGCCTGACATAAGCAAACAAGGCAACTGTGTGGATTTCAGGCACTGCGGGATCCAGGACTCCCAGCAGCAGCGTGTAAGAAACGCCCTCAGGCTCATTTTCTCCCTCTCCCTCCCTGCTCCCTCCTGCAGTTCTGCCTTTCTCTGTGTTCTTTTCATCACCTAATTTGACCTTCCCTTTGTGGTGGCGAGATGGCCACCACATCCTCGTGCCTATATCCCATACGTTTCCCTAACAGAAACAGAACCTCTCTTTCTCAATAGTAGCAGGGAAAACAAAAAACAAAACAAAACAAAAAAAAACAAAAAAAAACCAAAAAACACACAGCAACAGAATTTAGTATCACAGGCGTAACTTGAGTCTTGCGTTCAATCTTGAACCCATCACTGTGTCTCGTGGCAATAAATATACTTACTAGCAAGGCCAAGGTCACACACTTACCCCTGAAGCCAGGGCGGGATCTGAGCCATCCCCAAAGAAGGCCCGAGGCTGAGAGAGATGGTATTTCTCAAGAGAGTAGGGATTCTCTTCTCAGAAGTGGGAGGGGATCGTAGACAGTACGTACTGTACGTACCAACAAGAGCAGGGATTAGCCACCAGCTTTGCACACATCCCTCGTCTTTATTGTCTTTCTTCTTTGCCGTGGCAGGATGGCCTCTGGCATTTACAACCGTACTGAAAAAGCAGAGACGGGGGTGTTATCGCCTTAACATGATTTCTCTAGGTGGGTGAGAACCCAGCCTCCTGACCGGTGGTGATTGGCCTGAGGTCCCAGGGCAAGCGGTCAATATTTAATATTTGTTTAGGATTGCAAATTGAGAACCGGAAGTATACCTGGGGGGGTCTGGGGCCGGTGCGGTAGAGCCACGTGCTAACAGCAGTGTCTTCCTTTGAGCGCCCAAAAGCCAATGGCGAGCAAAGGGCTTGGGTACAGACACTCTATCAGGGGAGCGATCCCGGGAAGCTCACTGGGGCAGTGGGGGAAAGTGAGGCAGGAAAGGGAGGAAGCCCATTAAAGAGAGTGTCAATGGACAAGTTACCACTGGGACTCGATCCCTTGGGTCTTCAGAGGAAGCATGTAGGGCCTGCCTCAGAGTTATCCCGTGAAGGGATGAAAAAGCCCATCGCGTCGCTAATTGTAACTATGAATACAGATACGATCGGGAATACGAAAGTCTTGTCTGACAGAATCCCATTTCCTGATATTCTGTGTGTTCGTTTAATGTGTTCGTTTTTCGGTGGCGGATGTTAAAACGAACCACCATCTTTTGGTATCTTATTTTGATGTTTCTTTCCTCTTTGAAATGACCGGGGATTTCGCTGAATAGAAATTGAGGTTCCTCTCAGGCGCTGAGGGGCCCTGCCTGCCCTGGGCCCCGCCGGTGTGGCTGGGGACGTTGGATTTTCTGGGATGCCGGAACATTCTAGGGAACCAGCCCCGCTGTGGATTTTGTCTGAGTCTCAATGCCCTGGCGTGGCCTCGATGCAGTGGCTTGGGCGGTCAGAGCACAACCCGGAAGACCCGGGGTCTCAGCCTGACACCCCAACCCAGGTCACCAGCAGCCCATCCAGCTCCCCGGAGCTGCTCCAGCGGGCCCTCCGCCGAAGGGTTAAACTTCCCTCCCGGGGGCCTCGAAGTCCAAGGGCCCTGCACTTGGACACTCTCTCTTTTAAAAGTGTTCTTCCTTCCTTCCTTCCTTCCTTCTGACTTGCACAATATGGAGAAAGCCCCGTTGCCATGCATCACCCGGGGGCCTCCGGGGACTGGAGCTGTGGGGTTTCTAAGCCGCGCGGAGCCTGCATCAACAGCGACTGTTCCATCCGGGTCCTGACGGCTCTCACTGAAGTTTCGGAGCCGGGAGTCCAGACTTGTCAGGTGCCGAGAATAAGGGCAAAGCGTTTAGCTGTCTGGGGTGTTTTACAAAGCCATGACCTCCAGGACACGGAGGACAGGACCAACCGCGTGATTCGCCAGGCCCAGAGCACACTGAAACTGTGGGCCCCTGGTTCAAAAATTATTAAGACTCGGGGCGCCTGGGGGGCTCAGTCGGTTGAGCATCTGACTTTGGCACAGGTCATGATCTCACAGTTCGTGGGTTTGAGCCCCGCATCGGGCTCTGGGCTGACCGTGCAGAGCCTGCTTGAAATTCTCTCCCTCTCCCTCTCTCTCTGCCCCTCCCCTGCTCGCGCGCAGGCTCTCTCTCTCTCAAAAGAAAACATTGTTTTCTTTAATTTGTTCGTGTGTGTCTGTGTTTATATCCCCCAGAAGAATGTAAGCTCGAGAGGGCAGGGGTTGGCCAGGCTTGTATGTCTCTGTGTCCCCGGCATCCAGCACGTGGGGGGCCATACCTGGAGCACACGATCGATGTTCGCTGGGCCCCTCCCCGCCCCCCCCCATCACGCATTGTGGGTTCGAAGGGCGAGAAGGGCTCAGTGTCCGGCTGGTGCCTTCCCTGGGAGTAGCTTCGGCGCCCGCCCCACGGCTGTTAGCTGATGCCTTCACTTTATGGCCCAACGGTGACATCGCGAAACTTACACGGTTAGCGCTTTCGGCCCACTCTACGGGAAGAGGACATCCTGCAGAAATTAAAGGAAGGTGGGATGTTGAACGAAACCCCCTAAATAAGCCCCGGCCGTGTCTCGGTGACTCCTCCTGCCCCGAGGTCCAAATGTCATGTTTTTTATTTCCAGTCAGTGGTCAGAAAGGGAAACCGTTTACGAAAAGCCCAACCCTCGGTTTTCCCAAGGCCCAGCCCCCACGTTTCGTTCCCGGACACCACGGCCCAGGGTCCTGAAACCAAATCGGCAAAGGAAGCCGAACATAGGCACGTCCTACGGCCTCCTGGGGACGTGTCCGGCAAAACTGCGACTGTACGTCCATCAAAAGGCACCGGAATGTTCCTAGGGGCACTATTCACGAAAACTACCCGATTCCAATCCACAGTAAAGTAGAAAGGTAAGTTGCAAACGAAACACTGGGCAGTAATGAGAAGAAGCGATCTTCAATCATAGCAACAATCTGGAGAATCGTACACACGGATCATGGAGTGGAAGATGCCAGAAACAAGAGAATGCGTGCTGCGTGATTCTTCTTTCAGCAGGCATAGAAGTGGGCGAAACCGATCCAGGCTGTTGGAAGTCGGGCTAGGGGACACGCTTGGAAGGGATGGGGTGAGTAGGAGACCCAGGGGTGAGTAGGAGACCCAGGGGCTCCTGGGGGACTGTCACCTTCTGCTTCTGGATGCAGATGCTTGTTACATGGGTCTTTTCACTGTGTAAGAATAAATGCATTCTACCCTTAGGATAGATGCGTTTCGTGTATGTACATTATTCCTTGATAAGAAGTTAAAATTTTTCTTGAAAAAGGGAAAACCTGGGGCGCCTGGGCAGCTCAGTCGGTTAAGCCTCCAACTTCGGCTCAGGTCATGATCTCATGGTTTTTGAGTTCGAGCCCCGCATCGGGCTCTGTGCTGACAGCTCGGAGCCTGGAGCCTGCTTCGGATTCTGTGACTCCCTCTCTCTCTGCCCCTTCCCTGCTTGTGCTCTCTCTCTCTCCTTCAAGAGTCAATAAACATTAAAAAAATTTTTTTAAGAAGAAAAAGAAAAAGGGGAAACCCTAAATGGCCAACAAAGCACGAGTTCGACATATTAGCAGATCCCAGTGGTCAAGAGTCGCGGGTAACTCCGGCGCTAGAGGCCTGGCTGTGAATCTTGGCCGTTGGCTGTGCTTCTTACTAGCTGTGTTACCTCAGGCAAGTTATCTAACCTCTCTGTCCCTCGCTTTCCTTCATCTACGAAACGGGAAAAACCACAGTCCCGACTTCATAATATCGTTTGGAGGTTTCAGTGAGGGACGATTTGTGAAAGCCTTGAGACCTCACCTGGCCGTAGTGTTTCACGTATGTTAGATTTTATGGGTGGGACTATGATGGCGGAGCTAATAGTACCTCCATGCGTAATAAATGGGAAGAATGCCTTTAAAACACGTTAAATGCACAATTACGCGCCTAGGCGCTTCATTATGCGTTCTGAGCCCTTTATGTGGATTAAGTCATTTATTTTTCCTCATGGTATGTCACAGATGGGGACACTGAGGCCCAGAGAGGGCCCTTTCCCAAGATGCCCCAGAGAGTAGGAGGCAGGAGCTATAGGATTCGAGCACATATTTGGTCTTTTAGCCAATAATCCACAGAACCTGGTTTGTCATCCACACCCGTGTCTCAAAGGCACGTGGAAGGCACACCCAAGTAAAAACGGGTTGTCCCTGGCGGCCAACGAGCCAATAAAACGATCCTCCCAACTGGGAGGCAGATCTCACGAGGAAAAGACACAAAAGCTACAGCATCGTGTGCTGGCGAGGAGGAGGGGAGGCCATGGAACCGAGAAGGGGAAAGGAATCGGGACCCAATTAAGATTTTACTTTCAGGAGTAAACTCCCAAATACAGATGGCGAAGGATGGCACGAACGCGGCGGGACCCCGGGTGGATTTCTTTTTTTGTCCCCCCTCCCTTCCTGCTTCCTCAAAGCCGTGAGGGGCCGGAGAGCGGGCGGGAGACCAGAGCCCACACATCTCCCAGCATGCCAGCCTGTGCCCTGCCGAGCGCCCTGACGTGGCCACTGCTTCTAAACAGCTGGAAAAATGTCAAACTGTCATCAGTGATTAAAGTGGGATTTTCCAAAGGTTTCAAAAATATTTCAGAATTCAAGGGCTCATTCCTCTTGCAGAAGATAAACCCCAGCCCCATGCCCCGGGCAGAGGCATCAGGGGAGCCGGGTGCCCAGCTGGTTTTCCTCCCTGGGTGTCCGGGGTGGGTAGAGGGCAGGCTGGGCCTTGGCGGCTTCGGCCGGGTCTTCTTGGCGCTTTCCGACCAACCGAGAGGTACGGGAGCACGTGCACAGGCCCAACAACCCCCCACCCCCCCCCACCCCCCCCACCCCCCGCCCAGGATGCGTGCTAACTCTGAAATACAATCACGGTGGGCCTCCTGACTATGCCTTGTCCTCTGGGGGCAAGGTCAGTTACACAATCTTCAGGGCTCAGAGCAAAAGGAGAAGGGGGGGGTCCCTTGTTTGAAAGTTATTGAAGAATCCCAAGTTTGCCACGGCAGAGCATGAAGCCGAGGGCAGGACACTTCTTCATTTTTTTTATAATATTTTTAACTGTTTTTTTTTTGAGAGAGAGAGAGAGACAGCAATAACAGGGGAGGGGCAGAGAGAGAGGGAGACACAATCTGAAGCAGGCTCCAGGCTCGGAGCTGTCAGCAGGGAGCCCAGTGCGGGGCTCGAACTCACAGATCGCGAGATCATGACCTGAGCCAAAGTTGGGCCGCCCAGCCGACAGAGCCACCCAGGCGCCCCAAGCGAGGGGCGCTTCTAAGCACCGGGCACGGTGCACCGGTCACACGCCCGTGAAACCGGCCCTGCCCGCACAGGTACCTCATCTGTGCTCAATCAGCAATTCCCGAATGTGCATCTTGCCATTGCGGTGACCCGCTCTGAGCCTATGCCTTTGGCTCTCGGAGTTTAAACATTTTTTTCCCGACATTTGCTGAGTGCTCCCTAGGTCCGAGGCATTGTTCTTAGCACTTTCCATGCGTTCCTTTATCTCCACAAAAAATGCTGTGGAGTTGGAACTATTATTGTCCCAGATGAGAAAATGAGGCCTGGAGAGCTAGGTCAAGGTCAGCAGTGGGGCCAAAATGCAACCCAGACCCCCTTGCTGCAAACCGTCCCGGCGTGGGAGAGTTTGACTGCTTTCTCAAGGCGGAGCCCCGCCCCCGACAGGTGCGAACATTCAACATATGCCTCTAAGTCCATCACACGGACAGCAGTGCCGGGCGTCCCTTCTGGCCCACTTGTCCCGGAGCGCCACGCGACTATGTCATCACTGGCATGACAGGGGAACCGACCAATTGGAGCAGACCCCGGAAGCTCAGGTACCCCGCTATGCCGCAGCCCGTGCCCTCTGGTCACTGTATCATTGGACCCGGGAGAGGAGGGAGGAGCTGGGGCAGCGGGAGGGCCCTGGGAGGCTGAGGGTAAGGCCGTAGGAGCCTTTCCGTATTCGAACAACCAACAAACCAAGCACGTACAGAACGGCTGGCTACCCGCCTGCTCTCTGCTCACCTCCTCAGGATCACGGAGTCCTCCGGTGTGCTCCGAAGAGTGCACTGCTAACTCCAATCTCTAAAAGCCAACTGAAATCCGCAAACATTTGGCGTACCTACAGCCTGCCGCGGACTGGGCAGGGGCCTGAGAGAACAGTAGACAGAGGACTGAACGCAGCCTTCTGGAATATGACTGAGACCAGGCCTGGCACACAGTAGATGCTCAGTTAATACCTATTAAATTGAGCTAAACTGAAATCAGAGGCCCAAGACATCTAAGCCCAGTTAGACCCATTGTTCTGGATCTGTAGGGAAGGCCTTATGTTACTATCTATTGCCATGTAACAATTATTCCAAAACACAGCAGCTTAAAACTGGGATCAGCAAACTTTTCCTTAAAGGGCCAGAGAGTAAATATTTTAAAGTTCATTTATTTATTTTGAGAGAGAAAGAGAGAGAGACAGCAGGGGAGGGGCAGAGAGAGAAAGAAAAAAAAGAGAGAGAGAGAGAGAATCCCAAGCAGGTTCTGAGCTGTCAGTGTAGATAGAGCCTGGCGCAGGGCTTGATCCCATGAACCGTGAGATCATGACCTGAGCAGAAATCGAGAGTCAGACGCTTAACCGACTGAGCCACCCAGGCGCCTCCAGATGGTAAATATTTTAGACTTGTGGGCCATATAGTCTCCACGGCAACTACTCAACCACCCCGGCGGCGGGAACATGAAAACAGCCATAGGCAATATGTACGCGAATGGTCATTTCTCTGTATCAATAAAACTTTATTTACAAAAGCAGATGGCTGCCCCACAGGCTATAGTTTGCCAACTCCCAGCTTCCAACTACAAACAAGGATGATTCCATAGTTGTTGTGAGTCGGGAATCCAGATGCTGGCGGCCCCGCGTTTCTCATGAGGTTGCGACCGAGTGCTTGGCCAGGCCTACAGTTCCCTGAAGACAGAGCCGGGACCCGATAATCCGTTCCCCCGCTCAGCCACGCGGTTGCCGGCAGGCCTCGCTTCCTGGCCGCGTGGGCCTCCCCGTAAGTTCTCTGGGGGGCCTCGCAACACGGGAGCTAGTCACGGGTGAGAGAGAGGCGGAAAGGGCCCAAGACAGAAGCCACGGCCATTCTGTGACTTAATCTAAACTCGGAAGTAGTATCTCATCACTTGTGCCATATTTTATTCCGTGAAAGCAAAACGGGGAGTCCAGCCCGCTGGCACTCAGGGGGAAGGCTGTCCACAAGGACAGGCCCCGGGGACCGCTGGGGGTCACCTTGGAGTCTGGATGCCACGGTCATTCGTCGTGTCATTCATCCTGCAAACATCCTATACGCGCCTGCACCGGCCACGCACCATGCCCAGGGGGAGCTCTGGGACACAGTGGAGACAGACGCGCCCTGCCCCGCGCTGCCCCTGCCCTCCCGGCACTGCCAGTCTGCGCTTTTTTTCTTAGAACTGGTTGCGTTACAAGAGAAAGAGGGGCTCCCATGTGGCTCCGACGGTTAGGCAGGCGACTCTTGATCTCGGCTCAGGTGTCGATCCCAGGGTCGCGAGTTCAAGCCCCGCCTTGGGTTCCGCACTGGGCATGAAGCCTATTTTAAAAATAATAAATAAATAAATAAATAAATAAATAAATAAATAAATAAATAATAACAGAGAAAGAGAAACAAAATAAGAAAAGGCAAAAAAAAAAAAAATTGAGGAGGGTGCCTCTACAATAAAAAAAGTTTCCAAGAACTCATAGATGTCTACCTAGCTCAACTAACAGTCCCTGTAATAGAGACCGAAGACCCAAGAACTTCCTGCTGGAGCCAGACGGGCCACATGAAGGTGAAGGCCGCCCCCCCTCAGAGAGCAAACGTCCTCAACAGAGAATTTGGGTCCCCTCTGCAAGGATGCTGCCATCCCCATTCAAGTCCGGCCTGTCAGGCTCTGCCAGAATTTGGGCCCAGGGCCACCAGCACTGACTTTTTTGAGAAAATCCTAGATTGGGCTTTTGTATTAAATCTCCCAACTTATATGTACGGGCAATGGTGAGAGATGGTGTTTCCCTTCTCCTAGTCTCGGTCTGTCTCAGCCTAGCTTCCTCCGGTATCAGGCCCTGAGGCAAAGGCTTACACGCAGGTGGTTTATACGGGGAACAAGGGACACCTGGGGGGCTCAGTCGGTTGAGCGTCCGACTTCGGCTCAGGTCATGATCTCGCGGTCTGTGGGTTCAAGCCTCATGTCGGGCTCCGTGCTGACGGCTCAGAGCCTGGAGCTTGCTTCCGATTCTGTGTCTCCCTCTCTCTCCACCCCTCCCCTACTCATGCTCTGTCTCTCTCTGTCTCAAAAATAAATAAACATTAAAAAAAAAATAATTTATACGGGGAACGATCCCAGGGAGGAGGACCAGGGAGCGAAAGGGGAAGTAGGAAAAGCATGCAAAGACGTGCTCTTGGCCGGACCCTTGCTACGGGGACTGGACGCTGCTGGGACCTTCCCAGGCACTCATGGCTTGCGTCTCGGAACTGCCCGCTCCAGAACAGAAGGGGGAGCATTTATCCGTCCACTCCCCCCACAGGTCAAGGGCAGCCCCACAGGCCCCCATTCCCCAGCACCCCAGGTGGCCTGCAGGTGGGCGCCCAGGGTTCCTGCCGCCGTCCCAGGCCAATACACCAAAGAAGCGAGAGCTCCGGAGCGGGGGCCGTCAGGCGAGCCTGCCCACGCTGGTCGAAGCAGCGGCCACAACGGGACAGGGCTGAACGTATCTGAAGCGGGCATGAGGGGCGTCCCACAGAGTGGCCCCCCTTGCAGGAGGCACGTGCAGCCTGTTGCCGTGGAGCTCCAGCTTGGCCACGTGACTGCTGGGGCCCATGAAAGGTGAGCAGAAGCAGCGGGTGTCACTTTCGGGCAGAGGCTTCCAGAGTCGGTCTGTGATTCACCATACCCTCCGGATGGAGGCTGCTCGGTCACCCCGGGTCCTGGCTATGGTGACAGCCATAGCCAATGACGCATAGCCTGGGTGCTTCCCGGCCCCTGCGATGTGGGGATTGTTTGTTACTGCAGCAGAGCAGAGCCTAACCTGACTGATGCCACCACCAAACCTACAAAGCCTTGTAAAACTTTGCAAGATGATCAGAGCATGCGGGCATTATCCTCGGGGCACCATGCTGTGGCCTCCGTCTGAGAAGAACCAGATCCTAGTGTAATAAGGGAACTAAGGCGGTACTTGAAGTTCGCTTTGCAAGCTGGGGGGTTGGGGGAGGGAGGGCTCTCTCTGCTGTATTCCATAAGGTCCTGGCCTTGATACCATAATGCCGTCAGCAGCCAAGCAAACTTGTGGAACTGGCCCCGCTCCGAGGCTTTATGCTAACAAGCACACGGAGGGGGCGAGATGGACGGGTCGAGCAGAAATGAATGGCAGAGTCTGGACCTACGGGAGTGCAATGGGGTTGGAAAGGAGAAAGGAGGCATCAGGCTGAAGGGCTGACTCTCACAACCTCCCTCACCATTGAGGACAGAAAGGGACAGAGACGCACATCGTCACCTCTTGTAGGTTCAGCACGGCTTCCCAGATCAGGGCCTGGGATGCAACAAAATCACCCAATAAATATCAACATGCAGACTGAGTACAAAGCCACTGACCACCTGCAGTTCTTAACTGGCCACGGGGCCTTGGCACACACTGTTCCTTCTGTTTAGAACATCATGCGATGGATGGGGTGTCTGGGTGGCTCAGTCGGTTGAGCGTCTGGCTTCCGCTCAGGTCATGATCTCATGGTTCATGGGTTTGAGCCCTGCGTCGGGCTCTGCGCTGACAGCTCAGAGCCTGGAGGCTGCTTCGGATTCTGCGTCTCCCTCTCTCTCTGCCCCTTCCCAGCTCGCGCTCTGTCTCTCTCTCTCAAAAATAAATAAACTTAAAAAAAAAAAGAATTTATTGAACATCATGCAATGGAAATATACTGTGAGCCATGAATGCAATCTTAAATTTCCTAGTACCCGCATTTGGAAAGGTAAAAACCAGCAGGCGACGTGAATTTTCATAATCATCTTTATTTAACAACATATCCAATATATCCAAACAATATATCCAAAATGCCCTCACTTCGACACGCCATCGATACAAAAACATGCAGGAGATCATTCACATTCTTTTCTTTTCATCCGGCATCTCCGAAACCTGGTGGGCGAAACCTGGTGGGCACGGTACACTTTCGGCCTGTCTCGGTTTGGCCCCGCTACGTCCCAATTGCCCTATAGCCACGCGTGGTTAGTGGCTACCGTACTGGCCAGAGCCGCTTGAAAATACACTTCCCCCAGACTTTTCTTTTTTTTTTTAATTTTTTTAATGTTTATTTATTTTTGAGAGACATAGAGACAGAGTGTGAGCAGGGGAAGGGCAGAGAGAGAGGGAGACACAGACTCTGAAGCAGGCTCCAGGCTCCAAGCTGTCAGCACAGAGCCCGACGCGGGGCATGAACTCACAGACCATGAGACCATGACCTGAGCTGAAGTCGGCGGCCGCACAACCAACTGAGCCACCCAGGCGCCCCACCCCCCAGACTTTTCTGTCGTAGCTTCATCTCAGCTAACGCATCACCTCCCCGCAGATTTGCGACCCTGCTTTCTAAGCGACCGGCTCTCCTACCCCATCATATGACTTTGTATGTTGGCTTCCTAGGCAAGACTCTACCTTCAGGGACGGTTTCTAGAGTTCACTTCCCAGGGCTGCCGTGAAAAGTTACGTGGCTTAAAAACAACAGACATTCGTTCTCCCGGGGTTCCGAAGCCTAGAGGTCTGAACGGAGACAGGGCCAGTCACACACACTCTCTCTCTGAAGGCTCCAGGGGAGAATTCTTTCTTGCCACTTTCTAGAATTTGGTGAGGATCGGCCATCGTTGGCATTCCTTGACTTGTGGATGCCCCGCTCCAATCTCTGTCTTGTCTTCACGTGGCTTCTCCCTCTGTGTCTTTCTGTGGGTCTTTTCTCTTCTTCTTCTAAGGACACTAGTCTTATTGGACTCAGAACCCATTCCACTCCGGCGGGAGGTAAAACCCCAGGATAAGTTTTATTTCAACTAATTCTATTTGCAACAGCCTTGTTTCCGAATAAGGTCACATTCTGGGGTTCTGGGAAAGACATGGATTTGGGGAAGACATTATTCAACCGGGTACACGCGGTGTTACTGTGTTGTGTATAGTACTTGGTGCTATATTAATTTGTCCTATTTTCCAGTTTACTCTCGGATTGCCCCACTAAAATGTGAGCTCCATGTGAATAACTATCTCATCATTCTAGGCCTTCCACCTAACACCATTTCTAGCACACAGAAGGCACCCGAGAAATATTGGCTGCAAAGAGAAACGGAGAGAGAGAGAAAAGAAGACATTAACTTTCTGGTTCGGCATTAAAAATTTTTTTTTAACTTTTTATGTTTATTTACTTTTGAGAGAGAGACAGAGAGAGAGTGGGAGTGGGGGAGGGGCAGAGAGAGAGAGAGAGACACAGAATCCGAAGCAGGCTCCAGGCTCTGAGCTGTCAGCACAGAGCCTGACTGCGGGGCTCGAACCCACAGACCGCGAGATCATGACCTGAGCCGAGGTCGGACACTTAACCGACTGAGCCACCCAGGCGTCCCTCCGTTTGGGCATTTTCGAGATGGTGTGTGGGATTCAGGAAAGGGCTGATATCCGGGGTCTTCCTACAAATGGTTGCTCAGGGACCAGTCTTTCTATTCTCTTCCCAGAAGCTTTCGAATAAGCCCAGCTCGGGCTCCGGGACAACTTCTCAGAGCTATTCATTCCCGCGTCTCCTAGGAACCTGCCCTCAATCTTATCCCACCACTGAAAAGCGGTGGCCTAGCCAACCGGGAGGGTGGCAGAGAAATAAAAGGAAAAAGGAGACACTCGCGACTCTTCCTTTTGGAGAAGCGGGGTGTGCCTGCGGGGTGTGCCTGCAAAGGTGTCCCGGACCCTCGGCTGCCTACAGGCGACCACAGAAGCGGGCTGGCCGGAGATCGCAGCCGACTGGACCGTGTGGTCAACGGCGCAGCAGCCGTGAACCCGGGGTGACGGTGCTCACAAAAGAGAGTCTCGTGTTTCTTAGCTTTCTGGTTTTTCCAACGAACCCGAGACCTAGACTTTTAAATAAAATTATCTAATTAGCAAGTGTGGCCAAGCAATTCGACGTCTCAAAAGCTCGATGGAGGCCCACCTCCCTGCGCCTACCACCGCCACCAAAAGAACGCCTCGACCAGAGGTAACCCTTGACTCCCAACCTCCGGGGAACGCAGCTCCTCGGTGTGTCTTTAGGAATCGGAAATTTCCAGGGCGGAGGGGAGCAAAACGGAACTCTGGTCTATACACTCATACGGGTTGAGACCGAACCAAAAAGAGGCAAGGAACAGGTTCAAATACCTCCAGTTGGGCCTATGCAAACCAGAATACCTTCTCCCTTCCCAAGCAGGGATAACGCAGCCTCGACCTCAGTTGTAGTTTTGCTCAGATCCTCTCTGAATATTTACATGAACTGTAAGAATTAAGGTGAAGGAAAAACACTGTAGCATGGCTGCCTTTTTTCCCTTCCCTCAAACCAGGGACTAGTCTTCAAATATCTCCCTCCCAAGCTTTCAGCAACCACCTTCCCAAATCCCCAAAAGCCCCTGATCTTGCTCCCCGGAGGAATCAGAGTTAAGAATATCAGATGGGTTTCCAGTCAGGATTTTGCCAAGTTCTCTTCGCCTCAGTTTCCCCATCACTAAGATAAGGGCTGGGTCATACCTTAGCTTCGTGCAGATGAGAGAAAGGCACTCCTCTTCCAGTGCAGCCCCAAGCCAAGAAAGATGGGGCTTCAGGACCCTCTCTGCCCCTCGGCTGGGCGCCTTTGCTCAGTGAACAGCCTGCACAACCATTCAGGGCCACCCCGGATCGTCTCTCCTTTGTAGACTTTATGCGTGATTCTGCTTAACACGCATTACTTGTGACAATGCTTAACACAATTATTGGGTAAACAGTAATAACCTAACATGTTTTGATTGAATCCTAATTTTTTTTTACATACTCTTCAACAGAGAATGACATTTCTAAACCCTATGCCACTGTAGCCTTTAGGGTACTCAATATGATTTATTTTAGAGACAGAGAATTAATATGGTTGAAGGGTAAGAGGCATTCCCTTTCCAATTCTCTCGTCTCTCCTGAAAAAGATCCAGTATGTAATACTTCCAACACTCGCTAATCAACACACACACACACACACACACACGTGCGCGCGCGCACGCACACACACACAGGCACGCGCGCGCGCACGCGCGCACACACAGGCACGCACGCGCGCGCACACACACACAGGCACGCGCGCGCGCCCCCTCTAGAAGTCATTCCCAAGCAAGCAACATGGCTCGGATGATTTAGATCTCTTGGTTTCAGTTGCTTTTATCTTTTCCCATTTCCCTTGATGGTGAATAAGATCTGCTTTTCAATTTACAGGAGCAGTATCCGGTTTTCTTTCCCAAAACACGTATTTAAGTCTTTCAAATGAGTCAACCTAAGGAAAAATGTTAAACAAATAACAGCCGAGGTGGCCGTGGAGGGTTTGAAGTTTGGGAAACTCGACACCCCTCGCTCCAGACCGGGCCAGATCCTGATGTTTTCTCAGCTTGCCCAGGTTCCCGTTGGGAGGGGGATGGGGGATGGGGACAAACGCCTGACACCCAGAGGGTCCCTGCTCCTGCTGGCTTGTGTCTGGAGAGCTGGGGAGCCAAGCCCCTCTGACTGGCCCAGCACTCGGTTCCCTCTGAGCTCAACTCAGACTTCGCTCCCTGGACGCTTCTGGCTTTCATAAACCTTCACCTCTTTGCCAGGCAGGCCCGGTCCTGTCTCTTGAGCTCTGGGGACCTTCTCAGGGAGGGACATGCCCCTGGAAGGACTGGGTGCTCCGGGTGGGCTCTGTCTGGCTGAGCCCAGTCGGGAACCCCGCTAGGGACAACCCAGGAGGCCTGGGCGCCACCTTCCCTGGCCCAGCGCAGCCGCTGGCTTCCAGATCAAGCAGTGAGCTGAGCGGGGGACACAATGAGGCTGTGTTTGATCCCGCGACGTGTGGCTCGGAATCGCAAACAATTTATTGCCATTAGACGACGTTGTCAGGCACTAATTTCCTGGTGGCGCTCCATCACAGGCCTCGAAACATCGGGGGGGGGGAGGGGGGGGCCGCCAGAGAACCTTCGCGAGCGAGGCGGGGGTGCCCTGTAACGAGGCTTTAACGAGGGGAGCGCGGCCGGCCTTTGTGGAGAGCCCGAGGAGGCGGCGGTGGGGCCGAGCTCTCCGAGGTCACCGCCTCCCCGGGGCGAGGAGCCCCGGCGATCCCGTGGAGGGCCAGCTGCGGCCACCAGGCCGGTGCCCCCCGCGGGCTCCCCGGGGCCCGCGCCACCCTCGCCGGCTCCGATCGCGGCCGGAAACGCAGTATTTCCATGCAACAATGCAAACGCGCTCATTACCATCTCCTCAATATGCATGAAGAAAAGGAGCTCGGCTGGCCGAGCCCCATCACCCGGCTCTGGCCTCGGCATCCAATAAGGCGACATATTCATCTCCCAAGATAGATGCGGGGGGGGGGGGGGCGCTGCAGGGAAGGCAGATCCACGGCGAGGGTGGGGGTGCGGGGGGAGGGGACACGTCCCGACGAGAAAGAGGAGAAGAGAGAAAATCCGTGCGGAGGAGAGAGCCGAGAGGCCGACCAAGGAACCGGAGGAGGAAAGGGATTGGGATGAACGAAAGCAAGAAAGGTGGAGGGAGAAATGAGGGCGACGGCGAGGGACAGTCACGGGGGCAGGCAGAGACGAAAAAGAGACAAAATAAGGGAAGGGGGGAGGGGCAAACCTGAGAAAAGTAACTGCAAAGTGGTCCCGGGGAGCGAAGAAAACAACGAAACGGGCAGCACGGAGGGAAGAATGGAAATGAACGACTTAGAAATCGAATACCTAGAAAGTGGGACAGACGGACACAGACGGGGAGGGACAAACAAAGGCGAGGGAGGCCGGGAAACGGCTCAGGGCAGGTGGGGAAATGACGATCGTGGAGAGGGAAAGAAACATCAGATCACTCGCGCCGAAGGCCGGGTTTGCGATCCCGGCCATCCTGGGCGCCGCGAGTCGCGGGTCGTCCGGAGACCTGGGGACGCGGGCCAGGTGGGGGCCGCGCGGGGGCGCGGCGGGGAGCCAGGGGCCCGCACCCCTCCTCGGGCGGCCCCGCAGGCTCCCGGGGTGCCAGGGCCTGACTCGCGGCCCGCCCTGAGCGTCGCGGCCCGCAGCTGCCGTGGCCAGCCGGGCGGCCTCTCCCTCGCCGAGCGCAAAGTTGGCCAAGTTTCCCCCGAAGTTTCCCCGACGCTTCTCGGGACGCAGGGACCGGCTCCGAGGCCCCGGCGGCTGGTGGGGAGCGGCGGCCCGCGCCGGGGAGGCTCTGGAGGCCGCCGGCCCGCGCCTCCTGGGATGCCCGCGGTCCGGATTCTGGCCTGATGCAAATCCCTGCCGCTGAGGACGCCAGGCCACGCACTCCGGGGTCCGCAAGGCTGCTAATAGCTGAGAGAGAGAATGCGGAAGAGAGAGAGAGAGAAGAAGAAGAAAAAAATATTCTCAGCTCAATTTAAGTCTCATGGAAAGGGCTTACAACTGTAATTAAATCATTAAATTCTTGTCTACGCTTCACAGAGCGGAGAGAAATTAACTTCCCACCAACCTCATTTTCTATTTGAACATGAAATAATGATTTTCTGCCCGTCTAATTACAAAGCCAACATCTGATCAAGCCGGCATCCAGAGGGGATTATCGCATGCACGAGTATTAGACCTCATTACCAGCTTGAGTGCAAAATTATTACATCTTGTAATTGGATGGTGAGATTTATATACAGATCGGCCCGGTTTCTGTAAGATTGTAATTACAAGCTTCGTTGGTTAGCTACTTATCAGAACTTTGCAGGAAAACAAAACAAATGACTGAGGAAAACGAGCATTTCATTAACCTGTAACCCGAGCGCGGGGGGGAGGGAGCGGTGGGAGCGTGCGCCGCGGCGTCGGCAGGAAGCGGAGGGACGGACGGCCGCCCTGCGGCCCGGGGATTTCGGTTGCTGGAGAGAAGGACGGAAGATGGGCCTCGGCGGGGAGGCCGAGGGCGGCAGTGGCGCCCCCCGACGGGGACGCGCGCGCGCACGCGCCGTGGGGCTGGGAGAGGAGGGGGCGGGAAGGGGGCCCGCGGCGTACGTCGAGCGGCGCGGCCCCGGGTGCGAGTCCACCGAACGCTTGCTGTGTGCGCCGAACGTGCATCGCCACACTCTGGGCCGCGTAGGGAGAGCGTCGACCGCAAGCCTCCGCAGCGCTTTGGGCGCTGGGAACGTTGGAAGAAGGCGAAAAGGCGGAGAAGCTTTGGCGTGCCGCACGTCTGTGCGCGCACGCCTTTCCCCAATCCACTTCCCGTGCACCTGCTTTTCCTCCCTGGGCGAGTGTGTCACTTTGGCCTCATCCCTTGGATTAAAAGGCTCTGGAGGTGGTTCGGCTGTCCTTGAACCCGAGAGTTCAGTCCGGAGCCGGCCTCCATCGGCCGGGTCGAGTTGGGGAGCCAGTGACACGTCGGGGCTCCGCCGACTAGGACGCTGAGTCCCGACGTGAAGCCCGGATCGCCCGGGGCCAGGGCGGGGCTGATCTCTGCTGGAAACTAGGGTAGTGAAGAGGCCGCTTCTACTTGGGACCTGTGTGCCTTCTTGAGTACGCGTATGGGTGGAGGGGGGTGCCCTCTGGGCTATGAGCGCCCCTGGACCTGCGTGGTTGGTTCACTGCGAACAACCTCGCCCCTTTCCTGGCCTCTTTCCCACCTCCCGACGACGCTCGAAGCAGCCAGGTCAATAGCTGGTTAACGCGGAAGAAGCATCTCCCGGGGCTCACGGTTTTTCTCTTTTCCTTCTGGAAGAGCTGAGTTAAACAGGGAGCGTTTCATCCGGGCATTTACAGGGCAGCCCCAGAGTCCCCACCTGGGAATCTAGCTCTTGGCTCGCTCCGGGCTGGTGCCACCCCTTTGTGCAAACTCTAGTGTTCAGGGCCGTCGAGGCTCGAGGTCTGACGCCTAGGAAACACCCCGGGAAACGATGTTACCTTCAATTTTGTAAGCCCTGAGATTTCCCGCGAGAAGGTGAGCCCCACGATTCCCTATACCGTTGAGCTTAGAGGTTTAACTGCAAACGAAATCGGGCGCCGGGGAAACATTTCAAAGGCAGAGCTTCCCCTGATCTCTCCTCCTCTGGGGAGACTCCAGCTAAGGCCAACGCCGGGGATCTGGAAGAGAAGCAGGTGGGGAGGGGATATGGGAGAGAGCTCGACCGAATTTGAGGAATTTGAAAAGGCCACACAAGTCAGTTTCCCCAATCAAACCCCAAACCTGGTCGCCCCCAAACTTCCCCTTGTCTTGTCTTCCCCCCATTTTTCTCTGGAGCCGCCTCCCTGCGCAAAGACCGGTGGAAACAGGGAGGGGGGGCAGTGGGGGTGGGGCCCAAACTGGGAGTTCATTCCTGAACTGGACTGCCCACAGCTGCTTGGACCAAGATTGCCGAGACCAAGAGTCTCCGCTCCCTTCACTCGGATGGCATTCGGATTCGACTGCTCTCTCCATCAGCGCGCGGCGGCGGCCGGTTTCCACCTCGCAGCCCGAACTGGCCACTCCAGGACCGAGTCACCGCCCCCGCGTTGTCCCCGGAGCGCTCCCGCTGCAGGTCTGGCCTGTGCGTCAGTCGCAGCCGCGGCCTAAAGCTTTTAGCCCAGAGCCTCTACGATTCCGGGAATTTCAGTCGCGCTGTCGGCTGCACGCCCTAATCCGTGAAGGTGGGCGTTCAGATACTGGGATTTCAGGTTTGGTTTCGGAAATATTCCACCGTAGAACTAAAAGTCTTACCTCCCATCCCCACCCGAGACGGGGATAGATAGGATCTTTACAGAAAGAAAACAGGTTGGCACGGTGACCGGGGAGCAGAGGAAGGGGTAGTGAAAGCAAAGACGTCCACAGACCGAAAATTCCAATATACGAACTTCTCGGAGCACTCCCGGAAAGTTCCCGGGGCCTCTGCCACCGGCTCTCTGCTCCTCCCCCACCGCACACCCGCTTAGGGCACCGGCAGGCTCCCCTTCCCAGTCGGGGCTCCCCAGGATCCCCGGGGTCCCACTTCTGCCCCTCCAAAGGCATTGCTCGCCGTTTCTAATAAGAGATTCGCACCCGGACACAGGAGGCGTTAAAGTAGCTGCGGAGGGGGCTGCTTCACCCCCTCCGTCCCCCCCCCCCCCGCCCGGCAATGAGATGGCCTTTGAAGAGTCGACCAGAATGCACCCCTTCGGCCCTCGCGCATTCTTCTAGCTATTTCCCTGTGCCGCTGACAGCGCCTGGAGTCTAGAGGTGCAAGCTGGAAAAGGGGCCCGGGCCGAGGGGAGCCCCAGTGCCTGCCCCGGACCAGGATCTGGTCCCGGCCCAGGCCGCGCGCTGGGGCGGGGGGAGAGGTACCGAGGGGCGGGCAGCGGGGAGAGGCGAGCTGACCCCGTACTAACCCGCGTCCCCAGCGCCTCCCGCTCCTCCTCCCCGCGCAGGCCGGAGGGGGCGGGCAGGGCCTCGGAGCGCCGGGGCTCGCGTCCCCGCCCCGCCCCGCCCCGCCCAGCGCGCCGTATCCTCCGGGGTGGGCGGCCCCGCCTGGAAGGCGCCCAGGCGATTGGCGACTCGGGAAGGAGACGCGAGGAAAAGTCGAATAAGAGGGCGCGACGTCAGACCCGAGATTTGGGGAAGGGCAAGGGAGGAGGTGAGGGCGGGGACGGACACACAGACTTAGACACCGATCCACGGACTCGCACCCCCCGCTCGGCACCTTAAGTGTCCCCAACTCGAGGCCGCCTGAGCCCAGGGCGCAGAAGCCAGGACTGGGGGTGGGGGGAAGAGTGTCGTGGCAGTAGAGAGAGTGAGATAAAAACAGAGGTGAAGAAAGAGTGAAGGGAACAGAAAGGGGAGAAGAGAAAAAGGAATAGAGAGAACGGGAAAGGAGAGAAGAGTTTCCGATCGTCCAGGAGAGTGAACGAGCCCGAAGGAGCGGAAGCGATCGTAGGGGGAAGAGGAGCGCGGAGAGGGAGGGGAGAGGAAGGGCGAGGAGGGGGAGTACAAACTAGAGGAGGGTGAAGGAAGCGAGGCGCGACACTGCTCTGGGAGAGGAGGGCAGTGAGGAGCGAGGCGCGGGCAGAGGCGGCTCGGGCTGCGGAGAGGAGGGAGCGCGGCGCCGAGAGGAGGGGCTTGCGGGCCCGTAGAAATGTCAATCAGAGCCCGGAGCCCCGGGAATCTCCGCCAATCTGTTCGGACCTGACCTGGCTCCTCGCCGCCGCCGCCGCCGCCGCCGCCGCCGCCGCCGCCGCGGAGCAGATCAATAGGCGAACGCGGAGCGCAGCGCAGCGCGGGAGGCAGCGCGGCCCCAGCCCGGCCCAGCCCCCGATGCGCGCAGGAGCCCGCGGGCGGCGCTGAGCAGGGCGGCCCCGGGGGCCGGGCCCCCTCTCCGTCCGTGCCCCGCGGGCCACCATGTCCTTCCCCCAGCTCGGATACCAGTACATCCGCCCGCTCTACCCGCCCGAGCGCCCGGGGGCCGCCGGCGGCGGCGGCAGCGCCGGAGCCCGGGGCGGCCCGGGAGCCGGAGCCTCGGAGCTGGCCGCCTCGGGGTCCCTGTCCAACGTGCTCTCCTCCGTGTACGGGGCGCCCTACGCCGCGGCCGCCGCGGCTGCCGCCGCCGCCCAAGGCTACGGTGCCTTTCTGCCCTACGCCGCCGAGCTGCCCATCTTCCCGCAGCTGGTAAGCGCCCAGGGAGCCGGAGTGGGGTGGGGGTGGGGTGTTGGGGCCGGGGTGCGGGGCGCGGGGCGCGGGGCGCGGTGGAGCGCGCGGGAGTAGGCTAGCGGGGCCCAGGCCGGGAGAGTGGCGGCGGCGGCGGCGGCGGCTAGGGCTCACCCGCGCTCCCTCTGCGCGTGTCCCTTCCTTCCCCATGTGCGTACAGGGCGCGCAGTACGAGCTGAAAGACAGCCCGGGGGTGCAGCATCCGGCCGCGGCCGCCGCGTTTCCGCACCCGCACCCGGCCTTCTACCCGTATGGCCAGTACCAGTTCGGGGACCCGTCCCGTCCCAAGAACGCCACCCGGGAGAGCACGAGCACGCTCAAGGCCTGGCTGAACGAGCACCGCAAGAACCCCTACCCCACCAAGGGCGAGAAGATCATGCTGGCCATCATCACCAAGATGACCCTCACCCAGGTGTCCACCTGGTTCGCCAACGCGCGCCGGCGCCTCAAGAAGGAGAACAAGATGACGTGGGCGCCCCGCAGCCGCACGGACGAGGAGGGCAACGCTTATGGGAGCGAGCGCGAGGAGGAAGACGAGGAGGAGGACGAAGAAGACAGCAAACGCGAACTGGAGCTGGAGGAGGAGGAACTCGTGGGGGAGGAGGAGGACACGGGGGGCGAGGGCCTGGCGGACGACGACGAGGACGAGGAGATCGATTTGGAGAACTTAGACGGCGCGGCCGCGGGGCCTGAGCTGGCCTTGTCTGGGGCGGCACACAGGGACGGCGACCTCGGCCTGAGACCCATTTCAGACTCCAAGAATAGCGACTCGGACGACAGCTCGGAGGGCTTGGAGGAGCGTCCGCTGCCCGTGCTGAGTCTGGCCCCGGCGCCACCGCCGGTGCCCGCGGTTCTGCCGTCTCCGCCTTCGCCTCCTGCAGGCCTGGACCCCTGCGCTCCCGCACCAGCGCCCGCCTCAGCCCTGCAGAAGCCCAAGATCTGGTCCCTGGCCGAGACGGCCACAAGCCCGGACAACCCGCGCCGCTCGCCTCCGGGCGCGGGGGGTTCTCCCCCGGGGGCAGCCGTCGCGCCCCCAGCCCTGCAGCTCTCTCCGGCCGCGGCAGCCGCCGCGGCTCACAGACTCGTCTCGGCGCCGCTGAGCAAGTTCCCCGCCTGGACCAACCGGCCGTTCCCAGGCCCTACGCCGGGCCCACGCCCGCACCCGCTCTCCCTGCTCGGCTCGGCCCCTCCACACCTGCTGGGACTTCCCGGAGCCGCGGGCCACCCGGCCGCCGCCGCGGCCGCCTTCGCACGGCCGGCGGAGCCCGAGGGCGGAACAGGTGACTACTGAGCGCCGCCGGGGAGGGAGTGGGTGGGTTCTGGGGGTCGCGCCCGGGCAGACGGAGATGAGCAGGACCCCTGGGGGGGGGGCGCAGGGCGCTTACCACCGGGCGCCTGCCTCGCGCGGCCCAGAGTGCCGGCATGGAGCTCTCTAAAGGCCCTCCTTTTTCTTCCCCGCTTCCCTTAGATCGCTGTAGTGCCTTGGAAGTGGAGAAAAAGTTACTCAAGACAGCTTTCCAGCCGGTGCCCAGGCGGTAAGAGACCCCGCGGTAGGGGCGGGTGGAGGGACACGCGAGTGGGGCGAGTGGGGGAGGAACGACTGCGGAGCACTGGAGGCTTTTGCCCCCCTCCGGGGAATGCGGCTGGGACGTGCTTTTAAAAGGGGACCAGACACACACTCCTCCGTAGAGCCCGCGGGCCCAGAGAGGCCTCGGCAATCCCAGTCCGGGCACCCGCGGCGCGGCCCAGGGTCTGGCGCGGTAGGCACCCGAGCCGGCCTGGCCAGCAGGCCCTTGGTGCGGGTGGCGGCCCTTGGGAAGCTCACCTGGGGGGGTCTTCGAGCCGGGACCTCGGGTCCTGACTCCTTCCCAACCTTTTGATGGTTAAACCAGAAGCCCAACATCTACCGCCAGACCTCATCCGACCCTGAGACACCTCCCCGTCCACCGGCCTCCTCCCCAGGTTGGGTGTCCCGGCCTTGGCAGCGTCGGTGCCCCGAACTCTCACTTCCTTTGCTACCACTGCTTCTCTCTTCCAGGCCCCAGAACCACCTGGATGCAGCTCTGGTCTTATCGGCACTCTCCTCATCCTAGTACTTCTTTTTAAAAAATTTTAAGTCCTTGTAATAATTGTAAAAAAAAAAAAAATCTCTCTGTATAGTTATGACTTGGAAGCATGTCCGTGTCTGAATACCTAAACAAACAAAACCAAGCAAAAAGAAAAAAAGAAAAAAAAAGAAATAAAACAAGTCCCCCTCGGTCCTCCCCAAGTGGCTTCTGTACCCCACATTAGCTGAGTTTGTGAGGGTTTTTTTTTTGTTGTTGTTGTTCGGTTGATTTTGGGAGGTGGAGTTTCCGTGAGATTAAGTGTGTCTGCCTTTTTTTTGTATATACAGAAAAATGTACATATGTGTGAACCAAATTGTACAAGAAAGTATCTATTTTTGGCTAAATAAATGAGCTGTTGCCACTTTGACTATAACCGGCCTGTCTGCCCCCCCCCACCACCCCCCACGGACGGATCTATTTGGTTTTTGTTTTGTTTTGTTTTGTGTTATCCGCTCCCCCGACTTCCCATGTTCGAAGAGTCACTGGAATCCGCGGAAGGAGGAGAGTCAGGACCGTGTGGTCAGAGGAGGGCGGAGGCCCCGGAGACACTGAGGTGGCAGGGCTGGGGGCACCGCTGGAGGTGAGGCGGTTGGAGACGTAGGTGGGGTGCCCCAGGGAAAGGGCAGGGGGGACAGCGGGGATACCCTCCGAGGAGCCTGGGGAGTTGGGGCCACCCCGTCGTCCACTGGATCGGTCCTGGGGTTTGGGGCCTGCTCTGATGGCATAGCAGAAAGACTCAGAGAAGGGTCTGGATGCAGAAAGGTTAGATTGGGGGGGTTCTCGTCAGTCGTGCGCCCCAATTCTTAGATGGGCATAATTGAGGTTCTCTCAGTCTTCTGTCAAGGCACGGTGCAAACTCAGTTCAAGCCCTTTCCAGCCTCAAGGCACCCCTAGACTCTTCCTTACAGATGCAAGGGTGGCAGTGGGGTGGCGGCGAGTAGGGGTTGGGTACGGAGTCCTCTTAGTGACTGTGCCCAGCCCTAATTGAGAGTGAGGGGACCGGGCCCGGAGTCCTGGTGGCGTCTGTGCCTCTGGCGCCCCAGCGGGCTTTCCCCCAGGTGCCTTGGAAGGACAGCTTTCTAGGGTGCTGGTGGGGGTGCGGGGGTGTGGGGTGTTTGAGGCGGCTGCATGGAATCCAGGATTCAGGGTCAGGGCCGCCTGGGGGCGGGCGGGCCGGGGGAGGGAGCCGGGAAATTTGGGGCTGGAGCTCCCTCTACAGGACAAAAGGGCCGCTTGGCGCCGGCCTTGGCCTCAGAGGCCTCTCCAGCCCGGCCTGGCCTGGCCGGCCGCTGGCCCCCGCCTCGCCCTCTCGTTTTCTCTTTCAGTCTGCCAGCCCTGCCCAACTTTGACTTGAGCAAGTTGTGGGGAGCGCTGGAAGAAGGCCGCCTGGGGCGCCAAGTGGAGGGTACCCTTCCTTTCCATCTCCTTCCTCGTGTTTCCTGAGGAAATCTAGCATTTTTTTGGTTGGCAAATGGAGTCCTGGGCGGAGCCTGTGACAGTCTCGTGGCTCCCCTGGGGGGTTGGGGCAGGGCTCGCAGGCCCGAAGCCACAGAACAAGGCACGGAATTATATTTATTGTACACCTGCTGGTGCAGCAGGAGCCTGGTCCAGGCGGGGGGGGGGGGGGGGGGACTCCTCCTGCCAGCAGGAGTCCCCAGGAAACCCCACTGAGGCTGGAGAGTCGGGGTGTGGCGGCCCCTCCAGGGGCGAGCGGGTCCGTTGGTGGCCAGCGCGCTGGTCGGCGGGCTCTCACAGAGGCCTGGTGAAACAGAGGCTGACATCCGGGGCAAAGACCTTCTAAGGCTGGGGCTCCCCCCACCACCCCGCCGCCCCTTCCCCAGAGGCGGGAGATGGTTCCTGGGCTCCCTCCTCTCCCAGCTCTTTGTTCGTGGGCTTTAGAGGTCCAGACTCCTTCCCACGACTCAGATACAGGCTGCGGTTCAGCTCGGGCCCTGGCCACACGGAGCAGGCTTCAGCTGTCCGGGCCAGGGCCTCAGTCCGCATGAGTGGACGGCACCCCTGACAGCCTGTCAGTCCCCGCCTCCCCAGATTCCGTGTCACACAGACCTAGCTCCCCAGTCTCCGTCTCGCGACTCTCTGGCCAGGTAGTTAACTTCTCCGTATTTTGTCATCTGCGAAATGGGAATAATAAAGGCCCCCCTTCCGCCCCGCCCCTGCAGGTGGACGTGTAGACGAGAGGCAAGGAATGCCCAGGGCTGGCGTGTGGTAGTGAGAGTCAAGTAGCTCTAGCATTACTCACGTTCTGTTCTAGAATCGCAGAGCCCTCTCTTCAACTATAGACCATCTTCTGCTCACCCGCTCCCATCGGCCGTTAACAGTGCGGTCGGCTGCCTCCAGGCCTCTCTCCAGACCCGGCTCGACCCGGGGAGAAAGGAGACTCCCCAGGCACGGGTGATCGGGGAGAGGGGTGACGACGGAAGTCCGGCAGCCTTTCCGCAAATGCCTCCGTTCACAGGGAGAGGGGTGTGGAGAGGCCAAGCCCGGCTGGGAGAGGTCTGACCCCCTGTCCTCGGTGTCCCTCTGGTGAAAACCCCACGGCCTGCTCATCTCTTCAGCCCGGCTCATTCCAGGGGTGATGGTCCTGGGAGGAGGCCGGTGCCGCCCCCCTGAAAGGACAGTGTGGGGACGTGCCAGAGGAGAGGAGGGAGAACCAGCAGTGGCTCCCGTGTATTTGTGGCCTCTCTGTCCCATAGGACACACGGGCCTTCAGATGGCCCCAAATTGACCCCCAAAAGATAACGCCATCCAAACAAAGAAGCCTAAAAAAGGGAAGAGGAGGCCGGGCCCCTCCCCACTCACCAGGGGGCTGGTTCCTGGTCCTCCTCCCTGAACTGTCCCCTCCTCTCCTTCTTTTCAGGGACGTTAGGAACTGCCTCCCTCCATCCTCTGTCATGTGGCCCTCACATTTTAAAAGGAAAAAGGGAGCTGGAAAGGTAGGACTCACACAGTTGGAGAGACACAGAGAGAGAGAGAGAGAGAGAGAGAAGGAAGGCAGAGAGAGGAGAAGAGAGAGAGGCTACATGGGAATCTTATCCTGGGTCCTGATTAAGCTTCAATTAGAAATAAAATATGTCAATCACTCCTCCCGGAAGGGGTTCCTGCTGTCGTGGCTGGTTATGCAAAGCACGCCAAGGTGTGTGGGGATAAATCAATTAGGTCAGAGGAAGGAGTGTATGTCACCACTTCCTCATTATCTGCGCGGAGCTGGAGGTAGGGGTGCATCGCCGGGCCAGCGAGCCAGAGGAGAATAAAATTATCTCCCTAAGTGATGGCCCATTCGCGGGTTCCAATTGAATTTATTTTCACCGGAATCCAGGGAGGAGGAAGCAGGTGCCACCAGGCCGAGGGCGATATGGAAAAGCAGAGTGCAGCAGAGGCTTCCCGGAGAGGGAAGGGTGCTCCGGCCCCTCACCTGCCCCAGGTGAGGAGCGAGGGGAGGGCAGGGCCTCGCCTCCGGGGCCGGCGGGCTCCAGGCCGCCCGGAGGATCCACTGTCCCAGGCCTGAGGGATCAAAGGCTTGGATGGGAACTGGAGGTCAGACACCTTCCCTGATTTGTTGGGACTTAGCCTCAGGAACTCCGCGGGATTGGGCCTAATTATTTGTATCCTTCGAGAAATGGCCTCTGTAGCCTATGTGACTCCTGGTTGCACGCACCCTCTACTCCTACCAAACGAAAAAGGACAATCGCGGTGTGCACCAGCGGTGTCCGTGGCCGGAGGGAGCTCCAGCTCCAGCGGAGTTAAGTGTCATCCGGACCCGGGGCCCCGCCTTCCCCGGGGATTGGAGGAGACGAGTTTCTTCCACGCCAAGGTTGTCTAGCATGAGGCCTAAACGGAGGGGCCCATAGCCCCTCCGGACCCTGTCTCTAGATCCTGATTTGCCACTGTCCTCACAGCCAGCCAGCCAAGGTGACCACACTGAAAACGTCCCTCTTGGCCAGCCTAGCTGTAATGCACCTGCTTCCTTCCGAACGGAGGCTCCAGCCCCTCCAAAGACCATCCTGAGCGTTTGCATGGAATCCGCCCCCTCTCAGAGCATCTCTTCCTGAGGGTGGAGGGGGTGAGGCCCCGGGGCATGATGGGAAAGAGGTCCTGAGCTAGGGCAACAGTTCTCCGCTGGGCGATGCCCGCACTCCGGGGACAGAAGGCAATGCGCGGGGACATTTCCCATTGCCACGCCTGGGCAGGGGTGCTCCTGGCATCTCCCGGGTGGAGACCAGGGATGCCGCCAACACCAAGGACGCTGTCCCCGCACGGCACGGGCCAGCCCCGACAGCAGAGAATTATGGGATCCAAAATGTCCATGGCGCCGCGGTTGAGAAACCTAGAACTTGAGGGAAGGGAGAGGTGCGGGAGGGCAAGGACAGCGGGTATCTCCTCCCAGAGACCACAGCTCTGTGGCGGGAGACACGAAAGGAGGCTGCTGAGCGGGGCCACGTTTCGCTCTGGAAAAACCATTGGCCCCGGAAGGGGGCCACAGGGACAAGAAAACAGCAGCCACAGGACCTCTGCCAGCCCGAGAAGAAGGAAAGCGGGGGTCACCTCCCTGAGCTGCTGGAGGTGGGGCCGTCTCAGGAGAGAGAGAGCGAGAGAGAGACAGTCATGTCCAAAGAGGATGCGCGTCTGGAGAGTTGGGGCCTTTCTCCCTGGATGTTTCTATCAGGAGCAGGTTACGGAACGTTCTGGAAGATGAAAGCCCAACTCCTGTGGTTTTTGCCTCGCCACCTCTCAATGGCTGCCGGCCCGCTCCGGCCCTTGAACGTGTCTGTGTGTTGCCTGGCTTCTTTCCCCCCGGAGTGCCCGGGTGCGGGTGGGTGCCCGCGAGTGGGGGTGTGCGCCCTGCGATGGGAGCAGGAAGGAGACAAAGGCAGGGGTAGGTCTCCCCAGGGGCGGGATGAGGTGGGGGGGGGCGGGGGGAGCCCGGTCCGTCTAGGCCGCCAAGGCTGGGATTTCATGGCTTTTGTGCCGGTGGCCGCCCGCATTCTCCCACTGCTCCGGGCCGCTAACAAGTGGGCGCGCAGCCCTCCGGGGCCTTTGGAGTTCACTCATCTGCGAGATTGTGCTTTTCCCAGCCGCTCAGATTTATTTTGCTAAAGTTACAGGGCAATTATGGAAATGCGCCCTTTGAAGCCGGGCTGATTTCTCTTTATTTTCTTCTCCCTGACAAAGCAGTGCCTCCCTGCCTCTTGAGGCCTTTTTTTTTTTCCTTTCCTTCCCCCCCCCCCCTCTCTCTGTCTTTTTTTCCTGATAATTCTTAGCCAGGGTTTCCAGGGGTAATCCGAAAACACCTTTGGAACAGTGGTAAAAATGTGTGCCGATTAAAATGGCGTGACTATGATTTTAATGTTATGGATTGTTGTTGGGTTTTTGTTTTGTTTTGTTTTGTTTTGTTTTGTTTTGTTGTTGTTGTGTTTTTTTAACGGGCTCTGGATGGCCAGGAGGGGAGAAATGAATTAACGATAGCAAGATCGTGGGCCCGGGACAGTCTTGCCAGCCCGAGGCCGGGAGTGGGGAGGCCCAAGGCAGCCTAGCAGGCCACCTGGTTGGCCAGCAGACTGGCCCAGCCACCTGGGGCTCCCCCCCGCCTCAGGCCCCCGGAATGCGTCGCTCCACAAATCTAGCAGGATGAACGCCCCACTCCTCCCTCCTCACGCCTCAAGAGTAAGGGGCCCAGACTCAACCGGGCTGTGTGCGCTGGGCTTTGTCCGTTATTTCTCACTGTCACATGGAATCTGGAGGCTCCGTGTGAACCAGCCCAACTCATTCCTCTTCTCGCGCCCCGCTTCGCTAGACTTGACACAAGGGTGTTGAGGAAAAGCGTGTGAGGCGAGACGGCATCGGCCTCAGCGTGGGTGAGGCCTTCGATGGAGAATGCGGCCTGCTCAGTGTGTGGGAGCCTCCGTTTCTGTTTTCTGGACGGGCTGCGAAGTTTTCTTTGTCCGAGTTCTTCTTTGCTCCTTCCTCCCTCCCTCCTTGTCTCTGGAGCGAATCGCTCACCGTCTGTATACAAACACCGACAGGAAGTCTCAACGCTTTCAGGAGCAGGTGGGGGGGGGGTCGATGGCCTCAGTAGCCAGAGTGGGGGCCCCATTTCACCTCTGATTTCCTTTACCCTATTTCAAAAAAATAAAATAAATGCGGCGCCTGGGTGGCTCAGTCATTATGTGTCTGACTTCAACTCAGGTCACGAGCTCCTACTTTGTCAACTCCAGCCCAGAATCGGACTCTGCAGTGACAGCTCGGTGCCTACTTGGGATTCTCTCTCTCCCTCTCTCTCTGCCCTTCCTCCCCACCTTGCACTTTCTCTCTCTCTCTCTCTCTCTCTGTCTCAAAATAAATAAACTTAAAAAATTAATAAATAAATAAAATACAATAAAACAAATGAAACGGAGTTAAGTGGTTACTATTCGAGAGGCCTGACCGTTCATTGCACGAACCACTTTCCAGGAATGTTTAGTTAAGGTTCACAACTTCCCCTCGGGGGGACCCGGTGAAGAAATTAAGGCTTAATGAGAAGTTCACCTTAAGAGACTCTTCTGGTACCAGGCGGAACATTCCATAGGGTACGCTCCTGTCTGACGGCAAAGGGGAATATACGTCTGTTTGTACAAGGAACTGGGGCGGGTGCCTCAAGGAAAGGACCCCGGCGGCTGGGGGTCGAAGGCGGGAGGAATAGGTCTCAGTCTCTCTCCTTTTGCACCTTTTCAACCATGTGAACGTGTCAACTCTTCCAAAACCATTTTCGTTTTTAAGTAACCGAAATGCATGAGAGAGAGGGTGTGTGTGAGACGCAGACAGACAGACAGACAGACAGAAACTTTCCTGGGTCTTACAGCAGTCACACTCGCGTTCATTCATTCGTCCACCGACACCCCCAGATAGTCCTCAGGCACCTGTGTGTGGGGGACCGCGCCCCTTGGGGGGGGCCCTGGAATCGACTTGCCTTGGACCCAAACCCAGCTCCGGGGATCCCCGACTGTGTGGCCGTGAGCTACTGACTGCACCTCTCTGAGCTTTGCTCCCTCATGAAACAGAAAGAATAATTACCATTTACGGCCCTCGCTGGCTGTTGAGAGGATTGAGTAAATCTGCACTTGGGACAGCGTGCCACGCGTAAGGATTTGCCTCGTGCAGATGAATGACCCAATAAATGCACAAATATTATTTGTGTTAATTATCCCACCAACCTTGGGCAATAGGTATGATTGTCCGCGTTTTCTAGATAGGTAAACCTAAACTCAGCCCCTCGACGAGGCCGATAGGGGGTGGAGCCAGCATTCCGACTGGGGTGCTCATTAGCTCAACAGCAAACTTCGGGGTGGAGGGCCCATCGGCTGCGACGCCACTGATACTTGGGCCTGAACCTGTCTTGGATGGACCAAGACCCTGTGTAGCCCCAGGACACCACCTCTGGCTGCAGCCCACCGTTGCTGCCACGAATCAGCATCCGACTTCGGCTCAGGTCACCATCTCGTGGCTTGTGAGTTCGAGCCCCGCGTCAAGCTCTGTGCTTGCTCACACCGCTGTGGGCAGCGATTCTCGGGTCCTTGCCATGTGAATCTGTCCGCGGGGCTGCTTGAGGGCCCACAACATGGCCGCCGTCTCCTGCCAGAGCAAGTGGCCCCAGAGAGAGCAAGACAGGAGGCACAGTCTTCGTTGACCTAGCTTCAGAAGTCACACTTTACCATTTCTGCAATATTCTACCGAAGTTACACTAATCCGCCCTCTTCAGTATGGGAGGGGACTATTACAGGGCATGAATACCAAACTGCAGAGATCATTGGGGCCATCTTGGAGCCTGGCCACCACAGTCACTGACACGTCTGTGTGAACTTAATTTAGCACCTGCTTTCCCTTCTAAGAAAAGATGTTCCTGAGAGCCGGAGAGTCTGGGAGCCTGGGTGTCAGAGCTAGAAACCCAGCTCAACAGTCTTTGCTAAAAAAGTCCTCATTGGTTCATGTAAGGAGGGGAGACAAGAGTGGAACAATAATAACAATAGTATAATGATGTCTAGTATTTATTGATCACATGCTATGAGCTAAGCACTTGCATTGACCCATTAAATCTTCATAAAGACCAAGGACTTGAAAGCATCAGGACTTTTTTTTTTTTTTTTTTATTTCAGCATCTGCGTCAGTGTTGCCCTTCTCAGGCTTCTCCAAGTGGGAGGTACATAGTCACCAATCATTCTGTGCCCACGGCCTGAAAGCTGGTGACCTAAAGGGAAAAAGAAATGGTTTCTGTTGGTTTCAGTTGAAAACTCCCAAGGAAGAGCTCTGATTGGCTCAGCTGGGTCACATGTTTGTTGCTGGGCCAATCACCATGGCCTGGGGTGCGGCAGGAAGAGGAGTTCCTTGAAGAAAGGGAAGGTGTTACTTACCTCCATAGAAAGGGCAGACACAATCAGTTCATGTCGACTGTCTAACACGCGGCAGGGGCAGGGAAAGGGGGCAGGAGGGGAGAGGGAAGGGAGATTTGTGAAGAGGTGTGGGAGGCAGGTGAGGTCACTTCACCCGAGGCCAGGCTCGCAGGCTGGTGGCTGCATGAAGGCAGACCAGCCGCCCCTTCCTGGCCCAGAGGATGGTATCTGATCGCGTACTGTGAGGGGCGTGGGTCATGCCCCAACTTCTGGGGCTTCCCCCGCTGGAGTCTCCCTAGGAAAAGAGCAGAGTGAAAACCCACCTGAAGAATCCGAGGTCAAACACAATGCGAGTTTTCTTAGGTCTCATTTTTTTGTTTTATTCAGGAGTTTGCATCTTACCCCACGACATTTCCCTTTTTGTCTTACTATAGAGTAGTTTTCCATAGAAAGATCTTCAGATACAATGGATCATTCAGAGCCCCCACGGGTCGCGTGGCCTCGATACCTCCTGGGACACCTCCGGGTACCGGCGGAGGTCTGGTGACATGACTCGAGGCACCTGAGTGGCTCCGTCGGCTAAGCTTCTGACTCTTCATTCTGTCTCAGCTCTTGATCTCAGAGTTCATGAGTTCGAGCCCCATGTCGGACTCTGCGCTGCCGGTGTGGAGCCTGCTTGGGATTCTTTCTCTCTGTCTCTCCCCCACTCACACACTCTCTCTCTCTCTCAAAAAAAAAAAAAAGAAACCTGGGGACATGGGTCAACAAGAGGTGGATCCCAATGTCTTGGGAGGGCGACGAAGGAGAGAAGAATGGGGTTGGCCCGGGGGGCCTCCTGGGACCCATGTTTTGCTTAAAGTTGGTAGAACATTAGAGCTCGGCATCTCCCTTTGTCTCCATCATCCCTCTACCTCTCCTCCCCTCTTACGCTTGAACCTGAGCTGGGGGATGCACCTTTGGGCTGGGGGTTCTCTTGGCGCTGGGTGCAACCCAGGGCCGCGGATCAGTGAGCACTTGGCAATGATTCACGGACCGCCTGGCTGCTTTGCACTGCTGTGATACCCTTAGGCTTTGCCTCACTTCCTTTCAGATCGTTAGGGAAATCTTTTGCAAATATCTTATAAAATAAGAATTATTAAGTCATCTAATTAGAACTATAATTTTATAAAAACATTTTAATAATGATAAAATACGACCAGTGTAAACACAATTAATTATAAAGCAGAATCATCGCATTTTCGTACATGCGGTGCCAAAGCAAGCACTGAAGTGTAGTCATTATAAAAGACGGTAAGAGTGGGGTGCCTGGGTGGCTCAGTCGGTTAAGCATCCAACTTCAGCTCAGGTCATGATCTCACGGTCTGTGAGTTCGAGCCCCGCGTCGGGCTCTGTGCTCACGGCTCAGAGCCTGGAGCCTGCTTTGGATTCTGTGTCTCCCTCTCTCTCTGCCCCTCCCCTGCTCACGTTCTGTCTCTCTGTCTCTCAAAAATAAATAAATGGTAAAAAATTAAAAAAAAAAAAAAGACAGTAAGAGCTACCCTTGGTTCAGGTCTGCCGTGTGACAGGGACTTGTCCTCATGCAAAGTCAGCAAGAGAAAATGGTTTGAAGGCAAGAGTCATTCCGTCTGTAGTTGTCCTGTGTCCTCTCCCTGCCATACCTGAGCGCCCTAAATATACACCAGCCCCTCCCGAGCACCCAAAGATTAAGGTGCAGTCAGGACTGTTTGTGAGGTCAGACAAGGCCGGGGAACCCCGTCCCATGCTTTCGCTGATTTTCCTAAGATGCTCCTTTATTGTCCATATAAGAGTCAGGCCAGGAGGTCTCCACCCCAGGGTCTGTCCTCCCGGCAAGGCTCCTGACCTTTCGTGTCTTGGAACACAGCAGAAGAACAAGATGGCACGGCCCGGCTGGAAATAGTACTTGGGAAAAGGCCACAGGCTCGACCGCTTGCTCCCCAGCACGCGGAAGGGCCCTTGCCAAAAAATATAATTATCCAGGAATGTGGGACAAAGACACCGCAGGAGAGAGGGGCTGAGCAGAAGGGCGGTGGAAGGTGGGCAGAGACGGATCCCGTCTGATGGGTGGGCAGTGTCCCTCTCCGTCAGCGGCAAGCTGTGACAGGGAAGCAGGGGACACCACAGCTAGGGTGGACAGATCTGTCAACTAGGAGCTTCTAAGGAAGCTATCTTGACTATTCAACCCGTCCAACAAAGAGGACCCTTCCATCCTGCAAAGCTCACTCCGCCAAGGGAGAACCAGGGTGTCCCTCTTAGAGGAACCCACCCGGATAATCTCCCCGACCCTCAGGTAGGACATTTGTGATGGGAGCAAAAGATGGGCTACATTTTGCCTGTAGAAACCACAGTGGAATGTTCTTACCTTGCTGCCTCTGAGATCTTTCTTTGGCCCGCAGGCTTTCAAGCAACTGCTAAGCTTATTCGGAGGCAGGATCTGCTCTCGTTCCGGGCCTCCCTGGCGGGATCGTTACTGAACCCTGGCCTTTCTCTTTGCTCCAGCGACGCTCCCTGGAACGACACTGCGGAATTGTTAATTGCAGGTTATAGGACTGCTCTGTGTCGATATTAGTATCTCCAACCCCGAGAACGTGTCAGAACACCAGCACGCAGGTGCGACATTCAAACTATTTAACATCTGGGGCCTCGCTGGCATCAGAACTGGCAGGGTCCTGAGGCCTCCTGCTGGGCCAGGCATTGACAGGTTAGTTTGTGAGTCATGGGACTGTCCGGGAGGCCCCAGGGAGGAGCCAGAGCCAAAGAGAGGGTCCTTGGGGGACCTCAGGGCAGCACTGTTTACCACCCGGCATGGAACTATTTCTGTATTTTCAAGACACAAACCACTGGATATCCAGCTACCAAAGAAAAAAGTTCTTTCTTATGCCATCCACAAAAATTAAGTCAAAATATATCGTAGGGGGTGCCCAGCTAGCTCGGTCAGTGCAGCACGCAACTCTTGATCTTGGGGTTGTAGGTTTGACCCCCATGTTGGGTGTAGAGATGGCTTAAAAATGAAAAAGTCTTTAGAAAATGTATCCTAGACTTAACTGTAAGAACTAAAACTATAAAATTCTTAGAAGAAAATACAGACATAAATCTTCATGACTTGGGTATGGTAAAGCCTTCTTAGACATGACTCCAAAACCCAAGTAAGGAAAGAAAAAAATAGATAAATTTGACTCCATCAAAAGGTAACACTGTGCTATAAAAGACACCATCAAGAAAGTAAATAGAGAACCAATCGAATGGAGGGGATTTAATATTTGCAAATTATATATCTGATAAGGGAATTGTAGCTAGAAAATATTTTAAAAACCTATCACAACTCAATAATAAAAAGAAAGATAACCCAACCTAAAAATGGGCAAAGTCTCTGAATAGACATTTTGCCAAGAATGATATATAAATGGCCAATAAGCACATGAAAAGATGTTCAACATGATTGATAATCAGAGAAATGCACATCAAATTCACAATGAGATGCCACTTCATGCCCACGAAGACAGCTGTGATCAAAGTCGAAGAATGACAAGGGTTGGTGAGGACGCAGAGAAACTGTAACCTTCATACACTTGTTGGCCGGAAAGGAACAACGTGCAACCCCTTTGAAAAGCAGACTGACAGTTATTCAAAAAGTTAAACACAGTCTTCATAGGGCCCAAAATTCCACTCCCAGATATAGACGCAAGGGAAAT
The DNA here is from genome assembly GCA_030068075.1 of Paguma larvata. Taxonomy (NCBI): domain Eukaryota; kingdom Metazoa; phylum Chordata; class Mammalia; order Carnivora; family Viverridae; genus Paguma; species Paguma larvata. The sequence continues at coordinate 31,764,428 of CM057841.1, read as the reverse complement.
GAAAACACACATCCACACCAAAACTCATACACGAATCTCCACAAGCAGCATAATTTACAACAGCCAAGAAGTGGGAACAACCCAAAAGTCCATCGCCTGAGGAGTGGATAAACAACATGAGGTCTAGCCTTACAATGGACTCATATGTAGCCATTAATAAGAACGAAGTACTTAGATGTGCTGCAGTTTGGATGAACCTGGAAAATCGTGCTCAGCGATAAAAGGCAATCATAAAAGATTACATACGGCAGCATCCCATTTTTGTAAAATATTCAGAACGGGCAAATCTATAGAAACAGAAACGGATTTTGTAGGATTGTTTCAGCTGGAAAGAAATGCAGAGGGACTGCTAATGGGACAAGGTTTCTGTTTGAAGTGATGGACGTGTTTTGAAGTCGATGGTAGCGATAAGTGGCCACCGTGAGTACAACTGAACAGTGTTGAGTTTAAATAGGTGAATTACAATTCATGTGAGCTATACCTCCGGAAAGTCATTGGATACGTCCCACTGGCCAACACATAAACATCCTACTTGCAGACACTCCCGAAAATGTTCAGACGTGCGTGTGCACGTGTGCGTGCACGCACGCACACACACAAACACACACACATAACCAAATACAATAAGAAGGAGGACATCAATGTGACGTAAAGATCTGTGAATATTTTCCTCTAAGGCTGGTGATGGAGAGTGAATTTTTGTTCAGAGTTTTGGCATAAGAAGTCCTGCTGAAAATACATATAATCTTACCTCCCCCAAAGGAGGATAAAAAGAATAAAAAGCTTTTTTAACTCCAAATAATTATGTTCAGGAACTTTCTTATATGGCAAGCTGCCTGAGTTGTCCTCAGGTCCTTAGCACAGGAACAGGATTCCATGGGACGGGATTTGAAGGGAGATTTGCCTGGGGCTTAGAAAAGTCTGGTGCTGTTTCCCCCTCAAAAAGCTGACAACTTTTTCCCCCACACCGGCAACTTGCTACTGCCTAACGCCACTGAAGACAGGTGATGGGAGAAGATGATTTCCAGAAATTACAGTGCAGCAATGCGGTTCTGTGCACAGGGAAGGTGGAGGTTTCCATGACACACACCAGGACCGGGGCAGGGAGCCCCGGCTCGGACACTGTGGGAAAGTTGGGAGAAGCTGGTTGCCAAGTGGATGAAACCTGTGTCTCTATCAGGAGGGCCCCCCAAGCTATCAAATACACTCATGGATTAAATGCAATTCTGGGCAAGATGGGTCCCGGTTGGGGAAAGCAATGTGGCCTTCTCGGTGGCTCGTCCTTTGTACTGCTGCACGAAATCACGACCACGCACTCTGCTATGGAGACAAGTACTACCGAACGTTTGTTGAGCGCTCCGATAAGCATCTACATGCTTATCTCGTCTGATCCTCAAAGCCACTCACTCAGGTCAAAGCTATCATCATGCCCTCTCTGCAGGCAGAGCGCTGAGGTCTAAGGGGCAGAGTGAAGTTCCGAACCCAGTTCTCTGCTTAACACCCTTGCCAGACTGCTCATCGGTTATGCGTCAAGGGCAGGCACTCTGACACAGACTTACAAACTAATAATTAGGGGAAGGATGGCAGACGAGGGAAGAAGTTTATTCTTGTCTTTCCCTGGCCATTGTGAATTACTGTCGACTTCAGAATCCATTGTTAATTACTGCGGAAACTCTTGAGAAGCAACATTTTGGCGTGCAAGAAGGGTACAAGAGAACTGGCCCAAACCAAGATACAAGGAGAGGATAAATGGGGGGGGGGTGTTGTATTACACTGAAAAAGTCTTCCTGCACGTGTACAGGGAACACAAGAGGAGCAATGGGTAAGTGAGGAAGACAGCAGAACGGAGGTGCCCTCCAAGGCTGGGCTAGCCCCTTGCCCTTGACCCAGGGCCCAGAGTGATGCCTCCTATCTACTGCTCCAGCGGTCTTTCTCTCACAGAGGGCACCTCCTCCTTCTCTTTTCCTTCCCCCTGTCCCCATGTCAGAGACCTGTCCCATCCCTGAATGAAAAGGGGTTTAGGAAACCCATTTGCCCAGCGTTGACCTGAACCACACTAAGAGGAAAGAAGGCTTCGGGGCAAGAGAGAGCACCCACCGGGGCCAGACACACTGGCTTCCGGCCTCCCAATCAGCTCTAACAAGCCGTCCACTTTGGTTTCTTTCATTCAATGGTTTTATTTTGACATACTTCTAAATTTACAGAAAAACTGCAGGATTTATATAATGGATTCCCATAAGCCCTTCACCCAGATGCCCCAAATGTAAACGTTTTACCATATTTCTCTCTCTTTCTCATCTCAATATAGACGTGCGAGTGTAAGATAAATACTCGTAGGGATATATGAGTGTATCTATATTTATACATGTATCTATATTTACAGTATATATTTATAACTATATAGATACATATCTGTATTTATGCAAGTAACAGCTATGCAAATATAAATATCTACATGTAAAAATATTTATGTATTCTACAGTACATATTTACAAGCATATATATACCGTATATGTGTACTTCTTCAAGTACATATGTAACTTACACTATATATATATATATATATTGGTATCTCCAATTCCAATCCAGCACTGAAGAGTTCATTATCCTTCTGTGCTCCATACACGTAACCCTCTTCTCTGTTAGCAAGAAACCTGGCACCCACCATGGGCAACGTCCTTCCTTATTTGCTCAATCCCAGAATCCCCAGTAAGCACTTTCAGAATGGCTAACACACCAGTACAAAAGAGGAGCCAACTCTCAAGAGCCAAAGACTCACGTTGGACCCTCTTGTCTTTCCCCCAAATCCCAGGGGTCTGCTCTCCCGGCCCCTTTCTCTCAGTTGCAGTCGCCTGTTTCATTCGAAATCGAATTCGGTTCATTTGTTTTCACTCGTATCTCATTTTAAGATGTTCCCCCAACCTTGATGATTCTATTCCTCTTTTTTTTTTTTTTTTTTTGAGTGCATGAGATACTATCATGGTTCCTCAAGTCACCGCGATACCAAGAAATATATTAGGGAGGCTTTGCTTCCTCCCATTCTTTCTTTTTTCAACCCCGTTCCCATGCACTTCCTTCTAGCCAATCTCATTTTCTGCTTTATCCTTCTAGCAGTTGGTTTTTCCTGTGCACAAATATTTTCTTTGCCCCCCTCCCTCCCTACCTGAAAGGTAGCCTCCCGCTTGAGCCAAAGGTCCTGGAAACACCACCATACGGGACTCCAGTGGGCGGACAGCCCCACAATTATTCAACCGATCTCCTGTATGTGTATATTTAGATTGTTTCCCAAAATTTTTATTTATTTATTTTTATTTTTTGGAGACAGAGAGAGAGAAAGAGAGCATGAATGGGGGAGGGGGAGAAAAAGGGAGAGAGAGAAGCCCAAGCAGGCTCCACGCTCGGTGTGGATGGAGCCAGACGTGGGGCTCGACCTCAGGAACTGTGAGATCAGGACCTGAGTTGAAATCGAGAGTCCGGGCACTCAACCGACTGAGCCGCCCGGACGCCCCTAGATTGTTTCCGATATTTTGCATTACAAACAATGCAGCAACGAATAACTTTGCGAAAATACCTGTTTTATTATTAGAAAGCCATCCACTTTTAAGTGTTATGTATCAGTAAGGATTAGATTCAGCTGCATATACCAGAAAACCCAAAATAACAGAAATATGTAATGGGCTATTCCTATAGACACGCGAGAAATCCAGAGGGAAACAGCCCAGGGTGGGTACAGCGGCTCCGCGGTCAATGGGGACCCAAGCTCCTTCTGCCACTGTTTTCATCCATTCCTCGCAAGCTGTTTCCATCCCCACAGTCGCCTCATGACCTAAAGTGGATCTCAGGCTCCTGCCATCACATCTTTGCCCCAGGAAGAAGGAAGGAAAGGAAACATAAGCATGTTCCCCAGGGATCATTCTTTTATGAAGACATTCCGGAAGAATCTTTCAACGACTTCTATCTGCATCTCACTGGCCAGCGTTGAGTCACATACCTACACGGGACGTCGAGGAAAATAGCTTTATAGCTGGTCACACGACTGTCCTCAGTGATGAGGGTTCTTTGGCTGAGGAAGCAGGGGAGAATGGGTGTCGGCTGGGCGACTAGCCGTCTCTCCCCTCTGTTACCACAATGAACTTTCCAGCCTTCCATTCTACTATACAACCTGTCAACCTTTTGTTAACAAGAGTGCACACAGAAAGTCACCTCTGCCCTAGAGTACGTTGGGACCATTTCAGGAGCATTTTCAGAGCACTGAGCCAGTGCAAGGCCCTCCCCTCTTGGGGACCAGAAGTACCCTAGAGAAAGCAGCCACTGGGGACCACCTGTTATCTGAGCCACTAGGAGGGTCAGACGTTTTCACGGGAAGAGGAAACACAGCGATCCCTCAGCCAGCATAGGAGATAAGCCCAGAACCCAGATGCCGCTGTCTTCCACCCCAGGGGAGAGGAACAATGTACACAATGTTACCCAGAGAACCAAACGCATCAGGAGACATTTAAAAAGCTGCCCCGGTTTATCCCAGGGGGACGGGGACGCTCACAGGAAGCCGCCCTCAGTGCAAACGGAATAATACCACAGGTGCCAGAAGAGGCAGCGTTTCTGCGTGCGTCTGGGAGCAGAGGCGAGGAGGGAGGAGCTTGGCCTGGGAGGAGCGCGGAGCTCGCAAGGGAGAGGGGACTCCCTGAGCCGCACGGTGAAAAGTGCGGGGGTTCGGGCACCCAGTGGAGCTGAGTTCGTACCTCACCTTGACGTGCGACAACCATCAAGTCACTTCCCCGCTCTGGGACCTCACGCTCTCTAGCTTGGAGCCTGTGGGAGGAACTAGGTGATAGATTAAAGACCCAGCAAGGAGTTTGTTATCAATTCCTTCTATCTTCTCGTGTAGTGGGTGGGCTCTCAGTCAGTCCCCCCGCCAGGTATCCACGTGGTCGCCCAGACCCTCCTCCCCTGGGATGGACCATTAGAGAGAGCAGCAGAAGGGACCTCCCTGAGGGAGGCCAGAGACCCTTGTCTCCCTGGGACATGCGTCAAGGACTCTCCACCTTCCTCGCGGTCGAGCCTCCTTACCGCCTGCGAGGTAAGGCCCGAGCGAGATGCCCAGGGGCCAACAGAGACCAATCCGCCTCAAGCCGTGGGACATACTTAGGCCTCCCGTTTCCCACTTGGACACGCTGGTTCTGAAGGAATTTCATCCCTAAGGCGCTGTTCATTAAGAAATCGCTTTGCTCACGCTCAGGACTCCAGGGATGTCAACCTGGAATTTAGCACCGTCCCAGTGTCCCCCCGGACACGCGGCCCTGGACACGTCTCAGCCTCTGGAAACATCCCTCCCTCCCCCCTCAGGGGGTTTTGAGAAAGCCAACCGGAGCTCTGCTCTCCAGGGTTAAGGAAGTATCCAACAGCGTTCATGCCCATACAACAAACACGCTTTTGGGGGGGAAAAGCACATATATTCTTACTCGTTAGACTCTTGGATAAGCCAAAAAAAAAAAAAAAAAAGCGACCGTGCGCCTATACTTTTTCCGCTTGACCTCACCTCCGCCTTACGACCCCCCCACGGGTGTGGGAAGCCGCTGAGGGGACCTTCGTTTTACCGAAGACCCAGCAGGCTCAGAGAGGTCACGATGGTTTGTCCGAGGCCACAGACCTGGTCAATGGCAGAGCTAGGACCCAAACCCCAGTGCTCCCTCACTCCAAACCTAGGCTCTTAAAAAAGTCAGGTCTGTCGGCCAAGGGCCTTTCAAAGGCTCAGAAGGGAGGCTTGGAAGGGAGGGGGTGGGGCAGGCACCCTCCGGTGCGGGTGTCCCCAGGAGCCGTCATGTCATTCTCCCCCAGGGTGACAGCCGCAGCAGCCTGAGACCGGGACTCCTCCCTTCGCTCCTCGGCCACAGTCACACCAAAGTTTATTTTCGCTCCCTCCGTGCCCACGCGTTGGGCCCCGCGTTCCATTCTAAATAAGGGCTTGGAGGACTGTTGCAGTGAATTAGGATGATTTGGCAGTTTTGGAAGCAGTCTTTCACACACACGCGCACACACACACATACACGCGCACACGCGCACCTCCTAGGCGGACCTAGCGGAACTTCCCCAGCCACGCGCTCTGACGCCAACCTGCGGCCACAGCAGCGTCTGGGGACACGTCGCTCCTCCGCAGGCCTTGGGGACGGTCAGCACGTGTTATTTCGGGGGCTGCTCTTTCAGAGGCGGCCCCCGGGGCCCTTCTCCTTCTCCTTTCCTCTGATCGATGGCCCTTTTGGATCTCCACTGTCCCCCGGCCCTTTGCATGCTCCGACGGGAAGGCAGTTGTAACCCATGAGAAACTAGGGCGCCGGCTGTAGTGGTGGAATTAGGTGGGGGAGGGACACGGGGGGAGGGAAGACTGCTAGTAAGGGCGCCGATAAAGCCGTGATGGCCCACTCTGATCTGAATCCTCATGACATCCCCTTGGGGACTGGCCATCTGAGGAAGGTGGTCCTCTAAGACCTTCCCTCCCAACGTGTGGTCTTGGACCGCCATTGTCGGCATCACCTGGGAGGTTGTTAGACACGCACACTCGGCATTAACACACGCACAGTGAGCTTTGTGAAACTCTGCTCTCAGATACTGAGACCCTGGAGGCCTCCGGCACCACCCCCCCCCCTCCAGGCCCAGGCACCTCAGCTTTCAGGGCTGAGTACCTGGCCAAATAAATAAGTAATCTCTGCAGGAAGATGAGCTTGAGAAATATTGCTTTCTCAGTTCCTCACAAGCCTACCACAAACATAGCAGCACGTTAGAGGCACTGATAAGTCCTGCAGAAAGAAACATTTACTTTTCTTGTTTAACTGAATGCCTCCTCAATTTCTTTGACTACAAATTTTTTTTTTCATAGAACGCCCAATGGCGAAATGTATTTTGGGAACTCCTACCCTTACTTCTCAGAGTCAAGCACCATCCTTAGGAAAAAGCAGCTGTGGGGTCCTCGTGACATTACATCTTAACAACCAGTTCTAAGGCCTCGGGACGTCCAAATCAGGAACAAGGGTGACGGGAAAGCTTACATCAATTGCCTTTAACGAGGGCCACACCCAGAGCTCTTCGGGATTCCAACCTGGATTCCCGTGGGCCCTCAAACCAACATGCCCAACCCAACTGCATTCCAGAACACTTATCTGTAACAACAGCCATCTCCTTCCGGGCTCCAGAACTGTGTCTTCACTCCCCCGACTCCTTAGTGCCCCTCACTTCTCCCCCGCTCTCCCCCCCCACCCCGCCTCGGCCCCTCCATCTCATCAATGGCCAAGTTCACTACATTTCATCTCAGTTATGTCTTTCATCTCTTCACACCCTGCTCCTTCCCAGCTCCTGGGGGCTGGGGGACATTCACGAAGCGCTTGCTGGGTTCTGATTCTGGTCTCATTTCGAAGATCGGGGAAACGGAAGCACAGAGAGGGTCAGGAAGTTGCCTAAAGCCTCGCGTGGGGTAAATGGTGGCAAGAGGATTTGAGGTTTGGACACTATGGCGCCCGAAGCTTAGCGCCTCCCCCGTGCACAGCGCCGCCTCCCTTGCCCACTGCCCAGTGGGCTCCCCTGGCCTTCCACTAGCCCCGTTCCTACCTCCTGGCCCTCCGGGCCGAGCCGGCCACTGTGGTGGAGTGTGGGGACCTTGCTCATCCCCACTCATCAGTGTCATCGTGAAGTCTGGGCTCAAATGTATTCCTTTCCCCCCCAGCCCCACCCCCCGTCTGCCTTTATTAGTAGAGTCCTCCCTCACCCCTAAGAGAGGCTCAACTTGTCGAGGCTGAGGGTCAGGCCTAGCACACCTGTGTCTACCTTCCCTGGGCCTCGCAGGGGATTGGCGCTCCTCTGTTCCCTATAATCCATGCTCCACCCCACTCTGGAAGGTCTGGAGAGAGGGGCGCCCGGGGGGCGGGGGGCTCAGTCGGTTAGGCATCTGACCTCAGCTCACGTCATGATCTCCCGGTTCGTGGGTTCCCGCCGCTTGTCGAGGTCTCTGCTGTCAGCGTGGAGCCCACTCCGGATCCTCTGTCTGCCCCTCTGTCTGCCCCTCCCTTGCTCGCTCTCCCTCAAAAATAAATACATAGTTTTAGGGGCACCTGGACAGCTCAGTCAGGTAAGCGGCCGACTTCGGCTCAGGTCATGATCTCATGGTCTGTGAGTTCGAGCCCCGCGTCAGGCTCTGTGCTGGTGGCTCAGAGCCTGGAGCCTGCTTCAGATTCTTTCTCTCTCTCTCTCTTCTCTCTGCTCTTCCCCTGCTCATACTCTGTCTCTATGTCTCTCAAAAATAAATAAACGTTAAAAAAAATTTTTTTAAATAAATACATAGTTTTAAAAAAGTACGTAAATAAAAGATCTGGAGAGGGCTGTAAAACTTTTCATTATGGAAATTTTCTCACACACACGGAAAGGAAAATAAGATTTCAATCTGGCAAGTATTTACTGAGCACCCGCAAGATCCGGGCCCCGAAGAGAAAAGCTTACAGAGTAGAAAGACAGGGTGTTCTGGTATTTAACTCTCATAATACCTGGCGAGGTAACGACGACGATCATTCCCTTTTTACGGTGAGGGAGACTCAGAGAGGCAGAGACACTTTGTCAAGGTCACACAGCAAGTAAATGATACAGTAAACATTCTATCGGGAGTCCGTTGCTCACTGGATTTTTTTTAATGACAAGAGTCATATAAATGTGCTTTAAAAAAATCCAAAAAAGAATGTAAGGGCAAAATGCCTCCAATTCAATTCTGCAGTCACTGACGGCGCTGCTGGAAAGCGGAGTTGACCCTTGAACAACGCCAGGGTTACGGGGCCAACACCCCGCCACCCCCGCACAGTCCATAATTCAAGTATGACTCTGACTCCCCCAACACTTAGCTCCTAGCAGCCTACTGGGGACCGAAGCCTCGCCAATAACCGGCCGCCACCCATACTCCACACATCATAGGTATTCTACACTGTGTTCTCGCAATAAAGGAAGCTAGAGAAAAGGAAATGTTCTTAAGAAAAATCGTAAGGATGAGAAAGCACACGCACGGCCCTCTCCTGTAGGCATCCGAAGAAATCCGCGCGTAAGTGCACCCCTGCAGCGCGGCCCCATGTCGTTGCAGCGTCAAGGGCGTCACCACGCTGGTGATTATCATCTCCTTTCGCAAACGGGAAAACGGAGGTGCAGAGGGGTAAAGCGACTTGCCGAGGGGAGTCGAGAGGGACCCCCAGGCTGTGAGCGCAGCTCCCAAGCCACGGGGCTCTGGTGGCTTCCGCGACGGCCGGACGGTCCCCCGAATGACGCCCGCCCTTGGCGGCCGGCTCTGCCTCGGGGCTCTGAGAAAAGCACTCTGGGGGGAAGAGCTCACGGAGGAGGTGGCAGTTGTGGTGAGACCTGAAGGACGGCGGCCGGGATTGCGGCAGGTGGCGTCTGGGGGGAGGGGGGCGGTAGTGCCCAGGGGAGGGAACAGGAAGTACAAGGGTCTGGAGGCAAGAGGGTCCTGTTTGGCTTGACGGGGTCAAGTGCCTAGAAGGGAACCGGGGGTGGGGGGGGGGGAGGCACCAGCTGAAAAGCAGGCCCACCCAGGGTCCCCCGGGAGCGGGGCGTGGTGTGTGGGGGCAGGGTGACTTCCGGCTGTGCGGGCAGCCGCCCACACCTGTGGGCCTTGAACCCAAGCAGGCCCTGTGGGCCTCTTCTCCCTGGAGAAGCAGCGAGAGAAGCAGCCGAGGCCCCTCAGGCTGCCCGCACCCTCCTCCGCTTTCTTCCGGAACAAAAGCACGCGGCTCCACAGCGTGACCCGGAAAGTTCTAGCGAGTCCTGAGTCCCAGGGGCGCACGCGGGAGGCGGACCACAGGGGCTGGCTTCCGGGTGCTGAGGGAGGTCGAGGCCAGGAGGCCGGCGGGAAGACAGGGCGCGCCCCCTGCCCCCGCTGCCGGAAGCTGGTCCCTCACCTCCCCGACCCTGCACCTCAGAGCACCTTCATCTCCGCCGTCCTAGAAGCCTGGGAACTTGAGGCCCGAATGCCCAGGTTTTGGGAAAACAGGCTCTTCCTTAATTATTTGTGTCCAGGCGGCCCTCTCTGTGGATCGTCTGTGGAAAATTGTTAATCCTTTCATGGGCTCCGGGGCCACCCGGCTTGTTCCCAAGCTGCTCCCATAATGCCCTTGGCGTGGCCTCTCCTCGGAGATGTGTCTCCTCCACCCAGAGAAGCGTGTCAGGGCCGGAGAAGAAGCAGCCGGATCCACGGCTGGGCCCCGCACGAACAGCCTGCCCTCCCACCCTCACCTCTGCCCACTTGAGGAGGTGCTCGGTAAGTTACTAGAAGAAACGACTTCCCCAGATGGGGCCTCTGCTGAGTCTCCCGACACCTGACCCCTCTCTCTCTCAGTCGGTCTCGGGTCAGGCCTCTCACGGGCACACACAGCCACTGAGTTTTTCCAGGAACTCCCCCAACGACTGCTTCGTCCTTATTATAGAAAAATACGTCAGGCATAACATTCACCATTTCAGCCAGTTTAAAGCGCACACTTCAGTGCCTCTAGAATATTCACGGTGTTACGCAGTCATCATCACGACCTAGGTTCCGGAATATTTTGGTCACCGGCTCCTCGCTCGAAAAAACCACCCTATCGCCACTGAGCCCTCTTCCTACACCCCAGCCCCAGGCCGCCACGAATCCCCTTTCTGCCTGTACGGATTTGCCTCATCTGGACATTTTATATAAACAGAATCCAACAATTGACGGCTTTTTCGCATCTATGCTTCTTAACAGCGTACTGCTTTGAAGGTTCCTCTTTGTCATCACGTGTTTCAGCACCGTGTCCCTTTTTGTGGCCAAATAATATTCCACTGTGTGGATGTGTCACGCGCTGCTGCTCCGCCCATCCCTCCGGGGGGACCTTCGAGTCGTTTCTACCTCGGAGCTATTGTGGATACCGCTGCGACGGGCTTGCAGGTACACGCTGCTGTTTGAATACCTACTTCCAGTTCTTTCGGGCACACACCCAAGAGTGGAGCTGCTGGGTCCTATGGTAACTCTATGTTTAATTTATTGGGGAGCCGTCAGACTCAGTTACCGCTTTTCCCCAGAACGCCCGCGTCGTTATCATGAGACATTCAGAAAACGACCCGCACGGTCACGAAAATGTGCAAACCACCCGGGCTTCTGACGCTCAAAGATAAGCACTCTTTTCTGAACGTTTCCCGCCAGGATTCTGTAGAATGCCTCCGCAGATACGTGTCAGCACACTTTCCATCGGAAAGTTCTTGCAAAGATAGAAACGTCACTTCGTGCCACCTTCTTGGTGACGAGCCGGATTTAAAAGTGCAAGTGCAGCACGCCCTTCTCGCCTTCCTTTATTTGGCTCCCTAGCGCTGGTCAACATCGTACTTGTGTCTACTGTGTGTATCCTGAACCTTGTGAACGCTGCGGTCGCCATTTTGTTCGCCGCCCCGCACACAGTAGGGATGCAGTATTTGTCGCATAAATTCATATTGGTGAATTGATGAAAGTGTAGCAGCCGATTTTAAGACCGAAGCTGTATTTTAAATGCGTTTGCCACAGTACAGCAGAAATCAATGTGTATTATTCCCGTTAGTCATCGGCCACCCCGGAAATCTCTACAGCCGTCCCCGTCCTTATGAAAAAGCGAGGGCGTCATGCCTTAGCCCCGCCATGGAAGTTGCCCCTGGGAAGTCCGTCCGCTAGGACCAAGTCCTCGTCCACCCTCGAATGTTCTGAGTGCTCTTTTGCAAAGAGGCCTCTCTCGTTTCTATCCCCGACTTCTGGAGGGCCCTGGAAACGACGGTCCTGAAAAATCTCCCAACAGCCCGGAGCCCATTTGGTCCTAATTTCAGGAGGGGTTTCTTCCGAACTCCAACCAAAGTCAAGGGTCCCCAAGGGAGACCGTGTCTCTGCCTCCACCTTCCTGTCCAGGTCAGAGCAATTCTGCCGGCCACCTTGTCACGAGCCCGCTGCGCTGCCGATATTAGTTACAGATGATGGCAATTACAGGCCGAATCTCCCTGGCTCCTGGTAGAATATTGAGACAGGGCTACAGCTATTTTAAGATTTTAAGCAGATTTATACTTACTGCTTCAAAGAAGGCCAGCCAGCAAGGAAAATATGGTAACTGTTGCTTTAAATTATAGCTATCATTACTTCAAAAGGAGATTCAATCAGAAACCACTGAAGACTAAAACTATTTACATCTCCTGACACTTAAAAGCAAGCGAGCAGTTTTAGCCTGTCAGCCTTGGACATGTGGGCTACAAAGAGAAAGGTACCTCACTGGCCGGCGAAGGAAAACATTTTCGAGGGGAGCAGGAACTGGGAAGGGATCTCGGGGGTCCTCCGGCTTGGAGCTTGCCTCCCGTGTCCCTCCCACGGTCTAGGAGGGACCCAGGTCTGGAGCCCACGGCTCTGCCCAGGTCTGGCAGACGGCTGTCTCCAAACTCCTGGAAAGCCTGGCTCTCCCCAAGGCAGGAGGGCTGCCCTTTCCTGTCTGGCCTCTGGCCTTCGGTCCCTGCCCAGGGGAGATCCTGTCTCATCCCATTAATACAAGTCCCGGGACAGGACCGTCCCCTGCTTCTCCTGGGCTAAGCTGCCTGCACTGGACAGGGGGGCTGCCTTGTGTATCAATCAGAATCAGAGCCATGGACATGCTCAGAAGCATGGGCATTGGAGACAGACTTCTCGGGGGTAGACTTCGGGCTGTGTAATTTACTAGCTGTGTGACCTTGGACAAGCTACTTAACCTCTCTGAGACTCGGCCTCCTCGCCTGCAAAACTGGGGTGTTTCATAGGATTACTGAAACGCTTAAGGGAGATGGTAGGCATAAGGCATTTATTCGGATAGCGCTACATAGAGCAATCAACACCGCCTACAATGTCAGCATTGGACACAGTAATGTTTCTTTCTCACTCACATGACAATCCAAAGAGGGTGTTTCTAGTCTGTAGATGGTTTCTTCTCCCCGTGAGGCTCTGGGGGCTCCGGATCCCTCCATCCCAAGGCTCTCCCATCTCCGAGGGGTTCAGAGTCCCCTGCCTCCAGTCTCAGGAAGGGAAAGAGCCGCCACGCCAGGCGCTGAGGACGCATCTTGGAAGATCAGTGAAGGTAGCAGTCGCCTGGCTCTGCGGCAGTGTCACCCCCTCCGAGAAGCCCTCCTTTACCTCCTAGTCCGAATCAAAGGTCCTCCCACGTGCTTCCCCAGTTCTTGGGCTCATCTGTAGGAGTCACCTCCGCCAGAATGGAACTTTGTAGGGCGAGCGGGAGCCTCTTGTTCACAGCCAAATGCCAGAGGACCTCAGCACCTGGCACCCAAGAGCGGGTCAAAAGACGTTGGCTGGAAGAATTTAAGAGGAAAATCCAGAACCTGCACGTCGCGGGTGCAGATTAGTGAGTGGTACCTAACGGGCCATTGGTAAATGTCGCTAGCTGGTAAATTTCGGCCACACAGCCTCCACTCGCTATCCGAGAGGCTAACTGTGGCCCACGGGCCAAATGCCCACCCCCTGACTTTGCAAATAAAGTTTTATCGGAACACGGCCCGCCACCCCCTACACGGGAGTTGCTGCCGCCCAGGGGGAGCCGCACACAGGAAGAGCTCAAATGTTGGGGCAGACGAGTGGCCGTCACCCGCCGCTAGCACTTAGCCTACTGGAGCTCCTCAGTATCAATGTCGCTTTACCCGCTAGCGTTCTAATGCGACCCTCCAGTTGCACAAATGAGATCCAGGGAGGTCTGTGACTCACCCAAGGGTAAAGCCGCTAAGAGGCAGAACGAAAATTGGAACAGAACGCTCTTGGCCTCTGACCCATGCTGGGAACTAGGAGAAAGAAGAAGACGTTTCGACCGTGGGGTGGTTTTTTTTTTTTTTTTACTGCTTTAAACAGGCAGGGCTCTTGGAAGCTTCCCTCCCTAGGTTTCAGGAAGCCAATGTTTCAGGGCTGCTGGCCGGTTTGCGGGATGGAAGAAAGTCAGATTTACTCCCCACCCCCCACCCCCACCCCCCCGGATTCCGGAACCAGACCTTCCGAAACTGCACGGCTCATCTGAACCCCCTGGCCCACCATTGCCTCCTCACCGCACAGCCCCCGCCCCCACGTGCTCTAGACTCCTTCCAGCAAGAAAGAGTCACAGCAGGTACTGTGGCTGGTCGGGGGCCCACGTTATTCAGCCGAGGGTTGGCACCTGCCCTTCCCCGGTGAGAAGCTGTTAGAAAAAGGCATCTGTTCCCTGCCCCGGCCCCATCCTCCCCTCTGCCGCCATCCTGGCCTGGCCTCAAGCCAGCCGCTCCGGGCAGGCCCTGGTGGGCCCAGCAGGCGTGTACAGGCTGCATGGCCTGAAGGACAGCAAGGTGGGGCCGGTGGTAGCACGAGCGTGAGTGAGATGCTCTATTACCTGGGCAAATCACTGCCCTCTCCGTGCTTCGTCCACCACTGAGACCGTGTCACCTGTTCTATTCACTTTGCGCGTGGGGCCTAGACGCTGGTGAGGGGGGACATCTAGAAACATCGCAGCGTCTTGCATCGTGGATATTTGTTGATGTTTCAACCTCCCGTCATAAATCCCACCTTAGCTTGCTAACACAACTTGTTTCCCTTCCTGTGCTTTGCTTCTTCCTCACCGTGCATAGTACTGGTGGGACCGTCTACAGCGAGGCCCCGCCCTCCCCTGCCCCGGGCTTGTGCCTACGACCCCAGGGCACCCAATCAGAATCTTCCCTGGGATCTTGAATTTTGACTGGCATCACAGAAGATGGGAGGAAAAAGGGGGACAGCTTGAGCAGCCTCACCCCTCTGCATGCACGAATGCATGCACATGCATGCACATACGCACACGTGTGCACGCATGAGCGGGTGCGGCTTGGTTCTCGAGAGCAAAACTGATAATCTTAGAATTCTTCTGGACTTTTCTTTCCCCCAGGAGGACCTGCAAGGCAGAGGAGAAGGAGCCCCAGCCGCAGGGTCAGATAGAGCCGGCTTGCACTGTGCACTCCAGCAACACTGAGATGCTGCTGGCTTGGGCCGAGTGCCTTAAGCTCTCAGAGACTTTTCTTCATCGCTAACTGGTCCATGGGCTGTTCTGAGGATCAGATGGGAAAACACCAGTAAGTTATAATAATGCAATCAAAAGGGCTATTGCTATTATCAGAATTATTATTGACACTCGGGCCTGAAGGCAAATAAATGGCTTAAAAATTTTTTTTAATGTTTATTTAGTTTTGAGAGAGAGAGAGAGATCGAGCGTGATGGGAGAGGCGGAGAGAGAGGGAAACACAGACTCCGAAGCAACCTGGAGGCTCTGAGCTGTCAGCACAGAGCCTGACGCGGGGCTCGAACTCACAAACCGTGAGATCATGACCTGAGCCAGAGTCGGTCGCTTAACCTACTGAACGACCCAGGCGCCCCCCACCAAAATGGCTTTTAGTTGCAGAATGGATTCCGTTCTTTTCCAAGGGATGGTTGTATCAAGGAAGGTTTTAAGAGGAACTCAAAGCTCAGAGAACTACCTGTTAGGCGTTGCCATGCCACTCAGATTCCCCTGAAACCTGTTCAGCACCTACTACGTGCCAGGCACCTCCCGGGGACTTCTCCATAAGCTTTCTGAACGCCAAAAGATTCTGGCAACAAGTAAGTCCTTTTCGGTTCCAGATCGTTTTCAAGAATGAGGAGTGTGGCAGAGAGACCGCATTTTCTACACGGGTGTGGTGGTGCACCTCTTTTCCTGACTCCTTCATTCTTGTGGGGACACGCCCTCAGACTAGAAGGTGGGCCCTCCACCTCGAGGTGGCCTCCCATTCCGGCTGTTTTCTGGCAGAGGAGCATCAGTGCAGGTGTCATTGGATGTCCCCAACAGGCAGCCATCGATCCCCAGAAGGAGCCGAGCCAACGCTGAGACCCCAGGTGGACCAGGGTGCAGTTTGCACCTGCCCGGCTCAGGGCCTTGGGGACAAAGGAGGACACGGAGCCGTGGCAGGCAGGGAAGACGGCTTCCCGAACAACAGGGCTCCAGGCAGGGCAGGACTGTGCTGGGCATCTGCGTGCCCCGTTCCCCCCAAAGCTGCTTCCCCCTCTCCTCTTCCTGCTCTGTGGCCCGGGAGGCTGATCCGAATAGTCAGGGTCAAAGAGTTTCCACGCCCTCGCTGCTAGTCTCTCCCTCTAACCCCCAGTTTCTAGTGGCATGAACCTCAATAGAGAGATGGCTATGAAAATACGCCCCACTGGGGAAGGGGAGCCTCACCCCCGCCGGATGGTCAGGAACCCCAGGTATCCAAGGAAAGCCCGTTCTGTAACTAGCTGATACCCATAGATCTTTCTAGGTAAGATTCTCTAAGTGTTTCTGCCACAGTGAGCCCTGGGGTGGGGCGGGCTCAGGAGAAGGGCTGAAGGAGACCATCCGGGCCTTACCTAATCTTCTCACTACCTCAGGAAATTCTCTCTATTTCCAAGTGATCATAAAATACCCACCTAATTTAGGAGGAAACGGTGACAAAAGACTTTGCTCCCCCATGAGCACTTTGCACGAGACCGTCCTCGTGATAAGTCGTGGAGGATTTAAAAGGTTGCTGACATTTTCCGTTATGTATCTTTTCATTAGAGGTAACTATCACTTTAAGCAAATTGTTTCAGGGCCTGGAATGTAGCAATAAGTGATCTAATTAGTGTAGGTTGTAATTTACGAAGGTTCATTATGTCACAGACATTATGACTCCTGGGTATTACTAAAGGACTCATTTGTAGCCCTCGAAATGATTTTCTCATGAACACACGTAATGTCACGCATCCAACTAGTGTGGGGCTTTAAGGTGACCTGGTGTCTTTGAGACTCAGGCTTTTTGGGGACCTGGGTTTCAAGACAGTAGCCATAAACAAGTGAACGGGCAGTTAAGGAACACCCAGTTTTGACAACAACGCCACGGGACCCTTCAACTCTGCTACCCAACGTCAAATAAATCACGTAGGACAAACGTGACATTAGACGTGAACCAAGAAGACTCCGGCATCTAAATATTTTATATCTCTTGGAGCCAGAAAGTCTGAGAAATGACTGGGTTGGAGTTTTTGTTATTTTCTTAATACTGTATTCTCTTTCTTCCCTCCCAAAAAAAAGCACACCTGTGATATCCGTATTCACAAAAATAAAACATGTGGTCAGCTGAACCACCAACTTGTAATGGTGTAACTGGGGAGGCAGAGACTGGCTGGCTGCCGTCCCCTTAAACTTCCCCCCGTTTCCTCTTGGGCACCCAGGCGGACTACATTTCCCAGCCTCCCTTGCAGTGAAAGTGGCCATGTGACTGAGTTCTGGCCAATGGGAAGTGGGCAGAGTTGATACGCGTCCCTGTCAGGCCTGGTGCATCAAACCTTCGCAGTCCGCTCCCCATTTTTCTCTTGCCTCTGCTTGCTGTCACAATGCAAATAATGGGGAAGGCGGATTCGGCAGGTGCAGGGGATGGAAAGCACCTGGACTCTGAAGGACTCGGCGGAGAGAGAGTCGCGGGTCGGGTCCTGGGTGAAACCTGCAGTGTGTGGGCCATGTATTTTACAGCGCTAGTTAGACTTGACTCATATACGTCCATGGGGTCCCCATTTAATCCACGTTCCCCAGCCCCTCCAGTCAAGATCTGGAGCAGCTCCGTCTTCTGCACTTTGTGTTATAAAGGCAATGGCATTGCCCCCCCTCCCCCGCCCCCGGCTTCGAAATCTTTTTTAAAGAGCTACAGAAACTTACCGACTTCCAAAACTTTCAACTTACAGACGTCCACAGACAGGAACGAGGCAGGGCGCGAGAGGAATACACAGTCGGACCTGCTCCCCGGGAACAAGAGTTGTTTATGCCCTGTGCCAGCGAGTTGAGCTGCTCTGCTTCTGACTGGATGGGAACCGACGGCGGGGGCCAGAGAGATGTATTGTTCTGGTGGTTTCGGGCCCCGGGTCACATGACAGGTAAAAACCAGAGGGATCCATTACACACACATCCAGACGAGAAAACTAAGGCAAAACTTCCAGGGGCTGTGCCAAGATCAAACAGCTGGGAAGGGCGGTAGAACGAACCATCCTCTCCCTTTTCTGCTTTCTCCCCGTCCCCCCTGTGGCATCACAGGACAGCGTGTCCACGGAGCAGCTGTTTTTGGCGTGATGACCCTCAAAGGGCCAGCAACTGTGGATAATTATAACCACAGAGGAACCACGCTCCCTAATGCACGGACCATAAACCCATCAGTTGTCTGGAGGCCACAGAGGGATTTATAAAAGGCCATTCATCTAATTAATAATTGGTCTGCTGCCAACTTAAGTGGTTTGGTGCTGTTAACTGTAAGTATATTTTTAATGTAAGGAACTCACTCCCATTAGCTGTCTTCTCCTTTGAAAATATGGCCAAGTGAGAGGCTGAGATTCCACAGGCTGAATCACCCGGCTTCAGCCGGCCTGCTAAGAGTTTACCTGTTCAGCCAAGTTCAGTTCCAACACCATGCTCCGAGGGACAAAACCCATCTTTCATGGAATGAACGTTGAGGGAAAGTCCCGGAAACGGCTGGCTTGTCCTTTGGCACTTTCCTTTGGTTCCAGGCCTCCCTGGGTAAACCTAGCCCGGCTCCCAGCAAGACCTTCCGCCTGCATAGGTGATTAGGCCGTTTTCCTCCTTTGCGCTTCTTAATGCAGAAGCATCTCGAACAGACCTCATTTCGGGGAGGCGTTTGTGTCTCGACGGTCCCAGAGGGAACTTGTGCCATGGCAGGAGCCGCGTCCCCACCGGGACTTGTACGGTGAAGCCCTAATTCCCCATGGGATAGTATTTGGAGAGGGGGCCAACTGGGAGGTAATTGGGTCACCGAGGATAGAGTCCTCATGCGGGGATTAGTGGCCTTGTACGAAGAGACACAGAGAAACGGAGCCGTCTTTCTCTGCTGTGCAAGAACACCTGCGAGCCAGGAATCGAATCAGCGGCACCTTGATGTTGAACTTGCCAGCCTCCGGAATTCTGAGAAGTCAGTTTCTATTGCTTCAGCCACCCGGTCCGTGGTATTCTGTCAGAGCAGCCCAAGCTGACTCAGACAGTTGGCCCGGCCTTTTCCTGTCCGCCAGTTACCCCGCGGAGTCGCCCGCCGTTCGCCATGAAACAAACCCTCCTTTCCTTAAGGAACAACGGCAGTAATTTGCTCTCGGCGATGCTTTCAAACTATCCTCGAGAATGTTCTTCTGAGCCACTTGCCAATCGAAATTCCTCCAGCCGATTGCGATTTTCACAGTACGAGTTCTTGAGATGTTTCACTGGGTCCGAAGCTTGCATCAGCTGCTCGATCGGCTCGATGTGAAACGAAAGAAAAAAAAAATTTTTTTTTTAATCCTCCTAGGACTTCTCCAGACTTTCTCTGCTTCTGCCAGCCTGTGATCTAATCCTAGAAACCTCTCCAGAACTGTTCGGGCCTCGTTCGAGTTATTTAAGGCGGGCCGGCTGCACACTTCGCAATTGGCACTCAACACCTATCAATATTCAGATGCCTCGGCCCTAGGTGCTTATATTTAAATAGCAGCTGTACTTTAAGACCTCTGGCTTGTTTAAGGCACCCTAGAAACATCTGGAAGTTTCGGGAAGGCCTCTGCACAGAGAGAATAGAGCTGGCTTGGGGAGAAGCGCCTCGAACAAATCCTCTCTCTACAATGCGAACCGGCTTTATAAAGATGTTAAGCGCATCGGACGTTCTCCCTCGCATATCCAGCTGTTTCTTCTAACTGCTTCCAGAAAACCCAGACAGAACCAGAAAGGCTTCCAAGAGGAGCAGAGCTGGGCATCACGGAGAAAACAAAAATAACGCTCTCCCCGCCGGCCCCAACCGGCGGGGGCCTCGCATCTTCTTGAGACTCTCTGCACGGTGAGCTGTCTGTCACACCTGCACAGGTGTGCTGTCAGCGGAGCGGGGGCTGGGCCTCTCCCCGCAGCCGACTCCCCCCCCCCCGCCCCTGCCCCATCCCACCCACTCCTGCTCGCTGGCAGGCAGCCCCCAGATGTAAAACAGATTACCGTTTCTGTATTTTTTTAAGAGCGAAAACAAAAACACAGGGGCCCTTCGGCATTCCCTGCCGCGAAGTCAAGCCCGTTAAAGAGAAACCGAGGGAGAACGCGGCCCGTAGAGCTGGTGCCCGACGGACGGCCCGCTTTGGACGACGACGGCTCTGCGGGGCTGGAAACATCTGGAGTGTGGAGAAGAGGCTCATCTCTCCTCGGGCTGGAAAAACACACGCAGCTAAGCAGGCTGCCAGGGAGCGAGGGGAAGGCTCTAGACTTCCCAGCTCTCCCCCCGCACCCCCGTCCCTGGCCTCTCGAGGTTAATATTCCAAAGGCGAGGACTGCAGGGGAACAGCCTGTCCTGTCATTAGCCTTCGCTTTGCGGAATAAGCCGCTCGATGCCTTTTAGGCGATTTGGAGGCCAAAGGCCGAGAGAAAGTCTGCAAACAGACGAGAGTATGGCCAAAGCAGTGATTCGGCTCACATGTGCCAGTGCATGCTGGGACAAGTGCCTCCAAGCTCGTTCTCTTCCAGGGTCCTTTCCCTAAAGTTGCCGTGGAGGCGGAACAGGGCGGCATCCCCATTTTATGGATGAGAAAACCGACATACGTGTTCAAGCGGCCACAGGGAGGACCTTCGCAAAAATCCCCTGCAGTGGGCCTGAGGTCCCGGTGATACCTCGACCCCGTCGGGCTCAAGCGAAGTCGCCCCAATTATTCTCGCCTGCCTGGTAGCTGTACGATCTGAGCTAAAGGCCGTCCCGTCACTGATTTCCGCCAGGGAGACAATCATCACACCTTCCCCGGAAGGACAGGTAGATGACATGGTTACGGAAAACTCTCAGAACAGTACCTGGCACGTGGTGAGTACTTGACGAACGTTAGCAATGACGGTGGCGACGGTTTTGACGTATATGCTCGAGTATGTTTCTAGAGAAAAACGAGGGGGACACCGGTTCATCAGAATCCCAGGTGCGAGAAGATTATAATCGGATGACACTGTGGGCTTTTCATTTCTTCCAATGTCAAATTCTTAAAGAGGTCAGGGCATGACCTTCTCGCCTCCATTTTGGTACAGGGTCCTGGCCGTGTTGGAAAGGTTGAGATGTCAGAAAACCTCGTCCGGTATCTACTCCCACTTCCGCTGGCCCTGGTGCCTCAGGCTGTTGGCACAGTTGAAGAATCTCCCCCGTCGGCAGGCAGAGGCAATACCTAACTTTCTGCCAAGGGAATAAAGGAAATCCAGAAGGCTTTGACCCACCTTTCTGTGTTCTTATCTAACCTTTTGTTGCTGCTTTGTGATCAAAAAACCATCTGGAGACCCAGTGGCAGATACTGCTGGCACTCCCAGCGGTAGGAGAAGGTATTCTCACCTTCCTGGGCACACAGCCACCCCTACTACGAGCTATGGCCATAGGACTGAGTTCTGGCAGATAGACTCTGAGCAGAGGTGAAGTGCACCGCTTCCAGACATCACAGAGCTAATCCAGATTCCTCTCTTTTCGCATGTACCAGCAGAATGGAGAGGACTCCGTGGACTACAGGAGGGCTGAGCTTCAAGATGGAAGGAACCTGGGTCCTTAGGTCAGTCCATGGAGGAAAGCTGTCCATCAGTCAAGAACATCTGTTTTGGATCATGCATAAGAAATAAACATATGTTAACCCACCGAAATTTGGAAGCGATGGTTTAAAAAGTCAGCCTGCCCCTAACTGGTGTAGCTCCCAACTGTGGCAAACTCTAAAGCAGTGACTTAGGCAAGTTCACACAGCTAATTAGGGATTCAAGCTTCAACCTCTTGTGCAAGGCTGTCACCATTAAAATCCTATTAAAAGATGCCATACATTAGTGCCTGACACATAATAGGATCTCCAAAGTTGATGATTGGATGGATGGATGGATGGATGGATGGATGGATGGATGGATGGGTAGGTGAGTGGGTGGATGGATGGGTGAGTGGATGGATGGATGGGTGGATGGATGGATGGATGGATGGATGGATGGATGGATGGACGGATGGGTGGGTGAGTGGGTGGGTGGATGGATGGGTGAGTGGATGGATGGATGGGTGGATGGGTGGATTGATGGAAGGATGGATGGATGAATGGATCGGTGGCTGGTGGGATGAGTGGGTGGATAGATGGGTGGATTGGTGGATGCATGGGTGAATGGATAAGTTGATGGATGTGTGGATGGGTAGAAGGATGGTTGGGTGGATCAATGGGGTGCTTGGTGGGTGAGTGGGTGGGTGGATGGATGGATGGATGGATGGATGGATGGGTTGGTGAATGGATGGATGGATGGGTGGGTGGATGGATGGGTGGATGTGTAAGTGGACGGATAGTGGATGGGTAGACGGATGGATGGATCAATGGGGGGCTTGGTGGATGGATGGATGGGTGGATGGGTGGATGAGTGGGTGACAGATGGGTGGATGGGTGGATGAGTGGGTGGATGGATGGGTGGCTGGGTGGATGAGTGGATGGGTGGATGAGTGGATGGGTGGATGGGTGGATGGGTGGGTAACCAATAACCCTATAGTCATGCGTCTCTTAAATTGTCTTCAGTTCACAGGGATAGAACCAGAAAGAGTTTGTTTCTCTTGAGGGTGGAGCTTCGTGATCAGCCCAGAGCTCTCAGAGAGATGGGCAGTACTGTTCAAGGTTGTGAGGCCAGACCAAGGGAAGGTGGATGCACACTGGAATCCATAGGGAAAATAACCATTCGGACTCACAAGAGTCCTGACTCAGTCTTCCATACGGTGGAGCACACTGCCTTGCAAGACGAGACCAAACATATATAAGCCCAGATGACTGAGCTGGATCGTTGTCCTTATGCAGCTAGCTAGAAGACGGTTGGCCAAATATGAATATGGTGTTTATCAAGAAACAGAGCACGTATCAGCCAGCCGGGCCAGCCCCACCTCGCTCACACCTGCTTATCTCCCCCTAAGTGCCCGTTCACTGCGCTGAGGTGCGGAACGCTCTGGCCTCCCCTCTGCCCAGGACCCTCGGTCTCTGCAGGGCTGCAGGGGCTGTGCTCCCCACCCTGAGCTCTCCGCGGAGACGGCTGGGCTCCCCTCCTCCCGGGGCCACGCCAGCCTCTCCGCCTCTGGCAAACAGATGCTTTCAGCCTGTCTTTACCTCCTTATCAGTGCTCGGCGGCAGGCCCAGGTGCCAGGCCTCCTTCACTCAATTACCGTCTTCGCAGGACACAATGCTCGCTTCTGAAAGCCTACACTGGGCGCAGATAGAGACACTTGCATGGCAAGGATTCAGAGCTAAATCCTCTTTTGATACTGTCAGAAACTCCCTGCCAAGCTGACACCGTCCGTTAGAGGGAAAAGAGCTCACCAGAGCAGAGAGCCGAAATTAAATTAAACAGGATATTAATACCTAGTAGTTAAGGAAATGATACTTCCTTTTTTTGAATCCTCTCTCTCTCCCGACACTGGAGCCAAAAAATGCATCCCGGCTTGGCCGAGCCAGCCAGGCCCCAGGTCTTCAAAAGCAAAACACCAACCAAGGTTGCTCTCAAATTGGATCTTCTCTGGGGGTCCTTTCCCACCCCCAGCCAGCCCCCCCGCAAAGCCCAGGCCTTTCAGTGTCCCTCTGCCCCACTGAAAGGCAGTCTGTTTAATCCCTCTGGAGTAGAAGGAAACCGAAACTCAGTTAACATGGTGGGATCGGGGGTGCGAGGTCTTTCCTCCACTGTATTCTAAACATAAAAAACTATGGCCGCATCATTTGTTATTGTGGGAACCGTGTATATATTTGAAAGAGAGCGCTCCCTTTGGCCCTCTCTTTCAGTTCACAGTCCTGTGCTATTTCTCTGTCAAACGCTATACACTTAAAAATGGTTCAAATGGTCAGCTTAGTGTTAATGTAGAGTGTACCACAGTAAAAAAGAAGAAGAAGAAAAGAAATGAGAAAATTAAGACTCCAAAGAGCGAAATGGCTTGTCTAAGGGCAGCCCGGTAAGTGGCAGAAGCAGACACATCTGAGTCACAGCCACAGGCTCGCTCTGCCAGGAATTATGCCGCCCACCCCGTGCTAACCCCCTGATAGGGGCTATCAGGATACGTCTCTCTTATGTTCCAGAACTTCCCATATATCCTTGTCCCGGCTTCAAATACAGTCCAAGTTGGATTCCTGTTCAACCACAAAAAGGAATGAACTACAGACATTATGTTCAGTGAAGGAAGCCAGATAGAAGAGACCACACTCTGCCTGATTGAAGGCAGGGGCAGGGGCAGAGGGGGATGAAGGGCAATGCTAACTGTGCGTAAGGGATCGTGGTGGGTGACGAAAACACTCTAAAATAGATTTAGTGATGATCGTACAACTTGGTATGTTGACTTGAAAAAGCAGTGAGTCGTATACTCAAAAGAGTGAACTACAGGGTACAGAAAATGTGTCTCATAAAGTTATTAAAAAAAAATACAATCCGAAGTTCTTGTGTAGCCTGCAAGCCCTACAGATGCTTCTCTGATTGTGCTCTCCTGCTTCTCTCCCCCTTATTCACTCCCCTCACGTCCCACGGGACTCTCCCTGTTCCTTGAACACCAAGTCCCCTCGTGCCTCAGGACCTTTGCACTTATTGGTTGCTGTCCCTCAGGTATGCACATGGCTTTCTCACTCCATCCAGAGCTCTGCTTAAATGTCACCAAATCAGAGGGCTCTTTCCTGATCCCCTATCTAAAATAGCCCCCAGGGGCACCCGGGTGGCTCAGTCGGGTAAGCACCCGACTTCAGCTCAGGTCAAGATCTCACCATTTGTGGGTTCCAGCCCCGCATCGGGCTCTGTGCTGACAGCTCGGAGCCTGGAGCCTGCTTCGGAGTCTGTGTCTCCCTCTCTCTCTGCCCCTCCCCCGCTCATTCTCTGTGTGTGTGTGTATCTTTCTTTCTCTCTCTCAAAAATAAATAGACATTAAAAAACTTTTAGGATGGTAAACCCTTTCTAGAGGGTTTTCTGTTTATTGAAAAGAGCCCCCTAATTCCTCTGTCCCTTAACCTGCTCTGTTTTTCTTCTTAGCCTGTATCACCTTCTCCCAGCTTAGAAATGTCAGCTCGGCGAGACCGGGGACTTTGTATGCGTTCGCTGCTGGACCCCCGCGCCTGGTCCACTGCGGGAACTCGCTGGAAGCATGTTGAAAAAATGAGTGAAGTATTGATTAGGGAAGCAGAGAAAACCTAGCCCGCCAGCCTCCACAGCGCGGGGTGGGTGTCTCCGGTCGCCCCATCTTCTTCAAAGTCCCAGGGAAACGATAGACGTTAGCCTCCCCGGGAGGGTTTCCATGTAGGATAGGTAGGAGGAGGGTTGCCTTTCTGATGGACTGAATGCAGTCCTCGGCCTAACTTCCTGGGCACTCACGTTACCCCGAGCAAAGACCTCTGTGGTGAGACCTTGAACCGAGGGCTCCAGAGGTTTCCCCAGGCCCATCCCTGCTCTGGCGAAGCCGGCAGAGACCACCACTGGGTCGCTGGGAAGGACTGTTCCTGCCAGGGGGCTCTCTCCATCCTGGACGCTTCCGGGCTGCACCCTGGCTTCCTGCCCACACAGGAGACTGAGAAAGAGCTTAGGAAACCAGTTAGTTGCCCCTGGGTCAGCCTCGTGAGTCACACCCAGGTGTAGACAGACTCACAAAAGCCCCGAGTCCAGCGCTTTCTAGAGTGGCCTCCCCTCGACGGTCCGCCGAGAATGGGCCCCGAGGACAGACAGATCCTGGACACGCCAGCTCCGCAAGGACTCTGAAGAAGTTCCGTGCGGGCCTTGGTTTGACCGCTCAGAACCTTTCCCAAATGAACTTGACCCCAGAGACCTTCCTCCCTCTTCCTTTGCCCCGCTGAGCTGTCAAACATGCAGCACTCTCGGGGGCCCAGGGCAAACCTCCAGAAATGGCGTTTCCGGGCAAACTTTCTTTTCGCCAGCGATACATCTGAGTCCCCCAGAGGGAAAGGGACGCGCCCCAGGTCAGGGGCCGGAAGCCAGACTTCTCAGCGCCCAGTCCCATCCTTTCATTAGAAACCTTTGTGTTTCGAGCTTCACAGAGAGCAGACCCTGGCTAGCGGCAGAAGGCAATGGTCCTGTTTCCCCGAGTTCACGCTCGAGAACGGTACAAACAGGGAGAAGCCTGGGCTTCTCCCTGCAGCACTGTGACCTTCCTGGGCTCGCCAGCATTTATTGAGCACTCGCTGTATGCGAGGCCCTGTGCCCGTGGCTTCGCACACATCGACTCTTCTCATGGTAACGAGCCCACCGAGGAAGTCCCATTTCACAGATCAGGAAACTTGAGGCCTGGCAAGGTGAACGGACCCATCCAGGACCACACGGCTAGGAAGTCTGCGAGCCTGGCTTCGCACTCAGCTGCCTGACTTCAGATGCTTTTTCAATCTTCAAGGGGCGCTGCCTCCACACACCAGTTGCCTCTCGCCGGCCCCGATCGGAGCCTTCCTGCCTCCTCCAAGGGTAAGAGCTTTGCAAACTCCGCTTAGTAAACTCCCTCAGGGTCTGCTAAGGAACAGATCGGGGAAACTGCAGCTTTCTTGATTTCACCTCCTTTTATGTGTTCCAGACGAGAGAGGGGTGGGGGTGGGGGTGCAGCGACAAGTCAGGTGACGCGGACAAGAGTCCGGGCTTTTCTGGAGATTTCCTCCGCCTGCTTGTGGCCCGTGTGGCTGTTACACGCTCAAAGGTACAGGGGGCCAGGGGAAAGAACACTGTTCTCTGGGCCCCACATCTGCAAGTGCCCTTTTCCCTGTTTGTTTGCTCTCTGCTAGTAAAATGAGCTTCTCTGACAACCTCCTGGCACGGAACCCTGCGGAACGGAGACCAGCAGAAAGACCGATCCCCCGTAAATCAGTACAGCTCAGTCTAACAAGCAATTACGCGATGGCAACCAGCCTGTCAGCGGGGGCCGACCGCGGCCCAACACGCAGCCGCAGCGTCACGTGCCCCGCAGTTGCTGTTGTTGGGTTTTTTTTTTTTTCAAACAAAAATAAATTCTCAAAATTCATGAACAATCAAATCAAATAAAGCCCCAACTGGAAGTAACAGATGGACAAGAAGGAGCAGCGATAACGACCGGCTCAAGAGGAAATGAAGGAGAGGCTGGCTGCCCGACCGGGCCCCCACCTCACAGCCTCTCCCCTGCACGGTCCCCACCCCACCCATGTCTGGCTCACCTCCCTCGCCAACCCCTGCTCTGCTGGGTGCTCTTCTAAAACTCTGCTATTTTTTCATCGTGGATTTTTTCGTTGTTGGCACTGATGTTGATTTTTTAAAACGATTGCATTAATGGGGCGCCTGGGTGGTTCAGTCGGTTAAGAGCCCAACTCGTGGTCTTGGTGCAGGTCATGATCTCGCAGTTGGGGAGTTCGAGCCCCACATCGGGCTCCGCGCTGACAGCTCGGAGCCTGCTTGAGATTTCTCTCTCCCTCTCTCTCTTCTACTCCCTGGCTTGTTCTCTTTCTCTCTCTCAAAACAAGAAAAATTTAAAAATTTTTTAAATATTGCATTAAAATATTATTTTTCTCGATCACTGGGATTTCTGGCTCTCAGGTAAATTTTGCCTCGCCTACCTCACCCTTGACGGGGCCCTGGATGAATGAATCCATCCTTCGCAAGATGACCTGTGGAGGGGTGCTGTGCCAAGTGCTCTGATTAAGGGTAGGGAGTGGGACAGGAGGGGACAGGAGGGGACAGGAGGAGAGGTGGGTCTGGGTCACCTGGGTCTTCTCTCCTCCCTAAATCCCGTGAGTCTAGGCCATCCCGAGGAAGGCTAGCCCCTCTGAGGACCAACCCTCCCTTGGGCAGGAGAGTGGCAGGCAGGAGTCGACACCAGAACTACTAACACTTACGAGGCTCTTTCCACCTGCTTTGTGCATTTCCAGGTTCTATACACGCTCCTGTTCGTTCATTTCACCGTGACTTGTGGGCGCTTGCTATGAGGATGAACTGCATGAAATTGCCGCTACGTGACTGTGTCTGACCCACCCTGATGGCAATTTCATGTGGGGTGGCCTCGCACCATGACCCCCGTGTCATTGACAAGCAAACTGAGATGCGATTCCACCCCGGGCAGTCCGGCAGGAGGCCCTGCTCCGAGTCACTCTCCTCTCCTGCTCCCCCTGCAGACCTTCTCACTGTCAGAGGAGTCCTGTCTCCGATCGGGGTTGGTGGCTTCATTTTCTAAGCGGGGTGGCGGTCCCTGCTTTGATGGACCCAAGAAGAGTTGCCCAGGAGCCTGAAGTAACTTAGGGCCACCAGCCCAAGAAAGGGGTCCCCCGATGTCTCCTCCAGGCAGCCCAACGGATTTGTAGCCTCAGATGGCTTCTTGGCTACAGGAAGCTTCGGGCCCCCAGAGCCGGGAGGTGATGGAAAAAGTAGACTCACCTTCATTTCGTTACTGGGCGGAGGCTCCGTCAGGGCAGGGTGCCCACAGGGAATACACCACATTTGCTCCTGGAGGACAGCGGTCCTCTGTCAATGTAGTCCCCGCATTGTTGGAGGAGGTACATCAAGACACCGGTCCTAACCTGAAACTTCCACCCGGCCCACACCCCCCAGCAACTGTCCTAGACGGTGGGTAACTTCAGGCCAAAGACCGAGCACCCAAACCACAGCCGTAGAGTCCCTGGAGACCCACTGGGCACAGATGCAAAGTAGACATCGGGACCATCACACTGGTCACTTTCAACGCCAACGCAGAGCGGCGCCGTGAACCAGAGAGGTGCGGGCCCAGCGCTCCCACCACGGGGGCAAAGCGTCAAGGGCTGGACGCATTTTTCATCATTATTATTTTCAACTCCACCAGCCTAGCAGTGACCATCAGCAAATCAATCCCCTAAAGGCCTGAGTTCAGCACCCCCTCCGCCATGCCCCCCCCTCCCCCCGCAAGAGCACTGGAGACCCGAGCCGCCGCCTTCCCATCTGGGTGCAAGCTGGCCAGCCCGGGCCGTTCAAACATTCCTTCCCTCCTCCCCCGGGGACATCTGGGCCGGAGAAGTCTTATCGGAGGCAGCAGAGCCTCCCACCCCCACTCACCACCGTCACCATTTGTGATTTCACAGTTAACACAAGCCCCCCGCCCGCAGCCCCGGCGGCGGCAGAGCCCACGGGAGACCAGAGGCCAGACCGGCCACCGCCCTCCTCTCTCCCTTTTCTCCCCGATTTGGGCAAGCAGGAGCAGGACTCAGGGAGTTCATATTTGAAGCGCCTTCCCTGGTAGCACCGGGCTCCCCGCGCCTCTGTCTTTTGTGCGAGTTTAATAAAATAAATTTTGAATATCAATAAAGTACGCCCTATTTTCCTTGGCATGTCCCGGCCCCGCGCCATCCTTCGATTGCAGAAGTCATGCTACAGACAGATCGCTTTTCCCCAGATCATTGATGTGGTGCCACGAGGGCTGCAGATGATTTGCTAAAATGCTCCGAAGGTATTCAAATTTCTTGAAAGAAGAAATTCAATTTATGTGCATTTATATTACGCTGTCTGTCAGGAAGAAAGGTTATAATCACCAGCATATTTCAGATTTACATTTTCTTCTGTACATGAGGTAATGGTATTAGAGGGAAACTTTGAAGCTTAGGGTTGAATTGGACGCATGGTCCTATTCTCATTGCTGCTAAAAGCAGGTTTTTGAAGTTCTCGAGGAAAGCATATGTTAGCATATGTTAGGGAAATATCAGGAACAGGAGGCTGGGTGGCTGAGAGTTTAAAACATTTGTCTCTCCTTCTGGCCTCTCCATGTGGGGCACAGATAGGCTATTCCTCTATGCCTTGGCCCCTCCGGAAGCCATGTGGGGTTTCGGCACCTGACACCGAGTCCGGGCGAAACGAGTGCGTTCCGAGGGCGTTGCCCTTGGCCGCCCGGGGAGCCCGCTCGAGGCTCCATGAGGGCGGCAAGGGGTGAACCACTGACTCACCCAGGAAGTTAATCCTCGGTCCTGGGTGTTTTTAAATTACTTCCAGGGCTTTCTTCTGGGAAAACACATCAATCATTGGTACCCAGGAAACGTCTGTCTTCGATTCTTTCACTGACTGAGGGACCGGTACAAGCAAGATGGCGGCTGAGCCTACTTCACGTGAACGAAAGGCTGGAGTCTGTCTGGGTTTCTTGTCTAAGACCCAAAGGTGGTAACAGGAAAACCAGGATTCCAAGCCAGGAACTTGGTTCCACGGGCCACTGTGTTAATCCAGTTGCCCCGGGGCCAACCAGACAGAGCTCACATTTAGATTTCTTGAGCCACGCTCCCTCCACAAGGATCTGTGGGAAGCTGAGTGGACCGATGTCCCTTAGTGACCCCCACCGGGTCCCTGACGTCTCTCTCCTCTGCTCCACTGCAGAGCCTCGGCCACCTGGCTTCACTGCTTCCAAACCGGACATTAAAAAAAATTGGGCCAGGGGGCACCTGTGTGGCTCAGTCAGCTGAGCATCCAACTTCGGCTCAGGTCATGACCTCACAGTTCATGGGTTCGGGCCCCACGTCGGACTCTGTGCTGATGGCTCAGAGCCTGGAGCCTGCTTCAGATTCTGTGTCTCCCTCTTTCTCTGCCCCTGACCAGCTCGCACTCTCTCTCTCTCTTAAAAATAAATAAACATTAAAATATATATATGTATATATATATAAAAAAAAAAATTCGGCCAGGGAAGGAGGATGATGTTTTCCCAGCTTCTCGTCTGTGATTAAAACTACATATTTTGTTTGATGGTATTTCTAACTGAATGTCACTGTCTCTTTTATTGTGTTTCCTCCTAATGCAAAAGTAATAACCGCGGAGTGTAGAACATTTAATTTTACACTCAATTATGGAATTATGGGGGAAAAAGAAAATTAAAATCAATCTTAATTCTGTCTCCCAGAGGCAACTATCATTAACACTTTGGTATGTATTTTTCTGTATTTTATACATGTGTATATATATAATATATATTATATATATAAAAATATGTATATGTATGTATGTTCTACATATGATATATATTACACGTAGAACATGTTTATATGTACATATGTGTAATATATTACATGTATAGCATGTCTTATATGTATACATGTGCATATACATGTGTATATATGTATGTTCAGTATATGTGTAATATATATTACATGTAGAACGCATTGTATATAAACACATTTTTCATAAAAGCGGGATCACGCCGAATTGTTTTATTGAGATACTGGTTCACAATAGATTATGAGAATCTTTTTATGACACTGGGTAGTCTTCTATGACAGAATTTTAATAGCTGCATAGCATTCCCCACTGTGACTGAGGCTTCAAGTATTTAACCAATCCCTTTTTGCTGGACACTTAGGTGATTCCAATTTTTCATTAATAGAATCCATCCCATGATGGACTTCGGTGCAGCTAAATCTTAGCTCATATCCACCATTATTTACTTAGGACAATTCCAGAAAAGCGAAACATGGGGGGAGGGGGCTGAGAGATGTGTATTTTTTATTCGTTTGGTCGTGATGGCCACATTCTCCCGGAAAGGTCGTCCCACTTTCTCTCTCCCTCAGCAGTGCGTGCGACTCCTTGTTTCATTGACCTAAACTCTAACTTAATTGGTTAAGAAAGCCTCTGTTACGTTCTTGTTCAACCTGGAGAAATGTAAGTGATGGACTTCCTAGGAGCTCGGCGTCCTCTGGGGCAACAGGAGAACAATTACCTTTAGTTAATGAAGGATTGGGGGGCGCTCCTAGGGGAGAGAGTCCACAGCTTGGAGACAGGTGTTCAAGTGACACCCATGAGCCTTTAGGGTGATAGGAAACTCAGGGTTCGTGTCTTATTTTCTGACCCTCCAAGCGATCACTAAATTTGGTAGGATGGAAATTCCTGGTGTGACAAAGAAATAGATGATCTTCTTTTGTGCCTTAAAAGGAAAAAATTATAATCCCCAACGAGAGTCGGATGGAACGGCACAATACGTGTCCCCCCCGAGGCCACGGACAGAGGAGTGGAGGACGGTGTCTAGGGACTGAAAGGAAAGACACATGGATTGGCTTCAAGGAACAATATTATTCTTTCTCCTGGTTCCGCGGGTCGGCCGGGCATTTCTCCCTCGGGTTCTGCCTGGACTCGCTCAGGCAGCACAAGTCGGCTGGAGGGTCTGCGGCGCTGGAAAGACCCGCTGACCTCGCTCACCCTGGCTGCCCGCTGGGTGCCTCAGGCCCCTCCGAGTGGCCCCTTACCGTCTAGAAGGTTGGACTGGCTTCCTGAACCAAGGCAGAAGCTAGCAAGCCCCCTTCGAGCCTAGGCTCCACTCCCCAGCCTCACGTTTTTCAAAAACGTATTTTTATTGCCTTTAAAAAAAAATTTTCATTTTCTAAAGTTTATTTACTTATTTATTTATTTTGAAAAAGAGAGAGAGAGAGAGACAAAGAGAGAGATCCCAAGCAGGCTCCGAGCTCTCAGCCTGAAGCCTGACATGGGGCTCAAACCCACGCACCAGGAGATCATGACCTGAGCCAAAATCAAGAGTCAGACGCTTAACCGACTGAGCCACCCAGGAGCCCCCCCACTCAATTTATTTTTATTGTGATAAAATTGATATAGCCTAAAAGTTACCACTTTAATCATTTTTAAGGAGCCCCCCCAAATTTATTTTTATTGTGATAAAACTGATATAGCCTAAAAGTTACCACTTTAATCATTTTTAAGGGTATAATTCAGTGACCATTATGTGTGTTCACGGGGCCGTATCACCAGCCCCACCATCCGTCTCCAGAACTTTTCCACCTTCCCAAATAGAAACGGTGCGCATAAAACATGGCCTCCCCATTTCCTGTGCCCCCTAGCTCCCGGCCGCCACCATGCTGTGCGGCCTCCAGGAGTGTGACTGCTCTGGGTATCCCATAGAAGGGGAGTCGAACCGTGTTTGCTGTTTCGTGACTGGCTTATTTCATATAAAGCCTCATCCCTGTTGCAGCAGGTGTGAGAATTTCGCTCCTTTTGAAGGCTGAATAATATTCCATGGAATGAATCGAGCACATTGGTTCATCCATCCAGTTGTCCAAGGACACTGGGGCCGTTTCCAACTTTGGGCTACCGGGAATAATTCGGCCTCGCTTCGGCCACCTTCTATAGGTGGAAGCGAGCCCCAGACCAGCCCAGAGCCAGACCCCACCTACTGCTGGGAAGGGACAGTGGCATCACATTGTGAGGCCCATGGGTGCAAGGAGGCCTGGTTCCTCGGGGCCATCCCATGATCCCCCTCTCCCACAGAAGCCAACGATGGGACTGCCGTCCAGAAAGATCTCAACAGAAGCACAATGAAACGGAACCGATTAAGAGTGCAAAGTCTAAAACGCGGGCGGGAAGAATAACTTGCACACGCACAGTGAGGGGAAAGTGGGCGTGTTCATGGCACACGGCATTCAGGCAAGAGAACGACCAGTACCTTCCGGTTCGGAGACGCCATGCGCTCAGGGCCCACCTAGGAGTTTAATCAAGACGAGTTCTGTGTAACGAGCATAACGGTCAATGCAGTGGGGGAGGTGGGATTAGTAGAAAAAGGGGCAGGAATGGGAGCAGCGGACCTGAGTCCTAAGCCTCCCTGACCCCCAAAGCAGCAGCAGCCACACCACCTACCGGAAGTTAATTCCATACCTTCCTTGTGCTTACGTTTTCTCAACAGTAAAATAAAACTCGCCGTCTCTCTCTTGCTGTGAAGAGATGAACTCGTGTTTGCGAAAGTCGTTTAAAAAAAAAGAAAAAGAAAAAGAGAAATACGATTATGTATTGCTCCGTCTTCCTCCCCCGGTGATGTCTTTCAAGTAGCCCCATGCCCTCTTCTGGTGTCCAATTCTCCGTTCCTTCCCATCTGCGGTCACGCACAATGGGCTTGTCTTCGCTTCCTCCGATTTCTCTCTGAAGTACAGCCAGGTGCCCCCCAAAGACGAAAGGGCTAAGTTTACCACGATGCTTCCTGGTACATTTCGATTTCAAAGTGCGCTGCGGGTTCTCGATGCATGGTAAGTAGTCGCCCTGTCTGCAGCTGACGGCCCAGCTGCCCCGGCTTCCTTGCAAGTTACTGTCTCTTTTCCTGTTCCCCTGTGAGGAGCGAGTGAACGGAGGCCCGCAGAGGACCGTTCAGAGCAGAAGGAAGGCCGTGGCCTTGTCCCTGCGCCTCGATTATAAGGCAAGAGGAGACATCGTCTCTCAAAGCCTCCGTTTCTTCGTCTGTAAATGGATGAGGGGGGGGCAGAGCCAGGATTAGGGCGAGGCTCAATCACACCAGGGCTGCCTTCAAATACCGATAGTCTGTTCACCATGGGTTTCTCTTGGCCTTGACTTTTTAAAAATTGTATTCAAATATTTTCTTGGGGCACCTGGGGAGCTCAGTCGGTGAAGCATCCAACTCTTGGGGTCCGCCCAGGTCACGACCTCACGGTTCCTGAGATCGAGCCCCACGTTGGGCTCCTGACTCACAGTGTGGAGCCTGCTTGGGATCCTCTCTCCCTCTCTCTCTCTGACCCCCCACCCACCCCCAGAAAATAAAGAAATAAACGTTGAAACTATCTGGGCTCTGACACTAGTGCCTGGTGTCAGGGGCGTGCTGCAAGGGTTAGATGAGGTGACACTCGGGATGGCCAAGTGAGCCGTGAGCTGTGGTTATGAGCACCGTGTTAATTTTGTCTGTTTCCCACCCGGACAAGGAAACGATGGCAGAGAGAGGTCACACGACCTACCCAGGGCTACCCAGCAGTGAAACACAGGTCTGTGTGACTGCGGAGAAACCCTTCCAGTCCACTCTCCTCCATGGTGGCGTGGGGACGTGCATTGGGAGGGCAGGAAAGAGTACATTTTTTTTTCAGCCTGGACAGTGTTTTTCATTTCATGTTGCCGTCCCCAGAAATGGGTTCTGTCCAGAAATAAGCCGGGGTGTCCCTCCCTCTGTCCCCTCTCTCCCACACTCAGAGCAGGCATGACCGTCCACCGTCCCCTCTTGTAGGTTCAGACCCCAGCAGAGGCCACCCTCTGTCTCCCGCACCAGGCCGGGATGGGGACCCCTCCCCGGCCGGCACCCGGCCCATCTTGCTCACGTTGGGTCCCTGCGGCTCAGGGCAGAGCCCGGCCCAGAGCAGACGGTCCAGGCACGCTGGCAGAACGGAAACGCACGAGCACGGGGACGAGAGAAGGAAGCAAGCGTGCACTCAAGCGCAGCGGCCTGTCCTGAAAACCGGGTTCCTCCTCTGCCCACCAGGGCCGGCCACGGCGCCCACGGCACAGCCTCTGCAGGGACTAAACAAGTAAAACACTGAACCCAACGTCTGGCACGTAGAAAAAGCTCCATGCGTCGTAACGTGGATTTTTTTCTTTCTTTTACATCCTGGAACCGCAAAGATACAGCTCAGAGCTTCTCAAAAGCAACACGCTTGGGGCCCAGTGGCTCAGTGGGTTAAGCGTCCGACTCTTGGTTTCAGACTCAGGTCGTGATCTCAGAGTTCAGGAGTTTGAGTCCTGCATCGGGCTCTGCACTGACAGTGTGGAGCCTGTTAGATTCTCTCTCTCCCTCTCTCTCTGCCCCCTCCCTCTTGCTCTCTCTGTCTCTCTCAAAATAAATAAATACACTTAAAACGTAAAAAAAAAAAAAAAAAGCAGCACTCTTGACATTTTGGGCTGGACAGTCCTTTGTCCTGGGGGCTGCCCGGGACACTGCCGGGTGTTCGGCAGGACCCCTGGGCTCCACCCACTAGCCGCCAATAGCAGGCCCTCAAGTATGACAAACAAAGACCTTATCAAATACCGCCCCTCCCAAGGGATAGAATTATCCTGGGTTGAGATTACTCATGTGGCCTCTTGACACAGATTATTTAAAATTTTTTAAAATGTTTATTTATTTTTGAGAGCAGGAGAGACAAAGCGTGAGCAGGGGAGGGGCAGAGAGAGAGGGAGACACAGAATCCGAAGCAGGCTCCAGGCTCCGAGCTGTCAGCACAGAGCCCGACGTGGGGCTGGATTCACAAACGGAGAAATCATGACCTGAGCCGAAGTCAGACGCTCCACTGACTGAGCCCCCCGGGCGCCCCCTTGACACAGATTATTTTAAAGAGAAAAATGGATGGGTCTCAAGACATTCTCATTCTCTCCGTACTCTGCAACATAAATGAATTCGCGTTGGGTGGGCAAACGTTAAACCAATAAGAAAAATAGTAAAGACACCATCCTGAAGACAGATGACAGTCACTGAGGGGTTCCTGGGGTTCCAACGTGTGCTTTCAGCTGCCCGTGCGTCACCTCTAATCCTGCCGGCAGCCCTGCAGGTAGCTGTTATGCTTACACGTTCCAGACGAGGAAACTGAGGCTCTGAGAGGACCAGATGACTCACCCAGTGCCACACACCCGAGAGAGCCCGCAGGTCTGGAAATGTTGACCAGGTGGGTGTGGCTCCCAAAGGCGTGGCTCTCCACGACTCCGTTTCTGCCTTTCCAGAATCTTTCTAACTACTTGCTGGAAATTCCAGATTCTAGTTGAATAATGTCCGTCTAGAATGTATATCTCTCTACCTCTCGGCGCCCCCCTCCCCCAACCGAATGTTCAAGAATGAGCATCTCTGAGAAAATGAGCGGAATTTCTAAAACCTCACATCCAAATGTCTGGAAGGCTCTTGCGCGGGTGATCAAATTAAGAGAAAGTATGCCTAAACAGAAAGTACCCCTGCCAAATTGAATTCGTGTTCGCTGGGTTGTTTTTGGACGAAGAACCGGACCCTCCGCGTATGGTTAGAGCTGAGACGATTCTGCCCCCAACAGCCCAAGAGCAGCACACAGGCTCTCCGGTGGGCCTGGCCACAGGACCCTCCCTCTGCCTTTAATTTCCAAAGCTCCCTTAGGAAAATATCTCCACTTGTGCCGCCTGGCCTCTGAACATTCCAGAACCCACCGGCCAAGATGAAGAGGGGCTGAGGACACCAAGAGTCTTATCGCTGCTACTTAGAGTAGATGGTCCCTGAGAACACCCGCATGGTGGCTTGTTAGAAATGCAGATTCCCAGGCCCCACCCCAGACACACACCCCCAAACCGGAACCTCTACCGGGAGGGCCCAGAAAACCGTGTTTTCGCGAGTCCTCCGGGAGATGCTGATGCTGCCAGTCTCCTCCCACCAGGCCTCCCGCCCTTTCCTCTGATGGGCTTCACTTGAAGGAGAGCTCTTTCCAGATTTTTGGCCAAGATAAGGAAGGTGGGACCTGGGAAAGGGAAGAGGTGTCTGAATCTTGGGTGCAGAAGCATTTAGAAAGACAGGGATAGAACAGGAAGCACAAGGAGCAGAAGGGGAGGCCCGCGTCGGGACGCGATGCCTCCGCGGGGCCACGGTCCTGGAAGCCAAGCAAAGGACCGAGCGTCAGAACTGAAACAGACCAACACCCGCTTTGCCTTCAGTCCCGCCCACAAAGCTGGCGAGAGCTCTAAGTCACAGACGAAGCCTGTCTCTTCCTTCTGAGTCTCCCCGTCCATCTCAGGCTAAGGTCCGAAGTTCCCGAGTGCAGGCATGCCCTCCGCGACGTGGTCCTGCCACCGCCCCGGGCCCCCACCTGGCACACAGAGCCCCAAAATGCCAACCACCGGCAGTTCCCACGCTCTGCCTGGCTTCTCTCGGCCTCCAGGCTCGGCATGCCTTTCCTCCCCTCTGGGCTGCCTCAATTCCCGGTGTGTCTCACAGGTACCTGCTCCCCAGAAGTCAACCCCAGAAGTCCATGGCTGTTTGGACCCCCCCATCCCCCAACCAACTCTGGTACAAAAGATACCCATCTGCCTTCAACTCTTCCTAATCTTAAGGTCAAAGATACACATTTCAACAACGCCATGGCATTCAGCGATGGCCCCCAGGAACTATACAGAAAAAACTTGGCGTGGTGTGGTGCTCTCGGCTGGTAATGAGCGAAGTTGGGGGCTCCAATGTCTTGTACCGGAAGAGAAATTATCTTGCATCCAACCATCTCGAACCCTTCTAACCATCGCTAGGACATGCCCCTTTTCACATTCCAGACTCCTTTGTTATTTCCCTGATCGCCACCCATGTTGAGCCTCAGAGCCAGCAGCGTTCACCTAGATGTTAAGAAGCCACCACCCACGTTCTTTTCCTTTTTTTTAAGTTATTTTTTTAAATTTATTACAGGATCCCTACACCCAACATGGGGCTCCAACGCCCAACCCCAAGACTGAGAGTCGAATGTTCTACCCACTGAGCCAGCCAGGCGCCCCACGAAGCCACGGCCCATCTTCTAGAAGAAAAACTCAGGGCTTTTACTCGAGCCCTCACGCATGAGTGCAGGTACCTGGTAATCGTCACCCAGCTTGCTTTGATACTTAGCCAGCATCTCGCTCAGGGAGCACTCATTTTTCACTGACTGTTTATCACGGCGGCTCTCGACAATTGGACACGATTTTCGGGTGTCTTTTCCCAACTTTCCAAAACACGGTAGGTGTGTGGTTTTTGGAGTCTATTCGGTGCAGCCCAGGGCAACAAGCGTTGGGTTACTGGGAAACACCCAAGGTCAGAAGTGTGTTCGAGGCACAGAGGACGCTTAGTCGTGGGGAACCCCCTTGAGAAATGCCTTACGGTGAGGGAGAAGAGGGACAGTAGCCGGAAGGACGGAACGGAGAGAGGCCACGAACAGAGCCAAAACGGTTAAGTGGCAAAGAAGGAGGCTGGGTCCTGTGCCAACTTATGGAGAAGTGACACATGTTTCTGCTTTAAGTGATCAGTTTTTACTTTTGACATCGAAGATTCAAATTAAGTGCATTACCACAGATCGGTTTACAGGGATTTGGTACATCTGTTTTGGAAATGGAAAACAAACTGAGTAACATCATTACAGGCATTACCAGAATTGGAGAAAGTATCAGTAACAGCCTAGACCGCCTCCATGCTATCGCCGTATTTTAGCATTTCTCACACTTGGTGGGACCAGGGGCAGAAGAAGAGCCCACGTCCCCCAAAACGCAAGGAGGCGCTGAGACACCATCCGGACCCCTTGGTGGCCAAGTAGCAAATGCCAGCTCCCTCCCGGGAAGAGGCCGACCCCGTGCCCGGCCCGACGCCCTGCGACAACTCGCTTGCCCGGAGTTTCACGCCGACCACCGAGATCCAGCCCGAAGGCAGAAGCCTGGCCAGTTCAATTATTGCTTCAATAATGAGCGAATGATTTCGGGTTTGCTATTTACACTGCTCTCTGGGAGAGAAAACAAGTCTTCCAACCCAAGTCCTCCAATTTCTACTATTTATCCAAGATTACACATATAATCCCATAATAAAACACCGTTCCTGCCCAGAAAGCAGCGTGATTGCCTACAGATGTGCCCGGACCCAAACATCTGCACATCCAGAGTGGCCACCGGCCTGATACTTTCTCTGCTCCGGATCGATGCCCAAAACGGCTAATTAACTTCCAGAGCTTTCCGAGTGGAAATCCCCGCAGAGGGAAAAGGGAGCAAAGCACGCCGGGGACAAGAGTCGTGGCGTCTGGACGTGCCGCCCAGGCCAGGAGCCGACCCTGTGCGCGATTTCGAGTCACGCCTCGTGTGGGCTGATGAAGTTTGGCCCCGACGGCCTGCCGTCCCTGACACCGGAAAATAAAACGCTCTCCTAATGGGGCCTGGCACGGCGTCAGGAAAATACCTCATCTGAATTTTTATTCGACTGACAAATGATGTGCGTCCCTGCCTTTATCTGGCTGCTTATATTAAATATCCGAGCGCAGCCGGGATTTCTTCATTCGCTCGTTTCTCTGGGTACCATTTAGGGCGAGGGCTGCGAGTGCCGACGCGGCACCAGGCGGGAGGGGGTCCACCTGCCCGTGGCCCAGCCCTGGGAGCGGCGGGGCCCCCTCGAGCGTGTCACCTGATCGTCTCGGCTCTACCTCGATTTGTCTCTCGCTACACTGTCTAAAACTGTAACCCAATCACCGAGCTCGGCGAGCAGTCTGTTTATTATTGCTTTTGATAGAAGGGTTCATAACATCCCGTAATGCGCGTGCATTTTTTATTCCGTTTGACTACTAGACACTAAAACCATGTGGGACATTTATTAAAATGCACTCAGCCGCTCCTTAGGATGAGGTTAACGTGGGATTTATGCCTCCGCGGTGCGCGGTGCGCAAAGCAGTAATAATGCTTGTTTAGTACTTGGTTCACGTATAAAATGATCGGCTATAAAAATGGAAGGAATACAAAGATAGCGTAAAAA
Organism: Paguma larvata; assembly: GCA_030068075.1. Taxonomy (NCBI): domain Eukaryota; kingdom Metazoa; phylum Chordata; class Mammalia; order Carnivora; family Viverridae; genus Paguma; species Paguma larvata. The sequence goes on along the minus strand of CM057841.1, from coordinate 31,724,234 downwards.
AAAAAAAAATAGCGCAGAACGGGGAGTGATTTCTCCAAGTCCGGGGCTTAGATAAGACCTCGGCCGAGGAGGCGAAATTTATTTTAATGGTAAATCTAATTCTCTGGTTGCATGAGACGGGCTGGGGAGTGGGGTGGGGGGGGGAGGTTCTCAGAAGCCTGGTTCGATAGAGCCAGGCTGTCACCTGCCAGGGGACTCTGTGCCACCTCGCATGGACGGGGGACACTTTCTGCAGAGCCACACTTCCTCCTCCTGTTTCCCTAATTCCTTTCAACCCCAAAGGCCCGTGGCTTTGAGTGAGACCCAGGCCCGGGAGGGGGCCGGCCAGGCGTCAGGGCTCAGGTCCCTCTGGGGTCCAGCCCAGATGGGCCCGGCAAGATGGAGATACAGATTCCAAGCAACTTCCTAACAGTTGGCAGCGTGTCCAGGCCAGCAGGCAGGGAGCACATGTTTCCTACACATGTTGGTGAGGAACTCGCTTCCAAGAGCAGAAGCGATCCAGAAAACCCCTTGGAGGGCGCCCAGCACCAACCCCGGGGCAGACCTGCCCCTTCAGAGAGCCGCTTCCCAGACGGCCCGGTGAAGGCCAGCAGGCAGCTTCCCGGCAGGAAATGGCGGAGGGCTCGGGGACCCGTGAACGGGAGGGGTCTGCTCCCCAGCTGCGCCTCGGGGCGCCTCACGCTGGCACCTACCCGCCCTGCAAGATGGCGGGAGCTCCCTGGCCGCTCCCTCTCTTCCGGTCTCACTGCCCACCCCTCCCCCCCAGATCATCTCCAAAGAGAAACCAGACCGAGTCACTCTGTCACCCGTTCAGGCCCTCCCGGGGCTTCCTGCTGCACTCAGGAGAACACCCGAACCCTTCCCAGAGCCCTCGAGGCCCTCCACAATGTCGGTTCCTGCCTCTTCCCACCATTTCTCTCCTTCCGCTGTCCGCCTAGTCCATTCTGTGGCAGCCACCCCCGGCCTCCTTTCTGTGCCTCTCTCTCCCCGCCCTCCGGACCCGGGGCCTTTGCACGTGCTGGTGCCCCTGCCCGGAATGCTGTTGCTCCGGCTGTTTGCACGGCTGCCTCTTCATCATACGGATGTCAGTCAGCCTCTCAGAGAGACCTTGTCTTGCCCCCCAAGGTAGAAAAGAGGCTCCTCTTTTCGTCGAAATAAGAGGCACCTCTTTTTAATTTTCGGCATAGCATTTAGTGCTACTTCTCCCACCCCCTTGTTTATTTATTGTTGTTTATTCAGCTTCTCCGTAACAGGATATACGTGTTTTGAGGGCAAGGGCATCGCCTGCCGTGTTCACCCCTGTGTGCCTGCTCCTTGAGGGGCTCCAGGCACAAACTCAGGCTTAATAAACAAACATTCGTTGGGGGCGCCTGGGCGGCTCAGTCGGTTGAGCGTCCGACTTCGGCTCAGGTCATGATCTCACGGTTCGTGACTTCGAGCCCCGCGTCGGGCTCCGTGCTGACAGCTCAGAGCCCGAGGCCTGCTTTGGATTCTGTGTCTCCCTCTCTCTCTGCCCCTCGCCTGCTTGCACTCTGTCTCTCTCTCTCTCTCTCTCAAAAAACATAAACATTAAAAGAAAATTTTTAAAGAAACAAAATAAACAGTTGTTGGATGGATGAAAGGCACCAGGGAGTATAAATACTTCACAGACACGATCTCATGCTCAATCCTTGTGACCCACCCTGTGCTCTGGCTACTGACTTATTTAGACCCATTTTACAGATGAAAACTCAAACTCTAACAGGGGAAGCACTTACCCAAGGTCACGCAACCTAGCGAGAGGCGGCGGGGAGGACCCGCGCCCAGGCTCGCTGACCCCTGAGCTGGCATTCTTGACCGCCCGGCTTCACAGTCTCCGCCTGCGGGTGACTCACAAGGAGGAGGCCACGTCTCCCCAGACCACCTAAGTAAGAGGCAAGTCGGGCTGTTTTTTGGGGTTTTTAAAAATTTTTTTTAATGTGTATTTTTTATTTGGGGGAGAGAGAGAGAGCATGAGTAGGGGAGACAGAGCATGAGAAAGAGAGGCAGAGAATCCGCAGCAGGCTCCAGGCTCCAAGCTGTCGACACAGAGCCCGACGTGGGGCCCAAACTCACAAATTGCGAGATCATGACCTGAGCCGAAGTCGGAGGCTTAACTGACTGAGCCGCCCGGGCGCCCCAGTCGGGCTGTTTTATAAGCGCTTCGCGGCAGCTGATCCGGGAACCATTTCCCTGCTTGCCTCACCCTGAGATCACTCCGGATTCCCGGCCCCGGCAGTGCCCTGTATAAACGTAGCTTACCTGAGGTCCGACAAGGCTGGTACGAGACAGCACGATCGCTTTTTGCCCCTTTCCTCTGTGCATCTCAAACCGCCCAGGACCCCGTCTCTGTGCCTTTCACCCTCATGCACACACCCCCAGTCTCCTGCCCCAACTTCCTGTCGGTCCCACCAACCATCGTCTCCCCACTCCCCCACCCTGAAGCGCGTGACTGTTTAAAAAGGAAAAAATTCACAGTGTGCCCACTGCGGCAGGTCACAAGGAAGCGACAGAAAGAGGGACAGACTGGACCGTCAATCAACAATTTCTTAATGGGTCCTCTGGCTTCCGCCAGCCTTCGCCGCGTGCCTGGGGCTCGTCTGAGGAATTATTCTCGGGTTCCATTTGCTGTCCTGGCCCCCCCGCCCCAGCACGTGTGTCGGACACGTCCTGGGGCGGGGGGTTTTGCTTAGTTACCCTGGATGTGGAATGTGTCCACAGCTGCCAACAAGACGCTTCTGCGAAGATGCTGGGGCTGTCGGAGAAGCGAGAGGACTATCTTATCCGCGTTTGAACGAAGAAGGAGGACGGCAGGGATTTCTCTAGAAGGCACCAGGGCAAATGGCAAATCTCAGAGAGGCCAAGAGGGGATGCGTCTGCGGTATCTTGACAGGCAAGGTGTTTACCTGGAAACGTATTCGGTAATTAAATGAAAATTGGCAGAGACCCACTGGGCGCGCCAGTTAAGAGCGACATGAAGAACCAGTGTGTACCGAGGGCTCGCCGCGGGCCAGGCATAGATATGACTTCTCTTGCCCCTCACGACCATGCAAGGTACAGATGAGGGCACTGAGGGCAGGAAGACGGAGTGATTCGCCAGGGCCCGCTCCGGAACAGGGTGCCACATGAGAGCAGACTCCTAGCTGCCAGGCTAAATGCCTCCAACCCCGACTCTGAACACTCACATTAAGAAAAGTGGTTTTCAACTCAACTGCACAGAATCACCTGCGGGGCTCTTTTCAAAACCAGCACCAACCAACGCCCAGACCCCAGCTCGGACCAATTAAATCAGAATCGCCGGCGGTGGGTCCCCTGCCCCTCCCCCCACGCACTGGGAGTTTTGAAAAGGGTCCACGAGGTGACTTTTAACGGGCCACCAGACTCGATAGGCGCTGCTCTCGATGAGTGCAAAGTGGTTCTCAAAGTGGGGTTCCCCAGGCCGGCGGCCGCGGTACCCGGGCCCTGGTTAGAAACGCCAGCTCCAGAGCCCTGCCCTAGACCTGCGGAATCAGAAGCCCTGGTGGGAGACAGAGCCCAACCACTGATATTTTAATGACACCCCCCCCCCCAGCTAATTCTGACGTGTGTCATAAAGCTCTGACACATAGCGCACACACGTGTGCTAACATCTCTTTGAGACTCTGATTTCAATGTTTTCTGGATAGATTCCCAGAAGTGGGCTTGCTGGATCCCACGGGAGTTCTACTTTGGGGGGGGGGGCAGGGGAACCGCCAGAGTGTTTCCCGCAATGGCCGCACCCTGTCGCCTTCCCACCGCCAGGGTTCATATGTTCTGCTTTCTCTATATCCTCACCAGCACTTGTCTTTCGGGGTTGTTTTGTTTTGTTTTTCTTGGCAAGGCCATCCTGACATGGGCGAGGTAACATCACATTGTGGCTTTTGCTTGCATTTCCCTGATAATTCGTGTCGAGAATTTTTCATGTACCCGTTGGCCATCCGCATACTCCTATATGGCTATTACGGCACTCTTCACGACAGCTAAGATGCAGAAACAACATAAATGCCCATAGACAGATGAACGGAGAAAGAACAGGTGGCATCTCCACGCAGCGGAATGCTATGCAGCCTTAGAAAAGAAGGAAATCCCGCCATTTGCAACAACACGGATGGCCATTGAGAATGTGATGCTAGCGAAACAAGCCAAACGCAGAGAGACGAGTACTGCCTGATTCCGCTTATGCGAGGCATTTCAAGTAGCCGAAATCATAAACTCGAAGACTGGAATGGTGGCTACCAGGGGCCGGAGGGGGGAAGAAATGAAGAGTTATTAATCGGCAGGCATAAAGTTTCAGTTAGTATGGCAAAGAAGCTCCAGAGAGCCGTCCGGCATTGTATCTGTAGCCAGCAATAACATATCACACTGTTAACAATCGTTGAGGGGCGCCTGGGTGCCTCCTCCGACTTTAGCCCAGGTCATGATCTCGCGGGTCATGGGTTCGAGCCCCGCGTTGGCTTTTGTGCTGACAGCTCAGAGCCTCGAGCCTGTTTCAGACTCTGTGTCTCCCTCTCTCTCTCTCTGCCCTTCCCTGCTCTCGTTCTGTCTCTGTCTCTCTCTCTCTCTCAAACACAAATAAACATTAAAAACAATTTTTTTAATTGTTGAGAAGATAGACCTCATGTATTCTTATCACAATAATAATTTTTTTAATGCTCTCCTCTTTCTAGAATATAAACTCCATAAAGGCAGGTTTCATTCACCCCTGTATTCCCAGCATGAATGTACATAACAAGCCAAATGCAGAGAGACAAGTACTGCCTGATTCCGCTTATCCGAGACATTTCTGTCCCGCTGCCGCTGGTTAGAAATGAATGAATGGACAAACGAGTGGCAGCTTGCAGAATGACGCCGATGCTCTTTCCACTACGTGAAGAAAATCTGAAGCGATAAGGATTCAGATCCTACTCTGCAAAATTAGTCAAGGATTCATTTAACTATCCGTATGGGCGAGACGAAAACCTTCACAGTCCAAAACTATTCCGTTAGCCTGTTGTTTTTTTCAAGCCAGGCTACGGAGAGAATGAAATGAACACCAACCATAGTTGGTCATTGCCGGCCGGGCCCTGCTGGGATTAGCCCTGGTTAAGCAGGCAGGTGGCTAATCTGCACGCCTGTTTTATTTTCTGCCACACACACACCGCCCCCCTCGTCCCCATCCCCCAGGGTGGAGGGCCGCTCCTTATCGACAAAGACGGGAGAATTTTCCTAGCGGTCGAAAGAGTCCATCCTGCATCCTTCGGCCCAGCCCAACGCTCAGACGGAGCCGTCGCTTAATCAGAGAGTATTAACTAGCCTTGCCGCTCTCCTCAGTAGATGGTGGAGATGCACGGTGTCTGTCCTCCGTAGCTGCTTCCCTCAGAATTCCCTTTCCGCAGCCCAGCCGCAGTTTTACTGTGTGTGAAAAATGGCCGGGCATCGCGGCAGTACTGCAAGGGAGCAATGATTAAATTTGTCCCCACAATTAATGTGTCTGTGATTGGCAGAGGGGAGGGGAGGCGTAGGCTGGAGAGGAGGGATGTTACGGAGCAATCAACAATCAATGGCAGGAAGGTGACCCGACCGCACAATCCCCTGCAATTGTAATCAATATCACTCTGGCTTCGAGAGCCTCTCTCCATCCACCCTGCTTCATCTCGATAGAGTTTATTCTTGTATAAATACCTTAAATAAATAGCACCGGGAGAACACCCAGGGATACTTGAAATTACATCCATATCGTGCAAAGGCGAGAGCGAGTTCCGCTGGGGAGAATCTGTCTCTCGCAAGCAAACAAGCTTCTCCTTTAAAAACCCTCGTAATTGGTTATTTACACACCCGCAACTTCGCATGTAGGCTGCATCGCGGTTATCAGCATTTCCAACGCGACAGAACCCGACCACAGTGCATATGCAAGCTCTTCTCCTTTCCGACGCCACTAACCGGAGCCGGTGAGAAGAGGTGATTTTCTCTGTTTGGGATTTGAAGGGGGGACCGCCTGTCTCCAAGCCGGGGCCGTTTTCTGGAAACGTGTGTTGTCTTGAAACCCCGGCTGACACCCTTGAGGAAGCCGAAGGGTGATAGGGGCCGAGGTGTTTGTTTGCCTTCCTGCTTGCACCCCTCCCCCGCCCCCTACACCCCGTCCCTTACTAGTAAGGGGATTTTGTTGTGATTTTGTCCTGGAAAACAATGCGGCCCCATTGATGCGGGGTCCGCTCTGCAGGTTGGCGAGAAGCGACATCGATTACATGCAGATCAATTTAATCACGAACACCAGAGCGGATTGAAAACAAAGGCCGGCCTGGAGCTGCCGGGGGGCGGGGGGGGGATGCTGGGGAGACAGTTACCCCAGGGGACCCTCTTAGAAAGGCTCCCATCGGTGACAGCCTCCTAGTGGGGAAGGACCGTAGAATTCTCAGGGGCTTTACTGCTAAAGACACATCCGGAGCTGCCCACCTCCCTCCTTGTCCGCCGCTGGCCCCCAGCCTCCCTCACCTCGAGCCCAGGCTGCTGAGAATCCTCCTGAGAGCCCCCCAGCCCATCCCTGCTTCCGTCGTGCGGCCCCCATCCATGCGCCACAGGACAACCAAAGTGGCCCTTTAGAAATCATACCTTGAGGGGCGCCTGGGTGGCTCAGTCGGTTGAGCATCCACTCAGGTCGCTCTTCGGCTCAGGTCATGATCTCACTGCTCGCGAGTTCGAGCCCCACAACGGGCTCTGTGCTGACAGCTCGGAGCCTGGAGCCTGCTTCGGATTCTGTGTCCCCCTCTCTCTCTGCCCCTCTCCCACTCACTCTGTCTCTCTCTCAAAAATAAATAAAAACATTAAAAAAAAGAATCATACCTTGAATCTTGATACACCTGTGTTTCAAACCCGCCCATGCTTTCGCCTTCCATTCGCAGTGACAAGGCTCTGCGGGAGCGGCACCCACTCACCTTTCCCGCCTCCTTTTTGTTCCTTGACCACACAGAAGTTATTCCTACCCCAGGGCCTTTGCTAAGGCGGCAGCCTCTGCCTGGCCTGCTTTTTGTGCCTCCTTTGTATCTTCACGTGGCATGACATAACGTAATATATATATGATGTGACGTATATCATATATATGTTTAATGGATGTTTTACACGTTTCTTTATTTATCTGTGAGAGAAAGAGAGCACGCGAGTAGGGGAGGGCCAGAAAAAAAGGGAGACACGGAATCTGAAACAGGCTCCGAGCTCTGAGCTGTCAGCACAGAGCCCGACGTGGGGCTCAAACCCACAAACCGTGAGATCATAACCAGAGCCGAAGTTGGACGCTGAACCGACTGAGCCACCCAGGCACCCCTCGTATATACTTATATATATATATATATATTAGTCTCTTAGCTCTGCCTCAGCTCAAATGTTACCTTCTCAGAAAAGCCTTCCTTGACCTCCCACCTACCGTCACTTCCCAGGGCCTCCGTGCACCCGTGAGAGCCGTTCCCTAGCGGATCACCACGGCACACTGTCCTCACAGCCTGATCTCAGTTGTGTCTCCCTCTTGTCCCTTTCACACCAGAATGTTGCCTTCGTGGGGGCAGAGACTGGTCTCTCCTGCTCAGTGTTCGAACCATGGCGTCTCAAGCAGTGCCCGGCACTCAGTAGGTGCTCAGGAAATACTTGTGGGAAGGAAGGAATGAATGGGCTCCAGAAAGGAAGATCGGTGGCTAGATGCCCTTCTGCCCTAAACCCGGGTCCACCTGCTTGGCTATCGGTTTCTCCATCTGCAAAATTATGAACCCCTCCCCCGTGCACCCGCCTGATCCGAGAGGCTGGCCTCGTTGAGGCCGGGCCTTTCCTTCTGCTGTTTCCAGGGCCTGCCTCCTTCTAGCTCCTTCTGTCGACTCAACCCCTGTGCTCTTTGGAGGCCCCACTGAAGAAGACCCAGGAGGCCTCCCATACCACTTGCACCACCGAAGTGTCCTGTCCATTTAAGGAGGCCCGGCCCCCAAGCTTCCCAAGCCCTACCCAGTATTCCATGGGCCCTGACACTCTCCTCCCCCCATTCCGGCTCCTTCCATCCCCTCTTATCCATCTGCGCCAGCCCAGAGCGTTCCTGGCATCCCCCAGGGTCTCTCGAGGGGACTGTCCTACACAGTCAGCGTTTTTGGTCGCCGGTCAACACAACAACTAAAAACAGCGTCCAGAGAGAAGAACCATTTCTCCAGCTCGATTTAGTCCAGATTTGATGTCTACTTTGTGTAACAGTTCAGAGCGTGGACTCCGGGGTTGGAGAACAACCAGAGACCCAACTATGGCCCCACCACTGACTGCCTGCGTGACCTTGGTCCGGTGGCAGAAGCTGCCCTAACGCAGAAAGAATAACACTTACATGAGGTTAATTTTGGTGATGTTTGTCAAACGCCCGATGTCGTATCCTGCCCGGAAGAAAGGAAAACACACATGCACCTGCACCCACCCGCCGCACCCCCCCCCCCGAGAATTCTGTTATTCTCTTCTGTTAGCGTCGGTCTGTCTTATCTGATCCCCCGTATAAGCGAGCTCTTTCCCCACCTCCCTACAGCTATAAATTCCTAATTTTTTTTAGCATTAGAGCTTTTTTCTTGGTAATCTGCTTAATTAAAAAGAAGAAGGACTTTTTTTAGAGCACTTTTAGGTTCCCTGCAACTTTGAGATGAAAGAAAGGATATTTCCCCCACGCCCCCTCCACCCGCACGTACACAGCCTCCCCTCCACCAACACCCCCCACCCGAGTGGTCCGTTGTTACAACGGATGAAGCTACACCGACACGTCATCGCTCGAAGTCCACAGTTCACTCTAGGGTTCGCTCTTCGTGGCCGTCCTACGGGTTTGGACAAGCGCATAAGACACATGTGTCCATCATCATAGTATCATCACACAGACCGTTTTCACTGTCCTAAAAATCCTCTGGGCTCTGCCGAGTCACCCCTCCTCCCTGACCCCTGGCGACCATACTGTCTCCATACTCTTGTCTCTTCCAGAACACCATGTGGTTGGAACCATACAGTACGTAGCCTTCTGAGGTTGGCCTCTTTCATTCGGCAATACGAATTTTAGGTTCCTCCATGTCCTTTAATGAGTGGTTTGATCCCCCCTTTTCTTTTTGGTGCTAAATAACCTTCCACTGTGTGGCTGGACTACAGTTTACTCCTCCCTTTGCCTACGAAGGACATCTCGGTTGCCTCCAAGTTTTGTTCTCGGCCGAGGTAAAGCTGTTCTGCGAGCTTTCCTTGTGGACTAATGACTTAGCGATCGAACTATCTTTGTGCGCTCGGGGTTCCGAAAGCTTTTTATTCGGCATTATATCAAATCTACCACCGAAGGGCGGGAGTGGAAATTAAGACGTTATAGAGTTTTTAGACATCGCCATGTTTCTTCACATAAATCTGTCCTATAAACCACAAAAATAAGTATTTCTAAAGGTGCTGTGAATACCCGTGGTGGCTATTTGTGTGGATATAGTTTTTCAACTCCTTTGGCCAAGTCGAAGGGAAGTGAAGATGGGATCGTACGTTAGCATGAGAGCACTTTCATCTTCGAATTGCTCTTTGTGGTTTCAACCGCCCATCCGTTTATTCCACAGTTATCTCCTGAGGGTCTGTCCGGGGGCCTGGTGCTAGGTCCTCGGGATACGAAGAGGAATGTAACGGATTTGGTGTCTGCCCTCGGAGAGCGTACAGTCCAGGGGGAGAAACGGGGAGGAGACAAGGGAACATGTCATTACCGAGGGGATGCCCATCATGAAAGGGTTGCGGGGGGTACGGGGACAGAAGTGAGGATCGGTTCGGGAGGGGGATGTACTCACCCAGAGCCATCAAGGAGACCCCCGTAAGGGGGTGACATCAAAGAAAGGACAAGAAGGGAGCGCAGGAGGTCCGGAGTTTCGGCCACGACAGGAGCCAAGGGGAAAGGGTTTCCGATTAAGGGACTCAGTGGGAGGAGGACCCGAGGGGAAAAGAGCTGGGGCACCTGAGGAACCACGAACAGTCCCCACGTGGGGGGGAGGGGACTGCAGGGTCATAAGAGTGGAGACTAGTCTTGCTTCCGGATAGTCCCTCAGCCCCAGCTGGCTGAAAGGGGACAGAAGCAAGTGCATTCCTGCCTGAGCATCGCTCTGATCTAGAGGGTCCCTAGAGCTCCCGAGCTGCGCACTGCCGACCCTTCCCAGGCCCAGGCCCAGGAGGCGATGGGGGGGGGGGGTCAATCACAGAGGGAGAGCAAGAAACCTCAACAACCTGAGGAAAGAGGGGCCAGATCAACTGAGGAGGATGCCTCAAAACTCAAGGGCTCGAAGCTGGACCAGACGCCCGTCCATAACCTCTTGGTTCAGAAGAAAGCAAACAGGAGAGGCAGCACAGCCTGCACCCACCGTGTGATGCCCGGGCTCCCGTGGGGCCACGTACCCTCGAAGCCAGCCAGCGCTCCGAGCACCTGGCTTTGCCACCACTGGAGTGTCACCCACGAGCTCCGAACTGGAGCCATCCCCCTCATCGACACCCGTAGGTTCAGGCCCACCACCCCCTTCCCCGTAGTGAACACCCCAACTCTGGCTGACTGCTTCTTTTCTCAGGGCAGGCGGCCTAGGCGTCCATCCCGTCTTTCCAGAGAGGCTACTCCCCTGGAATCCAAGGACGCCATCTGTCCCCATACCTGGGAACCCTTCCTAAGGAAGAAAAGGGGAACACGAGTTTTATCCCTGGCAGGGCACTCCCTCTAAAGACAGGCAGCAGAGCAAACTATGGGAATGAGGACTTGTCTTATGAGTTGTAGAGGACTTTCTACATTTCAGGAAAGCCTACCATCGCCATGCTTCCCCAAACGCCACTTCCGCTTTTGCTATATTTCACCATTAGGGATTCATTCCTTTGTGTTGACCGGGAGGATCGGGGGAAGTCTATAAGTCATGCATTCACCCGTGTGAAGGGGAGGAGGCCACGGATCAGGAGTTCTCCACCCTGGTGTATATTAGAACGATCTGGGCCACCCTCCTGAATAATTGAAACTACATCTCCAGAGACAGGGCCCAGGCGTCTGGAGTTAGCAGACACGGTTCCAGGTGGTTCCGATGCTATGGGAGGGCCAATGACTACTTCCCATGGGCGAATCTTCAAGAAATGTACCGGGGGACACCCAGTGGATCGCTTGGACGTAGCAGACTGCCCAAAGGAGAAGCGAGCTACTGTTCAGACTGGGGGCCACCCTGCTTCCTCCCGGCTGAGCTCTCTCTGCTGGCGGCGGCCGTCGGCCACGTGTGAGATGGGTCCTCCAGCCTCCCGAGGGTTTCCCCACATTCCCGGCGTGGGGGCTGGAGCAGAGCACTCTGTGTTGTACGGGGGACAGAGAAGAATTACCTGATGAGCGAGCGTGGGCGTGTAGCCGAAACACCGAGCGGAAAGCCGGCTGGCAGAGGGGCAGGCCCTTCTGACTCAGACACCAGGAGCGAGCACCCTGGTGCATTTCGGCGTCACACACACACATCCCGGTCCCACCGCCTCGGCCGCAGCCCGCCTTGAGGGATCCGGGGGAAATGAAAATTAATGGGGTGGGGAAGGTAATCAGCAGTGAGTCCCACTTTTGTTAATAACCACCCTCCATCACGGGTAGGATGAGACGGAGCGTCCATTCGAGGCCAAGGTCACCTTGGGAAAAGGAGGGCGGGAGCCTTGGAGGGGGTCTCTTTTCGGCCTGGGGCCTCCTTAGGTCATGGAAGACGGTCTCAGAAACGGACCGTCCCTCTAGAGCTTCCGTGGCGTGAGCGTGCTCTGAAGACCGGCTCTGCGGAATAAACTAGAACTGTCCTTCGGGACCCCCACGGGGGCCTCCCAGCCCTGCCTTCACTGAGCGGTCCGCTCTGCCCGCCAGCTCTGCCTTCGTCCCTGAGACGCTGCCCTCTCACGTCGCTAACCTCGGCCCTGCTGCCTCGTGGCCCCTGACGGAGCTGCCGTCGAAATGGGGACCCTCTGGGGCTGAAGCGGGCAGGGCAGTCATCAGCCTCGGACCCCGGAACCACCTGACGGGAAGTTCCCACTGCCAGCTAGCCCGGCCCCGCCAGGCACCTAGAGATCACAAGGCCCGATAGACAAACACCTCTCCCAAGTCGGCCCTTTGTTTCCAGAAGCCGTTTTCATTTCCATGTGCTCCCCCAGCCTCCTCCCAGCACCGTGTTGCTTGGCGATGGGTGAACCGGGCCACCAAGGGCCTCCCGCCGCAGGTCTCGGACGCGTGCCGGTGGGAGCCGGGGCGCTACAGGGCTGCCTGCTGCCCACTCGGCCGCCCCTGCCACCGACACCCTGCGACGCAGCCGACCCCGCTCACGCGGGTGTGCGGCCCGACGGCCGACCCCGCCTGTGAGGTCGCAGGTCGGCAGGGAAAGGAAGGGATCTCAGTCAGTCCCCAGGTGCCAGGCTCCAGGACAAGCCATCTGCACACACCAGGCCGGCCAAGTGGGTGCAGGTTAGTGGTTAAAGCTTGGGTTCCGGAACCAGGCTACCCGGTTTCAAATCGCCGCTCCGCCACTTACCGGTTGTGTGACCTTGGGCAAGCGACTTAACCTCTCTGGGCTTTGAAGCCTGCAACTGGACCTGTAAAATACAAACAACAGCACCTTACGTCCCATGGTTGTCATGAAGTCCCCATAAGGTAAGATACACGAAGGGTATTTAAAACAAAGCCAAGCGTATTTAGTCCGGTCAGGCTGCCGTGATAACATACACAGACCCGGCGGCTTAAACAACCGAAGTTTATTTCTCAGTCTGGAGGCTAGAAGTCCAGGATCAAGGCGCCCACTGGCTGATTGGGTTCCCGGTGGAGCATTTTTTTCCCCAGCTTGCAGACAATCGCCCTCTCACTCCGTCCTTCCCTCTGTGCTCGCAAGCAGAGAGAGCGTCGGTGTCTCTTCTTCTTCGAAGAGACCAGAACTGTTGAATTAGGGACCCTCCCTCGTGTCCTCGTTGGCCCTTTATCACCTCCTCACAGGCCCTATCTGGAAACAGTCATACGGGGGTTAGGGTTTCAACATATAAACGGGGGGGGGGGGTGCACGACTCTGTCTATAGCGACGGGCGTGGGACATAAGTGTCGCCATAAGTGTCGCCCATTCTTATAAGGACCGTCATACCCCATTTCACGTGAGAATGCTGAGCCCGGAGTGGCAGAGTCGTGATCGGAACCCAGGACAGGTCCGGCTTCCAAGCCCACGGCTACAAACAGGTGCTAAGAGCTTGACCTTTCCCGCCAGATGTCAGGGGCTCCCGACCCGCTGCCAAGCACCCCCCTGAGTGCTCTTTGACCAGTGGCCACTCCTCTGGGCACCAGAGAAAGCGTCACACCTCTTGGCCAGGGAGCCGAGGTTGTCAGGTCGTGGGCGCCAGGGAGCCCTTGCTCAGGGAGCAGGAGGAGGTCCCCCCCGTCCTGGTTCCTTCCCAGGCCCTGCGTCACCTGCTCGAGAGGCCGGGTCAGGTGGGAGAAGGCAAAGAACAGCCAACAGCTACTGGTTCCCGTCACCGGGGCTCTGCCTGCTCCCCTCCAGAGCCGAATGAGGTTCCTGCTCTAATTGTGTCCGAAAGAGCCAGGAGCCACCTCCGCCCCATAGCTCGGTGGCGAGGCACGGGGCAAGCAGTCGCCTGCTCAGCGCCTGTCCGGTTCTTCCGGAAACAGCGTCGGGTAGTGCTTTCAGGAACCATGCATCACACACTCTGTCCGTGGGGCTGCTTTGATCACATGACTCGCTCTGACCAATCTGAGCATCATGTCTTTCTAGATACTCTAGCTGGTTCAGGGATGGGCCCATGTCCAAATCCAGGCAACCCAGAGCAAAAGAGGGCCAATTCCGGGATTATCATTAGCAGAATCAGCCGTGAGACATTCTCCTCACCGCACTTATTTCTGAGGGTGCAGAGGTCAGCCCGGGGGGAGGCTGGCCACCGTCCTGCGGCCACGACAATGAAGCTGAAGAAAGAAGAGCGGAGCTGAGAGAGGCCGAGAGACAGAGTCCCGATGACATTGTTTAAGCCCCTGGATAAAGTTGGGCCTGAAGACATTCCCAGACATGATAGTTACCTAAGCCATAACAGTTCCTTTCTCCTTTCTCGCTAGTTTCACTTGGGTTTGGTGACTTGAGTAAAAAAACAAATGCACACACAAACAAACCTTCAAAACAGAGGGAAAAAAAAAAACAGGAATTAGAAATTCTGACTAGCTTAGAGGCATTCGGGAGCCGGTTTGTCCCACACGCTGGAGAGGAGAGTCACGCCTTCTTCTTCGTCATGGGGAGCCCTAGCATTAGCCAGAACTATATTCTAGAAATGGAATATATTCCATTTCTCTATATATTCTATATTCTCGAGTACTCCCCAAAGAAGTGGCAAGAAATACCACTGGCCAAGCGGGGCCAGAAAAGACACTGGGTTATTCAGCAGCGCAGTTTGGAGGCGCTGGGCTCTTCACGGCCCAGAAATCAAGGCGCTATCGCAAGGAGCCTCCATTTAGGAGGAACATGGCATTGACCGGGGTAAGGCAGGCCACAGATACATCAGGCAGACTTGACCGATCTCATGGCTGGGAGCCCCCCCGAGCCGGCTGGATGGGAATGTTCGATTCCAAGCAGATAATGGATCAGGGGTCGGTGGGCGATCGGAACAGAGATAGGCCCCCTCTCCGCCCCAAGCTTCACTCTGGGGCGGGGTCAGGATTAGCCCGATGACCCAGGGGGTAGGCCTGGGCACCGTGAGGATCTGGAGCCTTCCCACCCGAGGGAAGAGGAGTTTAAGGCTGAGGGGTTAAGCCCCCGTGGAGACTGGGAGGGAGGGGTGCCCCCACCACACACACACACACACACACGCACACACATGCAAACACACACTCTCCACTTGCCCCTAAGGGTCCGTAGGGAGGAGAATCAAAGCGAAACCCCTTGGCCATGGTAGTCCCCCTTCCTCTGCCCCAAATCAGGGGTAGCTCCTGCAAGGAGGGACTGAGGGCTAAAGTCAGCAAGTCTTGAGAAATGGCTACTGGGGCAGAAGACAGGGTGGGGGTGCAAGCAAAGGCAGGAAGACAGCTGAGAGAGATTTGAGCACCAGAGTCTGAGTCATGGATCGGCCTCAGAGAATGAGGGGATTCGTTAAGAGGGCAAAGCCAAGGACCCCTCTTAGAAGAGTGTCCCCATCCCCAGGGTCAGGGAAGTCAGGCTGACGTTGCTCCTACAGTGTTTCTTGACCCCTGCTCATGCTGGATCAGCCCGGCTCGGCAGGATGGGGGAGACTGGGGATGGTGGGCTGTCCTCCCTTCTTCCGTCATGATAACCGAAGGATCTTCACTCTTGGTTCCACCTGGTTTCTTTAATACCCGAGGGAGACAGCTTGCACCTGAGTTCTTCAGTGACAAGCAACAGAGACCAACGCTGGCTGGTGTCAGCACAGAGGGGAACTGTCTGGAAAGGTGTGGGGTGGCTCTCAGAATCAAAGGAAAAGACAAGGAACTAGCTCAAAAGGGCAGGGGAGAGAGACCTGGAGTGCCAGGAGCCTGGACAAAGTCCCCTAAGACGAGACTCCGGCTCCGGCCATTTTGCATCATGAGAGAGTTCACGTGATTGGCCGAGCCCCGGACACATGCCCGCCCATTGGCCAGGAGGGCGGGGCGGCATCAAACAATAGGAGAATACCATTGGCTGAAATTGAGTCACTGCCCCACCCATTGGCCGAGCACCTTGATTGACAGTTATGCCAAGAGCACCCCCCCAGTGGGGGCGGGGCATTCGCCGGAAGTAAACCTAGAGGTCTTCCCGGAAACAGATGTGAGAGACAACGAAGAAAACAAACACCAAATGGCCGTCGCAAGGGTCAGTGAAGCTCCGGCTCAGGCAAGGTTATTTCTCTGAGATCCTCTGAATCTACTTCATGAGGCGGTTAGAAAAGAAAGCCTCTCTCCAAGCGCTGACGGGGAAGGGAGGGGGGTCGGGAGGAACTGCCGCTGCCGGGGCTGCCTTTAGAGAGTCCTCCCCTTGGGCCAAGCAGTGGCTCAGGGTCTCGCATCCCTGGTCCCTTCTCACCTCCTCACCGCCACACCAGGTGATGGGCTTTGTGGCCGAGGAAACCGAGGCTCAGCCACGGTGCTCGGCCTAGGCACTCGCCCACAGTCCTGGCTCCTAGAGCCAGGACCAGAGGGAGAAACGTCAGCGCGAAGCCCGTGCGATAGACCGCGAGGCTCGGCAGATCCTCGGGGACAGAATGGGCCCGTCGGGTGGAGGAAGTTGTGGGGGGGGGGGGGGAATGACAAGGAGGAGGAAGCAAGGCAAGAGGAGATGGGTCGGAGGAAAATTCAAGAAACCACGGTGTTGAAGAAGGAAACCAAGGCCTGGGAACCTGGCCCCCACACGGCAGGCTTGTCCCACATGCAGGGAGTGGACCAGAAAGACCCGAGGTCAGCGGGGCCGTGGCACCCCTGGCGGATGTCTCCAATGAGCCTGGGGCAGGAAGGGTGGCAAAGGCACAGCTGTATGTGTCCCCAAATAATATCATGGAATTTTCCGGCTGCCTTCTACTCTTCCCCCACCCTCCACCAGGCATCTTAAAACACAAGAGCCAAACATCAGGGAAAGGAGAATGGACTCCCCATTTTTATGGAGCCCCTGCTAAGGGACCAGGTGCTTCTCCCGGAGTATCCCCAAGTCTCAGGATAACTTTGAGAGATGGATGTCATGCTGTCTCCGTTTTCCAGATGAGAAGACTGAGGCTGAGGACGGGGAGCTGGGATCTGAGCCCAGGAGCAGCTCACACCCAAACCCCAGCCGGAAGGCCCATGGGTGGAGGAGCTAAGGCGGCCGCCGGGGAGCCCGCCTTTCCCTCCGGGGCTGGCACCAGGGCCCCTGGCGCCGGGTGGCCCTGCCTCGTCCGCTGGGCACGGGAGCCACGGCATCTGGAAGCCCGCCCTCGCCGAGTTATGGCCTCGCTTAACCGAAGTTTATAAAAGGGCACCGTGAGAGCAGAAACGGCCTTATCCGGAGCCCGGCGAAAATCGCAGTAAGCCCGCTGCGAGCTGGAGATTGAGTGCGATTTTGGCCCGCTCTCCTCTGGCGTGGAAAGAGCTTACACTGAGTCATATTTCAAAAAGGCACAACTGACACAGTATAATCTCTGGTCTTAACTCCCCCTGACCTTGAGAGAGCGGCAATAAAGCGCAGGGGCTTCGGGGCTGCCGTACAATCTCATCAGGCGGGGCTGGCGCGGAGATGCCCGGTCGCTGCGGGGGGAGGGGCGGGGGCTTCCGCCGCCATCCCGGGGGGGGTGGGGGAGGAAGCTCCCGGACGGCTCCCCCACCCCAGCGCCGCCCCTTCCCCAGCCCCTCCCTGCCGCCAGGCCCCAAGGACTCACGCCATCTCCTCTCATCTTCCTCCCCCGTCTGCCTCCCCGCCCCCCCCTTCCCAACGCCTTTCTCTTTTCCAGTGACAATAACCGAGCTGAAAACGTCGCCAGAAACGGCATCGATCTGTTTATCTATCACTTGCTAATCAAAAGTTTCCTGCCTCCTGTTAAAATACCAATGATTTCCTTTGCGGGAGCAAACAGGTCTGTTCGCCGAGACTGAGCGCGTCAGCGGAGACAGTTTAATTACCGCCTTTGATGCCTCTTCCCTGAATACCAATCTGTCCTGAGTTACATGATGAACACACATTAGGGGAAGAATCGAATCAAAAAAGCAGGCAGCGCCTCGTCGTGGGGCGTTTCACGCGGAATCGGGCCTCCTGGGTACCCACTCTGTGCCTTGCCGGGGCCCACGCGGTGGGAACCCGCAACCCTGGGGAATTCCAGCGCCGTCCAGGGGAGCCTGCTGTTTGCACCCTGAGTCCTCCTGACATGTTTTAAATGCAAGGCTGAGACTGTGGGCTGTAGAGCCAAAGGCTGGCCCTATGTTCCAAGCCTCAGTGGTGGCCGCTTACTTTCTAGAAGCCTCCGTTTTCCTGCGTGTAAAAACGGAAACATTAACTATCCACATAAAAGGCTGCTGTGAAGAATAAACCAAATGAAACAAGTCAAGCCTTGATCACAGGAGAAGTCAATTAATGAGAGGGGTTATTAGCATTTCATTATGACATTAATTATAACATGTAACAGTAAGCAGCTGTTTCCCATAGATTGTATCATATTTATATACAATATACGATTCCACACTTACACTTTTCAATGTTTATTTATTTATTTTGAGAGAAAGAGAGAGCGTGAGCAGGAGAGGAGTAGAGAGAGAAGAGGGAGAATCCTAAGCAGGCTCCGCACTGTCCGCGCAGAGCCCAACATGGGGCTTGATCTCAGGAACCGTGAGATCATGACCTGAGCCGAAATCAAGAGTTGGGTGCTTAACCGACTGAGCCACCCGGGTGCCCCCATTTTTATACTTTTAGAATGTTACTGTAAAATATAATATGCAGTCTCCTTAATCCTTGTACCCCCAGTGCCTGGGACGATGCCGCCCACAGTATATAGTCCACAATTCAGACAATGATTTATGACACAGGGAACGGCACCCAGGAACACGCGTAAACATGCCTGCCTTCCCTGCCTGCCTTCTGATGGAAGGAAGAAAGAAACGTGGTCACTTAAATGATACTCAAACCTCCCTCACCCCGTCTCTATCGCCTGGGCGTGACCCCCGGGGCTTTCGGTCCCCATGCTGTCCCGCAGAAGTGTCCCCCAAACGGCCCACTCGCCAGGCAGGCCCGGAGTGGTGGCGGGCTCCCCTCCGGCCTGCTACTAAATTCCTTCCGGCTTTCAACCGGGACAGATGACTACCGTAGGATACCATTTCTGGCAAAGACTACATGCAAAAACAGTTCTTAGATTTTACATTCTCAAACAAAAATGATAACATTATTTATAAAAATAACCAAGAACAACTCCCCTCTTCCGTCTGGAAAATGAGTAAGGCCCCTGGCCCTCATGTGTCCCTCTGCCGCCATCCCCAGGTCTCCACCTCTCTCTCTCTCTCTCTCTCTCTCTCTCTCTCTCTCTCTCATACACATACACACACACACGGCTCTCTTCCTGCACCGATAATCTCCCCTGTCCTTGTGCGGATGGAAACTGGGTTTTCCCCTGCTCTCTGTCACACCCCCACTGGTGCCATGCTGGACTCCCCAGTCAGGGGACCAGCTGCAAGCTCTGTCCCCAAATCGCTGACTCTCACCTTTCCTTGTCTGTGACCTCAGGAAGCATCCAAGTGTGTGGAAATGAAGCTCACCAAGCCCAGAAGTGGGGGTGGGTGGGGGCTCTGCTTCAGCCCCGGTCGAGGAGAGGGGCGCTTTCCGCCAAGAGACTTATCCCCTGGGCGGCTTCCTGTCCTTCCATCCTGCCCAGTGTCATGAGTGATCCCAGCAGGAGAAAAGAGCTCTCCCAGCTCTCCCTCAGCGTTTGTTGCCCGTACCCCGAGACACAGGGGCCCTCTCCTGTGGATGCTCTTCCCATCAGAATGCAGCTAGAGGGAAACTGAGGCTTAAGTGGCTTACCCCTCCCCCCACGGAGCCTCCGACAGAATCGAGATGCACCCTTCCTTCAGGTCTTTGCCCCAAGAGATCGCAAAGCCCCACACAGGAGCATAAGGATCCACGGTACCATTCACCCCGCGCCCTGCCCCCCCGCAGGAGCCAAACAGAAGGCTCCGAGCCTGTGCAGAGGAGAGTGATGGGCCCTGCTTGGTCTTCAGCTCCCACCCCCTCCCCGTGCCCCACAGAGGCCTCCCCTCCCTGATCTGTGGTCAGGGGCTGGGCTCACCTGAAGGTCTACAGGAGGGAGTGGGTCCCGCGCTCCCGCAGGAGCGAGGGACCGTATCCCTTGCTAGGATGGCTTCAGGAAGGTGGCCTCAGAGACAGTTCCGCGGCCCCCAGCCCTTTCTGGGGGCTGCACCCCCAGCGCGTGATCCCAGATTCCCCCAGAGCCCCAGGCCCACACACCACCCAGGAAGAAAACCCCCGCCCCGCCTGCCCCACGCGTCCCGTGGCGCTGTCACAGCCCGGGCTTAATTGCTGGTTAAGGAGGGGCGGCAATTCCTGGACATGCCCCTGAGGCTGGCTGGGCTAACCACACCCCGTCTGGGGCGCCCTGGGACCATGCTGTGTGCATTAGAGGCTCCCGGTTGTGCAAACGGCATTGGGCACGGTCGTTGCCCAAGTCTGGTTCCCATTCCCGGAGCAATGTGCCCACCAGCAACCAGAATCAGAAGGGGAGGCGGAGAGCGGTCTGCCGGGGGGTCGAAGGCACATTTGGAAAGTCCGAGTGACACAGATGGGTGGGGGAGGGAGCCGGCAAGAGCACATGCAACACCCCCAGCGACGGAAATGATGCGACGCGCAGCCCAATTTGTCTCCCGCTATTAGCTCCTGACAAGTGAATGCACCGAGCTCAGTCCAACGGAGAAGAGGTAACAAACAGCTCACGACCTTGAGCCAGAATTTCTTGCATCCTCTGAGGCACAGCAGCATGGGATGTAGGGTGCTCATCGCACACCCCTTTCCGGGTGATACAGGAAAGCCAGGTCCACCGGGCCTTCACTAGCTGCCCTCCAGAAAGATCCAAGGGTAGGAGGCCACCGCCGGGCCCCTGGAAGGCCAGCCTGCCGGCTGGAGGCCTCCCCCTTCTCTGTCAGTATCTGTGGGCCTTCCCACCAGGGCGGGGTGCGCTCTGGTGACACCACAAGGCAGTCAGGGACACTGCAGAGGGAAAGCCGGGAACTGGGCTAGGAGGAGGGCTCTACACTGGCACACGGCATGTAAAGGACACACACACATGCACACACACGCACACAGGCACCCTCATGGGCACACACCTGTGCACACATGCATACACACACACACACACAGAGATGTGCATATACGTATACACACACAAACACACACACATACAGACCCAAGTCTGTACATACAAGAGCAATAGTGTACCGCCAAAAGGCATGCCAAAGTAGCGTGGACCCCTCTTTCTGGCCACGTCCCCCCTCCCAACAGCCTTTGTTTACTTACAGTGTGGCCCAAATTTGGGAATCCCCAAGAGGAAAGGGACTCCAGAAAGCTGCTCCTACACCGTCCTGCCTCAGGGCACGATTGTTCTCTCCTACAGGATCTACCTGCTCACCTCCCCCTTTACAATTCCTGGGGCTCCTGCCGTAGGGGTATGTCCCAGATTTAGAAAATTAAGAACCGGAGCGTCCAATGTAGATACCCACTACCCGGAATTTAACCTATGGATACACCAGTTTCCATATCATATTCATGCAGCATTACTTATGACCGCAAAATAGCTAGAGACAAACAACACTATTGTCCATCACCAGGGCCTGGCAGAGTGCAAGGTCCTGTATCCAAGACATAACAACTAAGCATGGAGTGGGGCAACAGAGACGATGAGACTCGGCCCTTACCCCCGCGTTGCTCACAGGCCAGTGAGGAGGGCGGCCATGTTGGTAGGCTAAGCAAGACTGGGAGCAACATGCCTGCAGTTCTGGAAAGGGAGGGTGCGTCTTTCGTTTGCCCCCCCCCCTCCAGCTGTGTGTGGTACCCTTTCTCTGTTGATGCCTTCTTCTGGCCCCTGGTGTCTCCCCTCACCCAGAGGCCACGGCCACAGCCACGTGGGGCAATTCGCAGCCAAGTAGGCGCCACTGTGGGAAGTATCTCCAGTTAAGAATACAGTATCCGCATGTAAGAATTATTCTGCCAGCTTCCTTTACGCCTTGCTGAATTGAAACATTCCTTAAGCTAAACGTTTAGCTACCGTTCTGTGCTTCCCTTCAGAAGGAAACATCAGAGCCTAGACAGGGGCCAGAGAAGGAATCATCTTGGCTACTACATTCGCCATTTATTATATATATATATTATTAACCTCAGGCTAATTTTTAAGCCCAAAACATCATGGCTTAAATAAACAATAAACATTTATTATCTCACACAATTTCTCTAGGTTAGGAACTTGAGAGCAGGGATTCAGAGTGGCACTTGTCAAGGTTCCTCACTGGGTCTCAGTGGGGACATCAGCCGTGATCGTGGTCATCAGAAGGCTTAACTGGGGTTGGAAAACACAAATCCAAGGTAGTGCATGGATGTGGCTGTGGACAGGCGGCCCCGGTTCCCCTCCGCCGGAGAGCATCAAGCTGTTTGAGCATCCTCACAAGATGGCAGCCCCTGTCTCCACAGCCAGTGACCCCAGGAAGGTGAAAGCCACAATGTCTTGTATGCCCTGACCTTGGAGGTGGCACACCACCATTTGCACATTATCCATTTGGTGACACAAGTCATTTGTATTCACTGTGCAAGGGGACTACTCAAGGGCGTGAATGTAGGGCAGCGGGGAGCACTGGAGGCCATCTTGGAGGTTGGCTAGAACAGTAATTAATATTCAAATTCAGCAACACTGAGCACCACCGCCCCTGACCTGCCCCAGCTCACCGCTGGCCTTCAGTCCCCTCACCTGCCCTACAAAGATTCCCACGTGCTATCCTCTCTCAAGTTCCTTTTGGAACAAAAGAGATTGTAAATTGATCCATTCATTTATTGAAACAGTGCCCATCCTATCATTCTGTCTTGAGGGCCCTGATACCCTCTCCTATCTTGTGTCCACCACTTCCCTTTCACCGCCCTACGTTCCTGCCAACTTCTGTGACCTAAAGATCCCTAAACATGGACGGTTGCCTCCACTCTTCGCAGGCTGTATGTTTGTTAAGAACGGCTGCGTGACAGGTTTCTTTACCTCTCTGGGCTTCTCTTTCTTCATCTGTAAAATAGGATTACTAAAAGCACCTGCCTCTCTGAGGTGTCTTGAGGATAAAATGAAATTACACATGTCAAGTACTTAGAACAGCACCTGGCTTGGAGGAAGTGCTATTAATATTCTCATTATTGTCAATACGTTAACACCACATCCTCCTCCCGGAACCCCCTCCCAATCCTACCTGTCAGCATCCTACTGCTCCTTACCATAAAGCCCCCCCGAATCTCTTCACCATCCCCCCTTCCCTGCACTTCTGAAGCGCTACCACTTCTGAACCACCCAGGTGCCCCTCAGATTATTTTCTGCATAGATGATCGTGTCATCTGCAATCGGAGACAGTTTTATTTCTTTCCTCCCTTTTATTTCCTTTTCTTGTCTTATTGCATTAGCTATGATATCCAGTATAGCGCTGAAAACGAGTGATGAATGGGGGACATCCTTGCCTTGTCCTAAATCTTGGTAAGAAAGCTTCTAGTTTCTCAGAGAATTTTTTTTTTAATATTAACACAAGGGCACCTGGGTGACTCATTTGGTTAAGTGTCTGACTCTTAATTTTGGCTTGCGGTTTTGTGAGTTCAAGACCCTCATCAGGCTCTGCATTGGCAGCATGGAGCCTGCTTGGGATTCTCTCTCTCTTCCTCTCTCTCTTTCTGCCTCTCCCTCACTCATGCTGTCTTGGTCTCTCTCAAAATAAATAAATTTTAAAAGTTACAATATATCTATATAACACAAAATAGTTTAAAAGATCCTTAATGTGTGTGTGTGTGTATAACAACCCTCCACTCTTCTTTTTTTTTTACATTTATTTATTTTTGAGAGACAGAGACAGAGCACAAGTAGGAGAGGGGCAGAGAGAGACTGAGACACAGAATGTGAAGCAGGCTCCAGGCTCTGAGCTGTCAGTACAGAGCCCGACGCAAGACTCAAACCCACAAACCGTGAGATCATGACCTGAGCTGAGCTGAACGCTTACCTGACTGAGCCACCCAGGCGTCACAACAACCCCCCACTCTTCTAACCTTCCCTCCCTCTACCATCACCTTGCCCTGAAGTCATCACCCATTAGTTGTTTTGTGCATTTAATGTTGAACATTTCCCTATATATAGTCACATACACCTTTTGAAAACGTAGATAAAACTGTAGTCTACATGTTTGTCTGTAACTTGTGAGTTTTTTTAATTTAAGAGAATATGAATCATTTTAGTTTTCCAGGCTAGTGCATATACATTTACCTTAGTCTTTACTTTTTTAAGTTTATTTATTTATTTTGAGAGAGACAGAGAGAGTATGAGCAGGGAAGGGGCAGAGAGAGGGAGAGAGAGAAAATCCCAAGCAGGCTCTGTGCTGTCAGAACAGAGCCTGACATGGGGGTCAAAACCATGAACCACAAGGTCATGACCTGAGCCAAAATCAAGAGTCAGATATTTAACCAACTGAGCCATCCAGGCGCCCCTCGTTTGGTGTTTGATAATAGCCATCTTAATGGATCAGAAGTATGGAAGTTTCATTCTCTATGGTTCTTGTCATTATTGGCCAAGGAAATTGTTCTTGGTGCCTGGAACATAGTAGCTACTCCATCCATGCTGGTAACTTTCATCATGTGAAGCTCTGGCTCAAATGACTGTCACTGGAAGGACACTGAAGGCCAGTCATGGGCTCAAGAGTCAAAAACTCCACTTGGCACCAAAAGATGGATTCCAAAGTGTCAACCAGCACCTGCTCAGTCATCTGTCCCTTCTCCTCCTTGCCAGATGACTCACATGCCACACACCTGTCTCCATTGGTGGCCTTGATCTCCTCTCTCCCCCGAAGACCCTTGAAGAGAAGTGAGCGAGCACATCAAATGTAGAGACGGGAGGGACCTAGGAATCAAGGGTTCCCTGCCCAGAACTCTCTGAGACAAGTTGTTGCATCAAGCTTGGGGCTCAGCTTGCCACAAGAAAGCAACGGGTCTCTCCCAAAAGCAGTGGATGAAGCCCGCTTCCAGAGGCTGGTGTGTCCAGGGCCCAGTCGCTCTGCTTTGGCTGTTGCCCTACAGCAGGTGAGAGAGCTGCAGAAGTTCTGCAGGCTTCCCTCTAGCTGAGCTGAGCCTGAAGGGCACGCTCACTGTTTCCTTCAAAACTCTCAAACAAGGGGCGCCCCAGTGCGGTGGTTAGATAAGCCTAGGTTCCCATCTCCGGGCTCCCACGCCAGCCCTACCAGCTGGATGAATTGCCTCATCTGAGTCTAGGCGAAGGCGGAAGGGTGAGGAAATCCCTGGCACGCCCTCCCTTCCCACCCGCGGCCACGACGAGGGTGAAGATGTCACCACGTCAGCCACCCTGAAATCCGGTAGCAGCTATGGCTTCATTTGGAGGGGAAATCCCCGCGGACAGATCAGGATTTTCTCCATAGAATCTCTCCCCACCCCGGCTCCTAACACCTGTTTACAGCTGGCGCTGCCCAAGGCGGCGTGCTCCTTTTTTAAGGACGGCGTGGAGCCGCTGTCATCATCTGCTTCACCTGAAACCGTTGCCTTCCGGCCAAGCTCAGCTCCAGCGGGCAGTGACCGTCCTTCTTGCAACCTCAGTGGAGCCTCTCCAAATGTACCAAAGTGACTGGGACTCGGATGTTTCTAGTTATGCTCAACAGTGGCAGCAACAGTTTCAGCTGAGGAGGGACCCCAAGGGTCTAAATGAGACAAAAGAGGACCTGCCTCAGGAATTTGAGCGGGGGGGTGGGTGTCACGGTCAAAGAGGGCTGTAATTGGGTGAGGGGAGCGGTAGCTAGAAATGACAACATCGTTTTGTTTCCACTTCTTTTTTTTTTAAAGTAATCTCTACCCCCAACATGAACTCACTACCCTGAGATCAAGAGTCCCATGTCCCACCGGCTGAGCTAGCTAGCTGCCCCTTGTCCACTTCTTCCGTAGGTATTTTTTTATGTGCTGCAAATGATCCTGCTTTTCCATTTGTGGAATCCATAGCATTTCCTCTGAAATAATTTATTTAAATACAACAGTCATCCCTTGGATGGAAAGTGTTAAGGAAATAATTATATAGTACTCAAAAGCGTGGGGACGGCCATCAAGACAGGGAGGTTTGGAGAGAGGGACCCAACGGGCCACGTGCGATTACAAACAGTGCTTTTACTTCTACGCACTTGTTTCCACCGAGGAATTAGTGCCCGCGACTGTCTAGAGGGGTTCCGGCTGTGCCGGTGCTGTCAGCCGCCAACTCAGCACCCACCACCACTGCAACCTCCTTCCCAGGGTTCCTGGGCAGCCCAGAGAAGCTGGGGACTACATTTCCCAGAATCCCCTTCCCCGTGTGGGGCTTAGAGCCATGAGAAGCACGGGTGTGGGATTTGCAAGGGGGATAAGGAGAAGTCCTGTCTCTCTGGAGGCAGTTGCGGCCAAGTGCTCAGAAGATGTGAGGTTTATAGCAGCTTCCCAGAGAATTTCGGGAATGACTCGCTTTGGTGTTGCAGAAGGAGTGAGGAGGAGCTTCCTGGATTTTCTTTAGACTCGCAGGGTGGCTCCGTGGGTTAAGTGTCTGACTGTTGATTTGGGCTCGGGTCACCATCCCAGGACCGTGGGATCGAGCCCTGCCATGGGCTCGGCGCAGGGCTTGGAGCTTGCTTAAGATTCTCTTTCCCTCTCCTCTCTCTCTCTCTCTCTCTCTCTCTCTCTCTCTCTCTCTCTCTCTCCCTCTGCTCTTCTTCCCCATTCGTGCCCTCTCTCTCTCTAAAATAAAAATAAAATTAAATAAGATGAAAAAATCATAAAACCTTCCCAGCAAACTCTTGAATCGTCACTCCCTGTCATGCTAAAATGACATTATAGGAGCCCTGGAAATCAGCCAAAGCTCTACAGCAACCAAGCCAATGACCAACCAAGGAAGAGTCGCATTCGGTTGGTGGGACGTGTGGTCTTCTTACCGGTCCCTGCTTTGCCCCTCCCTGGCATGGCGCCGCACAGTTTGAGGGAAGCAGCGGCCAAATTCCTCCCTCTCTTCCTGAAATCAGAGACAGCAAGGTGGACCTAATTTGCCATGTTCTAACCTGTGTGAGGGCTGCCCGAGGGAGTTCTGTGAGGGCATCTGACCTGGAGTTCACGTGGCCCAAAGCACCACAACCTGGATCTCAGGCAGGAAGCGGTGGGCATGACTCAGGAAAATTCAAGGGGACTGAAGACCTGCAGACTCCTGAGGCAAGTGCTTATTGCTTGCGGAACGTAATAAGGCAGCTATAAAGCCCGAGAAGAAACAGGGGTTAAACTCAGGAAAATGAAGACACTTAAAAGCAGCCACGTATATGAAGCAATAACACAGGCCCCAAGGAAAACCTACGTCCAGAAAAGGCCCAAGTCCCCAAGGCTCGGAACTTGCCCTGCTAATTAGCAAAGGTCTTAACAACCAGTTTGCAAAGACTGCGAGAGGTGGTGGATTTTTTTTTGATACCCAGTTTTCGACAACGGATCACGAGGCATATAAAGGACCGTGAAAACCCGGCCCACGCAAAGAAACAAACTCCAGACACAGTCCCTGAGAAAACACAGGCATTGGGCTGACTGGACAAAAATCTTTAAAATAACTATCTTAAACACCCCTGTGTAGCTCATAAGCATGACGACTGGGTGTTTACGCTGTCGTGTGACGTGTGTCTCCCTCAAACCTTGTCACAACTCTGGCGATCCCCCATCTGACATGAAAAAAAAAAAAACCCACCTATCTTAAATACGCTCTAATGGCTAAAAGAAAACACAAAGAACTAAAGGAAACCAGCAAAACAATATAGGAACCAAATTACCATGTCAACACAGAGACTGACATTGTTTTAAAAGAACCGAAAGGAAATTCTGCGGCTGAAAAACAGAATAACTGAATAGAAAAATTCACTAGAGTTGTTAAGAGTAGTTCAAATAAGCAGAAGCAACAATCAGCAAACCGAAGAGGAGTCCTTTGAAATTATTAATTGTGAGGAGCAAAACAAACGCAGAGAAGTAACAACAGTTAAAGGGACCTGTGAGAGACCGTGAAACAGGCTAATCTAGGCGTCAAGGCAGTCCCAGAAGGAGAGAGGGAGAAAGGAATAGATATTTGGAGAAATTATGGCCCAAAAGTCCCAAATTTTAGAAAATATGTGGCTGTACCTACCCAAGAATCTCAACAAACTTCAAGTCTGTTCAAGGAAAAATATCCAGGCTCATTTATCCAAAACTCTGATTTCTGAGAAATTTTTCCCTAAGGAAATACTGTAATCTTGAACCCAGGTAGGCAATTAGCTTCTAGGATTTATCACAGCCATTTTGTAATTGTAAATAGTTCAACGAAAGAGGCTTGGGTAAATTAAGTATATCTGCGGGGCGCCTGAGTGGCTCAGTCGGTTGAGCGTCCAACTTCAGCTCAGGTCATGATCTCACGGTCTGTGGGTTCGAGCCCCGCATCGCGCTCTGTGCTGACAGCTCAGAGCCTGGAGCCTGCTTCAGATTCTGTGTCTCCCTCTCTCTCTGCCCTTCCCCTGCTCATGCTCTGCTCTGTCTCTCTCAAAAATGAATAAACATTAAAAAAAATAATTAAGTATATCTGTATGATGAGACATGGTGCAGCCATTACGAAAGATTGACAATGTGTGTCTGGAACCGAACATAAAGCAGAAAGAGGATTTATAAAATGCCACGTGCAATCTTAGTTTTGTAACGTAAGTATGTATCTGTATACGTGAAACGTGATTTGGAAAGACAGCCATGAAAGAATGAAGAGTAGGGTTTTTTCTGAATGTATGAGGTTAAGGAAGTGTTTTTGGTTTCTTCTTTTGGCTTCTATTAAAAAAAGCTATGCGAATAGCTAGTATCTTAAAGACACACAATAATGAGCGTTGGCATAAACGTGATGAAAAGGGAACCCTCGTACACCGTTGATGGGGATGCAAATTGGTGCAGCCACTGTGGGAAACAGTGTGAATATTCACACACAAAAAAATCAAAAATAGAAATACCTTATCATCCAGAAATTCCACTGCTGGCATTTGCCCAAAGGAAAACACTAATTCAAAAAGATACATGCATCCCTATGTTATTGCAGCATTATTTACAATAACCACGTATAGAAGCAACCCAAGTTGCTTCTATTGGTAGATCCATTGGTACCATTCATTGGTAGATGAATGGATAAAGAGGACGTGGTGTGTGTGTGTATGTGTATATGTGTGTGTGTATGTATATATATATATTACTCAGCCATGAAAAAGAATACCATTTGCAATAGCATAAATGGATCTAGAGGGTATTATGCTAAGTGAAAAAAGTCAGACAGAGAAAGACAAATACCACATGGTTTTCCTTATATGTGGACTCTAAAAAACAAATGAACAAACAAACAAACAGGAAAACCCAAATAGACTCTTCAATACAGAGAACAAACTGGTGGTTTCCAGAGGGGAGGTGGTGGGATGGGTGAAACAGATAAGGAGGATTAAGAGGTACAAACTTCCAGTTACAAAATAAATAAGTCATTGACATGAAAAGTACGCCATAGGGAATCTAGTCAATAATACGTTAGTGAGGTGGTGTGGTGACTACACTAACTGTGGTATTTTTAAAAAAGAGTTGGATTTGTAATCAGAGAGAAAACAGCCTATATTAAAGTTAGCCCCATACCTAATAAGTGTCGGAAGTGGAATTTGAATTTATATTGCTTCCCAGTACACCATGCCGCCTTCTGTCCTAGCACCAACTGCCTGCTGGAGTTTCCCTGCACTTAGAATGGTCTCTTTCCCAGGGGAATCCCCACCATGATGCCTCACTGAGGGCTCCCTTCATAGTTAAAAGTACTTTAATAGGCCTAGGGAGGATCTGTAGGCCGAGAAAACCCGAAGTTTCAGCATTCATTTGGCTTCCTCTTCTAAATTAGCCGCTAAGACAGACTTCCCTTTTTTTTTGAATGCTAAATCTCCACCATCGTTTCTTCTGCAGATAAGAAAGCCACTCGTGATGAGAGCCACCTCTTCCCTGCCCTCTCCAGACCCCCTCCGCTAATCATGAGGGCAAGAGCCAAGAATCGGGATGACCAAACAGTTTAAAGCTAGATATTTGTCATTTCTGAGTTTGTCAAGGTGTCTTCGCAAATTTCCTCTTTAATTTACATAATTTCCGCTAACGTCCCCCCCCCGCCCCCCAGCTGAGGGGCATTGGATATCAGACATAAACAGGACATACGAGTCAGTCCCCTCACCTTTGCCAAAGCCTCAATGAAATCAAATAAAAAAAGTAATAAAATAAAATGAACGATGGTCATTACCTTGCCACAGCTATTTCACAGTAATGAGGTCTGACAAGGATTAATTCACCATGCAGCCATATACACGCCCAGATTATGTGATGTTACACTCACTTCCCAGCACTGTGGGCGAAGATGTTTTCATCCCGAAGAATCTTTAGAATTCAAGCATACGAACTTTGAACTATGCGGTGTCTGCAGGAATCAAATTCCCACCAGGAAAGGGATGCAGACAGAAGTCCACTGACGGATGGCTCCACTCGGAATTTGCAGCCTTCAAAAATACAATAAATTTTATCACAAAGCCGGGACGACTTTGCCACCAAGAGTGGAAAGCAGAACGACTGGAAAGTCAGGCACTCACAAAAGATGCTAAACCCCTCGAATCGGTATCTTATGTGTGAAGACAGATGTTTTTCTGGCACAGACTCTTTCGAGTTTCAAGAGAGCCCCAATACCCAGAGCAGGGATGCCCTCAGTTAGAAAACTCAACTTAGGTTCAACAGAACAAGGGGGGTGATCTTCCTTGGGCCTGGGGTTTCCTAAGAGCTCATCTTAATAGTAACATGGCGGAAGCAACAGACGTGCATAGTCAACCTCTTGAAAAGAAGGAGAAATCGAGAAATGAACGAAGCCCTAGGTTTCCAGGCAGAGGTTGAAGAATATACCCAATTCTGTCTCATACTAGTCAGGAGATACAAAATAGAAGGGACCAGAATCAAAGTCCTGAAAGAATGTCTACCGACAAGAACTACTTCTTTTATTCCTAGCAGCAAAGTAAGACCTTATACTAATACTTGCAAAAGGACAAATGTATAAATCAAACCCGTACCAAAGAAAAGAAGAAGGAGGAGGAGGAGGAGGAGGAGAGGAGGAGGAGGAGAGGAGGAGGAGGAGGAGGAGGAAGAGGAGGAGGAGGAGGAGGAGGAAGAGGAGGAGGAGGAGGAGACGAAGACGAAGAAGAAGAAGAAGAGGAGGAAGAAATGGAAGAAGAAGAAGAAAACAGGATGTTGGTGGCAGGGGGAGTGTCATTAGACACTAGTAGTATTTTTGGGGCTACCAGTCTTTCCTTTTCAGGGTTTATTAACATGTTTGACATGTTTTTATATTCCAAAATATGCGAAGAAAACCGTAACATTAAAATTCATAGGGGTTTAATTAAAATGTCTGCGAAACTTAATATTATAGCAACTTCATTAATGGCTAAGTTTAGTATTCATAAAAATTCCATTATACTGAAAAACAGTTTGAAGGGTAGATATTTCTCCCTTTGCAGGAATTCCTAGGTGCACACGATTGCCAAGAAATTTCAACTGTCATAAAGGAAATGAGGGGCTCAAAGCATTTCAAAGGCAAAATGATGGCTAAAAAAAAAAAAACTTTTCCAGGGGCGCCTGGGTGGCTGGGTCGGTTAAATATCTGACTTTGGCTCAGGTCATGATCTCACGGTTCGTGGGTTCGAGCCCCTGCATCGGGCTCTGGGCTGACAGCTCAGAGCCTGGAGCCTGCTTCGAATTCTGTGTCTCCCTGTCTCTCTGCCCCTGCCCCACTCGCACTCTGTCTCTCTCTCCATAATAAATAAACATTAAAAAAAAAAAAAAAAGCCCTTTCCAGCAAGCAGAGGGAACGCGAGGGGTGTGCTGTGAGGTGCGGCAGGGTCTCGGAAGGTCAGCGTGCCTACGGTGTCAAAGCGGCCCTCAGCAGGGGCCACTGAGGCAGAGCCAGGGAGGCAGCAGCCTGGGGAGTGCTGTCCCCCCCCTCGCCCCCCCCCCACCCGGTCCCTGGTCGGGCGGCCCCAGCCCTGCCCGGCTCCCAGCGCCTCCCAGGCTAAGCTTCTACCTTCCTCTTAAGCTTCTATCATAACTACAGCCCCAGGGCCAGACCCCTAATTGTCAGCCTCTTCTAAGTGCCAGGAAAAAAAGCCTCTCCAGCCCTCCTCCCCCTCCCCAACACAAGCCCAGGGGGGGTCAGGCAGGTTCAAAAGGTGAAATAAATGAATCTTTACACATTATAAGGACCCCAGCAACCTTCTCTGTGGCATTAGTGCCTGCAACGGCAGCAAGCAAAAGCAGGTGTGCCGGGCGCCCTGTCAGCCTAATGACATTGATAAACTTGCCGTGCCCGGTTCTGCTTCATTTCAAACAGACTGCTGGAAAGAAAAAAAAAAAAAAAGGAGGGGAAAGCCAGAGCAGAAATAATTGCGGGAGCTTCCAGTGAGCTGTGAGAGCCTGCAGGCAGAGACCAACGTGCCTGATTTCATCCCTCTTCCTTTTATTTCTAGAACCTTAAACGTTCTGCTATTAGAAAAGTCATCATGTCGGCCTTCTCCCCGGCCTCTCCGCTGCCCATTTTCAAATTGTATCAATTGGTAAGGCTTTGGGGCTGCAGGATTTTCGTCTTGATTTACGGCTTCTGTGCTTTAGAGATGAAGCAAGCCCCGCTGACCTGATTCGAGCAGGGAGGCGCGCCGTCCTGGGCGCGTGTTTATAATCGGCGCCTCCCGAAAGCACGGAGAAGCTAGGGAAGGCTTGGGGTGTCTCTTCCTCTCTTCCTTCCTTTCTTTTTTCTTTTCTTTCTTCCTTTTTTAATAACAGATACTAGAGCAAATTGCAGGTGAGGAGCACCGTCATCAGTCTTCAGCGCAAGTGGGCAAAGGGGAGTCTTTTGATCCTTAACAGTGATGGGGGCTTGGTCCTTACAGATACTGATGACCACTGGTTTCAAAACTGGGGCCCTGAGAAGTAAGGCAGGGCAGGGACCTCACAGAGGGGCCCTTCTAAACTACTGCTTTGTAAGCAAAGAACGGACCGGAAGAGCTGGAGAGGAAGGGCTGTGCTTGCCTTTTTAACCAGAGGACTGCATAAACAGTAAAAAAAAAAAAAAAAGTAAATAAAGAAACACACGCCTAAATGCCGATTTCTGCAGGTCCGTGGACTTGCGGGGAGAGCTCGCACGTCGCTTTCCAAGTTCTCGAGGTGGGGGGGGGGGGGCCCAGAGAGCGGGCTATTAAAATGTTCAGCCGGATGGTGGGAGGGCGGTGGAACAAAAAGCCGCTTCCACAGTCCTTTCCACGCATCGTCCACAGGGGACTCGGGGATAAATGACCAGCTGGCTTTGTCATGCGAAAAGATGCACCCGGGCCCGCCTGTCACCCACCATCCCCACTGGGGCAGCAGGCAGGAAAGGAGAAGGGAGACAGGAGGCCCAGAAGGGGTCCCACGGGCACAGAGAAAGGGACCGAGCCTCCCTCGGGCTCTCACCCGGACTCTTCGAAGCGGGTGTGGAGCCGGGGTAAGCTTGGGGCAGCTCCGGGAAGGCCTGAGAAGGACCCCGGTAAGGAACGGAGGGGTCAGGTTCAGGGGCCAAATAGCACAGACACGGCCAAACGCACATAGAAATTCATCAGACGCTGCACTGAATTGATCACCGGGGCTCTCGGATGAACGCGGCAAAGATGCATGAGGCCCCATCTCCGAGTTTCCCCAGGAACGATGATGGAATTTCCCCATAGTCTTTTTCCTAATTCTCTCCAATTAATCTAAGTGTGCAGTTACAGGCCCGTTGACTTCACTGCGTCGCTTTTCTGGGCCTCAAAAAAAAAAAAAAAATCACACCTTCCTGAGACTGGAGCCCCTTGCAAAGGCGCCAACAGGCGAGGTGGCTCTCTGTGGCCCATGTAAAGTTGGCGAGAAATAAATCTCAGTGTTGAGAGAGAGAGAGACGGAGAGAGAGAGAATGCTAATTGTACCGGGGACGCTGACAGACTTGACAGAAAGTGTCTTCATTGAGAAATTGTGATCTGAAGTTCTCCCTTGTTCCTTCAGAAACGGGAGGAGAGAGGCATGGGGGAACCTGACAGGAAGTGAGGATTCGAGACTTCAAATACAAACATTATGAAAAACAAGCAACATCTGCAAACAGTAAGTACTTATTTATATTTTATGGAGTGTGTGCTTGGGATTCTGACAGGTTTTTAAACAGAGACCATATTAGGCCCATTCAGAGTCGAGAATGTCCCTTTTAAAAATGCATTACCCCGCTGCTCAGGCAGGTCGGCCGGCGCGGCTGGCCTCAGGTGAGCCCTGACCCCTCCCGACCTGGTCTAACAAAACACACATGCGGGTTTGCAATGGGACCGTTTACTGCTCCCCTCTCAAGGTCAGCGCAGGCGGGCGCTGGAGGGTTAGTATTCAGCAGGCTTCTCCCTCAGCTGACAGAGCCGCTTTGAACTTTTCCCTTTTGAACAAATAGGACGGGAAACCGCAAAGAAACAGGGCTGGGAATCATAGAAGAGAGTGCGCGGCAAATAAATAAATAAGCCGCAAATAAATAAATAAATGGCCAGCCGCGTCCCCGGCGAATGAAAGGCACCACTCCTGGATTTCCAGGGTCTCCATGCATTTGGTGCATATGAGAAACTTTAAAATAAAAACAATAGAATAAACCGGCTCTCTTTTTCTTCCCCCACTCCGAAGGATGAACCCTTTATTTTTGACAACAAATAAGACGCAGTTGGCAGGTATGGTGTGCTGCGCACCATAAAATATTTAGCAAGGCAATAACGACTCCCCGGACAGCTTAAGAAAACCACGATTATATTCAGAGAGAAAGCCATGAACAAACAGAGGGGGGGAAATACAAAGAAAGATAAAGGAAGGCCTTTCATCACGACTTCCTGTCCAATAATGCAGCCAGGCTTGATCCATATGTTTTGAGAAAAATCAAAGCGTCACAACTATCCAAAATGTCAATAGCTCCGGTAAGGAATATTGTCTAACATTTTCTATTACACCGTTCAAGAATTTGCCTCCCAGCGCAATTTGGAAGAAAAAATAAAAAAACTCTTTTCTTTCGAAAACACTCAAAGGAAAGAAAGGAGAGGGGGGAAGAAGGAAGCGGAACAAGGCGCGTTTCAGTGCAGCGTGTAATACAATAATGCTCTGGGCTCCCAAACCAGCCTGAAAGCCGATCCTCTGATGAAAGTGAGTTCTCCTCCACACCTCTCGTGTGTTCTGTCCTTTCTTTGCAGACACTCTTGCAAAGGCACTTCCTGGACAGTTGGATGTAACAGAGCAATCTCCATGCAGCAGGAAACCAGAGAAGGCGAACTTTCAGCAGCCTTAATATTTGGATAATCCTGCATAATGATTTCAGGGTTGCATCTGGTGAGCTCCACTGGCTCCTCTCCACACTAGGCGCCTGGCCCGCTGGGTGACCCGAGTAAGGGAGCGGGGGGGGGGGAAGACCCCAATGTGTAAACAAACAATTTATTGCTGCCTCGGCAAAATGTAAACAAAATCCACGCACCTTGCCCTGGGGATCGGCATGGCCTATCTAGTTTGACAGAACTTGCTGCTCGGCGGCGTCTCCCGGAGTTGCCTCTTCAACACCCTGGAAATCCTAGAGGGAAAATCATGCACGAGTGGCTGCTGTCTGTGCCTCGTAGAATCTTAAATAGAATGAAACAGGCCTCCAACAATCAATATTACTGACAAATTAATCTCTGCGAATAAACTGTTGTTAGCTTCAAGGCTGTCCCGGTGCCCGACATAATTGTTTAAATGAAGTTGGGGCGTTTATGCCAGTTTGTTGGTATTTTTCCTGGGCATCTCCCCGTGGGTAGCACTCCGATTGGCCTGAGGGATTTGGCCTCATCAGATAAAATCATACAGTGGCCTTGACCTTGCTCCTTTAATTCTCTCTCCACTAGGCCTTTGTCTCTGCCTCAGAACAAACACTTGCCAGATGCTGAGAAGATGCCCCTAAACTGTCTTGAGGGAGAGAGCAGTGGTTGTCTACATTTCTGCCCAAACCCAGAGTTTACCAGAAATAGTTTGTAAGTACCACGTAAGCAAGGCACTCCATGTCAGGGTCTCAAAATTCTCGTTTATTATTATTTTTTCTTAAGGAAAGGAAAGAGCATTTGATACTTCTGTGACTTCAAGAACTCTAAATGTGTGCGTGGCCATGGTGGTGTGTGTGTGTGTGGGGGGGGGGTTCACATCCAGAGCTAAAATGCATCAGTATTAGATATTGGGATATTCTCTACCGGGTGCTAAACAGCCAGGACCCCAACCCCTCTGTTGCTCATTACCCTGGCCTTTCCCCAGAACCTCCTCTCTTCCTATAATTCAGCACCTAAAGGGTTAACATCTGGCAAGGCTAGAGGACTTCCAGGACATCCCTGCCCAGTGCTGATCGCTGAGGGCCATTGCCCACCATTGTATGGTATTTTGATATAAGTGGACTTCAGTCCTACAGCATTCATTGCCAAGCCTGAGGTCATGCAGCCTTGCGTGGTCGGGTTTTTACAGAACTTCTGGAGGGCCCGGCTTTCCTGAGCTCTCTTCTCCTTGGGACCCAGTTTCCAGATGACCTCAATCTCCATCTGAGACGTGGAGTGGGGCCTGGGGACACTCAGGAACATCAGAGCAAACAGGCGAAACTCAACTGCCTCCTTCCAGAATCACAAACAGTAAACACCAGCAGAAATCAACAGTCACAAGGGTATAATTGTCATTAGTATGTAAATTTTAAAAGCTCAGTCAAAAATATCAATACCTCCCACTTAATTTATTACTATATAAAGATGGATGGTGGCAGAGCAGAGCATTGATTTTCAGAGCCCTTTAAAAAAAAAGGCAAGGAAGAAAATAGTCAAAGACAACTTAACACAAAACGCTGTGTCTCAAAATTAATCATTGTGCCTTTTAAAACACACGCACGCACACACACACACTTACAAAAACACTGTACCCACGGCCTGTGTGGTTCAATCTTATTTGATTGGCTTTTCTGAAAATGAAGAAATGGAAGAGGCCTTTTATGTAAAGAGCCCTCTCAGAATGGATTAGATGTAAAGACGGGTTAGCATTTTTACTGTATCGACAGCAGACCATTAGGCAAGCACACTCCAGCCCCGCCACGGAGAGGAAATCGAAGAGAACAGTTCCCTGGCTGGGCTGGGCAGGACGACCGATCAGCTCCGGGGCCCGGCCAACGGGGCTGTCACCGATCGCGCCTTCCCCGCCTGCTGTAATTACGCCATCATCTCCGTATTCACTAACGTGTTCGCAGGAATAGTCGTGACCGCTAAATAAATAAGCGAATTCGTCATCAGGTTTAAAACTGTTCTGGAGAGTCTATAACCCTGGGAATTACATTTGTGTCTGAAACGACACAGAGATCAGAGCATCATCATCCCCCGTGCCGCGAAAGGATGGGTCACTTCTCTGCTCGTGCCATTTCGAGATGTTTGCATTTATACAGAGGGAGAAGAGGGGTGGAGAAAAAAAGATAGTAAAGGGGAAAAAAAAGAAGAGACAACAAAAAAGATGTCGAGATGGAATCATTTTGAAAGTGTCTGTGTCGTCACGCCACTCATTTTATTTCTCAGGCTCTGCATCTTTGAATTCTCCTGATGAAGGCAGGGAAACCTTTTCTTGTAGCCTAGATGGGGGTCGTGTCTCTCTACGTCTTTCTTAGTCTCCGGGTGAGGCAAGATTTCCAAAAGAATAGGAATGCCCATGTTTTAAAGTAATAAGATAAGGGTATGATTTGTCTCCTATTTCCTGAATTCCAGGACCCTGTCTCTCACGCTTCTCAACACACCCTGTGAAGCACGGATAGTTGTCTGGAGCTTTATTACGGCATCTGGGGAAACTTATTTTTTATAGAGTTGTTCCACCAATAATCAGGCTACAAGCCAAGAGCAGTACCTCGCGTTCCTTCAAACTAAAACTCGCACCTTGTTGAGAAGCATTTTGTCAAGAGAACCCCAGTCTCCGATACGGGCTGTTTATCAGAGTCCGTGCTTACCAGGCCCATATTTTGAATTTATCGGGATGCTTCAAAGGTATTCGGCAGCAATATAGTTCTCTTCCTCACTCTGCTTGTGAAGGACAACTGCGGTTCGAAATGAACATCAAGTTGCTAGCTGTCTTGCTGTAATTGGATTTAATTCATTATCTTTCATTTCAATAAAATCACAGGAAAACACAGGGACGGAAACCTGTAGGCTAATTGCTTATGGAAATTCAGGGGCCGTACTTGGTATAAATTTGCCTCTTGCAGGAGGAAGACACAGTTGTGTCATTATCATGGAATTTTACAACAATATGTAATTATAGAGAGAAGCAGGTGTAATTAGCCAGTCTTTCCACAAAGCAGGTAGCATCCTTGGTTAAATATTTACAGCTGCGCCAACAGCCAGTCATAATGAGAGTTTTCGCAGCCACATGTTACAGAGCATCCAACGAATATTATGAAAAGTGGTCATTATCAGCTCGGCAAGCACCGCTTTGCCTTTTCGCTTGCCAGAAATGCTTCTGTACGGTTTGCTGGACGAGAATCGGGGCTGGGTTGGCTGTGCCGGTTGCCGCTGCGATGAAGACAAGTCACTGAGATCGCCTCTTCCCTTGATGCTCCAGAGAGGAGCAATTAAAGCTGCCTATTTCGAGGTGACATCGGCCAGGATTCCCGTGCGGAGAGGAGAACGCATTGCTTTCCTTCCCTGCCTTCTTTTCTCCCTCCCTTTTCTGTCCGAAGGCGAGCCCCGGCAAACTGCGCAGGTACCGGGAGCCTGCAGGCTTGCGCGCTCCAAACTGCCGGCCAAGGGTCAGCCTGACCTGCAGCTGTGGCACCAAATAAAATCAACGCAGCCCCCGCTGCACAAACACCCTCTGTGGCTCTTTATTACCAAATGCTATGAACTTTGACCCAACGCAAACAAAATTTAATATTTTTCTCCCAAATATTTAAAAAAAAAATTCATTCCGGGGCTCGAGAGGAGTCAGGGAGCCTGCGCGTCATAATTGGACATCTGAATTATTCCGAGGCTAATACGAAAGCTATTCACAAGCTTATTTGGAGATGTGTCAATCAAGATACCACTTGTGCAGGGAAGACGGGCCCGGGCTTAGGGCTGCAGATAGCTTTCAGGGAACCACAAAATAAAAGGAAGGCAAGCTCTGATGAATATGTTACGTCTTCATTCTTGACGATGACACGTTTGGTTTTTTTCTTGCCTCTCGGTAGAGAGTACGCATGCGGGAGAGCGGTGTCCCCGGGACGTGCCTTTTACCACACCTGTAAAAACATTTTAACGTTTATTAAAAATGATAACCATAAACAACAAACATGGTGTCGAAACTCGCCTCTGTTCATTTCAACGCGCTGATTAAGATTTTAAGCAACGCTTCTAAATTAGACTGTCAGGCTGCTGTCTTCGACGCAGGCTTGAGGTTCTGATCGCGCGCAGGCTTGTTTGAGCAAGCAGCCTCTCTGAGTTGATTGTGAGCCGGCCTAGCGACGTTCGGTGTTCTCTCGCTCACTGTGGATGAGATGGGGGTGATTCAATTAGCCCTGATTGTCCGCGAGACGTGGCCCAAAATAAAACGGCCGGGCTCCGAGAGCCTCCTCCCGAGGTATCTCCCAGCTGACAAGTAACAACGTTAATTACCCATTGTTCCGATCTGAAAGACAGAATCTTAATTATGTAAATTCGAAGCCATCTTGTTCCTATGAGCACAATATAAGCAGACAGTGTTTTTCTTGGAGGGAACTGTAAATCCCTGTTTGGAATCTCTGAAAGCTTCGCTGGGATGTGAGTGACGTGTGAGAGGAGAGTCGGCTCCATCCATGCCTGAGCAACCTGCGGATGACTCCTTTCTCAAGAGACAAAGAATAGGACATTGTCTTTGGCATTTCTCCGGCATCATTCTTGGGAGGCTCTGACAGCCAGTTTGCGTGGCCATGCCTGCTAACATAGAGGGTGTCTATACTGGATGGCTTTGCAAAATGCAAAAAAAAACACTTCCAATTGCAATACCCGTGAAGCCCAGCCATTGCCGGACAGAAATTACATCAGACACCTTCAATAGGTCCTCCAAATAAGTTGGAAACATGGTTTTTGGGTTTTTTTGGTTTTTGGTTTTGTTTTTTGTTTGTTTTTTGTTTTTTGTTTTTTGTTTCTTGTTTTTTTGCTAGCCACCAGAACTCCAGTTAGAAAAATGCTGCAAGCTGCAAAAATAAAACCATCTTCTCTCCGGAGCTGTGGAGAATTCTGGAACCTTCCCATTTCCCCGGGGGAATACTTTATTCCAGAATTTTGTGCTCCGTGGTTGTTCACCCTCATCCACTTGTCGTCCCCTGCATCTTTAGGAATCTATCGAATGTCCCGGAGGGACGTGGTACCCAAGGAATGCACGTGGGTGTTTACAGGGATCAAGGTTGGACCTGATCTCAAGCTGAGACGATCCAGACCTCCCGGGGTTATGTGGTGGTGCATCTCAGAGCCTTGGGAAAACTAATGGGGTAGAGACAGCTCATGTAACTCTGCTAGAAAAGAACGTAAAATTTTATTATTATATTAAAATGAACGGTGATAAATTACGGATGAGAATTTAAAGTTATTAACTTTTAAAGACGAAACAGGAGACATTTAAAGAAAATGCTTCCCCGAAGGAGAAGGCCTAACCCATATTCCCATCACACGCGGGACCCCGAGAGGCTGAGCGATGGGTGGTCCAAGTTCACCCTCCTTGGCCAGGTAGTATCGGTGAGAGAGTTTGAAAGGATCAGGTATGCCTTGGTCCCCAAAGAGATTCCAATATGGTGCCTTTCTTCCTGCTTCGTGGTCTGATAGAAATAAAATGAGCCAAACCGTGTCACAGAGGACCTGGTCCTACCAATGGAGTAGTAACCTTTAATACAAAGGATGAGAATGAGTTGGAAGAGAAAGCTGGGGTAGGCAGAAGAGGAAGTGCTTCACAAACAGGGTGCTTTTCATATCAACGGCCTGGAAAACAACTAGCCAGACTTTATCTGCAAGGTAAGGGAGCTGAGACACCCCCCCCCCAACAAACCTGTCCCGTTTTCAGCAGGATTTTAGCAGAGTGGTAAAAAAAAGAAGAGCTGATAAGCAAGCCAGCCACGAGATGATAAATGAAAGGAAGTAAAGTAACTACCACTAATTTGAGCACTGACTACCGGCCAACTTATTATCTTCTCACCCAATTAGGGTCGCGCACCCATTTTCCGGAGGAAGACACCAAGGCATGGGGGGTACTGAGCCTCTTGCCTGCCTGTGATCTCCCTCAGCTGGAGTCTGATTCTGGAGGGCTTGAAATTTGGGGTGCCCACAAATCTCGCTTGGGGAAGATGAATCAAAACAGAAAATCTCTTACCTGGAAAGAGACAACGGTTATTACCGTCCCCAGTGGCTGACCTCACAGCCTCCCAACAGTCGGCTGTTTCCTACTTGCTCTGCCTTCTCCTTTCTCATCTGTTGTCCTCCCACTGGGCTGATCCCTCCTTCCTCATCTACTCGCTCTACCTGAAATATCAGACTTTCTCATGGGTCCATCCAAGACTCTCTCCTCGACTCCCTCTGCCTTGTCTCTTTCTCAACCTTGGCGCTGCTGACATTCTGAGCTGGGTAAGTCTTTGCGGTGGGGGGCTGTCCTGTGCCTCGGAGGATGCTCGGCGGCATCCCCGGCCTCTGGGGTATAGCTGTCCCCCACCCCCACGATCGTGACCATAGGGAATGTACTCCAGGCGTTGCCAAATGTACCCTGGGGTGGGGGGGGTTGAAATCACCTCTGTTTGAGAAGCAGTGCTGTAGATGCTCTTACCCATTTTCAGGTGTTTAATTACCAGCCACGCATTCGGATACTGACCACCTCCCGGAGCTGCTTGGCCAGCCCAGGCCCCTCCCCCCAAGCCTGGACTTCCTCATGGTCACTTAAAATCAGACCCCGTCCAGCAAGCTTCGCCATCTCCACGCACTCCACACCCAACCCATCATCGC
The DNA here is from genome assembly GCA_030068075.1 of Paguma larvata. Classification (NCBI taxonomy): domain Eukaryota; kingdom Metazoa; phylum Chordata; class Mammalia; order Carnivora; family Viverridae; genus Paguma; species Paguma larvata. The sequence continues at coordinate 31,682,416 of CM057841.1, read as the reverse complement.
TCCTGCTTCGCTCCCGAAGCGGCTCCAGAAACCTGGGAGTGTCCCGGTATCTCCCCCTGTCTTCCAAATTGTGCCTCTCATCCCGCGCGTGCGCACATGTGCGCGTGTGCACGCCCAAGCCCCCTGTCTGTGACTAAGGCCTACTGGTGGGAACTTCTTTCTCTGGTGCCCGTTGTCCTGTGCCCTCACCCTCCTTCAGACCACCCTCATCTCATGCTACAACCAGTGCACTCGGTGACCGGCTGTCCTTCTCTGCTCCGCCCCTCCGGTCCACGTGTGCCCAGCTTCCTTCCGCCCCGCAGGTGCTTTCCCACCGCTCTTAGAAGGAAGCCCAAATACCCAGCATCGCCCTCACCTCAAGCCACTGACCTGGGGCTTAGGACCGTCAAGCAAGTGTGGCCACCAGCCAGGAGCACATAGCTGAAGGCCCCCTCCCCACCCCCTTCACTGACCCCCATTCACCCTTAAGGACTCCGCCTAATTTACCCTGACTTAGGTCCCTCTGCCATGCTCCCTGCGGGTCGGGATCTGCCCTTCCGCCTCACCGCCAGGGTCAGGGTCCATTGCTCATTTTCTTTGCTCATCGAATTGCGGATCTCCTCCTCCAGGCGCTAAGCTCTGTGAGGACAGAGGCTGTGATAGCCTCCTACGCCCTGTCTACACCTGCGCCCACGGTAGCCAGGGTGGCTATTGAGAAGGTGCTGACTGAGATAAGAATATAAACACTGGATTTCAAAGACGTCGAACAAGGAGCAGTGAAATGATAAAATGCACCTGGGTATTTCAGTTATATTCGGCTAAATAAATTATTAAGCCTAGCCCCTGTTTCTGATTACTTTTTAAAACGTGGCTACCAGAAAACTGAAGATTACTCATGTGGCCCACTTATGTTTCTACCGGACAGGATTCGTCTAGACTCACTGTGATGTCTCGTGTGCAACGGGGGTTTGCTTTTAGTACACATTAATAAAGAGAATGAGTGATCCCGTTCCCCACGTGCATGATGTAAAATGCAGATCAGAGTTTGTTGCTTTGTTCTTAAAACCCTTCCGGAGCTTCAAGGAGGACCTCAAGCCCCTCCCCGTGGCCTGCAAGGTCCTTCCGGAGCCCTGGGTCCTGAGGGGGACTCTAGCCCGGAGTGTTAGCACGTGCTGTTCCCTCTGCCTTGGGTCTACCCTTCCGTGCCTTCTCCGTCCAGCTTTCTCTGACTCCTCTTTAAGCCCCTCTCTGGAAAGTCATCCCAAGTCCCAAGGGATGGGGTGGGGAGGGGGCCCGCTCTATTAGAAGTCATTCATTCATTCGTTCATTCAATCGCTTTATTGCATTCGTTCCTGAGGCTCCAGCTGTCGGTCCTCAGGTTGCCTACAGACCTGTTCTGCCATCAGAGTCCGGGTTCCCGACATGGAACACGTCTTTCGTCTCTGAAGCCCCAACCCCAGCTCAGGGCCTGGTGTACAACGCACGCTCTGTGTTTTTATAGATAACAAAATATGGTACGGCCCGATGCCACAGGTCCCGCGCTGTCGCTGTCACCAGCAGGTGTACTTCTATTCAAGCCTCTACCTACGGGCGGGGGGGGGGGGGGGGGGTGGGGAGCGGAGGCGGGAGGGGGGATGGGCTGGCTCAACCACGGAGTTACCAGTTAGGCCAGGCATTTGCTCAGGGATTACTGGGCCCCTTCCAGAAGAGGATTACCTTGTGTCCAAACCCACTGGGCGTGGGAACGCCCCTCCAAATATTTGCTGAGAGTTTCTGACCTTTACCTTGCGTCCCACAGCGCCCCCAGGGCGGGGATGCGAGCCGGCCTCCGCCGGTGACTGACAGCTCAGAGCTCCGCCCCTCTTCCTTCTTCCCGCCAGCTCCCAGAGGAGCCTCCGGGGCTCAGCCTGGGCCTGGCTGGAGGGGCCGTGGCTCTGCTTCGTCACTCTTAATGTCGCGGAGGGAATGCACGAGGCTCTCCGTATTGACTCTGCTAAGACCAGTAATGCCCTTGGTGGCGTCGCTTTAATTTGCGCTCCCGAAGGCAAACTGCCATCCTCGGAGTCTTGGCGGATATTGCTTATATTAAAGATGAGGACGGAGGGGGAAACCAGCTCGGAGCCGCGGATGGAAGCATGTTGAAGGAGAGCCTGTGGTTTCCGGAAGTTCAAATCCCGCCACCCTCACTCCCCTCGGATGAGTCACTTAATTAGCCCAAAAGATGTGGCAGGAGGTTCTCGGCCATGTCGGGGTTCTCCCAGCAGGCAAAGCCCAGGCGACTGGGCGACAAGGTCACTGCTGACCGAGAGGCAAGAACAGGAGAGGAATAGGCTGGGCAGAATCTCAGGCAGACACTCCACCCTATCCAGGCTGCGGATGAAGGTGGGGGTATAGCAGAAGGAGGAGAGAGCCTACTTGGGTGGAGAGGGACTTCCAGGAAGAAGGTACTGGGGCTCTTAAAAGCAGCCAGAGGAGGTATGGTGTGCTGGGAACAGAGTTGCCCAATAAAATACCGAATGCCCAGTTAAATTCGGATTTCAGGGAAATAACACCTTGCTTCCTTAACAACTTCATCGAGACGTTTTGAGATAGAAAAAGTGTCTATATTTAAGATACAGAGGGGTATCTTTTTAAAAAACATTTATTTATTTTTGATCCACGCTGTCAGCCCAGAACCCGATGGACTTGAACCTACGACCCATGAGATCATGACCTGAGCTGAAGTCAAGAGTCCGAGGCTTAACCAGCAAAGCTACTCAGGAGCCCCCAGAGATGTATCTTAATATGTAGATGCAGAAATCAAGCTATCATCTCTACAAAGTCACCATTCGTGTGCGCGTCTTGAGATTTAAATTTTAATCTACCGGGGGCGCCTGGATGGCTCAGTTGGTTAAGCCAGACTTTGGCCCAGATCATGATCTCACGACTGGTGAGTTCGAGCCCCATGTCAGGCTCTGTGCTGACAGCTCGGAGCCTGGAGCCTGCTTCGGATTCTGTGTCTCCCTCTCTCTCTCTCTCTCTCTCTCTCTCTCTCTCTGCCCCTCCACTGCTCATGCTCTGTGTGTGTCTCTCTCTCTCTCAAAAACAAATAAAAAATATTAAAAAAAATTTTAAATAGTGAAACTCAAAGAAGCAGAGAGGCAGATGGTGGCTGCCAGGAAGTGGGGCAGGGGGTGGGAATGGAAAATAAGGAGGTATTGATCAAAGGCCATATAATTTTTTTATTATGGTAAAAAATAATGGGTTTGGGGACTGCGGAGGTGCTGGTGAGTGGTACCACTGGCTGAGGCGGGCCTGCCAAAGAGGACCATGTGTTCAATCTGGGACATAATAATATTTTCAGAGAGCTCACCCTGTCCCACTGTTTCCCAAGGCTTGCCTCCATGATTGTATTTAAATGTTCATTTATTTTTAAGAGAGAAAGAGCGAGCATGAGCGGGAAAGAAACAGAGAGAGAGGGGGACAGAGGATCCAAAGCAGGCTCCTTGCTGACAGCACAGAGCCCTATGCGGGGCTCAAAGTCATGAGCCGTGACATCTTGACCTGAGCCAAAGTCCCACGCTCCATCGCCTGAGCCACCCAGCTGCCCCTCCATGATTGTATGTAATCCTCACCGAACCTTCCAAGTGGAGCTCAGAGAGGATTTGTAACTTGCCCGAGGCCACCCAGCTGGAGAAGTGGAGTGGCCAGGATTTGACGACAGACTTCCAGATACAAGGCTGTGACGCTCACCTCTGTGCCACACTGCCCTCTCAGCAGCCCCACCCTGCAGGAAACCCTAATAATCTCCCTCCACCCTGGATGGGGGTTATGAGCAATTCTCACCGTCGGCTCTAAGACAGGCATCCATTTTCAGTTTTGTTGTTTAGACACTCCTGAATTATCTCAAGATTTGCTGAAATAACCACACAAACGAAGTGGTTTATTTTTATAATTAAAAAAAGGATAGACCTTAAAAAAAAAAATCCAGCCCAACAGGTGAGGAGGCAGGGAAGGCGGAGAGGCCAAGGGGTTTCTGTTGGACGAAAGACCCCAAAGTAGATGTCATCGATCTGGAAAGAGAAGGTCCAGAACAGACAGGATCAAAGGACAAAACATCGGAAGATGTGTGACTGGGCGAATACCAAGTAAGCTGGCCCCCCAGGACCGCAGGAGGGGGGCCAGGGCTGGGAAAGGGGTATGTGGGGGCAGATAAAAGCAAGCGTTACCCACATAAGATCATGCTGGGGAGTTCTGCCACATCCTACCCCCCAAACGATGTGTCTCTGCTACACCGTAAAGGGTGGGGGGGACTTTAAATGGAGCCATGGCTGTGAGCAGAACTCCAGAGAGGTACTTGGGAACTACAAGATGGCGTCTCTTGCTTCCCCACGAGGCAGGCTCGTGGGGCTTCTGCTGACAGATGGGGCCCACACTGGCGGTGGCCCCAGAGTGGTGTGAGGAATGCTTGTGTAGACCCCCCCATCTCAGCAGCCCCCCATTCTTTAGCTTGTGCAGCTGACACTTCCTCAGGCTGGCATAAAGTGCTGGCAGACCCCGCTTCATCCCCTGTCACCTCGCTCCCACCCCCAAGCTGGCTCCCCTGAGGTCCCTTGCAGAGAGAGACGGCCGTGGCCATACCCAGAAAAGAGCGCGGTGAGGAGAAGGCCCCAGATCTCACCCGGGAGAGCACACCGGACTCAGTTCTCTGAGGAGAGCCGTGGTGCCTGAGGAAAAAATCAGTCCAAAGAAGAAAAAACACTCCTTTCCTTCACAAGGTAGCAAATACAGCTCCAGTGCTCTCCGAGTCCAGAGTGGTGTTGGCGAAACCGGTAATAAATAGGTACGAGGGGGACGTGGGCACGATTCCAAGCGTCAGAAGCATGAGGGCATCGAGCGAACCTGGGCTCTGCCCATCCTGTGAAGTAGGGCCCAGGGAAGGAGTCAGCCCCTGCCCTTGACAAACACTCCGGGTCACTGGAAGTCACGCGGCACTAAGTAGGTCAGGGCCGAAGCGCATGGGAACGTCCAGTGGGACTGTCCCTCCCTGCCGCCGGCATCGGGGTCCTGCCATTAATGGCTTCCGGAGGACTCTGGTGCCCTCTCCACGGGACGTTTCTGTGTTTACGATGACACGTGGCTCACTATGCTTCTTTGGCTGTTGTCCGAGTCTTCTATGAGCCCACAGGCCTCACAGGGTCAGGTGCCCCGTCTGGTTTTGTTCACCCCATAGGCTCAGTGCCATCATGAGCCTGGCACACAGTAGGTCATCAGGACGTGCGTGTTTAACGAACAAGGTCCTGGGTAGTGACAAGGGTGGAGGCTCCAATCTAGCCTAATGAAGGCCCGACGAAGACGACTCCTCCGAGGCCGAGTCCCTTCACCTGTGAAGACCTTCCTTCAAGGGTGGGAACTTTGTTCTCCCTGAAGACCAGTGGGCCATTTTACCAGTCCACCTCCCCACTGCCCTTTCCCTCAGGCCCCGAAGCATGTGTCTCTCCCCCAGTACGCCATGCCCCTTGACCGGTGACCACAGTTCTACAAGGCCCTGCCCCGGGCTCGGCTCCGTCACGGTGCCTTGCTTTCCTTCCTCCGTACACAGGTTGTGGGGAGCGCCAGGGAGCCGGAGGCCCCACCAGGGCTGAGGGTTCAGCTCCTCTCATAATGGGAGGTCAAAAGAAATGAAAACCCACCTCCCTTACCCCATCATCTGAATTCCTACATTGGCTATGACATGGCTAAGGGGAAAATATTGGATTTATTTTTATGAGTTAGTCATCACCCTAAGGCCCTTAAGAGGAACCGGGCGAAGTGAATCCATTCAGAAGGTCGGGAGGTCATAGCTAACTTGTAAAAATAAATCCAATATTTTTTACTCTGTCTTATTAGATTTATATGATGCAGACATCCAAGAGAGGTTTGTTTTTTTGGGGAAAAAAAAAAAAAGGTCATTTCCCAGCACTATTTAGAAGATTTCTTCCTGGCCTCAACCAAATACCCATTCCATCTCTAGGTTCTCTGACTGTGTGGCAGTTCCTCGATTTTTAAAATAAAAAAAATTTTCGAAACGCATCCCCGAGAGTCTACACTTCCCCTCCAACATTTCCTCTCCGCAGAAACCGGCAGCGGTATTTCTGAGCCCGAAGTAGCCGAACACGAAGGTTGGGAAAAACTGAATATATCTGTTGGGCGATGCTATGGGTGGGTTCAAAAATTCACTTTTTGGGGTGCCAGTGAAGCACCCGACTTCGGCTCCGGTCACGACATCACAGTTCGCGAGCTCGAGCCCCGCCCTGGGCTCTGTACTCACAGCGCAGAGCCTGCTTGGGATTCTGTCTCTACCTCTCTCTTTGCTCACCCCCACCCCCAACTTGCTCTCCTAACTCTCTCTCAAAATAAATAAAAATAACCTTTAAAAAGTTATTAAAAAATGCACTCTTCATCTGAAAAAATCAAGCAGCAACTAGACCCGCGGCCGTCACTCAGGAAATGCACCGTGTCGCCCACACACTCTACTCTTCCACTTCCCGGCCTGGTTCTGTCTCAGCTGGCATCTCTCGAGTGCCAGTGGGGAGCCTGGGCCGCTCAGAGGTTTGCGGAGACGGTCCATGAAAGTCCACCCTCACTCCTGGATATGCGCTCAAACCCCTTCCCCTTCCTCTCCCTCCTTCCTCACTGTCTATACGTTGGCTTTCTCGGCAACAGTTTGGAATTTAACTGCGATCGTTTCCTGCTCCCAAGTCTGGCTCCCCTTCTGCATTGGGTTGCCCCGGCTGTCATAACAAAGTAATACAGATGGGGCTGATAAACCACAGAAATGTATTTCCTCACTGTTCCAGAGGCTAGAAGTCCAAGATTAAGATGCGGGCCTCTTCGGAGGCCTCCCTCCCTGGCTTGCAGAGGGCCACCTTCCTGCTGTGTCCTCGCGTGGCCTTTGTCTAGGTGTGTGCACACGTCTGCTCAGAAGGACGCCCCTCAGATTAGAGTAGGGTCCACTCTAAAGACTGTCTTTTCACTTAACTCCCCTTTTATTTATTATTTATTTTTTTAAACGTTTATTTATTTTTGAGAGACAGAAAGCAACAGAGAATGAGCAGGGGAGGGACACAGAGAGAGAGGGGGACACAGAATCCGAAGCAGGCTCCAGGCTCTGAGCCGTCAGCACAGAGCCCGACGCGGGGCTCGAACCCACAAACTGTGAGATCATGACCTGAGCTGAAGTCAGACGCTCAACCGACTGAGCCGCCCAGGCGCCCCAGGAGGGGTTCTTGAAGGAAAGGGAGACACACTACATTTTCTCTTACACACTGTTTTCCCAGATCCTGGTCTCAGGCCTGCCACCTAGCATATCCAGCGACTCTAAGGAGGGTGGGTGGTTAAAGGGTCCAGGGAGTTTGGGAAGCACCAGACAAGAGCCCAAATTAAGGGAGTTTTCTTCCTTTGGGCCTTCTCGGAGCTTTGGTGAGCTGACGTAGCTCAGGACACGCCAAGCGAGGGAACTTCTCGGCAGATATTTATTTGGGGTTAAGGATTTCCAAGTGCAGTTAACCACCTGACCAAGCTACTCTTCTTCTGCAGGGGAGTCGTTTTATACATTAAGAGCCTCACCCGCTCAAGGAGGACACTAAAGCGGGGGTGCAGGGGTGCAAGCCAGATAAAAAGTGGCCTTGGGGGTGACTTGAGCAGCAGCTGTGTAGACAGGAATCCTGAAGGTCTTCAAGGCCCACTTGAGGGAAAGGCCATCGGAAAGCGCTGTGTCTAGAATGTGCCTGAGTCAACGTGGTTTGGCGACATCAGGGCTGGGAGAGAACAAGAGAGGGTCTGGGGAGGAAGTCAGTTTGCTCGGATTTGTCGCCCAGTCCCCAGCAGAGCAGCACATGTCTAGAGCAGGTGAGTCTTCACGGAGGGCAGGGGGGGAGGGGATGCGGGAATGAATTAGGGGGTGCAGAAGGAAGAGGAAGGAGAAGAGCCAGAAGGGCAGAGAATTGGGGCCTGGCAGAGCCATCGAGGCCGGTGGGGGTGTGGAGTTGGGACCGAAAGACCCCGAAGACAAACGCTACGTAGTTCAGTTATGCCCAAGCCTGACCCTGCTCCCCGAGGCCGCCACACAAACACTGCCCCCTCATCAGGGAGCTAAGTCCGACTCCTCTCATTCTAGAAAAAACCAGAGACAGAGAGACAGAGACAGACAGAACATTTCCCAGCCCTCAGAGCTTCCATTTCGTCCACCCTTTGATGGCGAATGAGGCACACAAAACAAGGGCAATTTAAAACTCAGGGCGCCCGGCTTTCAATAATTCCCTGCTAGGCTCCAGTCTGCGGAAGAGGAAATAACACCACTGCTACAAACCCTGGGAGCAAAATCGCCAATAACAGCGCCATGCTTATAAACTTTCCCAATTTTCTGCAAATCTCCACCGCTTCTCCCTCGACTTGGGTCTGTATCAGATTTTTTTTTTTTCCCTTTATTGAACATCTGCCTTGGGAGCCACTGTCACAAAAAGTAATAAACACATCAATCCAAAAGGAAAAGAGAAGATTGTGCAGCCCCAACTACGCAGCCAATCAAACTGGCAGCCGGCGGCGCGCATGGGAGGGGCGAGGGCAGAGACCCCCTTCCTGGAGGAATTTTCTGGGGATACTACCCACCCTGGGTGGGGGGGAGAGGGAGGGGGGAGGCGCCCAACCTGTGAGCGCGCCTTCCTGATATGTTAATTGCAATTTCTGATGCTAATTACAGATTTCAACCTTAGCTGAGATTTCAGGCCCTGGGATTAATTTAGAAGTCTTTTGTTCAGCCAAAATTTGACAGCCCTCGTTTTGCCTTTGCTGCCTCCAAAATATTAAGGGAGCGAGGGAGAGATGCGTCTCGGAATAAAGAATTCCTCTAAAAGAATTAAATCCACACAATAAATGATTGCCTCTCAAGTCACTACCCGAGGATTCTGCAAACATGTACTGGAAACGCGATTGTGGTGGTTGGGGTCCCCGAAGGCCCCCTCCCTCCCCACCCAAATAACCACGGCAAAAAATTATGCCTGAAAGGGGAAACAAAAGCAATTTATGTTTTCCAGTTATCGTCCCAGAAATAGCCCATGATTACTTGCATACCGAACAGCCGAAATCAAATCTTACACTACTGCTTAAAAAAAAAAAAATCCTATTACAAATTACATTTAACTCACGCGTGTATAGTTTGCCAGTTCTTATCCAATTGTAAATTAGACCAGGGGTGCCTGTTGGGAGCGAAAAGTGGCTTTTGAAACATGTCTTATTGACTGGGTATAAATTACCTGCAGCAGATTTGTGAAGCAAATTTGAAGTAGGAGGTGCCTCCAGGCAACGCTGTATTGATTGTAGATTGATAGTCAGCTGATTTTAAGGTGAAAAATAAATATTGTTTTAGCAGCAATTTAATTAACAAATCATTGCACGAATGGTAGGAATACTGTGTTGGCTAATGCGGGGATTTGAGCTCTTTTTTTTTTTTTTCAATTATCTGATAAATGCTGAGGTTCACGTGTGGATAAATTGTCTTTAGTTATCACTCGCCGTCTCTGCAGACCCACAGAAAGCAAAATCATGGTCGTGGGCACCTTGCTCGTTTTTCTTTAGACTCTAGAAGTGAGGTTTTCCTGCTCCTCAGTGAAATGAACGCACTCCTCTTGGGCGCTGGCAAAAGGATGAGTTAGCGCTGGGGTGCCTGAGTGGTTCGGTCGGTTGAGCGTCTGGCTCCTGGTTTCAGCTCAGATCATGATCTCAGGGTTCGTGGGTTCAAGCCCCACGTTGGGCTCTGTGCTGATAGTGCGGCGACTGCTTGGGATTCTCTGTCTCCCTCTCTCTCTCTGCCCCTCCTCTGCTCTCTCTCAAAACAAATAAATAAGCTTTTTTAAAAACAAAACAAAACAAAACAAACTTGAGTCGGGCTGTTTGTAGCAGAGCCCTAGGGTGATGGCCAGAACCTGGGGGGGATGGGGAGTCCTCCACTGTCCAGTCAGCTCTGTCCTCAGGCTGTCACGGGATCTTGGGCACCTCACTCCACTCTTCCAGCCCCAGTTCCTGGGCGGGTTAGAGCTTCCCCAGAGGAATGGTGTTCTGGGAAAGAGCCAGCTCTTGAAGGCAGAAGGTCCGGTTGGTGGTGTCTGCCTGTCCCCGTGGTGTAAATTCTCCCCCTGGGGCTGATTTCGGGCAGCGGCTGGATTGCGGTTGGAGACAGATGCTGGCCGCCCCCTCCAACCAGCTCTAGGACTATCGTGACGAATGTCAATATGATCTCGCATGAATCGCATGTCCCAAACATCCAGCTTTTCTCGTTTTGTTCTTTCAGGGGGGAAAAGAAGCAAGACAATGACAAAATCGTCTAATGGGGAGATAACGTCTATAAGGGTTCCCAGAAATCCTCCAATGAATGAATTTTTTAAAAAATATCTTTTCTCCCTTACTATGAAAGTACTACACAGGCAAGGAGAAGAATGCGGGTAAATTCAGGAAAGGAAAAGGAATAAAAATGCGTAAATCTCTATAATCACCTCACCCAGGGATTAACACGTTGGGAATTGCTGGTTCCATTATTTCTCTCTCCTCTCTCTCTTTCTCTTTCTCCCTTACACACGCACGCACACACACACACACACACTTATATACACTACTTCTACAAATATGAGATCAAACAAGGTTTTGTGAGTCTTGTTCAGCAATGAAAATGCTACCATGTCATCAAATATTCCCGCCTTATTTTCAGGGCTGCATCACCCGACTTTAAGCAATCAGCCCTTTATTTCTGACCTCCAGGGTGTTTCCCAGTTGTCTGTTACTGTACGACAACTGTGTATGCATCATGGACCGTATCTTTGGACGGCAGCCATAATTATTGCCGATGAATCAGTTGCAAACACGGGAGCTGCTGTATCTATTAATGTATTTTATTTTTAAGATCAAACTTGTCACTGAAAGAAACCTGTTATTCTCATCTTTGTGTAAGAGGAGAGAAACCCGGGGCCCAGCGACAGGCCCAACGTTGATTGAGTGATGTGACGTGGTCTATTTTGTTTGTAATTTTTCGTTGGCTTATTTTGTTTTGTTTTTGCGACGGAGAGCCAGTGAACAGTTGGTCGCTGTCAGTCTTGTCCATCAAATACCACTGTTCTTCAGAAAGGGTGACCCTGCAACATGGACGAAGGGGCCCAGGAGACCTGTTCCCCGTCCCTCTTGCCATTTCGGGGCAGCCTGCTGTGAAGGAAGTGGAAGAGATTTTCACGGAAGCCCATGGACGCTGCCCACCCGCGGGATGGCAGGAAGAGTGGGCAGGGAGGGCTCTGTATGCGTAGGAACTCCTGCAGGCCTGAGGAAAGAGGCCACCCGAAGGGCAATAGAAGCCCCTCCTGTTGGGGCACCTGGGTGGCTCAGTCCGTTAAGCATCTGACTTTGGCTCAGGTCATGATCTCACGGTTGGTGAGTTCGAGCCCCGCATCGGGCTCACAGCCCTCAGCACAGAGCCCCCTTCAAATCACACACCCCCCCCACTCCTCCCCTGCTCATTCTCTCTCTCTCTCAAAAAGAAATAAACATTAACAAAATTTTAAAAAAGAAGCCTCTCCTTTGCCTTAGAGACTTACTGCAAGAAACGGACAGCTTTAGGACATTTCTGATTTGCCTTTTCAATAATATTCGAGAGGACACTGAAGCCAGAGATGAGAGCAAGCCGGACGGGTAAGAGACAATCTGAGATAAGGGAAGAGTGAATGGAGAGAAAACACAATTGATTAATTAAAAACCATCATCTGAACAGCAGGTTGGATCCTGCAGAAAATCAATTTAATGAGGTAAGAGACAAATTCAAGACATCTTCCGTTATACACATGGGGACATTTGATAGATACCGATTTACAGTGATAAAGAAAAATGACCAAAGACGCATTTCGAAAACTTAAGATTGCCACCAACTGAACAAAAATGGAGTATGTCCTTCTAGATTATTTGTTTAATAAGAGGAAGAAAGTAAATATAATCTGTATGTTTTTTTTAAAGAAAGGAGGGAAAATCAAGCAAGCCTAAAAAGCAAAACAAAATAATAGAAACCAACTATACTAGAATTCGTAATCAGATTTACTATTAAATATAAAGCCGTATAAATGAGTTAACACTATTAAATTTAAAGATTTTCAGATAGAGCAAAAAAAGTTGCTATTTAGTTGGATAATCTTAGAAGAGAAGGGCTCAAAGGTATTAAATAAGGATATAAAAATGTAAATAATATAATAAGGTCGATTTTATATGTATGTAACTCCTCCCTACAGAGGAGACCAAATTCTTTTAAATTTTCCATAGGACCTTTACAAAAATTATCTTTCGCTTCCAATGATGACCTTAATAAATTCAAAACGAATTACATTGCTCCTGACAAGGGGTTTTAGATTGAAAATGGAGCCCAACCATTCTCTCCCCCTTCGTTTCCGGAATCCTGTAGAAATGTTTGAAGGAATCTAATGGTACAAAGCAAACTGTAGCTATTCCAGAAACTGACAGGAAAGCAACTAAGGGACCCACATTTTATAGTTCTTCTAAGAGCTGCAGAAAGTTCAGGGGTGCCTGGGGGGCTCAGTCGGTTGAGCGTCCGACTTCAGCTCAGGGCATGACCTCACCTGTCCGTGAGTTCGAGCCCCAAGTCGGGCTCTGTGCTTACGGCTCGGAGCCTGGAGCCTGCTTCACATTCTGTGTCTCCCTCTCTCTCTGCCCCTCCCCCACTAGTGCTCTCTCTGTCTCTCAAAAATAAATAAACATTAAAAAAAAAAAGGAAGCGAAAAATAATCCAACAAATGACAAAGAGCCTGCCTAAAATAGCGGGCATGGAGAAACGCTGAGAAGAATCTGGAGGGCTGAGGAGGCTGGGAGAAGCCTTCCTGTCAGAAGGGGCAGGGCTCAGGATGAGGACAGCACAGGGACAGCCAATCGGGCACTCAAGCAGAGGCCTCAGGCGTTCCGATGCCACTCCCGCCATGACCGGTGACGGGCACGGTCAAGTGGATGAAGCCGACGTGCCCTTCCCAGTCTGTGGGGCTCCCTGTGGCTCCTGGGCTCTGCTCCCTTGCCTTCCACACAAATTGAAGTATGGGGTGGTAGAGACGCACGGAAGCGTCATCAGCACGGAATACTTTTTTTCAAAGCACAAGTTTGTCACAGTCTCCGTATGAAATTATTTTTAAGTTTATTCATTTATTTTGAGAGAGAGAGAAAGAGAAAGAGAGAGAGAGAGAATGCGCAGGGAGGGAGACAGAGAACTCCAAGCAGGCTCCGTGCTGTCAGCGCAGAGCCCGACACAGGGCTCAGTCTCACGAACTGTGAGATCGTGACCTGAGCTGAAATCAAGAGCCAGATGCTCAACGGACGGAGCCCCCCGGGCTTCCCGAAAAATGCAGTGTTTCTGTTCCCTGATTCCAAAATGCTGAGCCGAGAGACGAAAGACAGCTGGAGGTGGGGTGTGGGAACAGGAGCCGAACCACAGCTCCTCGCTGGAGGTGAGGCCCACCTGGTCTTCTCCTTCTCCTCAAACTTTTGTTCGGTTCTTCCAGGGGGGGAAATATATATAAACATTTTGAGTTCTTTTCCAGATTTGAATGGAATAAAAAGGATACATTCTAAGGTTTTCCAAGTGCTTTGAGTTATATGTCGTTTCTGTAGCTCCTCCTACGAACCCTTTAATTCGTGGCCTGGGTAGCATTGTGCCCATTGGACAGAGGAAGGATGAGAACATGGAGGCTCAGAGAAGTTAACTGGTTTGCCCAGAGTCACAGAGGGGCGGAGACGATTCCTGAGTCCGGAACTCCTGACCCCAAGCCCAGTGTGGCTGTTCCTTTACCAACAACCGCAGAGCCTCGACCTGACTCACGAATAGTAAGAGCCTTGGCCCCGTTCGCGGGAGCCGACATGGTTCTAAAGGAGCGAGCACAGCTAACGGGAGCAGCTATTACACACGAACTTTTCTGTTGAGCGCTCACCCCGCTCTTTGCCTCATTCCTCTCCTTAATGAAACGGGAAGGCGGTTGGGGCTTCCGCAAGCCCTGTCTTGTCCCTTTCCAGGGAGCCCGCCTGCTTGTCCGCCGATGGGAGGCCAGACGACCGCAGCAGGGGCAGCCCGTCGCTGAGGTGGAGGCGGCCGGAGGGACCTCCCCTCCCCGCAGAGGTGCGGGGCCCCCGGCGGGGGCAGGAGCCCCAGGGAGGGAGGGAGGGCAGCTGCCCTCCTAAGGCGGGTGAGGCCTCGGCACCCCTCCCATGTGACTGGCCCGTGGCCGAGGACAGGGCTCTCTGAACTACGGAGTTGGTTGGCTTTTCAGTTCAAGGCTTGGCACAAAGATTTATGTTTCCTAGTGTGACCACACTCACCATCCATCACGATTAGTTACAATAAAATCTCTCTTCGTGTTTTTAAAAGCCCTTCGACTTACATTCCATTATACAGTTAACATATCGCAGATGGTCGGGCCATTGTTCGACCAGAGAACCATTTTTTGATCCCTGAAAAGGAGGGCAGGGAACCAGCCGCTTGACCTCCCCAGAGGCCCTGGAGACCCCGAGCCTGGGGTAGAGGAGAGAGAACAAAGAAGGGGGGGCCGGGCTCACTCCCGAGAACGCGGCGTCCAGACCGAAGCGAGCGGCCGAGCAGAGACGACGGGCTTGGGTTACCGTCTCTTTTCTTGAGGGAAGTTCCCCTGGATGCCCTCTGGTCCCTAGAACACCCAACCCGCCTCCCCTCGGAGGCCCTCTGCGGGCTGGCCTGCGCCCGACTCATTCAGTCAACATTGGCTCAAAGCCCCTGCTGGGAACTCGGATGTCCAGAGGTGAAGGGGACGATTATTGATGGCGTCTCCCAAAACTTGCTGCTCCCCAGCCTGGTCCCGATACATGGCACTCGCCGGTCGTCCAGGCCCTGCGGCAGATACCGTCCTGCTCTTAGACGGCCTCTCCCAGGCCGTGGGGGGATCCTGCCGTCCCGCTCACTGCCTGACACCTGCGGCGTGGCCTGCCCCTCGCCCTTGACCTCAGGCTCGGCCGTGTGGCTTGCTGCAGCCAATGGCCTGTGGGAGGACGTCAAGTGGGCAGAAGCTCGAAGAGCCATCACGTGGTCCTGCGGTTCCCTTCCCTGTTTCCAATCCATCCGGAAGAGAGGCTGCTCCTTTCGGCTAGATCTTGCGGGGAAGCGTTCTTCGGAGCGGCTCCCACTGGCGACGCACAGCAACCTGCGGGCGGCGCAGGCCCTGACTTGGGTTCGGAAGCTGCTGAGATTCTGGGGCACTTCGGAGCGGCGGCATAGCTCAGGACGACTGGGGGCACTCAGGCCCCACACTCAGGGGCCTCTCTGGATCTCGGCCTCCACGCCGGTGGACACCACGCCAGGCCATCTCTGCCATCGCACTGTCTCCAACCCGCCTGCTCGTCTCCGTCCCACCGGCCCCATCCGCTGGCTCCCGGGGCCCCGCGGCTGGACCGGGTGTCGAGCAGTAACAATTAGCCCAGGTCACTCCCCGTGCTTCAAGCAGCTTCCAAGACTTCTTGTAGGTTTTTACGACAAAAGCCCAACTCCTTGCCCACCCACGCGCTCCGTGGGACCAAGCTCTTCACAGCTTTCCACGGCAGCTCCTCACTCTCCCCGCCGTGTGCCCTGGTGCCTGCCTCCCGGGTGTCCTCTCTCTTCCTCAAACGTGCCCATTCTTTTGCGGTCCCCCGATCTCTGCCTGGACTGTTCTCCCCAAATCTAGCCGCTTCTCCGGGAATCGGCGCAAATGTAGACTCCTCAGAGAGACACCTTCCCTCACCCACGCCCCGACCCCAGGTCAATTTCAGCGCGCTTACGATTGTCTTGTTCGTTGGCTTACTTGCTTTCTGTCTACCCCTACGCCTTACACTAGAACGTAACCCCCGTGACAGAAGGGACAGCTGTCTTTTCCTCTGATGCCTCCCCAATGCCTGGCATATGGGTGCTTGATAGAATTTGCTGAGTAAGTACCAACTAACATTCATTGAGTGCAGGCGTGTATGAACACATTTAATCTTCTCAGAAACCTACGAGGTAGGGATGGTTAGTATCTCCATCTTATAGGTGAAGGCTCCGGATCTGAGGCACAGAATGGTTATCTCACTTGGCCAAGGCCCCTCAGCTAGGGAGCAGTGGCCTTGGGATTCGAGCCCAGGCAGCCTGCCTCCAGTGCTATCGTGACCAGCTCAGTGGCTTAGTAGGACTTTGCCAAGTCACACTTGACCAGAAGTGACACCATCAGTCAGCACATGTCCCCAGAAAATACCCACATTGTCAAAATGCAGCCGCTCTTCTTCCTTCCCGTCGCAAGCTTCCTGTGCTATTATGAAAGGAACATGCACTTCGAAGCCAGACACGCCTGGGTCTGCTCCCCAGCTGTCACTCATCAAGGACTAACTGTGTGTCAGTCAGAGGGGCCAACGACTTAGCATGTGGTATTTCATTTAACAGATAAGGACGCCGAGGCTTAGGAAGGTTGAGTACAGTGTGTAAGCTCACAAGCAGAGAGAGAGAGAGACAGAATATTCTAGCTTCGACACTTGGACTGTATGACTGTGCTCAAAATACTTAATCCCTCTGAGTCTCAGGTGACTCATCCACACAGTGGTAACAAACGAACAGCACCAACTCGCCAAACACCCAGAGTGCCGAGCGGACACCTAGTAGGCCGTCAAGCTGGCAGCAACGAACGGCGAGGAAGCTCTCTTGCCGTTGGGCACCATTGCTCATTAGAAATAACTGCCGAGCCTCAACTATCAAGCAGCTGGGGATTTCAGAGACTCCTGAGGAAAGTATTGATCCACTAACGACCCGCCTAAATCACTAGAAAGCCATCTGCAAACAAAACGCCCTTGAGAAATCATCAGTTGTCACCAGCTCCTTAACCTTCACGGCCACTGGGGTCAGACGGCGAACTTCATTCCCTAATGTTGTGGTGCCACAACCCCCATCCTCACCCCCACCCCCCACCCTTCCCGAGCCTCTGAGCTCACTGGCTAACAGCTTTGGAGACAAGACGCTAACCTTTTCAGACCCTCCACTTCCCAGCTAAAAGCGAATCCAGCCCAGTGCCGACCCCGGAGAGCTCCAAATCAGGTTCGTTTTCTCTAAATCCTAACAAATGAGAAGAAGGCAGGGCATTTCATCTCCTGCTTATCAGCTGCGCGACCCATTCTGGGGATGCGGCCGTGAGGCTGGGAGCATGACGGATCCCTCTCACTAGGGGGCAAATTCATCACCCTTTCCATCTCTATTCTAAGTGCCTTCTCGGCCACCCCTGCCTCGCCTCCCTGTTACCACCATCTATTCAGCGGCATATCGGCTGGTCAAGCCCCTGGGGAGTGGACTCAAAGGCCTCACTTGGAAAATAGTGGGGCGTCCCTCCTTGAAAGCCTTACTTCATTTATTTCCATCAAAGATCCGGAACTCTGGCTGTCCCCCGCTGCTGGTTGGAAACTGGCAGAGGGAAGGGGCCAGGTAGGAAAGAATGAAGGCAGAGATGAAGGAAAGCCACAGTCTGACTTCAGACTCCACACATCAGGCTTCAGGCCTCTTTGTCAAATAAGGAGAGCAAGGCAACCTCCCCGGAAGACCACAGGCATCTCCCAAGTTCCACGGTGCCATGATCTGCCCGGGACTCCTGTTGGTCCCTCCTGCTCTGGGACAGAGTAGGTCCCTAAAAGACCCTTTGGGGACTCCAAGGAGCTCTACAAGTGAATTCCATCAGAGCCCAGAGTCCAGGCTTTGTCAGAATCGCAAGCCTTTCAGAGGGCAAAGACCATAATGGGTCATCCAAAGAGGTGAGGACTGCTACGGCCCAGACCAAACGCCCTACAGAGAGCAGGACACAGGGAGGCCCCTGAGCCATCAGCAGTAGCAGAGTTGGGGCGCCTGGATGGCTTCGTCAGTGGAGCATGCGACTCTTGATCATGGGGTCATGAGTTCACATGGGGGTAGAATTTACTTAAAAGAGAAAAAAATGAGAGTAGTAGAGTCTACCATAGAACTGGATTCACAGCCAAATCGGGAGGGCTCTCTGCCGTGCCAAGTCTGTTTCATGGAGGAGGACATGGTCACTTGGTCAAATCTTGACCCAAAGCCAAGAGGCTAGCAGAGGATTTGAAAATGCAGAGGAAGTCTTAATATCTATTTCTATCTTTTAAAGAATTTTAAAGCAAATAGGAGCTACTTGTCCCTCTCAAATGAGGACCAAGAGATTAATAATTGGATATCATCACCCTAGCCCACAGTTTAGTCCTTGAACGTCTTCCCACTCTGCCCTCTGGAAACATTTTCCCAGCTGTGTCCACAGTGCGACCCCTCCACGTTCTCTGTCAAGAACACTTTGAGAGCCCCGGTCAGCTCAAACAAAAAAAGACCACTCTTTAAAACAGAGGTGTGCAGTTACCATGTGAATGTTGCTCGGTGTTGTCTTGGACAAGAAATTAAAGGGGGCTCGTTAAAACCCTTTGGACAGGCATGATACCCAAACCACAGGCAGCTGAAGGAGAGAGAAATCAGAAATACACAGGACTTCATCAAAATTAAACACTTTTGTGCTTTCGAATACACCATCAAGAAGGTGAAAATACAACCCACAGAATGTGGAGACTATTTGTGAATTAACATCCGGTGAAGGACTAGTATCCAGAATATAAAAAGAACACTTACAACTCAACAGTGAAGAACAGAGATAATTCAAGTAAAAGATGAGCAAAGGATTTGAATAGGCATTTTGTTCCCAAAGACAAGCTACAAATCATGAGTAAATATGTGAAAACATGC
The DNA here is from genome assembly GCA_030068075.1 of Paguma larvata. NCBI lineage: Eukaryota > Metazoa > Chordata > Mammalia > Carnivora > Viverridae > Paguma > Paguma larvata. The sequence continues at coordinate 31,663,644 of CM057841.1, read as the reverse complement.
TCAACACCATCAGTCACTAGGGAAGAGTAAATCCAAACCACAATGAGATATCGCTTCACACCCATTAGTATAGCTATAATCAAAAAGATTCATAGTGCTAAGTGTTGGCGAAGGTGTGGAGGAATAAACTGCTCATAACCTGTTGACAGGAATGTAAGATGGTGCAGTTGCCTTGGAAAATAGTCCGGCAGGTCTTCACAAAGTCACACATACAGTTACCATAGGACACCACGATTCCACCTGCAGGTATATACCCAGGAGAACTTGAAACACATCCACACAAAAACTTGTACGCAAATATTCACGGCATCATTATTCATAAGAGCCCCAAAGTGGCAACAACCAAAATATTCATGAATTAGTGAGTAAATAAACAAAATGTGGTCTGTCCATACAATGGAATATTATTCGGCCATAAGAAGGAATGAGGCATGTGACACACTAAGGCATGAATGAAAAACAGTATGCTAAGTGAAAGCAGCCAGGCATGAAGCAGTAGGATTCCATTTATATATTGTCCAGAATAGGTGAATCCATAGAGACAGAAAATAAATTAGTGGTTTCCAGGGGCTGGGGAGAGGGGAGTTTGGAGTGGCTTCTAATGGGTATGAGGCTTCTTTCTGGGGTGATTACAGTGTACTAAAGCTAGACAGTGATGGGTGTAATTACTGAGAATGTAATCACTAAAAATCACTGAACTGTTTGCTTTGGGAGGGTGAATTTTACGGTATGTAAATTCTATCTCAAATTAAGAAAACAAACTCTTTTGGCAGTGATTACAGGGATCAAAGGAAGACTTAACCTTGAAAAGGGTGCACCCGCTAACGTTAGCTAATCCAGAGAAGGCGAGGGGAGCACTGTCCCCCCGAGTGGCGCTGGCTGGAACTGGCAAGGAAAAGGCTGGTGGATTGAGGGTGAGGGAGGTTGGCCAGATGCTGCTGGCTTCCCAGGCAAGTGGTCCAACCATAAATGAGCCAGGCCTGTTATCTTTAAAGGCAAAGGAAGTTCCTTCTGCTTCCAACTAAAATAAGCCCCAGTGAGCTCAAGGAAGATGAACAAATGGTTCCCTGTCCTTTAAAGGCTCAGGCACTGAGGGCTCCCTGAGAGCATCCGTTTCATCCATGACACACACTAAGGTCTGGAAGTCAGGAACCCTGGGCGATGGACCCAGTTTTGACTTTACTAGTTGTCATATAACTCGAGTCGTATAATTGTTATGGATCTCAGCTTCCTTTCTCAAAAGTGAAGACATGAGAATAATTGATTTCCAAGATCCTTCTAGCCTTAGAATTCCAGGATTCTGTAACAAAAGTCTCAGAGCAAGTGATACTTCTTCTGTTTACTGAAGTCTTGTTTTTGAAATCAGGCTTTGATTGTGAATCATATCACGGTATTTCCATCGTATTCCCGTTTCCTACTCAAACTGGGCTGGAGGTTTGTCTAGCCAGAGTCTTGACTCCCCACAGGACCTCGAAGAGGTGAAGTTCTTGGTAGGTGTTTAATGAATATTTAGTAGACAGTGGGTTGTAATGTCCTTTGGGATCCAAGCTAATGATCTGGATCATGTCTCTGGGCAGTTATGGAAAGACTAGGAAGCATTGTTGGTCTGAGACTGGGCCCCAACATTTTTGAACACGTGGTAGTTCCAGAGGTGGACACCAGGATTGTTCTTTGGGAGAGCTTAGAACGCAGAGATTAGGTAAGACCCTCCTTGCCGTGCTGGGAGAATGGGGTCGCCTGGCAACACATGCTTTAGACGAGATGCTAAGATGTCTGGTTCTTCATGTCGAAGGCTAATGTCATGAATGTCAGGGCTCATCTTTGCAGGAAATTATGATATTAACTGATTTTACAAACCCAACTTTGTCTTAAAAGGGGTAGGCAATGAGGCCTTTGGACCAGAGGTCGGGCAATAAAGAACCTTAGGAAGAAGCTTCATGTCTGGGCGGAAAATCTAGCTCTTGCGATATGGTGGCCAACGTGTGTGTGGAAGGGGGGCAGGGTGGCAGGTGCAGCCTCCCTTGTGAAGTAGACGGACTGCTGGTTTCTAGGTGGACAGAGCCTACATTTCAGTGCGAGGTCTTCCTCTTCAGTATATGTCAATGTCAACATTGACACAACCCTTGTTCACCATCGCTGCGTGCTCTTGGCTTTCTTATGAGGAGCCGTGAGATGGAGCCTTGCTTCCTTTTTGGGCAGGGACTTAAAAGAAAGTGTAGTCTCCCCATGATGGCTCTCGCGGCAGGAGGAGATCTAGCCCTGGAACCCCAGGAGGTGTCTAGGAGCAAAGCGAGAAGTTTCTGGAGTAGCGTGGAGGCATGCTCTAGAGAAAAGCGGGAGGTGAGGAGGCTGATGGCGGACGGTGCTATGGGGGCAGCCCGACACTGTTCACTCCTTAGAGCCACGGCTCCAGCAGGGCCACCTCCTGTGACTGGCTTTTGAACAGAAAGCAATGGCATTTAGAGCTACTTAGGAGCTCCATGCCGGAGCTGGGGAGCCTAACCTTCCTGCAGCTCCAAGCCCTGGACCTCCCAGTGAGGGCCGGAAGCTGCAGCCCCAGTGTCCAGGTCCAAAGGCAGCCTGCCACCCTGGTTGTCACTCTGGAGCATTGCCAGAGCCAGTGGACGTCACATTTGAAGACAGAATCTGAAGGCCTGGCTGACCAGACCCGCCCAGCCCGGGTCTCTGTCATGGAACCTTCCCCGCAGTGCCCGCGTCAGTCCGCACAGACCCATCGCTTGGCAGAGCCTTAAGAACATCCCAGAATGTGACAGTTCCATTTCGGCCCTGTGAAAGGCTTAGTTCCAATAAAGGCACTGAGTTTCATAGTTGTGCTTTCTGTGTTCTCAGGGAAACTTCTGGATAAAGTCGTGTAATCCTGCTGTCATCTACCATCCACCAGAGCCTAATTCCAAACGCAGTAAACAAAACAGAAGCACAGAGATCAGATGCGGCCGCGAGTCTGGATGTGGCTTGTGGGAATGGGGCATCCTTCCCACGAGGCACTCTTGTCTGCGTGATTGAATTTCAGGGGTGCCCCCACCCCAACACATTCTCCTCACTGGATTTCGAACTTGTGCCGTAGGCAACATTTTCTTCTGGGTGAAACCCTCCCTGTGTTGTAAAAGGAAGTACTTCTGGGAGGTCTCACTCTCTTGATGAGAATGTGGGCCTCAGTGGCGAAGAGGGGCTGTAAGGAGGGACGTTTGCAAAGGGGCCTAAGACACAGGAAGAAATGGTAGAAAGACAGGATTCATCCCTGTCGTAATTTTGCTAAGGGCTGCTTTCAGACCTAGGGCCAAACTGAATGCATTTCTCTGATTTGTAGGGACAGTGACAACCATGGTTTCATTCCCACCTGGCAAAGAACGGCTGAAGAAGGAATTTGGACCACAGCGAGATACCACGTCATGCCCATCTGAATGGGTGCCTGGGTGGCTCAGTCGGTTAAGTGTCCGACTTCAGCTCAGGTCATGATCTCACGATTCGTGGGTTCAAGCCCTGCTTCAGGCTCTCTGCTGTCGGCACAGAGTCCACTTGGCTCCTCTGACCCCCTCTCTCGGCCCTTCCCGACCCCCACCCCCCGTCGAAATAAACGTTAAAAATAAAAGAATGGTATGTATACGTATGGATGTGGAGAATCAGAGGACTCATGCCCTGCTGGGGAGAACGTGAGATGGCATAGCTGCCGTGGAAGACAGTAGAGCGGTCCCTCGAATAGTTACAAAGAGAATTGCCATAGGCTCCAGCAAGCGAGTCCTTTCTGGGGTGTATGCCCCAAGGAGCCGAAGGCAGGAACTTGAACAGATATGTTTACACCCGTGTTCGTCACAGTGCGACTCACACTCCAGCCAAAAGGCGGAAACGACGCAAACATCCACCGATGAATAAGTGGCTGGACAAAACGTGGCATCCACGTGCAACGGAATGTTATTCAGCTGGAAAACGAAACTCGGACACATGCCACGGCATGGATGAGCCCTTACCGTCATCATATTAAGTGAGGTAAGCCAGACCCAAAAGGACAAATATTGTGTGATTCCACTTTGATGAGGTATTATAGTAGTTGAATTCATAGAAGAGAGACTAGTGGTTACCAGGGAGGAGGGGACAATGGGAACTTATTGTTTTATGGGTACAAAGTTTCAGTAGAGAAGATAAAAAGTTCTGGAGATGCAGAGTAGTGATGGTTGCTCAGTAGGTGTGAATGTACTTCATGTCACTGACCTGCACACTCCGAATGGTTAAAACGGTAAACATTACGTGATGTGTGTCTTAATAGGTACACATTTTTTTGTTAAGGAAAGAAAAGAATTCAGTAACTGAAAAGTAGGCTTCCCTTCCCATTCCTCTAGAGATACAGTTATAATCAGGGTTCAGATTAGAGCAGAAAGTGTGTCAGTTAGAATAGGCCGGGTTACGCTAGGTAACGAGCATCCCCCCAGGTTGCTCACTCATGCTATGCATTCATCGTGGGATGTGAGGGGAGTTCTGCTCATCCTACTCATTCGGGGACCCCAGCTGATGCAGGAGCACATGTCAGAAGGAAAAAGGATGTCCGAAGGATCTCGCACAAATAAGCAAATGCTTTGGCTTGAACATGACACGTGACATTTCCACTCAAAACTTTGTGGCCAGGAATCATCACATGGTTCTGCCTAAGGCTGGGAAGCCCAGTGACCGTGTTCTCTGAAAGGGGAGAGTCAGAAGTCTTAGGCAAACTCTACTAATGATTTCTTTAGAAGCGCACAGACTAGGGGTGCCTGGGTGGTTCAGTCAGTTGAGTGTCCGACTCTTGATTTCGGCTCAGGTCATGATCCCAGGGTTGTGGGATTGAGCCCTGCATTGGGCTCTGTGCTGAGTGTGGAACCTGCTTAAAGTTCTTTCTCTTTCTCCCTCTCTCTCTCTCTCTCCGCCCCTCTCCCCTGCTCTCTCTCTCTCAAAAAATAAAATAAAATAAGATAAAATAAAATAAAATAAAATAAAATAAAATAAAATAAAATAAAATAAAATAAAATAAAAAAGACTAGTCCGGGAGAAACAATGCCCCCTATTGCCCTTGAAATTGAAAACGTCCTTCTGATATGCAACCGTCTACCTGGCCACATCACTCATCGGATCTCTTGTCCACCGCACAAACCGTCCCTGAGACTCTGCTATATGGGCAGGACCTTCTTTGTGGCCCCATCACTTTTCACTATCACAGATGGTTTCTGGTTCCAAGGAGAGGCTCGATGGCCAAGTCATCAAGGTCCAATTCCACAGAGAGGTGCATGGTCTTTGGTGGGCAATCCTCTCCCCTCAGTCACCTGGGCGAGGGCTTCTTCAGGGCTCAGTCACTTCTTGCCACCTAAGATACTCCCCAGCTATTTCCTATGATGACGGAGGCAGCCAAGCTCTGAGGGTGCACTGGTTACTTGGGGAGGGTGAAACTGTCTGTGCCAGCCCTGGGGAGCCTGCCCCACTGGACAGGGTGTAAGAACCCCATCTCGCAGACTTCTGTTTGGACCCTTGAGCAAACACTGAGCTGGGGCAACACGTCTCTAGCTCTCCAGGACGGTGGTAGCACCTGGGCTCATGTCTTGCCTCTGCCCGGTACACTGAGGCCAGCAGGTCCCGTCATGCGTTCATCCTCATCGTCCCCTGTCTGGTCTCTCACCTCTTGCATTTCCTTCTCTCAGCTCATTCTCCTGTGTCTTCGGGTCCGGGGGCGGGGTGGTTTCTTTCTATTGCAAACGAGCCCCCCAACATTCATTCATTTATTCTGTTTATATCTTCTCTGTGCCAGGCGCTGTTCTAGGTGCCAGAGACAAAGGAGCGAACAAAACAGACAAACGTCCTTGCGTCTGTGGGACTATTGCCATAACCCGCATGAGAAGACGGGGGCTTGCGCTGGGTGCGGTGGTGGGCATGACGGGGTGGCCAAGGCACCGACGGAAGCTGTTTAGTTCCCTGGAAAGACCGGGTGTAGTTGGAAGATAGGAAGCGTCCTCCGGCTGGAAGCAGAGGCTCGGTGGGGCTGCGGGCGAAGAGAAGCCGGATGCAGGGACGGGCGTGAGACAGGTGCTCTGGGACCCCAGGGCTGGCCGCCAACATTTGTCCTTTTAGAGGAAGCTAGCCATGGTCAGTGCCGTGGGTGACGATCTAAAAGGGACAAACTGGAAACGGAAGGACCCGTGGGACAGCCGTCGTCATCGTCCCAGTGGAAATAACAGGAGCGGGAAGTGGGAGGTGACAGAGACAGGACAGGACACTGGGGCAGGGCTGCGGCCGCGGACTCTAGAGGAGAGCAGGGGAGGGAGCGGCAGGGCTGCTAGGGAGCAGCGCGGCGGAGTCCCGGCCGGGGACCGGGGGCGGGGGTGGGCTCCGGGCCCGAGGACACCTCTCAGAGACACTCATTCACTTACAGCCCGTCCGATTAATGCCAGGATTGTCTTCAGGTGTTTGAAGAAAGATCAAGAAAGCGTGAGTTCGCACTCAGGAGAAGGGTTTCTCCAAGGGTCTGCCTGCCCACATACTCCAATAAATCAAAGTCGAGATGCCTGAAAGAGTCGCTGGGGAAGAGCCCTGACCAAAAACTAAATCCGAGCGGGCCATCTGATGCCCCGTTGAACGCAAGCTTTTCAGTATTTCCCAGGATTCCCCTTCCCCCAAAACGCGGTCTCAATAAGCCTCAGTCTTCGCCACGTTCCCGCCCTCCGCAGGAAGCGGTTACCCCAGTCACCTGTCTTTTCCGCAGCCCGAATCCAGTTAATTGTGGATTTCATTCAGATGGCCGTGGTGCTGGCGCTGAGGCCTCCCTCCACCCCCTGACGAGCGGGGAGCCCCCCTAAAAGAACAATGGCTGTATAGTATGAGCAAAACAAAGGAGTCGGGACTGAACCGCTCTTGCAAATAAGTAGGTCAACACGCAACCAATTTCCCAAATTTAACGTTATGTTCGAAAAACGCACCTTTAATACAGGCATCTGCCTCAGCCCCGCGGGGTGAAGCCTGTACCGTTTAGGTGCCTGAGAGGCCGGCTTTATCAGGTAGCCTGAAGTTTCCCCTGGGGGTTAAGCAATAAAATGGAAACAAAAAATAATTTAACAGTTTTGCAGTTAGTTTAACCCCGCCACGGCTCCTGAAACGGCTTTCACCTTCCCGGAGCTTGGCGTGGCCATAAAACTCCGAGAGGCATTTCAAAGTTATGAATTTGCTAAATAGGACTTCATTTCCTCTTCTTATTAGAGGTAATTAAATTTATTAGACGCCAGTAAAAGCCTTGTAAACAGAAAATATGAATGCTTATAAAAGTCTGCCCTCTCTTTTCAGCCTGATAATTAAGATGCAACGAGAAAGCAGCTAATAACAGCTCATAATTTATGAGGTGCCATTCAACCCCGAATCTGAGACACACTGTGGAGGTATTAAACACCGAAATGAAAATAATACCCACTGAAACCCATTATTTATTAAATACATAACCACGCAGAGAAGTAAACACATCACACACGGCACTTGCTATTTCTAATGGAAACAGTATATAACACGGCATCTCCCGCTTTGGATATATTACCCAGCGAGTCAAGTTCTTAAATCAAAGTCACAACGTATTTAAATGCAAACTGCCCGTGGCAGCCCGGCGAGCCCCAAATTTCCCCTAGACAGGCACCTTGATGTCAGTTTTCAAAGACCCAGTCGCTGTGAAGCTGTTGCATTATTGTCGTTTTTCACATTCGCGGAAGGAAAGGAATAGCCCCGCAGCAAGCATTGCAGAAAGAGAAATCGGAGAGAAGGCCAGGAAAAGATTCTAAAGCGAATAGCAAGAATCATAAATAAATGAAAACATGTCCTTCCTTCCAGCGCAGATGAACTTAGCACCACCTGCTGACGCGAGGCCCACCCCCCACCCCGGTGTTATCTGACCCTAAATAGAACCCTTCGACCCCGGTTTAAGAATGAACATTGTATCTTTATCAACAGTCCTGCCAGCTGACTGCACTTTAGAATACAGGGTGGGAATAAACGGTGGTGGAAATCTTAAACACCTGATGTCATCAGTTCAAAGATGCCCGTGAGTATCAGGGACGCCGTTATTTTCTGTATCACTAAGAAAGAAAAAATACGACCCCGTCAATAGACGGTGACATGCGTTCACCACTGTAAGATATATCCTGATGTCAGGGACGGTAAAACTGAAGAAAAAAATGCATTTTAGAATCCACACTATACAGTCTATAAAACTCGATGAGGTAAAGATGAACGGTCTTAAAACCGTTATCTGGGTTATGGTATATGAGTTATATCTGAATAAAACTGTTCTGAAAAAATGTTATTCTGGACTTAAGGCTGAAAATCCGAAAACATAATGTTATAGAAGGTGGTCCAGAGAGGCCTCACTTGAAGGCGACGGTTGAGGAAGAACCCAAGAAAGTGAGGTTGCTGCATGGCTATCTGGGAGAAGGGAGTTCCAGCGGAGCCAAGAGCAAGTGCAAAGGCCCTGAGGTGGGTGAGTCCGTGGTGCGGGGAAGCCAGAGTGAACCGTGCAGAGAGAGATGGCAGGGGCTGAGAATGGGGGTGGACGGAGTCATAGGAGATGCGATCAGAGAGGTGAGAACACATATAAAACTTTCCTCCAGGTTTCTGTGAGGTTGGACACAAATTTTGAAATATTCTTTGAAAATAATTGGGGGGTGGTGGTGTTATCCATCAATCTCACCCCAAAACCCTACCGGAGTAGCTTCTAGAACCGTTTAAGAATCTGTGCCTTAGCATCCCTGCTATCTTTACAGGGATCCTCCTCCAAGGTCCCTTCCCCATGCAGGCTTGATGCTTGAAAGCTGTTCACTCGTCCAGTTCATTCGGAGGGCACGTGCTCGATCCACTGTCTCCAAGTTACGAAGGGCACGGGCAGCTTTCAAACCACAGGATTCACGAGATGGTGCCGTGGTTTTTCATCAGAGATCAGAAGTTGTGCTTTATTTTATACAACGGTGCTCACGAAGTGGCTGCCCTCGTCCCCCAAGCTACCACCTGGCACCAGAGAGCAAAGTTTCTCATTTGAAAAGCTCGGTTTTCTCTTTTTCGAGCAATCGCTAGGACTCTTGCGGCTGTGCTAAAAGCTTCGTGTACTTTCTTTCTCTCTTTTTTAACCCTCAACGACCCTACGCCGTAGGTGCTATTAGCAGCCCCATTTAAAAGAAGAGAGATTGGGGCCCAGAGAGGTTAAGCAATTTGCCTATGGTCACAGGGTTGCGTGTGTGTAGGGAAGTTCAACTGGGACTGGACCCGGGTCAGATTTACCCCAAAGCTCAGGTCTCTAACCACTCTGCTACAGTGCCATGCTCTCAGATGGCAGGGGCTGGAAGTAACCCTGCCTCCCGCCTTTCTCGCATCTATATCTTTTATGTCTGCTGAAACCGAGAACCTACACAGAATTGAAAATGGCGCTAAGAGCATGCTGGTAGGGACAGAGGGTAGGGGGCTCGAGCTCTGGAGCCAGACCGCCTGGGCCTGAACCCTGTCTCTGCCAGCTACCGGCTGCGTCATCTCGGGCAAGTCCTTTGGCCTCTCTGTGCCTAAACGCCCTCACCTGGAAAATGGAATATAACCACCGCATGGGGTGGCTGTCATACTGTGTGAGACGGTTTCCATCCACAGGGCTTGAAGGGCACTTCGGAGCACAGTCTAGGCCATTGTATCGCCCACTTCAGATTACTGAGGGTCAAGTCTCATGCCCGTGAATGGGGAGATGGGTCTCTTCTGGCAGGATTCACGAGAATCTGGTGGCAAGACCCAGGGGAAGTCGGTTCCTGCAAGGTGGGTTCTGTCTTGAGGCACAAGGAGCGAGCTTCGTGCGTCAGGATTCGAGTCCCTTCTTACAAGGGCGTCTGTGCATGATATCGTTACAATTACTCCTAAGGGCTCCCTGGGAAGGTGCCATGTTGGAAAATGGCACACGGTCTTTTATTTTGTCTTCTTGCTTAACTATTTATTTATTTATTTATTTATTTTTAAGGAAGCTCTAGGCCCAGCATGGGGATTGAACTCACAACCCTAAGATCAAGAGTCTCATGCTCTACCAACCGAGTCAGCCAGGCGCCCCTGTTGAACTTTAAAAAAATATATTTTTTTAATGTTTATTTATTTTTCAGAGACAGAAAGTGTGAGCAGGGGAGGGGCAGAGCAAGAGGGAGACACAGAATCTGAAACAGGCTCCAGGCTCCGAGCCGGCGGCACAGAGCCCGACGCGGGGCTCGAACCCACAAACCGTGAGATCATGACCTGAGCCGAAGTCGGAAGCTTAACCGACTGAGCCACCCAGGCGCCCCTGCTTAACCTTTTTATTTTGTTATAATGACAGATTCACAGGAAGTTGCAAAAAATATATATACAAGGGGCTCCGGTCAGTTTTCCCGGATTGCGACATCTTCTAGAACTGATCTACGACACCAAAACCGAGAAACGGACAGAGCTCAACTCATGGAGCTGATTCTAAATTCACAAGTGTGTGTGTGTGTGTGTGTGTGCGCGCGCGCGCGCGCGCGCGCGCACGCGCGCACACGTGTATACTCAGGGACCCCCACAATCAAGATACCACGAGGTTCCCTCATGCTGTGACTGAGAAGCCTCTTCTTTCCATCCCTCACCTCTGACACCCACCTATCTGCTCTCCAGCTCAATACAAGTGAGATTGGATTTTTTTTGCTCAGTATAAGTCCCCTGAGATCCGTCCAAGTTGTTGTATGTAGAGATAGTCTATTGCTTTTTTATTGCTCAGTAGTGTTCTGAGGTACGGATGCACTGGTGTTGATTCACCCACCCAAGATTGTTTCCATGTGGGGGCCATTATGAGTAAAGTTACTATGAACACGTGTGTATAGGTTTCGTGTGAATAGAGATTTCCTTTCTCGGGGACAAACGGTCAAGAGTGCAATTGCTGGGTCACGTGCTAATTGCATGCTAATTACAAAACTGCCCAAGTATTTTTCAGAGAGTCTGTACCTTCTTACCTCCCCACCAGCAACCGGTAAGTGAGTCTGGTTCCTCGACATCCTCGCCAGCATGAGGTGTTACCACTACTTTTAAAATGACAGCCATTGGGGCGCCTGGGCGGCTCAGTCGGTTAAGCGTCCAGCTTCGGCCCAGGTCATGATCTCACCATTCGCGAGGTCAAGCCCTGAGTCAGACTCTGTGCTGGCAGCATGGAGCCCACTTTGGATCCTCTGTCTCCCTCTGTCTCTGTCCTGTACCCGCCCCCCCTCTCAAAAATGAATAAACATTAAAAAAAATGACAGCCATGTCATGGATGTGTAGGTCTACCCCTTGTGGTCTTAATCTGCCTTTCTCTAATGGCCAGGGATACTGGCCACCTTTTCATGGGCTCATTCGCCTCGTGTACGTTTTCTTTGCACAATTTTTCCACCAGTGCTGAGACACACTGTGGTTTTAGAGCCGAACACCAGGTGTAACAGCTGGCCTGTGATTCAAGCCATGTGGTAACTTCCGGAACAAGGGAACAGAGACTGGTCCCATCTCCCCATACTCCGGGCTGTGTACTCACTGGGTATAATTTGGGGATGGGCTCATTAGGCTGTTTTGCCCTTATGTTCGTGTATGTGTTTGCTGAGCACCCATAAGTGACTTAAATGTTTGTGATGCAACAGCAGTATCTCAGTAGACGTGGGATCCCAGGCAGCGAGATCTGACATTGTCTTGCCGATCCAAGCCCAGTGCCCAAGTCCGTGTCCACTGAGGTCTTCCGGCCTTCCCTCAACCTCCGCTGGCCAAGACAGTTTTGTTGCTTGTGATTTTGCTCTCTGCGGCTGTGCTGACCCTGGACCCCTCCACGGAGGCCCCGCTGCTTGGAGAAGACCTTGTCTGTTCCTTTCTTGGGATGATTCTCTGCCACCCTTGAATCCCAGAGAGAACCGAGACCTCTTTGTCGACCCCTGCTGCCGAGCCCCAACCACCTTGGGTACCATATCAGCATCTCCTTGGTCAAATGCCTCTTGGGGACCTAACTGTGTGGGTCAAGTTCTCCCTGGCCTGACCCCTTCTCAGCTCTGTCTTCTTGCCTGCCACCAAGTCCCACCTGTGCTCACGGCCAGTGGACCTAGCACACAGCACCAGAGCCAGGAAAGGATTCGGGATGTTGTACACAATCGGGTGTGGCTGGAACAAAGAAGAGAAGCGAGGTTTAGGAGGTGAAGTAGGAGAGAGAAATTAGGAGTAGGTTTCAAGCAGCCTTGTAAGCTGTGGCCAGAAAATCTGCTAGTGGAGATCCGATGCGTTATCAGGTTAATTTTACTCTAACGACCAGCCAACAAACGCTTCTCAAGTACCTCTTTTGTGTCAGATAAAAGTTTGCCGTATCGACAGGTAAGAAATATTATCTGGCTTAGGGGTAGGAAGGCTCATTCTGGATTTTATGGGATGTACTGAAATGGAAGCAAAGATTGGATGCCGTGAGCTCTCTGCCCTCTAGTATTTGACAGTTCAATATGGAAGCCAAATCTGACACGTAAAGTTATATTCATAAACACTCTGGTGATGGGACAAGCAAAAACGATCCCCATAGAGTGACTTATAAGCAACTCAGGGGGTCAGGTGGCGAGAGAGGCAGTGTCGACGTAAAGACCCCAGCCACTCTTCGGGAGTCTGGACAGCAGAGGCACGGCGCAGAGCTTTGGGGAGGCAAAAATGAACGGAACGGCACATCAAGGGACGGCGAATAAATCAACGGACATTTGGCAACTTCGTTACAACTACGCCACCGGAATAGAACATAGATGAGCACTTTGGAATTCCTTAACAGAAACTCTAAGGGCCAGAGGCTCCTGGGTAGGAAGTCGACCAAGAAGCAGGAGCCGTGTTCTAGAGACCCTTATAATGACACGTGAGGCAGCCCTAGAAGTTGGAGAGCATAGATGCGCCCTCCCACCACCTGCCTTCGAAAAGGAACAATCGTCGACCAGGTCGCCATCTCCCCTTGATGAGGCATTAGAATACTCTCAGCCTCGCTCCGGGAGCAGAGGGCTCAGGAGCACTCGGAAAAGATTCCTCGCCTGTCTGTTCAGCACTTGGACTCGGAAGATCAGCAGGCTCGCTTCTCTGCAGACCTGTCCTCTGCTGAGGCTTCCTCAGGATGGCCTCCCCTGGTCTGCATTACTCAGGCTTCTTCAGCTCAGCGAGAGCCTTAGGTTTGACTCTTGATTCTATTTGGCTCCTTAGCAGTGTTCCCCTCAAACGCTTTTTTTCCTTGTTGCTGTACAGAGAGGGGTCTTGGCATGAGTGTTTTAAGTTTATTTATTTATTTTGAGAGAGATAGAGAGAGCTTGAGCTGGGGACGGGCAGAGAGAGACGGAGAGAGGGAGGATCCCAAGCAGGCTCCATGCTGTCAGCACAGAGCCCGACGTGGGGCTGGAACTCACGAAACCGTGAGAACGTGACCTGAGACAACACCAAGAGTCAGAGGCTTAACCGACGGAGCCACCCAGGCGCCCCGGCCTGAGTGCTTTGACCGGGATAACACAGTAAGATTCATCATCGTCATTCATACGTGTTATGAGTAAGTACCACACAAGATGTTGGTCGCCTGACATGCTCTATCGCCGATGACACAGCTCATCCTCTGCGTTAGGCCAGGGGTCAGCACTCCTTTCCTGTAAAGGGCCAGGTAGTAATTATTTTAGGCTTTGTGGGTCCTGTGGTCTCTGCTGCAGCCATTCCGCTCCGCCACGGGAGTGAGAGCGCGGCCGTAGGTGACACCGACGCAGAAGCGCGGCTGCGTTCCCACACAACGTTATTTTATAAAAACAAGAGATGGGCCAGATTTGGCTGTAGGCTGACTGACTCCGGCTCTAGATTTCACTAGATGCCGACTCCCACTCTAAATGCTGCTTTCGTGACTTTTGCTTGACCCGTGTGTTTGGGGCGATGAATCCTGGCCTGACGTTAATATCCTGCACCATGAATTCCAGGGACCTGCTTGGGGAGTCAAAAAATCCCCCCGAATCTGGTGGACCTTTGTGGCCCAAGGGAAAAAGAATTAATGGCACACAAACTCTTTTCCGGACTAACAGCATTTCTTCTTTTCTGGGCTGGAATTGGAGGGGTAGGCTGTTCTTGTTCTCGTGAGCCATCCGGAACTTTCTTCTTCTTCAGCAGACTTCAGGTGTGCTTGAGAGGTGGGTCCAAGAAGGCCCATATTCTTCCCACCTCTTGATACCTACCAGGAACTTGAAATCCAATTTCTAGAATTCACCTTAAAATCACTTAATTTCTCCCATCCGGGTTTCAACTGCTCTCTCCGTAAGACGGGCGCGCCATGTAAAAACTCCTCTCCGGGAGACAGGCCTTTGCAAACGTGGTAACTCCTGCTGCTTTGGCCAAACTGCTCTCTCATTCTCGGGCGCTGGATTAAAATGGGCAACAAGGGGCACCTGGCAGCTCAGTCAGTTAAGCAGCCGACTTCAGCTCAGGTCATGGTCTCGCGGTCTGTGAGTTCGAGCCCCGCGTCAGGCTCTGTGCTGATGGCTCAGGGCCTAGAGCCTGCTTCGGAATCTGTGTCCCCTCTCTCTCTGCCCTTCCCCTGCTCACGCTCTGTCTCTATGTCTCTCAAAAAATAAAAAAATAAATAAATAAAAACGCTAAAAAAGTTTTTTTCTTTAAATGGCCAAGGGGCTGAGACCAGACAGGCGAATTAGGAACCGGGCTTTGAAGACAGGGACCTGGTGATCCTAGCACAGAGCCTGGTATTTAGGAAAGAATCGATGAGTGTGAGAAGAATCCACTTCGGCTAAGGCTGAGAAGAGGAAGCAACACTACCAAGCATTGGCAATATGACAGCCGAAGGCAGGCCTGGGGCCTCGGCTAGCTTCCCCACCTGGCTCTTCCACCCTCAGCCCGACACCCTCCTCACACCGTGCCACAGGCCGAGGAGGCCCCCGACACAGCCGCGCTTCTGCTGTTCTGTGTGGGCAGTTTGGCTGGCCCCAGGCTGTCAGATTCACTTTGACTTTGGCCTCGGCTGGGGCTTCATGCTTTCAGAAAAATTTCCCCCACCGCCCTTCACTTGAGGTCCTTGGCGGGGATGCCTCTCTCCTTCTGCACGCACAACTCGCTTGACGGGCACAAAGAAATGGGAGAAAGCTCAGGGAAAAAAAAAAAAAAAAACCCAACAAAAAACAACAGAAAGAGAAAACCCAACCCGACCCAGCTTAAACCTTGGGAAATTTCACAGGGCCTGCATCTCTTTAAAAGCTATACACAGACGTTTCTGGTCGAAGTGAAACCATGCTTCTCACAGAGGCCTGGAGACAGCAAATGAAGCCTCAGTCATACACAGTTAGTTTCAAACTTATGTTCCCGCTCGCAGGGAGAAATCAATGCACAGTATATTAAAAACAATCACCGCGGCCCTTCGGTGACCAACGGTTTAGCTTTGAATGCATTTGAGCTAATGGGGGCTTTAATGGCTTCTGACAGATCGCCCCATTGATCAAGAGGCATGTATGAAATACGCTGCCTGCGAAACTCTGTTTTGATTTTGAGGGGGAAAAAAAAAAAACAACCCTAAACGTCCCTGGTAAACAGGCCTGATTGTTCTCATGTTCACCGAGGGGCCGCGCGGCCTGACCCTGGTGGGTCTCAGCGGAGGGGAGGACAGTGGGAATCCTATATACCTGGCCTGCTCTCTCCCGACTCTAATCAAGGCATAATCAACTGGAAATCTCCCTCTGAAGCGTTGGGGGGGGGGAGGGTCCGGGGGCAGGAGGGTGCCCAGTTTTACTGTGTTGGATGCGTGGGTGAGGAGCGGTAGTTTTCGCGGCTCTGAGGAACGGACTCGGCCTTCCCGGGGCCCTGGGGCTGCCGGCTTAACTGTGGGTGCTCCAAAGTGCAAAACGGGACTCCCTCTTTGCAGGGGGGAGCAGGGTTTTCAGCCGGCCACGACGGTTTTGCACAGAAACTAAGGGAAGAATGCTCCCTCCGTCCGAGCGTGCGACCCGGTGTGGGGGTATCCGCAGGTATGGGCATGTTCGCAGGATGTGGGGGAGTCTGGAACACTGATAAAAGGGGCCCTGGCATTGTTCTTGGGCAGAAGCTGTTTCCATGCCCCCCCTCCCCGGGGTTCCAGTGGCCTGTTGGGGCCTCGCCTGTGAGCCCGATGCAGCTCCTGCCTCACTGGCCTCGCCTGATGGGAAGTGAGGAAAAGGTACGCCAAGCCTGCCGTTACCGCCCCCCCCCCCCGCCCCCCGCCAAAATCCAACCTGTCTCACAAAATACATCATAACGTTGCTGCCTTACATTCGCACAGGGCTTCGGCATTTACAAGTGTTTCCACTGCCCTCCGCGTCGGGGTGCGCCGGGCAGCGGCGAGGAGTTTCAACCTCGCAGGTCCTCCCCCTGTCCCAGAAGCTGGGAAGGGCAAGTAGGAAGCCTTTGAAACCAGCGCCGCTCAGGGCATGCGCATCCGTGGCCTTTTATTTAATCACCAATACCTAGCAAGGCCGCGGAGGGACTGCCCGCGGACAACCGCTAAGGGAGCGGGTCAGCACCGCTCTGGGCGCACGGCGTCGTCCGGAACCACGGGGCTTTTCCTGAATTTCCGGTAGAGCGGCCTTGACCTTCATGTCGCCCATCTGCGGGGGCACGGTGCAGACCTAGGCCAGCATTTCCCCACCTCTCAGCAGGACGCGACCGCACTTACCAGATTAAAAAGCAACAGGAAAACCTCCGCGCTCGAAGCCCTTCATTTGTATTGGTGCCATGTTTGGTGAGTGGCTTTTGTAAAATTGATGAATTTTGTCTAAAGGCAAGTGCAGACAGGCCAACAGATCTGTATCTGCTGTTATCCATTTAGCTTGACACGCGTGTGCAGAGGAACTATTTTACCTCGATTCTTTCACGACTGATGTAAACGCGGGCCAACTCGGGCGCTGCATCATTGGGAAAAGAACCGCCGAATCTAATGCTGGAAGTTAATTAATGCTTCCCTCCCCTCGAAACAGACTGACCCCGGTGCTCAGACATTCAGAGTCAATAAACAATTGTTGTACACAGATCATCCATTAGAAGGTCTTGGCGAGAATTTTTTTTAGGCAAAGCTCAAATTGAGACGGGTGACCTCATCCCGCTGGAGAAATGGGAGTCCCGAAGACTCATTTTTCATAGTATCTCATTTATAAAAAGTTCCATGCCATCTGCCTAGGAAAAAAATAAAAAAATAAAAAACAAACCAGGAGCCGCGGGGTGCCAAGGGGAGAATATAAATGGTAACGGATTATTCTGGCACGAGGTAGGAGACATGACATGAATCGCTTAACATGCACGGTCGTGGTGACAGAACAATCCCGCGAGCCAGGCGTTACTACCGTCCCTGTTATATAAACAGTGACTGGGGCACAGAGAGGTCGAGCGATTTGCCCAAGTCACAAGGGACAACTGTCATCAGGGGAATAAGCATCGTAGCTCACACCTCCCCAAAGACCTGCAGATGGAACTCCTCGGAAGGCTTTTCCATGCCACTCCTCAAGCTTCCCGACAACCTCGGGCGGGAGCTACGTTATTATTATTTCCAATTTGTGGCCAAGAGAACAGAGGTCTCAACGGAAGGTAGCCTTAGAGTCACGCCCGGGACCAGGATTCAAACGGGGTGGGGTCTACAGCCAGAAGTCTCTATGGCCGCCCAGGAATCGCAAGGAAATCTGATCGCCGGTAATGGGATAAATAGAACAGCGTTTTATTTAGAGGGGACCAGGTTTCAATTATGGGAGGAGGGGCTGGGCAGGCTACCTGGAAGAACGTCTCGCCTCCAAACGGTATGGAGAGCACAGGAGCTGGGACCGTCCGGGGGGGGGGGGGAGATGAGGGGGTATCCTTTTCCTGACAGCCTCTGAAGCCGGCCTCGGCCTCCGGGCCCCAGCAGCCGCAGGTGGCCCTGTCCTGCAGGAAGTCATTACTGCTGCCTCTCCCCTTCCCCACCCCAGCCTCTAAGGCTGCCCGGCTTTCCAGCAGCGACCATCGCCATCGTTACAGCACTCCTGGGCCCTGCCTCCCCCTTTACGGCTGTCAAATTGATTTCACCGCCGCGGTACCCATGGCTCTCAATGAGACTTAATTAAAAATACCATTTAATCACAAAGTAACAAAGGCAAACTGGATAAAGGCATCACCACTTCAGCACAGCCTGATCCACGCTCTCCTCTCCTTCTCAATCTGTGTGGATGAGAATTGCCTTTTCAAATAAGAATCCCCCCCATCTCCCGTGCACTTGCCTCTGACAGAGCTCCAAAATAAACAGTATTTAGTGTGGCATGGATCCAAATGTATGCAATTTGCCCGGTGGTAAAATCAGCCTTAACTAGAGCAGGGGAAGGGGAAAAAAAAAAAAAAACCAACCCAAAAACCAAAAAACAATAGTTGCATTTGAAAATACCTTCCCCCGAAACACGCAGAAAACCTTCTGTTGAACGTGGGATGTCCATTAAATGGGGCCTAGGGAACCTCATTTCCAGCATCCCTGGATTCGGTTGGTGATGGATTTAGAAGCTTATTACTAAACTTGTGTCACAAGCGATGCCCTGGCCCGCTCTTTTCTGTCTAGCGAGCTCCCCTGGGTGGGAGGCTGCCGAGGAGGGGCCGCGGTGCGGGAGCTGTCTGCAGAGAGGTGGCAGGGTGAGGTGTCCCCTCATGCACCTGGAGGGGTCCGAGGGACACCTGCTCCATCTTGAGATCTTGGCCCCGGGTGTTCCTAGTTAGAAAGTCGTGCCTTTGGGTGGCCCCTCGGCTCTCTGAGACACGGTGGGGTGGCCGGCGCCATCATCTCAAAGCGCAAGAGTAACACGGTAGGTTGCTCCCGCCCCCCTCCCTGCGTGGAACCCCTCGGGTGTTTCTCGGGCACTTGGCACCAAATCTACAAGCTGTCCAGCTGCCTCTCTCCCGCTCCTACGCTTTCCTGCCTCAGGGCCTTTGTGACCGCTGTTCCCTTCCCCGTCACCTGTCACCTTCTTTCCTTGACCTCCCAATCTAACCAGCTTTCATCGGTCCCCAGCACTCAGTGGGTTTCCCTTCCTGGCACTTGCGGCCATCTTGCTATTTATTTGCTGGCTTGCTGCCTGTCCCCCCCGTATAAGTTCCTGTTTTGGTCACCACATATCCCTGGCATTCAGTGGGGGGGATGGCACAGCGGAGCCCTTGGAAGGGGCAGTGACGTGTCCTTTGACGCCCAGGTCTCACCGCCGCCGCTGCAATGTGGTAGGTGGTCAAGAAAGGCTTGTGGGAGCGAGAGGAAGGTTTGAAGAGAGAGGGAGTCGGGAGCACCTGAGTGCACAGGGATCTCGTCAGATCACTTTCCTCAAGACGGCTGGGCCCAGGGGGTGGGGAAGCGGGCAGGAAGCACGTGGGCACAGCTCCCTCAAGGTGGTCCGAGGGCCGGCTTCCTCCTCCTCCCTCAACCACACACATGGCCCGTGTTCCCAGGCAAGTCCTTCCCTAGCTCTCAGGGGGAGAAACGGGCCTTCCCTTGGCCCCGCAGGAACTCGACTGGTGGCCAGGGCCTGCCGCGACCCGCTCTTTATCGTCTCTTGCCGTCCCTCCTTCTACCCACCGGAAACCTCCCTGCAGAGAGTACGGAATCCTCAAACGCGCTGAGCTCCTGCCTGCTGAAAGCCATCATTTCTTCTGCGAAAAAACGAGATCTCACCTATTGGATTCACTATAGGCAGCGGTTTCCCCACCCCTGGCTGTACATCGCCTGGCCCCACCGGGAGGACTTGGAGAACTCTCTCCACCTCCTAACCCCGCCCAAGCCAAGGAAGCAGGCCCAGCCACCAGCGTGCAAGGAGAAAAGAGCAAGAGCGCCTCTCTCGAGTTCTTATCTTCTCCTTTTAATAGTTTTATTGTTTATGAATGTTTTATGATGTACAAGACATATTACTACAAGTAGTTCACAAATAGAGCTCAATAGTAATCACACATATCGGGGTAAGCACTAAACATGATTATCTATTTCTACGGCAGGGGTGCAAGCAAACAGGTTTGGAGAGTGCTGACGTTAAGGGGTCAGGTTGGGGGTGAATGATGACAGGGAGCAACAGGGGCCATGGAGGGCTCACAACCCGCCGAAGAGCGGGGGAGGGACACCGCTTAGCACGTTGCTATGCCAGGACGGAAGCCTAGGACTGCCAGATGTTCGGAATTCTAAAGAGAATACACACACTTTTATTTTATATGAAATCTCCCAGTTTTCAGGTACTGGCACCTAATGAACGTCAACACAGAACAAGCACTGGGACTAAATAAAACAGGAGGCCACGCGGCCTCGGTGCCTGGGCTGTCATCTCTACCCCCGCGATTTCATTTAATCTCTACGACTGCCCGGTGAGGCGGCACCTCCTCTCTCGTCTGCTGATGAGGAGACTGAGGACTGAGAGAACCGAGTCTCCAGATGACGAAACCCTGGCTTCTTTGGGTAGCGCGGGCCTTTCTGGAGTTAACTCCGTGGAAGTGAACACTACTGTGAACCAGGGAGAGTCTAAAGGCAGGACGGAGTTGGGCTCTCCGTGCGCCTCTCAATGGGCCCCACAGTTGTTCAGTTTCCAAACTACTGCTGTAAACCACTGTAAGAGAAGGCAATGGGCTGGGGAAAGGGACTAACTACTCTCGTGATTTCTGGGGTCACCGAAGGGCAGGAGCCAAGATAAAAAGAGACAAAACTGGTACAAGAGCATGGGAAGGAGGGACAACGTCGATATCAGGTCAGCTTTACCGACACATAAGAATACTAATATTTACTGGGTATCTAACGACCTGTCAGAATTCTTTCTATGCCTGTAGCTAGGTTATTCCCCTTCATCTTCACCTTGTGAGTTGGTGCTTTTAGCATCTCCATCGTACAGATGAGGAAACGAGGCACGGTGACATGCCAGAGGTCACAAAGCCGGTGTGTGTTGTGATCCGGGCACTCTAAAACCAGAGCCCAGGTTCTAACCTCTACTATCCATCGCCTCTCTGATGCACCAATGTCATCAGGATGGGGCCCTGCGCTCCTCAGGCCTCAACCTACCACCCATGAATGGGGGTAATTCTAGAAACATGCATGTGTGGGCTAAATCCACGAAGCAATGGGAAAAGGGCTGTGTCTCCTTCATTAGATCAGGGAAACTTCCTCACAACAGATGTCGAGTGTATTTTAATTTTTGACACCTCTTCATTCCTGGGGGCAGATACAGAACTCATAACTTGGGCTTTTATGTAGGTCTGTCTCACAGAAGGGCAAGTGGCTACTCTTTAATGACTCATTCTGCCCACGGGGGTAGAGACTACAGACAGTGGAGAAGAGACTCTCCTGCTCTCAAACTTTTTATAGAAGTGTGATCCGACGGAACTTTCTACAATGATGAAAATGTCCTGCATCTGTGCTGCCCAGTACACTAGTCGCCAGCCACATGTGGCTAATTAAGCACTTGACATGCGGCTAGTGCCGCCGAGCAACTAAATTTTCAATTACGACTGAAACTGAATTTAAGAAGCCACACCCAGCGAGCGGCTACCATATTGGACAGCACAGCCTCTAGAGGGCATTGTGAGAAACTGGGGGGCGCGGATGTAGGTTCTGTCTTCCCCAGGGTGACTTTAGAGTCGTCTACTTTAGACTCTCTGAAAAGCCTTGGGAAGGTGGAAAGGAGGTTGGACTCTGTCAGGGGGCTGGGCTCACCTCTGTCACCTTGGCCCTTGGGAGATGCATGGCTTACCTTAAAAATCTTGTTTCATGCCAAATCAGATTATAACACTTGTGTCATTTTTAAACATTTTAATATTCATGGGCTCCATTCCCTACTCTTTCCAACTGGGACCCAGGTTCTGCAATCTAAAGGCCGAGTCCACCCATACTGCCTTTGCCCAAGCCCATGACATGGTTGGAGGAAGGAAGCCAAGGATATCTTTTCCTCCTCCACCTAAGACTTGTGCTCCTCCTAGGGTTTTGCTTCCAGAAGCAGCCCTCTGAGCTCTGAAACGATGTCTGTGAGATCAAACGGCAGAGGCATCGAAGGGTCATCCTTTTCCCAGTATGGCCGACATTCTGGCTTCTGATCCGCGGGGAGAGTCCGGGCAATGCGGGACTGGCACCTGGAAGAGCAGGAAGAGGTCATTAACCCACGGGAAGGAATTCCTGGGAGATCCAGACTCTTGCGCGGGGAGTCCACCGCCAAACATTCCAAAGAGAATCCTCCACGGTGGTGGCGGAGATGATACGAAAGAATGAGTTCACCAGGCAGAGGGCAGGTGCTTTTAAGAAGAATTGGTCTTCGTGGTGCTGGAATGTCTTTTTCTTTTCTCAATTCCCTGCTTGGTATTATCTCTAGTGGCTTCCACAGGAGCCAATCGCCAGGGAAATTCAGTGACTCTGCCTTTAAAATGGTGAATTATTTTTTCATTATCTCAACTGTTATTTAAAGTGTGTGATTAAGCCATTATCAGATTTAAATGTTTGTGGGATTTCGATGTATTACTAGATTACTGGCAAAGATTAAATTGAATTTACTGCATTAAAACGTCCAAGAATAGATTAAACAATATTACGGGCTGGGATTGACTTTGGAGATTCGAGAGATTTACAAGTGTCCCAGCTTGCTGTGCTCAGAAAAAGGCACTCCAAGGAGAGACCGATTTATAAGGATATATGCAAATAGAGGTTAATAATCATTTCCACTGATGAATAGGTGGGGAAAACTTCCACAAAATTAAATTAAAAGGCTAGCAAGAGTTACTCCCTAAGGAAAACACTTAAATCACGGTTTTTATTAAATGGATTATTCATCAATAGTAGAGAAATTAATTATCATATGCAACTAAATTATAGCCTTGTAGGAAAAAAAAAGTTGGGGCAACACCATTACCACCCTGGCAGGCATCTAGCTCTCAGAGAGCCCGGCTCATTTAAAACTGGTCTGGGAGAGCTCGGTGGCATTGGGTTTATTCGTCTGAAAAACGAGGGTCAGGGAGAAGGAAATACAAATTGCAGTAAGAAATGAACAGTTTTCCTACTGTCTCGGAGTGCAGGGTGGTGGAAGAGTATATATCAAAAATAAATGCCGGGAGGCCATTGAAACAGCCGCGTGGGCTCTTCCCCACCCCCACTGTCGCCGCGTGCTCTAAATCAATTAAAAAGCGGTCCTACCCACGATGTGTCTTCCATGTAGGACTAACTATGAAGAGATCGAAGAATGGACGCTCCTTGGCCCTTCCTACTTCCAAGCGTGATGGTAGCGAAGGTTCCTAACTAAAAGACATCTTCTCCTCTGGGGAATTATTAATGGTGAGGGGATCCCCGCGGGAAAACATACTTCAACTTTACACCTATTTTCTCGCGTGGTTAATTGCCATACCGGCGTCCTATGCACTCGATCCGTCGTACATTACACGTAACATTCCAATATATCTTCGGCTCTCCGCATCAGGCCCTGATAATAGCGTCTGTTAACATGTACTAAGTGCTATTATGTAGCACATCACTTCATAAATAATAAGATTAGCTGACCTCAGGGCCCCAAGAAGAGTAATGTGTTTAAATGTTCTCATTATTTATTTAAAACAAGAATTAAAGCAACAGAAGCTGCTTTTGACAATCCTCTTAGCATAAATATTAAACTGTTTGCACTGATAAGCCCCACACAGCACCGAAGAACAGAGGGTGGGTTCCACAGACCACTTAATAATAGGTGTTTGACACTCTGCCGCTTGCTGTCGTGGTTTGGAGGGTGCATCTCTGTAGTTCCAGACACAGTCTCTAAATCACATGAAAGGCAGGGAGGGGAATTAATATTCAGGGGAGGCTGCGACTAATTACAAAGGAGCTCAGCAAAGCTTTTTAAATTGTGCTTTCTCTTTGCTTCGGAATCACAGAGTAATGCTCAATTTACTAGGTAGGGAAAGTTATTCCAAATCAGCATTTCAGCCTCTCGGCGGATAAATTATCTGCGCACACATTATGCTGGCTGGCAGATTAAAGGGCTGTGATAAGTGTCGATCCACCTAGAATATCATAAGGTTTGTAGAAAGTCAATAGAGATGCTTTTTCACCTGTCAGATGGGTTTGCCCCCTCACTTTGAGAAAGTATTACAAATATTCAATCCTCTGCCGCAGAGGTTTGCTTCTGCCGCGTTCTAGAAGCTTCCCTTCCCACCAGCTTTTCTTCCGGGCTAAGGTGCTCTGCGATTCTCTACGACCAAAAGCCTGGCTGGCGCGGGCACGAGTTCCTGTCCATCCAGGCCCTGAGAGGCTAGGAGCTGTGTACACTGACTGCCTCCCTCTGGGCTAGAGGTAGAACCCTTGGTTGGGTTTCTTTACGGTCTTAATTGGGATTTTTCCAGGTCACTCTGAAACTCCCTTTAACACCAGTGCTCCTGGTCAATTTTCACAAGGTGGGGATGGGGCCCAGCGGAGGGCTCGCCGTTTCAGGTGATGCGTTTACCTACGGGAGAGGACGGCCACGGCCACCTCAAGTCGCACTGTCTGCTTCGACACAGTGCCAGACTGTGGAACTTTCGGAAAAAGAGGGACGGAGAATTGCGTGAAGGCACAGCCCCTTTTCAGGTTTAACTTCTCTTGCTCAAGTCACTAATTCTGCCTCTTTTTGGCTCATCTCCCAAGACAGGGCAGGATGGAGGCTGAAGCGTCGTGGTTAACAGTGAGCGAGTGGTGGTGGTGATGATGATGATGATGATGATGATGATGATGATGGCAATACTAGTACTTACTCATGGGGCCATTGTGAAGGTTAAATCAGTTGGTACATGCGGAGTGCTCAGAACACTGCCGGGCGTGCAGTAAGCACTCGGCCGACATTACATATTATTACCGCTGCCGTTACTTCTACCGCAAGCACCGGTGAAGGACAGATGAGAAAGTCAAGCTTGGGACTGCCTGTGCTCCGTGTGGCAATGCCCTCCCTTCATACCAACTGAGCACGTGACCTCTGAAATGGCTCTTTCTAGAAGCTCTGGAGATACGGAAGTAGCTCTTTCTGGCTTGAATCAAATTGAGCCCTGTGCCTGAATCCTCTCACCGTGTGATACTCCAGGATGCTGAGGTGTAAGTACTCAAGTCGCTATGGCTTTCCAGGGACGGGCTAAAACGCTCAGATTCGGAAAGACTCAACCTTTGTTCCGAAGGCCTAGAATTAATAAAAGGTGCTGTCGTGGGACTTTCTGAGTGGCGGCTGCTCCAGGTTGACTTGGCATTTAGAGAAAGAAAGTTGGATTGTCGCTTAGCACACGTCCTCTACAGTTCCGTGCAAAATAAAGGGGCCCTAAGTTCTCTTAGGAAGTGTTTTAGGAATGCTGAACATTTGTGGTCCGTGTCTATCCCTGCCTTCCTCACCAGGAAGACTGGACTTTTCCGGCAGGGAACCCGTCCCCTCCCCAGGCTTGGCCACATGGTTTGCTGGGATTGGCTTTATCTCTACCGCCGGGGGAGAGCCTCGACTGGCTCCACCTCAGGAGTGCACCACACTCTCCCAGCCACAGGAAGAGGTTTAGGGGGAAAGATATGGCCCGATCCAGGGCAAGAGGGAGACAAGAAACCAGAGGACTGGTAAGGGGCGGCTGCGGAAAAAGCTTCTCTTATCTCCTGTGAGCCATCACGGTGCACCATCTGGGACCGCCACAGTCATTTCGCTACATGAAGCAAGGGGCCGGCTCTTGGGCGATACTGTCCGTAGCTGGATCGAGCCTCACTTGAAGCCGGCTATGCTTAGACGTTTGTCAGTTTCACAATTCGTTATTGAGTTAGGTTTTCCTGTCACTCGCAACCCAAGAGTCCTGGCTGATGCGCTGGCCACGCTCCCCACCTGTCAGTTACTAACCCTCCGCCTCCTTTTACTACAACATTCGTTTGCCAGGGGCCTGCCTGCCAAGGGGACGTGGACGGTCTTGCCTCCCAACTGAGATGGCTGACACAGTGTAGTGCGTGCAGGGACCATCGGGTAGCAAAGCATGAAAACCCTGGCTTTTGTTTTTGGTTCAAACGATATCTCTATTTGAGATGAACTTCTATCCAGAAGACAAGGGTGTGCTGGTGTCATCCAAGTAGGTCTCTGCACGCAGATAAGCTGGCTTCAGTGACCACAGCTGGATGACTTTTCTCCAGAAGGTTAAAAAAATAACTTTCCTAAACTCTGTGGGAGACTCTCCTTGGGAGAGTAGATCATTCTGGAGTCACCCCAGTAAGAAAGTGATCTCTTCCCCTTCAACCTTGTCCTCTCTCTTCCCATCCTAAAGCAAATTCTATTTGATTTATTTATTTTATTTAAATGCTTATTTATTTATTTTGAGAGAGACAGAGATAGAGAGGAGGGGCAGAGAGAGAGAGAGAGAGAGAGAGGAGAGAATCTCAAGCAGGCTCCACGCTGACAGTGTAGAGTCCCGATACGGGACTTGAACCCATGAACCGTGAGATCACGACTGGAGCCGAAACCAAGAGTTGGATGCTTAACTGACTGAGACACCCAGGCGCCCCGAGCAAATCCTATTTTTAATGCCTCTTGGTGGGCACATAAACTTGGACCTACCCAGGAACCCCCGGCCCCTTTTGTGAAGCGTTACAAGGAACAGAACACATAGGGCGTCTCTCTGCCTCTCGAATCCACTTTATTTTGATTCCAAAGACCCTAGGAGCCACCCCCCAAACCTCTGGCTACTTAGGAATGGTTCTCCCCGAATGACCCGGTGGCATCCCAGGAAGCAACGGGAAAGTGCTGGCTGGCCGGGGGTAGCAGGCTGCCTGAGGTCCCCTTCTCTCCCACAGGTGTCACTCATGCAGGGCCTCGGCAATGCTGATTTCCCCCAGGGCCACGCTTACATCTGGGGGATCAGGACTGCAGCTACATTAGCGAGCACTGGTCACCATGCTAAAATTAACCACTTTAGCTAAAGTGTGTGTTAATTATGGGTATGCAAGCAGTCAATAAAAGGTTAATGCAAAAGTCAAAGGATAAATTTCTTCCCTTATTGCATCACTTCACAGACTAAATGACTAACATTATACTTTGTGTTTTTAATCAATAGGTTTTACAGTAATGTGCTGGCCATTGATTTTAAGAAAACATAGACGGTCTTCCTCCTTGTCCCTAAATTTTGCAACAAATAAAGAAGGACAGGTAACGTTTACATAACTCTTGGTGACATGATAAAGATTTCGGGAGAAATGGGTCCTGCTAGGAGATTCGGCAAGATAAGCCAGTTTAAAAACAATACAAAAAAACCCCCAGAACTTGATGGGGAAATATTACTAGCCACACACTGCGGAGCGGACAAGAAAAATAAACTCTTAAGAGGGAATTTTTAGTGGGAAACAAGAGAGCAACTCCTGATTAAAATAATTACATTTCGTATATTGTTTAAACATCCAAAAGACTCTTCATACATAGCACTGTTTTAATTTGATTTTTACAAACTAAGAGAGATGGAGAGGTGGGTATTTGATCCCCATTGTGAGGGCTGCCTCACCCACAGTTAACTGACGGAAAGTGGGAGAGTGAGGCTTGGGCCAGACCTGGGCATGTGGCTGGCTGCCCCTTCTAGTACATTCCACCGTTGTCATGCATTTCCATGTGGACGAAAGGAACCCTGTCCCCTGACCACTTGTGGTTCTTGGCAAATTTATATGTTTAGGAGATTCCAAACCATTTCAGGGGGAAAGGAGGAGCAAAGCTTTTTTTTTTTCCTTCAAGTTCTAGAAGAACTATTATTATAGCAAATGATTGACAAAACTTCCTTTTCACTCTAATGACTTTGAGTTTTGGCATAAGCATCTAGAAAGTCTACAGAAATGAAAGATATGTGTTCGTCTTCTAAGAGCATAAACTACTTCTGATTACGCTCCTGGGAAAAATCTCTCAAACTGTTAGTTTCTTTAGATGTTCCGTGAGGCTAGTGCTTCTCTGCTTCACTGGGTTATGTGAAGATAAAACCAAATATGTATACAAAAGCCTTTAAAATAGGTAAAATATCACACACGTGTATAATTAAGCCTCAATCTCCCTTTCCCCTAGGTATAGATACAGGTCCTATTCTATTCTATTCTATTCTATTCTATTCTATTCTATGCTATGCTGTGCTATGCTATTCTATTTTATTCTAATTTCCTGAGAGAGAGCATGTGCCTGAGAGTGTGAGCTGGGGAGAGGGGCAGAGGGAGAGAATCTTAAGCAGGTTCCCTACCCAGCATAGAGCCCAAGGCAGTGCTCCATCTCACGACTATGAGATCATGACCTGAGCCCAAATCAAGAGTTGTACACTTAACTCACTGAGCTACCCAGGAGCCCCAAAATACAGGTCCTATTTTAAAAAATACAACTTATTATTCAATGTTGGCCAGAGGCGCCTGTAACGCTTATAAATAAAAATGAAAAAGTCACACTCCTAAAGGTAAGAGTAATTTAAACTAACAACTTCAGGGGTGCACGGGTGACTCAGACCGTTAAGCGTCTGACTTTGGCTCAGGTCATGATCTCACAGCTCGTGAGTTCAAGCCCTGCGTTGGTCTCTGTGCTGACGGCTCGGAGCCTGGAGCCTGCTTCTGATTCTGTCTCCCTCTCTCTCTGCCCCTCCCCTGTTTATGCTCTGTCTCTCCCTCTCTCTCTCTCTCTCTCTCTCTCTCTCTCTCTCTAAAAGAAATAATAAACATTCAAAAAAAATTTAAACTAACAACTTCGCCATGAAATACTCGGTGACTAAAAAAGTACACTACTCTTCAAGTCAGAGTTTTTTCCAGAATTGTCATTTACAACGAGGAGTTGACCGTCATTCTGGCTGACGTTAAACAGGAGTCTGTTTTGGGATATCGGTGACATCAGAATGCATTCCCTCAAAGGATATAAGCCAGCATGGAGACTTCACACTAAATCTACATTTAACCCACAAAACCCATTGGCCCGGATCGGCATGAAAACGGCGGGAAGTAACGATGTCATTGGGCAACAATTTCCTCTATGGCCTTTTATGCTTTGGGGGCAGCAAGAGACCAACACAGGATGAAGAAGTTCTCCATTCTTCCACTTCTCTCTGGGACCAAGAGTGCCACAGCATCTTGGGACCCAGGGTGATCCCAGTGTCTAAACAGAAGTATTCCTCACAGACCACACAGTCTAAATCCCGGACAGAGTCTTGTACAACTTCAGGGATTTTCACACCTAATTCTCACTCTCCGCGATGTAGACCTTAAACACTACATTTCGAATCTCACCCCGAGTTAAGAGACCACCCCACTGTACGGTTTCTCCTGCTCTCACTAGGCCTTGCTCCAAAGAATCTGCCTTAGTCATGAGAAGAATACAAGGTCCAGTTTATAATAAGTGATGCTTTTCAAAAGAAGACAGAGTGAGCGAACAAATTCAGAAGTTGTCTTCTTGGACTTCCTGTCGCTGCCATCGTGGCACCGTGGACAACTGTGAAAATCAATAGCCGCCCTGTCGTATCTACCATAACGGTCTACTTTGACAAAGCTGGTTTTATGAGATCGGCTTTTTCAACCTGCGGAACTCAGTTTACCTACTGCAGAGCCGCCAAGCAAATCTAATTGCTAAATGAGTTTCAACAAAGGACACGTTCACTCTCTCTTTGAAAGGCTTTTAACCTCTTGCCTCAGTACCACATGTTAATGTTTCCAGATCAGTAAAGTCAACACACATTGGAGTGAGGAAAAGCCAAACTTTGGCCCATGGGTCAGCTTTTTTTTTTTTTTTTCCTCTCTTTTCTTTTTTTTCAAGTCAATATGCCTTTTCCGTTGGTAGTATTTTTCAACCGCGACCACTTGAGAAAGTGGGCTTGGCTTCCCTTCTAGTTGTGTAATAGTCTACTACACTTTGGGGGTTCACACTGCAGGGAAGAAGTGAAAACCCTGGCAGAAGAAAAGAGTCTGCTTAGGTGTGTTAAAAACCAAGCGTCCCGAGAATGCTCTGGAACGCTTGTGCCATCAAGCCACATGTGCTAACGAAGCCATATGTCAAGCGTGGATAAGGCTGCTGTCTAGACCTTAGTCAATCAGTCAGCGCGCTCGTGGGGTCCGTACTGTCCACCCACTGGGAAGGGGAAGGGAACAGTACCAGCAAGGCCCGCTGCTGTAAAGGACTCGTGACCTCCACATCTGTTTGGGACTCAAAAGGCATTCTCCGTGCAAACAGTGGTTTTCATGGTTCCCCATTCTTCTACTACCTACAGTTTCTCTGAGATGTAACAGAATAGACTATAGGGCCCAATAACCATGAATATTAGGGGTTTTGGTTTTATTTTGTTAAATGAAAACAAAACAAAACCATTTAGAGGTCCAACTTGGGACTCCAAGGAGAAAGTTCCTTTGAAAAGGGTTCTCCCCCCCACCCCCCCACCCCCCGGCTCATGGACCTAGGGTTTCTTTCCACTCCATGTCACTGCTAAGAGCTCCCCTGGCTAACGGCAGAGCCCCTTCAAAGAGGGGAAGACTCTGGGGTAAGGGATAAAGGTGTCCCGTTAGTACCTCGGGGAGGTCAGGAGATGAAGAGAGATGAGTCGAAAGAGCCCCTTGCTGGTATAAAAATCGGGGAAACTTTGTGGCGAAAGAATGGCTCGAAGCCCCCTCCACTCTTTCCTCCAGGTCCACGAGGACCCCCCTTTTGCCTTCTACTGCTCACATCTGCCGCGTCCCCAGGGGCTTCTTCCCAGCCCATGTGATTATACGGTGCCGTCCTCACCCCCCTCATTCCTCTAAAACTGCTTGTTTAAAAATTTCAGACATTCTCGTTGCTATGGGAGAGAACTATAAAGAAATTCTCTCTTATGCCAATGGTCTTCCAGTGACCTCTCCCCTCAGACCAAAGAGCGAGCAATAATGCTAATAAAAACATTACAAAGAGCCAATAATAAATACCGAGTGCCTGGCACTTCATACATCGCTTTAAAGAAACATTTGTCCTCAAAATGGAAACTGAGGCCCAGAAGATTAATGGACTGGTCCTAGATCCCACAGCCAAACAAAGGATAGAGTCAGGACTTGGCCAAACTGCCTGATTCCAAATCTCCAGCTCTTTGTATTATTCCAAAATACCAACATCAAAAGAATCGCTTTGGGTCCTTGTGAAAAATACAGTTTTCCAAAGGCCTCTGGACCCGAGTCGGACCCTCCGGAGGAGGGTCTGGTCAGTCCGAATTTTCACAAGGGACTCTTCAGGTCGGGCCGGTTTGAGAGAACAGCGTACCATGTGAACCTGTCACAGAAGACCAGAAAGATGCTTAAAGCGGAGTGTGGAGGGGGGCCGCGAGGGTGTGTCTGTGTCCACGAAGAACTCACATCATAGCCGCGTCCGTCTCGGAGGACACCAGACTCAGACTCGGCTCTTGCACACTTGCAACGTGGCTCCCTGAGCCAGCGGCTGTGACTCTGCGGGGCCCGGCGCACACAACGGGGTCTCTTGGAGTCCTTCCCTTACTTCAGGGACTCCGACAGGCCCGTGCAACCACTTAACATGTGAGACGGCCGGGCCTGCCGCTGGGGTGTAAACCCAGGGGGGCGGAGGCTTGAGAACAATTTCATCCCCAGGTTCGTCTGTCGGCTTGTCAGTTACATAAGGATAGAGATGAATGGGCTACCTTGACGGCTCGGCATTTAGGAGCTGCTGACCTTTGACCTCTGGTCACGTGATAGGGTCACCTGAAACTTGCATGACTTCTACCTGGCCAAGGGTAACAATATAAAGGTCAAGTAGGCTGGGCGATTATATGTATCAAGTCTGAGGCGGCTTGGTCAGGAGCTTTAAGAGAGGCCGGGTTGGGTTCCCCGGCACACAAAGCTATGGGACCATTGCAGAAATGTGCTCAACAAAAGATATACAATTTCAAAGCAGTCTCGAGTAACTTTCCTTGCAAGGGAAGAGAATGAACTCATTATTTTTAAAGGGCAACAATGAAAACAAACACTTTGGAGGAAAATATGCTCTGCCGGCGACTCTGCCGTTGGAAGGGAAGCATACAGGCGTGTGACTTCATGAGTGATATTAACGCTATCCTTGCGGCAAGGCAGAAGGTCCGGTTTGATGCCATTACTGGAACAAAATCCCCACCGGCTAGTCTCAAGTCCTCTTTTCTGCCAGAGAATACGGTTTCTCTGCCGTCCCGTCAGCACAGTATCCCACAAAGGACCGTGATTGACAAAAGATAACCCTTTCCAAATTTCAGGACTTCCCCGCCACTTGAAACTTAAGTCAAGTTTGCATGGGACCGTCTCGAACTTCAGAAAGATTCCAGAATAACTTATGATCAGAAATGCAAGGCGGCTGTGATTTTTAGACGCACTATAACACTATATGTGTGTGTGTGTGTGTGTGTGTGTGTGTGTGTGTATTTTTTTTCTTCTTATGAATCTGAAGGTTTTGCTTTTTGATTATTTGATTAAATTCCATTTACTCGGAATCCGACAATAAGAGTCACGTAGGTAATGGATACAGTTCTGAAAATGAAAGCTAAAAGGCCAGTGGCACTGATTCGCAGAATCGAGAAACTTCATAACCCATGCAAGAAGCAGGCATTACGGAGAAATCTGATTTACATCAAAAGCCTGGTTTCTACAAAGGATTTTCCCCTGCAAAGTCAAAGACCGACAGACAGACTACCGCTGGAGCGTAATCCACTCATACTCCTGAGAGATGAGCCCAGCAGAGGACAATGGCTGACGGAATAAAAGGCCAGCTGTTCTGACTTTGGAATGCTCATTTGAGTTGTAAGCTGTGAAATAAATTTGAGTTGATGGTTCCCCCATCTGCTCACCTGTCATCTGTCTCCACTGTACTGCTGTTTTTAGAAATACTTCCGTGTAACCCGCCTAATTGGTTTTGGGATGCTGAGAAACATCTCCCAAGTTTATTTTAACCTTATTCCGAACACGAGGCTACTGGGCCTTTGTTTCTCTTCTCGGCTTTAAAGAACATTCGCCAACAGGTCAAGAGCACTCGCAGTAGAAAACTCAGCATAGCCCCACACCAACAGTGCGGGGCGGTCAAACTCAGAATTCGAAAACGGTGGGCCGAGACGAAATGCCAGTTTATCAAGGACACACCAGCCTTCTGACGAGTCGCTGCTGCTCTGCGCTGGTTTACAAGCTGAGTCAAAGTCGAAATTCTTACAATGGTCCGCAAGTCCCTTCGTGCCCTACTCCTCCCACCCCCCCCAACCCCCCGCGGCTCTCTGACCCTCTTGCCTTCCGCCTTCTCCCACTGTTCACTTTGTGCCGGTCTGTGCTGGCTCATCGGCTCTTCCTTGGAAGGAAAGAGTGCTCTCAGGGTATTAGTATCTGCTGTTTCTTCTACCTTGAACATTCTTCCCCTAAAGACATCCATGTGGCTTGGTCCCTCATGCCTTCAGGTCACTGCTCAAACATAATCCAATCAGAGAGGCCTATCTGGACTGCCCTACTTAAGACAGAAACCCCTCCCCTTCTCTCCAGCTCTTACCCCAGCACTCCCCATCTTCTCTCCCTGCCCTGTGTTTTCTACACAACGCTCGATACCATTTGGTGCGTGCGTGTGTGTGCGTGTGCACGCAAAATAAGCTCCCTGAAGACAGGGATTTCGGTCGGTTTTGCTCACTGCCGTCTCCTCCGAGCCCAGGGCAGAGTTTGGCGCATTGTTAGAGCCCCATTAAATACAGCGGGGGAAGCACATGTGACTGAAAACAACTTGCATCTGAACCCAACTTCTTTAGAATTTGCCTGCTACGTAACCAGTGTTATAGTAACAATAGTAAAAGCACAAGGCACAATCGAAGAAGGAATAATACCACCGCCCAGGAGGAGGGTCCAGTGGGAAGAACGCGGGGCTGGGAATTCAAGAGCCAGCTCTGCCACGACTTTCCCTTGTGCCCTGAAGCAAAACCTTGACCTCTCGCTCATGGCTCATCCGACTCAGGCCTGGGAAGCAAAGGGTCGTGTTGAGACCATCCTTAAGGTTTCTCCCATCACTAGAAAACTGGGATTTTACATATAAACATAGTCAACCTCCACATACCTTATCTCATGTGACCCTCACACTGAGGGTAGGAAAGAGGTGGTACCCAGTTTGGGAGACAGAGGAAGCAGAGGCCCTGCTCCAGGCCCCGCGGTTAGTAAGCCACAAAGCTGGGCCCAGAACTGAGGTAGCTCTTTCGAGCTGCATTTCCTCTCCTGGTAGAACTGAAAGTATTACCAGTCACAGTAACTCTGATGCATAAACTAGCTTTGCAGGCGAGTCCTAATCCCCTTGGGGGTAACCGGGTGGGTCATAGAATCCACGGGGCGCTCGCTCTCCTGCTCTAGCCAAAGACTCCGTGGGTTCTCCAAGCTGCCACTCGTTCCAAGATCAGAGGGAAGAAACCGCCCCATTTGCTGATGGGGGTTGTATGACGGGAACAGAATCCCACGTCGGTGCGGCTCTTCCGTCGAGCGGCAAGACGTCTGCGCAGCTGCGGCATCGACGCGGCCGTGCTAACACGGCCCCCGGACTGCAGGGGTGTCGGAGGCAGCCTACTCTTAAATCCAAAGCAAATCTCCATTTTACACCCCTGGGCACGGAATGCCACTGTTTCTGCAGCTAACCTTTAGAAATTAAAAATCATCTTACCCGTATCACTATCTATGCTTCTGGGTCCAGTGATGAGGAAGGATGATAGCGTAGCTTCCTAAGGGCCTGCCTACCGATCAGGAAAGCCCAGGTTTGGGCAGAAAGAGTATTCGTTCGTTCGTTTGTTCGTTCGTTCGTTCATTCATTCATTCATTCATTCATTCATTCATTCATTCATTCATTCTTCAACAAATATTTACAAAGTACCGGGATCTATAGATAGTGAACGAGGACAAAATCTCAAGTTTCAGGGAGGTTACGTTCTGGCGGGAGAAGACAGATAGTCAACACGTGTGTCAGTTACAGACTTTGCATTCAGGTGCTAGCAGAGGGACTAGAAACCACAGGGGCGGCAGAAGATAGACGTTTATTTTTCCTTCACGTTAAAGGACTTTGAGGAGGTCGCGGGACAGCGGTCCAGAGACGTCCAGGACCCCAGGCCCTTCCATCTACTCTTCTGCTCTGCCATTCGTAGCTGGTGGCTGCCGTCCCTGAGCTCCCCTTGTGGCCCGGGGTACTCCAGCCACCGTATCTCCAGTCCCAGGGAGCGGGAGCAGGCACGAGGGGTAAAATGTGCACTTACCGCCTCTTTTTAAGGGAGGACAGGAAGCCACCCCCTGCCTCTATCTCACTGACTAGAACCCAGTCACGGGGCTGCGCAAGGGGCTGGGAGTGTAGGTTTTTCGCTGGATGGACTGTGTCAAAACCAAGATTCTACCCTAAGGAAGAAGGAAGGAATGGGGGCACGGTGAGAACGAGTCTCTGCCACACAACGGAAGCAAACAGATCCCAAGCCAGGTTTCTGCTGGAGACACAGGCTCTGGAGAGGTGGGGGAAGGGCGCCGGCCACAGGGGTTGAGCTAGGCGTCTCTCCAGGGCAGGGAAGAGTGCGTATTTTAAGGGACAAGTCGGGCATGTTGTAAAGGACAGCAAGGAGGCTGCTGTGGCTGAGGGACGGTGATGAAGGGAAGGAGGAGAAGGGATCAGAGGAGTCCAGGGTCTGGGAAGCCACTGGAAGGGCTGATTTTCCTGTAAGTGAGATGGGAAAGTTCGGGAAGGTTCCACGCAGGGGAGTGACAGGATCTCTGGCCCTGCGCTCTGCAGAAAGCCTCTAGACTCCGTTAGGAATCATGAGTAAACTCCGCTGCTGGACCCGCACGCAGCATTGGGTTAAGGAAGCAAAATACTCTCCTGAAGACTCTTTCCCTGCGGTCAGGCCACGCCCCACGCTGGGGTTGGGAGGGAGGAGGGCTCTGAACTTGATCTTCCTAATGGCTTTGATGCTTTGTCCCCCTTTGCCAAGGAATAGAGAAGAAGCAGCGCGAAGCCTCCCATATTCCAAGTTCACCCGACGTGTATCTCCTGAACCCAGTCCACAACGAGTTTATGCCGCCCCCTTCCTCGGGGGGCTGTGGGTTCAGGCTGAGTGAGGGGGGTAATCCTATAGGCTCTGAGTCAGCGCTCGGTCTGCTTCTAAGGTGACTTGGTTTGAAAGGGGTTTTTAAAAACCGCACTTCAATGGCAGACAGACCAAATTCTGAAATCCCCCAACCGGTTTTTGCTGCGCTGCCAGCGACACCGCACGTGCCCTTGGAGCCTCGGGAGGGGAGGCCGAGCTGCCAGAGAGACTGCCTTAGGGTGGTCGTGTGGCCTCCAAACTTCGGGTTAACTGGGTGGGCTTATTAATTAATCATCACAGCCATAACTGTCCCGACTGGGCATCTCTGCGGAGAAGGCAGGCGGAGAGAAAAGCCGCTATCTAGTCATTACTTAACAGGCTTGTACTCCCTCGACCTGAATTGGGCGGTCGCAAAATCTCACACTTCAGGGCTTTGAAAGCTGGGGCTGCGGTTCCTTCCCTGTCTGGGTGATCTCACTCTCCCAGCACCAGTGTTCGCTTGTGGGGTGACCTTGGGAAGGGCACGCAGGCGGCATTTGCTCATCTGTCAAGCCGAGACAGCCACGGGGCCCCGGAGTCACATCTGGTAAACACTCACGCACGGACCAGTACTGGCCACCTCATCTCACGGCCCCCTCTGGCTCCCTGGAAGAAGGTTTCTTACCAGTGGGGAAGATGAGCGAGGCCACGTCCTTGCCGTGTGCCAGCTAGGGACGGGAGTGGGGCGGGGGGTGGTGTGGAAAGACGAGAGTGTCTTTGCACAGGAAAGACACCCTTGGGCCCTCGCTGGGGATCCCGGGCGCTTTCTCATTTGCCGAAATTCAGAAGGTCATAAGGCATCAAAGGACGACATCTGCTTGTGCGGAATGTCATTACAGAGGAGTCTGGGAACGAGAGGCCTGTTACAAGTCACCTTTCCAGCTCCTGAAGACAGGCCGATTAATGGAGAAGTTCGGCTCCTCGCTGAGCGTTACAGGACTGGGGTCGGCTGGGACCGGGCCAGGGCTCGGCGGTGAGTCAGGACAGCACAGCAAGGACTTGATTAGCTGCTGTAACCTCCTGCCCCCCACGCCTGGCCTGCCAGGGAGCCCCGCTTCTCAGCAGACTGCTAAGCTAGGATTTACACTTTTTTGGAAGACCGGTTCTGCAGTCAAGGCCACCTGGGAGCCGGCACGGAATACCTGACTGAGGGTCCATTATGCCTTCTCTGCAGCGCCAGCCGATAGGTTAGCTCGAGCGAGGCCACGGGACCTGGGAGACCCGCTGTTCCTCATTTAAATTGCACTTCCTAGCAGGAGATTGACTCACGAAGGTTCTGGTGCCCACAGGCAGCCACTGGTATGTTACGAGGCCAGGCTCATCGTGCCACCAGCAAGCGACCTGCCTGTGTGTGGTGTGAACGGAGCGGTACCAGGACAGCCCAGCGTTCTCACGCTGGCCCCCGGCCAGTGCCAGGAAGCGACCAGTGCCAGGAAGTGTACCATGAATTCACTTCTCGCGAGTGAATGGGGGACAAAGGCGGGGAGGGCATTTTGCAGCGCAACTATCTCTAAGGAGGAGAATATTTGGAGTCGTCTCTCGGATCATGCTGCCTCTTGGTGCGACAGGGAAGCGTGCCAGCTCTGCGTTCCCTGGGTGGGGGTGGGGGGAGTGGGAGAGCGGGGGTCTCCAAAGCCCAGTTTTAGCTTCTTTACGGTTTCACCCAGGGTGGACCACGTGGACGGCCTTCTGGGGGAGATTCGTCTGGGAGGCCAGCGAACGCAGACTAGAAGCCATTTCACTGGTTCCAAGTGAATGTCCTTTTCCAGTTGGGTCTCATGTGAGCACCTGGGAGTTATGGCCGCTAACGTAAAATGATTTATAAAGTCCTTCCCCAGGAGAAAGGTCTCTGGACAGGCAGCGAGCGAGTCTGTGAATTATTTCTCCGTAGTGGGTAGAGTTGGAGGAGGGAGGAGCAGGTTTGGCCGTAAAGAACCTGAAACTCTCTCCAAAAAGGGAGGGAGTTCTCTTTTTGCCAAAGCGATTTTTGACAGCCATGGCTAGCTCTTGGAGACTCCATGTTGACACATCTCTGTTTTTAGGAGCTAATCCTTACCTCATACTGCCTCAGGCTGAAGGTGAGGTGAACAGGCTTGAGCTTAACGCTTCTGTGGCCGGGTCAGGAGATGAGAGTCCGGGTCTTGGGAACCTTAGTTCACTGTGCGCTTGGTTGCTTTTTCCTTCTTTACGTCATAACTGTTAGTAGCAAACAGTTTTTAAGGATCTACTTTATGCCAGACGGGGCTCTCCGTGTCTTCCTCACATAATCCTACTAACCCTATGAGGCTGGTACGATTGTTATCCCCATCTTATAGATGGAAACACTGAGGCGCTGGGTGCTTTTGTAGTTTGCCCAAGGTCAGAGATTGAGTTTGTGAGGGATGTGGCCGAGATATGAACGCCGGCACTCTGGCCCCAGAGCCCTGTTCCAAAACCACTACCCCCTGATGTTCATGAAACAATGTACGCTCCCAGTCTGACATCTAACGATACAGAAGTGTTTATATAATGAAAAAGCAAGAATCTCCCACCTAGGGGTGCCCGGCTGGCTCCATCGGGAGAGCATGGGACTCTTGATCTCAGGGTCGTAAGTTCGAGCCCGATGCTAGGTGTGGAAATTACTGGGAAAAAAAAAAAAAGAGTCTCCCATCTAGTCCATCCCACCCCCGGACTTGTTTCTAATGCTGCTATTTCGTGATTTGTCAACTTCAGGTATTATCTGTTGGCTTTCTGCACTGTACAGGAGGATCTGGCTTGCCCTAAGTCTGCGCGTGTGTGAGTGGTGTCTGTGGAAACCAGTCTCCAGACGTGGCCCCCGCGGACCGTGCCTCCAGCACTTCCTCCTACTCTGAGTCAGGGGTCTGTCACTTGCTTTAAACAGACTGTAGCACAGGCGACACTCCAACGGTTCCTCAGGAAAGCCTGACAGCTTCCGCTCTTGTGCTTTTGGGAATCTTGTGCTTCAACGAGAGAAGGCTGGACCTTGGCTGCCGAGACCACATGGAAAGTCATACTGGTATACTGTTTTCAAGGTTCTTCCATGTTGTAGCATGTATTAGAACTCAATTCTTTCTATGGCTGAATAGTTCACTGTATGTAAATAGTGCCTTTTATTTATTTATCTATCTGTCCATGGACCCTTGTGTGGTTTCCACCTTCTGACTGTTGTAAATAATGCTGCAATGCACATCGGTGTACAAGTATCTGTGTATCTGTTTGAGTTCCTGTTTTCGATTCTTTTGGGTATATACCCAGGAGTGGGATTGCTGGGTCAGATGATATTTCCACTTTTAACTTTGTGAGGAACTGCCAAATTGTTGTCCAAAGGCACTGCATGATTTTGCATTTCCACCGGCAGTGTAGGAGGGTTCCCACTTCTCCATACTGTTGCCAACACTATTTTTTTTTTAAATGAGTATAGCCATCCTCGTAGGTGTGATGCAGGCTGTCACTCTGATTTTGACTTAAATTTCCTTAATAACTAATGATGCTAAACATCCTTTCATGTACTTATTTGCCATTTGTATATCTTCTTTGGAGAAAGGTCTAATTAAGTCCCGTGCCCATTTTTAAGTTAGATGGTCTTTTTGTTGTTGAGATGCAGGAGCTCTTTACATATTCTGGACCTTAATTAAACCTTTATCAGATACATGACTTGCAATATTTTGTCCTTATTCCTGAGGTTGTCTTCTCACTTTAGTAATAATGTTCTTTGATGCACAAACATTTTTAATTGTGGAGAAGTCCAATTTATCTCCTTTTTCTTTGGTTTGGTTAACTTTTGGCAGAATCTCTCAGCTTTCCCTCTTAGAAGATAAGGATAAGATTATTCAATGTACGATGAAAGACTGGGCCAGTTAACAGCATGAAACAAAGTTGAGGGAATGTGAAAAACCCAATGTTTCATGTTGTCTGGAAGGATCATTTCCGTGTACGTGCTATTCTCAAGTCAGTTTGCTGGTTTTCGCCAAAGCAAACCTCTCCCCGATGACACTGTTAACTCAACTTCGAGTTATTCCCCCAAACCTGACAGTAACTACAGGGAGCTATTTCAAAAGTAGTCTAGAGTCCTTAGTTGACACCGACTCAGATTGGAAGGTTTCATGGTGCACTTCTACAAATGCATCTGAGTGCGTATACGCCTCGTTTCTCCCAGCAACCGGGAGGGAACCGGCGGGCGTCTCGGCAGCTACCCGTCCCAGTCCAGAGGAAGGACAGCATCTGAGAGCCCTAGTAGAGCTTTTCATGAGACGGCCCTGCCCCCACCAAACCTTCTGGCAAAAATGATCCGATCCGTTAAAAGAATTTCCTGACCCCGTCCCTGGGATTTGTAAGAGACGGAGGAACGGTTATTACATGCGTGTATGCATATCCTGATCGGCAAACCATCCTTTTCATAATCAGTGATATCTCTTTACGGCATGAGCGGTAGCCAACGAGGCCAATGGAAAATGCCATGCCACGCCAGGGAAGGCTATTGCCGTAAGGGCTTCCCTCCAGTGTGCGGTCTGACCTTCCGTGCATCTGCATCCGTGTGACAAAAAAACTTACCGGAATGACAAGCTCTACCCGGGCACTTCTGACAGCTGATTACCACTTTTTCTCCTCTCGAAAACATTCAATTTTCTGCCGTATGGAATATCTATTTACTTGTGGGGCACGTAGGATACCAAATACCACAAAACTGTTCTGGTCCTTACCATCGGGAAGGAAGTGTGGCTTGGTAGAGAAAATTAAAAAGTATTCTGAGCTCTGAGGTCAAGATCGACATGCTCAAAACGATTTGTGAAAGCTAGCACACTGGGAAAATAATTGATTGAACGATTTCGGTTCCAGATAGACAATGGTGTTCTGCAGACCTGCTGATAACTTAAAACTGGAAACAACCCAGACGGCCATCACTGGGGGACTGATTTACTCTATGGTCTAGCCATACCATGGACTTCTCTGCAACAGCGAAGTAGAAGAGGTACGATAGATTTATGTGACATGTTCTAAACATGGGAAGATTTCCAAACATAAGATGTAGTGAGTCATGCAACCAAGTTCGGCATCGAGTTGTGTTGGCGTAATAGCCGCCGATGGAAACGATACGAGAAAACACGTATCTGTCCACAGTACATCTGCAGATCTGTAAACGCACAGGAAAACACCTAGAAGGGCAAGAAGGTCGGGGGTTGGGGAGAGCGGCCTAAGAGCGCTTGATAAAGGTTTAATTTTTGAATCAAGTGACTGTATTTGTCTATTCCCCACGCAATGAAAAATAGATAGAGGTGCTGACTGACAGGAAAGAAAGCAAAATACCTCAGCGACAGGGATGTGAGGCAGTTGCTACAGCACATAAGCACCTTCAGCTCTCATTTCCTTTCTACCAGTCAGAATTCTGGGAACGCGGCAAGGAGGAAATTCTTGGCCTGGTCATTATAGGACTTTGAAGTCAACCAGGTAAAACAATTCCTTTGCCTCGTAAGGGAGGATTTGCCGACAACATTCCTAGCTGCTTTAGTAAAGGTAGGGCCATCTGAGGATTGGTGTCAGAAAAGGGAGTTTTTTCATGACTGTCTGTCTCACCTTCGCCAAACTTCCCACCATCCGACCGAAAACCGAGGCCTTGCAGAGTGAAAAGAAAGGGCCGGCGACTATACTCACTTTAAACACCTAAGCTTTATCAAACTTCTTCCTTCTACGTGTCTCTTAAGGAAAAACTGTCAAAGCAACAAAGATGCAAAGTGGAAACAGATGTTTTTCTACCCAAAGTGCTCTCGGGAATGGCTTCGGATATTCCTGTTCGTTTTCTAAGTAACTGTACTGGCTGAGTTTCTTGTCCGCCACGACAGCCCCCGGCACGGTTCTTGGGCCCCTCCGGGTACACAGGCTCAAACAGGGCCTGGCCTCGGCAGCCTAGCTTTCCAGCAAGCCCTGAAGACAGAGGAAGGCCTGGGGCTCTCGGTCTCAACTCTTGCCCTCCCTCTCCAAGTCCCCCAAAACAGGCCCAAGAGCCACGCTTAGCAAGTCAAGAGAGGGCAATGGCATTTTATTCTCCGGCTGAGGTCGTCTTTCCCTTCTGGGGAAGGGCGGCCCGCTGGCACTCCTCTGAGATGGGAAGGGTCTTGGCAACACAAGCTCTCCCCCTGCAGTTCACGACCCCCTCCCCTAAGGCTTTGCTTTTAGGCACCTTAGTTGCTAAAGGCATTTAACTTTAATTCCACTTGACTTCAATTGTGTCCAAATTACTGCAAAAAGGAGGAAGACAACAAGCTGTAAATATGAAGAGAGACAGAAAATCATTGAGAATCCTGCCTTTATGAATATTTGATGAAGAAAGGTTAGATCCATAGCTGGTAAATTATAAGAAATTATGTCCATCATGTGACTCTGTCAGCAAAGGTTAATACAAATGGGTTGGGACTTAGTGGGGATGACAACGCAGATTAAAAAAGATTTGTCCTGTCCTCACTGCAATTAGTTTTTCTCCTATTATTAGTGTAATAGAGTTGATCAGTAGGATTATGGCAACAGAACAAATGTTCAGTGAAATCATTTCGTGTTTCAGGCTCGCGTTGCATTTTCACAATAAATTTTTCATCTCTGCTAATCTTGCCCTTAATTGTGTGGTTGCTGTGGGCAGGGTCCAATTATTAACTCTTTTGATCCTACGACGCCCTTGCCATCAAGCGTGCTGATTACATGCAGACCGAGTGGGTGATCCTACGTTCTCCTGCAGCTGGATACACGGATCTCGTGGTTCATTTAGTGCACGCAGAAAAATGGTTAGTTGTGCTCAAATAACAGCGCCAGTCAGGTGTGAAATTGTTTATAATTGTGTGATAGGATTTTGCCCAGGTTAAAGGGCTTCTGGGGGCTTCCATGATAAAGCTCGCTTCTCAGGTGTTTATGATTCATTTTCCACTCTTAAAAATTCTGAATTAGGCTTAACGTTCTCTGCTCAGAGGCCTTACTGTTGGTGCCGTTATTATTATTTTGCAAAGGGGATTAAAGGAGTCAGTCCACATTCTTCGTCCCGAGGTAGAGAGTGTAACTGATGTCAAGGCCGGGAAGCTGGCATGTAGGACAAATGGCACCGTCGTAGACCCAAACGGCGAAAGGCATAATTTACCCAAGCGGTGGTTTGGATTTCCAAGGGTACCTCTCTGCCCTTTCCAACCAAGCTGAAGCGCTCGAAGACTGAGGACAAAGCAGAGGATATTTAAGTTTCTAGCTGTTCCAAACCAGGCTCTTGGTAAGTAGAAACACATTTCAACAGCGTGGTGCTGGCTTACTTGGCTTCGCTATGCTCCTTCTAGAAAATTCTGCTGCCCTCACCTGAGGTCACCCTTTCTTGGGATGCCTACCTATTGTGAATTCCACACCTTTCATTGAGTGGCTATGTAGTTTTCAAAGGGGGCATATGGCTGGTGGAATGTGTAAAGATCCACACAGGACAGAGAGAAAGGCAAACATGACTTCTGCTACAGAAGAGGCCTGTGATGGAGGGAAGACCTATGTAGAGAATGGAGTGTACTCACGACGGAAAAAGGAAAGGAAAAAATAAACATCGAACACACCAGTGTCATACATGCTAATAAACCAAGAGACCCTAGAGGCCCAATGCAGAAGATAAAATATTTTGCCAACTCTGAAGTAAGGCTAGGGGCACCTGGGTGGCTCCATCGTTGGGCATCCAACTTCAGCTCAGGTCACGATCTCACGGTCTGTGGGTTCGAGCCCCGTGTCGGACTCTGTGCTGACAGCTCGGAGCCCGGAGCCTGCTTCGGCTTCTGTGTCTCCCTCTCTCTCTGCCCCTCCCCTGCTCACACTCTGTCTCTCTCTCTCCTTCAAAAGGAAATTAACATTAAAAAAACTTTTGTAAAAGGCTAGCAAATCTGGATAACTAGGGAAAAGCCGTCTGGGGAAGGGTTAACCGTGACAGCCACGAGAGTAATTGGAATTGTCATGCCTGGAGCAATCTTACTGTCGAAGCGGTGTCTAAGCGAGGTCCACTGAGAGTCCCCCCAGCTGAAGCAGACACTCTGCCCACACTTACGGTCATCCCAAAGCGGGAAATTTAACACATCAGGGAGCCTGCCGGATTAGCAGATCAACTGATCAATAGCATTGACAATATTTCTGCCTAAAAGCATGGGGAGGGGCCGTCAAGTAAGGCACCAAAGCAGACAGGATCTTTGCCAATACATTACCTTGGACCTCTGACTCCTGCCACGGGCCCCAGAGGCACAAGACTTTTCTTCCCAAGACCCGGGATTTTCTGCCTAAGTAACTTTGACCTGCTTGAGTTCAGTCAATTGCATCTTTCATCAGGGACTGGGACAGGTGACGTACGCAAATGACACAGGCCCAGTCTCCCAGGCATCTGGAGCAGCACGTCGGGTCATGCCATGACCTGCTTTCAGCGGCCCTCCCCGCCTGACTCTGTAAATCTCAGCTGTGGGCGTGCGACGGCGCCGGACTCAGTGGGATACAAATAGCTTCTCCGTGTATCTGGGTGGCTCTTGAGACTTGAGCCACCTGAAGAGTTCTGTCCCCTCTGTGTGACCCATACCTGGTGGCTCTGAAAAGACATTTTGGCCACTCTCAACTCAGTGAATTTAAT
Source organism: Paguma larvata (assembly GCA_030068075.1). Classification (NCBI taxonomy): domain Eukaryota; kingdom Metazoa; phylum Chordata; class Mammalia; order Carnivora; family Viverridae; genus Paguma; species Paguma larvata. Next base: position 31,618,988 of record CM057841.1, on the reverse strand, counting down.
GCTCCAGAAAGCAACCAGATCTCATCAGTGAGGATGAAGCTAACTCAGAGAGACAAAGAGAATACATTTTTCGTGTCCCCAAGTCTGTAAAGGAGCATTCGGGACAACACGGAACCCGACTGACCCGACCGGCACCAAGCATGCTCTGTGGAGTCCGGCCATCTCCCCAGAAGCTTCCTTCTGGTGTAGCAATCTGGAGGTCGGCCTCCAAATACCAGAAAGGACCCCAAATCTAGAAACACATTTGGAGTTCGTAGAGTCAAGAACGAGGCAAGGCTGTCGAGGGAAGGGAGCTCACATGTGTTCAGTATCTAGTACTGACCAGCTAACCTATTTAATTTTCTTTCCTCTACACATTATTTCAAAGTTTACTGACAAGAAAACTGAGGTCTAGAGAGAGAGGTGAAATCCCTTATCCAAGGAAGAGCCAATCCAAAGAAAGATTGGAATTCAAATCGAGGCATGCCAGGCTCCAAACCGCTACCCAAAACTCTTTGTAGCACCTAGCTCGCCTTGTTCCCACCGGAGGAACTAAAGGCCGCTTACCAAATGCAGCAGAGGCAAACGGTCGCAACATAAACCCCGCCAAACTTCCGAAATCCCAGAGAATCAGATGGCTGGGCGGTGGCACGCTTTGGAAGGGACACCGGTGCTGGTGTTTGTCCTATTCTCAGACAGGCTACATAATGGGGGGTGTAAACAAGAGAATTAAGAAGGCAAAATGCAGAACTTATTCGGACGTGGATGCCTCACGGCCCACACGCGCACCAGTCACTGGGCGCTCCGACTATGACAAAGCCAAGGTTTTCTAAAACTGGCATGTTATTGTAGTCCTGGCTCTGCTGTAACTATTTCAAGGACTATTAAATTAAACCCTGGAGACAGTCTCCCTTAAGATAAAGAGCAAGCTTTTTATTGTGCCATCAAAGGAGACCAGAAAACCTGAATCTTTCAGCTTTAAAGACAACATAATGAGATCAGAGATTTTGCTTGCAAAGAAATTAACTTTCGGTTAATTAATGAAAGTAACCTTAAACAGCGGGCGTGTTGCCAACAACCAGGACACTATAATAAAAAGGGGGGGGTGGTGTGTGTGGAGATAATGGGTTGCTTTCAAGGGTCCAGGCTCAGCAGCCCAGAAAAGAAATTTGATGAGGATGCTGCTTGTAAATTTGATCTCAAATTCTTAAGATGAACAAATAATAGTCTTATCTGTAATAAAGTCGGCTACAAATGCTTTCTTTTCGCCCATAATTTTCTGTTCAATTTAGATAGAAGATTTAATTAGATGTTGGTGAAACACCAGTTATTTAATAAAACCCTTAATAAAAATCTAATCTATGGTACATAGAAACCGCTGTAATATAATCACAATTTAAAAAATACATTTCAGAGTATTTGCTTTTTACAATGAAGAAAAACTATATGTGTGACGTGTTCTGTTTTCCGCTCGAGGGCCAAGGAGGTCAACACAGCAAAAAACAAACCAACCAGCCTCACGCTGCAACCCTTTTCTCCTTTCACATGAAGTTTGTTTTTATAGGTTTTCTTTTGTCATTCGTGACCAGAATGGTTCCTTGAACCTGAATGAAGGCGTGAAGAATGATCCCACTCACCTCATGAAGATTTTCAACTAAAATCTGCCTATCACGAGACACTGATGGTTAAAGATTCCTGAAATCGTATGAGAAACAATATGGTTCCTGACGCTTGCTAAAATCTAACCATAAGTTTTCTGTTCTAGACTACCTGCGCGCTCTGAACTGAAGACAAGGCTCTCTCCTGCCTAGATCCGAAAGAGTAGAATACATTAACAGAGCATTAGTGACTCATAATCTGACGGCGATGTTAAGGACATTTTGAGTATATGCTCCTAATCTCTAATATCTTGACCAAAGGCAGAAGTCTAGACTGGACATCCTGAGCCCCAGGGTCCACGCAATACAGCCAATCCTTAGAGGTCGTGCTTCCTACATTGTACTTGGGCGTTGGTGGGAATGTTGGTTTCCACGCGAAGTTGCTCGTAAGTTTCCAGCCTCTGGAGCAAGAATTAAGCGGAACTGAGACCCAAACTGCTGGACACACTGGGTGGTCTGCTCTTTATGGGTTTATTGGGAGGCAGTGAAGAGCACGGAGGGAGCGACACTGCCCCGGACTCACCAGTGCAGGTTGTATTTCCTATCGGCCGTGTCCCTTTCACCAACAGCCCCCACCTCTTATGCCCCTCCACGACTATTTAGGTAGAGGAATCTGATTGAAGTCATTTCTCAGATCAACAGCAGGGGTGGGCTTTAACCGAGATAGAAGAGTTAACCTCCCTGGTCCGAAGGGGCATGTAAAAAGCTGGTGGAAATTGGTCTGTTTTCCTACTGCGTCTCTACTGACCTAGCACCAAAACTAAAATGCCTACTGAATGAACACCGTGTCCTTGGCCAGGGCCAGGTGGCATCTCTGCTTGTGTCTGACTTGAGAAGGTCACTGTTTAATGCGTCTGGGTGTTGTGATCATCCAGATTTAATCATCAGGATGGGGTTCCAGTGGCTTCCACTGTATATAAATTTAAATAATGGCCCCTCCTCTCGGAAGGAAGGAAAGCCACAGAGTTTGCCCATCTGTTCCATGAGGGAGTTCATTTTGAGTTTCTGATTAGATGCCTCCTACTCTCCTATGCATGCTGTAATCTCCAAACAATGCTACGGTGTTTGGGGGGCATTTCCTGATTTATAGCGCTTGTTACTTTTGCTTCAAATCGAAGTCCTCTTTGGCTACTGACACAAGGGCTTGGCACAGACTGAACAAGGCCAGTGCTTACCGAGATATACCGTCCGGGCAGCCGGTGGGAATCTATCAGCCACTCCGGGGCCATGGGGCCACTCAAGAATGTGTCCCGATAGGGTGTCAGATTGGATTTCATTTGTGTCTGCCATGCCAATACCTGCAGGGCTGACTTAGCCACTCATATAAGTCCAACCCCAGACAGAGCTGGAGTATAAGAGAAATTAGGGGCCTGCCACAGGGTTCCTGGAAAACGGAAGGAGGAAGTAGTAAGAAAAGTATCTGAAATAGTATCTAATTGCCCCCGTTGGGAAGTGCGGGGAGAGGGGGTGAGGTTGCACCACTAGCTCTGTTGTTTTCTCTTCCCAGTGTGCCACTAACTTGCCAGCCGCTCCTCCCCTCCCCTCCCCAAGTTGGCCTCACCTGCTTTGTAGCCTTGCCATTCTCAGGGGCAAGAGATATTCTTCTGTTGAAAATACACACACACACACACACACACACACACACACACACACACACTGAGGTGCTTCTAGCTCCAAAGAGCCAAAAGGGGGAAAAAAAGAAATCTCAATCCCTTTTTTGGTATCAAGTACAGAGGCAGGTCTCGGAAGCTTTTTAAAATATTACCATTATAATTAGGAGACGGGAGGTTTGTGTTCCACCTGTGGGTCTCACACAACATCCTGCCTCAACAGGATCTTCGGGAGCCTGTGACGCCTCTGAGCACGAGCTGTTCTTCCAGAGGGATGTTGACTTTTGTGGTTTATTAAGTAAGCAATGCCTAAGTCAGAGTACTCTCTTCCAGGAGAACACAGGGACAAGCGCTTCAGGCCAAACTGCACAGAAGTCAGCCCCTTCTCCCATGGGTTCCTTAAAGCCGATGCTCCCTAACAGGACCGGGGTACTGGCAAACTCTGGTGTTCAACAATTACCGAGCAGGTCATAAAAACCACCTACGACGTCTATTACCTTTGTGTTGCCGGGAAGTCGCCAAGTTCTTGGGTGGTGGGCCCTTCAGACTAGTATTCAAGGCAATGTGGCCCTAGCTTCTTGGTGGGAGGCCATAAGCCCTAACCGTTGGCAGCTCAGCCTCAGTGGTTGAGCTCCCGAGCTTTGAAGTGTAAGAGAGGCCCGGGTGAGAGTCTTGACTGTGTGGCTGACCTTGGGAAAAGCACGAACTCATGCTAAGTTTCCTTATCTCTAAACGGGGTTACACATATCTATTTCACAGAGCTGCCATGAGGACTCTGTGAGACCATGGATGAAAGTACACGGTCCAAAGTCTGGCACAGAGTAACTGGCTCAATCAAATCACAGCCTTTATTATTAGTGTAATATCTTCCCTGGCACTTGGGGACTACAAGCTGTGACTCTTTCGTGACAGTCATTCCATCACTGTCTTTAACGGTCAGGAATGCGTCTACTATTCTTATAAGCATTATGATTAGCCCTCTCTACTATTTCAAAGCACGAAAACCATCCTATGGTTGGTAGTGACAGTCGCCTGAAACAGTTTAAGGCTCTGGCACAGAAGTGACAAAATGGTGCCTCCCAGGCCACCTTTAGCTCGTTTTTATTTTGACCCGAATGGTATGGCTCTTGTAATTTTTTTTTAAAGGTGAATTAGTTATTTAGAGAAGAAAAGAGAAATGCAGAGATTTGGGCCAAAAAAAATCTAGATTTCTATCTTTGCTTGAGAAATGGGAAGACCTGCCTATTTGGGCTGGAGCAGAGTAATGGTTGCACCCTTTCGATGGGACGCACTTGCTCCAGTCTGAAACAAATCCCACTTCCCCACGCTTGGCCTGCTTCACTCATCTCTGTTACCAGGTTCTTCTCCTGTAGAAGAGCCAGCCCATTTTTGTCACCATTAGCCATCCGCTGGTTGTCTATTTGGCTTCTCCCACAAGCCTGCCATTTTGCTTTCTGAATTTTTAGTTCAGAAGGGCGTTGGAGTTGGTTTAGTACTGTCTCATGAGTGACCCCACTCCACAGCAGTTACTTGGGTGGCACCTACATGCTTTCCCCAGGGTGACCAGCAACGGTTAGTCTGTCCATCGATTGTTTGCGCCCCTTACTCTTGATGAATTTACTTGCATGTCTCCTTCTGTGACGTCAGCCCCGGCTTCACTTTCAGGCCAGTTCAGATCTAGAGAGCGTAGAAAAGTATCGATCATAAAGCTTGGAATCAAGCTTCGTTCTTGGTTTGGCCATCATCTTCCTAGATCTCTTTATTATCATCGATTGTGTCAGCAGACACTGAATTCACTCGTTAACACTCCCTCATCTCCAGGGACATACTTAGCGTATCTGACAGCTGAAGCAGGTCATTTATTACACCCCTCTCCTCTATGTAACAGAATTATTCTCAGGAACAATCAAATGATAATCAGTAAAAATTACCGTCTTGATTTATTCTTTAGTTGAAAACAATTAACAATGAAAGAATACATTTCGACTGAAAAAGAGTATTAAAACTCAGTCAAACCGCTTGTGCAGAGAATGAAATTTTCAGTTACTAAATATAAAATTATTACCCAGAGTAGTTTGTAAACTGGCTCACTGTTTTGATTTTTTTAATGTTTTTATTTATTTATTTAGTTTTGAGAGAGAGAGAGTGCGACCAGAGGAGGGGCAGAAAGAGGCAGACACAGAATTCAAAGCAGGCTCCAGGCTCTGAACTGTCAGCGCAGAGCCCAACGCGGGGCTCGAACCCACAAACCATGAGATCATGACCTGAGCCAAAGTCAGACATTTAACTGACTGAGCCACCCAGATGACCCTTTTAAAAAAAAAAAAAATTCTTTTCATTTTTTTTTTTTAACTTATCTTTGAGAGAAAGAGAGACAGAGTATGAGCGGGGAAGGGTAGTTCACAGTTTTAAACAAAAATACAAACTTCAGTGGTCCCATAGCATGAAAGAGTTGATGTGCCCCAACTGAGATTTCTTTGCCTTAATCACTGCTGATCACCGTTTACTTTCACGGTCTGTGTAGATACAGGACTACGTGGCACCACGGCGGTTGGACACATAAACTACACACGAGGTGAGCTCCGACAATTCCAAATGGCAACGGACTTACTCTGAAATGGACAGGTGCAGCTGAGTCTTTGTGCGTCAGTTGCTGACAATATATCTGAGAAATCTCTGAATTAACATCCATGTAGAATGCTCTGTTTATTAAAGCATACATTACTAAAATGTGCTAATTTGCAGATCTCACACATATACGTTATTTATTTACGTTTCTGTTGGGAACCTTCACGAGTAATTCAGAGATAGTGTCGAAATGAGATGAATGGGAAGTTTTTGTCGAGAGGAGTACTCTATCACTGGTGGTGTTTTGAATTCACAGAAAATGGTGATAATGAAAAGCAGACTGACTCTTGTCAGTTTTATTGTTGTTTTTCGATCTTCTACAGACGACGTGGCCCTTCCTGCCAGCTCGGAGTGGGGAGCGGGAGGGCCGGGTGGACCGTCCCCACTGCCCGCTCTGGGTACGTCACTGCCCATCTCTTAATTTGATTTCTGCTTTTTATTGTTAAGGCATTTTGGTCTGGTTTCCTGACCAGAACTTTGGTTTGGGTCTTTGATCTTTTCTTCCCAAATCCACTAATCTGGATTCTTGATCCAACCATCTGCCATTCTGGCCTCCAGACCTTGCTGGTCTCTTCCTTCTGACTCAGCTCTCCACGCCAAACGCCCTACCTATCTGTGCCCTTTCTAGCTGCTTTTTTACAGCTCACCATCCTTTGCCTTTGATAGTTTCTCTGATCATCAACACCTGCCTGCCTGAGTTAAGGGGACTCGGTGAGCTTTCTTTCCTGTCTAGCTGAACTCCTGGGACAAACTCCATATCGTCCTACTGTCACCTAAAATTCAAAGCGGCAATCCCACTTTGATGGTAGTGGCTTGGCGGGGGAGGTGGCTAGGGTTGCATCCTTGGTCTGAGGTGATGCTAGAGAAAAACTGGTCAAGGGAATTTCCTAAAGGCAGCCAAGCTTACCAATATCAGAGCTAAAATGGGCAACGCCTTCTGTAGGTGTTGGGCTTGGTCTGGAGTTTAATGCTTTATTTGACTCCACGCTGTATCTACTGGCTGCCCTCTGCCATTTGTTTAAAAAAATTTTGTTTAAATGTTTTTATTTATTTTTGAGAGACAGAGAGAAGACAGAGCACGAGCCGGGGAGGAGCAGAGACTGAGGGAGACACAGAATCTGAAGCAGGCTCCAGGCTCCGAGCTGTCAGTACTGAGCCTGACATGAGGCTCAAACTCGGGAACTGCGAGATCTCGACTTGAACTGAAGTCAGAGGCCCAAATGACGGGAGCCGCCCAGGCGCCCCTGCCTTTCGCCATTTGTAATGTCCATTTCTCAGGACAGTATGTTCCCTGAGAGCAGAATTTGTGGTCTCTAGTTCTGAGACGTCAATAGAATCACTTGGCCACGTGACGGCCTTCTCCAGGACGGTCTAATACAGAATGCTTATCTTATTCAGGCACAACACCAGCTTTTAATATCCTACTAAATCTGCACATCGATCCCTGATTTTTAAGATTTCTTTGAGAGGCATCTTGGGCAGTCTGGAGTTCCTTTATACATACGATGATGGCTCTCATAATGCCTATCAGTTAATCACACATGCCAATAATCACGCATGTCAATAACCACATAAGCTAGTTAACTGGAATTGTTTCCCTCTGCTTTTGCTTATGATTTCGACCTATTATCATAAGAAACAAGGGCTTTCAAAAAGGGTAGTAGTTGTACCTCATCATTCTGGAAAATCAAGACAGAGTTTCAATATTTAATTCTAAATCCTAAGCATCCATTATTAACACACATGCCTTTGCTTATTTGCAGCAAGGAATGATAATCTTAGCCTTTCATCCTCTTTGAAATGAAATAATACCAAGGAGGCATTTTAAGGTGTGGCTAGGATAGGCTAAATAGTGACTGCCTCCTATTTACACTCTAAAATCTAACAAAATAACAGTATCTAATCACATAGGCTGGTTAATTCCACATGGTAATTTATATGTATATAATATATTCACTGCATACATCATATATATATATATATATATATATATGCAGAAACAAACATATATGTGTATGCAAATACATAGGACATGGTCAGTTTCAAGGTCTGTATAATGGGATATCAACAGTTATATCCATGTGTTTGAAGACCGGTATTCAAATGGGGTTCTGATATTCTCTTCCATACGTGCTTGCTTTGTGCAGTTCAAATGTTGCCCATTTCTGTATAGCTATTATGTTTCGAGGATGCTGCTTTGAAAAATCTGGGCCACCTTCAAAGATTTTATAAAGTGACTCCTTTATTCTCATGAAGAAGAGAAAGGCGGGTTAATCATCTATTGACTCCTCAGCCTTATTACCGGCGTAAAGCTCTGGCTTTGCTAAATTTCCGCTTTTTAGTTACCTAACAAACATACATCAGCGGGAGGTGCAGATAAGGATCGAAAGATTAAGCTTTGTCACTCAAATGATAATTAAAAAGAGTATTTTAAACACACTGTAAATACGCACAAGCCATCATAAAATCATCAAAACCCTGCCAGAGCTCACCACCTCCAGAGTATATAGATTATCAGGGAGAGGGATATTGATGTTAAGTCTGCTTGTCTTGGAAGATTGTCATTAACTGTCCCAAGCCTGCACTCAGCCAGCCACCTGAGCTAGGGGGAGACCGGGGACCCGGCTTCCCACATTCTCGCGGCAGATTAGTGGGATTTGGAATGAGCGGTTTCATATGCATTTAATCGTGATCCCTTTCTATTCCACTCCGGGATTCCTGCCGATATATTATTCCGAGGACTTAAATGAAAACAACAGAAATCGAGATTCTGTGGGCCCGCTTTTAAAGAATCGCTTCCTATCCAGAAAAGATGGAGGAAAGCGGATTCGTTCCTTCTAAAAATGGCGTCTATAACACGCCATCAAAAGACACAGGAGCCCCCGTCTGGGAGACGCAAGAAGGAACATCACCTTCCATGGAAAGAAAAGCTTGTCACCACAATCTTATTACGGTGTCACGCATTGTTAAACTGGTAAAATATTTCTGTATACTCCAATTAGTGCAACCATTTAACTGGCATAGGCGTTAGAGAGAAAACGGTCTTCTTTGAAAAAAAAAAAAAAGTCCTTTCCACCGGGAACTAATCCTTTGTTTGACAATTCAGAGAATGTTATTTAGAGATTTTAATTGCTCAGTTGATCTGCGGCTGGATCTCAATAATCAAAACAATAAGATTGTTGGTTTCTTTTCTTTTTTTTTTTTTTTTTGACAACTGTAATAAAATGCTGGTGGTGTCCTGGGATAGTTAACTTGAGCTGGATGGACGCTGTCAGGTTCTTTTTCATATATCTTCTTTATCAGAGAAATATCCGCCATTTCTTCCAAAGGAAAAAGTGCATCGGTAGCGTTGCCATTATCAAAGATATTCCAAGTATAACTCCACTCCACGTGAAAAATCCAATCTGATTATAAGAGTCTCATCTGATTACCCACAAAGGGGGCCGACGGTTGTTGATTAAAAAGAAAAACCTCTTCAAATCAATTAGAAAAAGCCCAACATTCCAGTAAAAATGGGCCGGCCAAGTCACGGGCAAATATGTCACAAGAAATAGAAATAGATATTTAAATTTGAGAAAATATCTCTACCTCGAGTGTCATCAAAATGATGTCAGTGAAGTCAAGGGGACACTGTTCTCTTAATCTGTGAAACTGAAACAGTTCACACACACACACACACACACACACACACACACACACACACACAGGGTTTCCAGTGCCAGCGAAGGTACGGGGAGACAGGAATTGCTCACCGCTGGGGGAGACTATAATTAGTTCAACCTTTTAGAAGAACGTTTTGGCAAAATGTGTCAGAGGCCTTAAAAACGTGCATATTCTTTGACCCAGTAATTCAATTTCTAAGAATTTATCCTAAAGTGATAAATAGTCACACAAAATTTTCAGACCAGGGTATCCATCCCGGCATTTTATACGATAGGGGAAAAACAGACAGCCTAAATGTCCGACAATAGGAGAAAAACTAAATAAAGACGGAATAAAGATGGAAAAATTAAATAAAGATTTATATAAGTTTCTGTTAACAACCATGTTCCCAGGGAACGTGTAAAGATATGAAAAACTGCTCACGATATAGCGAGTGAAAAGAGGCAGGTTATAAAACACTAGGAGCCTAATTCTCCTTTAAAAAGTATATAGGTACATGTGTGTGCACAGAAAAAAAGGCTGGAAGACGGCACACTAAAATATTCTTAGTGGTCATCTCAAGAGGGTGGGCTTATAGGAGCCTTCTGTTTTCTGTCTGATGCTTCTCTGAATCTTCAAAAAATGAGTTTCATTAGCACAGATTACATATTAAGTTAAAACATGCTCGTTGAAAAAGCAAACTCAGAAGTAAGGAGCCTTAAAAATGTTTCCTACTATCTTTTCTAAATAATTTACAGAAAGTACACATAGATCGAAGTAAGTTCCTTCGTTTTTTGGAGAAGAGTCTGGGAGATAGCCACGCAATGACAGATTTTGCAGAAATGTGGAAAGAAGGCATTTACAAAAGTTTTCAAGGGTAGAGTTGGCAGCTAGGATGGTCAGGTCCCTGGCCTGAGGAAACGGCTTATTCATTCTACAATGTTAACACACCGGACCGAATGTAGGACACCCCAAACGTGACATCGGGTGCCAAGAGAAACTGAGCATTTGATTTGGCAGAGACAACTGGCTACTAAGAACAGTGGATAGGAGAAAGACAAATCGGCTATGAATTTGCACTCAACTTTGATTTCAAAATTTTATAAATGTGGCAATTCTTATTTTCCATACTCATTTTCAAAAAAAAAAAAGAAAAAAGAGGTCCCGCCAGCTTTCCTACTCCCGCCTTCTCAACCCCGACACGCACGCACTGGGGGACTTCCTGCTTCCTTTCTCGGGGACAAAGAAGCCACTGGCACGAACTCGGGGACCACACGCGTTACTGAAAACCCAGGCCAAGCTTGACCAGGAGGCTGAGGAGCATTGTGAGCCTTCTTAGGTGAGATGCTTCTCAGTCTTGGGAGTCCTCCCTCTGCGAGTAGAAATTAACTCATCTGCTCCCGAGAGAGAGCAGAGAGACGCCATATTCTCTAACGGAATCTGCCTCCTGTCTAATATCCCTACTATGGGATTCCATTTGGGTAGAAAGGCATCCGGACTCTTGAGAAAGCCATCCGCTTTGGTTTATTTGAAGCATGAATGGATGGCGGATGCAACAGGACGTGTACCAGACGGGGGAAGAAGGACTGTTGGGCAGGTCGACAATTATTGAGGTGTTGAGTGGGAGCATCTATCACATGCTGGGTGCTTTAACTCATTTGTGAGCGCGTCACCTTGTGTGATTTTGCATATCCTACAACACCAGAGGCCTTCCATCCTCAAACCCCAGCCAGGGTGATTCTTTGTGACTGTCGAGATGGAGGCATATTTCAAAACACAAAGTGTAAGAGCCGATTTAGCCACAGGCTTCTTAAGCTTTAAAACGAGGGGATGATTTCGATCCATGACCAATGGCAGAACATACGAAGGTGGCCAGCTCTTTCCTTCTCAAACAGGAAGCCCATTGTGGCACCTGTAGTCAGTCTAGTGAGGAGACTGCTTAACACAAGGGAGGGGGCGCAAAGCTGGAGCCCGGGCAAAGGAAGACACACAGTCTTGCATCTAGATTTCTGAGTCTGCTTGTGTCTCAGAGCTTGAGATTTCCAAATTCAGATGCAGGGCAGAATCCTCCCCGCCCCCCCACAAGCCTGCCAGTACCTGCCACCCCGTCTCTGCATACTGCTCACTAAGCGGCTGCAGTCTAAATAACTGGAGGGAATGCTTTATGCTTGGCCACCCCTCCAGCGGGAGACAACTGGCTTTCTCGGTGGTGTTCGGCGAGCCCTACCGAGCCACCACCGACGCCTCATTAGAACGCGAGACACTCCTGCCGGCCCTGGGTGCTGGATGCTAGCTGCCTGTGGTCTGCATCTGTAGTCATGACAGACGGCCGAGACTGTTGCCTTCCACTGAAGCCCAAGTACATGATCCAGTGCAGTTAATCAATAGGATAATGGAATGAATCAATAGGAAAGATTTTTAGAAGGTCTTAATTAAAGAAACACTTGCAGATACAAATGATGTCTTCAATGTATTGATAGTGCCAAGGTGAAGGGTTAAACACAAACAAAACCATCAACTTTATTTTGCCAGCATGCCTTCCACAAGAGAACAACCTAGCAGCCTCCCGGCCCCAGGGTCGGCCCATTAATCAGTCCCCTGTCAATTCCATGGCCGCACTGTATGGGAAAATTAGGCTATGATCAGAAATTTTAATTACTAAACAGCAGCTCAAACAACAATGAAAAATAGACGTGGGCCCCCTGCCTGGCCTTCCTTTGCCCCCGAAGCGGGAGCAGCGTTCCCCATAAAAGCCAGTTCGGTAGACAAACTCCCCTTCTGAGGCGATGCGCAGAAATTAGAATAATTAAAGAAAGCCTAAATTGATGGATCCCATTTAGGCAGGGGAATTCTCCAGTGAGCCTTCTGCTCAAACATGTTACATCAATATTTTTGATTCCCTCGATGGTCCCGCGCTAGGTACTGGTTTAAAGAGACATCAATCTGTGATGTCAGCATTTATCTAATGAACCTTCAAAAATCAATGGCCAAGATGGCCTGTTACAGGCAGGCACCCAATTTGTCCACTCTCCTGGCCTTACTGGCTCAACCTGCAGCCATAGTAACGGCAGACGTGGACTCCAGTGGTCAGGTGGGAAGGGTAGGCCAGAAGAGGTCGAGATTATATAGTCGGCTTCGACCCCGGGAACTCAAAAACGATACAGGAGCAAATCAAGGAAGCCAAGGTACCCTCTAGAACTTTCAAGGGCCTCCTAGCTCCAGACATGCCCGTCCCAAAAGGATCTGCTTCTTAACATCACTCCCCCTCAAAACGTATCTTGCCCTCGCAGAGCTGCTTTGACAGGATTTTGGTCCCCTTCCTGACAGCTTATGGTAATTTCCTGCTTTTTGGGTTACTCGCCTGGGATTCCCATTTAGCTGCACTCAACAGGAGGCCCGTGCTCAGTTCTCCCTTGTTAGTGTTTATGCTCAACTCATCCTCACCCTTCCGGTCAGAGGGCTCCTTGACACTGATATCTTGACACCCTCGCAGGCAGAAGAGAGGGCCTAAGTTTGTTTCGCTTCTTTTTGCCTCTTTAAAATAAATTGGCCTGTACTGGCTGCCGTGGGGCCGAGTTATTTCAAGTGCATAACTCAGCGTGACAGGTATGCCATTCCCTATGCCAGGATTGGGCCTGCCTTCTCATCTCTGCTTTCATCCACGGCAGTTCTATCGCTCCTGACCGCAAGGGTCAGTCCTGGGAGCGGCGTGGAGCTCGGACGGTCGTACGATGTGCTGTGTGGGCTGAATGGGCTGTTGTGCAATTCCTGTCTATCTCGGCGAATACGGCTTTCGGCGGCCCCTTGTGCCAAGTGTGAGTCCAATTAAACTACAATGAAAGGTACCATGATTTCATTTGCTTGGATTGTCACATTTCAGAAGTTCAGTAGCCTGCGAAATGCTCGCTGTCTCTCATTAAAGCCAGTTCTGGCAACTGTGTAAAGTCTCTAATTTAGCTGCTTTTCATACTCCGCTTCCAGGCCCCGAACATGGCTGCCTGCAGGGAAGAATCCACACGCCACCCGAGGTATCGGAGAGCGTTTCTGACCACACGGATGGAAAACGCTCAAGAGCAACAAAGGGGACTCTACAACAGAACGAAGGTAATATTCGAGAAGGCTCCTGTTCCTTTTTCCAGCGTTGCTCTGGAAGAATTCTTGCTGGAGGCAGGAGGGGTAGGCGTGCGTGTCTGTGCGTGAGCCTGTGTTTGGGGGAGGGGTACGTTCTAGGCTAAAGAATTATCGGTACGGTGATCCTATTTTCAGAACCATAATTAAAGACCTGTAACTTCTTTTCCTGATAGAAACATTTGTTTCTTAAAAAATCCGCACGAAACCGCTCTGCCAAAATTTCGCGTAGATGTACACTTAACCATGAGTCGCCTTTAATCAGAGAGTGCTATACCAAATCGGGGTTGTCCTGGACATCTGACATGTATTAGACACTGGATGGATCTTAATTGAGTCCCAGTTGGGCTTGCGGAGAAAGAAAAGAAATCACCATTCCGTGGACTGTGACTATGCTAATTCCCATTATGGCTCCGGTTTGATGAGGAAATTGCTGTACAGATGCCAGCAATGCCAATTATCATTTGCTTACTGTTTACGAGGCGCCAGGCAGTACGTTAGGAGCTTCCGTACACTGTGCCATTTAATCCTCTGGATAACCCATTTTCCAGACAAGCAGACTGAGGTACCGAGAAGGCGCAGTCACTCGCTTAAAGTCACGGCTGGTGAAAGAAGGAACTGAGAATCGAACCCAGGCCTGTCTGACTCCAAAGCCCTTCTTCCTGACCAGTTGTGCTCAGGCTTCAGGGGCGAAGGCCAGAGCCGTCCCCGATGGCTTCACAAAATAAAAACTGGCAGGCGCACCGCGACAGGGGTTGACGTGGGTCCCACTTCTCTCCGAGTGGAGATTAGCACGGCAGTGAGTCCATCTCCGCCTCGGCTAATGCGTTCACTTTGGACGTCAGGGCTCTTCTGGAGAGTTCCAATCCTTCTACTAACCTTTCCATTTTTAAAAATAACCCTTCTGAGTAGGGTTGGTTTTTTTTTTTTTTCTAATTACAAGAGAAAAGTTAGAGAATTCTGGCAATGCCCAAAGAAGACAAAAGAAATAACCCACGATCCTGCTGCCTACATATAATCATTCTTGGTGCCGATTCTCTATTGCCTTTTTTTTTTTTTGGCCTATAAAACTTAGGATTTCCGGTATTATTTGCTCTGAGTTTGGTGTTTCTCTCAATGAGTATGCAAATCCACCCAGACTACATGTCCTGTCTGTCCTTCCTATGGGTAAACGTGATGATAATCACTGGATTAGGTTGGCTGCTCCCTGAATGTTAAACCTCGGGTTCTTTTAAAAGTGCTGCCATCCCAACTGACTCCGTGGAGGCAAAACATGGAACTTTTTTTAAGGCCCAGGTGGTGAGCACAGTCCCAGCTGGCTGAGAACCCAAGGTCAAAGAGGCCCAGGGTCTGGCTGAGTGTGCCGAACTCTGAATCCCAGAAGCTTAAAATGTAATCAGAGTTCCTCCTACCAGCTCAGGGACCCATGGATCTTCTAGTATTCCTTAAAAAAAAAAAAAAAAAAAAAGGAAAATGTACAGTAAAAGCCTCGTATAAAACCAAAGAGATCAGTTTAATTATGTATGCGTAAAAAAAAAATCAAGATCAAAACACGCTTTCATTTTCTCGGGTAATTTTTTTTTTTTTTTTGAAACATATATGGTTGATATTCTTGCTCGGAAGATGGAAACGATACTTCAGCCCGCAGCAGTCAAGGGTTTACAGAACGAGGGCTAGCCCCGGGAAGGGTGTGATGAACGCAACCTGAAATCAATATCAGGGAACAGTTACTGCATCTCAATATTATTTGCCGAGATGGGCCACTGGAAAAGGAGTGGGAGAAGAGAGATATATGTCAATAGCTTTCACGAAGCACTCCACAGCCATGCACAAAGGGAGGTCAAATAACTATCAGCCGACCAATCCCCATTGTAAGTAGTAAAAATGATAAAATCAATATTATTAAATAAAAAGTTAGCACTGCTATTGAACTCTCTCATGATCTTGGCAGCGCCTGGCTGAAAATGAAGGAGGCTATTTTCCAATCTCTTTAGGGGCAAATGTTTAGGATCATAAACATTTGCAAAACGTAGGGGCAGATAGATACTGCGCGCGTGGAGGCCGAGCCGCGGGGGCGTGTGAACAATGGGGCCAGGTAACTGTCACCTCGCTGGGAAACCATGATCTTTTTCACCCAGGTGAACAGATATTCTGAGGGCTGCCGAAGACTACATCATTTAGAGCTGGACTTTGCTCCTCTGTCCTTCAGGGGGACAGAGGTCGGGCTGGCTCAGGGCTTTCCAGGAAAAGAGAAAAGGTCCTATTTGCTGTCCTTTCCAATGCTGAGATTTGGAAACGCACCAGAAGAAAATCATGGGAGAGAAAAGAAAGAAAAAGGAAAGGGAAAAAAAAAAAAAAAAAGGAAGAAAACAAGGGCATTTCAATAGCAGAGAATTGACCTATTCTTGTCAGCCCAGAGGACTGTGGGGAAGCTTTCTCAAAGCCAAGAATTGTTCTTTGCTGCTGGCGTTGGGTGGTTAATTTTGCAAGCCGAAGGTAGCAAAATTTTTTTCAATACCTGCTAGAGCAGGTATTGAAAAAGATAAATTTAGAATAAAGATAGTCCGGCCAAAAATTCCGATGAAAGCAGCAAGCTCCAGTTATATCTGGAGGAGGAAGGAAAAAAAAAAAAAAAGAAGAAGGATGTGTAAAACTGAGTGGCAGCCCATGGGCAAGACCGCGTTTGCTGCTCTGACCTGCATTTAAACACAGGGCTGCTTAGCCTTTTGAACACCGAAAGTTGGCTCCCTTGTTTGCATTTCATAGAAACTACTATAGAAAGTAAACAAGAACCTTTGGTGAATTATTTAGCATACAAATAAAGCAGCGAAGGAGGCTAAGTAGGCCTATATGAACTAACTGGATTGAAATATTCATCTGTAAATAACCCTCCAATCTGGTGCTTTCACGTACAAATACTACATGGAACATTAGACACAACTAGCTTCTAGGGATATTTAGGCTCACTGGAGAGCAATTTTTATGTCTACTGGCATCTGTGGGTAGTGATATGGACTGACTGTTAATATAACCAACATAAAATTTATGTGAGCACTCACTGAAATAGCAACACACTGTCAGACAGCTGGCGGCTGACGCGGAGCACACGCGGGTTTTATATGCGCCGCGTAAACTAACCTTTGCAATAAAGATTTAGCAGGTTTATTAGTTTAGGAAATCGCTATAATTAAGGATAATTCATAATGGCCGCTTATCCACTCTCCAGCAATAGCTAGCTTAATTTAGGCTCCGTTTCTTGGAGCCATAAATAAGGGAGCTGCTATCTTCTGCACAGATGTGGCATTCAACCTGTTCACGTTGGCTGGTTTTTGCTTATGTTTTCATCAAAAGCATTAGTAGATAAGACTACCAAAAGCACGGGGTTTGAAATAAATGAGCAAGAGATGCCTAGACGAAGTTGTTTTTGTTTTTGTTTTTTAAAGTACTCAAAAAAAAAAAAAAAAGGAACCTCTCCTCTAGAGGTAAAACAATTAAAAATAAATAATCCTTTTAAATGTATTAAAGGAACCTTCACTTACAAACCCGAGGAGAGAGAAAGTGACAGAGCAATAACATTAATGAAGGCCGAAGAAATATGAGGGTGACCTCTCTACAGTATCCCCATTTAACTGTGCATGTAATTAAAGCCTGACCTTTGCAAATGCAGCACGCGGTGACGTGTGGCAGCTTCTCCTGTGATCCAAGCACGGGCTTCGGGGAGGGGAGGTTTCCAGAGCGCGGTCGCCCGCCTTCGATGTCCGCTCTGCGTCCCCACTGACAGGGACACCTTGCCTGTCGGTCCTTAGCAACACCCGACACTCTGCTTCCGCACATCTGCCCCATCTTTGGGTTGCGGCCTGTGCGCTTGGCAAACACGCAGGCCGTGAGTCAGCAAAAGGCAAGCCGTCCCAGAAGGTGGGTCTGGAACGTCAGTGTGTTCGATGCCGGCCAAGGGAGACCTTCCCTTCTGGAGATCTCCCCCCACCCCAGAAAAACCACGGCTTGGCTGTCATGGGGATTTGGAGTCATATAAAGGGTGAGGCTATATGGAGACATAACGGTAGCTTTGTTCTTGAGATTTTCTTGACTGTTGAGTTCATCCTGGTGTAAAGGAAAAGGTGTTGGTCTAAGAGTGAAGGGACGCAGTGTCCGCAAAGTCTCCCAGGGCAGCAAAAACGCTACGATGGTTTCTAGCCCAACCGCTTGGCAAGGGGGGGTGTCTTTCCACCTCCGAGGTCCCCCGCTGTAAAGCGGGACCACCGTTACCTGCCAGCTTCACCTCAGCATGTGAAGAGAACTAACAGGAGTGAAAGGGATTCGTCGACTCGGAAGGGCGCTACCGTGGAAGTTATCGGAGCCACGTCTCCTCCTGAGAGTTTCGAATGCTGCTTTTGCCAGTCCGCGGGTTCCAAAGACACCGAAGGCCCTCATGACCCCTCAGACCAGAGGCGGACGGTGAGGAGGACTTGGGGGGGGTGGGTGCTGCAGTAACGTCCCGCGTTGATGGGCACGACGCAAAATGGGCTGGGCACGTCGGTTTTTAAAAACTGTTATCTTGTGACCAAAACAATTTTTCCCACTCCTGGGGAGGCGTTAAGGGTGGCTCAACTTTCTCTCTGAATAGTTTGACCTGGCGGACAAAGGGAGAGCCGGTGACAGGGTCAGCTAAGCGCTACTGAAGAAATTTCTCTCCCAAAGAGAGGAGAAATTTCTTCTCCTTGAGAAGGTGGGTTTGGCGCTAAGACGAGGGAACCAGTATTATGGGACTTTTTTTTTTTTTTCCCAATGACAAGTGCTGGGATGCAGGGTCCTGACCACAGAGTGGCCACGCACATGGAATGGCAGCCAATAAGCAGCCAAGGACGACAGAAAGAGTAACTGTGAGAAGCGTCAGCACATCTCAGCCCTCCCTGGCTTCGGTGCCCCGTGCCGGCGGTGCCCCCCTCACATCCCGGCCATCCCACGGGAGAGGCGGGCAGGGGCCAGGCGACTTCCGGGACAGTCCGCGCAAGTCGAAGTAAGGAGTCGTGCAGCCCGCGCCGAGGCCCCTGGCTTTGCCTCTCGTCGCGAAGGCCCTGGGAAGCAGTGTGACCTTAGCTCCCAAGTTAATAAAAACGGCCACAGAGCTCCTGTCAGCCTCCTGAGCGCCAGTCTCTGGCACGCTTACCTGTAACCCCGTGGTGACAAGTGGCTTGCCCCCCCATTTTTTTATCCCCGCGCAGGCCTATTTAATCAGGTGTGCACCCGAGAGATTTATATCCCCTTAAGAAAGTGATCTTGGCAAAATAAAAATCTACTGCTGTGGGTTGTAAAATCGCGCTGGACCCGGAACGGGAGAGCAGGTGGGGTCAGGCGGTGCGTCGGCCCTTCCCCGTGGCGGCGCTCGGACCGAGGGCCTGCGCCCGAAATGAGGAACATATTTATCAGGGAAATCTTTTATTCTTTTCAACCAGAGCTTCCTTTAGGAGTCAAAGTTCACGGGAACATTTACCTCTCTGGTGCACAAATTGACATATTTAATAAGGCTTCTGGAAATTCGGAGTTTAAATCATGGGTAGGACGATAGGGTCAGAACCTGTCAAACCCAGAACCCAGGGTCAAAAAAAAAAAAAAAAAGTTTTCATTAGAGCTGGGTTGCTCTAACACATTCTTAGCCTCCAAAAATTACACACTAAAATAAGGTATCTGAAAACCAACGAGCAGGCCCCAGGATTTTCTCAAGGAACACGAAGTGGCGAGGACCTGGCCCGGCAGAGAAACCCGTGCTGAAGTACACGGCCGCAAACAGAGTAATACGAGAGACAGGAGTCATGAGAGTCTGAGCGACACAAAACCACTTGTGAGGAAACAGAGCTTCAGAGACACAAGTGCCCTATGTTAAGCTCCCAGAAGTAAAAACGAGCAGGGTAAGTATGGTTGAGGGAGATGAAGGACATTTCTACCTACGACAAAAGGCTGGTGGCAAAGGATGACAGCAAAGGGACATGGCAAGGGGACTCATTTGAGGAAAGAAAGAAAAGCTTAGCACTATTACTCCTTTTTTTTTTTTTAATTATTACATTAGACACAGTCAGAACGAGGGCTCGATCGATGATTCTCCGCACCCCGCATGAAGCCAGCTTATTAAGGCTAACCATCGTGGCCAGTGTTCTAGAAAACATACTGGAATACTGGTTTGCCTCCATTCCCTCCTCCTGCTAACATGCACGTAAGCCGCAGGACCCATCTTGCTGAAACGTCTGGATCCTTAATACATTTAGGCTGATCCCTGGGGTCCAAATATTCTTTGTAGGTTATAGAGAGCTCTAAACGGTTGTACAACATCTCAAGGCTTCTGTCCCAATCCCTGACAGGGACGCAGAGAGGGTTTACTCTTCTCATGGATGCTTATTTCCACCTCGTATCTGTTCCATAACTTTCCAGGAATCTCGGAGGGCACAGCCAGGCGTGCGCAACCTCGTGAGTAATTAAAACAAAGCGAACTTTGCGTGATACCAACAGGGAGAGTCGCGAGTGTAGAACGCAGCGCTGCTTGCATCTCCAGCCCGAGCGGGAAAGAGCAGACCCGGCACGGGGCTCGTTGCTTCAAATGATGTCCCTCTGAATTTCCTTCCTTGAAGAAAAGCAGATTCCCGACCAGAAATAACAAACCTTTCCAACAGAAAAGATAAATACGAGGCCCCCGGCTTCCGCCTGCCCTTTGCCTGGTGCCTCTGACACCGGCGGCTTAGGAGTAATATTTTGCTAACTATCAAAACTTGGATTCATTTCATTTGCAGATGGGGACCCCTATTGGTATGAAAAAAATCCCGGGGAAAACGGAAACTGAACGCAGCCTTCTGAACCAAACACGCCTGAACTTCCCAAGAAAAAGACCCAACGCCCACAGTTCCGTTTCGGCGAGGAAAAACCGAGCTGAAATCCTTTCCCCCCACCTGCATCAACCCCCACCCCGCCCCCCGGAAAGCCTGAGCGCCCCGCCCCCCCCAAGCCAGGCTCTGAAGTCCACCCCCTCGAACCCCTCCCCCCCGCAGCGGGGGCGCGCATGTGCACAGGCCCGCCCGCCCCCCTCCAGCCGCCGGTGTCACTGGGGCTGTAGTCCATCTCTCTGCTGACACATCTCCGTGTTGGGCAGGATTTCCAATCCTTCATGACTATCTATTTGTCACTGCAGGTGAGTGGTGGCACTCAGCCTGATCCCCAGCCACTTTCACAGTTACTTATCTGTCTTTATGGATTCATCCTGTGTGTCAAGCCGGCGCATAACAGCATTACTGTCAGGGTGACAAAACTGTCCCCAGAGTGCCACAAATGATTCTCTCTCCTTCTGGCTGCTAGCAGGGGAGACAGTGACACGGGCTCGCCTCCCTCATCCTTCTCCGGCCCCCAGCCTGGTTCAGCACCTCCCCCTGCACGGAGAGCTGGCTCCTGACGGGTTTGGGAAGAGCGGCCTTGCGGGGTCTCTAAAACTGATGAAGGAAAAAGGGGACAGGGCCGGCGCCCCGAGCGTCCTGCCAGGCGCCCGAGCTCCTGTCGCCCGCTGCTCGGAGGTGAGGCACCCGAGTGTTTAACACCTATCACCGCCGAGGCAGCCAGGGAGTGGGTCCTCCCTCTCTTCAACTGCCGAGGCCTGTCACTTTCCCACCCTCCCACGCGCGCACACGGTCCACAGCGAAGGGACCAGAAAGGCTGTGACTTGCCAAGCCTGGAAATCTGGACGGCAACGGGAGCTCTGAATGCTGTCCTTTCTAGAGCAGAAATAGGAACTGGAACTAATAATCAATAACGGTCGCAAGGGTACGCCGGGTTCGCCAAATGATCCGCAATCATGTTCGTGAGCCGACGGCTTCAAAAACAACATTTCTTTTGTTTCTTAAACGGAGCCCCCAGTTCCATTTCCCTCCACAGGCTTCCTTCCAAATGTGATTCTGACAGCAACGCGGTGCCTGTGGCCATGATCCTTGGAAGGAAGGGTTCTGCCTTTCCTTTATTTTAATCCCGCAACAGCGTGCCAAAACTAACGCATCAAAAGACACCCTGAATTTTTACTGCCACCAGAAACTTGCCGGAGGGTCCCACGCGAAGACATGCCGGCGCTAAACCGAGTCCACAGTTGCTTCGCTGGCCTGCCCAGAGCGACCTTCTAATGCCGCGCGCCGTTTCGCAGATCCCTCCAAAATCAAGGTCAGGGGCGTACAGCTCCGTTCACCAGGGCAGCCACACTGTATTTGGGGGCTTCCGTAAGGGTTAGGAAAATAGACAGTCAACAAGACACTCTACTCACCAGGTGGGGTCGGGGATGAAGTCTGGTTGGAAGGCTTGGCTTTCCCTTTGAAAGGTCAACCGAAATACAAGTGCGCGCGCGTACACACACACACACACACACACACACACACACACACACACATAAACACACGCGCCAGTTCAGGCGTGCCTCAAACTCCGCTTTGTTCTTATCCTGATGAGCCCTCACTGTCTTGAGTTTTTTTTAAATAGGTTCAATCTGATTTCTGACACTGGAAAAACAAACCTAAAGGCAATTTAGAAAACACCTGCCCGTGAAGTCAGATGGCAAAATATCTAAAGCTTCTCTCGAAATCTGTGACCTCAGAAGCTGACATGGTTTGATGGGAAATTTAATGTAATAGGCTGCGAAAGCCAAGAGGCCTGTTGTCAGCATGAAGGCTGAAAGTTAGCAGAATTAATAACACTGTACAATGGAAGAGCCCTCAAGGGACAGGGCTGCAGAACCAGGGCAGTGGGGAAAAATGACTTTTGAAGTCATTTCACTATGACATTCTGTCATCACTGCTAAACGGAAATAAAAAATCATCCGAATCACCGCATGTTTCTTTGTGTGTCCTTCCCTTATCTAATATAAAGTAATAACACCCCACCCAGGCTGGGAATGGACCCTCGAGGGATTCCGAGAGCTCCAGTTTGAATCGCTAAACGCAATAAGAATAAATGCAAGTGGGAGTCTGTTTAGCAGAGAGTGATGCCTGGTCTGTTGCCCATCGAAAGCCAATAAATCTCAATGCTTCAACAAGAGATGAAAATGGTTATCTCATCACTGCAGTGCCAGGGCGAAATTTTCTCTGAGCCAGAGTATTTTTATGGATGATTTATGTCTGGGAAGGATAGTTATTTAGCAAAATGGCAGATAATGATGAATAGAAAGTATGAATAGCAGCAAGGGAGTGGTGTTTTGCCGCCGCAATAGACCAAACAAAATCCCTCCATAAAGTACATGCCACAGATAATTGCCATTACACTGAAGCTAGCATCCCTATATGACTAGGAGTGAAATACAAATGAGCCCATCTGATTTAGTAAGTGATTGCTCTTTGTTGTTCTAGAATACATGCCCCAGGAGCCTGCTAATTTTTCTTGAAAGCATACTTGGTGTCTACGGAGTCGTAGTTACGAGCACAGGCTCTGAGCCGCACTGATGGATTCAAATCCAACACGGCTCCCTAGTTGTTAGACCCTGGGGAAGTTCCCGAACCTTCCCAAGCCTCAGTTTCCCCATCTGTGAGATGAAGGTGACCGGAGTGACCTCTTAGGTTGGTGGTTGAGGATTCGGCGAGGGGCTCTCGCTTAAAGGGCTTTAGCGTGATTCCTGGTACAGAATTAACACGACGAAAATACTCGCTATTACTATCGGTCAGGGACCGGTCAACCCAGGGAACTATATGTTACCCTTCTAATTTTATCCCATCTTCTCCATTCTTTGAATCTTTCATCTGAGCCCAGGGTAAGATCTGAAAAGACGATCAGGTATAAGTGGAAATTTTGCAGTCTGGCTGGGTGGAGGTGAAGGTTGACCTCCACCCAGTATATTTTTCGATCATTCCACCATCACGATCCTTAATTCTCAAGGCACCAGAAGCGGTCACATTATCAAGCCGGAAGAGAAATAAGGAACAAAAGAAATTATTCATGGAGTTACAATGCAAAGAAGTCTATTTTAAAAATAAACAGAACTGGGTTTTTGGAGCCTCTGAATAAAAGATAAGTTGACTGCACGCGGAATGTCAAAACGGAGTGGAAGGAAGGCATCCCCCCCCCCAACACTTTTTTTCCGTACTGAAGCGCTACACAAAGAAAAAAAAAAAAACTAATTATAGTTTTAAATGTCCAAAACGCCATGTCCACCAAAAGCCCGATGCTCATTAGTACTAGTAATTAACTTTACAACTGTCAACACAAACAGCACACAGGCTGACAGATAGAGAGGAGCTTGGAGGGTGCTAATAAATCCGGAAATAACAACTTGACATACAGATGCACAAAAGGATGCAGGTGATAAAGAAATGTTGACATCAAATCTAATTATCTTCGAAACGGCCAAGTACAGCACGAGCCACAGTAACGCACTGTTATTGCTGGTGATGAGCCCCACCGGAACGACGCTTAACCACTGCCTGCAACCCAGCTTTTTACAGCCCTTGTCAGAGCTGGTGAGGACAATATCAAACAGGAAATTATGAGTGCCGTGACCCCTCCGAGTCAAAAATCCAGTGATGAATATGGGCTCAGCAAGGCATGGCAGATTACCCCCTCACGAGTTCTAAAGCTGGGATGATATATGACATTTTTATCAGGCACTTTCTCAGGAATGTCACCAAGAGGGAAAATAAAGGCCCATGCTCAGAGACTAGGTGAATTATGCAACTGTAATTGCCGATCATAACCTGATATGAGTTGAAATTGCTCTGTTTTCATATTGAGATAGCATAAAATTGTCGGGAAATGCAATGGCGCCTTAATGTGGGCTAGATGAGTCTAATATTCTGATCATTTTTCACTCGGCTTGCAAGGTAAATCGGGCTTCCTTCACACAGCCACTGTGGCCCAGGGCAATCGAGGGGCCCAATTTTACACTTGAATTGAGCAAATATGTGTAAACCACGATTTTTCATATTTTCTGCATGCATAAGAAGATGAAACATCTTTATCATCTGTACTGTCTGGCTGAGCTTCTACAAAATATTAGTTTATCTGTCCTACTTGGGTTCATTCCATCCGCGAGACACATAGATCTGGAAGACAGGCAATATCCCCCATATATAAAACAAGTCCATCTTTTATGCAGTCTCGTTGCACAAGTTTCCCTATTTAAAACCGCCGCCGCCACCACAAACACGGACGCGGCGGCAGGGTACGAGAGAAGCCATTTTTCCGAGGGGAGGAGAGGAGCCAAATCGAGGCGCTAAACACAGCCGACTCTTCCATCGCTCTCCTGTGCGCGCGCGCGCGGGAGCTGCGGAAAAGCCAGGTACCCCCTGGTGCCTCTGCTAGACTGTCTCCCTTTTCCCACTTAAATCGGTTATACAGGCAAGAGGATGGAATCAGCATTTTATTGTCTTCCCACTGCGGCCTGCGGCAAACGGAAAAACTATGTGTTGGCTTTCTTCCGCCTTGGAGTCGGCTCGCAGCGGTGTCGTTGGGGCTCTTGGGTGCCTGGCCCGGCTCCTTCCGGTTCCTGAGCCCCATCTCCTAAAGGGTGGTCCCTTCCAGGCCCAACCAGAGATGCTTCTTTGTCACAAAGTGGGTTTTCCCCTCCGTAACTTCTGCTTCTCATCCCCAGGGCCTAGGCAGCCACGCAAGGCCATCCGTGTACAGGCCAAGCTCTAGTTCGGCCTGGAGTTGAACCTGGAGGACGAGATCCTAGAAACGGGCCTGTCACTGTTAGCCGCTCCCCGAGCCGTGATAGCAGCGTCTCCCTGAAGATGGGTTCCTGCCACTGTCATCGGTGACTGACCGTCGATGTGTATTAGCGCTTGATTGGCTGGTGTCTTTATCTTCTCGGCACTCCTAGAAGCATTCCCTCGCTAGGCCTGAGACATGACTCATCGCCCGGCCATGCTCAGCCTCGAGCCAGAGTGAAACCTGCATTTAGACAGTCAGCAAGTATACAAAGCATTAAAATAAAACCTTGTGGGTTTTTTTGTTCTTTTGGGGAATAATCAAACAGTTGGGTTTGAATCGAAGGACCCCCAGATAATAGGGTTGCTGGTGACAGAGAGGCCCCGGGGAGGAATAAAGAAAAGTGACACTAATGAAAAAAAAGCCACTCCAACGGGAGTCAGATTCAGCAATGGATGCTCCCGGCCCAGGGCCAAGAACTTGGGATCACCTTCCCTCTTCTCTAATGGCCGACCGGTTCCATAGTGAGTCAGTGCGTTGTGCGGCAGTGCCCAACGGAGTGTGCTAGGACTGTCTGACACTAAACGAAGCTAAGGCGCAGTTAGGGGAAAGAGTGTTTTCGGTGACATACATGTACTGGGATGCCAGGAGGCTGTACGAGAGACAGCTTGCTCAGTTTACGGCCCCTCCCCCACCACGTTCCGGCTCCCTCCTTTGCACGCCCACTGCACTTACACGAATGGCCCTTCAGTACTGTACGCTCCCCAAACGCAGGGACCTCGCCTTCTTTGTCTTGGTATCCCCAGCACCTAGCATGGGCCTTGGAAGAGCCGGCATTCAACAAATACCTACTGAATAAACGAATGAAGCGGTGCTTGTGGCAATCAGCCAGTGGACTCGTTATTTATTGCCGTGTCATGAATTACCTCCCAAATTAAGGACTTAAAACCATGAGCGTTATCATCCGATAGTTTCTGTGGGTCAGGGATTTGGGAGTTGGGTGGCTCTTGCAAGGATGCGATGGACCCGTCGGTTGCTGCTGCAGTCACCTGAGGCTTGATCTGAGCTGGAAGACACACTTCTAAGGTCACTGGTGTGGCTGCTGGCTGGAGGCCTCCGTCGCTTACCACGAGGGCTTCTGCACGGGACTCCTCACAGCATGGCAGCTGGCTTCCCTGAGTAAGTGGTCCAGATAGAAAGAGGTTGCAAGTAGCCAGCCCCACGGCCTTTCATGGACTAATTTCCCCCCTCGTTCTGTCCGTCGGAAGCAAGTCACCGAGTCTAGACCACACTGAAGGGGAGACTGTGAATATCAGGAGGTAGGGATCACTAGGGACCGTCCTGGAGGTGAGTTACCGCGGCTAGGTTCTAAGCGGACGAATTCAACTAACATTGCCTGAGTTCTCACCACGTAACAGACCCTGCGCTGGGTGCCAGGCATACGACTGTCCGTGGAAAGCAAGGTACGTGGCCCCTGCACTCACAGAGTTTACAGTCCAGCAGGGAAGGTGGGGGCCACACAAGCAGAGTAGGAGAGCTGGGGGTGGGGATGCGGGGGCACGGAGCGCGCCCAGCTTAAGATACTTAAACTGGAACCACAGGCCATCAGACAGAATGTGTTATTATACCTGCTATTATTACGCGCCAGCCATCATTTTTGGCTTTTTCCCCAAATAATTATACATTGTCCAGAGAATACAGTGCTCCATTGTGACAGTGAACGAGGCAAGAATCAGGGGCGGTTATCAGCCTCCTTTCTCCAATGAGGAACTTTGGGCCAGGAGGGCAAAGACTTTCGTGACCGCCACCTGACTTCTTCAAGGAGAAAGCAAGTCGTAGGAGAAGATCAAAAATCTGCTTTCTGGGCCCTGAAGATACCCTTCCAATCACCAGATAATGGGAGACGGAATTATGCCCACGAGTGATCTGAACCACACTAAACCAAAACAGAGCCTTCCTGGGTAGCTGATTTGCTATTTTCTATTTTCCTAATTTTTAAGTAGTAGAAGAAAGGAGTATAAGTTTTTCTGTTTCTGTGCTTCTCGTTTTGTTTTGTTTTTTAATCCCAAGCATCGACTCATCTCTTCCTAGGGGATCTTTATTGAATTGCAACACACTCGATATTATTAAGAATTCTGATCAGAGGTAAACATGCAAAACACTCAGCCGAGGGGATTAAGACTCTTTGTTAGTGTTTACGTTATCTGTTTTTAATTCCTATATATCCTTTCTTTATCTCAGTGTTTCAACACTAATTGCAAAACAGCCCTCACTAACAGTAATGAGTCCCTGGACCTTTGCAGACCTCCAGACAGAGCTCGGCAGCACAGATAAGGCAGCCCCTTAACAAGGCTTGGTATCTGGATCAAGGTCTTTTACTGCTTTTCCACTTTCTTTTGCTCATCTGGGCTTCCAGAGGCTAAACCAGCTCACTAAATCATGGAGTTCAGGGTGATATCTTAGTCAGCGGAGAGGCTAAACTCAGCCGAATCTATTGAAATGGATGCCCTGCTCCTGGCTTGTGCAAGATCCTGCCTTGAAATGGAGCAAGACTGAACATGAGTGTATAAGAGCATCAATCCTCCCCGGTTCTGCGAGCAGGACTTCATCGAAACTGGGCCCTGTCCTCCAATGAATCCTGGTTCACTGGTATGAACCGACTAACACTAAATTAAGCTTGTTCTATAGGATTTTAACCATCAGGCACAACTCTGTTCTCCATCTTTTCCTTCCCTGAGCGTGCATGTTGCATCTCCGGTAATGCTCCCCGAGTTTTGCCTACACGGGAATCACAGTCAAGTGTCAAAGAAAGAGAATAAGCTCTTCCGTCAATGGGGTCGGTTCAATTGCCAATCATTCTTATTTTATTCTCCATTCTATCTTCTCGTTCTTTTATCCCCAATTTTCCACTCAGCCGTTTCTATGATTACAAGCACCTTTTTACTCTTTTTTCATTACCGACTCACCTCCACTTTGAAATCGTTACCTATTTCATCTTCCTGTCTTGTCTCTTCCTGTATCCCCCCCCCGCTTCCAGAGACTTAATTCAGAGACTGTTGCTAAGCAACTATACATCATAGCAGCCACTCGCCAATCACTAATTGTCCTCAGCACTTTAGCCTTACAAATCCGGACAGCCTTGCAACAACTCGAGGAGGTTCCATGGTCAAAAAATGCACCCAGACAGAGGTTTCTCAGCTCGGCGTGGACAGAAGCGCGAGTGACCAGGTACTACCACCATGGCGGGAACCAGGACCTCCAGTCCCACGCCTACCGAATCGCACGCTATAAACCCATCGGCCCGGCACTGTTCTCTGGTCGTGCTCGGGAAATAAAACTGGAGGTGTGGTGGGCGATATCCGAACACACGCGCCGATGAAAATGTGGACACCGACACTTCACCCACGTTCACCTTCCTCCCCGCCGGCCGCCCCGGTTCTATAGTCTCTAGTTGAAGGGAGGATCTATTAGTAATCAAATTTCAGCCTCAATTTTATGGTGAGTGTAATGGAGTTAATTTCTCTAATGCTAGCGGTTCACGGAAAAGGTCTCCTGAGGCGGCGCAGGCCTGGGAGCCGCGGCAGCTGTCAGAGATGCCGCTAAGGAATTCTTTATTAGCTAAGATGCAACCAGGCAGAAAACTCATTACACAGTGCTAAATATACTTAATCACATCTATTAGAGAAAAATGAACTTGATAATTACAACAAATAACTAAACTGTAGAAAGTGTTCAAGAGAGAAAAAACAACCACCACCGCCACAACCCACGCCAGGATCTAAGTGTACAGGGAACGTGAGACGCCCAAGAGTCAAGGCGAACGAGGAACCTAGGAACGGGTGGCTTCGTGCGGAAGGAGAAGCCCAGTCTCAGGATAGGTGGAGCTGATTTAAGTTGCTCAAGAAAATGACACATTTACATTTCAAAAGTGCCCTTGTTTATTTAGTATATGTAAAATTTTAATTAGAAGGGAATCCTCGGAGGGTAGATGCTTTGTTTGCAGACTGGTTCCCGGAGCCGGTGGAGGGGTAGAGGCCCTGTAAAGAAGCCCAGCATGAACACTTGGCTTGACAAATAGAGATCTATACTCGCTCGGTGACACGTACGACTTCCCTGGAGCCTGACAAATGTTGAGAGTCAAATTTGTCTTTTTCCTCTACCTTAGAATCCAAGTCCCTGAGGTGGGAGGGGGCCTTCACCATCCCCCACTGAGGAACAGACGTGAGAAGCCCCGTGGTGAATGTCCCCTATCAGTTTTTCCCGTGCCTGACCTCACTCAGGAAAAGTCACAAGTAACAGAGGCGGTCCAGGGCACTTCCGTTTCCGGTAGTCCGCCGGGAAGAACCAAGTTAACTCTGAGCTGAGACCCAGCAGGAGGTGATCTTTGGAGACCAGGAGAAGGGGAAACCTGATCTCAGTTAACTGTGAGGAGAGAGATCAGACTTCCGGGAGAGAGAAATGGAGGGTGAGCAGTGATGAGATACAACAGAATAAGGGCTGAAAGACGGGAGATGCCAACCTATCGTAGAGTTCAGGGGAGCCCCAAGAAGCTGTGAGCGGCAAGGACCAAAGCAGGCCGAGCCTGGAGGAGTCCTGACTCGCTGGCAACTTCCTCTCTGCAGAGAGGAAAGATGGGCACAGGTTTTAAGCATGGGAGTGTTGGGATGGTTTCATCTCTCTTGAGTGGGCTGAACAAAAATACACTATGGTTACCTTTGACCTTTGACAGTGGTAGCAGGAGAGGCCCCCGCCCACCGCCCACCATCCCTAAACACTGAGCAAAGTAAAAGCTGAGCCTGTAAATACACACAAATACCTGGGAAGTCCTTTCCTCTTATTACTCATATTTTAAAGGGAATGAAAACCAAAGCACTAACTGTGATTTTCCCACCCCAAACCCTCAAGTTTCCTGGTCAAAGAGGTCTACTTCCCTGTCTTACTGTTTTGGGGGAATGGCCTTTGGCAGAAGTGAGGGACATTCTTGTTCTGTCTCCACCTCAGTCTGTAACCTTGTCCTAGTTTCCCGCCAGGAAACCGCTCCTTCCCAGACGAAGCATAGAGGGTTCTGGCACAGTCCACACCAGCCCTAGGAGTGCCCCACGCCCCGAACTACCATCAAGGCAGAGGAGTCCCTGCGCTGGGAACACCAGAGCAGGGCTGCTCGCTTCTCCCCACGGGATGTGAACACAGAGGGACAGAGCCTCGAGAGTTGCTGGCAGCCATCTTGTGACCCGGTGAGGAGAGTCTCTGGGGGACTCATGAAGGAGGTAGGACCGGCATATGGAGCAGAAGGACACAGGTCACACCCACCTCATTTGAACCCAAGATCACAGTGTGCTAAGGCCAGATCTTCTTGCCCTTTTCTGACACATGGGCCAATGAACCATCTTCTCCACTGCTTCCCCCACATCCGAGCCAGGCTCTTTCCCCATCTTCAACTGAAGGAATCCTAACGGATGGGGCATCACATGTCCCCTCTCGACCACAATGCTTCACGTGGACTCGGCCTGCCCCTGAAAAGCCGTGTGACTAAAGAGGAAAAGACCTAAGCCAGGTGACTGTTGATGGTGTTTAGGGCCTACATCCTGCAGTCCAGATGCCCCGGGAATGGGCATTTCTGAACCTGGGTCGCAGCACAGCGGATCGCCGGATCCCGGCCCGGGGAACTGACTCTTCCTTCGAGCTGGGTCCAGGGATCAGAGGACGCAGGGGTATCAGCCCAAACCAGCCATCCAGCTGCACTGCGTTTCATCACATATCAATTTTTACTGAAAAGAAAACCATACAAATTTAATCAGCTCTTCATATGGAAATATTTAACTTTTTTTCCCCTGGAGTTGTTTGATATTATTGTTTTAAGAGTCAGGATTAAAAAAAAAAAAAAAAAACTCAAGATGTGTGATAGTGGTAGACACAGAAAAGCATCCATTTCTGGCAAGGACGCAAGTCTCATTTCCAGTAGACTCAAGTCTTAAATGCACTGGCGTCTCCGCCAATTGCCTGGCTCAATGAAGAACATATTACATGCCCATAACCATGAAGCGGAAGACAAGAACCGTCCATCCTGCACAGCCCCCACCCATGCGCGAGGCAGAATGCCATTATCGGTGAGAATACTATGATCTCAGAAAAGCTCCTGCTACCCACGAGTTTTGAGAGGGTTCTGTTTTGGCATCCAAATCTCTGAGGTTTCCCTTTGCTCCTCGGCCCTTCAAATATGTTATCAAACAACCCTGTTCCAGAACTTTTAATCTCTGAAAACCTGTAATGTGGAAGGAACTCTCTTACACATACACCTATTAAAGAACTATGTTCTCTCTCAGTAGTCATAAAGTGTAAAACACCTCTTAAAAGGGCCTTCCTTTGTTTCCCAGCCAAGGGCAAGGGAGACGAAAGAGGCTGCCTTTTAAATATAATTTTAAGACCCTGTATTAAATAAAATGAAGTATTGATATACAAAGTGATTTAAAAATGAGGGCTGCTTTTGAGATCATGGGCGTTTTTAAGCGCAAAACGTGATGTAAGCTGCAGGCCAGAGCCAAGAATTTTCCACCTCCGAAATGGGTCATCGGGAACTTGGGGGTGAGGACAGCGTAGCGCCTTGTCACCAGCTGCACTGGGAAGCCCCGTAAGTGTGAAGACCACACATCACTGGTGCCATTCATTGCGGCGGGGGTGGGGGGGTGGGTGAAGTACGGGGGGGGGGGGCGCAGGTCAACTGTAAAGCGTGGCCCAACCCCAGACCAGGACAACCGTCCAAAGCACAGTCTCAAATCCCTACAAACTTCTACCCGAGTAACCTGTAACGTGTGTTGGCTGTGCGGCCACAAGATTGCCAATCCGCATCCAGAAGAATTTTCTCGACGCCATTTTGGTTCTCTGGTGGGGGCATGGGTTTACTTACTCACTGCCGAGGGGGTCTGCCGGGTGGGCAGGGGTAATCTGGCAGGCTCCTGAGGGCCCCTTCTGGCCACGTTACCCCCACTTCCCTTTCCCCTCGTTAGAAGAGAAAGGGTGGAAACTGTTGGCAACTGAGGAGATTACAAGCCTGTTCCCGAGAGAGGGGCTTTCTGGAACCCAAGGCACAGACAATTGGATGTTGATATTATGAATAATGCCTTTTTTTTTTTTTTAAGAGGAAAAAGAAATCCCATTTCTATTATGCAATCAGGAAATTGAAGATGCCTATCTCCAGATAACCAACTGGCTGTGGTAGGATTTCAGTTGGAAACTTTCACAGAGAATGTTTTCCTACTGTCGGTTCTGGTGTTTCTGTCACTTTACATTGACTTTTTTCTGCTCTCTGTAGCAAATAAATCAGAAAGTTAATAGTTCTGTTGATTTGTTGGAGCTCCCCCCCCCTCCTCTAAAAAAAATAAATAAAGAGAAGAAAAGAATAGCTTTAAAGGGGGAAAAACTGATCCCAGCGTGTTAACAACTCCATCGCGGTTTGGGGCTGTGGTCATGCCAACTGTCTAGTAAAAAGAGAAATTCCACTGTAGCAGAAGTAATAAAATCTTCTTTTAAAGCACAAATACCACGCGGGGAGGAAATGTAAGCCCTTGCATTGGGACAAGGAAGGTGGGGGGCGGTAGGGGGTAAAATATGGGCTGGAACACAGAGGCTTTGCGGTGACCACAGTATACTCGGGATCATCTTTCACCCAAAGCAGCTGTTTCCATGACCCAGAACCTTCTCTTTCTCTTAATCCATCACCTAAAGGATTGCAGAAAAGATGTAAGCCATTATTGGAGGCTACCTTCATTGCTATTCACAGGGCAAAATATCTGTCACCCACTGTTTTTTTTCCAAGAAGCTCATCCCATAGATGGATAGTGAGAAGATTCGCATCAGCATAGCCGCTTGCTCCCGGCAAGCCCAATGTGGCCGCCCTGGGAGGGAGCCAGGTAGGTGCGGAGAGGAAGCGTGTGTTCATATCCATCTCCGCCAGTCTGCTGTTACCCATCCCAAAGCAGACGGGCCTGGGCGTTTAAGCGCGGAGCCCTCTCTCTGGATTTCCAGGTCTCATAATTGACATATAATGGACTTTCCTTAAAATCGGGGTCAACGCTCCCCCAATTACCACCCTTGGTGATGAACACACTGGGCCAACTGTTCCCCAGGCAGCCAGGAGGAATCCTGTGTGCCCCACGGGCCCCCCGCTCAGTTACTCCCAACAAAAGGCAGCAGTTGAATGTAGAGAAAAAGTCAAGTGAAAAGAGCGAGGATCCTGTGACACGGGGCATTCACCGGCCAGATTGTTTTCACACAATCACTCAATATCGCTGATGACGGCCAGACTTGGAAGGAGGATCCGTTTGCCAGGTATCGCTCGGACGCTGAGAGCCAGCAAGCTGGAGGCAGAGAGCAAAGCCAAATTCCCGTTTCCTAATTCAGGCTCTCCATTAAAACACCCACATCCTTGATGCATGGCGGAACCCTGGGAAAAGCCCCCCGTCCTGCTACCCCCCCCCCAGGACGGCGTGCAGTTTCTACCCCTTCTACCCCACCGATCGGCCCTCCCTCTTCCGTTTTCCTAAAATTCTGTCTGCAGAGACCGAAGGGCGGCTCCGGGGAAGGTAAAATGCAGTAGCAGCAGCTGCCCCCGCTACCACCTTAACACTTAAATGAATTAAATGCGAAGACACAAAGACATGTATTTCATTTCATCTGGTATTACCACAAGCCCTCCCACGGCACGGGCTGTGTGTAAACGTTACCATTCCCCCCACCCCCACCACCCTTTGGATTTAATTGTATTCCTAATTGAAACTGAAAATTAATTTGCTTTTGATCAATTCCAGGTGGTAGATCCGCCTGAAACGGTGGCAAGAGCGTTTTCTCTCAGAGTGACCACACGCACGTGCCCATAAACACCAACGGGCGGGACCGGCCGGGGGAAACAGGCCGTCGTCTCTTCGGGCACAAGGCCCTCTGGTCTCTCTCCCAACGCCGCCCCCGCCCCTCGCTGATTGGCAATGTCCAATTTTTAATAAAAGATTTACACAAGTGACGATACTTGTGGAAAGAGGCCGCTGACAGACTGGCGGGGTTCGGTGCGCGACGGAGGCCGTGGAGCCACAGATGTCGAACAATGGGGGCTTACACGGAGATGTACGCGGGGAGCACAAATAACCCGGCATCTGGTTTCTTTATCTAAGTACCTTTCTTACGGTTTGGATCTTAATTTTTTACAGTTGACAGCAGTGTTATTTGAGCCAGTCAGTGGCATCTGGCTGCTGGAGGAAAAAAAAAAAAAAAAAAACCAGAAAGAAAGAAAGAAAGAGGGGGGGGAAAATCTCCATGCACTTTAATTAATTGTGGAGAAATTACATGGTCCTCCAACCGTGTAGTTTGTCATCAGTGCACATTACAGATTTATATTAGATGTTTCTCCACAGTGTCAGGAATAATTAAAAGGGGGTAGGAAATGATGCCAACCAGCAATGCTTTACAGCAGTGGTGAAAGTTTTATATTTATTACGGCCAAACAATTTTAGAAGAAGATATCAACCCAGAGGCTTGACTGTGCATGGAATACATATCAGGCTGGGGGCAAAGCCAATGCTGCCGGCGCGATGAGAGAGGGCTGATGTTTAATCTATCAGGCCGGCCAGAATTGGTGTGTCGTGCCGCAGTTATTAATGACGCGGCATCCCCTCGCCTCATAAAAACGTTCACCCCAAACAATAAGGAACATACGCCTTTTTCTTTTTCCTTGAAATGATCTTCATCCAATGGTTCTTCCTGATCCTAATAAGAACAGAAGGGCCAAGCGCACGGAAGTCACTTTTTTTTTTTGCTCAGTTAATTCGAACGACACGTAGATGGCCTGGGCAGCACTGGTGGGGTGGCGTCGTAAAAAGATACCCAAGTGGCTTTCGCTTTCCTCGAGGACATGATTCCAGCGTCCTCGCCAGGCCCTTCGTGGAGGCCGCCGCGCCCGGAGAACGGCTAACGTGAGTGGTGATTGCCGTCCTGTACCCCTACGGGCAGAGAAACTCAAGTCTTAGTCATCCCTGGTACTGCTGAACAAACCGGGAACTTCCTCCTTTAGCCCTTCCCGAGGTCAGAGCCAAGAACTACAACTTAGAAACCAAAGGTCACAAAAAAGGCAAATCAGCGTCGAAGGCAACGGTCATCCGGAGGACATCAATCTTCTTCCGGCTTGCTCTTGCGAGAAAACAGATTTCCTTCCGCAGCACCGGCAATCCGGCAGCACGTTTGAGGGGGGTCATTAGAGGCCCTCGGCCCTCATCGTGCGTCTTGCAGGAGAGTCGGGGTATGTGATAATCCCCTAATATGTGATGCCTGTCACTTCCTATTTATTAGCTTCTGGCCCTGGGTATTTTCATAATTTCCGTTCGGCTCTGTGGCCCCAGAAGTGGAGACACCCTGGGAATCCCAATCTCAGGACAGCCATACCTACCACCCCTGTGGACTCCCGGGAGACCAGGGCGCCAAAAAGCAATCCCCTCCCGAGGATCTGCGGTCTACGCAGTGGGGATCCTCTGCCCTCAGACCGTCACAAGACATGGGAAAAGGCGACGGGGCCTCAGAGCAGCGTGGAGCTCCGGGAATTGCCAGGAGAATTCGTTCCAAGTTTAGCGGGACGCTCCCATAATGAAGCGATAATACCCCTGATTACGTTAAATGCTCTAATAACAATATCCTTAAATGGCAGTGCTTTAACATTTTTAAAGTGCTTTTGTAAATATTCCTTCATTTTACTAATCTTTGTGTAATTCGATGTGGAAGTAGGATAGGGAAGTAACGGTAGCGCTTTCTCCTTCGGGGCTAAATAAAACGTCCACAGCAGACACACTTTCCCTTTGCCGGTGGCTTCCAGAAGTCAGAAGTCAGCGTTTAGTTTTCTGAAGCATTCTCTGTCGTTTCAATACAATCTAAATGGCTGCCTAGGGCCCTGCCTTCCGTTCGATTCCCAACCTCCTCCACTCCTCCCCCCAAATGCTGCTCCCGCATTCTTCCAGTTCCTCCGCGGGGTCAAGCCCATTCCCAGCTCAGGGGCTTCGCACCTGCTGTGCCCTCTGCCCGGAACACTAATGTCTCCACGGGGCTGTCTCCCTCTTGTATCTCAGATCCCGGCTTCGGTGTCACTTCTCAGAGACGTCTTCTCCGAAATCTTGACTCGCTATTCATGCTTCTACCTCATTTCTTGATTCACTTTTTAAATAGATCTTCTTTGTGTATCTGTTCTAACAGGGGTCCCCTGGATTGGAATGGAAGCTCTAAGAGACCGTGGATTATCTGCAACTTCAGGGTAGACTTCTCTCTAGGTTTAAACATATCTACATTAGCTTCAAATGATCGATGTGTCCATTTTTCCTTTAATTCAGTAGAAAGCAATTAATTTGGTGAGTGTAACTGAAATTTTTACTGTATAAATGACTTTTCTTCATCCCATTTGAATTTCAAAGCCGCTGATGGAATCCTCTCCTTTGGAGTGAGCCGAATGAAATTAACCCAACGTTGAAGAGATGTTGTTGACTTAGAACCGTTATTATTGGAAAGAAAAGAATATTAATAAAAGGTCAAGCCACCACATCTTGTGTCCCCAACAGGATTATTTTACAGTCCATTATTTCCCTGTTAGTATTCAAGTGGTTGGCTCACCAGGTTCGCACTCTGCTTTGAACTGAGGTTTGCAGAGGCCCCACCAAATCCGTGCTAACTGCGGCTTCAGAGGGGAGCCGCTAAGTGTTACTGTGGTCAAGGTACGAATCACGGACTCCCAACGCTCTGGTGTTGAACAGCCGGGGGCCAGCGGCAGTCCTGCACCCTGGGGAACGGCCCAAGGCCAAAGGAAAGGAAGTTTAAATGAGAACGGGCAGATCTGAATTCAATACAGAAAGCGAATTACTAGCCTACTAAGTGACTTAAAGACATGATCAAAATCTCTGGAGCGGTTACGATGACGATACACCCTTGATGGTCAGGCAGAGGTGAAAGCACTACGTACCTCCATCCCCATGTCTCCGGCCCAAGCTCGCCAGTGCTTTCTTTCTTGTCCCCCACCCCTCTGTATCAGCTCGGAAGCAAAGACTCCCCGCCTCGGGAAGAGCAGAGGCGCCTGAGGTTGCTCTTGACAACCTGTCCTCTTCGTCAGATTCCCCGAACGTTACCTTCATTAAGCCACAACTGCACGGCCCTCTGTGCCATGCTCTACGAGACGCTGGAAAGGGCAGGTTCCCGGGGTCCGGGAACTAACGGTCTAAAGGCACGGGACAGGTGGGGCGCGTGTAGTGTCAGCTCGGCTCCGATCCCTTCCCTCCACTTCCCATCCTCCTAGAACGCCCAGCTTGCCCTTTTCAAGCAGAAGGAGCAGTGCGACCAGAAGGCCCCCTTTACGGGGTGGGCTCTCCCCGGCTCCCAAGCCCTGCTGGCTGCTCTTGTCTCTGTCCTGCTTTGTGTACAGACTGCCGTGAAGGCAGATTAGAAATCGGACGGCATTGAAGAGACTGCGTTTCCTCCCCTGGTCTTGCAATCTGGGGCAGACAGTGAAACCTGGGGGGCGGGAGGGCTGGTGCGTGGGAAAGGCCCTTTGCAGGTTGGGCACAATCTTGGTGCATCTGGTATTGTTGCAGAAAGAACCCCGCTGAGAGCCCCCTACCTGGATTTTTACCAAGTGGTACCTCTACGGACCTGAAAGGTTCTCTGCTTCTACCACCTGTTCGGCAGCCCGTGAGGGTCAGGTCATGGGATGTGCCGTCCTTCCCGACGCCCAGATCCTGATTCCATTTGTGCTTGAGAATTTCTGAACCTCAGCTTGCCTCCATGGGTCATCTTTTTCTGGGGCCAAGCCTCTGCTTAGACCCTAATTGGATGCAGCCGTAGCCACGGTGACAAGGAATAAAAGTTCTAGGTGGGCCCCAAACGCATATGCCTTCCACTGGTGAGAGTTCATTGCCAGGAGCAAGGACATCGGGCACACAGGATCGGGTAGATCCAGGATGAGGAGGAGTTGAGTGGGGCGTATTCGTTTTCGGTATGTTCCCTAAAACTCTAAAGGTAATTGAATGGCAGTATTAAGGAAAACTTAAAGTGATACCCAATGCCGCCAGTCTAACAAATCTTGTTGGCATCCATGTGCACCCACAGTTTTTCCACATATTTGAATGTAAGGGCCGTCTAACCATTGTTAGACACTGTTTTCAGGCGACGGTGCGGCAGAAGCATTTCCCCATATTTCCAGGCGCTCTTCACAAACATTACCTGTGTTTTTCTAGAGAATAAGAGTCGATAAAACTTAAAACCATCTATCAGATGAGAGACGAGAAATAAAAAATCCCTTGTAATTCAGAAACTCCTAGGCAATAGGAAAAGATGATGTTTGAAATCTGCACAAGCTGGGATACAACAGAAGAGAACGGAAGGAAGGATGTATTAGAAGCTTGTACCTAGGGGCGCCTGGGTGGCTCAGTCGGTTAAGCGGCCGACTTCCACTCAGGTCATGATCTCACGGTCGGTGAGTTCGAGCCCCGCATCGGGCTCTGTGCTGATGGCTCAGAGCCTGGAGCCTGCTTCAGATTCCGTGTCTTCCTCTCTCTCTGCACTTCCCTTGCTCACGCTCTGTCTCTATGTCCTCAAAAATAAATTAAAACACTAAAAAAAAAAAAAAAAGAAGCTTGTACCTAAAAGCATGAGCATGGGACACTGTTAACTACCTTTAAGACCTCTGGAAAATGGATCACCTTCCTTTGCCTTAGTTTCCTCAACGAGACACAGAGGGTCAGATTGAGTGAACTTTAAAATCCTTTCCTGTTTTGGGGCGCCCCGGGTGGCTCAGTCGGTTAAGTGCCCGACTCTTGATTTCAGCTCAGGTCATGATCACACTGTTCGTGAGTTTGAGCCCGGTGTCAAGCTCTGTGCTGACAGTGTGGAGCCTTGGGATTCTCTCTCCTACCCTGTCTCTCTGCCCCACCCTTG
Source organism: Paguma larvata (assembly GCA_030068075.1). NCBI lineage: Eukaryota > Metazoa > Chordata > Mammalia > Carnivora > Viverridae > Paguma > Paguma larvata. The sequence goes on along the minus strand of CM057841.1, from coordinate 31,579,744 downwards.
CTCACGCTTTCTCTCTCTCTCAAAATAGATTTAAAAAGTTTTAAAAAATCTTCAAAATCCTTTCTTGCTCTAAAATTTTATGTTCCTTCCTTAAGGCAACTTTATTCTGAGGGCTACCAAGAACTGCAGGTACTTTAACTTACTCGTTAAAGGAGTGGTACAGTGGACAAATACTGGGCCGTGTCCCTCGTTCTCCTGTTTAGGGAACTGACCAACAGGCCTGGCTTCAGTAGCAGGCAGCCATGTTTGTTCAGTAGGGCCTCACCCCATGGCCGGGGCCGACTGCCCCAGAAGTGGTAGCCATTTTTCAGCCATGTGGACCAAAGATTGGTGTGCTGAGAGAGGAGAGGAAGCAGACATGCGGGGAGAGGGAGAAGTCAAAGTCAAGATGACCTCCCAATCTATTCCTAAGATGAAGTTTGAGATACCGTGTATCCATAACAGTTCTACCAAAACAGTCATGTCCCTTATTTTGCTGGTATATCTCGCATAACAAAGAGCAGTCCTAGCGAAACGGCCTTCATTAAGTGTCCTCTGCATTGCTACACATCTAGATCTCTTGGTAACTTGGAAAGAAAGAAACAAAGCAGTATTATTAGCTCTATCTGTAGAAAAGGAACTGAGGCCATGAGCTTGTAAAAATGCAAATCACATAGAAATCTCTGGTACAAAGACTCTACTTGCTAAGTATTTCGGACCCTATAGCTTCGTTTCTGCTTTACAGCGTGGGAAACTGCGAGAAGGAGCTAGAGACCTCCGAACTTCAGTGTTTTCAGAAACGAGCTCACTTTTGAATGAACTTGGAGTTCTGGGCAAAAAAAAAAAAGTCTCAAGGTTTTGAATTTTGACCCTTGGATCCTATGGTCTTGCATTCCCGAGGCCTAAGAAATGGGATCTAGTCTTTTGGTGGTTTTCCCTCAACCCAGCGCTAATGACTGCCCTCTTATGCATGCAGAGATGTGAACGGAGATAGGCAACACGGAGGTTGAGAACGGAGTCCGGCCAAAATGTTTAAAACATTACAGAACTAAATATTAGATTAGGACTAATCTGGTAAATTCGGAATACTGAGGGGCAATGGGAACCTTAAAATAGGATAGACAGCTGAAAACATGAGCCTTTTTTGGGGCTTTGCCTTAATCCACCTACCTATCTCAAGGTCTAATCTATCAGGTTTTAACCATATGCCAGAGATATTTCCTTCACTCCTTGGGGGGAAAGAGACAAGAAGGAATTGGTTCCAGATGAAACGAGGTGATCTCTATTGCATTTCTAAAGTAAAGCTCTACAGCCCTCGGATGCGATCATCGTGTTCGTTCATTACCCCGTCTTTCCCACCACCATGACCCCAAATCCCAACCTCAAACCAGACAATTAAAAAGGGAAAGAAATGTATTCAACACGTATCCAGCACCCAGGAATCTATGTACAATTGAGGCTTGATTTACAGATGAGGGAAGTGAGGGGAAGATTTAAAAACAGCTGACACATCCAATTATTTGACTTAAGGGGACAAACCTAATGTATGTTCTTGGGTTTGGGTGCATTGAAACTTTCCCAAGGTTTCCCATAAGTGGTAGGTAGCAAGCTGCTCTGTTAAAGAGCTCACAATGGCCTTGTAGCGCATTGGGACAATAATCTTCAATTAAGTGTTCTCCAGTGGGCCTCTGCATTGACAAACCATAATGGCTCCGAAGAAGCCCTTAAAGCCCGCCATGTCAATGAGTTCCCCCAAGCAGCACGAGAATTTAGAGCTATGGATTAGACCTCTTCACCCTTCTCCTCCCCTCAAAATCTCTTAAAGACCCTTTCCTCCCAGGGGAAGACTCGTTCTAGCCAGTGTCTGGTTAAGAGGTCTTTGTGAAGTCACATTTAGACATAGTTACAGGACGTCTAATGAAGGTTCTGTGTTCGATGGAGACCTCCCCTCATGTTGCCATAAGCCAGATTGAAGGGCCAGAGCCACAGTGACCCCCCCCCCAACAAAATGAAGAAGCCTCCTAGGGGTCTCATTTCATTTCCGAAGTGAATAACTATGTGGTCTCGGAAATGACCTGTTTTCTTGATGCTGTAATCTTTATACCTACGAAGTATGGGCATGGCTCCTTATCTTCCAAGTTTGTTTAAGAAATGCCTTTAAGTAAAAGTAGAGGATGTGACCCAAGACAGTGTCTTGTTTCAGAGCGAAAATAACAAAACTGACAAATCGGATCCTCTTCAGCCAGTAAGGCACTTCCTGTTGAATATCAGTCACTTTGAGAGATGTGTGCGTTCTTTTTGAATGACAAGGAAAAACTCGGGAGCAACTGTATTTTCTCAATTCTGTGGTTACAGTAATACAAAGCATGTTATTGAAATGGATGGTCCCAAGCTCTACACACTGATAACGGTGACCACATACTGACTTTGGAAGGGATTTCCTTTCCCAATTATGTGTTGCTGGGGCCTGAATGTACTTCATTCTAAAATCACACGCTGCTGACGGGGGCTGAGACCCTAATGTACAGAGCTACAGACCAACAGCTTATTATGAAGAAGGCACTCAAGCTAATTTATGTGCAGATGGGAAATACAATTATATGATTGTAAAGTATAGCACCAGAAGAATTAAAGACACTTTAGTTGGTTTGGAAGCGTTAATGACCCTTCTCAAGATCCTAAAACTACTAGAACAACACTTTTACCTGGTCATATGGTCCTGCCTTCCTGTTGGTCTCGACAGCTCAGTACATTCCTCACCTGTGGCTAAACAGGTTCCAGGGTACGGTACTGTTCTCAGCCTTGAGGAAAGTTTCTGGATGACGACTGTTAACGATTATTTCCTAATAAAACGATTATTTCCTAATAAAAGCTTCCTCCTTTCACTGCATTCATGCCAATAGGCTATGTTGAGATGGCAAAGTAAGGTACCTTTCTTTGGCAAAAAATTTCTATTCGTTTGAAAATTTCTTTTCGTTTCAGAACCATAAAAGCTCTTAAACTCGGTTTTAAGATGGAAAAGCAACTAGATCTTTTATTAGAAAAGTGCTGTTGAGAGCGGCTTTATTTCCTCATTATACTTACACTATTATATTTCCCAGAGAGAGGGAAGTCGATGTTTGTCACAAAGTCTGTTTAAAATGGTGAGTGCAAGATATCACATATACCCTTTGGTAATAGGGGAAGTAATTAGCACCTTTAATTTTTTATTTTCCGATTGGTGACTGGTCTCGAAACTTGGCAAGCATGGCTATATGCCCTCCTGAAACGGCAGTGGGCCCTGGAAGCACCCTTTTATACCTCCTCATGGGCGGGGCAACACAATATGGCACACGTCACAAGTGAGAGGCTCGAAGAGTTGTGAGGCCTTTAAAGGCCATTTGCCTATTAAAAAGTCACAATGCCTGGGACTCACAGGACTCAGTTGTGTCCAACCAACATGGGGCTTTTCCAATTCTCTTGAGTGGGATGAGTGCACGTTTTCATTCTTGAGAGACAGATAAAGAGAAAGCAGGGGAGAGGCAGAGAAAGAGGAGAGGGAGACAGAATCCCAAGTAGGCTCCGTGCCGTCAGCGCAGAGCCCAATGCAGGGTCAAAGGCACGAACCGTGAGATGGTGACCTGGGCCGAAATCAACCAGACACTTAACCGACAGAGCCACCCAGGCGCCCCAGAATACACATTTTGTAAAGACGGCTGTACGTTAGGACATTGAATGTACTCAACTCAACTTCTGACCAGATCTGAAAATCTACATCTGGGCAATGGGTTGGACAAAACGTACAGGGCTCTCCTGCTTTGGTTCCCCTCACTCTTCAAACTCGAGGGTGTCGCCCCGAGTTTTCCCAGCTCCACGGCCTCACCTTCATTACTTCTCTGTTAGACATCCGGCGGCCAATTCTGCAACGATTACATGGGCTCAGTCACATCGCTGGAGAAGAGCACTAGTTCTCCGAAGACAATAGGGTCTCTGTGAGCAGGTGACAAAAAGTCAGCGCGGGACTGACAGGCCACTGGCTATTTGTCGGTTTCGGAAAACCAAGGCGATATAAACATCTTTTAACTTAAACAGAAAGGAGGAGGAATCCGGCTGGCAGTTGGTGAGGAAATGAACAGGCCGTTAACTACAAAGCCCTGTACGAAGAAAGTCAAGGTGATTTACTAACCCACGTTAAAATCGCGGAGTCCCCCCAAAATTTGGAAATCTTTTCCTTTCCATTACTGGTTTGGTACTTTAGGTATTCCTGTAGCTCAGGTCGCTGAGCTGACATAAAGATCAAATAATCCCTCGCAGGGTAATTTTGTAATCTTCGCAACCAGGAAAACGTCGAGGCAATCCTTCCTTCTTTACATTCTGGGTCTTAGCCATAGCTATTTATGGGACCGTATCCTTAAACCTGCTCTCTGTACTAGTGTTGGGGCACACAACCCCCTCTCCCAAATGCCCGTTTACTTCCAAGTTTGAAATCAGAGTACCCCCCTTGCCTCTTTCCTCTTCTTCATCCCCATAACCAATTGGTTACAGAGTTCTCTCACATTCGAGGTCCTTTGAAATTCATACTTCTCCTCTGTTATCACTACCCCGCCTGAATGCCTGCCCACATCACCTCATTTCGGGAACACGGCTCTTCTCTAAGTACAACCCTTTAAACGAGAACAGCCGATCCCCATGGCCCACCCTGCCTCCAAACTAATCTTCCCTAAAATATCTCCAGCATCGTGTCACTTCTCAGCTTTGGAAACCTTTGAAGGCTTCTCAGAACTCAGCCATCTCTTGGTACTTCCCACATATTTGGTCTCGGTTTCTTGAACATTCTGGGTCGGCCAGAAAAATCTAACACGTGGAACCTGGTTTATACGATCTTATTCCGACCTTCCTTATAAATTCTACCTGTTTGAAAGGACCTTTTCCATACATCTGTCTACATCTTAACTCTATCTGAAATTTATCTTTTCCTTAAAGTATTACCTAGGTAGCTTGAAATGAACCTACTGTTTGAACTTGGAACTCGATGATGAAACGACCACCTGTCCTGGGTCTTTGAGGTGGCACAGGCGTTTTCTCAGAAGTCCATCTGCTTTATGAGAATTTTAAAATTTTATGCCTTTATTTCAATGACAATCGAACGTAATTATTTTACCAGTTACAAAGACTAGATTTCTCTTTTGCACTGGCCTTTCGAACTGGAAAAGCATTTTTGCAGAAGACTACTTCAGTTCAAACTCACAACTGGTATCTATGAGCCCTTCTGTCAGAAGGGTTGAAGATTTTTCTTCTACAGGAAATCTGTAAATGTATCTGACAGTCATGTACGGTCATGTGACCTACCTTCCCTAGGGTCGTCTTGAACTTTTATTTTAGATTCTTTATTAAGAATTTTACTTTTCAGGTTTTTTAATGTCTTATCTTCACCAACAGATGGTAAACTCTCTGGGGACAGGAATGATGTTTGAGCCTACTCCGGATTGCTGACGCAGCAAACATAATCTTGCAAACAGCAAGCGATTGGTCAAAATGGGTTGCTCTCGTTTTGACTATGGGGGCTTGATCTGACCCACATTGGATGGCGGGGGGTAGAGGGTGACAATGAAGACTGAATTTCACCCAAATGAAAATTAGGCAAAGGTAGCACTACCATTGTTCAAATGTCCCTTATTCTCACTAAGGTGGCATTACGTGAAGGCCTTTCCCATAAAGTCGCAGAGCTCCAAAACAATGCTTTTCATACAACAAAGGTTTTTATCATTCCTTTCTTTCAACAACTGGGTCTGTGTATTAGTACGAGGCAGTAAAACTGAAATATTTCTTTCTCATAACTGGTAAGAAGTACTAGAATAAAACAGGGGGTTGAATCTGATCTATTCTTAATGTTTCTGGCAATTCCTGAATCTATATTCATTTCATGCTTTCATAGAGAGAATTTTAGAAGTAGAAGTCTAGAACATTCATCTCCCGTATGAACCGAGCGCATCCTGTGTGTCATCCTAGACTTTATTCGTAGCAAAATGAAGAGGGAGATGTCAAGGAGATGGAGTTAGAAGGAACAGGGAACCTCAAAATGGGATTTTCCCACTTGAGGACAGGGAGAAGCCTGGAAGATTACTTGGCCACTCTCCACACACAGTGCTCATTTGATGACCTCAAGTCTCTCCTCATGCAAGCATGGAGAGCTAGATGGCTTTGCAAAGTTTACTTTAATGCGTTAGTTAAGAACTTGAACAGCAGTTGACAGCAGAAGCCGGCACAAACGAAGCCGCAGGCTAATTTATTAGAGGAAAAAAATATTGTGGTTTTTTTTTTTTAATGTTTACTTATTTATTTTTGAGAGTGAGAGAGCGAGTGCAGGAGAGAGGCCGAGAGAGAGAATCCCAAGCAGGCTCCATGCTTTCAACACAGAGCCAGACATGGGGCTCGATCTCGCAAACCATGAGATCATGACCTGAGCCGAGATCGAGAGTTGGACACTCAACCGACTGAGACACCCGGGCGCCCCAACAGAAGAAAGATTGTTCTTTAACTGATGCCTTTCCCATTGTTGTCCGTTAGCGACAGAAATGGGAGCAACCAAGGAGAACTATGATGGCACCAGACTGCTGATGGGAGGTGAGCTGATCGTGTGGTTCAGTGGGTATCATTCCTTTCTTCGGCACAAAAGGAGACCTGTGGCATTCCGTGGAGAGCCAAAAAAAATCACGATTAGAAATCGTATGGGTTTTACAAACCAGTGACAGAGAAATATGTAAACAAATACACATTTTGCCATGCAAAATATCATTCCAGAGAGCATGCTGGAATTACGGAGGAAAGCAGGAAGGGAGCGTGGGGATAGATGACGAACTTCTTGCAAAGTCACGTGACTTTATGCCTCATGTCACAACTGAGAAAAAAAAGTCGGGGTGCCTAGGTAGGTCTGTCAGTTGAGCATCCCCACTCTTGATTTCTACTCAGGTCATGATCCCAGGGTTGTGGGATTGAGCCCCACGTTGGGTTCTGTACTGAGCATGGAGACTGCTTCAGATTCTCTCTCTCTCTCTCTCTCTCTCTCTCTCTCTCTCTCTCTCTTTCTCTCTCTCCCCCCTCCCCTGCTCACATGCTCTATCTCTGTCTAAAAAAAAATTAGGTTATTTAAAAAAAGGGGATGGGAAAGGAAGCTTTAGGAGAAGATGAATAAAGCTAGGGCAAAGGAAGAAGCTTTTCTTCATCTGTGAACCATTCTTTGTTCGGATACTAGTGCATGTTCAACATGAAAGTTAATTAACACACAGCCCACTGCTGCCTGGAACGCCTTCCATAATTACACCTAGAGTCTAATTAGGTAACTCTCCACTGGCCCTTGTCTGAATCACCCAAGCTACAAATCTCTCAAAGTGTGGCTAGCACTCATTTAGTAAGGCTTGTGACATGCCTGTGAAATCGAAAAGTTGTCACTTCCAACACGTTAGACACACTAACAGCCTAAACGAGTTTTCCCAGATGCTTTCCTTGCAGAAACTGAAACCTTGAGAGAAGCAGCACCTTCCTGGATTCCTCTGGATTCCTTCTGGTGTGGCCCACAGAACAGCATGTCAGGTAGAGTTATATTTTGGGGGATGACAGTGTCAGGCAATCACCCATGGAGATATCCATGCTGTTATTTATTTAGTTTTAATAGGGTGAAATATTGTTAATATTGATCAACTCTAGTTAATGAAGTTGTAGGAATTTAGATTTTTTTCCTTAGACTTTTCCGGAACTTTCCAACCTTTCTATAGTAATATAATCTTCATGCTAATATACACCTTCGGAGGAGAAGGGAAACTGGTAAAAGACTCTTCCATAAAATAATCCCATCCTTAATTTTCTCGCAGTAGTGTATCAGTGACTACCAAGTGATATACACAGTGTAACTTCCTAGTTCAGAATTTTATCCCAGAACTTGAAACATTATGTACAATAAAATGTGAATCTACAACAAAAGCCTTCATTTCTACAACTGTATTGAATAATCGTGTAAGCTATACTGTAAATTCCCCCCGAGAAGGTAACTCCGCCAAACGGGGTATAGATTTTAGAGGCGTGTGGACAGTAAGAGTTGCAATCAATGATGTTTAATCATCTGTTACGTTTATTTTTTCTCTGACCACTATTTGCAAGTGACACCATAAATCACCTTTGAGATTTGTCACGTGGCTTGGCGCACCTTCGTTTACAGGTGAACATGAATGACAAAGGGAACGCCATGTCCCCAAATCTGTTGAGCACGCGGGCAGGAGGTTCACTAGGGAATGGAGGGGATTAAGAAACCGACCTTAATTGGTTGCAAGGCCTGGGTCCACGGTTCCCATCAGCGATGCTACCCAACCGGTGGGCCCAGCCAAAGGGATCAGAAACAGGTCTCCCATTGCCAAGTTCACAGTCCGCCTGCAGCGACTGTCAACTAATGATAGATTAGACAAATCTGATTGCTCTATCAAAACATTCATCTCAGATCTTGATTAGTAAGCCTATTGAATTATGATTAATTCACAAGGGTGCTGCTGACAGATAAGATACTTTATCTGACAATGTGTTCTAGTTGCTTTGCCTGAAGCCAAACCGAAAAAAAAAAAAGGACCAAAAAAACACACCAAAGCAAAACACAAACTCCTGAAGACGTTGCTAGTAAAACACACGGTCTCAAATACAACACGTTGTGAAGGAGAACGAGGCGGCACGCACCTCCTAATTTAGTAAAGAGCCTGTGTGCGAACCCAGGCTTGATATAAAAAACGAGAGGGGTTTAGGGAGAGAAATCCACTGAGGACAATACGCTGCAACCAAGCGAGCGCCAGGGCATCCTCTTGCCTCTTCCGTAAGGAGTGTGGCAGAGGGGGAGCTAACTCAGGATTGCTTCCGGAGGCGTCGCCCTGTTTCCGCGACATCCCAGCCTCTTGGGCCAGAGGCGGAGTGGAGCCTGCACGTCTTTTTCAACGTTACCATCCGATTATTCTCCCCATCTCTGGGAGGAAGACATCTGCACATAGAAATAGTCAGCCGACCTACACTCATGGGATTTGCAGAAGGTGGATTTTTTCTTTTTCTTTTTCTTTTTTTTTTTTGGTTAACGTTAGGGACTGAAGTCGCAGAGAGGAGGGGGCGGTAGTACTTGTGTGGTTTGTTTTCTTACAAAACAGAAGAAAGATGAGAGTTTTGTAAGTCTTTTGCTCAAAAAAGAAATTCTTTTTCTTTTTCTTTTCGCTTTGTCTGAGCAAAGAAACATTCGATCCGGTCCACGTTAGGGCTGGCGTTTGGTACTTAAGAATTCAATGACTCACGAAAAACTGCAACGGTAACACTCATTCCCTTACCAAGCCAGCTTACCAGCCCTCAACCTAAACATATGAGTCATTCGCAGCTTTGCCAATCGCCCCGAATTCGGCTGTGGTGGTTGTTGGGGGTGTGTGGGGGGGCACACAAAGAGGATGCTGAGGACTCAAAATCTCACACAGTTTTAGAGAGCATCATTATCTTTCCTCGACCTTATGATTTTACCAAAAGCCTAATGTCCTATAATCGTGTTTCTCTTTAGCTAGTATTAACCTTTCGGTGACTTCTCTCTTCCCTCTCTCTGTCTCTCTCGCACTCGCTCATAACTATTCTCTGTTAATCAATTGTGCACTGCAGATGGGGTCAAGGAAACCTACTTCCTCCTTTGATAGCCTCCAATGTTTCTACTCTTGGGGATAAAAGTGCTTTAAATGGAGTTATATTCTAGGAAAATCAATATATGATTACTGCAAAGATTTGTATTGATTGTCCTGTTGCATTGCAAAAAGGCTAAAGAAAAATGGCATGGTACCTTTCCCTTCAATTCCTGTTCCACAGAGTTTGTTGTGAATGTTTTGGGCAAGAAGGAAATGTTGGAACTTTATTTAATGACCTGCAGTTTTCATCATTCAATCCGCTCACTTCTCTCCCTACCCTGGAAAATGCTTCATTATTACTCTCCTGGCTTCTTGTCGGTAATACCAGGATTGGCAGGAGAGCTCACGGAGCTGAAGACCGTCCACTTCAGCAAGGGGGCTGAGCTGGAAACTGCTGGTTGCCTTTCTAATACCCACGCTCCTCCTCTCCCTCCCTTAGAGAATCCTGACCTTGTTGGGAGTAGCAAGGTACCTGGCTAAAAAATAGTCCTGTTTCCTTTATCGACAGGGGTGGCTAGGTGACTGCATTTTAGCTGATGGAATGCAGGTGGAGACTGCTGGGTAGGGCTTCTGAGGAAGCTCCTTAAAAAGGGGATGGGGGTGACTCAAGGGCTTCCCTCCCTTTTTTCCTTTTCCTTACCAGTAATGTATGTGACATATTAGGCGCTTCCGTGGTTCACGTATGATCATGAAGGAAACCTGAAGAGAGAAGCCGTGCCAAAAGGACAGAGCAGAAACACGGAAGGAGCCATGAACGCTGGTGATGTGGGGTGGCCGCCATGACAGTCCTGCTCTTTCTGGATTTCTTTCACATGAAGTAAACACAAAGCCCTCTGTTGTTCAGGCCTGCGATATTTACAGCCCAACACGAGACATTTCTTCTACAAGATGCCTTCTTACGTGAGCCTTCCATGCCATACCGAGCAATAAAAAAAATCTGTTAGTTATCTCCAGGGCTAAAGTCATGGACAACGGTCACTGAGTGGTCCAAATACTTCCTGGTGTTTGTAAGCCAGTTAGTTGTTTTCCTAATCATCGCCACTGTGGAGTTACTATAGTAATACATTCTTTTAAGAAATTCAGTGTACCTTTGTTATTTTTAGTGGCCCAGTCTCCATTTCTTCTTCTTTAAGTAACAGAACTCTAATCTTGTTCTGGGAAATTTCCTCCCCCAGGAGTGTGTAGTTTTGTTTTTTTTTTTTTAATAATATTTTTATGTTTATTTATTTCTTTTGAGAGAGAGAGAGATGGGGGGGGTGAGCTCGAGCAGGGGAGAGGCAGAGAGAGAGGGAGAGAGAATCCCAAGCAGGCTCCGCACTCCGCGTGGAGCCCGATGCGGGGCTCAATCCCATGAACCAGGAGATCATGACCTAAGCCGAAATCCAGAGTTGGACGCTCCACCCGTGGAACCGCCCAGGCGCCCCCAAGGGGTGTGCGGTCTTAGTGGGACTGTCGTCAAGGTGCCGCGGCCTCCCCTAGCCGAGCAGTAGGCTCGAGATCCAGGCTGGGCACTGTCAGGCTTTGATTGCTGAGTGGAGCAGAGCTTACTCCTTCCAACAGCAGCACCGCGACGAGAGTCTGTGTTTTCTTCCCGCCTGGATGCTGGGAGCCGCGCCGTGGCCTGTCCTGCTGAGCGCTCTTCTCAAAAGAGAACCTCCCTCTGTCTTTTTTTTTTTTTTTCCCTCTCCTTAAATTAGCCAGCACTTCTTTCTGTTGCTTGCAACCAAAGAATTCTAACACAGAAATTCTCATCGGAAGGGGACAAAGGGCACCCATGTTCCTTTTTGTTTACAAGAAGATCTGGAGAACGTAATCCCTGGCCTCTAGCGTGGGCAGCGAACGCGACCGACTCGGGGCTCAGTGGCCACCCAGCGCACGCCGCTCTGACTCTCTGCCCCGGAAGGTGCCGTTCTCATCTCGGTAAGACGCAGCAGATGCATCTCATCAAAATCATCTCGTGGAATAATAAAATTAGTTACAGTTTTTCTTTGAAAATTTATAAATTTGAAGTCAATTTTCCAGAATTAAGGAATCCAGGAGACCGGTTCTTTGTCTTACTTAAAAACCAGCAAAGAGCTGCCATTATTTAACGCAGAGGCCAGTTCCTAGAAGTGGGGGCCGTGGGCTCTCACGGAATACGAGAATCACGAGATCAGCTCCCCAGACTCCTGAGGCTTCAGGGCCCATTTAGATTGTTTTGAATAAGAGCCATTTAGTATCCATTGTTACAAATTAAGAGAAGGAGCTTCCCCAAACCTCTCCTTTATAGACAGAATGTTCACTACTGCAGCGTTCTTCCTAATGGCTCGTTGCCTAAGCGATGTAAAGGTTTCACTCAATAAAGGTGGAGGTTGCTTATGGAGTCTACTGACCACTCAGCTTCAAAGGGCGACGACAACGCTTCCTTTAAAGACTGCAGCTTAAATAGAAGGTGCTATTCGATTAGGAGAAAAATTAAATTTTAGTAAGAATAATAACAGCCAATGTTTTCTGAGTGCTCCTACGTGGCAGGCACTACTCCAAAACTTTTACATATATAAAGTACTATAATAACTCATAATGATCCATGAGTTATGCTCCGTTACCATTCCCTTTATCTGGATGGGGAATGATGAGGTTCAGATGAGGCAGAGGGGTTCAGTAACTTGCTCAATATCATTTAGTTTGTAAATGAAAGAACCAGGAGAAATCTCGGAGTTGCCCTGATAAAATTATACATTCCTCCAACATTGCTGGAGGCAATATAAACTACTATAAAGTAGTCCAGGAACCTATTTCATTAATGCGAGGCAAAAAGCCACACAAATGCTTACATCTCTTGCTTAATAATTACACTTTTAATAATATTTTTCCAGAGAAATAATCTAAATAAAACAACAACAAACAAAACATCTAAAGAAATTTTTATTGCAGCGGCGTTTGTAATAGTGAAACTGAGTGGAAGTAACCCAACGTTTTAATAATGGGGAATGATGAGGAAAAAAAAAACCCAGTATAGAAACTTAATGAATTACTGTCATTAAAATGCATAATTATTAAATTATGAAACACAGGCAACACTTTAGTATTAAGTTAAATAAAAAGCAGAATATAAAATTCTATGTATGCGTACTCAACAACTAAACCCAAGTTCGACAATGTATGCATGTGGCCCGCGGCTGGAAATTGACTTTCAAAATGAAAGCAGTTGCGTTAGGACAGTAGGACTCGAGAAAGAAAGAGAAATGGCCGGAAGTTTCCCCTATTCCCGGATGCTTCTGGATCTTGACTAGGCAAGCCTATCATCTTCCCTTCACCATAGATTAACTAGAGAGCGAGGAAGGAGGGAAAGCTTAGCAACGCAAGGCTCTTTATCCAGTCAAGGTAAATGAAGTTCGGCTGGTCAGGAGAGTAAATAAGATTAGTTATGGGCTCCAGGTCATCCACTCACGGAGGTCAGAGAGTGTGAGATTATTATCCTTGGTAGAAGAGCAGCAAAATAGCATTAAGGAATAAATTAATGAAAAAGGTAGAAGATTATTTGAACTAAAGCCCTAATCAGTTTAGAGATTTCACTCAACTGCTCTGCTGGCCATCAGTCAAGCTCACAAAACAAATATGCTTGTTCTTTTAAGTAATTCCAGGAGATCTCCCTTTCTTGCTTCAAAGACATCCAATCTGAGGAAAGTCATGAATAAAAGTTACTCCAGTTTGCTGTTACACCTCACACCAAACCCGGTGAAGCGTTCAGAGACATGCTACTAAAACAGTACAGCAGACCGTTTACACGAGACGCCTAATTGCCAGTCCTGTACGGCCTCTGACTCCAAATAGAACATCGTTCCGTATCCATTCAGAAACCCTGAATTCGCCAACGTGCAAACTGCATATTTTATTAAATAAACACAAAGTAGGAGATAATGACATACATTTGTTTTCATTACAAGTAGTAATGCAATATTTCTCCAAGGCTTACTGCATTAGCATTTCTTGCCACGTTTCGAATGCCTTTGAACTTTCTGAAAAGCTACATCTGTTAGCTCCCGTGTATACAGCAGAAAGTTACCAAGTGAATTAAGTTTTAATATAAATTGCTTTGTGCGCTATTAAGATTGATGTTGGACACACTGTACTGTAAGTTGCAAACTGCAATTACAATTCGTTGCAATTATCTTTGGTTGTTAATAGCACAAGATAGCATGTCACTTTCTACCAAGTGTATAATTTATCATTTGTGTTTTTTTTTTCCCCGTGAACTCTTGTGGTATTCCAAACGTATAATCTTGTTGTATTTATTTCCCAGCGGTCCAACAAAATGCACAGCAAGTGCTGACTAGAACAAACTAAAAAGCACTGTTATTGACAAGCCGTCACTTGAGCCGTAATGAACATTCTGCCTCCACTTTCACCTCGACAAACCGGCAGCTTTAATTTATGATAAAGCAAAGGAGCGGCAACCTCCAGGTTTATTATACCCTCAGTGCTGTTTCAAATAAAGTAATTAGAAGGTCAAGAGACAGGTCTGGAAAGCCAAATATAAATGCAACCCTTCTGTACCGACATTTAGAAAAAAAAAAAAAAAGACTAGAGTGTTCAAAGAGCATTTTATCCATCTTTCTTCTCCAGAGCGGGGTGAGTCAATTTTTTTTTTAATACTACCGTAACCAATCAGAAACAGTGGCAGCTCCCCTCCTTCTCTCTCTAATTTGCTCCATATGGACGACGAACGGCACACCTAAGAGATGTTGTCCTTCGGAGAACATGACTAGCTGGTCCAAAAGCAACGGCTTTGAATTGTAAACTCGGGACAGGTGACTGGGGATTTGATTTAATTTTTTAATCAAGAGATGACTTCACACAGGAAGTGATGGAGAAACCCTAGCAGTGTAATGGTAGTCCGCAAAGAGATACATTTTAAAATTGTACTTTAGAACATTTTGCTTAAAACACGTCTTGAAAAAAACACGGGAGGGAAAGGACTTGCCTTGCAGAAAAATTACCCTTTCGATAGGCTTTGTTTTCAGTGATGAAAGAAACAATTATAATAAGTAGCATGCTGTTTCTAGGGAGCTGTCTGTAGCATCCTCCTTCATTTTAAAGGTTCCTAATTTTGCTTACATTGTAGTCTGTGTTTACTTTCCTCCCTCCGCTTCTCTTCCACACCACACCAAGCTAAAAATCCTCCTAAAAGCCATGAAACCCAATGGATCTGGACTTCAGATCTAGTCCGCTGTCGGAGGAGTAAGGTTGAAAATTTTAAGGATAACGTTAACTCTTCTAAGCCAGCTGCTTGTGAACGTTGTGATCCGAGGATTACTCGAGGGGGAAATGACGTCCCAGGAATCCAAGTCCATTTGTCCCCATTAGCTTACTGTTTCAAATCTTTCTGCAGGCCCCTAGATAAAAGACGGGGGTAGGGAGGAGGAAAGAGAATGGAAGGGGGAGTGGGAAGGAGTCACCGAAGGTTAGGGGAAGAAGGGGAAGAACTCAGAACTCAACGGGTTCCTGCATGGGTAGCGAGGATAGGTACCATGGGTGCTACTTGAAAAAGACGAAGATTCCAAAACGATGAGTCATTCGATGTGTCCATAACCTAGGGCAACTAAGCTCCTGAAGGCTATTGCATTCACCACGACCCACCTTCTGGGGGGCCGTGGAGGACCTGCTCCCAAAGCCTTTCTGAAATGGCGTTTTCTTGTGTGATTTTTGCTTTGAGTTATTTTTTATCACTGTCCATTCGAGCAGTCGGTATAATTACGCTTGATTACGTAAGTGGTAGAAATATATGTAATCTCACAATTAGAACGTGTAATTACGTTGTAAAAATTCTTATAAACTGCAAAACAAAAAGCATACAAGTACGGTAGGTGGTTTTTTTGTTTTTTTTTTTTTTGTCTCCACCCCGAATAACAACGGCAGCCGCGACTCCGGCATGGTGCGGGAAGAAACGGGTGTACTTCGGGCTTTCTCTACCTGGCTGATGGAACGGGCAGGTTTGATTCAAGATCACCTTGGTATCTCTGGTGCTAAAAGATACTCACGAGTCAGGCACTAATAAAAAGATAGTGTCTGTACCCTACGATTCTACTGTGGGCATGAACTGCAAAACAGTACCGAATTTCGGAGGCGTGGAGTAGCGCGAGGCTGGTTTCTTCAACCCAGGGACACGTTTTCTGACCTCGCTGCCTTTTTTTTTTTTTTTTTCCAAATAAAATGTAATGCTAATAATTTGTGCAGTTAGTAGGAAAATGAGTGGAGAAATAAACTGGATTATTTTCAAAAAGCGTCTTTGAGGCGGTAATTTCAGTCATTTCTCCAACGACGCGAAACAAGAGGTATTTGATGGAGAGGAATTCCTTGATCTGCACCCTCCCCTCTCCTGGTCTTTTGCTGGAGGGGCTAATGAGCAGTGAAACGTTCAAAATGCCGGGCTGTGTGGTGGAATTAGATGTACAGAGCTTGAGTAATTCAGACCTCAAATGAGGCTTGTTTCTTCAGGCTGTAAACTTTGGGTCTCAGCAGCCCTGGCGGTGGCGGTACCGGATGTGAAATCTCTACCCAACGGGAATTCTCTGACAGAAAAGTCAGTGCTCCATCCCTCCCACAGGAGACCTATAAACCAAAGGTTTAGAAAAATAGAGGAGGTCCCGGTTTCCATCTTTGGGGAGCTGCCCAAGGCAGGTTTTGAGGAACATGTACAGAAATACGAAGCATCATCACAGTACATGAGGACCTTACGCGGAGGCCAAAGCCCAGGACTTAACATAGATTTTACGTGTAACTGTTAAATGCTTGAACTGTTACTACATTATTTTAAATGGTGCTAAGAGTGTGCTGGAGAATGAAAAAAAAAAATCAGGGTGTCTTGGGAGACACGACTGGTTCCTTCCCCAACAACCAATCCCTTCTTCTCGTCGCTAACAGAACCCCTATTTTATTCATGTATTCAACACCCCGAGAAAATGGCCGCCACTGCCAGCTCAAGAGTAAATCTGGGTTCATAAAGCCAATACTGGTGTTTCCATTTTCCCCGGCAGTCTTGAGTTCAGTAGTGAATGTCTGACCCAGATCTGGGCAATGAGACTGGAAAGAAGGTCACTTGGAAGTTTCTAGGAAGGGTTTCCTCACTCTTGGGAAGGAGGCACTGGAAGAGTTGATCTCTTTCCGTCTCTGTTGTTTCTACATCTGGATGTGATGCCTGGGGCAGCTGCAGCCATTTGAAACATGAAGCAAGCCAGTATGAGGGTAAAGTTACAATGGTGAGCTTAAAGGAGAGGAATCCAGGTCTTCGGTGACATCATTGGGCCTGTGATCATATCACACCTACAGCTGTCCTACTTCTGAACTTCCTGTAACATGAGATCATAATTGCCCCTGTTTAAGCCAATTTGAGTCAGAGCACAATTCGATACTGTACCCATTTGTGCATTATGGAGGGGTAACATTGATTATTTTTAGCTAAATTATGGAGGGGTACAATTTATATTTTTAGCTTAGCTACAAGCATGCCAACATATCTGAATTTAAATCTCATGTACTAAAATTAAACTGGCATCTGTATAAATTACTGGTGGGGGGTTTTAAAATTGGCACAATCCTTTGGGAGTGCAGTTTGTCAATTTCTATCGAGCATTATAAAGAAGCTTATCAATTTCGACCCAGTATTTCACTTTGGACAGTTTATCTCGGGGAAATAATCCAAAACATGGATAAATATAACTTATATTTGATGGAGTACTATTCAAACACGAAAAATGGTTACTGAAATTGTTAGTAAAGTGGAAAAATTATGACAACCGAAAAAGAGAAAACAGTTGACTCTTGAACAGAAATGGGTTTGAACTGCACGGGTCCACTTTGGTAAATGCAACACTATACTGTTCAGTCTATTCCTTATGATGTCTTACTATTTTCTTCTCTAGAGCTTACTTTATTGTAAGAATACAGTATATAGTAAATGTAACATACAACATATGTGTTAATTGACTATGTTACTGGAAATACTTCCCTTCAACAGGAGGCTATTAGTTAAGTTTTGGCGGGAGTCAAACGTTACTTGGGGATTTTTGTGCGGAGAATCAGTGCTCCTGACCCTGCATGGTTCAAGGTCAACTTAGTAATAACACCGAAAGACCAACAACAACAAAACTCAACACAAGAGTATGTTTAAGAGTTCGCAAGAAAATCTACCAAGAGATAGTTACAGAGGTTGGTGTCATGGTGGGGAGTTAGGGGTGAGTTCTTTCTTTCCTAGTCTTGCTTTTCCAAACTTCCTAAACGGAAAAAGTATACATATTTGAAATTTCCACACTACGTAATTCAGCTGCTTGGTACAATTTACGGGCAATGCCAATCGGAAACATCTAGAGAGGGAGGTCGGGAGAGCCTGGGGAAAAGAGTGGAGACAGACGTAGAAAGCTCATTAGCACCAGGACTTCTTCACAACTGGTCGGGTTTTCTTTTAAATTCTGACTCTTCCTTTCGGTCTTTCTTCTCTCTGTGTGGGTCCCTCTCTCCCTCCTTCCCTTTCTCCTATCCTCCCTTCCATCCTTCCTTTCTTTTCAAGATGATTATTCCAAGATTTGGGGAAGGGTGAACAAGAAACGTTAACAAGGGTGGGATGGGGAGCTAACACGCTATCGCTGAAGGCGGCCTACTGGGGAAAATCCTATTTCTAAATAAGAAAAAGAAAAGGCCAACTGCTTTGATTTGGGTGTTCTGCTTCCGGATAAATTTGCCTGGAAGCGCAGAAGGGTACAAGGTGGGGGCTGGGAGGTAACAGTGCATCGTTTAAATAAAAGCAGGGACGTGGATGCTCCTTCGAACCTAAGCCAACAAGGGCACTATTGACAGAGTCCCAAAGACGCTCGCGATATTCCACATAATTAAGAGGGATTGTGGGCATCAGAGGAACCAGAAATATTCTGCAGATTAACTGCTTACTTCATTACTAATGACTGCCCAATTTCTTTAGACTAATTGGTGCAATCTACATTTTTGCAGCAAAGATGAAGTATCAACTTGATTCGGTGTCGATAAAAAATTGATGGATGCTTCTGACTGCTCCTTCTCAACAATACATGGATTATTGCTACTGTAATTATCATGAATGACAAAACATGGGCAAGTGGTGATTACGAGTCTAATTCTATCCGAGGCTTTAATGGCATAAACCACTCGGGCTTCACCCTCATGATTTACTGCATCATCAAAATCCCTGGAAGGATTACCCTTGGGTGAATGCCACTCATTATCTTACCAATAATACACTGGTTTGGCCCAACATGGAACAAACAATCAAGACTGAGCTCTTAGAAAATCCTCACTCAAGATATAACTCTCTAGTTTACTAATGTACCTCTCAAGATCTTTCTCTTCACTTCCGGGTACGACAGTTGTATTTTGCTCTAAGGCGTAGAGACACTGGGGGTCTCTGGGTCACATAACAGCCTACCAAGCTGTATGCTGAAGCCTGGAGATTCTGTAACCACCTTGGTTATGGTCAACCAAACACCAGCAGAGCACTGTCAAGCAGGCAGAGAGAGAAAAGGTTATAAACCTCACATGCTCCCTGCCTGGTTGGGTGCCAACGCTAGAGACACAGGGGGGACGGGGACAGAGGAAGACCCTTGAGGAGGAGTTTGTTGTTATTTTCTGAGGAATGCTGTTAGCCCCGACGCATACAACAGACAGGCCCCTGCAGAAGTGGCTCCAGTAGCAGGGAGACTCATGACCAAAACTGCAAACTAAAATGCCCCCAAAGCGAGCAAGCAAGAAGGAAAGCAGGGAAAGGGAGAGGTAGTGGAGGGAGAGACCCCTCTACCACGAGTAGCTACCCACTGTTGCTAAGTGACGGTGGCCAGGTGGAAGGGAACCAGTACTGTCCCATCTTCTATCTCACTTTGTCTTCTAAGAGAAGTCAGACATCGTTGTTCGTCGTGTGAAATATCCCGGTTTTAAAATGGCGGACAACTGCATTTCTTAGCATAACGGTTGAGAGAGTGGCTTCCGGGACCAGAGTGCCTGGAGTTGGATGTTCGCCGTGATACCATTTGGGGCACTCTAGCTCACCGGAATGTCCGTTTTCCTCATATGTGAAATGGGGATAATTACTGCCACCTACTTCATGGAGCTGGTTTGAGGAGGAAATGAAAGGATACTCGAAGATACGTAAAAGAAGCCTGACATGTAGCAACTGCTCGGCAGCGACCACTGTGACCTAAGGCTGGATCTGGCCCGCCGCTCTCGGGCTGTGACCGATGAGCTGTGGGAAGAAATGATGTACGAGGCAAGAAACATGGCCACGAGCAACTGCTTAGAGGCTGACCGAATGAGCTGGAATTTGGATCTCCCCACTTGCTGGAGGCTGAATGACCTTGTAAGATGCTTTTTGAAGCCACAATTTTCTCGTCTAACAAACAGGGATAATAAAACACCTGCTTCATAGGGCGTTGTGAGGATGAAATTTAAAGATCGACCTGCAGCACGTGGCATAATAGAGTTCGGCATAGGGTAAACACTCCACAGATACTAATAGCTGTTATTCACATTACTTCCTAAGCTGAATTTTCCCAAAGCCTTAGAATTTTATAAATTTTTTAAAAAGCTAGTCCAGATTCCCATCTCCTATGGGCACTTTTGCCACAGGCATAGCTTTATTATTTTGTTAATAGTTACGAACCATGAGAAATTCCCCTTTGAAAATTCACCTGTGTTGCTTTTTAAGGTGCCACTTCAACTATTACAATTGTTACGAGGCGCAAAGAACTCTTGCAACAAACAACTCTGTGTGTCGATGGTCATTGGTGACATATTTTTAGGGGTGAACGTGGCTATGGTACTTTGCAGGAAACATACTTGTTTTGGCAATACGTAAAGATATGCTAACATCCAGTTCAAGGGAATCTGCGGTTGAAGTGTCCAGTATGTTTAAGAGTGCCCAAAAAGCCATTTGTGTTCAGTGCACACCCTTCAGGCATAAGCTAGGTTCGCATGAATGGTTCAGAATGGCGTTTGTCAGCTGAGCCCTGACTGTGACTGCTTGGTCCAGTCCACCAAAATTCGCACGCACGCCAGACCAAAGGGGGTTCATGGTTTGCGTCGTGGTCAAGTTCACTCTGGAGGGGTGGGGGTGCTCCTGGAGGTTTCATCTCAAAAACAGACCGGGAGAGGTTCAAACGGAAGCACTGCAGCCTCCTGAAAATTGACGTCGGTACGTAACACTAGGGAAGAAACATTCATTTCCTTTTAAATACGTCTGGGTAAGACAGGTCCAGATTATACTAGAAGGAGCCAACATGCACAGGCTGCCGAAAGTGGGCACGTTCAAGTCACCAAAGGTCCCCTGCCACTTACTTGTGACTTTCAACTACCCTTTTTAGTGCATGGAGTGTCACAGCTATTTGAGAAAATAGATTACGGGGATGATCTGATATATTCTGAGAACTGCCAGCCATCAGGTATAGGCTCTTGCTTCTAAGGGTCAAGTTTTACCCTGTGATTCACCAGGTGAATCTCCGGGCCTCTCCATATCTCAGATTAGGGGAAAGTGTGTCGATTAATATGGAAACAGCTGTGCTTTGCAAACAAAAGTCCTCGGATAGTTTCCCAAAGAAATTTCTCCTCTAGATAAGAATCCCCATAGCTTTTTTTTATTTGTTTTATACTCTAGTCATCGTGGGTGTTAGAACATCTGGATATAAATTAACTTTGTTTTCTCTGAGATCATTTAAATGTTAAAAGAGTAATGTTCGGGGCGCCTGCGTGGCTCAGTCGGTTAAGCGTCCAACTTCAGCTCAGGTCATGCTCTTGCATTTGTGAGTTCGAGCCCCACGTCGGGCTCTGTGCCGACAGCTCAGAGCCTGGAGCCTGCTTCGGATTCTGTGTCTCCCTCTCTCCTGCTCATGCTGTCTCTCTCTGTCTCTGTCTCTCAAAAATAAATGTTTAAAAAATTAAAAAAAAAAGAGTCAGAGGTGGGTAAGATTAAAACATGGTTCCCACTGGAAATATTTGAATGTCACCATCTCCCCTCCTTCCTCCACCCTCCCCACCGAAAGACTCGATGATTTAAAAATGCCCAAATCCAATAAGAGATATCGCTTACTGTCGGGGACGCACATACCAGAGGAAGTGCTGAGGATAAAGGAAATCTGTGAATCAGAGAAAGATGTTGGTATGCGAGATTGAAGATATACCAGCTGGCCCACTGCTCCAGCTGGTTTCCAGAGGCCAGGAAGAAATTAGTCTCACAGTTCAGTTGAAAGAACACCTGCCCATTCACCCAGAGGCACAAATTCACTGTTGAACAGGGTTACCTTTGTTTCCATTCCAAACACACCTAGGAATTAAGTTATTTAGAATCCTGTGACTCTTGCCGTCCTAAACCGCTCACCTTCGTAAAAATCAGGAGGTGGGGACGAGGGCGCGGGGACTGGGTCGTAGAGACGGCGGTGTCAACGGGCCCCGTTTTAAAGGCTAGGTTGCTCCTCCTCTGACTATGGAAACTGGGCTGGAGCGTGTCCTATTGATTTCCCACATACATTTTCCTGAAGATTTACAAATGGGGAGAGCTGGGAGGAAAGGAATTGTATTAAAGCCAAAGAATTAGCACTCTGCCCACAACCAAAAAGACATGTGAGAGCTCCCGGGGCTTACAAGGATGGTTAATTAGCTCAGGGCTCCCTTGTCATTTGGGGCCTGCACAGAGCTCGCAGCAACGGTCTAAAATCAACTCGCGCTCCTCATTGTCATGCAAGTCCGTGAGTGTGGGAAACGGCACTTTACAGCTGAACCCGCAACTTTGAAGCTAATTCCTCTTGCTCGAAAGGAGAGTCAGGTTGAGTCTTGCCATGCGGCACGGAGCAGTGTGGCTGGGTGTGGTGAGGCCTGGAGGAAACTGATACAGGGGGAGATTACGGACCGGGAGCCAAAGTGGAGGGGCCAGACGTGCCGCCTACACAGGAGGCAGGTGGGCCAGGGTGGTCGTAGGGGAGTCGGCCGTTGGGAAGGCAGAATGTGCTGGCAAGTTCCATGGCCACAAGACTTGGTGGGAGGCCTGGGCAGACCCGATCTGGAAGGCAGCGTGGGAACTGGGCTCTTAGGAGATGCCATTACAGACCCGGTATCAGGCACTGGTCTTGGGGAAACCCCACACCTGCTGATTCTGTAGCTCACTTAATTGTCTCCATTCCCTTTTCCCGACCCACGGGCGAGCATCCTCTGGTTTTTCTTTCTTGCTCTCATCTCTCAAGCTTGCCAGGCCTTGCAATGTAATTTCTTAAGGTGAGGTAGAATTTACACATTTTAGGAACCCGGTTTGATAGATTAAAAAGAAGTTTTTTTAAATGGGGAAATCATTTCCAACTTGTGGAAAAGTTACAGGACTAGAACCCCGAACCACCCGTCTGTTCTTTATCCAAATTCATCTACTGTGAACAGCTCCTGGAATATTTTTGGTGAGGGCATTCCCTGGTCAGTTAATATGCATTTACTCCGCACCCACTGCGGAACGACCCGTGCATAAGGCAGCAGAGAAAGTAGGGGATGACAGTGTCTTTCCTCCAAGATGTACAGTTCCATGGTGAGGCACCAACAAAGACGGCCACCGCCACACTCGATTTGCTAGACTCCCCGAGAATAAAGTCTGAGCTCTTGGGAGAAATCTTTACCTGTGCAAACTCGGGAAGGGAAGACATTTTAAAGAAAGTATGGTTCCTAGTGGGAAGCAGAATTTGGCAATCCAGTATTTCCCCAAATGGGCCAAACATTTATCAGTAAACCAGCATATCAGGGCATACTAAAGTGGGGAAGAGGGTGGGGGGTGGTAGGCCTTGGTCAAATACATTTGGGAAACATTTATTTAGACAACGTTTATCAAGTAGTTTTGTAAACTGCAGTTTTTTTTACACAGAGCTTGCAATGGGTTTTGCTAATGGGCTCTGTGACTCTCCAAGAAATGGAAGGGATATGTAATATTCCCTATTTCTCAAATGACTAAATTAGCTCGCAGGATTAGTGTTCCACTGAGTGCCCTTGCAAGGGTGAAGGAAGTTCATACTCTCAAAGACAAGTTGAGAAAAATGTGTGAAGCAACATGCAAACAATGGTCACATATCATAGCCCAAGTGCACGAACTAAGTCATGAACTGTCTCTGCGTAAAAGAGAGTGATTAATCAGAGACAAAGCAGGAAGCTAAGAGGAACGGAACTTCAGTAGGATGTTTCTGCAATATTGTTGGTAGATTTATTAGTTTTAAACTGCGTCACGCTGTTAGTATTCCAAAACCTAAATCAGCTTTCAAATACTCACGGGATCCAGTCTACACTTAGCAGAGGTAACGGAAGGAGCTGGAAACCAACACCGAGTATCTTTTAGGCATCGGGTATTGTTTTCTCTTCGGACGTCTTATGAAGTGTGTGCATTCCTTGGACTGTCTGTCTCGGTCGCTACTGCATCCTCAGCACCAGCACAGGGTCGGACACACAGTAGGAACTCAATGAATATTTCCAGAATCAAAACGAATCTCTTGTTTTACAGTGTGGCAAAAAATTCATCACAAGGACTTCTGTAAGCTACATTTCAACGTTGCATTATTAGACCATAGAGGTCATTAACTGGTGGCCCATAGTCTGCAGACAGGGTTTCATTTGGCCTGGAGAAGGTTTTAAAATAAATCAACAAGGGTTAAGAGCTGGGAGATTTTCAGCGAAGTCCGATGTCTAGTTCTTATATTTCAGAAGGTACGGTGACCCTGGACCAGCATTCCCCGAGGGCCACACCTAGTGCAGAGCAGAGCGGTGACTACAGCTGGGAAGCAGGTGCCAGGGTCCTGACGGCTCTCTATCATCGGCACACCACTGGCCTCTGTGGCCGGTGGTCACCATGCTGGGCACTGCAGGCATCTGAGCTTCTGACTTCTGATCTCTGGTAACCATCGCTAACTTATAAAATGCTTCTCATGGGCCGCGTGCCATTTTAAACCCCTTTATCTCTATTAGCCCATAACAATCCTGTGAGGTGGGAATTCTTTCTTTTTTTCTTTTTTTTTCCAGAAAACCAGAACAATCTCTTTCTCCATCTATACTGTCAAACGGAGCCCCTCTTTAGTAGACTTAACTGCAAGAAATAGGCATGTTTTTGCAGCGTCAAAGATACTCAAATGTTGGCTCGACTCCATGAAGACGTTTCTACCACAGGCTTCAAAACACAGAGAAACCACGTCCTCAGAGCCTCTGACCTAATTAGCTAGGTCACATGGTTCTTACATATGTCCCAAATGACACCTGAGCGATCTTGAGGTGGGTGTTCTCACCATCTCCACTTTTCAGATGAAGATCCAAGCAGAAGAGGGCTAAATAACTTGCCCCAGCTCTTGTACCTACTGAGTGGCAGGGTGGGTCTTGAACTCAGCCCATCTGAGTCCAGAGTCCTGCTCTTAGTCACCACTGTCTGCTGCTCCGTTACACACCATACTTCATTATTCCCAACTGCCTTCCAGTTTGTCGTGTGTATTTATCTTGTATAACCCCCGAAAACTATACTGGCCCCAATAGCACAAAACACATTTATATTTTCTTTGCGTTTTGCTCTGGCAATTTTCTTTTTTCAGATGCCTTTTGATTTCACTTGGCCAGGATGATGTGTACGAGTAAACGCATTTCGCACGGTTGCCCTACCCTTCATCAGGAAACCAGCCAAAGTCTGGGTCCCCAAGAGCAAGCCCAGTGTCGACCAAAGCTGCCGCAAGCTGGCAGCCCCGTGCAGTTGAGAATGGGAGTCTGCCTTCGCGCCTCTCACAACGGCAAACACCACAAGCTTGCGTTCCGCACACCCTAGGCTGATGGCTGGAACACACACATATTAAGTTTCATCAGTTTCCCCCTCTGGTTCCATGTGGGTTTACCCACACAGCTGGCCTGGAGCCTATCCCTTCATTTAAATTAGTTCTAGCACTCCACAGTTTTGATTTCCTGACAAAGCGCTCTCTTTATCTACTTGCGGCATAAGAGTTTTGTCTGGGCAGAAACTGCGGTCGGTACAATTGGGCCAGTTAGGGCACTTAGCATTTCCATGCGGGGAAAGACTAGAGAAAGGTCTTTTAATTCCCAATTAGTCCGTATCGGCAAAGGAAATGTATTTTCCATTATTTCTCTACTCTGGGTTCTGATTCATAAAATATCTTAAGGAAAACAGATTTTACGTTCCCGGGTCTTTGATTTCCCAGGGAACCTAATAAATAATCAACAAAAATATGATTAAAGACTGCTTGAACTACCATCCGAAAAGGGACTCTAGCCAGCAAAGAATCTTTCTGATCCCATCTTTTTATTCCTAGAAACAGAATTCTTACTTAGCTTTCAAAAGCCTGATGAAGGCTTCAACTAAGTTTTGACATAAGATTTTCATATTCGAAATATCTGTTGAAATAAGGGGAGGAAGGATACGGATCTTGAAACTATATTGGTCTGAAATAGAGCTTAGCAAGCTGGAAAGGGAAATCACGTCTCTGTAATTGGAATTCTCTCCTTAAAAATCCCTTTGAAATCATGTTCAGCTACTTTCCCGTTATGTGTCCTGGAGAAGCTAACTTTAACCCTTTCTGGAATTATCCATCATAAAAATGATCTGATATTTATAAACGGCTCTGGGAAGAGATTCCTGCGCACCGGTCGGGGTCATTAAAGAACTTCATAATGAACGAGGAGTTCCCAAGAGCCGCAGACAGAGCTGCAAACATGTTTTCTGGGATATCTCGTCCCACGCGTACACAGATGCTTACATCCACCCGTCACCTTTATCTGGGCCGCATAGGCCTAAGGCAGGCGCCAGAAAACTCCTCAATTTGAGATCCTTTACCTTTGAAATGACAACTAAATTGTACTCCAACACAGTTCTTTAAGCTCTTTGAAGGCAAGGGTTGGGTTTGAGCCTTCCTTGTATCTTCGGTGCTAAAACATAGTAGTTGCTTGATAAATGCTTCATGAGTCATGAGGGAATGAGTGGGAGGTAGCTAGGTAAGTACGGCATATGCCTTGCCTTCTATTCCCTTCCGGTTTTCTTATCTGCAAAATGATATAATATCTTCCTCTAAAAATCCTCATGAGGATTAAATGTGATAATACAAGCAATACTACCCGTATAACATTAGCACAGTGCTTAGGACACAGTTATGTTACAGAGCTAATAATATAACTAATGCAATAATTATATACAGTTTGTATATAAATAAAATACTGAGCCAAGTCCCATGAAGGCCACTGAAAAATGGGATGGAAGAAAGTTCTCCTCCCTCCTACATTGACCTTGATGTGAAGATGAGGAACCTCGAACTGCCTGGAGATACCCCCTAATGCTATGGTATTCCACTGAATTTCCAGGTCATCAGGCTACACGGCTTCATCACGTTAGAGTCAGCACCTCGTATCGAAACCAAAAGAGAGGTCATCTGGCCAAGGGAAAATTCTCATGGGCAGGTGTGACATAGCCTGCTTTGTATCTGTCTTCTTTTGTTAGGGATGTAGACTCGTGGTGTCTAAAATGGGTGTTTCATAATCTTGATAGTTATACCCTACTTCCCTGGGTCCCTTAGCTCATAGTAATAATGAGCGACATCAACTTAAGTTTGATCCGGGAGACAGTTCTATCCAGAGGCTCCCAACATGGGAAATTCTGCTTTACTTGTGAAGCTCGTAGGAGTCTTTTCTCTAAACATGGAATGTGCTAAATAAAGCTAAGTAAGCATTTTCTGAGCCTATTTCTTAATTATCATTTTTATTTTTATTTCTTTATTATTTTTAAAAGTTACAACACAATGACAATTATCTATTACTTGAAATCCAAAGTAAAATCAGATTTGGTACGATATCTTTTGTGTCTCAACAAAAACTCTGGAGGGAAGTCTCTAAAAACTATGATGTGTTATACAAATGTAAAGTAGTGTATGAGTCATGTAAGGTGATCTGATTTTATCCTATCGAGAATTAAGGTACTGAGGCCATTCTCTGTTTCAGAGGAATATAGCTTAATGTTCATTGAGAAATTATATTCTTTCTTAGGAAGTAATAACATTAACCAGTGCACCCACTAAAGGGTGGATATAAAATGTAAAATGACTTTGGATAGTTTTTTCATTGCAAGGCTCTCAAACATAGGATGGAGAGAAACAGAGAGAGAGAGAGAGGGGAGACAAGACACAGAGTTCTCTTTTAAAAACTCTGAACTATTTCTATCGTATGTCCCAGGACAGTACCTCCACAGAAAATTCAATATGGAGCTCTAAGGCCAGGGAAATGTAACGCCAAGAAAATCAACACAAAGCTCAGTTCTCTGCCGTATGCTTAAGGGTTAACTGAATATAAGTGGGTGAAAACAGATGGGTATTGATGTCAATGAATGGCCTTACTTTTGTGTAAGCATAGCCGCCCATGTTGGCTAGCTCCTGTCTTCCCATAGGTCCATACCTGGGGGCCTCAGGATGCTATTTGGAGGCAAACCAACAACTCTTGGAGGAGCCTTCTCTCTCACCAAGGTCTACCTGTTGGCTTCAGGAGGTGGCCAGCAACTCTTCAGGGTGGGCGGTCCCATGCCAGTCTCAGAGCCTCCCTCCAGCTCTGATAAAAGGCAGGAAAAGATACCGCTATCTCTTTAGTGTTTTTCTAGCCTTCCATAAGGGTCACCGCTGGAAAAGCTGGGCCTATATATCTCATGGGATTTCTTCTTTCTCCCAGGACCCAGCTAGGGCTGCGCTTAAAATGGTAGGCCTGCTGGCTTTCTACATCGGAGTCCCCCAAGAGAGAGTGCACCAAGGTGAACCCGTCTGCTTCCTGAGGAAAGTCACCCCAACACTGTTTACTTTGCCCCCAAACCAGCTGCTCGGCAGGTAACCTTCTTTGGACACTCCAAAGACCTTTAAGATGAGCCGAAAGTGTAAAATTACTCTTAAAGTAAAATGGAAAAAAGTATCGGGTCCGCAGAATGAAACTGTCTAAAATCTAATTCGGCATCTGAATGTCTGAGGTTAGAGATGACAGCCAAGGTACACTGAGTGCCTAAGACACACATGACATACATGTGTTGAGGGCACGGAGTAAGGAATAATCACATTTCCTGCCTTCAAGGAGCTTCAATATGATGTCATAGACAAAAAGGGAAAGTTAAGTCAACATACATACGACGTATAATTACAAAAGTGTTAAGAAGAGATGGAGTATTTCAGAGACTGAATGGATGGAAGCGAGTAGACTGAATCGTGAACAGTATTTCGCAAACTCTCAGTTAGATCACAGTTTCAAGGCCCATTAGTTTTTCCCCATGCCTCTGGGTCCCCTCTGGCAATTAAGGATGCCACATCTCGGCCCGCCCTCTATCTGAGGATATAATAGAGAAAGGAAGTAAAGGCGCCCAGGTCAATGGCTTTGAGCAATTCCCCACACAGGGAGCCACCATAAGCAAACGGGGGTATCCACTCTCGCCGACAAGCAGAGCGAGCTATACCGCTCATTCGTCCATCCGCCACACCGCGCGGGCTAGGCCTGGGCGGTCTCTGTGTCCCTGCTCTCAGGAGGGAAGGTTTCATTTAGTGCAGGATATGTAGGACAAATCAACAAGCAAGTAGGAGCTTCAGATACGGCCGGGTGCTCTGAAGAGAAAACAACA
Organism: Paguma larvata; assembly: GCA_030068075.1. NCBI lineage: Eukaryota > Metazoa > Chordata > Mammalia > Carnivora > Viverridae > Paguma > Paguma larvata. The sequence continues at coordinate 31,550,470 of CM057841.1, read as the reverse complement.
GGATGTCGCGGGTATCTGTGCAGGGGACAGAGAGGTAATTTTACAGAAGGTAGTCAGGGAGGACCTCTCCAGGGTGACGTCTGAATGACAAAAATTTGGAGGTCAGAAGGGCAAAGCGCGTCAGGCCAGGGGAGGAGCAAACGAAAGGCCTGGAGACAAACACACAGTTTGCGAACCGTAGGGACAGAACAGAGGCCAATGTGGCAAGACGAAGGTGGGGCGGGCAGGAACCACGTGCTGGGCAGGAGACTGGTTTTGTTCTAGATGTGACAGAGAAGCAGGGAAATGACATAATCTCATGGAAGGTGTTGTTGTTGTTTTTATTGAAACCCAGGTTAGCTGACATGCAGTGTAATAATGCTTTCAGGAGTAGAATTTAGTGATCCATCATTTTCAATTAGGCAAATTTTGGGTAACGGCTTTATTGAGATATAACTCAAATTCCATATGATTTACCTGTCCGTGTAAAGAGTACACTTGCGCGACTCAGTATATTCCTTTCTGCCCACTCCAGCCTGGCCACCACAAACGTCCCTTCCGTCTCGACCGATTTGCCTATTCTGAAAATTTCACGTAAATGTTATCATAGTATGTGGGAGTCTGGGACGGGCTTCTTTCCCCTACCACGTTTTTAAAATTCATACTCTAGCATGTAGCAGTACTTCATTTTTTATTGCCAAGTAATACTCCACTGTGTGGATGGACCACATTTTGATTATTCATTCAATTTGACGGGCATCTGGGTTGGTTCCGTTTCTGGCTTCTAGAATAATGCTGCTGTGAACATGTGTATATGAGTTTCGTGTAGATCAGTGTTCTTACTTCTCTTGGGTAACCAGGAGAGGAACTGCTGGATCATATAGTAATTCTATGTTTAATGCTTTTAAGAACTTCTGGGCTGTTTTTGCAAAGAGCTCACACCATTTTGTATCCCCACCAACAATGTACGAGGCTCTAATTTTTTCCTATCATCAGCAGCGCTTCTTACTGTCGTTACGATGAGCACGTTTTTAAAAGATGAAAATTTAAGTATCACTGCTTTTCAAAATAATTATAAAAGTCATGGCTTATTAAGAGTTTTGGGGGCGCCTGGGTGGCTCAGTCGGTTAAGCGGCCGACTTCAGCTCAGGTCATGATCTTGCGGTCTGTGAGTTCAAGCCCCGCGTCGGGCTCTGTGCTGACAGCTCGGAGCCTGGAGCCTGCTTCGGATCCTGTATCTGCCTCTCTCTCTCTGCCCTTCCCCTGCTCATGCTCTGTCTCTCTGTCTCTCAAAAATAAATAAACGTTAAAAAAAAAAAAAGAGTTTTGAAGATCTGAAGTGCTTCTAGAATTCTGAAGGGCAGTGTGACATTCAAGAGAAGTAGAGATCTCTTTCCGCAGAACTGCTGCCAAGTGGGAAATAAGGACGGAGAGGCTAGAAGCAGACTCCATATCTTCGCTTAGAACTTGTGAAGAATGCATCTAGTTTCATAGCCAGATAAAGAGACTACCGTACTCCTATCAGCATTTTTCTCCCCGTCTTCTTCCACTCGTATGTTTTCAGGTAGCAAAAGCAAGCATTCGAGTAGAAATTTGTTGTCTTTTCCCTGCAGTGTTTGGAACACAATGTTACCCATCGTCTGGCCCAAAGGAAGCCCTTTCTGGGGCTAAAGCCGACTAGGGTAGGAAGGCTGAGCGTGACGCCGGCGGCTTCCCTGCTCTCTGAGAGCACAACCCTGGGATCGCACGCTGAAAGGCAAGTTCCCGAGGGGTGCTGGGTAGGAACGAGTCCTGGGCAACCAGTTCAGCGGCCTCGAAAGCCATAAAGTACAAATGGGTGGATTAACATGCTTGCCCAACTCCACCCTCACCATTTCACAGACCCATTAGAAGCAGAGCACAAGCACAAAATCCGGTGAGCTTCATGCCTGAGTCCTATCTTACGCTGGGGAGCAGGAAAACCAAATCCCGAAGTCACCCGAGAAGGCGAAAATGATGAAGAGCCAAAATTAAACTAAAAAATTCTGACTAGGAGGGCTAAGGGGGCCTGAGATTCTGCAGTTTTTAAAAATTTATTTTAGAGAGAGAGGGAGAGAGAAAGTGAGCAGGGGAGAGAGGCAGGAGGGAGAGACAGAATCTCAAGCAGGCTCCATCCTGAGCACGGAGCTGGAAGTGGAACTGAATCCCACAACTTGGGGATGACGACCTGAGCCATAATCAAGAGTCGGACACCCAACCGACGGAGCCACCCAGGCGCCCCACATTTTTGAGTAAGTCCAACACAGCTAGGTTTTCTTCCATCACTGGAAGAGAGATATTTTTTTCAGTGAAGCACTAAATGATCAGTTAAGAGGGGCGCCTGGGTGGCTCCGTCGGTTGGGCGGCCGACTTCGGCTCAGGTCATGATCTCACGGGCTGTGGGTTCGAGCCCCGCGTCGGGCTCTGTGCTGATGGCTCACAGCCTGCTTCAGATTCTGTGTCTGCCTCTCTCTCTCTCTGCCCTTCCTCTGCTCATGCTCTGTCTCTCAAAAATAAATAAACGTTAAAAAGAATCCTTTAAAGAACCAAACAGCTGCCTTGCGTCTAAGGGCCATAGTGTGAAAAAAATACCTTCGAGGTGTAGAATCACACTCTGAGCAGGAAGAAATTCACCCTCAGAAGAGGTGGGCACAGATTCCTGACTCTGGCTCACATTTACTCCAGGGCAAGTGCTCGTGGATCGGAACAGCAAGAGAAGAACTATTTAAATTGCTATCGCTATTTCTCTCTCTTCTCTCTCTCAATGTAAGCTAGTTAAAAACATGTATGATGCAATTCACTGAAATCGGTTTCAGAAATCCAGAGTTTAGACAGATGTCATCTCTGACACAGATCATAAAGGAAGAGACTCAACTGCCAAAGAGATGAAAGGTCCCGAGATTCAGTAATGAAATTCCAGAGTATAGAAAACACCTCGCGGTGGCCAATGCCAGAAGCGGAAGGCTACTGCGATCTTATCTAGTTTAAACCCCTCCTTTCAGAGTTGAGGAAAATGGGATCCAGAGATATTCAGTGACTTATCCAAGGTCACAAGGCTGATAAGTGGCCCGGCCCAGCCCAGGGTACCGATTGCCTGACTTGCTTTCTGTTGTTACAAATTCTGATGAATCAAAGAAAAAGAGCTCAGAGGTAAGAGTATACCTAGTTCCAGCTTCACTCTTCATCGCACATTACACTAATTAAAATGCAATATATGGGTGATTATTGCTGTGCTTTAATCATATTGTGTTGTCTACGACATGCTGAAGGACATGTGTTTTGGAAAATCAAATAAAACCACAGAGTCGGTTGTCGCTGGCTCTGTTTCTTTAATTTACATAGTCTCAGCTTGCCTTTGGGGAATTTAGAGACCAAAGCAAACCTGTCCCCTGGAGACACTGTGGAAACAGTTCTTAAAGCGGAGTTATGCTCTTTGTTGTCGCAGTCACTTATAATCAGAGAAATCAGAATGTTCGCATGATTCCGCAGAATTACACGGCAAATGCAGTTGGGCCAGAATCCTCCCCAGCAGCCCCGGGAATCACCAGTAGCTGAGAATAATAATCGCAACCCAAGATCTTACTTGGGCCCAAAAAGCTGAGAGGATTTTTTTTTCCCCCTCATAAATATATCTGTTCTCCATTCTCCACCCCCACCCTTCCCCCTCTTCCTTTTCTTTGAAATCTGAGTAGGACTCCTCTGCCTGGTGACCTGTTGGAATACACTTGCTTGTTTGCTTTCTCCTGTGTTTTCCTTAATGCAATAACTTGAAATGTCAACCCGAGGTGACAAGGAAATCCTTGGCCAAAATAAGTTTGCAACCAAACAGGAGGGAGAAAAGCGGCAGCGTGAGGAGAGCTGGTCACGGAGGCTGTTGAATGGGGGCCGAATCCCCGGCCAAAGCACGAAGAGAGCACAGTGTTTATCATCATACCAGATCATTCCTGTTCTCTTGTTCAGTTGGGCTGCATTCTGGATCTTTTCCTTTGGGACTCACCATTCGCTCTGGCTTTATAGCTACTGCAGCAAATAGGTAGAGAGAGATCATGGCACGCCGTCTGGATATAGACTCTGGCTTCATGACTCAGAGCCAGAGAGGTACCTGTAGGAAGGATATCTGAATATCCAGAGGAGGACAAAATGTATGCTGTTCGTTTTTTAAATTTCCCTCTGAGGCAGAAATTTAGCAAATTCACGGTATCCTCTGGGATGCAGACGGGAGAGAATCCAGACTCTCCTGTTCTACCTTGTGACACAGTTCGGGAGGACCCATTTTTGGCCTAGTCTAAATGAAACAGGAAAGGAAGGTCAGTGAGGGTACGAATCACAAGGGAGGGGACAACCCAGACCAGACAGCCACTGGCTGCTTTCGTGGGGTCTCTGGCGACAGCTCGTGGACTACGCCAAGGGTCCTTGAAGTGAAAACGCGCCCAGTGCCACACGGTGGACATGCCACCATTTTAAGCAGCGTCCCTAGTTTCTCCATAAATTCTGCCCCTTGCTTCCTGGCTCTGGCCGTGTGGGCCTTGTGGCAGCTATGACTGCTTGTCTCTGTCGGACCCAAGCTGAGAGGGATGAGTTACAAACCCAAATCCCAGTGTTTGTTAAGGGGATTTATGCATTAGGTTCCCTGAAACTTTACCCAGAAAGTCTTCCTCATTCCTCTGCTGGGTTTCCGGAAGAGAGAAATCCCCTCTGCGTATCTCCCTTTGACTCGATGCTGGATTCGGGCGCATATAAATCCTGCTAATGGCTTCTGCCCGTGGCTGACAGGTTCTGGCCTTTGGTGAGAGCTGGGTTCTCAAAAACTGCTTTTTGTTTATTTCCTACGAGGATTTATTGCAGGACTTCTTCAGTAACCAACAGCACTCCCAGGGACGGCTGTCAACACCCTTCCTTTACTTGGGTGCCCCAAATGGAAGGGATCTAATTCATGCTGTCCGATCTGGGACCTTAACTAACCATTCTACCGTTTAGAATTTAAGATCGTCTTGGTAAAACCCAAGGGCCCTGTTCCGGGAGTTTCCTTTCTTGGAGATGGGAGGACGTTACCTTATTAACACATTTTGCTCCTGAGATACAGAACTCCTGGGTTTCCTTTGGGAATTTCCACCACCTGGAGGTTGGGTGTGGGGGGGGGGGAGTTAGGGAGGGTACTTGGGGATTGACTGATTTAAGATAATCAGAATACGCCTTCTCTCCTGGTTGTTTGGGATTGCTTCAGGGACAGACACACAATTCATTCAGACTAAGGAGGCATGGCAAGAATCTGAGAAAAAGAAGTGAATTTCTTCTCTTATGGGATTAGTGATGTGAAGTCTGGAGCTGCAACTTTTCTTGCAACCAGAAGAGGCCAAAGCTGCCAGCAGCGGTGAAGAACCTAAGAATGGAACCAACTAAGAAGAACCTAAGAGCAGAGAGATGGGTCTCGGTGATATGGTTATTCCCGGGATTCAGCTACGCATGAAGCTAGTTACCGTGTAGTTTTCCTTTTTTTAATTAAAAACATCATTTATTGATTTATTTGTTTCTTTATTTTATTTATTTATTTATAGAGAGAGAGAGTTGGGCAGAAGAACAGAGAGAGGGAGAGAGACAGAGAATCTTAAGCAGGCTCGACACTCAGCACGGAGCCCAACAAGGGGCTTGATCCATGACCCGGGGGTCATGACCTCAGCCGAAAGCAAGAGTTGGATGCTCCACTGACTGAGCCGCCCAGGTGCCCCCCATGCACTTTTCGATTACATGAACCAATAAGCTCTTTTTACTTAAGTCTATGTGAGTTGGGCTTCTTATCTCTTCCAACTAGAAAAATAGTAACTGATACCCAAATTCAGGAAGTAGCTTCTGGTATATTCATCAAGGCTCTGACCTGGAGTCCTACCTTCTCTCGCAGAACATAGAAACACAGTATTAGAACAATCCGGACATCTTGAACAGAGATGCTGGCAGGAGCCTGTTAACGTGCCTTCTTGTAACCTGAAGCACCTTCCTTGCCCTACCCATCATGCACTCTGCTCCTGTGTCTTTAGCTTCCCTCACCACTGCTTTCTGCCCTTGGCACAAACACATGCTCTTGACTCTCCCATTTTATGAAATGTCCTTTGCTCATCCCCCATTTTAACTGTCACCTATAACTATATTTTCTTTCTTGGGCCAGCTCTCTGAAGTAGTCTATACCAACCCTTCCCGAAGCCAGGATTCTGCAGATAGTTACATTAAAAAAAAAAAAAGTATACAATCAAATATATTGTGGGAAACACTCTAGGTGGTAGCCTCTTTCTGGACAGCAACAATTAACCTGAGAGCATTAGAGGCTCTGGAGTTCTTACAGAGATGAAGACTATTCCATTTTATTTGACCCAATGTTTCCCAAACTTATTTGACCATGGAAACCACCCCCTTTTTAATTCTGCTTACACTGATTTAATACCCCAAAGATCCAGAGTTCTGAGGAGCACGCACTGGGAAATGCCAGTTACGTGCGATGCGTTCTTCTCTCGTTCATTCACTTAAAGTTACTATTAATTATTAAATACCATAAGTATACGGCATAATAGAACACACTCGTAGCTACCACCAGCTTTGCCAAATCTTAATAAAACAGAAAAAGATCTAAGTCAAATAGGGCAAAATGTTCACAGTTTCCAACTGCTTTGTTTCTCTTGTGCCTTTTTCTCTTAACACACACTCCCTTTGTCTTGAATACCCTGTCTCTCCCACCCCCACTGTTCTTTGCCTGGAGAAACCCTACTCCTAGTCGAGACTCAGCTCAACTCTCACCCCCTCCAGGACAATGTTCCTGCACGGAGCCCGACACGGGGCTCGAACTCACGAACCGAGATCATGACCTGAGCCGAGATCAAGAGCGGGCCGCTTAGCCGACTGAGTCACCCAGACGCGCCAATAATTTACTGTTTCTTGAATGCTGGATGTCGCGGGGCTTCGTGGCGGGTCTTCCCTGTACTTAGCAGACGCGTACAAGTCAGCCGCCATGTTTCTTGACTACTGTGTTGCCCGGACCTCTACACATTTTACCCAGTCACTATCTTTCCTCTCAGGATGCTGTCTCCATTTTCATTTTCCCCTCTTGAAGCAAGTGAGTCTGCGAGGACACACTCTGCTTTGAGCAGCAGAAAACTAACTCTCGAAAGCTGAAGCCGTCGGGATACTTCTGGAAGAGGTCTGGAAGTGAAAGGCTTTGAGGCGGGTCACCATGGATCCGGCTTTCTTTCCATTTGTTCTGCCAGCATCAGTGCACTAGCGTTTGTCCTCAGACGTGTCGTGTCATGGCGGAGAGCCACCTGCATGGCTCCAGAAGCCTGTGCCCCCGCTGTGTGCCACAGGAGGATGGCATGAGGCTCCTCTCTGTATCAGGAAGAAAATCCCTCCTAGAAGCTTCTGGCCGGCTTGGCCGTGTATCTCATGGGTCAGAACTTGGGTCATGCACCCCTCCTTCCCCGCCCCCACCCAAGCTTGCCAGGGAGCCTGGGAAAGCGAGCCTCTAAGTGCCAGAGGACTAGCAACACTCTGACTGGCTTAAGCCAACTGTGACTCGCCAGCTGTGGCCGGCAGAGGGGCCAACCTCCCTGAAATCAAGGGGCTTTTATCCGCCAGCTGAACACAGTTGGGATTCTCTTGGCGGGGAGGAAGAAGGCAGAGTAGAGATAAGATTGGCTGTAGGGAAGGCAGCACAGTGTGCCCGTCGGAGTAACGTCGGGATGGTTGTCAGGCTATCGGGCTGTGGAACCAAAAGATTCGAGTTTCTAGAAGGAGGCGTCTCACTAGCCCACCACAGGCCCTTGGCCGGCTCCTGGTGATCTCTGAGTTCAGGGCTCCTTAGCTCTGCCAGGAGGAGGACTCCTCGGTGTATCATGCGAGCTGACTAATGACTTCTAAAACAGAAAAAAATGGAAAAAAAAAAAAAGCTTTTCTTCACCCAACTTCTTAAGTTAGGCATCTCTCGACATTTCTTAATGCAGGAAAACAGTTGTTCGTGCATTCATCTGACAGTCACTGTGCGCCTCCCTCGGGGCACTTTGGGTCCCAGAGATAAGTGAAGACAACCTCTGCCCTCAAGAGGCTCACTGTCTGGTGAACAAGACAAACATTTATACAAACAGCTGCACCGGACGCCGGACGTGACAAGTGCAATATTTAAGGAGAAAGTGCCAGGGAGCAGCGAGGAGGTCAGTTTGGCGGGTGGGGGCAAGGATGCCAACGGGGCAGGCCACATACGGCCGTGCGGGCCGGGTTCTGCACATCTCGCGTTCGTGTGTGTGGGTTGGAAGCCCTGGCTCCTGAGTTGAGAAGCCCTCTGAAGGTGGGAAACATTTGCAGAGGAGGCAAAGGAAGACCACAGGCAGGACGAGGTGAAGGAGTCCGTGGAGTGAGAGGGAGAAAAAAAAAAGTACAATCGATGGAAAATTCGGGAGGCAGTAGACACCGTGGCACAGACCCACCATTGAGGGAGAGAGGTGGGGGCGGTAACAGAAAGGAGGCTGCAAGTCAGGTAAGGCTTTTAAAAACCTGAACCTTATCCTTTAGCTGGCCATTGAGAGTCAGTGAAAATTTTAAAACATTAACAGTAACTCATTCCTTCAAAGGTTAGAGAGGCCAATCCCATTTGCAAATTAAGTAACTACTAAATTGCAGGAGTTCTAAATTACTACCAACTCTACTTAATAAACAAAGAAAGTATTATAATGTTGGAGAAACAACTGTCAACTGCCCTTCTGAGTTTTTAAGAAAGTTACGATGAAATGAATACCTGTATTTTGTCCCTTCCATAAAACTGAACAGGTTAGGGATAGATCCCATAAATCCTACAATTATTTCATGCACAGGGCGAGGCTTTCCTGCATTATCGCTTTTAAATAACACATCACCAGGTTCTGCTTCCCAAAACCACTTTGGGGAGAAACGCTTTCCTAAGTGACATCACCCCATTTTCCATATAAAATGGAAAAAAATAAAGGCTCATATTCAGAAGAGGCAGGCTACAAAAGGAGGCTTGGTGTACCTTAAGAGCCCACTATGGAACCCCCTACTGCCCTGAGAGAAACAAAGAAATAAATTAAAAATATAAAAACCCCCAAATACACATAGTTGAGCTTAAAAGAGGTGGGCTGGTTTTCCCCGAATCCATTAATAAAATAAATCACTGCATTTCATATTCACAGTCATCTCTGAAAGTTCTCTCCTTAATTGCCCCGTGGCATCATGTTTTATTTTAGTAAAGTTCAGATTTTATTGCCAGGGACTAATGGGCACAGAGTCCCCGAAGAACTTGTTTTAAAACATTGACCAGTCAACCATAAAAGGGATATTAAAACAGCTACAGAGGCTAAATAAGAATTAAAAAGTATAGCCACTTATTTTTAAATTAGAATCCTCTTTCGCATTTAGGAATATAATAAAATGTGTCATAAACTTTCTACTTTCATTCCAAAGTATTGTTGTAAGGATCGCCGGTAATGCGGATACAATCCTTCCACGGTTCAGCAGCACTCGTTAAAATCAAGTGCTGTTTTTAAGCGTTATTAGAGGCATTTTAAAATTATAAATGATCACGATGTTATGAAAGCCTTCGGAGGAGAGAAACAGAAGAGGAGAAACTGGGGAAGGATCTAATGAACGAGGCAGCTAATAAACTCATAGCATCAGTAGGTCAAAATCTGCGAGGCCAGCAGGGTCAAGTCCTAGTACACATCTATACAGTGTGTTCGGAGGAGATTTGTATGGACCGCTGTTGCGTCATTTTGTGTCCTCCCTTCCGGCCTTGGGATTTTTTTCAGAGCCTCGTAACACCTTTCACTTTGCTGACACACCATACTTTTTGCGGAGGTTTGCTATCCTTCATGAGAGGAGACGCCCTGCTGCGTAAGTGGGGTCTCCTGGCCTCGCCTCAAGTTCAACCTGAGCGGGGCACGAGGATCCCCTGGGCTCCGATAAGGGGTTACAGTCCTTCTCTTCTTCTGGTGGCCAAGAAGAGGGCAAGGATTGTTCGCCCAGGAGGCTCGGCGGCTGCACGGGGCCGGATCGCACACAGAACGTGGAAATGGCTCTTTGAGTCTTCCTTCTGAAATAGGGCACTAGGCACAAAGAGACAAGATGGCTTTTCCCAGCAGGAGTGCTCTCTGGCCAAATAGGACAGACACAGGATGTTCGACCAAAAGGAACAATCTCTTCGTAAACATGATCTCTGAAAAGGCTCGAAAACAGAGATCTCGGCAGAGATCCACGTCGGTGCCAAAAAGGGGGCGGCGGGGCCCGGGTGGGGGAGGGCGGGCTCGGCAGCAGGATGGCAAAGGGGCCCAGAAGCTACTTCATTTCTAATTCTGCGTCACCTTCCGTTCCTCTCAACAGCTTTAAATAAAGGCATCTTGAACTGGTTTAGATTAGCCCCCACCAGGCACATTTGTAAAGATAAAAAGAACACGCTTGTTTTCCTTCCTCTGAAAGGGGGCAGGGAGGAGAGGGCAGGAACGCTGGGCCCGGGCCTTACGGAGGAGAGAAAACAAGAGTCAAGTATGTTCTGAGGCCTGTGCTGAAAAAAAAAAAAAAAACAGGCCACGTTGCTTTGAGACTTCTAACTCTCAGCCTTCTGGTCCTCCTTCTACTGCTGGGTCACAGAGACAGCGAGGAGAAAAACAAGGCGGGCGGGGGCGTGGAGGGGGAGGGGGAGGGGGGAGGGGGGGAGGGCCCTGTGTTTTTCTTCCTCATCCTGGAGTTCAAGGCAGCAGCTAGCTTGTGTAAACATTCGGTAGCCCATCTGAACCCTATTTTGGAACAAAACAATTTCAGTTTTAAAGTGTTTGAATTACTTTAGCTAAATCTGGGGATTTGCCTATTGAATCTGGAGCTGTTCCCTTTCAACTCTGAATGAAGGAAGAATTATGAGGCTAGAGTCATTCAGTGAGGGCTGTCTGTCCTGGCACTCAATCAAAGGGATGAGGATTTGGAAAGAAAAGCCTACAGGTGATCCTCCAGGAAGCACACCAAGCAGTTATCAAAAACATACAAGTTCAAAGCAGCTCAATTTTCATATGTTAAATGTACTTGGATGCAGCCCCAGGCTCCTTTCTAGGTAAGAAATTGTGTTAAAGCTGTTTGTACTTGCATACTTAGCAGACAAGGGGATAACAAAGCATGTGGTACAGCCGTGCGGGGTCCACCTCACCCTCATGTAACACAATAAATCAATCTTGTCCTCTTGGTGAAACACAATCTGATACTGTGTCCGGGCTTCCCAGACCCGTCCCTGGCTCCCCGCGTCGAGGTGGATATTCATTTAGCTCATCAGTGCGAAAGAGCTGTCACAACACAAACGCTGTGAGGTCAGGCACCCGGCACCGGCAGCTTAACAATTAACAGTGTGTCTATTCACCGGGCTTGGGTGTTGTTTTCCCAAACACCATGATCTGGGTTTAATGGTGTATTACCTACTTAATAGCTTAACTTGGGCACTTTGAAAAGGAGAAAAAAAAGGGCACGCACACTGAGATTTAGCTTCTAGAAGAGGGTGGTACGTTTTGGGTGGCCTTTCTGTACCAGCGAGTCACCACGTTTATATTGCCATGAGATTCTGCAGAGCGTACACAGAAGGATACAACTTCCTTCGGTGTGCCCAAAAGGACGCTGAGAAAATTAATGCGTAATTTTTTTAAGTTTATTTACTTATTTTGAGGGAGAGAGAGAGAGAGAGAGCGTGCATGTGCACAAGTAGCAGAGGGGCAGACAGAGAGGGAGAGAGAGAGAACTCCAAGCAGGCTCCGCACCGTCAGCACAGAGCCCGATGCGGGGCTCGAACCCACGATCCACAAGATCATGACCTGAGCCGAAATCAAGAGTTGGACGCTTACCTGACTGAGCCACCTATGTAATTTATAGAAATAAAGGGAGCATATGAACACCTATATCCAGTCATGAGAAATGTATGCAAAACATGTAACGGCATACCAGCCACATAATACGTGCTCAATAAAAGGAGGAGAAGAAACAATGCCTGCTTCTGCTGTGTCCAACCTCTAGGGAAAGAAGGTCAGAGTGACACCCCTAGAAGACTCGGCCTGACGCTGACCGACAAGGGAGGGTGGCGAAGGGTCTAGAATTTAGCAGGACACGGCATAGCAACCAGAGGCAAGAATGGGGGTCTGGGTCTCTGGCTGTAGGACTTCAGAAAGCTGTTTGGCCTGCCCCAATTTTAGGATCCTCGTCTGCAAAATGGGTATAAAAGCTGCCTCACCCCAAGAGGCGGCTGACTGATATTTACTGTATGCTGTGAGGCACTGGGCTAAGCATTCTACAGGTGGTAACTTTTCTCCGACCACGATATGGAGTAAATATTATCATTTCCATCTTAGAGATGAGCAAACTGAGAATTAAACGAGTAGCTTGCTCCAGGTCATTGTACCAGTGAGTGGCGGCGGAGCACAGATACAGACCTAGGACTCTGAATACAGGGTCCGTGTTCTTTGCCTTCTCCCTGACTCTGTCCCCCTATACGTGACTTTCTTGAACTGGAGTTGGTTTTTATGATTACCAGCCTACTGGGCCAGAGCCCCTGGTGTCCTCCTCAAGTCTACCCTCTCCCTCCTTACTGCAGATTAACTGCCCAATCTCATCGCCCTACCGGGGCGACGTCCTTCTCCTTCCGGCCTGGTGCTCTTTCTGCCACTGCTCACGTGAGGCTTCGCCACCTCTTGCTTTACCAAGTGCCACAGGCTGGCCTGTGGTTTCTTTTCTCCAAGTCTTTCTCATTCTGTTCCAGAAGCTTGAAACACCGCCTGACTCCTTTGCTCATCACGATCCTGTATGTTCGTCCATGCCCGGGTCAAAGGAAGGTTTCCCCAACCTTGATTGCTCTCTCGTCGGTGGTCGGTGCTCCCAGATTCATTGGCCAAATCTTTATTTAGTACATATTTCATCCTCCTTGGTATTCTGTTCCTCCAGACTCCCTCACCCCAAGCCCCCATGAACTAAACAATTAAGTATCATGAGTGCCGTGTCCTATTATGCTTATTTCTGGGACACCTAGGGTTTCCATGTCTATTTTCCTGAACTTGGAAAAACGGGAGGGCAGGGAGGAAGAGTATCTTAAGACTCCTTCCGGGTCACAGATGCTTGATTCAGGTGATACAAACAATACACAGGAAGAAATAACAACAGCGACAACAAAACCCTAGCAGTGCACGCAGTGTGAAGAAGCATGTCGGATACAAAATCTGGGCATTGGTGCCGAACTGCCAAGGTTAAAATCCTACTTCTACCACTTATTAGCTCTATAACCTTGGAAAAGATTCTTAACCTCTGGGGGTGGGGGTGGGGTCCAATTTCTTGACCGCAAAAATGGGAGATAACAAAGTCACCTACCCAGTGAATTTGTCGTAAAGGATTAAACAACGCAGATAGCATTTAGAATAGCGCCTGGCACATAGTAAGTGTTCGATGGATGGTAGAACTGTCACTACGTGGAGGGCGTATTTCCTTTCCTTGCCATCGAAAGCACTAACTTCTTAAAACAGGCACGAAAGAGAAGTAAGCATTATGGTCCATGCTCTCGCTTTCACAATCAGAGATGAAAAAACGCTAAGAAGCTCAATATTGCAAACTCGGCTAGACTTTTTTTTTTTTTCATAGCTCGGCTGAAGGCCCCCACATAAAAGCAGTGCCATAAACTTGGCTCCTCCTGGCTTCTTATTGTCTTGGCACTGAACAATCCATCGGAAAGTACATTAAGTTATTTAACGGGTCACCAAGTAGCAGAAAGCTAAAAGTTTAACCATATTTACAAGGAAGAATTATATGAAAATATTTTTATTGACACAATAAAAACCGCCATTAAAAATGGCTGCACTGAAATACTGAACATGCAGGAGACAAATGGGCAGCTCTTAAAATACTACCTGGTTCCAGACAGTCCAAATTTTGTGTCTCGTTAGCAAATAAGATAAGTGACTGTGTCTGAAATGATGTTTTATAAATCCTATTAACAGGCTGTAAGGGAGGCAGTGATTCCCCAAACAGGAGAATTAATTTCTGAGTTCAATTCCCGTTGTGCCTACAAAATGTGGGGGGAACGGAGGGGAGGGGCTGTTTGCAGACAAATACACTCGCGATTCTGTTTTATACTTTTCAAACTGCCTGCACCCTCGTTATCTCACTTGCTCCTCATGACGAGCCTGAGAGGCAGGTTGGGGGAACAGTATGACTCCAGCTAACGGAGAAAGGTGAAGTGACTTCGTCGAAGTCTGTGCAAAGCAGAGCTGGGTTTGACGCCGGGCGGCTCCGTGGCCCTTTCCACTGCGTGGGGTTCTAAGAGCCAGTGCAGGCCATGTAGAGATGGGTGCACCCCTGTCGGCACGAACCCACAGAACACGGTCCTTTTCAACTCCGCATCCAGAGAAATTATAAAGCACTTGTTGGTCCTTTTACTTTTTTGAAAAATAGGAGTGATACACTCGCACCACCACGTAAGTAATAGCACCGCGCTTTGTATATGCTATTTTTTTTTTAAGAGCAGGACGTACTCCAGTGATTGGTGCAATTTTGTTTTTGCCTTTTCTTGCCAGAAAGAAAATATGGCTTTAATAGAAGTTTACATCTGCGTGGTATTACACGCATGTAAAACAGATGTAACCTAATTACATTTTCATTTAAATTGCTAAATAGCTACTTAAGTAAAAAGCTAAAATAACATACAAACAACAGTTACTATAATAACAAGTGTACTTAGAATTGAATGAAAAGGATCAAAGCTGCAGCATATAGAATTTGAGTTGGTCTTTCAAAAAGAGAGCGACTTCACAACGCCGCCTTCATGTAACTCAGTAATTTAATGTCTCTCCAGCTCAGCCTAAAGACGCAGCTCCGCTCGGCCTAGACACAGGGAAGGAAATCCTTGGAGTTTATATAAAGACTCTGGGTTTCATGAAGATTAGACACACTCTACTAGAGACTACATAGCAAGCCCCTCAATTGGAAATTAGAATTCCAGGGCAAAACAATCAGTGTGATTATGGTTTTCGGCAGACCTGTCTAGGCTGAAATCAGAAATGGGCTTGCAATCCTGAGATCGCGGCACCCTTCTGGAATTCTCTGCGGAAGACAACAGTACAGGTCAGCCATTTTGTGGTCATGGCCCGTTGCTTCCTGGGGGCCACACGGAGAAAGGCTCATCAGAAGGATCCAGTGCGTTTGGGACGATGTTCGGCTTTGGAGAAGTGGACACGTACGTGGTTGGTCTTCACAGAGGAGGCCGAGGCAACTCCATGTTGCCGGGCTGAGCTGGCTGAAATCTTCAGCGGTCTGTTCTGGAAGAACGCAGACCAGTTCAACCGAGCTTTGCTGACGAAGGTCCACGGCCAGCTTTCCTTCTTTTGATTTCAATCCCAGTTTTCACAAAAGTGGGTGGCAGGGGCTGTCGTCTCAAACGGTCTGGGAAGGAAACTGTACGTTGAGAGCACTAGCGTGGTATAGAGCGATTTCAAGATGAGAGCAGTCTATCACTGAAAGCAAAGCCGCTGGTGCTGGAAGTCTGATGAAAATACTCTCATACTCGCTTTCTTCTCTAAACTAGACCAGCCGGTTTTTCTGAATTTGGCAAACTGTCGAAAAATAAGAGACTTGGATCGAGCCAGCCCTATCTGATCACGGGTCTGAAATGTTTAAGAGGAATTAAGAAGAAAGAAAAGAAGGAAGGAAGGAAGGAAGGAAGGAAGGAAGGAAGGAAGGAAGGAAGGAAGGAAGGAAGAAGGAAAAGAAAGAAAAAAAGAAAGAAAGAAAGAAAGAGAAAGAAAGAAAAAGAAAGGAAGAAAGAAATGGAACATCTCTCTTAAAACTACGGGTTTCAAGCTGAGAACGTTCTTACCAAAGACGTGAACAAACTCTTTTAAAAATTAGCTTTAAATTATAACCCAGGATACCTATCTTTACATGTAGAGCTAGCTTCTGGCTCCCCCTTTCCTCTGGTTGGGCAAATGTCCTCTCTCTGGAGGTGAGAAAGGATGGGAAGACGAAGGATCAGAGGGGAGGCGCTGAAAGACGGGAAAACTTGGGAAATCACCGCGTCTGGGGTCAACACCGGCACTTCTCCGTCAATGCCGCCTCAACGCGGGATTCTAAGAGGCGGGCAAAGGGCTCTGAGTGCGCACGCTGCGGCTCCCTGAGCTATTCTACAAACAGCCTGTACTTAAATCTCATCAAAGACCAAAGAGAGCTCCCGTGCATTTGGTTTGGCGGCGAAGATTTTCTCCTCCGTTTTCATACCTAGGCATCTTACACCCGCACCGTGGAGATTCCCTGCCTGAAACAGTCTCTGGATCTAGTAACAAGGGGGCCGGTTTGGGAAGAGGACAGGAAGCGCAACTTCGAGAATGTTCTCGCCCCACAGCTACTCCCAGAGCCGAGTGCTTTGGCTTGGTCTCTTCGGATTGGCTGCCGTTTGCTCTCTGCAAAGGGTGTTCGTAAAAGTTTCACAATGTGTTGAGAACAAGTTTGCAAAAGACAAGCGAAGGCTTGTCATGATTTTGTAACCAATTATTTCATTTGTGTTTTATAAATCGGTCGTAAATGTCATTGACTAATTACCGCCCTCCCCCCTCCCCCGCCCCACTGGAACAAACAGGCAACCTCGTAGCACTCTTGCCAGGGGCCAAGAATTAATGGCAGGTTTTAAACTAAACTTCACCTATTTGGAAGGACATCAGTGGCGGCTGAGGACACACTGTAATTTCTCTACTCCCCGCCACGCCTCTCTGCCCTGAAGAACAAACATATTTCCATCATTCCACTCTCGACCCAAGAAACTCAGGTGCCGGGAGAAATGGTGACGGCCCCGAAGAAACGATATTAAAATAGTCATATTACAATATCACTGATTTCGTCAAAGTCTTACCTACCTGATTGTTACTAAACCCGCGGTTACTCAAAAGCACACATCAAGTGATGATTTATCTGTTTGACCGTGGTACGAACACTGTTTTCTACCGAGGCTTCGTGGCTCTGGGGCAGGACCTGTGAATAATGTCCTGCCTCAGAATGACTTTAAAGAATAACCACATTCCAAAGGCCAATGCCAGAGGCAGGGAGGAGAGCGGAGTAATTACTCTGCGATGGGTTAAAAGTCAGCAAGGAAAGACAGCTAAGGGCGGCTCTGTCCTACAAACTTTTCTGGAACTCTACTCTCTTAGGTCAGCCTCGACAAAGGATCCAGGACTCTAAACAGAACAAAACGAAACCGAACCACACAAAAAATGACATAAATGTGAGAAGCTGCCTCATGTTCAGAGTCCCTGCATTCTTCACAGTAGCGCTGGAGGCTACAAAACAGGGATTGTTCAGAACGTACCAAGCTATAAACACCTCCCTCGGAGAACGAGAAGGTGCTGCTGCGAAGCACCGAGCTCTTTTGTCCCTTTTTGAAAACTGAAGTCACCGCCGTGGCTGACAGGCCAAGCCCGGCGCTCGAATGTAGTTTTGAACTTTAAAACGACTGGTGGTCAACATTTTTACAGAAGTATATTTCATTAAAGGAAAATTTTTTTTGGATTTCTGGCTTCTTCTGGAAAGAAAAGAAACCGGGCGGGTGCACAGCCATGGGCTCACACGGCCCCGTGGCCGACAGGGGGCGGCTCACGGCGACCACGGGCTGCAGCAGGGGACTGGCGGCTGTCATTAGGCTGACGCGTGCTCTCTGGCTCCGCTTTGTCCCCTCCGCCCCCTCCCACACCGTACCTGGCCTGCCTCACTCCCACGCATCACCCGCTTGGTCTCGTGTGGGTCTGAGCTCTTTCTGCTGTTTGGTGTAATACTAATTAATGGCCCAGCACATTCCCTATTTGGAGGCAGAGGGTAAAAAAAATAAAAAATAAAAAATAAAAAAAAGATTGCAGAAGCCCTGGGTCCTATCAAACAACTCCAACTGTGACCAAAATTCCAGTCGGTGTTTGAGTTTCAGAACAACGCGTGCCACACATCCCCGGGCGTGCCTGAAGACACCCGGGCCCCAGTCCGCTCAGACTGGCTGGCCTTCGGGTCAGCCTCTCCTCCAGGTATCCAGCGCCCTAGGGGTCTGTCGCATGTGGCATAGGCAAACTCTGAAAACGATCCATGCTAGTCTCTAAAGGACAAAAATACATTCTAGTTTTATTTGCTCTTATTACTCCAAAATTAAGTCTGTTCCAAGTTGACCTATCAGACATGCATTTTTTTCAGCCTGGCTTTTTTTACAGGTACGATCGAGAAAAACCATCATTCTTCCTGATGTATTTTTTATAATGAGGACCACCAAAAAAGGCAGAGAGGACTCTCAGGATCTTTGGAAATAAAAACGAATGCACATATTTTGCGCTGGCTGGCAGTAATTACTTCACCGTGTGAGGCTCGGGGTAGGTAGTAACGTGCGATACCTTTAAACTTAGAGCTGTCCCAAAAAACAACCAGAAAAAAAAAAAAACCTGACCTCTGACCCTGTTTTGAAGCATCACCACCCGCTTGGGTAGTGTTTGCATGTTGAAATATTTATTTCCTTCATAAAAAAATCTATCTGAATATCCAATCTCTCAGCAGAAAAGCGTCTTATTTCCATGTTAGCAGCAGCCCTTAAGTAATTTGGGGCTCTGATCTGAACACTGCAAGCTTTACCCACTTAAAACTTTGCCAGGCTTCAAGCTGCATATTTTCTCACTGGCTCCTCATTTGCAAAACATATTAAGATTCAGGTGAAAGGCGAGGAAGTTTCCATAGCTGGAAAGCCCAGTTAGAAAGCTACATTTCTTGGGGAGAGCTTCCAAGAGAGCAATACATCCGGGCATTCTGTCACTTGAAGACTGGGTTTGTGCTACCAGTGAGGATGAACAAGTTCTCACAAGCAGGTGTTGAAATGGTAACTTCTGGACGTGGTGTGGGAGAGACTGAAGCCTCTCTGAACCCTCCAGGCAAGCGACGCCATTGAAACACCCCTGGATTGTGACACTGAGGGACGGCAACGCCATCAGGGTAAGGCTTTCTTCATCTGCCTATTGATTACGGTATTTGAATGAAAGGCCTAATAAAAGTCACTTAGTCTTTAATTTCCACCATGAAAAGGAAACCTGAAGTCTCACAGAAGGCGCCCTCACTGTATCATAATCGCAAAACCGGGCAGACCAGGGGCGCCTGGGTGGCTCAGTCGGTTAAGCATCCGACTTCGGCTCAGGTCATGATCTCGCAGTTCGTGAGTTCAAGCCCCACGTCAGGCTCTGTGCTGACAGCTCAGAGCTTGGAGCTGCTTTGGATTCTGTGTCTCTTATCTCTCTCTGCCCCTCTCCTGCTCGCTTTCTGTCTTTCTCTCTCTCTCAAAAATAAATACACATTAAAAAATTAAAAACAAAAACAAAAACAAAAAAAAGCTGGGCAGACCAAAGGAGAGAGGGAGAGGTGAGGCGTGCCGTGCCCTTCCACGAGCGCACAACCCTCCCCCTCCACGGGCAGTGAGGTTGCGACGAATACCCCCCAGCGCCTCCTCCACAGTGCTTGCTGAGAAGAGAGTGTGGCGGGGTGAGCCCTTGCTTAATTCTTCGCTGAGGCCCAGGATCCAGATACCGAAATTAAGCTCCGAATGGCTCTTAAAAGCTATTTAGGGCTTTCGGTTTCCCGTCGTGTCTGCTGACATTACTTAGAGGGGAGACGGCTTTACGTTTTTGGGGCGACGATGTGGGGAACACAAAGGAATACGGGCCTTACCTCCAGATGCCACTCGAACTTTACCTCCAATTGAAATCAACACTTACAACATTGGTTTTCATGGAAGTATTGTTGACACAATGTTACCTCCATAATTACCAACAGCTCACTGGGCCTGAAATACTGGGCAGAACCCACGCTATCTCGGAGGAAAACCGGCTCCGCTCGCTCTAGACTTGGTCCAACATGAATCTGTGGGAATTTAGGGTTCTGTAATTCCAACGTGCGACAGAAAGTGGTGTTTGCAGCTCATCCTGTGTCAGTTATGGTCGCTCTAGGAAGGAAAAATAAACCCCAACCATGTGGCAATGAAAAAGAAAACTGTCGAATACTGAGCTATTCAAATACGATCGTTTCTCTTACCTAAGAACTTTCCATGGAGATTGAAGATCAGAACGAACCTAAGTACTCGAGCAGAAGTGTGCCCCCACCAGACAGTACGGGCAGTAGCTGTTCAACGCCACTCCGGGCTTACAAGCAAAAGGTTTCACGGACAGTGGTTTGGATCCTAACGTGCCTGGCAGGAGAGGCACTTTGTAGGTCGTCGAGCTGTTGAGCGGGGCCTCAAGCAAGCCTCTCCGGCACCTTTGGGCAAGTTGGAAAAAGGCGCCCCCTGTGGGCAAGCAAAGTCTCCCAGTTTGGAGCAGGGGCTAGGCCTCGGCCCCTCCTCCTTCCCACCAGCCCCCTCACCCCGGAGCCCGTATGCAGAGTGTAACCCGTGTGGTGGTGAGTCCCGAACTGGCAAATGCATGAGTGGGGCTTTTTTTTCAGCCACTCTGGTTTCCAGTCTAGTGAAATAACCTTACCAGGGGGCGCCTGGGGGGCTCATCCGGTTAAGCGTCTGCCTTCCGTTCAGGTCATGATCTCCCTGTTCCCAAGTTTGAGCCCCACGTCGGGCTCTGGGCCGACAGCTCAGAACCTGGAGCCAGCTTCAAGGTTCTGTGTCTCCCCTCTCTCTGCCCCTGCCCTGCTCACGCTCTGTCTGTCTCTCTCTCTCAAAAATAAATAAACATTAAAAAAAATAATAACAATCTCACCTTAGAACACAGAGGTCGGGGACTAATTTCACAACTGATAAAGTGACCTCGGGAGCATCGGGTTAGAAGGAGGAGGAATAAATCAAGGGGTTCTAGTCAGAAAAAAGCAGGAGTCGCAACAGCAGAGTGCAAAGTCACGTGGTTCCACGACACGATTAACCAGTTCTTCTAGACTTAAGGGTGGGACTGGTTCTGTCTTCTTCATATTTCGACGCGTGAAGGCCACGCGCAGCGGAGAGTAGGTTTGGTTCTCTCGCTGGCAGGAAGGGCCACGCGTGGCCTGCTGGGGAGCAGCGGAAGCTTGGAAGCCAGGTTTTCACCTCCAGAGATGAGGCTTAGTGAGCTCGCAGGCTTTGGTTCCAGGCTTCCTGCGCAAGCTAAGAGCTCCAAGGAGAGGGCGAGCCGAATGAAGGCCACCGGGAAGGGAGCAAGTACCAAAAGAGCTTCGGAAAGGACCAAAAGAGCTGGTGAGGAGGCCAGCACTTCTCCATGTTAGAATGGAACCCACGAAAGCAGAGGTGGTGACGGCAGAGTCGTGTTAGATGAACGGCGACTTCTTCGTTCTCTTCTTCCCCTCCGTATTGGGAGTTTGCCCCCAAAGTTAGTTATAATTGTAAATTACGCAGCGACACCTTGATCGTGAGCTTGCGGCTCTGTAGCTACTAACAATGGACACGCACGCCTCCAAAGTGGGGGGACAGGCAGAAGACGCAAGAAATTCACATGCCACAGCCGGGACGCATGAAAAATGTCCGACTGTAGTAGTGACGAAGAAACAAAATGAGAGGTAACGTGTTGCCCATAAAATTGGCAAAGATTCTTTTTAAATGGTAATATTCCGTCCTCCCGAACGTGAGAAGGGAGAGGCAGCCTCAAAAACTGTGGATGAGAATGTAAACTGGAACATGTTTCTGAAAATCAAGTGGGTAATGTTTTATTCAAACATTCCCTGCACACGTATTTATCAAGTAGTACGATTTGTTATGAACTTACAAAGTACGCTTGCTTTCGCCTTGTAATTCCATATCTAGAAACGCGCCTGATAAAGGCTCAAAGATTATAAAAGGATATCTATCGTGACATTTAAAAGTGGAAAAAGAGATATGGTGAAACGGATTATTGTATATTTTGAGGGAGATTATTCGCGAATGAAATGTAACTAATGAGAACATAATCACAAAATAAAACTCTGTGAGAAAGAAAGTTACCGAAACATTTTAAAACAGAAATCTTTCTAATCGTACACTCGACGCTAATGGTTCTGGACGGTAAGATTACAGGTCGTTTTTATCTTTTTCTTGTACTGTCATATAGTTTTCAAATATTCTACAGTGAAAATTTATTGATTTTAAAAATAGGAGAAAGTAGTGAACAACAATGAAAGAATTAGCTGAAGAGCAGACGTATTTACAATCTCCAAAGCATATAAATGAACAAGAAAACAGCAAAATAAGGACATAAAAACTCCAAATGTACCCTTCTGTGGAGATTTAATCCTGAAAATATGTAAATTTGGGGTCCTGAAACAATGTAGAAGTTGCATATGTAAACAGAATCAGACAAGGTTCAAAACAGGGGGCGCCTGGGTGCCTCAGTTGGCTAAGTGTCTGACTTCGGCTAGGGTTGTGATCTCGTGGTTCACGAGTTTGAGCCCCACGTCGGGCTCTGTGCTGATAGCTCAGAGCCTGGAGCCTGCTTCGGATTCTGTGTCTCCCCTCTCTCTGTCCCTCCCCCATTTGTGCTCTGTCTCTCTTTCTCAAAAATAGATAAATGTAAAAAAAAAAAGAAGAAGAAATAAAAAGAAAAGGTTCAAAACAGAAGATGCATCAGAGACCTCCCACTTAATCCCTTCACTGGATAGTTGTAGGAATGAAGACCAAGTATTGCAATGACCCATGGCCTTCCAATCTATTACTTTTCCATGACACTAGGGACAGCTATAGGTTCCATCTACGTTACAAGTGCCAGTCCAGTGGTGGGTCGCTGTTCACTATGCTCTGTTGACTATCTAGGAGCTCAGGAGGAAAAAAAGGCAGTAAGATTAGTGACACCTGCATGGCCAAGAGAAGGACAGTGTTGGTAAGCATGCCACATATATGACATTCCTGAAAAAAAACAAAAAAAGACATAATACGGTCTTCTCCAGGCCAGGTATTTGTCACTATGAAATAGTAAATGTTGGGGCGCCTGGATTGTTCAGTAGGTTAAGCATCCAACTTCGGCTCAGGTCATGATCTCGAGGTTCGTGGGTTCGAGCCCCGCGTCGGTCTCTGTGCTGACAGCTCAGAGCCTGGAGCCTGCTTCGGAGTCTGTGTCTCCCTCTCTCTCTGCCTATCCCTAGCTCATGCTCTGTCTCATTTTCTCCTTCAAAAATAAATAAACTTAAAAAAAATTTTTTTTAAATAGTAAATGTCTATTTCTAGGGGAATATTTGATATAAATTAGGATTAAATAGAATTTAGTTACAGCTTCAATGTGCAAAGAATGAAGAGAAAAATTCATACTTTCCAACTGAAACGGGGCACTTCCAGGTTTCATAAAGGTGCAGGATCATGCTTCGTGAAATATTTATACTCTCTCCACACAAAGAAGCTGGGAAGCAAAAGCAAAAAAGCTGAAAGAATAAATGCATGCCTTTCGTCTGGAAAGTTTTAAATTGAAATAAAGTTCAAAAATGTGTGGGATGCTGCACGAAGTCTTGATGCTAAAAAAAAAAAAAAAAAGCCCAAAACCAATCAAGCCTTGGAGAAACTTCAAAAGGGTCCATTTCACAAAAAAGTTAAGAATGAATAAAGTCTATTAAGCTCTGGTAAGTAGGGTGTCCATAGCGCAAAGACCTCTAGGGAAATCTGACCTGTAAAAATGGATATGAAAATAGTAAATAAATGTCAGCAGAGCGAGTCCACCTGTGTATTACATCACAATCAAGTAAGGCCCATTCAGGAATGCAAGGATGGTTCAACAGTATAATACCTAAGGATGTAATATATCATGTTTGCAAATTAAAGGGAAAAAAACCATATGGTCATCTCAGTAGACACTCTCTCTCCTGAAAAATTGGATCCAACTGAACACGATACACATTAAAGAGAATAAAAACTCCTTTACTTGATAAAAAGTATGTAGTAGAAATCTCAGCAACCTCAAACTGACTTGTGCAACATTAGAAGTGTCCTACTTAACAATAAAAAAATCTAAAGATGCCTACTAACTCTACTACTATCCAACACTGTTCTGGAAATCTCAGCTAAGACAGGAAGACGGATGAATAATAAAAGTATCTGTGTTGGAGAGAAAAGGGCAACATCATTGTTATGTTACATCATTCCCTACCCAGAAATTCCAAGGAAATCAACGGAAACACTACCAGAAATAAGAAAAGAATTTAATAAGGTATTTAAATAAATATAAAAACTCAGCAGCTATCCTACACGTGTGTAATTCCATTAAAAACAGCGACACTTCAAAATACCTAAAAGTAAGTATAAAAGGATGTGAAGAAAAATTCTACAACTCTACTTAAAAAAACAAAAGGTAACATAAACAAATGAAGACGTACATCATTTTAATGGATGAGGAAAAAGGTGTTTTTAAAGTTCTCTAACATAGTCATCTATAAATTCAATGCACTCATTATAAAAATGCCAACAGGATTTTTTTTAAAAGTGGAATCTGACCACCTGATTCTAAAATTTGTTTGGAAGAAAAAGATATGGAACGGCAACAAAATTACTTTTAAAAAGAAAATGAGAGGGGAGCAGGCCCTCCGTGCCATAAAATTTTGATAATCAGGCCAAGATAAAAATCAACGAACAGGATTAAAATACAGAACACAGGAAGAGCCGCAGGTCAAAAAGAGGGAGATGAACAACTTACCGGAAAAGCTCATAAAGGATACAAACAGACGATATGAGAAGAAACAGTAAAAGGTCCACTAATCACACGCATTGAAGGGGCGAAAAGAAAATAATCGAGAGCGATACCTTGGTATCAATTCTTCATACGCAGTTGATGGGAATGCAAACGGCACAGCTCTTTTAGAGAGCTATTTAACAGTTACTACAACCTTTACTGTGCACGCAGTTAACCTATTAGTCCCATTTCTTGGGATTTGGCGATGCGAATAGTCCCTACAGGCACCAAGAGTCATGAAAAAGCCTGTTTACGCGACACGGTTTGTGATAGCAAAAAAAAAATAAAATAAAATCGTAGTCATTAAGAGCAAGGTAGTTAAAGCAGGACATACCATCCAGACTATGAAATATTGTGGGATGATCAAAAGGAATGAATCGGATTTCTGTGTACTCACATGAATCGCTTTCTTAAGTCCGTTTATAGTAAATAAAGAGGAGTTGTAGGATGGTATGGATGATACCGTTTTATAAAAAATGAAAAGAGAAAGAGGGAAAGAAGGAAGGGATGAGAAACGGAAGAACGAAAGACAAGACGCAGCACAGGAAAGAAAGAGAGAAAGAGCGCGATACCGCGATGTGTCTTCTAAGAGTGATATATAAACGCGTGCAAGCACGGAGGAGGCAGATCTAACAAGACACACCCCCCCAGCCGATCATGCTACTTTTCGCGGGGGAGGGCAATACACTTGGTGGGGCACTCGATGTAGGTCTGCTTCTCTGGAGAGGGGATATGGAGTCACGGTTACGTGCAGACCCTGGAGCTAAGCTGCTGGTTCTCTTATTTAAATCAATCTGCACCCCGACTTTCTCGTCTGCAAGTTGGGGTAATCATAGTACCTACTCATAGGGTTACTGTGATCAATGAACAACTTAATATACATGAAGCACATGTCTGGTGTACGGTAAACTATTAGGGGGACAGAAAAATTAGCTGTTAGGATGAGCCATGTAAAATTGCTTATATGTGTCTGTTTGGATCTACAAAAGTAGTAATTTTGTATGGCTCAACTCAATGTTCTTTATATTGCTTTCGTTTTTTAAAATACACGTTACGTGCTTTTTTTAGAGACTGTGGAGAAGCAATGATGGGGGTAAGATTAGTAGACAGGGGCTGAAGGGAGTCACTGTGTGCAGAGAGATATTAAATAATCTCAATACTGTGTCTAGAAAGAGTTTATCTTTCGGGAGGAAAGCCAATATTTAGAATAACTTTGCCAAGTAAAATTTGAGACGTGCTTTCAAAATCTATTTTGTGCATATTTCCATAGGATCCCACTGGACCAAATCTTTATACGAATGACTATACTCCGTGCAACAGTGATGTTATGAAACCTGGGATTTCAAAGAAATATTTAAAATGTAACAATGTATACCTTAGCATGAAATAATTAGTAAAACTTCTTTTGCCAAAGTATTACATACTGTTTTATCCTAAATAAACAGCATGTCTTAAATTTGTGATGATTAAAACACCCATCTAATGTTGTGGACACAGCTATAACACACACACACACACACACACACACACAAACTACAATATTTAAAACCAAATTAAGGGAATCTCTGTATTTAAAAAGGGTAAGATTGGCCTTAGCTTTTTGAATGCCAGTATCAATTTCTAAATGTACTCTATAAAAACTCGTGAAACCTTCTCATCTGAAGTCAATTTAGAAATGGAAAAAAAATTCTATAAATATAAAAACAAATCTTTGGTATTAAATACACAAACAACTCGGGAGAGTCGAGAGTCCTGGGAAACGCTGCTATAAATAGTTTGACATTATTACACAATCTCCTCTGCATATCTCGTAAGAGAAACTGCTACGGGTGATTGAGGAAATAAGCAACTTTGACATTTCTGGATGTAACTTCAGGAGATTATTTCATCACGAAGGATTGGTGCAGAATATACTAACCAACAACTCAATATCAAAACTCTCCCTGCAACTCTAAAACACTGCAGAATGACATTTGAGATAATCCATTTACCACCATCCAATACAGGCTGCTTGTTCACAAAATGTCAGTGACAAGGCTGGAGCGTCCCCGTCCCCAGGCAGTGAGCGCATGTGACAAGGAGTCTTTAATAGAGCATCAGCTTCATTTCCGTGTGTGGGACTGCCGTACCTTGGACTTCAGCTCCCGGAGTTTCTGCAATTTATATGAGCAGCTGTACAAATGAAATGCCTTCTCTTTTTGTCACACACCACAGAGGAACACTCCTCTCCCGGGATAATGAAAAGTCAGCATGTTCGTTCGGAGGCACGCGAGTTACTCATGGTGCATTGTTGACGTTTCTATCAGCCGTCCTTGAAAAGCTCGGCGCTTCCGCTCTCAACAGCAGTAATTCTGAAGATGTCAATAATTCTTTACAGTAATGAGAAAGGTAACAGCGGCTTGCGTTTAGGTGCTCGGTCTTTATGTTTCCAAGTGGTTTTGTACGTGGTACCTCACGCTCTTCACCAGCTCCCTGTAAAATGAGTTAAGAATTCCCAACATCTTGTAGGTGAGGAAAACTGAGAGTAAGCGAGGGTTGTTTTTTTTGTGTGTCTGTTTGCTAGTTTTCTGGTTCAAGGCCTCATTGTGAGCCAGAATCATGCGATGTTGGAACTGAAACGATCCTCAGGGGAGAATCAAGAAGTCTCCAGTTTGGGGGCGCCTGGGTGGCTCGGTCGGTTGGGCATCCGACTTCTCAGATCATGATCTCGCAGTGTGTGAACTCGAGCCCCACGTCGGGCTAAGTGCTGACAGCTCAGAGCCTGAGCCTGCTTCGGATTCTGTGTCTCCCTCTCTCTGTCCCTCCCCTGCTCACACTCCGTCTCTCTCTCTCTCTCTCAAAAATAAACAAACGTTAAAAAAAAATTTTTTTTTAAAGATCCAGTTTGGAGATCACGAACTGCTGTTCTGTTGACCAAACAGGGCCCACAAGCCTACGTATCTTGAGATTTTACAAAAACATCTGAATCTCTGAGGGCACCTGGGTGGCTCAGTCAGTAAAGCATCTGACCCTTGATTTTGGTTCTGGTCATGATCTCGTGGTTCTTGAGTTCAAGGCACGAGTCCTGCTCTGCGCTGCCTGTACAGAACCAGCTTGGGATTCTCTCTCCCTCTCTCCGCCCCTCCCGTCCTTATGGGCACACACGCGTGTGCACACGCTCTCTCGCTCTCTCTCAAAATAAGTAAACAAACATTTAAAAAATATATCTGAATTTCTGGCTTTTCTTGAAACTGTAGCAGCCCTGGGCCCACATCCTACGAAGAAGCAACCGGCTATGGCCCATCAACTGAACAAAGTCTGTGGTCTGCCGTTCGCTACTGGTGCATTTCACGCCTTATACATTTGTTTTATACACAGTAAAACACATAGATCTTAAGTACAAGTTCAATGAGTTCTGTAAAAGGTATATGCGCCTGACCTCAGAGTCTCTCGAGTTCCTTTCCAGTTACTACCCCTCTTCCTCGCTCTTTCCTTCTTACTCGTCTTTGTCGCCTGCATTTGAATTTGAGACTCCTCTTCGGATTATAGGCAGGGAAGCCAAACCTCGGGAGAGGCAGAGCCAGGAGTACAGTCAAGGGTTCCAACTTCTGGTCTTTAACACCACCCTTAAAACAAAGTCTTTCAACCTGTTGCCCAAGGGCTGGCCGGAAGGGAGATGCCAAGATCTCCTCGTCACGGGCGTTAAAGAGACACCAGGACAGGTGAACAATTAAGGCCGGTGGGTTCAGCTCCAAATGGATCAGATTTGGAAGTAGCGATTAAGTAGCGAATGGGAATAAGTGTAGACGGAGACTTTTCCGGGAGGGTAACCGTGACCTAGATTTGATCAAGTGTACTCCCTGCAGAGGCGGTGGGACCGCTCCATCCCCACCGAAGGGAGAGCATCTGGGGTCAGCCTCCCGCTGGGCAGCCTTGCCACTATTAAACTCTGAAATGGCAGGAGCCCAGCGGCAAAAATAACCTCTGCTCTCTGTGCCAGGCCACCTGCTTCTCGTCTAGGGCTGATGATCTTTGTTTAGGAGGCTAAGTGCCATATGGGGTCCTGGATCCTTGTTTGGAAAAAAAAAAAAAAAGATATGTATGAAATAAAGCCTGAACGCATTTCTGTGTGGAGCTGACTCCCTGCCTTACTTTCTCCATTAACCACCTTGGTTAATTAAGTTCCCACCTGAGGGTAACGAATGAGGACCAACAGAAATAATGTCTATTCCCACTTTTATATTTAAGAGGTCACGGTCTCCTCAGAGCCAAAGCAAGCAATTCCATACGGCCTTGAAGTGGCCAGGGCACACTGGTATCTCAACTACCCCACTATGAGAATCTCCCTGTATGCTCCGTGCACACCAAAGAAGAAAACTCCTACTTCCTAAACGTTTGCACCTATTTCCCGAGAAAAAGCCAGCTCAGAGGGACAGGGGTACCGGGGAGGCAGAGGAGACTTCCGATGCAGCATACACAGCCCAGGGGGTCCACGTGGGCTTTTTCTCACACAGACCGGAGTCTGTAGCCAATGAGAAAACATTATAGCTGAAAGTAACCAATGAAAATAATCTGGTTCAAGCACCTACGTTTTACGAGTGAAGAAGCGGAGGCCGGAGAGGTGCGCTGGTTAATAACAACAATTTATTACACGTCTTGGATTTCAGTACCCACCGCAACTTAAGGTACGCACGACAGCGTTTCAGTTCCACGCCATCCCCGTGGGGTAAAGCGAAGGAACTCTATTTTGCAGCTGAAGAGACCGAGAGGTCGAGGAACAAAAACCTCACTTCGGTTCAGAAAAACAAAGTAAGACGCTGGACAAATACTGCATCTCTCTGAGCCATGGTTCCCTTACCTATATGGGAAAAATAACATTTCCTATCTCAGAGGAGGGTTAAGAAGATCCAACAATCTAGCAAGATAGCTAAGAAGGATTTCAGGACTCGGTAAGTTCTTGTTGTTGAGCTATTATTAAACAGAGGGCGCAGCCAGTGATAGAACCCCTGTGTCTGTACTACTGGCTCGTGCCTTTGCTGTTAGACCATGCTATACAAAACACTGATTATGTGCCGTCTACACCGTAGTCAGAACACGCACCAGACAGAGTGGGGAAGGAGGGACGGGGGTCGGGGGAGGCGAGGGACAAAAACCACCTAAGACACGGAGATTAGCGGTTACAAAGAAATAGCATCAGGTAATCATCACCCAAATTGGCGACCGCATTCACAGAACGGTGCGGATGGGATTTTATTAGATGGCTCTGCCAAAAACGTACTGGCAGACACCGCCCTGGGCTTGTGGTTCACCAGACACACAAGAGACCCTCTTCAGGAAGGGGATCCTGCTTGGGCCCTGGCCCAACTCCAAGTTAACGCACAGTAAAAAAGTAGCAGCTGCCACAATGCTGAGATAGGGGGTCCCTGGGAGGAGGGCCTTGCCAAGGAGGCTCTTCCTAAATTACTTATCAATTGTTAACAGAGAGAACTCTGAAAACACACACACACATAAAAAGCAAACAGAACGCCAACAAAATTTAGCCTCGGTGAATACAGACGTTGTAAGACTAAATATAATCAGTCAACGGATTTACGGGAAAACGTCAAATGTGTGTGAATTCAAACAAGGAAGGAAGTCCAATTTCACCTACCAATATGGGGGGTGGATCTTATAAGATAATAATGCTGGCAAGGCTATACCGAAAGCTTGCATACTCGTAGTTTGCTGAACGCAGCATAAACCGGCACGACGCTTTCAGAGAGTGGTCTGGCGATACACACCGAAAGCCATAACGACATTCCCATCTTTTGATTTAGCAATTCTTCGGATTCTGAGGAAATTCACCCAAAACAGGAGAAAAAGTGGTACGAGTAAGTGCATAATTGCAACACGACTTACCACGCCGTCAAATCGAAAGCAACTTAAATGTCCGACAACCGGAGGATGATTTTTGCCTACTGCGATACATTTCCTTGACTATGCTGTGGCCATTATAAATTATACAAGGAAACTGCCTCTAATGGTAGGGGGAAAAATGCAGGCTCCTAGGATTACAGCTATTTTAAAGCATGCATATAAAATATATAGGCACTAGACAGAGACTCAAAGGGAAATAGCCCCAAATATTAATCACTGAGGCTGAGTTTCGTTTTATTCTTCAAAACTGTTTCCACATTGTCAGCTTATGGTGCAGAATACCCCCACTCTGACCACGTTACTGTACATATGGCGTACGTCCGCGTGTGCAAGCCAGCAGGCCGCCAAGCACGTCTCTACTACGGAGGAGCTCTCTCTGGTCTGTGCTGCTTTAAAACAGTGAAATCCCTGCCAACCCTAAAAAAAGCCTAAAGTGTCACACCCACGGCTTCTACTGAAGAATCAGAGGACCCGAAACATGCCCGCAGAGACACGACCCGCTGGCATTGAAGAGCCACGGCCCTCGCAGACGGGAGCGCTGGCCTGTGTGTCCTGGCCCCCGCCATCGCGCCTGCCGGCTCTCCACCCGAGCCTGCCTCACGCTCTCGTGCCACCCGCCTGGTGCGTCTGTATGATCCTGAAGCGGGGAGGAAACGGACGCTGGAGAATTACATCTAATGTGATTCTTCTTTGAAAGGTGAGTCGCTGCATATCAAAGCGGACCTTCAGTTTGGACTATCCCAACCTCCGAGTCTCACGCACCAATCCGCTGCTCTCCTCGCCCCTGCACCGCCCTCTCCAGGTCTCTCCTGCCAACAAAAGGACAGTCGGGCCCGTCTCGTCCCCTCGACCCTGGGACAATCTTTCCTCAAAGCGAGGCCCCGACAACGCCCTGGTCACCCTCCCCCTCTGTGCCTGACGGGACCGGGGGCCAACCGCTGTTAGGTAGCCCTTCAGGGCCATGTGACCCTAGCTACTCGTGCAGATTCCAAATCCAAACCGTTTTCTGGGCTTCTTGAGACTGAGATCCGGCAGGGTAAGGGAGGTGGCGCCTATGATCTGACAGAACTCTGGCTCGGTTTGCGGTGGGCAGACGTTTGCATGATTCTCTTCCCAGGGGTAGGAGGTCTAGGAACAGAGACCACGTGGCGGCGAAGTGGAGAGGTGGCACTGGAGGACAGGCGTGCCGTCATTGCTGCAGGAAGACACAGTGGATGAACCCAGGACCTCGCTATGTGTCCATCTCCCCAAGACAGCCACAGACTACCATCGAGACCGGATGTTATGTTCACTCACAAACGCCTCTCCCAAAGGTTACGATCTTGGTAGACGGATTAACTAGAAACCAAGCAAACCAACCAACCAACCAAAAAAAACACACCCCGTGTTCTACATGTCTGATCGACAGCAAAGGCTGAATGACAGCCTGGGCTGCCGACCTTTGGCCGACACCAGAACCCCAGGCCGAGCGACCTTAATGGTTTCCGAAAGCTTGCGAAACTGTTCTTCGGGCAAGTGAGAAGATTTATTTCACATAAAGGACAAACGCTGTCCCTTAATTAGCAACATCTATCTCTGGGACACGCACATCAGGTACACAATGCAGAAGATTCTTTTAATATAAAGGACAGATGGTCCTCCGCTCCGGGGACTTTGAAGGCTGCCCCGGAAAAACACACAATTTTAAAAGGCTTTGAGAATCCTCTGAGGAGAGCCAGTCAGGAGACAAGAGCGCTTCGCTGCCCCATTTACAAAGTAAACCAGCAAGCGTCTCAGAACCATTCGGCGACCCTCGAAGAAGCGCCGGGGAAAGCCGAGGGAGGGGAAACGATTGCGTTCGCCTGGCGGTTAGGTCGCCGCGTGAAAGTTTCCTTTCCTCTCGGCCCGAATGGCACCGGATGAAAAGGAGTTTTAAATGTGAAGCCCTGACTAACACATGGCGCTCTGCGATCCCGGATCACATAACGACGGAGCAAAACAAAACTTTCAAACATCCTCTTTATGCTAATCGCGACGAACGTCCAAGCGGGACATTTGCACCCAGCTGGGCACCAGGTTTGCCGGGTAAGAGGCGGGTAGGATGAAGCCCCGGCTTGAGGAGAACGTCTCTCCTTTTACGGTTCTCATTAATCCGACTACCACACGCATGTGTTGGTACAAGATCCCTACAGCACGTGTTATACCTGCCTAACTGGGTGCTAACATTATAAACCACACATCAACACTTCTTGCCCGAGTGTTAATGTCTATTAATGTCCTGCTGAGGAAAAGGCTCTTAGAGCCGGCCCAGAGCCACGATTCAGGACTGCCTGCCACAAGTTCTAGTCTCGGGGTTTGGCTGGCATATTTAATTAAGAGGCTTTCTAAAAGGGGAGGTGGGGCGGGGGATGGGGGGTCGTACTCGGGTTTCTCAATCTCCAATTGCCGAGATGATCTTCACGCAGGAAGCTAAAACAGCCCCCTAACCCTGACGGAACTGAGGGCTGAGGACTCAACCATGTGGAGTCTGGCGACCGACACCCTGGATACCAAATTCGGCGTTTTCCTGGGCTGCGATCCGATGTTTTCTAACACGGTGCTAATGTCACAGCGAGTCTGCCAGCCCACGCGCTTTCTAGACGGCCTGTGAACTTGGTGAACCTTTTCCTTCAACCGTATTTATTCTGTTACTGAGAGCGCATACGATGTGCTTATATCTGCAATATACGTCACTGACAGAGCCGAATGAAGTCCACGCCGTGGATTCGTTGTGCACAAAGTGCAGAGAATGCTTACTGCAGTGTGAACACACACACATACACGCACACGCTTGCCGACAAAAAAATAACCAGATGACGACTTTACACAAATTTTGTGCACCTTTCCTCAAGCTTTGCTTGGCATCCCGTAAAGCGCGTGCCTCAGCCACGCAACCCCATCCCTGCAAAGAAAATAAATAAAGAAGAAAGAAAGGAAAAGAAGACGTACACACAAGCACAACCGTCAAAACTGGATTTGCCCTTCTCTAAATTAATCCAATTATTCAAATGTCAGTTATATCTGTCACAGCCTGGCTCCTTGGGCCGAACCAAACTGTTAAAAATTAAAACTGTTTTACTTCGTTTAGTCTTTCTGCCTTTTTAGTGTAAAATCCGCGGTCTCGACAAAAAGTTGTGGGATTTGACACCCAGCGCAACACAACCCTATGCTGTCGTCCATGCATAATTCACTTTGGAAATATGTGCTTGCTTTAAAATATCACTAAAATATACATGTAACATATGCTAATTTCCCTGCGTTGGCTTGTAAGCTCCAGCCACTAGGTTATATGTATACTTCGCCAAGTGCATACACTGTACATAAAGGGATTATAAATGAAAGGAACTATCTCTGTCCCTAGCTCTCTGTCTCCAGCCTTGGCCAAACTGACAGCCCCAAATCCCAGCACCATCTAACATGCCCTTCCCGTGGAGAAGACAGCCTGTTCTCAGAGTCTTAATTACATCCCAGCTGACTGCCCAGCATTGCCAAAATCAGGCAACAAACGCTGGCCCTTCACTCACAATATGGTCTGCTAAACAGACTCCTGGTCACACAGACAGAAACTTTCACAACGTGGAGAAATAAAGGGACAAGTAGGAGATCAAGGGAGAGCATAAATAGTAACCTAGGGGAGGGAAGAGAGGGAAACAATTCATCCCCACCGCGGAAAAAAAAAGAAAAAAAAAAAAGCAGGGAGGGAAGGGGCGGGGGGGAGGAGAAAAACCTTCTCTTCCCAGAATCCTCAGGCACCACCGCGCGGCAGAATTTTAACAAAGCTATCCTTATTACAATGAAATCAAAGCCCTGCTCCTCCAGCCAAGTACTGCTGCTCCTCAAGATGGGCCCGAGATACCAAGATTTGAGTAGATTAATGACTGCGAAGCAATCCTCACCCGCCCCACGCGGATCAGGCCATTATAATTACAGGAGAACAGCGTGTGACATTCTACCATTGCAAATGGTATCATATGCTCTCCTGGCTGGTTTGGGGGGGGGCAGGATTTAGCTCATTTGACGTGGGCAGAAGGTACCAGTGCCTTACGCTCACATCTCCCTGTCCCTCGGATCTACATCCATAAAGTCAAGTTTCTTCCTCTTTGTGATCACATCACATGTGAGTAAAGGCAAACATGGTCACCACACTTGAGAGGCCATTCTTGGCTTGCACGGATTCTAAACAGAGGCTGGTGGCATGTACCTTCACTTTAGGGAGCTCTGGAAGGCAACTCTTCTCCAGAGCTAACGGAAACCCAGATCGACAACAGATTCGGACAGACTGCTAACACAGAGGGCTCTGTCCCGTGTATCAAAATGTCGTACCCTGAGAAGAGACAAACAGTAGTCTCAGATCTGAGCCCCCAGTCGGAAGGTGCAAAGGCGGGTGTTGGAAATTTTACACGCTGATCTTCGTCTTGACGTTGTGTTTCCGGGGGTAACGTTCACTCAACACAAACGGGAACAGTGCCCCCTGGCATTCTGTCCTATAGCGACCGCGGCTGATTTGCAGGTAAGCTGCTTCTCACATGGGCGACTCCAAGGGTTACGCTCTGAGAGGAAAAGGGTGATAGACTTGGTTCTTTTAATGATGGCAAAGGGGCCTCGTGAACAAGGCGGGGCCACAGAGCCAGTCAAATAGTGGAAATAACCAAGATGTGATCGGCATAATTTACAAAGCCCTGAAACATATATACTCAGTAAATTTTAAAGTTCCTCCACAACGTAAGTTGGCATCATTCTGATTTCACACAAGAGGGAACTGGAAGGTCAGAGAAGTGAAACAGCCCACTGGAGATAAGAGGGTTTGGGACGGCAAGAGTCGTACTTTTCCCAGTACTCTGTGCCGTTGCTCCAGAAAACACAGAGGGAAGAGAGAATGAAGGTGACTTGAGAATTTCACATGTGGAGGGCTGGAGAATCAAGAGAACACAGGTATCTTATGCGGCAGTAAGACTCGGGGTCAGCAGGCACACCTTCGAGCAGGGGGCAAGAGACGCTGAGGTGTTAAGAATGCAATTTCTGGCAGAACCTCCCCTCTTCTCCGACACAGCTGCCCGCGAGGAGGGGGAGTTGGAAGGAGAAAAAAAGGGGATCAAAGTTAAATACTACTATTGCTAGCACTAGTACCACCACTGATTCCCTCATCTCGATTCTATGGTGACCTGTGATATGACAATTTATCAAAGGGGGTCATTATACAGAAACAGCAGAACAATGAGGAGGAAGCTTCTACAGTTGCTGTGGCAAGTAATTCTGAGACTCAAACTGTTTTCTTGGGCTTTTGTTTGTTTGCAGTTTTGCCCGTTGGAAAATTCTTAGTGACAAACAAGTTTCATTATGATATAATCTGAGTTCGACAGGACTTAGCTAGACATCATAGCCTAATGCCTCATGTGTGGCCCTAAAATTAAATCTTCACACTACTTTACTCTTCGGACTGATGTACGGCTGTAAGGCAAGATAATAAAAGATGCAGTACCTTAACAGTGCTGAGTAACAGCTATCTCAATGATTCATTATTTTCTGTGAAACTTCAAGAATGAAGATTCGGAATCCTTTTTCCATTATAGAAACAGACGACATTTAAATTGCCATCTTGAGAATTGATACCAAACATCCTTTGGGGATAAATTCACTGCAATTTGAAGTCTGGGAAGGCAACCAAGATATATAATGGAAAGAACACGGACACATTTAACATGTGTTTAAACAAGAGATTAAAAAAAAAAACAAAAAAACAAAAACCAACGACTTTAAAATCCAAGCCAATGAAAAGGGTTTCAAATTATGCTGAGAAGGCATTGCTCACCAGCAATCTATATAAACAACTAGTAAGTGAAAAGGAAACATTTGTTGTCTTCTGGTTCCCTGAAAGATAACTTCCACAAGGTTTGGTACCAGGGGTTGGCGAACTATGGCCCACGGGTCAAATCCTGCCACCTGCTTCAGTAAATAAAGTTTTATTGGAAGGCAGCCACACTTCTTCGTTTACATAGCATCCGTGGTGGCTTTCGTGCGAGAAGAGCGGAGCCATTGGGACAGAGACCTGTGTGGCCCACGGGGCCTAAAATATTTACCGTCTGGCCCTTTTCCAGAAGAAGTTGACCAACCCCTGGTCTAGATGAAGACCTACTCTGACCCACGTAGCAGGGAACTCAATGAATTCCAAGTAATTCACCCCTATGAAAACTAGTTTTAGTTAAGATTTTGAGAAGTCTACTTTGTTTTATATCCCTGCAGCGTGTACTTTTCACGGCAGTGATTGAAAGCCTAGCATCAGGACAAATGCCTCTCAGGTAGGAATTTTAGCAATCTGCTTGAAGTTCCTTGCTGAAAGTTCTACTGCTTTCCAAGGTAAGAGCAACTGATCTCACAGAGACCCAAACCCCAAACTCGGTACCGTGGCTTTAGGAGCAACCGTCCCAGGTTTGAGCCCCAACTTCTAAAACTATGTGAAAAAACATTCAGCGGGAACCATCGCTTTCGCTTCCGGAGGTCCACTCTCCTCCTTGGTGAGGATACACTCTACCTCCATGAATTACAGAGAACGAGACGGAAGGGTACGGTGGACGCAAGGCACTTAATGCAGGGTCTGACTCTCTAAATGTAAACATAAGAGAAGAACGGAATTATTTCAGGATTTGCAGGCTAAACTTTCAAGAGTCCTTCCTTTCTATGCATTACTCTCACCTCATCCAAATATTTGCCAGCTTAAGAATCTTTTTACTATACCGACCTGGCTATAGGCGTACGGATTCCCACTGCCACCGAGAAGCGTCGTTGTTTTCCTTTAATTTTGCCTTTTGAGAGCCCAAATCTCAGTCATCCTCTCTGCTGCCCCGTCCTAGGGAGCCTTCAAATTCTGACTCGAATTTTATGTGTAGTGTTATAATAGCCAGCTGAAGCTCTTTGACAGGCTCATTTGCTGAGGTCACCACCATATCCTCCATGCAATCCACATCAGCTGAGTCAATCTGCGTCCTAACAGTAACTCAAAGTATAGAAAACACTAAGTCCGCCTAAGATTTGGAGAGAAGTGCTTCCTGCTCATGCTAGTGAGATACAGAGGCAGAAACGTGGAGCATTCGTTCTGGGCCGGAAATGCACACGTGCAGTTATTACGTAACAAGTTTCCCCTGTGTTACTGTGGTATCTTTCGGATCTTCAAATACCAACGACAAGAATGAATGTGCTTTTGTTTGAAGAACTTCTGGGAGCAAGTCAATGTACGCTTGCGAATCTATTGTTTAAAAATCCCTCAAAGTGTTGTGAATTTCATGATTTCAAAAAATGCAAGACAGAGGAGTCTCGGTTTGGTTTTGAAGAAAATGCTGGGGTTTTTTTCTTCCTGGATTTGAGAGAAGGAAACTAAATTGCCCAGGATTTAAAAAACATATTCTATACTTGATACTCTATACATATTCTATATATTTCATTTATAAATGAAAGGCTAAGATTTCATTATCTCGGTGGGCAAAGAAAATACAGATTTCTCATTTTGAACTTTGCTGTAAGTTACAGCAATTCCATTTCAATAGGTTTGAGTTTCCAAAGTAGCTTATTAACAACTTAGCGTGAAAGCCTCTAAGTATCGAGAGCCACGTGGACCACCATGTGTTCAGTATGCCCGAGATCTCACCAACTCTACGGACTGCAACTTGCAACGTAAATGCCCCACCACAGATAGTCCGATACTCGCTATTGGCATCCAAAGCACAGAAGTCGATACTGGCAAAGAAAGTACCTGAGCAGGACTTTCGGATGATGCCTCATATAGGCTTCCCGGTATCCTCATGTCAGGGAACTGGGAACCAGTCAGAAGACTGTCCAGGTGTGGGGGTCAAGTGATGAAGCAGGCATCGGCACCCAGCCCTGCGTCTATCTTCCTTTACTCTGAGGTCTGAGCTTCTCACATTCACCTCTAATCAAAATACGGAGGAGAGCCTGTCCAAGCTCACTAAGGTGGCTAGGGACAAAGCCTCTGGATTCTAAAGGTGTGAGCGTGCCCCTGACGAGGAAGGAGTTCTGCTACGTCTGCCAGGTGTGGTCTTCTGATAGAAACGAAAGCGACGACATCGGTGGGGTCACTCTCCCCCAGAGCATTCACTTGAAGACGAGCACGGTGCTTGCACCACTAGCCGGATCTGAGTTCTCGTCCTCGGTCCTGTCTGAAGCCTTCACCGTCGGCGCTGGCCGCAAGCCTAGCAAACTAGTGA
This sequence comes from Paguma larvata, assembly GCA_030068075.1. Classification (NCBI taxonomy): domain Eukaryota; kingdom Metazoa; phylum Chordata; class Mammalia; order Carnivora; family Viverridae; genus Paguma; species Paguma larvata. The sequence goes on along the minus strand of CM057841.1, from coordinate 31,511,670 downwards.
ATGCTGCAAACGACATGGTTTCCCATGCTGTCTGCTACAAGCTTTCTGCGGCTGCACTCCGCTCTGAATGTGCTTCATATGCGATTCTGGAAGGTCTCCAAATCCCCAAACCCTAGGATGAGACCTGGTGAAAGAGGTTAACAGAAACGAGGAGACGGTGAGCGGTAACAGGCAGTGAGGACCAGTGATCTCAGCCTCCGGGAGGCCGAGGGGCTTCAAACCCGTGACATACATATTCAATGGGCTCTCAGTGAAGCGGGGCACTCAAGAACTACCACACGGAGCGGTGGCTTCCGAAGGCGCCCTGGTGGGAAGTCTTATTTCATGCAGCCCTGCTTACCTAAGCCTGGACGACGCAGGAGACTTAATGTCCTACCAAGGATGTGTCATGGGTCAACCAGACTGATCACTGTCGGCCCTGGTCATCGTCACTGAATTCCCCAGGGCCAGTTCCAACATATGCTGACTGAATTAGTACCCAGAGTAGATTTCAAAGCAGATCTCAGGCAAAGCTGATAAATGCCTGCCCAGACCTAAAAGTGGAATGTCTGTGATAATAATGAAACATCGCCCGCGCTTCTGGCTAGCAAGATCCGTCTTCCCCGCCTTGAACAGGACTTGGAATCTGCCTGGGAAGAATGCACAATAGGACTCCCGTGAATGAGCTCCAAGAACTTAATACCTGTTGCAATTTTCTCCAATTTAGGATATGAGATAATCACACAGACAGCAATTACCATAAAGGAAAACTTCAGGTGCAACAGCATCAGTTCAACAGCTGGGATCAAGTGTCGGCCCGGAATAACAAATTTCATTCATTTTATCTCCAGCTCTGGAGACATGCTGCTACTAGCTGTAATAGCCAGGAATGTCTGTTGGCTAAATGACTCTGCGGGGCTAGTCAAGTGAGGGCGGCCCGCGACGGTTTAATTGGGCTGCTCGCTAGAACTCTATCTGGGGGCTATAGGCAGTGGACTATAAACAAGAAGAAAGCTGCGCTCGATGCTGAGCAGAGCAGCCTGCAGGAGGAAAGTAAAAAAAAAAAAAAAAAAAAAAAAAAGGAGGGCGTCTCATGGCAGGAGCTCTCTCATTGACACTGGCGTCAGGGTGGCTACAGGTGAACCGAAGCAGCGTACTGCCGCCGCCCAAGAAAGGTGGGGTTAAGAGAGCAATCATTGATCTTGTATTGATTTCTGGACACCGCGTCCTGGATCCGCTCCTGGATAGAATGACAGGTCTCGGTTTTGTGCTTGTGAGAGACAGAAATGACTAGCGCCAGCCCTCCCGTTTTCTGATCGTATTTCCTTTAGAAACATGGCACCCACAGATTTTTTTTTTTTTTTTCCAGACGGGGAAATCCAAACAAGTTTATCACTGCAGAGAGAAGAGGGTTAGGGGCTGGTTAATCAGCCATTTGTCTTCGCTGCTCTGGATCTGGGAGTCAAGGGGTCGAAACCGAGCACAATTGGGCCCTTTGGTTTTATCTCAGGTAACCCCCGTCTCTGGTAATTGAACCCATTCCTCGCGGTCAAGGCTCCTGTCACTCATATTCAATGTCTGTCATTACTGAGAAATGCTTCATGTCACATTACACTGACAGAACCAGTACAGAAAGGCTAGCCAGATTCCCCCAGCACCAGAGGTAAGACAATGGGAGCCTCTTTCAGGCCAGTGATGTTTAACATTTTATGTGCTGACACTGTGTCTGTAAGCACAATATAATGAAAGTCTAGTAAATGGGAGATAAAAATTCATACCTTCCCTCCTTCGGGGGCTGCCAGGCAAGATCAGAAATAAAACAAGTTGGCAGCTCTGACGATACCGTGCACCAGTGCCACGGCGGGCATTTTCCACGGGTGGTACGGGGGTTTACACACACACACACACGCTCACCGACGTGCACACACGTCCCCGCTTGCGTTTGATGTGGCTTGTGTACCAAACAAAACCCTGCTTCTCCCTCGGCAGGGCATGAGTCACTGTCACAGGGTCGCGAACCTCAGAAATCAAACTCTCCTCTGAATAGGTTCTGACGCTCTCGAGCTATGAAAGGCGGAGAGAAGAGACGGCCCCGGCAGGGCCTTTAACAAAGAATGACTCCATCGTTCTGTCTGGAAGTTTCACAACGGAGTTCTGAGTCAGAGTATGCCCCCGACAGCTGCTCGGAAGCACACAGAGTCCGCTCTTGAGTGCCATCGGCTCCTAATCTTCAAAGCCTTCAACGTCCTTTCCCAACACCATCCTTCGTTTCTCCCGAGCAGCTCACACGGAAGTCCCCACGCTATTCACCCAATCGCACACTGCTGGCCCATGTCCCCAGGCCCCCGCACGCCTCCCTTCCCTTTGGGCAGCCGTTCCCCAGCTCCCTCCTCCTTCAGGGACAGCTCACACACCGCCTGCTCCGTGTGGACGTGGCTCTGAATCCCCGTAGCTGTCCGCCGCTCTCTTCGCGGTCAAGAGCGTGGGCTCTGGAATTACACCAGGGGTGGGGGGAGGGCGGACCAAATCCTCGCTCTGGAGCTTCAGCAAGTTTGTAAACTGTGCCTCCGTTTCCTCAGCCATAAAACGGGGTGAACAGTTGAGTGTGCCTCACAGGGCTGTTGTGAGGAGGAAATGAGACAGCCCATGGTACCAGTTACAACAGGGCCCAGGACACAATCACTGCCCGCCAAGTACCTACTACAATGACAATAATAAAATAATACTATTACTGCTATTGGCGTTCTCGAACCTCTGTTTATATTAATAATACGACATCGCTCTCTCTCTCTCTCCTTTTCTTTTTTTTTTCTTCAGGGTGACTGCTTTCCACTGTTCTCTTCTCCTTGACTTAAAGTGGCGGGCAACAGTGCCACCGAGAACCTGCCAGAATCGCGAACTGTCCGGCCCCGCTTGAGGAAGACCCGCAGTCTGAGTTTCACACGCCCACGTGGAGATCCGAGCATGGGTTTCGTGGACGGCGGGCAGCCCAGGGCTCGGCCTTGGGGACCTGACCTCCTGCTCGGAACCCCAGCCACTCTGCCCCCGGGCCCCCGTGTCCCTGCAGAAGTTACTCAACATCTCCTTGCCTTGGTTTTTCTCCTGTTAAAATTAGGGGATAATAATAATTAAAAAAAAAATACCATTGTAATAGTTGAGTTCGTGTACATTAAGCACTTTAAAAAGTACCCGGCACGGAGAAGCACTCAAAAAAGCCTAGCTAGTCCTGTAACTCTTCAGGATTGACTGAGTGAATAATGCCTGAGAAGCACCTGAGTGCGTATGAGGGGTCCAGTTAAGAGCTGCCACGAGCAGTCGTATTTATCTGACTTCAAGCCTCCGGAGGGCAGAGGCCCTGCCTTCCTGATCTGTCACCCCCTGGAGCTCGACGGAGGCCGGGCCGGTAAGCACGCGACTCTGAAAAATGGTCAGGTACCTGGGCCTCTGCGGTGAATCCGGAGGCCCAGGAGTCAGGCTGGGTATTTATTTGGGGTTAGTGCCTTTGTTGGCCGGAAGGCGGAGAGACGCAGATGATTCGCTTCGGCTTCGGGAGCTTTCCTGAGGCCACCAGCCTATGGGCCGAAAGTCTTTGGCACGGATCTCTCCTCCCCGATTCCAAGGCTGCTTTCGCTAAAGGTCACACCCCCTAAGCCTCGTAACTTTGGATTTAAAAATCATCTTGACTTCATATTTTAGAGGGAACATGGCAGGCTTAGTGAGTTTAATCTCTCTCCCTCTCTCTCAATACACCGGGGGTGGGACACCTTTGAACCTATCTGACAAAGCTTTAGAAAAGCCTCGGCTTCGGAACTGACTGCAGCCTGGAGCAGAATGTAAAAGCCGGCCGGCCGGAGCGCTTTCCACGCGGGAGGGGGCCATCCCGCAAAGAGGCACGATCGCTCGGCACTCCTCTGACACCAACCAGCCCGTGGTCACGAATTCATCTCCCTCTACGCCCCCTCCCTGGGGAAAAGCAAACTCGGCGGAGGAAGGGCAACGCGCTCCTGCCAGTGGCTGGCCTTCTTCGAACGGTCTGCTTCATTGGTCTCTTCAAACGGCCAGGGATACACAATGCCAAGGGTATTGAAAAAAGCTGGCTTTGCGGCGGAGGAATGAACGTACCTGTTTGGGAGAAGTTCCCGTCTTAGACCAGGTGATAAATGATGAATGCTGGCTGTCACTGTATTAGGAGCAACCGTGCTACCCACCGGTATCATAAATGGGCTAGTCCGTACAGTCATACGGCTAATCCAATAGTCAAAACTAGAAATATTACGTCCACGGGCTGGTCTGCTATTTATCCAATGGAAGATAGGATTCCCACAAACACGTGATCGTAAGTGTGCCGCCATTAGCAGGAAGTAGTCTCTAAGTGTCTAAACAGGCATTCATAATGATCCTCACAGCAAAAAGAATGTAGTGTTTTCTTTTTTTTTTAATATTACATTTAAATCTGATGGACAAACAAATTCCACGCCCTTGATGGTTGTCTCCACGGTGGTTCGTTGTAACGGCACGTTACTGGTGGTGTGAAATTGTTTTCCTACTTCTAGAAGGAGAAATTTAGGGGCAGGAGAATTGAGGAAGCTATCTTTGGATTGACCCATGGGAGCAACATCAGGTAAACGCAGGTAGTAGGGAGAGAAGCTGAAATTACAGTGGTATAAAAATAACTCGTGTTTCTCTCCAAGGCATTATCACTATTAAATCGGACATGGTAATATGTCAAATACAGTCCCTGCACCAGGGGCGCAGGCCCCATTCCCACTACTATTCCCGCCCTAGAGCGGATCCTGGAAAGAGTCGACACTGACTAGGTCCCCACACGGTCCCCTGGTAACCATTTTTTGGGGCCCCCCAATGAACCATGACTCAGACAGGACGGTTTCAGATCTCAAAGCACCAGACTCTCAAGAATGAGAATGAATCATATTCACCAAACCAAGTGGGAGAAGCACGCTGCAAAGATAGTTCTAATGCTGAAATATTACATTGCCAAATGCTCCTGTCAAATCGTGGTTTAATTACCTTGGCCCCCATGCCTCTTATAATCACCTGTCATTAGCAACAATGCCTGCATCTGTTTACATGTCTGTCCGAAATGCCAGCCCAGCTGAAGCCAGGGGAGGAGAAGACTTCCAGTGGGAGACGGCCTCCGTTGACAAAGGTCACCGTAAAGTTGACCTATCTCCATCCAGGGCCATCCCTCAAAAGATAACGTAAGGGGAAGACCCCTGGAGCAAACACCTGAATGGCACAGAAGCACATTTTAGACAGGGTTGTTTAGAGACTCCAAGACCAGAGAGGAAAATGTTGGGGTTTCGTGGATGTATGAGGCCTCCTATCGGGGTGTTTCTGCTTGCCTCCGGGAAGTCACGCTACATTCCAGTGTCGTCGGGCTCTTTCCGGCCCTGGTGTCCTTCTCAACCCTGCAAGGTCGCACCCGGGCCCTATTTCTCTTCCACGAAAGCTCCTTTCCTCCACCAGGGGACTAGGTCCGCTTTTCCTGCCACTTAGTAGCTGCCACTGCCTCCTCTATTTGAGCTGCTCCTCTCCCCAAAGACGGGCTTCCTAATAGACCTCACGCTCCCTGGAGTCCTCTTGCTTCTCCACATCCCTAAAAACAGACACACATCCTTTTGTTTTGACAGTTTAGCACGTCAGTGGGGTGTGGAGATGAGTCACAGGGCTATTTGAAAGCCTGCAATAATTTTTTAAATGTTTCTTTTATTTTTTTTTTGAGAGAGAGAGGGAGAGAGAGATTCCCAAGCAGGTTCAGCACTGTCAGCGCAGAGCCCGACGTGGGGCTTGATCTCGTGAACCATGAGATCATGACCTGAGCCGAGATCAAGAGTTGGATGCTCCATTGACTAAGCCACCCAGGCGCCCCAGAAGCCTGGGTAATACTGTTAGTGGGTAGTGACTGTTAGGTTTTGCTTCTCTTCCAACATGCCAAATTGGCGTGACTTAAGGTTCGATCAGGAAGTATCTTTAGTTTTCTTGGCGTTCAGTTTCATCACCTATAAAATGGAGGCAACAGTACTCAACATAGAAAGCCTCCACACAGAGTAGGAACTCGATCTCGATATCCATGGAGTTCCATTTTGACTCCTGCTCTCCCTCCATAAAAACCTCCCCACCTCATACGGGGCTCCTGATTTGCTAATGAGGGATGCCATTTGCTTTATCTCACAACTGGGTCTTTTTTCTGACATAACTGACTGGAAGGCCTATCACACACTGGCCCCAACATGGAAACTTTCGAAATACTTTGTAAATGAAGTTTAGATTCATTTTTATTGTGAGTCGGCAAATCCCATGATGGAATGCAATCCATACCCGAACCCTAAGGCTGCACCCCTCCTGCCTCTCCCACCCCCTCTCCCCTTCTTCTCCCTCGGGCATCGTGCTCCGGTCCCGCTGGCTGGCTCCTCCTCCCTGGCTCTGCTCTGGTGGGGCTTCCTTGAGGATCCCTAAGAAGCTCTGTGCCCCTCCCCAACGGTTTCCTTTTCTCCACGGTCCTCGTCTGACATGATCTTCTTGATTTGCTCACTTGTCTTCAGTCCCTCTCCTGCCACTAGACCACAGGCTCCACCGCCAGCACAGAAGACAGGCCGTGTTTCTGTTCTTCTTCCTATCTCCCGTGTCGGGTACACGGTAAGTGCTCACTAAATGTCTCCTGAGTGAGGGGCGCCTGGGTGGCTCGGTCGGTTGAGCGTCCGACTTCAGCTCAGGTCATGATCTCATAGTCTGTGAGTTCGAGCCCCTGTAGGGCTCTGTGCCGAAAGCTCAAAGGATTCTGTGTCTCCCTCTCTCTCTGCCTTTCCCCTGCTCACGTTCTGTCTCTGTCTGTTAAGAATGAATAAACAGTAAAAAAGTTAACAGAATACATCTGTTGAATGAAGCGAGGGCATGGTTCTTTCCTCTTAACCACCCACCCGTTTTTCCTGCTACTGGGGAGTCAGACACAAATTAAAGACCCTTCAGCTTTAATTGGACCCTGCCAGACTCCAATCTCAATAAAGTTCAAAGATGCTTCGAAGTTGCCACGTACAGATAGACGCACAAGAGACTTTCTTACTAATCCTGCCAGAGAAAGCGATAACCAGGGCAAATTAAGTGTCTGCCCTAAAATGAGGCGCGCCGAGCACCCGGGAATGAACCAGGTTTCTACAAAACATCTCTTGTACCGTCACTTGTGCTGCCCGCTCGCACTCCCGCCCGACCAGCTTTCCTCGGTACCTTGAACATGAGAGCCTCCATCTCCTCCTTGGCCCCCTAACACCGTGAGTCCTGCTTTAACTGATGTCCCCACCATGTCGCTTCTGGCTCAGCAGCCTGTGGGCTACACTGTGAAGGCTCAGGGAGGCCAGGTTGGACAGGCTGCCCCAGCGCAAACGGTAGGGCCCCTTTCCTCCACTTCCTGAAGTCTACAGAACTATAGCCCTTCCTCTAACCTGTGACCGTACCAGGGCCCTTCCTGAATGCCCCTCTGGGGAGTTCTGCACTTTGATTTTAGGGCAGCCTATACCTCCCTTTCACCTTCTCTTCTAATTGACCTTAACCTTCACTGATCAGTATATTCGACGACAGCCATCGCACGAACCCACATTTCGGGGCTGGTTAAGGCGCCTCACCTGACCTTAAATGATAAGATAACGTCGTTTTGTTCTAGGAAAAGATTCCAAACCCCATCCACAAGCTGGGGTAGGTTTAGGGGGAAAGAAACCATGCTTCTTTTCAAATGAAAGGCCCGCCCGCAGGTTGCCGTGTTCCTAATAAGTACCTTAAAGAAAGACTATTTCTTTTCCCTACAGAGACATCAGAGGACACTGAATTTCCCCTGGTGTGACTGCAACAACTCTAGATACTAACTCTTCTTTCTTAAGATGCGGTCAAGGAGAGCCATCCTCCCCCTTTGCCCCTTGTCCCTTTTGTAGTTCAAAATGGGGAACAGAGAAACCCATGAGCCTTCTTTGTCTGTAGCAACCATCTGTGAACACCTCTTCCTTGACAAGCCTTCGAGCCGGCTCCCGGGCACTACACTTCGTGCGGGACCCCAGCCTTCATTAGTAAGTTTAAAGCCAGGGACGAAGGAAACAAAAATGCACTTATTTTATGGATGTGCGCTGGGGGCAGCTACTCGAGGGCATTTTACTAGTTCAAGATGGGAGAAGAACTCCCCCGGAGCTGGCACCGCCCCACACTGTTTCAGGAAAACGCACTGTGGAGAACTGACACCATACCTATAATTTTAAAAGGTTTGCTCATTTAAACCAACCGGCGGTATTTTCTGCCACGAAATGGAGAAATTCACAGGATGCTGGGCCCCCTCACGGCTTCTGCGGCTGTAAAAGGCCCTTCGTGCTGGATTTTTTATATTTGGTAAATTAATAGTTTACTGTTCCAAGATTCCTACGTGTTTATATTATTGCTTTTCGAACATAAAAGTCTGCAGTTGTTATGGAAACATATGGTAACATTTGCTGCTAAATTTTAAATGCATTTTCTACCCCTGTTACACACCTGAAATGAAGCCAAAACCTCTCTTTGCTTTACATTAGACTGAAATTCAAACTGGTCGGGGTGACTATAAATGGTTACTGTTTGTCTTGGCTCCTACCTGTATCAGATTTAGGCTGAGGAATCTTAGGGAAGAAATTACACGGGATAAAATGGATATTTCAAAATTACAAGGCCTGCAATTCCAGTGGCTCCAAATATCAGCTTTCTGTTTCATCTCAGCCTGCCAGAAAGAAAACGGCGGGGCTGCAGAATAAAAGATCGACAACAGTTAGTCGCCAGGGCCAGATGCTTCTTGTTTTGATTAGACTGGCGGAGGAGACTTGCAGGTCCTGTTCAGTTAAGTCTTGTTAGCAAATTAGATGGTTGTAGATTACAATGGTGCGAGACACGAGCTTTAGCCCTCGGCTTTGGCTGGAAACGACAAAAGGAGAAATTCTTTCAACCCAGTTTGTTCTGCAATTTTCTTCTTTGAGGGCCTCACAGTTCTCCAGTAATTGCTCGTGATGGCTTTCGGCCCACGGGGAGGCCGGCTTGGGAACATGCACTGGACAGGTTTTCTAAGTGGCCCAATTACCCATTTCTCCATACCTTAACGCCTTGCCCAAGTCAGGTTTCCTTGTGCAACGCAACCGGTCATAAATACTACTGAAGAAAATGAAGCAATTTGGATTAGAAACACATCAGATGAGAAAGACAGATGTGAATTCTTGCCTGTTTGAGTGTTTTCCTGGGACTTTCGATCAAGATAAACCAAGAGTCAGGAGACAGCTTCAGATGTGTGCCTTCGGTCTTGCCTTGGGACCTGGGAGACCTAGCTCCCACCTACATCGCGGTCCTGTGGGCTGTGGTCTTTCATTCATCTCAGCGCATTGGTTACAAGTTGAGATTAGTTTTCAGAGGTTAACCCTCTGTCTTTTCTTTTTGGGAATATAATCATGCTCTTTGCTGAAGAGTTTCACTTGCGTTTCAGACAAGAGGAAACACTGCTTCTAGGTATTTGAAGTGAATACAGAAAAGAACTATGATGCTTTCCTGAGTGCAGAAATATAGAAGCTGCTAAAGATTTTGTGCATTTCTTACTGTCCATAGGTCCCTGGATAGTAAGAAGTGAGTGTTAATTCTGCGATTCTGCCCTCGTAGGACCCATTCGGAGGGTTCTGTGGCAGTAACTGAGAAGAATAAAGTACTCCCCGCCTCCCTGCCTTTTTTCATCAATTCAAATAAAGGATTTCAAATCCTAAGGCATCTGTTCTAGTACACATCCAGGACGTCACCTACGGAAGCCAAGAACTCAGAATATAGTCACGGCAGGGCCTCAGCGGCACGTCAGAGGGCTCCCGGCATGTGGACGGTTACTGCATTATCATATTATACACGAGTATATATAATATACACAAATAATATAAATATGAACACTCTGTTATTTATATAATGTAAATAATATACATACTATTACATGGTGTTGTACGTTTTCGTGTTTCTCCGCCTTCCTGCCTCGCCTTTAGAGGGCAGACAGAAGGTGACATTTCGCAATCCACCAAGACGTAGAAAAATGCAGGGATTAAAAAGCGGACACCAGACCCTCTCTGCCTGGGCCCAAGTCCTAGTTTGGTCACTTACCGCCTCTGTTCTTTTTTGGTAAATTCCCTGGCCTTCCTGGGTCCTGGGCACCTTAACTGGTAAACAGAAATAAAAGTAGCACTTCCTTCCCTGGGTTGGCATGAAGAGTATATAAAGACATACGGGTAAAACACTTAGAGGAGGGCCTGGCATCGAATAAAGATTCACTGAAGTTTAGCTGCTATTATTAATTATGATTATCATCATCATTGTCTTCATAATCAAGAGCACGATTCTGATCGAGATACAGGCTTCCTGAGCTCTTTGGTTTCTAAGGCCCGTGTTTCCTAAACTTCTATGATCCGGCCCACCGTCATGATTTGGGGCGATGGCCATGGACCGCTTACAGTGTAGGTCTAGCATTTTTCTTTAAAACGACTTAAAAAAATTTTTTTAAACCCCGAAACTTAAAGACTGACTTGACTCTTGTCCCCAACAACATCGCCTGAGAACCATGGACCCAAATGCGAATTATGCTTTTCTCATCTAAAGCAAAATACATTACCCTTAAAATGAAAAAGTGTTTGTGAGGGTATTACAGAAGCATTGTGTGTGCCCTCGGTGCACGGGTTTCGCGCTCCGGGAGTGTCTGAGCTAGGCCTTGGCGCATGTCAGAAGGGCCTACCTGGGCATGAACCAGGAGGCGTTGTAGACCTGACAGACCCCTGCCGCCCACAACTCTCGGCAGGGACAATACACAGCCTTGTCAAGGGACCGAACTCGCGGGACCGTCACCAGGCTTACTTTCACTTAGCGCATACTCAGGTCTGAATTCTGTCTCGGTGGTAAAGGACTGAAAAGAATTCCCTTTTCAGTAGCCTAAGTTCCTAGGAATGTGAGCATCGTGTTGGTGGGAAGACTGCGGACAGGGGGAGGCCCTTGCGAGAGAAAAAAAAGGCCACTATATCCAGAGGTCTCGCCCAATCTCTTGCAGACCGGATTAAATGTATTTTGAGCCCCGCACGAACCCATTTTCATGTGATACATTCGGTACAAGAAAAGATTAATTACTTCGGAAAAACAAGCTAACATCTCTACAGCAAATATATCATCGCCGTGGAGCGCAGGACACAGAGGTTTGCGCCTGCATCATTAGCTCAGCTGTAATAGATGAGACGCTCTATGTGATATATAATATGGAAAGAAAACCCAGCTGTTTGCTTCTGCAGGGACGTGCATAGGTGCACCGCACCTGAGGCTGCAAACACTCATAAGCCCTCAACGACAGCGCTGTGTCACTCAGAACCGCGATGGCTGAAAACCATTATCCATGGATAATTAACTATGTCACGACACTGAGGTCCTAACATGAGGTCCTCATAATTCCCCACGAAGGGAAAGACGGTAAGACATTATTATATTACTAACATTTAATAAGACTTCTATTTGTGCGTTATTAATGCAAGCTGTAAGCAACAGCAGCGTTTGAATTATTATTAGTTCTTCTGGGCACTCTATCACTTGAAGGGCAAAGCAGCCTTTTGAGCTTAAAAACTGTAAAGGAATACTTCCATTTGGGGCTAAAAATGTTTTTTATGTTATTTGTGGGGCGCTTGGGTGGCTCAGTTGGTTGAGTGTCCAACTTCGGCTCAGGTCATGATCTCACGGTTTGTGAGTTCGAGCCCCGCGCTGACAGCTCAGACCCTGGAGCCTGCTTCCGATTCTGTGTCTCCTCCCCTCTCTGCCCCTCCCCTGTTCACACTCTGTTCTCTCTCTCTCAAAAATAAATTAACATTAAAAAATTTTTTTTCAAAAGAATTTAAATGTTATTTGCAATTTGTCTGTTTATTTTTCCTCTGATCACATGAACGTATTTACGGCACATGCATCACTGGACAAGCCATCGCTAAAACGACCAATATTAAGGCAGCTCAAAGCCGCACGCTTTGTAAGACACGTCTAGTGAACTCATTTGGTTTTTAGAAGACCCCATCGTTTTGCTTTTCTCCAAGCATCCTGGTCATTTTGAGACTCTCCCCTACAACACAAAGTATTTAAATTTCTCGGTAACAAGGCTTTTTGACTGCTTGAAGACAAAGGCTCCTCTCCGTTTATTAGGACGACTTCCTACTGTGTGGGGCTGTTCTTCACCTCATAATTAAAATAGCACCTGAACAGGACCATCTGTGAACGTGGAGTGAGGTTTTACAAAACGTGAATATCTTCTCGTTTCTCTTCTGCCAAATGCCTCTAAACCTCACACAGGTTTTGGGTGACACACCGACAACCACAAAAAAAAGGGGGGGCATGCTTAATAAACTCGTACTGCAAAAATAGAAAAAAGAGGAAATGGGGGTAAACATTTTGTCCGTCACTGCAGCCTTCCGTGCCTCAATTAAATCAATAAATGAGCGTAGGGCGTTGTGATCTGCTCCGAGAATGAACGGACCGTCGGTCTTCGCTTTCCGTTTCTAGGATTCTGTCAGTTTACGGCAGCCCAGAGACACGGTCTGCCACCTAATTTCCCTCTTCCTTTTTCAAATACGCATTTTGGAAAAGACATTATTTATACAAAAGGCTGCCAAGACCCTGGGTTAGGGTGGATTTGGATATACAGACTATTTCACGAGCTGGCCTTATTTAACCAAAATAAAGTCTCTGAGGGAGTTTTCTGCACAAACTGCAAATCCATAAATGCAGAGATTATAAACATTGATACAGACGTCTCTTCCAGAGGGTTTTCTGACCCGATGTTAACTTTACATTAGAAATTCATGTTTCTTTCGAAATGTTGGCGTATTTTAGTGAAATGGTTCCTTTGGTACAGTTGGGGCTGTGATGTCAGCCTGGCTGTGTTCTAACAGCCCTCATGAAATATTTACAACGAAATTTGGCTGCGCATGCGTAACAGCTGACTTCGGCGGCGGCCAAGGATTGCGCATACCTTTTCCTTTGCCTTAAATGAAAGAAATCAGTTTTATATTTTCCTCTCCTCCAGAGAATCAAACCCACACGTATTTAACTTCCCAGGCCACACCTCCATGTGGGCATCAGTCCGGATCTGGGAGACTAAAAGATTATTCTGGCCTGGGTGACATCTTTGAGCCATGAAAGGGCAGCTGGGTTCCCCCATGGTAGTGCTGGGCACGAGGCATGAACTCGAGGGTGCAACAGGAGAAATGGTGATCACGAGCGGAAAGTCCCCAGCCCTTCAACCCTGAGAATCGGACCCTTCATCAGATTCAAAATCGCCAACGTTTTTCCAGACACCCTTTTTATGGTGACAAGGAGCAGCACGCACACCTCACTGACTTCTGAAAACTCTCATAGGCTTTCTCTGTAAAAGCAAAGAGACTTTCAAGTTAGAGGCTATATATATGTATGTATATGTATATATGTATGTATGTATGTATGTATGTATGTATGTATTTTCTCCAAGCAAAGAACCCACAAAGAGCAGAACAATGTTACAAGGTCACAGAAGGCAGTGCCCGGATCGCGTCCTCGCCTCCTGGCCAGGGTCATCGTCCCTCTTTTGGGAACTGTGAGAAAGTGGAAAAGAGTTTTCATGCAGAGCAGGGCAAGACTTCCATTCTCTGTCAGATTCCTATCCACGCCGTCCAGTCTCCAGGCAGGTACTGATTAGCCTGAGTAACAGTACCAACATTTGACTTTCCGCTAACACTTGAACAGTTAGAAGACGTCATAAGCACACGCACACACACATCCTCCCTTTTCCACTTCTCTTGGAAATGTAGGGGACCTAAGAACATGGAGCCAGTCTCCTAGCAAGGCTGAAGAGGGGCTGCCTACCTCGGACAGGGTGCGTACCTCCTGTTCACTTCAGCCCCCTCCCCGCCCCCACCGGCTTCATTCGCCCCGGGCACCTGCCGGGCCCGGTGGGCATTTAGTTTGCAGCCCCTTGTCCGAATTCACTAGAGAACTCGCAAATTTCCAGGGGCCGTGCTGCTGTCGTTAGGAGCTTGGGAGGACACATCCTTGGGAAAGCCCGGTGCCTCTTTGGGTATGAATCTCACCATTGCGTGTGCCCTCCTAACCCCCTCGAAATCAGGGTCATTCTCCTAGTGACACGGCTCAGCGGTGAGGGCCTCACGTGCCTTTGGGCAGATAGGAAAATGCTCTGGAATGTCCAGGGAGAGACCGCCAGCTCAGGGACGAGGCCCGGCTCTTGAGCACACCGTGTGTGTCGCTCGGCTCCACCTCAGACGTAGGCTGGGACGCACAGGCGTCCTCCACACCCCCCCGCCCCCGGCCTCCCCTGCCCCAGCCCGCTCGCCATGCTGCTAGAAGACACTGTGCTCGAGCAGCTCCCGACGCTCTGGGGCCCCTCAGAGCTCTCCCGGCCAGGGCGACGTGCAGAACCTCAAATGAAGGACCAACAGCAGAAAGATCATTTACGGCAACTCTACAAACCAGCTAAATGAGAGACTTGTGTTCAGTCATTAAAAATAATAATGCTAAGGGCCCCAAGCGCTGGAATGGAACGCTTCTACTTCGTGTGAGGAAACAGGAAAAAAAAAAAAAAAAGCATGTTTATTATCCCCATAAGATAACCTGCTAATTAGGGAGTACGTTCGTTCACGGTGCCATCTCACTTTTATCAGATTACGGGAACAAGAACGACCGCAAATAAAATGTTCTTTCAGCCCAGGGCTTTCCGGGAGCGGCCGGGAGGTAGCGCCGGCTCCCCGACCCTCGGCCCTGCTGTCTCCCGGCCCAGGCCCGGAGTTAGTTATAGAGTTATCTCTCTCACACTTTGGAGATGATGCCTAACATCATGACAACAGAGAAGAGGAAAGGTCTCCGGACCTGCCTACCTACAACAAGTTTCTGTAAAGTAATGAATACAGACAGCTTGGGGACCATCCACCTGCGCTGCCTGCCTCTTCCTGCCTACGAAGTGAAGCCACCAGGGATTGGCAGAAGGTACTTGTCTGACAGGGCCAGGACAGTCTTTCTCCTCGGTGACAGCCCAGGCCTCCCCTCTTAAACCTGACCCACCCTAATTCCTTCACAATGCGGCGGCGAGGCAGCTGACAGGAGCAGCTGCGGCTCCTAAGCGAGATGGATGGAATTTTCCTAACTAGTTCCCCAAGTTACATTTTACCTTCAAGATAATTTATGAGCTGCTCTGGAGCCTTGAAGAGACAATATGCTTGCCATAAAATTAACTGTAACAGTCTTGTAGGTTATAATTAACACTGGGAGGGTAGCACCAACTGGACGAAACACATGGCATAATTGATGGTAAGACTGGGAATGAAGCAAGCTAACAAAATCATTACGGTGCACGCTGCCTTCGCAAAACCTATGCTTTCCGAGGGTTAATTACAATCGCCTTCCAGGGCCCATGCTCCGGTAGGGGAGGAGGCCAGAGCTGGGCAGCGGTGGGGTGGAGGCTGTGCTGGCAAGGCCCCGGGGCACCTGGACGGGTATGGAGGCCGTGCCCGGTCTGGATGGAGAGGCATGCCGGACCGAGAGCCGTGCGGTGCATCTGGCGGTGAGCCTCCCGGAGCTCGGACTGAGCCCTCCGCAGGCCTGCCTGACAGACATGACTTCATTTTCTCAGTCAATAGCATCTTGTTCAGTGAAGAAAGAGATACGGATAAGAAGAAGGGACTCAGAACTTCCAAAATGCCCTTCAGGAGGCTTACGGTATTTATTTAGGATACGACAGAACTATAAAGCATTTCGACTTGACGCGGGCATGTCTTCGCAAGAAATGAAGATAAGTCCACTAAACCTGAAGGTTTATTGAACTAAAAGAGGACCCCCTCCGGAGGAGAGTATGGAGAGGAAGCTCATCAGAAAAGTGTCAATCACTCCCATCTCGGAAAGCGACGCTCCGCCATTCCTTGCGAGCAGATACTCGACAGCCTGGTCAATGCCTGAGAACAGACGATCCTAGACGCGCTGGAGTCACTCAGATCATTTCAATTAGGAACGTGAAGGTGACTGACCTAGTTTGGTTTTGCGACCTGTTTTGTTTTCTGTCCTGGGACAAGATGCTGAAACTCATTCCGATCCCTGATACAACAGTGTCCCCTACAGGCCGCTGGAACTGTGCCTTACCGCCCCCCTCCCCCCATCACTGCCTCGCCCGAAAGCCGAGTTAAACTTTTATCTCTAACCCGGAATATACGTTACGGCGCAAATTTGTCAAACGCACTGGGGATAGCCCAAGACACAATAAGACCATGGCTCTCCACGTGCGGTAAATGGTTTTCTAGACACGAACACACCATTTAGCTGGTGACTGACCAGATAAATGCTAGCCGACCACCTTAAGGGAACCCACTCACATCAGCCTTGACTAACCAGCCCAGCCTCGAAATTACTCCACTTAGAGGATTTACAGATTCTTGAGGCTAGACTTTGATGTTCTTCTCATCTGCGCCCCTGCTCCCTCCTTCCCGAGATTGTAACCAATATAAAAGAATGACATAGCTATAAAGGTAATAACGTTCCTTGAAAAGACTTACTTCATAAAGCATGGGCTGGAAATTATTTCTTTAGAGAGAGACAGGCACCCCCAACTAAAAAATGCCGAACATGTTTAAGTACCGGAGGAAATAAACCTTTACAGATACACACCTGCCTTTCTCCACACTGGGAAGGATCTGGGAAGGGCTCTGAGCCCTATATGGACTTCAAAGTACTAAGTGAACCTAGGAGCTGTGGGAAAGACTTGTTGGGGCTCCCACCTGCGACCTCCACTGTTGGCTGTGTTGCCTTGGCAAGTCACTCGGCATCTCTCTGCCTCTACTTTCCCGTCTCGTAAAACATTTAAAACTCCAGCACTTAGTCGGTTCTCGAAAAATGTTTCTGGGGAGATCGTTACCAGAATTAGCGCAACTGCGGATTTCAAGGGCATTGGAGGGAGGGGTGGAGGGAGGGAGGAAGGGATGGAGGGAGGGAGGGAGGGAGGGGTGAACTGAACTCATCAATGGGAGCACCTCCCCAACCTGCAGCTGCTCCCGGGGTGGGTGGGGGTCTAACTTACAGAACCTCTCCCTGTCTCCCTGGATTGAGGTGCTTCTCTTTTAGATGGAGTTGCTGAGCCCCGGACTGTCTGTGACAGGCCCAGAGCTCACAGCCAGCTGGGGACAGGATTCAAACTAGAGTTCGGGCCTCCGCAGCGCTGAGCGCAGGGCCCGGCGCGGGGCCAGACGCATCTACCGTTCGTCCTCACACCGATTCGGCCATGCGGGGCCCCTCCCACGAGGCTAGGATTTTGCGTGGGGGCTTGCTCTCAAAGGAAGAAGTGGCTGGGTTTACACGGACTTTCCTGTTGTGATCTAAAGGTGACAGGGACGTTGTACTGAACAGCCAATATGTTACGGGTACTTGCTCGAGGTGTTATGCGTGGAATCTGTTAGTCGGCCCTGTGAAGCAGGTGCTGCTATCATCCCCTGTGCAAGTTACAAGTGAGAAAACTGAGGTTCAGGGTGGTTGAGTAACTTCTCTGCAATTGCCTAGAGTCATAGACGTGGATCCAAGACTCGAACCCGCTCGGGCTCCTGACCTCTAGGCCATGTTAATGAAATTCGCTCTGAAAGAAATCGCTCCCCTCCCACCCCCACTATTTATCGTTGAGAACCGGATCTCTCTGGAAAGACGGAGCCCGGGTTTCATCCCATGACCCACAAGCACATACAGATTTCTCGGCTATTTCTCACTCCTTCTGGAGACGAATCGCTACCTACCCACTTGCAGCCTACGCGGTTTGACCAGGGAGCGCTATCCCCCACGGTGGCGGGGCAGACAATGAGCGAGTCACGCGAGGACAGTTCGGGAGGAACCTGGCCCTTTCCTCGCACAGAATCCTGACTTAGACTCCTTCCGCGGCATTTCTGATACCGCATCGCATAATATACTTCCCCTAGTCCAGTGTTACTCATCTCTAGAACCCCGAGGCCTACGGCAGTGTCTGGTAGCAGCCAGGCACTCGATAAATATTTGCCGAATCAATGCATGACTGACAGCTGGCTCACACCACCAACCACCGTTTATTACGTGCTGGAGTAGGTGAACCCCCCCACTCCCCCACCACCTACCAGACGGGGACGGCTGCTGTCTTAAGAGATATTTGTGGGTGGACCGGGGCCCGCGTTTGAGCCTTCCCAAAGTGAAGCTCTTTAAGGCGACACTCTTTGAAAAGTCCCCGGGGAACCAGAGTGCAGATTGTCTAAGGAGAAATGAACGCGGTGGCGTGCCTTAGAAACTGGTATCCCATGAGGAGCTCACAGAGGTGACTCACCAGAACCGGAAGGGCAGGTTTTGTAACAAGTGATCATTTTATGACGAAGCTCCAGAAAAGAAGGCTTGTCTCTCTCTCAACTGCAGGATCCTAGTTTGGCTCTACTGAGTGTTGCAGGATACGGGAGTTGCGTACCTCTCTCCAAAGGCATTTTCAGAGCTCCTCTTAGGAAAACAGTTCGGCTCTGTCCTTCTGCTAAGAACATGAACTCCAGGAGACAAACCCTCTCCACGGTGCCGTTCCCTGCTGCCTTTCCAGTAGCCGGAACGGTGCCTGACAAAGAGCCAGCGCTATTTAATAAGTACTTATTCAATAAATACAGGAATTAATCGATGCTTTCTCAAAAAAGTTTAAGAAGCACTGCCTGTAAAAAAAAGTCGGCAACCGGTCTTGGTCCGGGTGCACCAGGAGGAGAGCTCATACCGAAGCCTATGTGTTGATTTTACAAATAAAATGCGCAGAAGTCAATGGGCTTTTGTCTCCCATAAAACTGCTCAAATGATGACAGTAACAATGGTAATAACATTAACAACACGGGCCTCCTTAAGATAAGTTGCTGTATCTGGGGGGGAAAAGGTAACCCTATCTCTAGACTCATTTAATCCTTGCTCTAAATTTATACATTGCTTCAATTCCTACACATTTATGAGGAGGTTTTATGGAGTTACTGGGTTTTATGGAGTAATCCGGTTCAGATACACAAAGGACATGCTTCTGCTAAGGGCAACAGAAAGCAGAGATTGCAATTATTAAAGGAGGAGGGACAGATGCACTGGAAAGGAAGGGCAGAGGTGTCGGCTAGCAGGCTGGTGCCTCCCTGTTTCTCCCTTGGAGCTCCTTCATTTAATCCACCCCAACCCTGTCGACCAAGTCAGCGGGCTGCAGGGGACGGCCCCTGAACCACCGATGCCACGACTTCTAGGTCCCGACGAACTCAGCCAGAAGTAGCAGCCTCTCTCTCTAAAGCAAGCAAGAGCGGCTGACATGTTCAGAGGACGCTGTCACATGTCGTCTCAGAAGATAATTGCGTCAGCCTCATCGTCCCATAACCTGACCTCAGGGCTAGTGGCTCCACTCTCTGTGACCACGGTTTCCAAGGGCGCCACACACATTCCGGCCCAAAGGTCAAGTCGCCAAGGTTGATGCTCATCGCTGCGCTGATATCATTAAAGCCGCATGAGGATATCAGCAGGGAGCCTGCAAAGAGCAATTGCCGGAGCAGGAAAGATGCGAACGTGAAGCCCCATTTAGACACACCGTTGCCCCTCCCGTCCAGGGGAATGGCTCTGGGGAGGCCTTTTCCCTCGGCCCCAGTCCTAGTTCACCTCCAGGCCTGGCGAGGGGTCCGGAATGGGTGCCTCAGGAATGAGACCGCGTCTTTTCGTCCTCGTCCCAGCTCAAGTCTATAGCGTTCCCTTCTGGACTCTTCCTCAAGCACCCGAATCGGCCCGTGCACACAGCATCCTTCCTCCCTCGCGATGTCCTGAGTGGATCAGTCTTGGGACTTCAACACCAAAGAACTACATTATCAGAGATCTCTCCTGACATCCAATCTGCTCTGGCAAGAGCAGATGAATACGTACCCCCCAAAAAACCCCAACAGGCTGGCCTCCCCAGTGGTCCTTCCTCTTCGAGATGAAGAAAGAAGACAAAGTACTTGTAGATACAGGGATGGGTTGAGAGGAAAGCTATTCTGTTCAGCCAGCCAATGAAAAAACCTGAAAGTCAGGCAACAGGGTCCCTGCTCGTATAGGGCATGGTCGTCACAGAGGAGACAGCTTCATGTCACAGGACCTGGGCGGCAGGCTCTACAGCTGGCGAACAGGCAAGTCCTCTGCCCTCGTGCAGTGTACATTCCAGCAGGAGAGACAAAACATCAACACGAAATCAAGTAATTATGTAATACGGGTCAGGTGATCCCTTTTCGGAAGCTTCCAGCAAACTGCAAGCTCCCTTGCAGAGGAGACCATTGCTAAGTCGTCTTCCGGGATCCTGCAGTAAGAGAAAGAACATCTTCCTGCCAGCCCTGGGGTTCCTGCTAACCTGCCCTCCCCCGCAGGAAGCCGCTCATTATTTCAAAACTGAAACTGTACCGGACTCCTCTTACTATTTCCCACAGCATTTAGCTGCATAGTTATTTGCACACAGCAAACGCTCGGTAAATAATAGTTGGCTGCTAAACTGGACCGGACCCACTTGTCGGTTCTGCATAGAATTCCGGCCGGCCAGGAGCCAAAAGCAGAGACCGCATAGCCACGGAGAAAACCTTCATGTGCTGGGCTCAGGACCAGAGTTGATCCGCAGAAGGAACGTACACAAACTGGCTGACCCGTTGTACCCAGATCAGAGCGCTGAAGCTGACTGGCTTAGAAAAGGTTGTAACTACTAGATCTTGATGCCCAGATGTCCAGAGTGGATCTGACCTGGAGGTTAGGCGGTGATGGTGAGGGTTAGGGCAAGTGGAAGTCAGTAAGAAGATGTTCCCTTGTCCGGAAAAGGGGCTAACTTGGCGGTGTCTGGAGCTGGCAAAGCCCCGTGTGGGGAAGGCACGTATCGAGAGCCACCTCGGCCGAGAGAGTTCATTTTAACTGGAAGGAAGTAGTTCTAAAAGTTTTTCTAAGAAACTGCCATAAACATTTTTAAAACTGTTCTCAGCACCGGTTTAAGGCTCCTTGCACCCAAACGAAGTTGTCTACTATGGGACTACAGAAAGTCCTGTTTGGGCCGAGAAGTGGGGGAGCTGTAAGGACACAGAGCTTCTAGCTCATCAGGTAACGTTCCTACCCAGTGTGCAATGCTCCGTGAAGCTGCTGAGGAAAGAAACGTCAGAGAACGGTCAAAGGACTAAGCAGGGGATCTCCCGGAACACGCAGGCTGGGCCACACGCAGACGAACCAAGGGCCAGGCCTGCCCACGGGAATGGGGAAACGGGCACACGTGTGTTCTCATGCCAACTTCACGTGGAGCTCCATTCCTCCAGTAAGCCAAACACCCCTCCCGGGCTCGCGAGTTCTCCCCGGCGTGAGGGGATAAGTGCTTAAGTCGGCCATGTTTTTAAATCTCCTAATAAAAACCGAATGGTCTTAAGCACATGAAAAGGTGTTCCGGATCATTTGTCATCAGGGAAATGCAAATCGAAACCACAACAACAGCACCAGGGTATCTATAATAAAACAACAACAACAACAAACAAAAAAACAAAAGGAAAAGAAGTGTTGGCGAGGTTGTGGGAAAACCACAACTCTTGCGTACCGCTGCGAGGAACTGTGTACCACTGTCACCATGGCACAGCGCATGTGGAAACCAGTCTGGCCATGCCTCAAAAAGTCAAACACAGAGTTACCGTACGGACTCGGCAGTGCCATTCCTGGGTTGACGCTCCATGGAAGAGAAAAGGCGGCACTCAAAACCCTGCACACAAAGGCACACGGCGGTGTGAGTCATAGCCGCCAAGCGGTGAGGAGACAACCCAAGAGTCCATCGCCCGATGAATGGATAAACAAAATGTGGTCTCTCCATATGGTGGAATATCACTTGGCATAAAAAGGACCGAGGGACTGATATGGATCGACTTTGAAACAACAGACTACAACATGGATCGACTTTGAAAGCATAAAGCTAAGTGCAAGAAGCCAGATACGATACAAAAGGCCACATAGTGTATGATTCAATTTACACGGAACGTCGGTACAGGCAAATCCACCAGAAAGAGAGCAGGCTAGTGACTGCCAGGGACTTCGGGGAGAAGGGGGAATTGAGGGCGGCTGTTAACAGGTCCAGGGGTTCCTTCTGGGGTAATGGAAATGCTCTGGAATTGGATAATGGTGATGGCTGCACAATCTTGTGAATATACTAAAAAAAAATTAAAAAATCACCTAATTGTACACTTTAAAATGATTAATTTTATGTTACGTGAAATTTTATATTTTGTGAATTCTATCTCAATTGAAAAAAAAAAAAAAAACCCTAACGGCCTGGCTTTCGTCTTACGTTTTTGTCTTTGCATCTTAGCAAAAATTTAGAGGCACTGTTTCAAAGTCAGGAAGCACACTTAACTGTACAAGCGTTCCTCACCTCCCTGTGCAGGCCTCACCTAGCTCTTGGCTCACTACGAATCCCCACGGACAGACGCAGTCGAGTCGAAATCTAAGATGGAACATACGCCGATTTGGACAATGTTTAAGAAGCTTTTTGTTTCTGTTTTAAATATAATTATTGTCCAGGCGAGACTTGTATACATAGACCGCGTGGTTCAACGTAAGAGGATTTTTTTCAACAGTACGGCAATTCTCGTCTTCGAAGACATTTACAGGGAAATACTGTCCTGAGTGGGTCAGAGCAACTTGCCCCTCTGTTGTGGCCATGACGGTGCCACCGCCATCCTTTTCACTGCCTTCCGCAGCCCCTTTCCGGGAACTTGCTAGAACCCCATCCCCAGGTACATGCTTACGCTGGCTGCTGGACACATTCTCTCAGGCACGGCAGCTCAGGCAATATTCTGGGATGGCAGGTATATGAAACATACAAAAAAGCTTATGAAATAAATTCATTCTTTTCTCGAAACGCAGAGTCATGGGCTAGGCCCGCTGTCTCTGAAAGAGGGTACAGAGCTTTGTAAACCCCAATGTCACCAGTTGGAAACCGGGACACTCCATGTTCGCAGGGAGCTGAGCTGGGAGAGAGCTTTAAGTAGATTACTCTTATCAATTAACAGTAAGCGAACATACAGCTTGTGACCCGCCCACCGTTGGCAATAGTTAGCATCGCTAAGATGGGTCTCTGAAAGAGGGATAAAGAAAGAGGGGGATACTCAACTAACGTTACGTGCTTCCATCTTCCTTTTACAGAAAAATAAAAAAATTGCAAAGTTGTGGTGACGACAAAACGGTGTCTGAGAGCGACCAGTATATTCAGTGTCCGAAAACGCGGAACGTTCTGTGGCCGGAGGCCGAAGTGGATCACGATTTTTTTTTTTTTTTTTTTTTTTTTTTTTGAGAACGCTGGCTCTCACACTTGATTTACGTACATTCTCTCGACTGAGCAAGCAAGCTGAAATAAAATATCTGATCCTCAGGCCGACACGTCCCATGCAGAGGAAGCCCATTCCTTTCCCTCGGCGGACTTCCGGATAATTACTCCACGGTAGACGTGCCCTCACAATTCTCCCCCGTCTCGGAAAGGCGCTGGGGGCTGGTGGAACATAAACCGAGGCACTGATTTTTTTGCGGTATTTTATTTAGAAAAACAAGCCGGGCTCGGACACGGAACTGTACCTTTTCTCTGGCGCACTTTTCAAATGATAATTTCTTCCACTGTCACCATTAAATCTTAATCCATTCCAACTCCTTGCATGGGTCATTGAGTCTATATGTACTGCTGTTATTTTAAAATGTTTCCCCTTGGTAGGGAAAGAGGGGGAGAAAAGATGTTGAGAGCCAGATGGGCCTCTTCACAGTTCATTTATCAAACCTAATACGCACGGCTCCACCCTCCCCTCGCCCGCTATTGCGGTTAAACTTCCATATAATTTGGTAATCATTTTCATTATCGGAGAGTGACCCTAAAGCAGCCTATCCTGGGACACCCAGTCCCTGCAGCTGCTCTTTTCCTGCCTTTCCCTACAGTAGACCCTGAGACTCTCAGAGTTTATTAGGTGCAGACCGACCTTTGGGCTGCGGAGGTCAAGAAGGGGTCAGATCAGAGGGCTTGCCCCGTTCTTTAAAAGCTATAACAAGCTGTCCATCAGGCAGAGTGGACTGTATAAACAAAGCCAAATCTTCAGAAATTCTGTACCGCTTCTGTTAACACTTACCCTGCATTCACACGGCTCCGCCTGACGTCCTGTGGATCATTCAGCTCGGGGGAAGTGAGCAGACAGCCCTAATAAGCCTATTTGGAGAGGGTTGTTTATGGGATTACGGAGCTTCGGGAAGGAAACCCGCAGCATTCAGATGTGCCTCTCGACTCGCGGGGTCGTGTGACACTGTGACAAACTCGGTTACCCCGAGTCATGTGGAATTGACACTGTCCTCAAAAAGCGAAATCGCAGGGAACATATGCTTTCAGTTTAAGAGACTTCGGGGAGTCCTGAACAATGGCTCGGCTCCCGGCCGGGGAGAGATACAAAGATTGTAAAACCTAGTTACAAGTTTCGCTTAAAAATATTCTCCCTAATATCGTTATTGCCAAGGAACCGGTGGAAGGCGGGAGGGGGGGGGGTGCGGGCGGGGGCGGGAACCTTTCTGACACTAGCCTCCTCCTAAAGTCACTGCCAGCTGCAGGGTCGCCGCCCCATCCGCATGTCTTGGCAGTTGTACTAGTCATCACGCATTCTCGAACGTGCGATATAAGGTAATTAGAGTCACCTGTATTTAACTTCCAGCGGAAAAAAATTTCTATTATCTAATCTAACTGATCTCCTGATAGCTTTGATGAAAGTAAAATACTGCAGCCTATTGCGTGGCCTTTGGCGAGTGCTAACTCTTTTCTGTCAAAGCGCGTTTTTCCTCACGCGATTCCAAAGTACACAGTGGGCCGACGTCTACGACACAGGCGGCTGTGTAAGCGCGGCAGCGGGCGCGCTGTGACTTTCACCACCACCGGCCTGAAGGCTCCTCGGGCCAGTGCCCGATTCCAGAAGGCCAGAGCACGCTTTGATGAGGAAAGAGAGAGGCGTATGGTAACAGTCTGTTTACACAGATCATATGGATGGGTCTTTTAGACCGGTCACTGGGATGGGAAACATCAAATGGGGGCGGAGAAGGGGTAGGGGGGAGGATTATGGTTATTTAATACTCTGAAGACACTTTTCCTTCTGAGCTCTCAAGACGGGACCCTCTTGAAATGTTCTTTCAGGTGTTTAGTTTGAAGGAGGCCTGCACAGTGTCAGCCGCTAAGCTCTCTCTGTTCTCCTCCCCTACCACAAAGGACTTGAGAATTTTTGTTTCAGATGCTAGACTACATCACCTTCAACACTGGCTCCAGCTCCTGATTAAACTGTTAGCAGTAAAGGGCCAGAAACACTGAAACCAGACTCCTCTTAAACAGGCCATCTTGGCCACGCTGTCTGATGCTTTGGCGTGCTCGGAAATGATTGTTAACAAACCAAATGCACTCGACAGAAGACGTCCAGCCTCAACATTTGGTTTCTGAGCTGTGCTGTCTTTGGAGGGCTGGGGGTGAGGGCGGGGGCGCAGTGGGAAAGAGGTTACAGGAAAATTCTTTCTTCCTTTCTCTCTTCCCTATTTAATAAGAATCACCAGGGGGAGAAATATATATATATATATATATATATAAGGTTAAACAGAGAGAGAAACACAGGTCAGATGTCCCCGCATGGATATTCCAGTATTTAATAAAATACGCATACTTTAATAAATATATATATGCTTAAGCTGGAATACAAGCAAAGTTAAATTGGAGATCATTTAATGCCTGAGGCTGAAATTGTCGTTTACTCTGATCTGACCACGCTACAAAAAAAGAGGGGAGAGGGAGAGTATCACGGTGAATTTAAAAATTAATGTTTTCACGCAAGTCTGACCTCAGAGAAATGGACGTGCTTGAGGGACAGGTTTCCAATACCCAGCTGGGACGGACAGTTCGTGGTCTTTGCTGTCCCCTTTCCTGGAAAATTTTCATCTGTAATGTTGTTCAGTGAAACCTATTTTTATGCTAACCGTTACCAGTAAAGCCGTCAATTCTTATGAATTCTGTTGCATGAACTCATTTGGAGAATATGATGTCCCTCAGTGTTCTTGACTCCCAGGCACATAGGAGTTTTCAGCATCGGATAAGACACAGACGACACACAGCATCGATCTCCCTGATTCCTCTCTCTATTGCAGAGACAGATGATAATTCAACAATTTTCACCAACCTCGGATCTAAAAGGGTAAGCCTAACACGTGGGGGAACCGGGTCCAGCCTTCCACCCATCAACTGTTTCTCAAAGAGCAGGATAACAGAATCGGTAGCACGCGAGCATCAATTCTATAAAAACGGACAATCTGTAGAAACTTTTTAACCCCAGGTGGGTCCATGAGCAGAGAAAGTAGGGTGAAGCCAACATACCACCTACTTGGCCAGTTCTATAACCGGGGTTGATAAACAGACCACCGTCAAGCAATCTGCCTCTTCCCCGAGTGATGTAAGTGCCCTAGCCAGTGCTAAATCGCAAGGTTGGTTTTTTAGAGTGTTGATTAAATGGTGCTTCAATTCAGCATCAGGTACTTCTATTCTATCGTGCTCAAGATGCAAACATTTACGCTAAACGTCACACTCAGGGATAAATCATATATACCTACAGACGACACCACAGCTCATAACCAACTAACGCAGAGGTACCGCGCACGCAGGAGAGCTAACTTGGGCTGAAAGCATCTATCGCTTGCTTATTGTTCGTGGCTCCTCAAATGAGAGGGATGAGGCCCGTCGCAGAAGGAAGGGCTTAGCCCAACACAGCTCTCGGTTTTCAGGGACCACGATCCCCTTCCCGAAACGGAACTGACCTGGCATGCCACTCCCTCCTCAGGTTCTGGCGTGTGGTGAGCGAGGCAAGGATGGCAGTCAAGATTTCATTCCTTTGTTCCACGGGGACCCCCTCTCTTCTGACTTCCCGAAGCACAGCATTTGTCTAGAAGAAATGGTCCAAAAAAGAGGAAAAGGAGAAAATTAATAATAATAATAAAAAAAAAAGCCCATAAGCAAATAAGGACAGTAAATCAATGGCTTTTTTATTACGGTCCCCCTGCTAACAAATCAATACAGTAAATGATGGTCAAAAATGGCCACAGCATATATTTTGTATTTAATCAATGTACAAGGCACATAAGGTGAATTCCAAAAGCGCCATTGCCTTAAGTAACACATTGAGATACTGTGTGTTCTCACTCAATTTCCGCGGTGCACCAGAGGTCTTTTTCCTGGGAACAGCCTCCCGTGAGCTATTATTAGAAATGATTTTCACGTACGCTCCATTGTGACTTGTTTGTTTTGCCTTTTAAAAAAGAGCAGTCTCCGACTCTCGCTCTCTGTTTCCTGCCACCGAGCTGAGGATTTCTGCACTGCCTCTCGTATTTGAATCATTAATTTCTATTTCCAGCCATGCCAGCAAATTTTTCATTTTATTTTATTTATTTATTTTTCGGGTTCGCTCATTTTCCTTGCTTGTTGCAAATCAAGATCTTGCAAAGAAAGAAACAATAAGAACACAAAAATCAAATTCATTCTCCAAGAGTCTTTCCAGCTTTAAAAATCCACTACGTGTTTCAAATACTAAGTACGGGGGTTCTTGGGCACAGCAGACTTATTATAATTTGAGGAAGAATCGTTTATTCTACGGTCATGGCTACAGTCCTTAAAGGAAATTAGGCTCGCCGGTGAGTACAAAAACACTCAAGCCTCTACCTAGTGTTGAAAATGTTGGGTGTTACTTATAGAAATAGTTGAAGCCCGGGGTGCCTGGGTGGCTCAGTCAGTTGAGCGTCCGACTTCGGCTCAGGTCATGATCTCATGGTTTGTGGGTTTGAGCCCCGCGTCGGGCTCTGTGCTGACAGCTAGCTCAGGGACTGGAGCCTGCTTCGGATTCTGTCTCCCTCTCTCTCTGCCCCTCCCCTGCTCATGCTCTGTCTCTCTCAAAGAGAAACAAACATTAAAAAAAATTAAAAAAAAAAAAATAAGAAATAGTTAAAGCCCTGGCCCATCGCTCTAAGAAAGGGCATTACATCAAAACTCCAATTTGAAAGTGTCGCTTCAATTTTATCGACAACGCACTCCTGTATGCTTGTTTTATATGCATGCATTTGAAACGTGCAAATTCATGTAACGTTATAAAAAACAATTAAGAAAACAATAGAGAGTATTCTATTGGCACCTGAAATTTGAGTGAGCAATGCCTTTTGAGTTTTAATGAGAGAACTTTTCATCGCATGTATTTCTCTTCATATAACTGGAGTAGAAACCTTCAGAATTTATACATGTTTTTCATTTAACGTTAGTGTGGCTTCTTTGGAGAAAGTTGTAACCAAAGCAACTGCTAAAAGGCCTGAGACTATTACCTTCTTTGTACTAGTCTCTCCCTGCGTATTCCTTACCTAACCGACGCCGAGGCCTTCGTTTCCTTAGCACGCTCACAGTTCCGTCGTGTCACCTGAAATACCACCTCCTTATCTGTCTATAGCGATGCACGGCACGTACTGAATGCCTTCATGACAACCTTGAGAAGAGGTGGAGGGAACGTGTGTTGTCTGGCTGTCTTCTCTCCACACCCAGTCCCCCTTTGCCCGTGACAACACAAACCTTCTCTTGGGGAAGGTTTATTGCATGCCGTCTTAGAGGGACTGGCAGAAAGAGTGTCCCACTCTGTCCCAGGAAGGATGTGGCCCGGGGCCAACCTGATTCGCTTTTCCAGGACTTCAGACACTTAAGAAGGAGGACAAAGAGAGGGGAAAATTTTGGAGCCGATTTATCCATTTCCTTAGTTCCTACCACCCGGGGTCCTCAAAGTATTCCTGGCTTCCTGAACTTTCTGAGTAAAGATCATTCTTCTTCTTTTGAGTTATCCAGTATCCTTTCAACCAAGCTCCTCCATCTTGCTCACATTCGCCAGAATCTGTTTCTGTTGCTTACAGTCAAAATGCCTAACTTATCTTACCAACAGATAAGACAGGAGAGACTAACTCCACTGCCAAGATCACGTGACCAGCCTCGCCACGAAAATGACCCTGATCTCTGCCTGCTGGGTCCAGAGTCACATCTACTACACCAGGTGACATACCCAGTGGGGAGCTCTGTGAGCTTGGAGGGCAAGGACGTTTTCAGTCCTTCAGCCCTGGGAGGCATGCTCATTTTCTCTAGGCACTTCTTCTGCTTTCTGAAGCCTAGGCTCCCAGGGGCTAAAGCGGGAGCTGCAAATTCAAATACCCACCAGAGCCAAAAGGTACCATGAATGAGTTAAGCAAGAGTACTGATGGAGCATATGCTGTGTGCAAAAAGGCAGTCACTTTTCAGCAACAGTCAACGGGGCCATTCGGAGAGGCTGTCTCTGTGGCGCCAGACTCAGGAATTTTCAAAATGAGAAATCTGGTTTGGTTTTTTTAATGTGAAAGCTCCTGATTTTTAAAAGCCGAAGTCAACTTTTTTTAACTTTTTATTTATTTACTTATTATTGAAAAAAAATTTAATGTTTATTTATTTTTGAGAGAGAGAGAGAGAGACAGAGCATGAGCGGGGAAGAGGCAGAGAGAAAGAGGGAGACACAGAATCCAAAGGGGGCTCCAGGGTCTGAGCCGTCAGCACAGAGTCCGACGCGGCACTCGAACTCACAGACCTCGAGATTATGACCTGAGCCGAGGTCGGGCGCTCAACCGACTGAGCCACCCAGGCGCCCCTGTCTTTTTACTTTTTAAATGCCACGTGGCCAAACAAGAAACACCAACAACCGTACAGAACTCCGGTGGTTGCTGTTTTGTGACCTCTGACATAAAAGGGGTCTAATTTCAGAGAGGGCCTGTCCTCAGCGGGTATTCTGACAACAGCGTTGCTTCTTGTCTGTGCCGCCCTACCTCGTGTACTTGAAGTTGGAAGGAAGTCTCAAAAAGTCACCGAGTTTATCATTATGCCTGCAGATCCATATTATTTCACCAAAATAAGCAAAATGTGTCAAATAGAAGACAAAGTACACATCTAAGTTGACTCCAAACACATACATAAAATAAAATTCTCTATGTGACTGTATTCAGACAGTTTTTTTAAAAAGTCATTTGTCTCTTCTTTGCCTTTTGAGTCATTTAAATTTTATCCAGAAGCCCTTGCTTTCCCTGAGCAGCCTCTTAAGAGGCGGAAGGAGAAAGGACTTAAGAAAGTTTCACGAGGTCTGGGACCCTGTCTGTTTACTTCACTGCGGCACCCCAGTGCTCGCCTAATGATTTTTAATAAAGATCTGTCAAATCAGGAAATAAAGGAACCTGAAAAACAAGTACTACAGAAACAAAGAGCAAGAGAAGACTGCCTTTTAAGGCTTTGCTATGATATAAATGCATAAACTCCTCCAATGAATTAAGAGACAGCTACGTGCTTTACCAAGGAGCTCTGTTAACTCATCAAAGGATTCACTTCAAGGTCTATTTAAATAAATACCCCCCCCTTGTAGAGTCTCCCCAAACTTTAGCCATCCTAGCAGGGTCCCATAATTCTTGCCACGTTTGAGCGTCAGGTACACAATATTTGATATTTTTATTTCCAGTGACCCGTACTTTACAGTATAAAATAAATCCGCTTCTAAAAATGGAAAACCTGTGGCACTTGGCATCAATGAAAAGATAACCGTAAAAATAACATCTGAAAAACAAAGCCGCGTTGATTTCATTCGAGTTAGCAGTTGCTTGCTGAAAGCTCTGAGACGGACGCCTGCTCTGTCGTAAACGATGCCATTAACGAGTGTTAGTGAATATTAAAGAGGTGAAGACCTCCTGACCCAAAGACATGGATGGAAAAGCAGCTGGAGGGGGAGTCCACTTTCTCCCAGTGCGGTCCCCACTACATGCAGAGTCGTGGAGCGCCCCCTAGCGCCCCCCGGGAACACCCACGGTCCACATCCCGAGCTCAGGAGGCACCACCCCTACTACAGCCGTTTTCCAACACTCTCCAGATACGCCTCCTTTCTTCCCAAATGTATTTTTACCTGGAACTCAATACATAACACAAAACTGGATCAGTTCTCTCTGAAGCTGCCATGGAAGACCCAGAAGCTCTCCCTTTGTCAGGGGGCATCTCTTCGAAATCCCAAGGAACTGTGAGACAAGATTTGCCAACCTCAACCCCAGAGCATTTAAAACAGCATTCAAGTTTGTAAAGGTTTATACGCTGCCGGTGGGAACGCAAAACACTGCCGTTCTGGCAAACACTCTGGTGGTTTCTTACAAAGTTACGCATACACACTTAACATGTGACCCACCAATCCTGCTTCTGGGGATTTAGCTAAAGAAATAGAAGCTTCTGTGCACACCAAAAAACGCAGGCACAAAACTGTTCAGAGCAGCTTTATTCATAACTGCCCCAAACTGGAAACCATCCAAATGCCCTACAAAGGGTATGTGGATAAACACACTGTGGTACATCCAGGTGGTGGAATACTACTCAGCAGTAAAAAAGGACAACCAACTGATTGATGCGGCCACTTGTCTGAATCTCCAAGTCATTTTACCGAGTGAAAGCGGCCAGTCTCCAAAGATTAAACACTGCATGATGCCATTTATTTAACATTCTGGAAAAGGCACATTACAGGGACAGAGAACAAATTAGTGGTTGCCAAGGATTAGGATGGGAGAGAGTTTATTACAAAGGGGCAGCCTAAGGCAGTTTTGGGGATGGTGGCGCTATTCTGTGTCCCAACTGGCGGCGGTTACATGAGTTCGTACATACGTCAAAACTCACAGAACTGCACAGCCGCCAAAGTCGATTTTGTCACATGAAAATCTTATAAAATTGAATCATTAAAATTAATTTCCTTTTCATCATAATTTTGGGACAAGAAAGCACGTAGATATCAAATGTCATATAAATATACCTGAGTAAGCAGTTAGTAGAAATATAAAGAAGTAGATCTAGA
Organism: Paguma larvata; assembly: GCA_030068075.1. Classification (NCBI taxonomy): domain Eukaryota; kingdom Metazoa; phylum Chordata; class Mammalia; order Carnivora; family Viverridae; genus Paguma; species Paguma larvata. The sequence goes on along the minus strand of CM057841.1, from coordinate 31,479,715 downwards.
TTACAAAATAAATTCTGTTACCAAAAAAAAATCTTTTCAAGACATTGGAAAAAGATGGGAGAATTTAGATACAGCATTCGGACCCTAAAGTACAGCATTTCATAAAATCTGGAGTGAAAAGAATTCATTGCATAAAAGTTAATTTCAGAGTGTTGAAGAGCATTCTTTTGACAAGAATGAACAGCGGTCTTTTCCTCCGTATACGTGTTGGCTCCTTAAGGGTTGACTTTACGTAGACAATGTTCATAGCCCATTTTCCCATCTGTAGTAACACGGAGCTGTCTTCAAATAAGTACCGATTCTTAAATAGTCTCCTATTACCGAAAACACATCCCCCCTCCCCTCTCCTCAGAATAGAGTGCCAGCAAACCACGGGCTTAGAAATCGTGCTCTGGGGGTTAAATTTCATCTCATTAGTAACTCTTTTTCAACAGAAACTGATGGACATGCTGGCCTATCAGGAAAAGACAAAGAATAGCCTTAAGGCTGCCAGTTGTTCAAATCCCAGCTGTCGCCTCCTCGCTGTGGGCCTTTCCCCCGGCTGCCCACGGGACATGACATCAGAACCTCCCCATGGGTTCCTGCGGGGAGGAGGTGCCCAGGGTACCGGCCAGGAGGATGGGTTTTGTTTAGAGCTCACCAGTCGACCTCGTGCTAGGCTGTGCTGTTTTCACAGGAACATTCCTGAAAGTGTCTAGGACGTTAAATGAAAACTTTCAAAAGGAAATCAGGCAACCGCTAAGCAATCACAACCAGAAGAAACCTCTACCAGGAGCCAGAGGCATCGCTGGTTTGACTCTCCCTAGTGGTAGAGAAGCTACGCTCTGATCCTGGGTTTTATTTTTAGAATCACTCCCGGTTTTACTTGACACCTTTCTCTCTTAGGCTACCACCTATCACGTGTCCTGACCTTCTTTTGTCTCCTATGTGGGTTCCTCACCGTGGGCCCCTCAAGACCCTCAACTGTTGTTGGCCCAGGGCAAGAGCCTTGGTTCTCATCTCATGGCTTCTGTTTGCCCTCTCTGTGGGTGATCTCCCCTCCGGTGGCTTTAAGGCTCGGCTGGTGACTTCGGGTAGGCCTCTCTGTGAGCTCCAGCCCCGCAGAGCCCGTGACCGCCATCTCTCCCTGAAGGCACACTTCACACAGGGAGTCGCAACCTCAGCTCGTCCACATGTGAACTCTTGGTGCTTTCTCCTGTATTTCCCGAGGATGGTGAATGACACCACCATCAATTCAGTCGCCCAAGCCAGACGGCTAGGGCTCATCCTATTTGCCTCCCTTTCCTTTCCAGAAACCTTAAATCCTGGCATTCCTCTCTGCTCAGTGTGACTCAGACTTATCTCTTCCCCACTGCCGCAGGCTGAGTTCAGGCCCATCTCTCGTCTGGACCGTACGATGGCCTCCGCGTCAATCACCCCCTCATGAATCTTCCTCCCACGAGAGGGCTATCTCAGGGTCAAAGGAAACAAGGAGCTTCAGCCTCCAAAGCCTCACCGAAACCAGAGCGGCTCTGTTCACATATGCTTCGCTTATCGGTGTTTGAGAGATCAAAAAGCTTCAAGGTCTTAGAAGCCCGAATTCCTAACCCGACCAAAACAACAAAAACAAAACAGCACCCCTTCTTAACAGACACCCTGGTCACTTCTCAAAGTTTGTCTCCGGCCATCTTCCGTTCCACTGAAAACCAATTTCACCTCCCTGAAAATACGCGGCTGTTCCGCACTGTATGTTTCCTTGTTGCACAACTGGCCGAGGACTACTGAGTCTTCGAGAAACACCTCAGATGGCACCTCCTCTCTGAAGGTTTCCGTGACCCGAATCCTTCTGCCAAATTACGGAGGGTCGGTCACCCCTGCTTCCGTGCCACCCCCGAACATCTCACAAACTGTGTCCCGCTCCGTCTGGGGCACTTATCTGTCGGTTAGAGGTCCCCTCCTCCAGAGCGTGGGCTCTGTGAGAGCGGAGGGGGTCCACACCCATCTCTTCGCCACACCCTCCCAACGTGCCTGCTCCAGCACCATGTCATGAAAACAGACTCCTCACAGATGCCTGTTGGATAAATGAAACCAAACGACAGGCCAGAGCACGTCTGGGAAATAAGACGAACCAATCGAGCCACAGAGTGCCAGTTGACATCGAGGGCAATATGGGAGACACGGTCAGGTTTGACGCAAACGACACCTGATGTGAATTCTAAGAAAGAAAGTTCTGAAGATGTATTCTGAACAACAGCATCAAGGAAAATACGTATGCGCAGTCCCTAGGCGGCTCCGTGGAAGGGTCACGCTTCTTCGGCAGGATGTATGTGAAAGTACAGAGCTTTGTTACACTATGGTCACACGTGATCTCCTAATCACCCAAAGGGGGAAGTCTCACTGTCTCTGTTTCAACAGAAGAAACTACTTTGGACTCTGGCAACCCACGGCATCCCGAGGACCTCTGAGAGCCCCCCAGTGTTATCAGCTTCTCCCGGCCCAAAGCTTTTTGCGTAAAGCCAGAGGGAAAAACCCAGAGCCAGAGAGGACAAGGAGGGAGGGGGTAAGGAGACCGAGAGAGGCTGGCCGATTGAGAACTGAGGAAAGAACAACCAAAACTCTAACATACTAAGAAGCCTCGAGTTTTAGGCTTAAGTGTCACGTGTTTCTTGGGAAAAGTCTCCCACTTCTGGATTTATTCAGTTAAAACTCAGCCATTCATCTACTACTCATTGGATGTATTTTTACGCTCAGCCACTTTCCGTACGTCCTAATTCCGGGACATCGCACGGAGAGCACGGCCGGACACACGTGCGGAACGCAATGTGTATAGCATGCAAGGTTTTCAGATGGGAATCGCGGCGGGGGATTTAAAAGGAGCACAACATTTACTTCCTGCTAATAATGCCACAGAAGTCTTTAAATCCTTTTGGTGCCTTTCTGATATGGGGTCACAGCTTCAGAGAGGCCCTTAACTCTGAAACTCAAGATTTCATCTCTCCTTCTTACGAATCAGAGAACTCTGTCTCAGGAAATGCAGAGAAACTGGAGGCATTCCACAAACGTGCCTGGTAATCCCTCCGCCTAGTTCACGTGGAAAAAAAAAAAAAAATCTGCTGCTCTTCTTCCAATTTCAAAAGCCAGAGAAACACTAGGACGCCAGAACTGTATTCCCCCTTCCCACCGTCCCGTCTCCCGGTCCTCACCAGCACCAAAAAAAAAAAAAAAAAAAAAAAAAAAAAGCAGCACTGTCATTAGGGGGCCAGTGCCCTACCTAACACTTTTTATATACATAGCTGCCTCGCGTTAGGGTTGTATTTCCCCTCTGCACACACAAATTACAAAGATAGGCTCCGACTGATAATGAGGGCTAAAGGTTCAACTTGCGAAGAAACTTGGTTTAAGATGTTATCGGCTGGGAAAGCTATTTCCTCTCATCAACATTGCCACAGGCTGTCAAAAACCCAACCAGGGCTCCCCTCTTCAAAAGTCCAGGAGCACTTTTTTTTTCTTTCTTTCTATCCTTTTTTTTTTTTTCTCCCCCAAGAAGAAAGGCACAGAACCCACTGAGATAGCCTTAGTCCCATCAAAGAAAGGTCGAACTCGGGTCTTCCTTCATTGACTGATTGTCAGTTTAAGATGGCTCTTTTGTGAGGCCTCCGGAGCTCGGCGCTGAGTGATGCCTTCGCCTTTGCTAAACCGGACCGGGCACCGCCAAAGGCTTCCAGCGCGCTTGGGTCCCCGGCCCGGCAGAACAAATAAACACGCCTCTCGGCCTCTTCGCCTACTTTATCTCCCTCCCCGGGAGCAGGAGGGTTTTGGGGGTGCTAATGTTTACACAACGTTCAAACTTTCTTTCCCCTGTTTCCTGAATGTGAGAAGACACATCCTGGATGACCTCGGCGGGGAGATAACGCCCCGGCACCGCGCCTCCCGGGCTACTTCGCGCTGCCGGCTCCGCCGCCCCCTGCCCTCCCCCACCCTCCACGCGGGGCTCAGCCAGGAGAGCGGGAGATGAGCTGGGCTGGCCCCGCACGGAAGGCACAAAGGCATCGGTCTCTAAGGGTCTGCCCACAAAGCAGCCTTTTATCCCCACCTACGGATACGCTTGGTTCAGTTCACCCCAAAGACCCACTTGGTCTGAATGGAGTGCTTCCAGTGACTTTACCAAATGATCCTCAAAACTGTGCTAGCCGGACAGCCTTTAGCCTTTTCCCATCACGTGCTGCTGAACTAAGGGGGCTCGCAGAGAGCGAGCCGGGGCTGCCGGTGGGGAAAGGATTCCGGGAGAACGCTTCCTCGGTCCGTTCCCTCATCTGCGAAGGGGTGTGTGTAATAACTGCTCTTGGGATGATTACGTGACATAACCTGCCTTCAAAGCCCTTTGCACAATGCCTGGCACTTACACAATGCTCACTGAATGTTGGAAATCCAGCAGCAGCAGCATTTTGTGCAAAAAATATTTGGGAAGAAAGGTCCCAGAAGACGCGGATATGAATTTTTTAAAAATCCTAAAGCACCATTGCCATGAATTTGAATAATTGCGGAGGTTTCCCCCCCACCCCAAGCACTTTCGCAGGCCCGCCCATTTTTCTCCTCCTGTCCATACAGAAATCACTGCACCTCCCGTGTTTCACGAGAAGCCGAGGAACCCCAGCAGCCTGCCTGGTGTTGCGTGAACGCTTGCGACAGTCGGGGTGGGAACTGCTGGGGCGCCCAGGCTGCTGGAGGGAAAGACAGCCGGCTGCACACGTCTAAATAAGTCGGGGGTGCTGGGGCCCCGAATGGAAGCCGGGCCTCGGAGCTCCAGTTGGCAATGTCGGTGCCTCAGATGCTGGTGAAAACCCATGCATCGATTTGTCAAGGAAGGCAAAGAAAAAGAAAGGGAGGGAGGGAGGACGAGAGGGAGCGAGGGTGGGGGGGAGGAAGAAAGAAGAAGGAAAGAAGCAAGGTGAGAGAGAGAGAGAGAGAGAGAGAGGCGAAGAGTGAAAAAAAAGTGTTGTTTATAGAAGCCAGCTGCTTGGGCCGTGGCGCCAGCAGCCCCCATCCTGCTATTTAACGCTCACAACCCCGCTGCCCCCACTGGCACAGGTACAACTAAATGTTGACTTCAATGCTTCAGAGAGCACTCGACTGATTTTGTACATGATTAATTGCCAAAGACATGGCTGGCCATATGGAACAGAGAAAGCATCAAGTAATTCATACTTCTGTATGTGATCGCTTGGCCCTGTTGTTTTAATGTACGGGCAAGAGCCAGCATAGCACAGCCCTGGTGTCTTGCCCCTGACAGCCCATTAAGAAATCTCAAAGCACCTAGTCGAAGTTATGCTGCTGGCTTTTCAATAGCAGCCTAATAAAACAGAAGCAAGGCTTTCCAACTAGTCTTAAATCTTTCACATACAGTACATTAACTACTGTGGCTAAAACAACGGGCTTCTTATGATAGGAAATGGGATATGATTTCTAGTCTCTGCATACTTACGGCAAGCCTGTTTTTGACCTTTGTGGACTTTACAAAATCAGTGTTCTTCCCCCCCCCCGCTCCCCTCCCCGGTTTTTCCAAGCAGCCTAATAGATTCGTCTGCTTCTGGAGAGGCCGCTCGCAGTCACTATTACGTGCGGTCTATATAATAAAGCTGGTTCGCACAGAGGTGGAAGAAAGAGCGTTAATTATTCTTACCCAGGAGAGCCCGGGAAGCAGCCTAGCTTCTGAAGCACTAGCTTTCTTTAAAAACCAGAAAATGACAAAAGCTATACATGAGGCGGGGAAGCCTCGCAAACACACTCTCATCTCCCTCCCCTCCCCTCCCTCTCCCATCATTCTGTGAAATGAATCCATTCGATGTAGGAAAAAAATATATCAATTTGTTGTCCAGTTGGTCGGTCTACAATCGGCTCTGGCTGACGCCCCATGCCAGGCAGAGGGGGAAGGCGTCACCTCAGGTGATGGCGGACTGTTAGCTCCGTCCATCGCTAAAATCTTCGCCGACTGGGACTTTCGGCCTGAGGAGAATACATCTACATTTCCACGATGCTTTCCGTTCAAGGATCCTCCGATGACAGCACTAAAAACTGTAACACCGGCTGCGGTTTCCTTTGTCAGGTCTGACGTGTGTTGGCAGACAGATGACTTTGTTGGCACTTTTCATTAGAAAATATTTAGACAATGTTTTAGGGCTGAGGGTTTTTAGGTGGTGAAACGACCCTCACACTAGAAGACAGTATACACAGGAAACGCCTCCTGGGTGCCTATTCATTGGCCGGGTCGTAATTGCCTCCACCGGTGGGACGAAGCCACGACCCGTTTAGAGCTGCAGGCCGGTGGGAATTTCTCTGCCTCCCTGCTGCCTCTCCTTCCTCGGAACCCGCCAGGTACTTTCCAGGATGAGCACCCCGGGTAACAAAGAGAATTGCGAAACGGAGAGCATGAGAGCTTGGAAGGAAACAAGAAACAAAAGGCACCGAAATGGACTCAACATTCGTAGCAAGGAAGACACGACGCGAGATCTCTAGGAAGACATGAAGGTGTTCTTGCTGACCACTATGCGACAGATATTTATTCTGTTTTATTATGGGGTGCTCCACGGGGTACCATGATAACATCATTCCTATTTTATAGACGGGAAAACTGAGCCTGGGGCGGTGACATGCCCAAGAGGAATACACTTCCGTGGCAGAAGGATTAGCATGCTAATTCTTTACATTTCTAGCTGACAGTGGACCTCGATGGAAGCTCTCACAGATTAGGCAAAAAAGTATTCTATGTACTATTTTTATATCCTGATAGTATTATAATCATATAGAAAATAAGAAGAAATACACATCAAGATACCTTGCTGAAACCTCATCTATGGAAATAAACCTGCCTTAGCTGTCAAGTTTCAATAAAGAGAATTCTAAGGTTTACAGGGCAGGGGCACCTGGGTGGCTCAGCCGGGTGAGCATCTGGCTCTGGATTTCGGCTCAGGTCATGATCTCCAGGTTCATGAGTTCGAGCCCTGTGTCGGACTCTGTGCTGATAGCGAGGAGCCTGCCTGGGAGTCTCTCTCTCCCTCTCTCTCTCTGCCCCTCCCCTGCTCACTCTCTCTCTCTCTCTCTCTCTCTTGAAAAATAAGTGAACATTAACAAAACTGCACACCTGGCACGCACCGATGCCCCTGGTTCTAGACTAAGTGTGGGCATGGGCGTCTGTTTCACGTAAGGAGTAAGGAGAAGGGCGGCCGGCCACTCCCCGATTACTTCCCAGTTCAGCGGCGCCTTGCCTTACCTTTGTCTTTCCATCAAAAACCCTTCACTCTGCAAATAACAAAGCCAGAATTTCTCCCCACCGCCCCACGACATACGCACGCCTCCGATTCCCAGACGCCCCTTCTGAGAATCTCCCCGCGCCCATCTATCCGTGGCCTGTTACGTGCAGGTGAAGAACGGCTAGCTACGCCGAGCGCTAAATAATTGATCCGAGGACAACGTGGGGCCTAAAAGTGGCCTCGCCGCCTCCTATCCGGGGGCGAGGGAGAAGTTCCCCGTGATGTCCGTCGGACCGGCTCTCCCCTTCCCCCAGACGTCAGTAGCACAAAGGCTGAAGTGGTCTGTCATGCACACTGGATTATATGAAGTGTAAAACATTGGGGGAGCGGGGAAGGGGAGGGAGGCCTTTGAAAAGGGAGCGGGGGGCGGGAAAAAAGAAATCACACTTGCAAGAGGATCCAGCTGACAGCCCCGTCCCTAACAAGGGAGGCAAGTGAATATGTTTGGAAACATTGTGAGCGCGCGAAGAGCGCAGGCCTTTTGTCTGCAGCCCTACAGTGTGTCTTTAACCCAACTGCTGCCTGCATCACTGAACATATGTTTTCTGCACAAGAACTGAAGCAGAAAAGGCTCTTTGTTATAATTCACTCCTTTGTATATATCTGCCCCCCCCCACCTTCTGCCCACCCCCTCTCTCAGTAACATCCAAACCGAAGCCCTGGTGGCAACTTTAACCGCTCGGGAGAGGGAGGCCAGCGTGCCCTGCCGGGGCCCTCCTACCGCCCCACCCCCACCCCCAGGCCTAGAGAAGCACTCGCCTCGCAGAGGTAGTACCAGCAAGAGGCATGCTTATTTAGCGCCTACTATGTGCCAGGCATCATCACAAGAAGCATTTTATCAACATTATCTCATTTAGTCCAACGGTCACCACATCAGAGGCACCATTATTTTATTTTTTTAATGTTCATTTATTTTTTTGAAGGGGAGAGAGAGAGAGAGAGAGAGAGAGACAGAGTGTGAGCGAGGGAGAGGCAGAGAGAGAGGGAGACTCAGGATCCGAAGCAGGCTCCAGGCTCCGAGCCATCAGCACAGAGCCCGACGCGGGGCTCGAACTCACAGACAGTGAGATCATGACCTGAGCCAAAGTCGGAGGCTTAACCGACTGAGCCGCCCGGGTGCCCCGAGCGTTATTTTAAAGATAAGGAGACGAAGGTCCGAGAGAGAAAATAACCCCAGTGTCACAGGGCGAGTTCGGTTTTAGACGTGCGGCACTGGCAATGCTGGGGGGCATTTATCAAACAGGGGCGCAGAGTAGGAGGGAAATGCAGACGCAGGACTTGAGAATGTGGGAAAATTTACACACTCAGGCGCGCGCGCACACACACGCACCATTCTGCCCTTTAAACTGAATGTCACAGCACCTGAGCTGGGAACCGGCCAGTACAGAACCCAGAGTTAAGCAAAGCAGATGGGCAGGCCGCATGAAGAGAAAATTACAGCTCTCTCTCTCTCTCTCTGATCCTCGTGGGCTTTACCACAGGGAGGACAAACACGAGCTCCGGAGTCCAAATACCTTAGTGGCTGAGAGTCGGCCCTCTCTGGACCTCAGTTTTCTCATCTGTGAAATGAGGGTATTTCTAACATGTACTTCAGAGGGTATAGAGGATTCAATTTTTACACATAAGGTCCTGAGAGTAGCCCCTGGCACGTGGTTGGCAGCCAGTAAGTGTTAGCTCTGTTAGAGGACCAGTCCCACGTAGAGCCACAGTGAAGTTCTTAAAACCCATCACTGTTTTCACTCTAACCTAGGTCTTTGTTACTCCACTTCCCCCGTTCATGTTAACCCCGCGTCTATACCAGAGAAGTTAGTCTCTTTTAACACGGATCCCTTCTTGGCTGCTGGTGGCGGGGATGGTGCCATGGCTGCCACCACTATGCGGCTCTGCCTGCGTGCTGGGCGCTGCTCGCCTGCGTTCTATCACCGAGTCCTAAGACCAAGCCTACGAGAGGAAGGGCTTACCATCTCCATTTGGCAGGTGAAAATCCGGAGGTACAGAAAGATTATTAAACGACTTGCCAAATTCTACACCATTCATGAGCAACAGAGCCAAATCTAACCCCGGCCCCCGACTCCAATGGAGGGAGCAAGCGCATACATACATTGATTTATGCAGGATAGCGTCCTTTTGAAATGTTATCTTGTTTAATCCTCACGAAGACTGTGTGAGTCAGGTAGGGCAAGTGCTATTAACCACCTTGTTGCAGATAAGGAATCTGAGGCTCAGCTAAACTAAATAACTCACCCAGTGTCAAAATGAGTATAGGAGTTGAGCCGCGACTGGCGATCCGGTGTTCGAACTCCAGGGCCGGCACCTCTACGCTCAACTCGCAGGGCAGAATTACTCGGGGCAAATTCTCATGGGCTAAGTCAGCTAATTTGAGTCTCTGCTATCTGGCGGACATCTACGATGTCACGGTACCTGGCCACTAGGTGCTTACAATCTAAGTAGGGAGGTCAAATATATACACAGGCGGGGGTGGGGATGACCAAGGGGGGGGTGCATAAAACAACTGGTGAATTCTGCACGGCCCTTAGAATTGATTTTGATTTACAAGAGTCATTTGCAAACACAGTTGCTCCACTAGGCATGTCCACTATCATAACCTTATCACTTAACACTGCTCAGGCTAAGTACTCTTATCCTTTTCATTTTAAGAAAATGAACACTAAAAGGAGGACCTGTAAGACCTAACAAATTTCATCACGTACATCTGCCCACCCTTAAAAAAAATCTTATTTTTCTTAAGATTCCTGAGGTCAGAGGTACGTCTCACTATAACGAAGCAGCTTGCGCTGACAATGTGACTATTAAACTCTAAATGAAGTAGCAACCTGGGAGGGAAAGATAATTCAGGGAAAATCACATGAGCAGAGTTGCTGGACTTGTCCTCCGATAACATCTACCTGAGAGCAATGCGGTCCCTGCCTGGGACGCTCTCTGTAAACACGACCGTCTACAAAGTCCTCAATGCCAGCACCACTTGCTAGCTGGCACGTATCTACTCAGAGGAGACGAACAAACAGACACACACACACACACACACACACACACGCACAGGCACAGGCGTACGGGTAATTTAGGGCTATAGTTCCCAAAGAAGCATTCAGGACCTACTCAAGTGCGTATTAAATCAGCAGTTTCAGTACACATCACTAGTGCATTAATAGTAACGATACGAAGAAAAACACTCTACGGTGGCTATAAAAATATAATCGAACAGGTACTAATAACAGTAACAATTTTAAAAAACTAACACTTACTGAATCTCTATCACGTGCCAAGCCTTGCTGCTCACTTTCCATGTATTTCTCATTAAATCTGCATAAGAACTCACGGAAACGGGTTTTATTAGGATCTCAATTTATAGATAAGAAAATCGAGGCACATGGACATTTCGTAACTGGCCTGAAACCACACGACTGGTAAGTGGTGGGGCCAGGATTCAGACCGAGGCAGTCAGACGGGAGAGTTCACTCTCTGACCCGCTAAACTCCGTAATGACTAATCATACATAGAGCACTTTCTGGGAGCTGGCGACACCGCCGAGTCATTTAATCCTTCCAACGACCCGACGAGGTTGGCTGGTGTCATCGGCAAACTTACGTTACACGTGTTTTCGTATCTGGCCCCGGATCGCACTGCCAGTGGGAAGCAGAGTAAGGGGGGTCAGCACAACCAGGGCAAACGATGCTGAGTTCTTGACAACGATTTTGGTAACAGACCAGGGTTCAGAGACGGTCTCTACCTGTGAACACGGCGGCTCACCCCGGTTGTCCGGAGTCCCCCTTGGACAAATGACCAGGGGACCTGAGGTCACAGGGAACAGAATCAGTTTGCGAGTACACAAGACAAACCACCAAATGATACCAAACTATCTTTCCACCGAGATCCTCTCCGGATGCCTCAGATCTTGCCTAGCTATAATGTCCCAAATCAAGGAGACGGGGCGGGGGAGGTGGATTTAGGATTTAGTTTTCATCCTATATGAAAGGAACCTGAGTGGCAGATGGAAACACTAACCTCTGAATGCTACCATTATCCGGGAGGTTACAAAAGTCCTCCGGATTCACAGATGCTATTCTGTGGACATGATTAGTGCCAGCGGCGAGCAGTTGTCATTAGACTTACATGTGTGGCTTAAGCAGGACAAACGTAGCTTCCTTCGAGTTAGGAAGAGCTCCAAGGTTCCCATGAATGATGAGAGTAAAACACCATCAAAGGAGCATCCGTACGTCTATCGGAATGTGCGTCTGGAGTTCCCAGAAACAAGATTTTCGACATCGGGCTGCTCAGGAACTTATAAAAGAAAACTATCACCCTACTGCCTTCGTTGGCTTAAATCATTCCAACTGAGACCTGGAGTAAAAGAAACAACCAGGAGACCTCAACGAGAACACGGCAGGGACTTGACACGTGAGGGGGATACTTGGTGCCAGGCGGCCCGTGGTCTGGCTTTGTTCTTGACCGCCTCCTGTTCAGGGTGCTCGGAGACCTAGAGTTCTAGCTACATTTCATTCTTTTTTCGGGAATGGAAAGCGAGCCGTCCGCCTTCGGTTATGAATCTCTGTTAAAAGCTATGCCCCCAACGCAACACCTCGTGCAGAGTTTAACGCCAGCTTTCAGCAGGCCATGCGGTCACCACAAAGTTGCCTTGAGGACCCCCAGGGCAACAAAAGCCACGCCGCCGTGTGGAGTAATACAATCTGAGACCTGCGAGAACACTACTGCGGCTGGCACGAGTTCCCGCCGAACTCTCGCTTGCTGCAGTCAGAACGGTTTTATGCTTTGATAGGCAGATATTATTGGCTCATCCTCTGGAGATAATTGCCTCTCTTGCCTTGTTCGGGGGTGCTACATTCCAGACCCAGAGATTAAACCGTTGTAGAAAACCAGTGACGGGCACAGGCCTTTCATGCCGAAACGGTCTCCGTGAGACTGAGCGGGAACACTTTAACTTTGGGGTTTAGACAATGGCTGTTCTGAAAGGGTTAGAAAAATGGGCAACAACTGAGCCTCCTCCTCCCTCCTGTGTTCAAGTCAACCACCTGCTGCGGCATTTTTGTTTCGGTCACAAAGAAGCCTTCATGTTTGAGGCTCATATTTAATGTTTTGCCGAACCGGCCCCTTTCGTTTTTTTAGTTAACTCTTAAGGAGCAGAGAAAGAAGTATTTCTTGCCTGACATGCAAATAAAGACACCAACACGCTCTCCTGGCCGGCCCCCGCAAATAAATGGACGTGGGCCTGTGACCACATGGGACACGGCCCGCTTACCTTCGTCCACCACCCCAGAGTCAGCGGATCCTCTATTTCTATTTAAGAAAGTATTATCGGTCGCTAAGAGCCGCATCACATTTGGGATTTCATGGTTCGCTACAGTAACAGGTGCTCGGGGAAACAGGAATGAGAAGTGTTAAAAAGAAAGCGGGCGGGGGGGGGGGAACCACTTCAGACACATTAAGCAGCTTTAAACGCTGACAGCAGAAAGGGGAAAATTTTTAAGCAATTTGGCCGGGTCAGTAAAAAAGTAACACAGGTCAAAGGAACAAAATGGTACCCAAAAATTCTGCCTATTGATAAATGGGCATACTGTCTCGTGGTTGGGCGCGCAGGCAAAGAAAGGCTAAGCAACTGTCGCATGGAGACAAAAATATGCTGTCTTTGTGGCCCTCGGACAATAAGTTACTTCAGCTCGGTGAGCGCGTGAGGCCCCCCCGTTCGCCCCGTCTTCGCGGCTGGGGTCTGCATTAAGGAAAACAAAAGAGTCCATTTTCATTGTAACCATGCGGAAGGGTTAAGCATTTGACCTTCAAGTATGGTGCTCTTGTGCTCGGTGGAAAGTTCCTGACAATATAAACACGAATGACTGCTGTTGGAGAAAGGGGACACAATTAAAAACAATCTCAGATGCTTGTTGTACAGCTGTTCGAGCTTCGGCTCTGCCTGACCTCGAAGGATGCTGCATGTTTAACAGAGACAATTTAAGATATTTTAGTGAGTCCCTGCACCATTCACCGTCGCCGTCCTCCCTTCGCCTTGGGAATACCTACCCTTAAACACAAAGCGCGTTTCCAGTAATGAGATTTTACGCGCCGGGGTTTACCAGCAAAGCCATTTGCCTCCCTAGTCTGTCCTTCTCTTGCTATCTGACCACCCCGAGAAGCAGCCACAGGCCCGATCTGACGGGGACTCGGCAGGAGGCGGGAATGTAGGACTTTGGAGAACACAATTAGCACAATTCCTGTAAAACCGTTCTTTCATTCTTTTCTTTCTTTTCTTTTCTTTTCCTTTTTCTTTCTTTCTTTCTTTCTCTCTCTCTCTCTCTCTCTTTCTCTCTCTCTCTCTCTCTCTCTCTCTTTCTTTCTTTCTTCCTTCCTTCCTTCCTCCCTCCCCTTCCTTTCTTTTTTACTACATCTTACTTTCCAAAAAAAGATGTTACTGCGGAAGAGTTTCTACTCTGTTGAACAATAATCTAATTTATCTGAAAAGGATTTCTCTCAATACGGTCGCTTATTTCTGGTCCGCATGAGCGAAAGCCCTGGGACGTCCCAAATGCAGTTAGAAACAGGGTAAAAAGCAAAATGGTAAACAAAACAAAACAAAACAAAAAAACACACAACAAAAACCTGAGCGTGTCTTCCGAGCCAGCAGAGAACATCGTTTCAGAAGAAACAGAAATTCTGAGGTAAAAGACTAACTCCTTTTCTAAGCGGAGGGAAGTCACTGCTTCCGGTAAAGGCCCTGAAATCCCCCCACAAGGAAGAGGGTCCCTGGGAAGCGCCCGTGTGTAGGTGCTGTCCACCAACAGGGGCTGGAATATTCCAGAAGGATGAGGCTGGAAAGGAAGAAACCTTCCCAGCCTGCTCCGGATTGGAGGAGCCGAGACTTCCCACTTGTGGGGAAGAAAGGAAGTCATACTGAGGTGAGACAAAGCCAAGACCCAGGCCAAATCTCGTAAAACGTGGGGCACGGGGAAAGTTAGGCTTGTCAAACACACTTTAATCTCGAGAGTCACTGGGCTTTGATGTTGCCCCAAACAGAAAACCTACATGGTTTGCAAGATTTACAGCGTTCCTAGTGGGAACAGTTTCATGCTCCGGGGTTTTCCCTTCGGAGATTAAGGTTTATTTTATCCCTGATGTTCAATGTGTCTGATGGTTAAGAGCCTCGTCAGAGACGAGGACAGTTTCTTGCCCTCTGACTCATCAAATACACCAAACTTTTATTCATCGAATCAAGTTCGTTTTTCAGGGAACAAAGCCGCTGGAGCTGATCCAAACCGTGGGGTAATCACTGTCATTCTGACAAGACAGAAGTGTTTCTTTTGCAAAGAGTCAGCTCCTAAGAGAGATCACAAAAAAGGGACTTGAAAATGGCTACGCTAATCTCTATATTATAAAAGGCCACACAATTCATTTCGAGAGCTGAAATGAGGAGAAGCAAAATAGATGGGAAAGAAAGAAGCGAATCACCACCTCTGCCTGTATACATCAAGGGCAACCCATCACACGCGCTGACACTCAAGTAATTGTAAGTCACGTAGAACAGAAGTGGTTTCAAAGGGCCACTTGAGGTAGAGTTCAGTGGAAGGGGCTTTGAGCGTTTCCACTAACACTCCTTTTTGAAAGCCGGATCTTACTCTTCTGAACCCAAGTGAGACTCGACAGTCTTCATAATGGACTAGGCTGAGAAACTGGTAGTAAATTTCAGCTGGCCCGGGGACCGTGCTGAAGGGATCCCAGCTGACTTAGGAGAACGGCACACAGGATCACACAATAAATCGCTGGCTGGATGCGGAAAGACCCGCTTTTTGCCGCGATGCCACTGCCAACTGAAACGAACTGGTGACCGAGTCGTTCCTGGTTCTGCACGCCCCGATCTATAAAAGGCGCTGCCCTCGACATTCTATGTGGCTCCAGCAGTCCGTTGAAGACAATTCTTTCGCCGTGGCAAGCAGGGCTCATTCGCTTCTGCCAAACCAAAAGGCAAGACAAGAAAGGGACCCCCCTCTCCCTACATCCTCCTAAATGCACAGGCTTAATAAATCAGAGAAGTATATGCATTCCTACTTCTAGGAATGGAAAATGTAAACCACCCCCTTAGGTGTCTTATTCATAATGATGCTAACAGAAGACCCTCCTTTTTCACGGAAGCGTGCCAGCGCGTCTCTGAAGCACTAACACGCAAAACCACAGAACACATTGGGGGCAGGGCGGAGATCACACATCAGCATGTGATCGGCAGAGGCCCCAGTGTAACCCAGGGATCCTCGCTTCTGACCACACAACCCTTCCGGAAGGTGTGGCTTGACGCTGCCTTAGGACACACATAACCGTAAGTGAGGCTTTACTCGACACTGCAACTGTTTGATCCTTCTCCACGTCCCCCCTCCCCCCACCGACGCTATAAAAACTTCCGGCCATTTTCCTTGGCTTTTCCACAACAGACGCACACTTTTCTGCAACAATGCAGGTACAGGTGTCCCTTTGGGGGCCGGCTTCTTCCATGCAATTTGCAGCAAAACCCACCTTGGATTTTAAGAGAGCTATCCTGTGCTCGCGCTCTTGATTCTTCATTTTGCTCCGCAAATACGACCACAACTTTGTAACTGATATACGGCATTAACAGTTTCCGTGGCCTCAGAGACCAAATCAATCACAAAATCAACAATCTGGTTTGATGCCGCCAGAGCTCAATTTTCGTTCTCCCCATAAATTGCAAACCCGCGGCCAGCGCCCGGCGCAGTTTTGGGGGTGCACTGCTCAACTGCCTCCCGTTTGTGATTTAATACAACGATGGTTTTGCCAATTAAAACGTTTACGGCTTTAGGTAGGCTGGCCTTTATTTAGCCAGCCGCCGGGCAGGTGAATGTCTGTGGGTTAATTTCCGGAGGGAGTCCGAAGAAAGCGAAGGGCAAGGCCCCCAGCAGCTCGGACAACGCAGAAATGCATAGGTGGGTTCGCCTACCTTCTCCCGCCTTGTCCATCTGCCTTTACCGTTCGACCGAGATTCCTTCCAGGCCGAAGGCACCAGGAGGGCCGCTCCTGACCCCACGGACTTCTCTGTGGGGTCTGACACTACTCATCTCCCTCAGGCCCACCGTCTACTCCTGGCTTTCTTTCAACCTCTCTGACTGACATCTCGGGTTTTTTCAGGGGCTCTCCCAGGTCATCCCGCACTCTGCCTTGCATGCTCTTCACTCTTGAACCTACATTCTCTCTCACCGCGTCAATTCCTTGAGCTTCCGTCTCTATGTAGATGCTTCAGGCCCAAATTAACGCAGTGGAGACGCCTGCCCGGTACGTGGCGGGCACGGAAGGGATGCCCACTGAAGACCCGAATCGAACTCCCAAATCTACACTTAGGCTCTGATGTCTCTACCAAGCTCCGCACCACTGTTTCCAGATCTTCTTAGATGCTCTACTGACTCTCCTGACTCAGTGTGCCCTCGAACTTCCTCCTCTTCTGTTCCTTCGCTTGGTAAAGGGTACCATCATCCACCTAGGAACTGCAACCAGATTTACTTGTAAAACTACCTGTGAACTCCCCTTCATCCCTCAACCCCAACCTCCAAATGACGGGGAAGCGGTATGTGCCTCTTTAAAAAGAAAGCTCTGGCATTCGGCCCGCCTTTTTCTTCCCTTCATTACTGCCCTGGCTCGGAACCTCATTACTTCTCATCAGAATCTCTGCAACAAGCCTTTGTGGCCCCAGCCTCTCCTCGCCACAGTCTATCCACGGTGCCGCCGCCAGCTCCAGTTCTGGAAACGGGTCTGACTGCCCCACCTTCCTATGCAAAGTCTTTGGATCCAAACGCCACCAGTATCTCCAGACTATAGGCCAAATTTCTAAGCACGGCATTCAAGGCCCTTCTTGAGTTGGCCCCATTCTCCTCTTTCCACTTGTTCTCTAGTTCCCGGGTGCCTGTCCCCACTCTTCCATTTCACCCCAAACAGGTACCTGATGCATGAGTTACAAAGGAGTACATCGTTTCTGGAAAGACACCCTAGTACTCTCTGGAGCTGTGCCCTTGTGCCTAAAATGGGCCCTGTCCCTCTTATGAATGTGTGTGAAAAGTCTGCCTACTGAAAGTTGGCTCCCTCTTCAAAGCACAGTTAAAAGGCACCCCCTCAAAAACAAACAAACAAAAAAAACAACAAAACAATACAAACAACAAAAAAAAACACAAACAAAAAACAAAAAACAACCCCCCAAAAAGCCACCTTCACTTCATGGAGCAGTCTCCAGTTTTTTCAATCTGACTTCTACTCTCTGGGGCGCTCTTGCAACATTTCGTTTAACCTCTCGTTTGACAGTCCACATCATGCCTTCCTTATGCGTGTGCCTCTTTCTTTCCAGGCAAGTTAATCTCCACAGGTACAGCAACTCTTGGTTTTTTCCAATCCCTGACACACAAAGTCTTTTTTTTAAAAAAAAAAAAAAAAAGAAAGAAAGAAATTCAGTGACTGTTTGTTGGGTTGGACTGAAGCCTTATCCGGACCTGGTGCCCCTCTAGTAGATGCCAGCGGAATGATTATGAAGCGCATTCTGTCAGAAGACGCCATGTACTCTACTAGAAGAAGACGGAACAGTTATGAAATGGCAATCCGGGCACCGTCCCGGGCCAGCTGGTAGAGGCAGGAGCGCGATGGGACTCTCAGAGGAGGATGGTAAGCTATCTTAATTTCAGCCTATAGAGAAAACCGATGGATACGCTCTTGGGGGCTCGGAGGTTATCACGTTTCTCCCTCATGCGCGGGACATGTTTATAAACACAGAAGGCTCTAATAAAACTCACATGAGAGACAAAACTCGACTTCGGCAAGTGTTTACATTCTAATCAGGACAACAAATCACTTCTCACCAGGAGATTCCAGCTCCGTCAGCGTGGGGGGTTCTTGTACGTGTGCCAGGGGGACGCTGGGCCAGAAAACTTCCCGGTCCCTTCAAGCTGGAGGGTGGTTCTGGGCATCGACGCAAGAAGGGT
Source organism: Paguma larvata (assembly GCA_030068075.1). Taxonomy (NCBI): domain Eukaryota; kingdom Metazoa; phylum Chordata; class Mammalia; order Carnivora; family Viverridae; genus Paguma; species Paguma larvata. The sequence goes on along the minus strand of CM057841.1, from coordinate 31,461,441 downwards.
AAGAAAGAATGGCACCTAAAGGACGCTTCCGAAACCTCTGTCCAGGTTTCTGAGCGGCTCCCAGGTGGCGAAATACTCAAGCCCTTGATAGTTCCAGATTTGTCACATGGCTCCCAACCTAGGCAAGCACACGGCAGTAAGGAGGATGGTGGATTCTGACCTTTCCGACGGGCAGAGTCTGGTGGCCAAGCTTCCTAGGGCTGCCTCTGTCTGGCAAGGGAAAGAAAAATAGGGCCAGCCCAGGACCCCTGGCCTTTCCTGAAGTCTAAGGTGAGTGACGTTTGAAAGACACTGAAATTAGGAAGGGAGCATCCAGAGGGAATCCCAAGGCTCCAAAGAGACAGCTCGCCCTCACCCATTCACCCGTCTGCTCACGGCCTGTGAGGAGCCGGGCACCGGCTCCATCAGAAGGCTTACGTGGGATGGTCGTGCATTTTGGACTTGCCTCCTCCAAGGAAAATCTGATGAGGACTGTCTTACTGCAGGAAACAGTACTCAAATGAATACGGAGGAAGTGGTTTTCCAATAATTGGAAGGAACCTGTACAAAGAAACCAGCATGACCATTCCCATTCTATTTTACAACGTGATCAACCATCCCCTGTTCTTTGTCAAGGGATGGTTAATGAGATTCATAAATTAACTACCCCAAATCGCTTCTGCTATTTTACTGTGTCTAGCAACACTGGCTCTCCATGAAACAGCTAAGTGCTCCCAAGTTTTATCTGCCATAAATACACAGGGCCTCTGGAATAAACCTGGAGTTCCCAGACATGGCTTTCGTGATGGTCATAGGGAAATACAGCACAGGGACCTGGCCTAGTCAGACAGGGCGAGGGAGGCTTTCCTGAGGAAGTGGCAAGTTGAGGTGACCTCTGAACAACTGATCGAAATAATCTATATATCTATATGTGTTTTGGTGGGAGAGACATTCAAAGAAGAGGAAGTGTGTGCGAAGGCCTTGAAAAGAAGGGAGCACGCTGGATCCATCGAGAAAGTGCTAGTAAGGTGAGGAATATGGACAACGAAGAGCCTAGAAGGAACGTAAGGCGGGAAAAGCGGACCAAGGATAAAAATATTTCAGTCCTTATCTCAACAGCAACTAGAACCCGGTACTGGGTTTGCGCAGGGAGGGGGCGTGATTAGAGCTGTATTTGGAAGCACTGCCCTGGTGGCCGCGTGAAGAATACAGAAGCCCACACAGCACGCTACTGCGACAGGCCAGGGGCGCAGAGGCGGTGTCTTGCACTAGACTAGTAGCAGCAGAAATGAACAGAAGTAGACAGATTCATTAGATATTTTAGGGGTAAAAAGTTCTCAGATTGGATTATGTGGGGTGGGAAAAGGGGAGTTTCAACAATGATTCCTTGACTTTTGCCGTGAAGAGCTACAGGTGGGGGGTGGCACCACTTCCTGAGATGGAGAACTCTAGAAGGAGACTAGCTGTGGGGGACTGGCAGCCCCACTGTAGGGGCCTTGAATATAGCCTGCATTGTCCCCGTCTCTACACCCCACATGCTCTTCCCTCCACAGGAATCTCTTCCCGTCCCCATCTCCACCTGCCAGGAATTCTGCCCATTCTAGAAGATTCAACTCGAAAGTCCCTGTCAATCACAAAGCCTTCGGAGGTCCTACCCATCCAGATGTAAACCACCGTCTTCCAAGCTTTCATGAGTTTGGTTTGTATCTTTTATCAACATCGTCTTCCACCTTATATATGAATTATAAACATGGCTATTTCCCTCCTGAGATATCCACTGGATTTAGGCAACGTAGCAGGCACTCCGTACATGTGTGCTGGTTGAAAGTAAGACCGCTTTCATGTTGATTTGCTAATATGTTCATGTATTCAACCGCACAACCAAGCTAACTTGGTAAGGGGTCAGATAACCTGATGAACAGTTGTTCTCAATCCTGCCCATATGTCAGAATCACCTCCAAGGCTTTTTAAATATATGGCAACTTGGCAAGACACTGGAACCAACCGGGGGCCACAGCTTAGACCAATTAAATCGGTATCACTGGAGGTGGAGCCCACAGGATATATTTAAAAAATTAATCCTGGATGATTCAAATGTAGAGCCAAGACCGAAAGCCACAGATACCAAACCCGAATCCCTGGAAATGGCATTCGTGTCTACAAAAAGTAGCACCGGGGTCTCTTAAGAGCATCCTAATGCTGAATGCCTCTAACGCAGACCAGTTATATTCCAGAGAAGGCTGAAAAGATAAGGTTGCTGCAGTTGGCAATGGATAATTACTAAACGTTTTTAAACAAGGCAGTTTGCAAAATGGATTACATCAAGGAGAAGGGACAGCAGGCCATTCAACAAGTACGGTATGCAGAGCCCCAGGGGCATGAGAAGAGGTGCCTCAGAGAAAGCCTGTCCCCACAAAGCATTTGCGTCTTCACCTGCCCGGCAAACACGCGCTGGGTTCTGACTCTGTGAGCACCGAGGACACGGCAGTCAGACGAGACAAAGCCCCTGCCCTCAGGGTGCTTATATTCTTACATGTACGTAAGACATAAGTTCAGATATTAATAAATGCTCTACGGAAAAATTAAGCAGAGTAAAAAGACAGAGAAAGAGCTGGTCTGAGAGGACTTCTGAATAGAGACGTGGATGGAAAGCATAAGTTATGTGCAAACACAGCAAGTAAGATGAGGTGGGAGTCTCGAAAGCCATAGGAACGACGCAGGTGAGAGGTAAGAGGACACGGAATGAGGAGATGGCAGGAAAAGTGAACAGAGAGGATCGATTCAGAACAGTCATGCTAAAATACGCCAGGCAACGCGCAAAACACTCCATGTTTTATTCACCTCGGGCAAATCTCACAATGAGCCCCTAGGCGAGGCACTTCCGTTATCCCCATTTTATAGATGGGGAAACCGGAGAGTCCCGGTGGGGCTGCAGTATCACACACAGCTCAAAGACAGAGCCGGGGCTCGAACCTTAGCCTGACTAACTTGAGAGCTCAGGCTCTCAACCCCAAAATACCAAAGCTCGCAGACTTCAGAGGTGATGGGGGCGCGAAGTGAACTGACTTGGTGATAGAGCCAGCCACAGAACCTGACGCCATAACACGGCCAGAGAGAACACGGCAAGAGAGGAGGCCCAGAGCACCCGGAGCAGTGACGGGGCCCTCACCTAGCCCCTGAGAACTCCCGTCTGCCCACACAGTCTACCGAGGGGGTCAAAGGAAAGTTCTCCACCCCTCCTGAGACCTCTTTTGGTCCTCGCCTTTCCCTGAAAATGGCATCCCAACCCCTCCCCACTCATCTCGGTACTCTCGAGAGACTTCCTGAAATATACTCTGACCTAGGAACTACATCTGCGGGCTCAAGGCTTTACACCACATTTCTGGAGCCAAGCAGGAAAAGCCACTAAACAGACGGTGAGCACTGTTGACACGACCTGCTGAAGACTGACAGGTGGAAGAAGAACGAAGGCGGGCAGGGGAGGCCAAGGATGCTTGGCATATCGGAACGCACTGAAACTCAGTCCTGAATGGAATCTGACGAGAATATAACTTTAAACAGCAAATCAGCAACGTGCCTTGTTTCCAGGGGTAAGGAGCCTTCCCTTCCCCTTGACACAAACCGCTAGAGCAGAGAGCCCTCAGACTCAGCAGGGGAAAGGGCCACGTACTTCCCTGTGGAACACGGTTCCACCACGTAATAACGTCCCTGGATGTCAGGGCCACGGCTCTGATCACCTGCACTCATTCCGCTGACTTGGCGCACAACTCCGTGGTAAGAGAGAACAATGTTTGCCGCGTTTGCTGCCCAGGAGTGTTCCTCGCTAGAACCTCCACCTCTGTCAGAATTCTCTGGATGCGAGTAACAGAATGGAACTTTAGCTAAGAGTATGATTAAGAGAGCAGACTCTGGAGCCAGACCGCCTCTGCGAACCGCAAACCCCGGCTCCGTGGCTCACTACTTCTGCGACCTTGGCAAAGTCACTTAATCTCTTTGAGCCTCAGTCTCTCCGGGTGCGAAACAGGGATGAAAGAAATGTACATGAAAACTGCAAGACACAGTCATGGTTGCAAAAAGTCTGTGAACAGACTGCACTGGCGAGGACGTAGGGAAAACAAACAGTAGATCACAACTCTACATATATATACATAGACACTTATATCAACACACACACACACACACACACACACACACGCACACACACGCTCTGCTCCAAACCCTATGGAAGGCAATTTGACTGTTCCTTTTAAAACTAAAAATACACATCTCCTTTGATCCAGGATTTCTGCTCCTAGATATTACTGTAGATGTTATACGTGAAAATCTCATGTGTTAGAGTATTCATTTCAACATTATTTGTGAAAGCAGAAGCCTGAAGACAGTAGGAGACCGGGTAAATAAATTATGAAACCACACAATGAAAAACCATGCCATCATTTAAAAGAATGTACAAATATGGAAAGGTCTCTAAGAAGGAGGGCTATTCCCTTGACCAACAACACACGAATGTTTCTAAGTGTGGCAAAACCTTGGTTTGCGAGCATAATTCATTCCGGAAGCATGTTTGCAATCCAAAGCACTTGTATATCAAGGCAAGTTTCCCCGTGAGAAATAATGGAAACTCAGATGCTTCGTTCCACAACCCAAAAATATTCATATAAAAATGATTACAATACTGTCATATAATACAAAATAATAAAGAAAATACAAAATATAAAGAAAAACGAACGAATTAACCTGTACTTACCTTCGAAAAGCTTTGTGGCTGGCGTGAGGAGGCGAGAGAGAGGAAGGTTATCGTGTAAGATGAATTTCACGATCACTAACGGAATCACTGCTCTCTGTTGGCTCAATGGAATCTTTTTCTGCGTGGGGGCCATAGTATGCCTTGCACAGATGTTGACTACAGAACAGTATTAATAAACTCTTGTCATCTACTGTATTTAATGTAAGTGGCAATAACGCAGGAGAGGAAAGGGTGTGTATCTGCAGGCAGCCTGACCGAGAATGAAGTAAAGCATTCCTGAGCTTACTCTGCAAGGACTGTCCATAGGTGTTTTGGAGTGACAAACAATACACCAGTGCCAGTTGTGGGCACCTTCCAACGTTCTGACAGATCACTGATTTCTGCCACACACCATGGCCTGAGACCGAGCATCTGAGCATGGGAGATGATCACCCACAATCCCGAAGCGAGCGAGTGAGAGAGAGAAAGAGAGAGAGAGAGAGAGAGAGAACTGGCTCAGCTGTGATCACGTGACATTCAGCATCAGGTACTACTTGTATTATAAGACCACGCTTGTTTATCAAGTTAAAATTTATTGGAAATGATTGCCTGTTCCCTAAGAACAGTCGCACAAGTTATTTGTAATCCAAGGCCTTCCTGTGTATAGAATATCTCTAGAAAGGTACAGAAAAGAATCGTGAAGCGTGCTAGGCTCCAGGGAAGGGAAAAGGGTGGCCGTGGGAATGAGGGAGGACTTCTTTGCTTTTATACTTTGGGAACCCTGCACCGCGTGCGGGTGTCAGCCAACGGTCCTGACGGAGCTCAGCGCGTGCGCAGGGAGTAGCCCGACCGAGGCGACACACCCCTACCTACAGCCGCTGAAGACAGTGGGGCCGCGACGTCACACGCGATGCTAGCAGGGAGGAAAAACAGATGCTGGACAGCCAAAAACAGTGCGTCCTCCTCAACATGAAAGAGCCTGATTTCGATACGCCGGGCCCAAACCCAGGGCAGGGAAATGGGTCCGGAGGAACATTCGCGTCTGCGCGTTTGGCTACTAGCGCGCCCAGCTGAAAGCTGGTGGGAGCGCTGGAGAAGGCAGGGCCGCTGGGAGACTTGGGGATGGTGGCAGACGCCGGACCGGGAACTGGGGAATCCGGGCTCCGGGTCCACCAGTACTTGGCTCGGTGGCCCCCAGACAAGCCTCTGCGGCTTCTGCGCCCTTCCTTTCCCAAAAGGACGGATGCCCATCTCTTCCCACTCTGACGGTGCAGGACGCCATGGCAGGGGGACGCCAGCCTCGCAGCGTGAGCACCACCAGTAGCCTCGATGAGTAAAGGGCACGGGGAAAGTGCTCCAGGCCTCGAAAGAAATTGAGCGACGGTGAATCTGACCGCCTCTCTGCTCCCAGTTTCTTTTGGCATTGCGAGGAATACAGGGATATCAAAGGAGAAGGCATTTTAAAAACCACGAAGCCCGTTTGTTTTCCTAGGGAAGCGCTGCTTGGGGGTGACTCTCGTAAGGGTCTCTAGTAAAACGAAACAGTAGCCCCGGAAGAGCATTGCTTCATCTCCTTCACGTGGAGGGGGAGCGGCGGCCTCGAAATTAACTTAAGACCTTAGATGCCTCAACAGAATCAGAGTTGAGGCAATCCTGCAGAAGCCCACGTCTGAAGAACAAACTAAGAGTTATCGACCGCTCGAGAATTAGCGCACGGCGACTTAAAAGTAATAAAACCAGTCACCGGAGAAGGATAACATCACGCGAGGGTCTGGCAGAAATCTATCGATAAAGGTGGGAGAGAGCTGAGTGAACAGCCGCCGTTTATACTCCGAACATTCACGCGGTGTCTGCAGCGGTGTGACTGACGTGCCAGCCTGCGGTGGCGAGTGCGGGACGGCATGGAGCGCCCGAGCGCTAACGTGGAGCTATCAGCCCAGAAGGGGGAGATATGCGTAGGAAAGAAAGCAGTCTAGTTCAGCAGTGGAAATGACACATCACCACACCCACTACCCCGAACCAAACCAAATCACTCACGAATGACCCCCTGGCTGTATATCAAAATACTTCCGTGCAAGCGTTTGAGGCCTCGAAACTGTCACCTCCACAAGAGGCAGTGGAGATGTCATTTCCTCCAGAACACAATTCCTGTATCAAAAATAATAATAATAATACTCATGATGATGATGATGATGATGAAATGAGATGGAGCTCAGGTTCCGAAACCAGGAAGAGAATCTTAAATGGTTTGCCCGTGGAGAGAACGTGCCCCTGACGGAAATCCAAATTATTAGGCCGGTATTCGATTTGTGAGGGGAAAAAAACAAAAAAAGGCCTTGGTGGGCAAGTCCCATTTCCTTCTGAAAATGTACACTGTTGCTTCTTCCCTGTCCTCAGGATGCAGACGGGTCTTGAAATTAGTGCAAGTGATCGAATTTTGAGCGTCCCCTTCGCCAATGAAGACGATAAATGAGTTTTCATTTTAGTTTTTAGTTGCACGTGATCACCACTCGGCTTTCCGTGCCCACGACAGAAAGGCAGTCATGAGGAGGCGAAGGCACTGTACCTCGCAGCGAAATGCATTAGAAACGGGTCCTTGCTAATCTTTCTAATCTTATCTCTCACTACTGGACCCACACAGACCACACTCCATCCGGTCTAATCAAGTCTGGGAGCGGATTTTGTGTTTTCCCGCTACGATGTCTCTGCTTCTAGCGTCTCTGAATATCCTCCACCCATCTCCATCTATCAAAATCCTTTGTATTCCCAAAGGTCTCGGTTGGAATCCGCTCTCCCCTTTGATTTTCCTTCCTCTGAATTACTTACAGCCTTGTGCCTTATCAACCTGGGAGACAGAAGTCCTGGCTTTCTGCAGAACTTCACACTTATCTGCAGATGAAATGAGGAAATGACTAGAATGAAGAATGGAAATTTCTCTCCTGATGCCACTTATTGAAATAGGTTGCAAATATAATTGCTGTCCGAATTTTTTAAGGCACATCCCATAGAAATGTCTCAGTGTGGAATGATAAAAATGCGAGAGGGGTAGATTCTGACATTTCAGATTTAAAAGATAGAAACTAAGGGTCTTAACGTCATATCCTTTTTTATGAGAATATTCTATTCATTCTCCGGGTGTTGCAGACCACTCAAAAAAGGGGTCCGTTTCTTTCAGGGCTCTTATTTGCACCCCCACCCAAAATGTAAGGAAGGCTACTCTAATTTAGACAGAAAACAACACTGCGTAACCAGCTAAATGAATTAAGCCGGATTCTTTCTCCCACGAAAGGAAAAAAACTTAAAAAAATTTTTCTTTAATATTTATTTATTTGCGGGGGAGGAAGGGGCAGAGAAAGAGGGGGAGGCACAGAATCCGAAGCAGGCTCCAGGCTCTGAGCTGTGGGCACAGAGCCCGATACGGGCCTCGAACTCATGAACTGCGAGATCGTGACCTGAGCCAAAGTCAGACACTTAACTGACTGAGCCACCCCGGCGCCCCGGAAAAAAACTTTTAAAGACAGATCCTGCGAACCTTGCTGTGAGGATACCATATATATTCACTCCATCTCAAGGCAAGAGACAGGCGGAACGCTCCAGAATGATCTGTCAGAAGAGCTTGGGGCCAGCAGCGACCACTACCTATTTCTCTCCTTCTTCCTTCCGAAGCGTAGGCGACAGGAGAGGGGCAATCTCCAGCCTCCAGTGGCCTCCGCCCCGAAATCCTCTGTAAGGGTCCGATGCCCCCCGCTTCTCCCAAAGGGCCAGGTCTGCCTCCTGCACTCGGCAACAGTGGCTCTCCTGCTTGGGAAATTACAACCAAACTTTCCCCTTTGTTCTAGCAAAAGACTTCCTGTGAGAAAGCGGTAATCCTTTCAAGCTTTCCAGCCCAAAGGTCTCTCCTGGTTTGTATTCCCCCATCCCCAGCCCCCAGAGGAAAAGCTCCGTCACATTACAAGGCACTTCTCGGTTCCAAGCTGTACTGGGTCTCAAGGACTCCTGGTGAGGAAAGAAAACTGGTCATCTGAACATCCTTTCCTGGGATCTGTCTGAAGTGTAGACAAGCAGCAAAGATGAATATTAATACGCCTTCCATCATCAAAAGCTATTGCATACCCAAAGGATGATAAATATTTTAATCAGTTTTCAGCTTGTCTGGCGGAAGTCAGTTTACTCCTCGGAGATTTCCCTCGTTCTGTGCCCAAAACCTGTCCAGTGCACACGGCTTTCCCCATATAACTTGTGGAAATTGGTAATAAAAAGTCCAAGCTTTGTGGGAGAACTCATTTAATTTCTTGACAGTTTTACTCTCTTAAGTTTTCCAGGAATAGGAGAATCTAAACTATGAAGGATGCCAACACGGGAGACCAAAGACCACGATTCTAAGTTCTAGAAGCAGCGTTGCTAATAACCTACTTACGTCTCGCACTTAAAACAAATTTTCTTTCTTCATATTTGCATAAGTTGTTTGCCAGCGACTGCTCAATCGTCTCAGTGTAAATGCCAAAGGCATAAAACAGGACATTCGCATGCGTCCTCTGTACTCTCGCTATTATTATTTTTTAAATGTTAAAGGTGTTCGCGGGTATTGTTGGGAGGGTTACGTTTGTTTACGAATAAAACTAACCCCCAGAATATTCCCGTGAAGCAGGACCTAACATTTTAGAGAAATGTACAGAGTTGAAAAGGATTTATTAGAGGCCAATGCTGCTTCACGCGGGTATGAGGAAACGGCTGGGCTGAAACACGGACCTCACGTCGATTCATGTCTTCAACGAGGAAGTGTCGGGGACCTACTGTGTCCCAGACGCTGTTCTAGGAGTTGGGAGAAATTGCGGCGAATAAAACAAAGTCCTTCTCTCCCAGGGATCCTATTAGGTAGAAGCAGACAATGAACCAGTATCCTAGCAGATGGCGGAGAGCGATGGGAAGCAAAGTGGAAGAGGGCAAGGCACTCTCTATCATAAGAAGCTCTCTCCAAGGAGTGACATGAGCAGAGACACATGAATGGAGTGAGGAAGTGAGTTATGCAAATTAACAGGGGGAAGAACATTCCAGACGGAGGCAACAGCGGATGCAGAAGGAAGCTGGGCGTGTTCCTGAAGGCGAGTGGGGGACTGGGACGGAGGGGGAATAATGTCCGGGGTGGGGGTGGACCGACCCTGCAGGGCCCCGGGTCCCGGCGCAAGGAAGCTGGGTATCTGCACGGGATGGGGAGTTTGGGCCGGGGGAGGGAAATACCAGACTTGCTATTTCAAAGGCACACCCTGCCAGGGGTGGGCATCGGGAGGTCACAGCAGAGAGACGATTTCTATAAACGATGGTGGTTCTTACCAAGGCATGGTGAAAGGTGGCCGGGTCGTGAATATTTTGAAAACACGGTTAACGGGGTTCACCGATAAATCAAGAGGTAAACCAAGAGAACCCCAGGGTTACAGGCTGAGCAACAGCTGGACAGAGCAAATTACCGACTTGTGTGATCCTGGGAGAAAGGCTTGGGGATTATGGGAATCAAGGGTTTGGTTTGAGATATGTTAAATTTGAGATACTATGACTAGACAGCTAAACACAGTCCACTTTGCCCAACCACTGTTCAGGTCTCCGAGACATGAGACCCCACTGCAGGCACGGGAACATCCCACCGCCTCCGTCCGGTAAAAAACTCACTGTTAACTACATGAAAAGTTTATGATTTTAAATAAAATACAAGCCCTCTTAATCCCCCAACATCTGTTAAAGATCTGATGCATAATTCTGGGTATTTCATAATTGCACATTTAAATTAATAATATTTAAAGTACAGGGATGTACAGTATCAGGCTACCACCTGTTCCAAGTCTTTGTAACCAAAGCAGATATGCCTGAAACAGTGGAAATTAAATTTGAATGTTGCCATGATACTCCGGGTTTTTATTTGAAGGCTGATTTTGTCAATCAATCACAAGCAAGTTGGAGGTTATCTGAGATTTTTATACCCATCGAGGAAAAATTTACAAATGGGATCGTCACAGGTGGTTCCAGATGGGCTGAGATCACATAGAGGAAACACACAAGAGTCCATCATAACTTACGTGTTAGGGAAACGGTGGTGTTAAAAACATCATCTCCAAATGATCACAGGGATACTTTCAGGAATACTGAAAAGGCAAGATATCGAGTTTCCTTTGGTTTAAAAAAAAAGGTCATTCTTTCACAGATGTCAACAAAAAGGGAGCGGGATCATGGTTATGTTACCCTTAATGCACGGAAGAGCCGACTTAATGTGTTCCCAGAGCGCTCTGGTAAGTCAGATTTTGGCACTAGGAGCACATTTCTCCAGAGAGACATTCTTGCGAAATACGGAAAGATTCCCAGCCCGGCTTCCCAAAGTGTTTAGCCCACAGCGGGGCAGAAACGTTACCAGAGGAGACTGAGCTTCAGTTCACTGGGTCCCTCTAGCTCCAAGACTGACTCCGGTTGTAAAGGATGGAAAATAAGGAAAGGGGAGGGAGGCTGTCACTAAAGGCAACTCAGTCAAATGACCTTGAAGGAAGGGGTCCCAAACTGAGGACTGTCTACGCTTCCTTCTAAAATCACTAGTCGTGATGCCTTGCATGTATGCGGTATTTTATACGTTACATACTTTTTTCCATTCGGTCACCGTAACGATCTTCTTCAGAAGGTTAACGGTTTTAGGGACCATTCAGTAACCAACCTGGGGAAAAAGACATCCTGTAATCTTGATAATATTCCCAACGGCTGGCACACACCCTTGGGAAATCTTGCTTTCCTTTCAAGACTGTAAGTCTGCTGATTGCGGTTTTTAACGTAACTTTGTTCTTCTAGACGAGATCCTTCTAGAATATCTCAAAGGTATTTATAACAAGATAGAGGACAGACTCGAGCTGAATATAACGCCCCACTTCCCACCTCAACCCCCCCCCCCCGCCCTCACAGCCAAAACAACTAGAGGAAATAAGGTACACAGTTGCTTTATGCCACATCTTGTCCAGGAAAAAAAAAAAAAAAAAAAAACCCGGAAATCACTGACACCCTAATCTGAGACCAGGGGTTCTGATTCACATCTGAAATGCTGGGATAGGCTGCAAGTCGAAGGAATCCAGAATATATTTCAGCAGCCAAGGCTACAATGGCACCCCGGGGTAAAGTGACGGGATCTCACCCCTTTACATCGCTCTGAATTTTAGGGTAGTTAAAATTATTTAAAACAACCCCGTTTGTCTATTGGAAAGAAAACAGAATGCGGGCTGGCGAAATGTAGCTAAAGCCTATGGAATCACATCTGGGCTAAAAACAGCCACCTTGGTTGTTTATTCCTGTTTTTCTCTGCACACACTAACAAGAGTTAAGAGACATGGCAGGGCTTTCGCTTGGAATTTCCTGGCTCCCGTCACCCTGGCTTCGGTGTTTTTTCGCCTTGTTCCTATTGTGTGCGGAGCAGAGGCACCTGAACGATCCTCTTAACATTCCAGGGATGTAACAGGCACATCCTAGTGCTCAGTACCAATAAAGCTCCACTCTCATACGGCTCATGTAAGGGTTAAAAACAGAAAGTCCTACCCACTGGTTTGCTCTGATGTTGCTGGAGATATTGTCACTGGATGTATCCTCAGTAGAATTCTATTCAACACCTCTGTCTTTAAGTACAAAGCTGTAGGCTGTAGCAGCTTTAAGAAACATAAGTATCCCTTTTTTCTGCTGCACAGTATCTGTGTGTGAAATTCTCTAAAGGGGTTTAAGTATTTACCCTGAACACTATCAGACGGTTTCTAAAAATTTTCCTTATCCAGTTGCAAAAACACTTCAAAGAGAATCATAAACATATTCCTTTGTGCTTCCGATGCACATTCTGTTTCTCAAGCTTAAGCCTGAATTCTCTTGGAATTGTAAATCTTTTTTTCCTAAAAAGACAGGATACACAATACTTTTTTTTTTTTTAAATCATTACTAAGTCTGCAGCAACTGAGGGAAAAACTGGAAAACTCTGAGAAATTTAGAAGGCAAGCAAAGAAGGAACCAAAACCTGTTAGAAATTCGTTGCTAAATTACACGTGCGATTTCCCCTCAGATATTTTTACTCTGAAGAGAACAATACGGCTGTGGGGGATAGCGGTGAGTGGGTGGGGAGAGAGGAGAAAGAAAGAACCAGTCTTCAACGAACACCTTTAAGATAATAAAAAATGTGAGCCAGGGATTTTTAGCCACGGTAGCTGAAAAGTGCCTTTTTTTTTTCCTTTTTTTCCAAATTTCCAAAGCTAAATAGAGAGGTCCCTGAACGCGGGGTCTGCGTACATAACTTGAACTGTTGGGTGCCTGTGACTGTTTACCTGCTTCTAATCTGTGCTTATCCTGGGCCACTCAACACTGCGCCAGTCCAAAAGGGAAGAAGGGAACTTAAAGTTTAATTTAAAACCACCAGACAGCTCCCACCAAGTCCTAAATGAGTCTAATATACTCTGCTCCTAGATCAGAAGTGCTAAGGCTGAAAACTGGAAGACAGGGTTAGGTCTGCAAATGTAATTTAGTATACACATTAGCACTAGAAGGGATACACACACATATACACACACACACACACCTATATAACTAGGAGCTGGTGACTTCGCTATTAACGGACAAAAAATTAACATTTATATCACTTTCTTCCTCATGCCCTCCCCCCACCCCCCGTAAAATCTTTCCTCCCAGGAGACAGTTTAAAACGAACTTAGCTAATTGAACTGTAACAGAATAGCAAACGCCAGTATACTCGGTATAATTTCAGTGCGTGCAAAAGCAGCCTTGCTCCTCTCTTCAGTTACAAAGAATTTAATCTAACGCACGGTGATGATGGCTTCATTAATCTCTCCAAAAACAAACAAACTGCTCTTCAGCTCCCTCACCGCCTGTGACTGTGTAACCTATACCAACAAAGGCAGCAGACAGCAATGGCCGGCCACCCGGCATGAGCCCTGCCAGATGATTTACGTGGGCCAAAGTGACAAGGAAAACCATATGACTCATCTTGAAACTGAACTATTAGAACTAACTTGTAAAGGACAACCTTTGCGTCTGGAAGTACATTCCTCTCTGAAGACTTTAACAACGAGAAACTGGTAACAGAATTAAATAAAACACCTACTCGCTTTCCACATCTCTCTGCTCTCCCTTGCCAAACTTTGAACACAAATGGGTAGAACTGAACGTAGCCTATAGCTTACCTAACATGATCATATGTTGTGTTTTCCACTGTTTCAAAACGGATATGTTAAAATGATCCCGTCTTGGCTCCGACCCACTAACGTCAATAAAGGTTATTAAGGCCAACTGCCGTATAAGTGCACTGGGATCCCCGGCAAGGAGAACTGTCAAGACATGAAATGCAATTCAAAACATTCAAAATGATCAGGACCTACACTTCTCCTTCTAAAAGAGAGAAGCAATAATAATAAAAAAAAAGCACGAAGAAATTTCTCTCCGGTGTATCATCAGTCATCAGTACTTCCGAAAATGTTGACTCCAGAAAATCATCCTAGAATTTTTCCACCGGATTACACTAAATTGACCTTTTGTTTTTTTTAAGGTCAAAAGGAAATGAATAAATGTCGTCAATTTAAGAGGACATCGCGCCTTGCGTCCTTTTTTCCGTCTCATTGTGAATTTGATGGTGTTAAAACATTTTTATTGGTAAAATAAATGTCAGTTTTGCAAAGTGCGATACCAGACCCTGAGAGACAAATGGCCTATCCGTTGAATCTCTGGCTACAGCAAGACTTCCTCACCTCACAGGAGACTTCGGCTTTTCATATTTCTCTTTACCCAGAAAGCAAAGCTTGCACGGTTTCTTTCAAATGGTAACTCTCTCTTATCCTGAAGAGTCTCCTCATAATACGCTAATCTTGGTTGTGAGGTAGCGGGCTGGTTTGAGAAAATAAAATAAAATACGCATATTTGAATGGCGTTCTAGCATTTTAGAACCTTCTGGAATTGGGAGCAAAAAATGAGAGGAAAGGTGAGGCTAAATTCTTGGGTTATAAGAAAGGGTTATGTTGCTTTGGGCTTAATGGCTCATACATTCATGAGGTAATATTCAGGGAAAATGTGATATTTTATCAGAATGTCATTCAAATATAAGGTTTAACATTTACATCATAAGAGCAAGCACAGAGTAAAACCATCCTCGGGGAGAGAAATGGCAAGAATAAACAGTGTGATAAAAACAGTGCTTGCTGGAACAGGGAATGGAAAGCGGAGGCTACGGGAGTGTTGGAGGCAATGGACTAAACTTTTTGAAATACGTGACTGGTTACGACATGTGAAGCAATTACCATTAATGGAAGAAATGCGATTTCAAAGTGCATTTTCCATTCTTCTCTATCCAACCTGAGACTATGCCTCCCAACCACAAAGTGAAAAAAAAAAAAAAAAAAAAAGACAACACGGAGACAGGGAGAAATCACAACACGCGTCTCTTCCCTGATACGAGGGCCGTGCACGGTTGCTTTACTCATAAGGAAAAGGTGAAAAGTAACGTACATATCGCCTGAGGTTTTTTGTTTTTTTCCACCCAAAGAGACCGATGCTATGGGGCAGAACAGACAAAATGCACTAATTAGGGAAGTCTTTCCACAACACACACATGATTTTACAATTTAAAAAAAGCACAGAGATAAAGAAGAATCATTTGTCGAGAAGGATAATGATTCTGAGTAATATATTCCCTGGAAGCAGAGCGAGTACATTCAGAAAGGCCGTTCAGATTAGTCTAATTCTATAGAATCCAAATGTGCACCAAACACTGCACTTTTTATGTTAAATTGCTGTTGAATTTGTTAACCCACAACTGATTTCCTGTGTTATGGAATCTTGGAGATTACGGCTAACTTGAAGCAACAGGGATAATTCTTGACAGTTAATGGTACATTTGGATGCATTTTCCTGAAAGGCCGGGGTCTTGAGGCCTCAAACAGGTAGCTCAACATTGCCCCCTACTGCTTGCAAGGGCGAACGTACGAAGCGGGCTGGTACAGAGCAGGAACTGAACTGGCCGTGCCAGTACACAAATACCAGATGGCACTGCGCGACCAGAGCCACAGAACCATAGACCGTCCCAACGACTGTGATCTCCTGTCTCGTCCAATAGCAAAAATAAATGCTTACGAATTTGTTAAAAGTCATTTAAAGAGGCTTGGAGTCATGCTTAAATTTAATTTAGAAGGCTCATCCCTTTTATGTTGGCTCAAACCTTTACTCTGCTGATAAAGATCAGCCCGAGGCTTGCTGAGGAGAGACACTGGGGCCATTGATTGCGCTCGGAACACTCAGTAATGCCACACCAACCGCAAGGAAACTCGCTCTGGAGAATTCCCAAGATTGCTCTTCTTCTTGGTATTTTTTACACAAGAGTTATAAAGTAAATAGAAGATATGCCAACTGACTGAGGTGCCGTGGTCCGATTAAAGAAAATCACAACTAAATCTCCTAAGTGATTTCATACTGAATAAGCTCACGATACTGAAGACTTCACTTTAAAAGACAAAAAAAACAAAAAACAAAAAAAACATCAAAAAACCCTTGAACAAAAGCAGTGCGAAAATAAATTTTTATTTATGTACTTATTTATTTATTTTACCAAATCGGTGAATTCCTTTCTTATTAATTTGCCAGTTCTGATATGTGGAGTCGTCACATTACAATCCCCAAGTCCACCTGATGTCTTAGACTGAGAGTCTGGCAAACAGAGACGTTCTCCTGACTGCTACGTAAATGGATGAGCCGAGGACGCCGTAAAAACACTGCCCGGCAGATGAAGCTGCCTTTATATACGCATCCCATAAACACGGAGCGCACTCCACACAGGCTCATTGTAGGAACAGAACTAACTAAGGAGATTTAAGCATGGACTTCTCATTGCCTCCAGCTCAGTTTTACAATGCTCGGTTTTATACTGAGTTCAGGTCTTTGGCGGAACCCATTTTTTGTGATACTATTAGTACGATAAAAGAAGGATTATTAACATTCCTTCCTCGGACACAGATCCACCGAAAAGGCATGGCTTAAACATCTGAAGAGATGTCTGGAAAGCAAGGGTCCAGATTCTGACCTGGACTTTCGAACCGAGACCCCTCCAGGGTGGTGACCTGATATTTTCACTCTCATAGAACAGAGGTCGGCCGCGGCCACCCACCTTTGCAGATCGGATTCTTGTTTCCAGCGCCAGTCTGAGTCTGGGCGGGCACCACTTATGGGGTGCAGCAGGCTTTTATACCACGTTTCGCTACCTTTCAAATCCAATGGTCTGGAGGCGGGACGGCGAGGCTGTGAAGGGCGTGACCCTGGAGCCAGCCTTCCTGGGTTCAAATCCCAGTCTCCCCTACTTATGAGCTATGTGATCTTGAGGAAGTTATGTAAACCTATTGTGGTTCCGTCTCCTGGTTTATGAAATGGAGACCCGTCAGACCTCCTTTATGGGGTTGCCATAAAAGTTACATAAGTTCTGCATAAAACATTCGGGATAGTGCCTGGTACTTAATAAGGATCAAATAGGAGTCGGCCATTATTGCTGTTATTTGAATGGAGACTTAATTCAAAACTGGCGAGGGGCCTCCACTGGCCTTCCGGCTACGCTTCTGACTGTACCCCCTGATCCCTTGCTCTGGGCGCGCTGGGCTGCCCCATTTCCAGGCTCATTTGCAGAGTTCCTGGAGCCTGGTGCTCCTCTCCAAATGCCCTATCTGACCCTGCGCCTCCCCAGCCAAAGTCCCCGAAGGCAACATCTGCCGTTTCACAACAGTCCTGGTCCAGTGGCCTGAATTTAATACTCCCTCCTCCGTCCTGTGATTTTTCTTTCTCTCTCTCTTTTTTTTTTTAATCTCTATTACAGGCTTTCATTTTAGCTAATGTAACACCTGGCTGTATTCATGTCTCTCTCCTTGTTAAACGGAACGTAGCAGTTAAGAGCACAAGCTACGGAGCCGGACTGCCTGGGTCTCGATCTTGCTCTGCCACTTACTCGGTGACCTTGGGGGAAGGCACCTCATTTCTCGACGTCTCAGTGTTCACCTCTATAAATTAAGACTCATAAGAGTTTCTACACCTCGTAGGTGTGCTGTACGAACTTTAGAAGTTATTACAGGGAAAGCCCTTAGAACAGTGCCTGGTGCGATTAAAAGCGCAAAGGAATTTTAAATCTGATTGCTCCGTCGTGGCCCCCGCCTCATCACTTCCTAGCATGTGTCCAGCACGGTGCCTTATACGTCGGAAACACTCACTAAAATGCTCGCTGAACTCGAGTGAGCTTGTCCTGACAAAATCCTGGCTGTTCCTTAGGAAGCGTTGCCCAACTCGATAACTGAGAATAAGGAATTCTACATTTGCCTAGGCGACTAAGGCAGCAGAGTCACTCAGCCCAGCATCCCAGAAGACGCGGCCCCAGACCTCAGGTGCTTACCACGCCTTCCATCTTCTTCCACAGTTCTTCCAGCTGGGTCATGGGTTGACACCACCAATCGGTGCACTTTCTGTATCGGTTGCCTTGAAACCAAAACTGTCTCAGCCACTCGAACTCAACCTGTGGGCCGTAAGGAGAAGGCAGTTGTGATAACGCTCTCATGAGGGACAAGCGAGAACAATACTGTCCCTCGAGTCTCCTCCAGTAACTTAACTGCCATAGGGCGAGAAAAGGGTTTGAGAAAAGCTCAGCCTAATCCGTTTCCAATATAACTTGGGGGTCTTCAAAGCACTTCTGCAAAGCCAGGAAAAAAGTAAGGGGCGCCTCGGTGGCTCAGTCAGTTAACTGTCGGACTTCAGCTCAGGTCATGATCTCACGGTTTGTGAGGTCGAGCCCCATGTTGGGCTCTCTGCTGTCAGCACAGAGCCCGCTTGGGATCCTCTGTCTCCCTCTCTCTCTGACCCTCTCCCATTCTCTCTCTCTCTCTCTCAAAAATAAATAAACATTAAAAAAAAAAAAAGAGTACTCTTAAAACTTAGGTCTATCTACATAGTAAGACAACCCAGCTTGGGCTGGGGAGGGGTTTTTCCATCACATTTATTAGTCAGACATGACAGAACTATATATGGTAATCAACAACAGATACTGAAAAAAAAATAAAACATTTTAGGGTGCCTGGCTGCTCAGTCAGTTAAGCATCTGACTTTGGCTCAGGTCATGATCTCACAGTTCGTGAGTTCGAGTCCCGTGTCAGGGTGAGCTCGAGCCCTGGGTGAGCCCCATTTCTTTTCCTCTCCACCCCTCTCTCTCTGCCCCTCATGGGATTCAATCTCTCTCTCTCTCTCTCTCTCTGCCCCTGGGTCACTTGCGCCCTCTACCTCTCAAAAAAAAAAAATACATAAATATATAGGATTGTTTTTTAACATTCATTTATTTTTGAGAGACACAGAGACAGAGTGTGAGCAAGGGAAGGGCAGAGAGAGAGGGAGACACAGAATCCAAAGCAGGCTCCAGGCTCTGAGCTGTCAGCACAGAGCCCGATGCGGGGCACAAACCCGCAGACCGTGAGATCATGACCTGAGCCGAAGTCGGACGCTCAATCGACTGAGCCACCCAGGCGCCCCCATAAATATATAAATAAACAAATAAACACATAAATTTTACAAAAAAGCAAGACAAAACACAAATACGGAGACCCTAAAGTACACAGCAGCCTGTGCAATGTAGGGCAGGGAAGACAGACTCAAAATATGGCTTTGTTAAACATCTTTATCACAGACTGATATTTAGAGCAAAGCACATACTAAGAGAGAGCCAATTTCAAGATTTCTTAGATTTAAAATAAATAAAGGATTTACCATGGGCCAGGCAGAGCTGGTGAGAATCCTAGCCCTTAAAACTAAACAATACATTAAACAATACTCGGGGCATCCATTAAACCTACAGCCACTCAAATTGTTACTTTTCAATTACTACTGCCACCGAGGAAGTGGCAGGTAGAAAGAAGAGTGAAGACATTAATAATTGCTTTTCCTTCCTATGAACCTGTATGGTTATTATGATGGTTATCAGTTGCCTCCTTAGCCTTCCTCCTTCTACTCTAGCAAAACCACACGACTGACCTGGCAGCCAACCCCCTTCCCCAGTCTCAGTCCAGCCCCAATGCCAGGGATGGAGTGTGCAGCCCAGATGCCAGCCAATCCGCCCACCACATCTCTCTAGTCACAGAACTGGGTATGGAGGCCACCATGGTGTGTTCAGTCACAGTGAGTCTGGAGACCGGGAGAAGACTCAGGAAGAGCATTCTATAGCCGTTTTACCACCAAACGGGAAAGATGGAGACCACCCAGTAGGCAGCAACTGCAAGATTAAAAAGATAAAAACCAGGTCCTGGTGGTACCACCTGGCTCTTGATCAAGCTATTCTTGAAGTCTTTTATTTATTTATTTTTAAAACCTATTTAAATTTTCTTTAAGGTTTATTTATTTATTATTTTTGAGAGAGAAAGAGAAAGAGAGAGAGAGAGATGGAGCGTGAGCAGGGGAGAAGGAGAGAGCGAGGGAGACACAGAACCTGAGGCAGGTTCCAGGCTCCGAGCTGTCAGCACACAGCGCGACGTGGGGCTCGAACTCCCAAACCCTGAGATCATGACCTGAGTTGAAGTCGGATGCCTAACCAACTGAGCCACCCAGGCGCCCCCGAAGCCTTTTTTATACTTAAGCCAATTCGGGTTTGTCCTCTGCAAATGAAATAACCCCAATGTAGGCAGAGGAGAGGCTGAGTACAGCTTTGGGAGGGTAAGAAATTGTTTTCTATCCACTTTCCAAATCTTCTAAGACTCCTCTTCACCCTGAAAAATCAAATTTTACTGTCAACATACAACTCTATTCATCCCCAAAACTCTTTTGACCTCTGCCCTCTAAAGAAATGTTGAGCTTTCACGGCTTAGAGGTTAATGTCGGGTCGTCTGACTTTTGCTGAGGTAATCGTGTTCCCCATACACGATCCAACTAGTACAACCTTTAGCTGTTACCACAAAGAATTTCTGTATTTATCTGTATTGAACTTTCGCGAGGCAAACAAAAGCAACTTGTGAAGATTTACCAATGGTGAAAATGGCTCAAATAACTAACCTGAGAACACCCAGTCATATGAAAGGGTTTCAGTTTACATTAACTAAATGTTTGTTTGATATGTAGAACTGATTTCAGTTCAAGCTGTTTAAACAGAAAAGAAAAAAAAAGGAATGTGGACAATATTAAGACAATAGTTTGAACCTCATCTGTGGGAGGAAGAGACAGTTGGTAACAGCAGGAAACCGACTGCTTTGAGAGGAGAGCGAACACAGCGCGGTTCAGCTCCTCTGAAGATGCAGGTCTCGCGACATCACTTACTACGAGAAGAGTTCTAGTTAATAGATTCTGCGCGAAATTTGTCCCCGTTACGGAAACAGCCTATTAGCAAGGCATCGTGCCCTATGTCAGGGCGAGGTGTCAAGATTTGAAAAGGTTTTCCTATCTGTGGGCTGGTTATTTCCATTAGTGAAGACAAAACTTCTAAGCCCTGGCAATCACGGTGTCCCAGGAAGTAAAACAGATCATTATATGTAATTAGTTTATTCAACCTATTGGGGTACACGAGGGTCTAGATTTCAGTAAATTAAAAATTCAGAAGGAAAGAGAGGGGCATAACTGGAGATTCTGCTTTCAGATAAGAAAGCAAAGGAGGGGGCACCTGGGTGGCTCAGTCGGTTAAGCATCCAGCTTTGGCTCAGGTCATGATCTCATGGCCTGTGGGTTCAAGCCCCGCATCGGGCACTGGGCTGACAGCTCAGAGCCCGGAGCCTGCTTCAGATTCTGCGTCTCCCTCTCCCTCTGCCCCTCCCCTGCTCACAGTCTGTCTCTCAAAAATACATTTAAAAACTTTAAAAAAAAAAAAAAAAGAAAGAAAGAAAAGAAAGCAAAGGAGGACTCCGTCCATTTTAATAAATCAGGACTTCAGCTTCCTCCTCGGATGCCCAGCTATCAGGTGAAGCGGATGGTGCCATGATTAAGAATAAGGGCGAGGGACGCCTGGGTGGCTCAGCTGGTTAAGTGTCCAGCTCTTGGTTTCAGCTCAGGTCATGATCTCATGGTTCATTTGAACCCCACGTCGGATTCTGCTCTGACAACATGGGGCCTGCTTGGGATTCTCTCTCTTTCCCTCTCTCTCTGCCTCTACCCTGCTCACTCTCTCTCTCTCTCTCAAAAATATTACATAAATAAACTTTTAAAAAATTAAAAAAAAAACACGAATAATGGCCCTGGAGCCGGTTCAAAACTGGGCACCAGTACCAACTATTACCTATAAAATAAAAATAATTACATAATAACCACAGAGATTTAGAGCGAGGATTAGCGAGTTAACAGTGAACAGCCTACTATGCCAGGCGCTTGTCAGATGCTAAGAAAGCAGACTGAACGAGGCCATGGGACCTAGAACTTACTGTCCCCAAGAACCTCACAATCTGATAAAATGTTCTTAGCAAGGGAAGTTTTAACATCCACGTCAATTCATGCCCACTCCCCCTTCCACTGAGGCCGGTGGTAAAGTTCAACACTGAGCACCTACTCCCGGCAGAGTTTTATTCATGAGTTGAAGTGCTGCCCACGAGGTAACAATCTTTCTGGGCATCGAATCCACTGGCGTGCGTTTTATTCAGCTCCATAACCTGACTTCTTCATTTCGATGTTGTGGGCAAAAAACATTACAGGCTTTTAAACAAATGTCGCCCTCGCCACTTCCCCCACTGCCAGAAGACCTCGTTGGCTGCTTCCTTAAAATTAATTAAGGAAGCAAAAAATACTTCCCAGCCATTTGATTCGGAGTTTGAGTTACCATAAACAAAACAAAACAAAACAAACCACGTTATTTGTATTTTTTCTCCCTAAACTGTGGGGTTAAGAAAGGAAAGCTACAGGGTGGATACCCCACAAAAGGGGACGCCACAGGACTCGGAACAGAATGGAAGTCTTATCACTTCAGGGCTGAAAAAACAATCAAAGGCCGACCATAGTGACTGACCGGTAGAGTTCTAAGCACGACAGAAGTAGGGTCTTCAACCCTTCTCCAGGGTGCAGTCCCCTTCCTGGAAAGCTCATAATTCTCAGAGCAGAAGCTAGAGACAAGCCATGAGGAGGGTAATGGCTGCCTTTGGGCCATGAACATTCCAGGGGTGATGCAGGGCCCCAGAGATGTGAGCGTCAGGCGGACAACACACAGGAACTCTCTTGAGGTTCTCTCAGAGTTCACGATGCTTAGACACCAAACTCCCACCTCCTGGGCACGCCCTTCAAGGAAATTCACTATCATTCGATCTTTTCAGCAGCTGCGATACAAGACGAGCAGTTACCCCGGGCCTCCTGACAACCTAGAGGCCGTGCGGGTTCCTGAGGGGCCTTCTCAATCATCAGTGAAAAATGGAAACGTGCTCGCAATATAGTCCGTTTCCTAACAGTGACTGGGGGAACCGTCTTTTATCACCCTCTTAACTAACCTGTACCTGGAACGGTCTCAGAGAAGATCAATCAAGAAAAATGTTTCCCCTAAAAACGTCTAGGAAAAGTCTGAGGGCGAAGAAGACACGGAATCCACCCACCTCCCTGAAACCTCAGGCATTCGGCAGCCAAGTTCAAGATGGTTATTTCTGAGTCACTGCCTCACCATTCGCTGTAAACATCTCCACCACCTCTCCAGGTGGGCAACTGTCACCTACTTTTCTCTGCCAAGTTAGTGAGGGCGCTCACTGGGCGCCAGCTCAGCTCAGGCGGTTTCCTCAGGAGATGCATGAACATGGCCACTGGGGCTAATGTCTCACTGCGGTACCTGAAATACGTTATTTCACTGAGCGAGACGTTAGACCAGGGAGAGATGTTCATGTCCAATCTACAAAGAGCGGCCCCATGAAGGCTCTTTCCCGGTAACTCTGAGGAAGACGCAGGTCTGACCAGACCAAATCATCTTTAAGAAGGAAAACAGAATATTTAATAACATGTAAGAGGGTTCTGCTTCTAAGTGAACAAGAATCGTTGCTAAGCATCTTAAATTAGGAAAAAATAAAATATCTTCCAAAGGTACTCAGGTCTAGTCCCCAAAGTTCCCAAATTGCTTAGTCAGAAACCATCTAAGGAAAACGAGGCACGCCTACACCCATGGAGCCTGAAGGCCTGCAACCCATAAAACCCAGGGCTTCATCCTATAATTGGTGCAGCAAAGGCACATGGCCTCTAGGAAAGAGGACATCGAACCACAAAGAACCTGGGGGAACTATTATGGACCACATATGCTATTGTTTCACAACGGGACACGGCAGAAAGTGACCAGGCCAGGCCTCCATCCCAGGCTGGCGTGCGTGCCTAAAGAACAGCATACGATGACATGCATTGGGATATGGAATTCATTCTTGAAGGGGATGGCCTTGAAGAATCAAAGACTGAGGGGGCTGGGCCAGCGGAGCACGCACGCTGTTTAGACTCAAGACCTCTCTCTGCCTTCAATTCCTAGACTAGCCTCAAGGGGCTAAGGTTTCTGATACACGTCTATCCCGCTCCGCTAACTACAGTGTCAAAGCAGCCAGTCACTTTCTGAAGCTAATGGGTTCAAACGACAATATTCTACTGTTACATAAATGGTGTGATTTCACAGACTCCCCCCACCCATTGATGATAACAAAACATCTCGGCTAAGTCACAGAAGACCAAGACGGGGGCGGGGGCGGGGGGGAAGCGGAAATAACCCATGTGAGGGTTAAAGAGAGCACCCAGTCAGCTGGCCTGAATCCTAACACCGTGAGGTTTGTAGAGAAGGAAAAAATCAGAATTTTTCAGCATTTCTTTACTGCAAATATGGAGGAAGACATAACTTTGCTCCCAAGTCTAATTCGGTGAGGTCACCAGGCCCATAAAATGCCTATCTCACTTAAAGTTCTAGTTATGGGCAGTGTCTCCAGCAAGGACAGACAGGAGAGAAAATGGGGCACTTATCAGGTACAGTGAGGAGAAGAAAGTCAGTCCTGAGGGCAGCTTATTAGCATTAAAGTGGTTATTATCGCCTTGAAAGGAAGAAATTTCTTTGCCTTTAGTTCCGGAGATTATGGTGACATTTCACAAGGTAGGGGGCGGTTTACAAGATCCTAAATATGACCTTGTGGAAACAGAGGCTCCACTGCCCCAAACGCCGTTCTGAGCGAACGGGAAAGTGTTTGTCCTGCTGTTCCCCGGGCCCCCGGTACCACCTCTGTGACCTCGTGGCCTCTAACTCGCAGCCTTGCTCCCGCCATTGGAACTAGACCGTCCCTCGCCTGGTCCAGAAATAACAGGCATTCTCTTACCTCACGGTCTTTGCGGAAGCTTGTCCCTCCCCCCGAAACACTGTTCCCCAGATATCTACGTGGCTCACTCCTCATCTCCTTCAAGCCGCTGCTCACAGCACGTCTTCTCAGTGGGGCTGTTTTCTAGTTACCTCGAGAACCTACTATATGATGAGCAGGTGTATTAAGTTTGTTCTCTGTCCCCTCCCTGCACTAGGATGCCGACTTGACTATTGTAAACTATCGTAAACTTTACATCCTAAAGCACACAGGAGAGTGCCAGGCACACGATCAGTAATTACTTGCTGAAAGGACGGAGGAGAACATTTTTGTGTTCCAAATTCCCCACCGAGCCTTCCAATTCAAACACAGAGAAAAGTCTCAGGTGGGGGATAGCCTTCAACAATTCTCCATCACTCGGGACCCCCTTTTCTCCTTTCAAAGTTTTTTTTTTTTTGGTTTTGAGATCTCATCTGCCCACCGCAAAATTCACCCATTTTAAACGTGGAATTCAAGGACTGTTAGAAAACATAGGAAGCCTCTCCCTGCTCCCCACGCATAACGGAGACTTCAGGTCCAGAGCCTTCTCCCGGCAAGAGCATCTGCTGGGAGGGAGCAGCCCTGCTCGGTTTACACTGGCGAGAGCTTCCGGGTTCCTTTTTCTTTTGGCGAGGGATACTGGCTTGCTTCTTAAAGTGCTAATACAAAGCTTCCTTTCCAAGGAGAATTTATTTACATAAAAATGAGCTGAGTTTTTGAAAGTATTAAATAGACGACAAGACGTAGGCGCCAAAAATAAAGCAAAAGTGGAGCGGGTGTTACCGAGAACAGCCAAGTTTGTGAAACACTGGCTGGTGGGCTCCAGAGCTGCTGGCCTCCCAGACTGCAGACCCGCACCCCACTCTGTAAATAAAGAGCGAGGCCCGCTCTTGCTCCTAGGGTCCGCCCACCATTCCCATGGGTCTTTGCGGGAAGACTGTTCTTCATGAGTCTTGTGCTTCTGCGTGTCTCGTGAGTAAGGTACTGACTTCCCTCTATCTCAGCCTCCTAATTCCAAGAATGATTGGCAGAGTGAACAGCCTTGGAAGATACAGCTTCTCCTCCAGAACCAAGGGCAGGGATGCTAACAGACTTGGGGGATAAAGATGGTGTCTTGTTTTGGAGCAAACGTCAGGCGTGCTTACTACCTATTATAAAAGATTCGGGTTCCCTTGGCTCAAGCTCCTCTCCTCTAACGCAACCCCTGCAGGTGCATACGTTATGGGGCCTGCTCTGCATTGCCCCGTGGAAAGAGAGGCTTGTGGAACTGGCATGAAAATGCTGCTACTCGGGCCATCGCTATTGTTGTAAGCAAGAAACTATTCCTTGTCTCTCCGCGAGGAATTTCAGGTCTTACACCCATATGAAATTAGAGCAGACCAACTTGTGAGTTTGCAGGCAGCTTCCTACTTCTCCAAAGTCCTCACCTCATTGTGGATTTCTTCCCCTTGTTTCAGGACCACGGGCTCGAAGGTCTTCAGAGTCACGTCACCACTGTCCGCCTCGTCACGGACATTCTGCAGAGCCACCTGGCAGCGCTGTAAGATATAATCCAAGGTTCCGGTGGAGCACTGCGGAGACAGAACCAGCGATCAAGATTAGGAGCAAAATTCAAGTTCACCATCGACTCTTCCTAGGGGCATCCACATTTGTCCCTTGTCCATACGTTCGCCTGCTGTCCCCACGGCTCAGCCTCTATTCCTCTTGAGAAATACTATAGTGGCCTGCTCCTGGGCTCTGTGTTGCCAGCTTGGCCTCACTTGGGCCACTCTTCTGGCTGGTTTTCTTTCATTATATGGGCCGTCTATCACAGAACGGTAGGCTCCCTGAGGCTAAAGCCATGTGTCTGTACACACACACACACACACACACACACCATTTTATTACATATTTCTTCTTTTTTTTTTAATGTTTATTTTTAGAGAGACAGAGAGAAAGAGACAGAGCTCGAGCAGGGTAGGGACAGAGAGAGAGGGAGACACAGAATTGGAAGCAGGCTCCAGGCTCTGAGCTGTCAGCACAGAGCCCGACGCGAGGCTCAAACTCACAGACCGTGAGATCATGACTTGAGCTGAAGTCGGACGCTTAACCGACTAAGCCACCCAGGTGCCCCCTTATTATATATTCCTTTCTACACATAACTGCAGCATCTAGAACCAAGTACTAAATATGAAAGAAACTTAGTAAGCAGTTCCTGGATGAATGACTAATTAACCAAGACGTCAAAGACACTGACTTTACTGTAAGTGCCCTGAACTCAACGATGGCTAAGAAAGGTAACCGGCCTGATCGGTTCGGCAGCCCACCAAAAGGAACAGTATTGGCGCACACAAAAAAGTGAAGTTATAAACCTAGGGCAAAGAACTCATTTTCCTTTTCTGCAAAAACCATCCAGTACGCAGCGGCAGGTCCTTCGTAGGTAGGACACGTTCTCCGAATCATGGAAAATAACGTGGCTCGTGCCCTCAAGGCATGTTCAAAGGCCTCACTTAGTACCTTGGTCTGGGCAAGGGCAGATACCTAGTTCATCCCTCTCCGTGTCTGCGGGAGAAAAACAGGGGTCAAATGGACAAACTCCTCCTCTGAATGACGTAAGTCAGAAAAGAAGAGGACGTGGGTCATGACAACGTGATTTCCTAGAATGATAAAAAGCTATGACTATCCTTTAGACCCAATGAGGAAAATGTATCACTCAAGTGTTTTTATTTTAGTGTACATAATTCACACAGATCCCTTGGAAAGACCCTTGAAGGCTAATGCCCTGGGATGGAAATCCTTTGTACGGTACTGCCACTTTATGCAAGGTGTCACAGCTAAGCCTGGGGAGAAAAAAAAGTTACGGTGCCAAAAACAGAAGCCTGACTAATGTGCATTTTAATATGAAGATCGCAGAGTGCCGGGAGCACAAAGGCAGGCGGCTCCAACTTGCTACCAAGAAAAAACAAAAAGTGGTGCTGAGTCACCCCTCGCTTTTGTCCCCGAGTCATCCCTACAACCTCTTATTAAATGACATTCTGTCTATAAACATGTTGTATTCGCACCTTTACTTTCCCAAGTATCGAGTGACCCACATGAGAAGTCACCAATCACAACACCATTTATTACAACAAAAGACCGGAAACAATCTGAATTTCCCATCAGTAGGGGACCCGTTAAATAAACTACGGTGAAGCCATGCTTGCGGCCAAACAGGGAGGGGAGGGGGGCCTTTTTTCTGGGTGGACAGAGTTTTATCTGTTGTAAAGAGCCTATAATGAGGCCTATGTTTTTGGAGGAGGCAGGAGGAACAACTTTATTGAGACATAATTCACATGTGGGAAAAGGCACGCACTGAAAGCATACAATTCATTGTTTTTAGTATATTCGCAGTGAGGCAACCGACTTAACAATGCATTTCGGGCCATCTTTGTCGTCTCCCCAAAACACACCCTGCACCCCGGTACAAACTCTGCGTCATCTCCTCCCCTTCTGCCAACTTGCCCTGTTCCAGACAGCCATGAATCTACTTTCTGTGACTACGGGTTTGGCTACCCTGGACATTTCATACAAACAGAATCCTACGATACGTGACCTTTTGTGACTGGCTTCTTTCACTGAGCATGATATTTTAAGGTTCGCGCACGCGCGTAGCAGGTTATCAGTAATTCATTCCCTTTTATTGCCGAATAATATTTGATTGGAAAGATCTACCACTTTTGGCTTTCTGTTCATTGTGTGATGAACCTTTGGGCTGTTTCCTATTTTCGGCAGCCATTACAATCAAGCTTCGCGTCGAAAGCGTCGGAGTTCTCATTTCTCTCGGGTATGGAGTTGCGGGGTCATAGGGTATGGAAAGTTCTGAGGAAGTGTCACGCTGTCGCCCAAAGTGCAACCGTTTTATGTTCCCTCCAGCAGCGCGTGAAGGTTCCAAGTGTCGGCACGTCTTCACCGGTACTTGTTAGTGTGATTGCAATCGTCGCCGTCCTAGCGGGTGCGAAGGGATAGCTCACTAGGGTTTTCAATTGCATCTTCCTGATGACTAACGATGTTCGACATCTTTTCATGTGTTTATTGGCCGTGTGTAGCCCTACTTTGCAGACATGTCTATTCACATCCTTTGTCATTTAAAAATACTGGATCATGTATCTTTTTAATGAGTGGGTTGAAAGAGTCATTTGTATATTCTAGACACGAGTACCTTGTGGGACAAGTAATGTGAAAATACTTTTTCATGTTCTGCAGTTTGTCTTTCCCCTTTCTTGATGGAATCTTTTGGAGTGTCAAAGTTTTTAACTTTGACGAGGTCCAATTTATCTATTTTTGTTCTTTGGGTGTTTGTGCTTGGTGTCATATCGAAAAAAAAATCACTGTCAACTCCAAGAATTACATATTGATAAGCAGATATCACCAAGGCTTACTAAAACGAAAGTGCAGCATAGGGTCTAGAAGAGCCTACCATTTGTATAAAAAGTATCCACACACATTTGCTTGTGTATGTTTTGGGCACCACAGGAAAAACAATAAGAATCTGATAACTCTGGGGACCTCTGGGGAGAAGGAGCTGGTTGGCTTTAGGAGGAAGAGAGACAGACTTTATTTATTCTTAGGTCCTTTTCGGGTTTTGAATCATTTGAGTAATGACCTATTCAAAATACAATTATATGTAAAATTTTAATTAAAAAAAAAAAAAAAGAATATTCAGGAGAATGGAGTTCTTCTGTTCCAACCAGAAGAAAACTAAAATCAGCTAAAGGTCAAGAGCCGTCAGACACAATCTAGTCACGTGTAACCAGAACACCAAATAGAGTTCTTCTCTGATTAACTCAAATGAATTTCAGAGCATCGCTTCCTTAAGACAGTCTGTTTCCTACACACTTTGAACGGGAAGAAAATCGCAAATCATTTGGTGTGGCACAGGTGAGACAAGCAAGGAGACATTTATAGACTAAGCGAGGGCTGTAACGCTGCTGGGAGTTTTCCCCTCTTCTATCGAGGTAAACGGCAATGTAACTTTCACGTCAGAAAAAAAGTCTTTCCCTCTTTTCTTACTGAAAACAATAATATATCAAGAAATAAGAATTTCTAAGTAAGATAAAAACATCATCCTGTCATCTTACCCTATTTTTATTATTTTTATCGCACGTGAGTCTTGTCCACACAGTTGTGATCAGTAAGTACGCAACGGTGTGTATTCTGTTTTTCTCTGCATGTAACTATTCAAAACGACCATTTTCAATGATGGCTCGTGGAGGTGATAACAATTGGCCTAACTAGTCATGTGCGACAAAGGCACTGAAGTTCTGTCCAACTGTTCCCTACTCCTAGTCACTCTAAACATCTTTGTAGGTATATCTGTAAACACATATAAACATATATGCACATATGAATATACAGACACATACATACATACACGTATATATATATACAAACACACATGCATACAAATATATATATACATATCCATATATACTTCTTTTGCATTGTTTCCTAGGTTTGATTCCCAAAAACAGTGTTATAAGATTCAAAATATGAGTATTTTTATGGTAATTTAACACATCCCCACACAGTTCTCCAAAACGTATATGGATTAGAACAACTTATGGAACTATATGAATGTATGTTTCACTGTAACTTTACCAGCACTGAACATTGGCATTTTTGACTTTTCATAGAAATAAAAAAAAAATCACCTTAACATGAGGATTTTTCAAAACTTACTTTTTCCTTTACGGTGCTGATTAAAGCCCGTATACATGAGACCACATAGAAGAGTCAGCAAACTTTGTCTTAAAAGGCCAGGTAGTAAATATTTCAGACTTGCAGGCTAGAAGGTCTTGTGGCAACTGCTCGGCTCTGCCATTCTAACTCCAGAGCAGCCATAAACGACACGGAATCAAAGGAGCGTGGCTGTGTTTCAATTAACATTTTATTTATAAAAACAGCTGGCTAGCCCATGGGCCATAGTTTGCTGACCTGATCTACAACACAGAAAGCAAGATGGTCCCATCATTCACATCGGATGTGTCTAATTAGTAAAGAAAATATCACGTAGCTTGAACCGAAGTACGGAGATTATAAAAGACCTAGACGTGAGATGCTGTTTTTCTCCCAACAGCATTACCATACATACCCGCCTCGCTAATTAAGAGCTATTTAATGCTCACAATGTTGCCTAAAAATGAGAAGCCACAAATACAGCTGTGGCGGAGCAGAAAATGCTAAACTTTAGGATATTTCAAAGGCACAGCTACCCTGATAAAATAGGTCCGGGTGGAAAAAAGGAAATAAGGCTATAGGGGTACTGTTCAAACTGTACTCTAGAAGGTTCCTTTTGGAGGCTTCTGTGCATGTCTGTACTTACTGCAGGAGGCGGAGGAGGAGAGTTTGTTTTTTGTTTTTTTTTTTTTGGTGTATATGGCTTTTTTTTTCTTTTTTTTTTATAATAGTTTATTTACAAATTGGTGTACATATAACACCCAGTGTTCATCCCAACACGTGTCCTCTTTAATGCCCATCACCCCCTCTCCCCCCCCATCTCCCTCACCCTCAGTTTGTTCTTAGTCTTTGAGAGTCTCTTATGTTTTATCTCCCTCCCTCTCTGTGTCTTTTTTTTCCTTTCCCCTCTTCCCCTCCCCCTGGTTTTTGCTTAGTCTCACAAAGTCCACCTATTTGTGGAAACATATGGTATCTGTCTTTTTCTGACTGACTTATTTCACTTAACATAATACCCTCCAGTTCCATCCATGATGCTACGCATGGCCAGATTTCATTTTTTCTCATTGCCACGTAGTATTCCATTGTATATATGTGCCACAACTTCTTTATCCATTCGTCAGTTGATGGGCACTTGGTCTGCTTCCATGATTTGGCTATTGTCGAAAGTGCTGCTATGAACATTGGTGTACACATGCCCCTATGTATCAGCATTCCTGTGTCTCTTGGGTAGATTCCTAGCAGTGCTATTGCTGGGTCATAGGGTAGCTCTATTTTCATTTTTTTGAGGAACCTCCACACCGTTTTCCAGAGTGGCTGCACCAGTTTGCATTCCCACCAACAGTGTAGGAGGGTGCCTACTTCTCCACGTCCTCGCCAGCATCTATAGTTTCCTGATTTATTCATTTTAGCCACTCGAACCAGTGTAAGGTGGTATCTCAGTGTGGTTTTGATTTGTATTTGCCTGATGATGAGTGACTTTGAGCATCGTTTCATGTGTCTGTTGGCCATCTGAATGTCCTCTTTGGAGAAGTGTCTATTCATATAAAAGAGTATCCAGTGGAAAAAAGACAGCCTCTTTAACAAATGGTGCTGGGAGAACTGGACAGCAACATGCAGAAGAATGAAACTAGACCACTTCCTTACACCACTCACAAAAATAAACTCTAAATGGATGAAGGATCCGAATGTGAGACAGGAAACCATCAAAATCCTAGAGGAGAAAGCAGGAAAAAACCTCTTTGACCTGAGCCGCAGCAATTTCCTACGTGACACATCTCCAAAGGCGAGGGAATTTGAAGCAAAAATGAACTATTGGGACCTCATCAAGATAAAAAGCTTCTGCATGGCAAAGGAAACAGCCAACAAAACTAATAGACAACCGATGGAATGGGAAAGGATAATCGCAAATGACATATCAGATAAAGGACTAATATCTAAAATCTATAAAGAACTTACCAAACTCCACACCCGAAAAACAAATAATCCAGTGAAAAAGTGGGAGGAGGAGAGTTTTAATCCCTTATTTGCATCTGTCTACTGGACCGCTCCACGGAGCAGCTCCAGCTCAGCCTGTTCAAAACTGAACGCACTACTGTCTTCCCCTAATATCTTCGACTGATTTCTACTAATGGTAACAGTATCCCTAAATCATCCAGGCTTCCGAGTCGGCCAAGAGCCTGGCACAGGGAAAGTACCCAATAAGGAGTTAATTCGCTCATTCGTTGGTCCATTCATTCATGCACTCGCTCGTATGTTCCCCCCTCTACTCAGACAGTCCTTCCTTCCCAGCTTCCTAAGAGAACTCACTTTGAGTCTTGAAGATGGTTACCTGTCTGTTTCTTTGTTTGGTATCTGTCTCCCCAACTAACAGGGATGTTCGACAAAGGTACAGGCCAGAGTTGTCATGTTGATGATGTTGATGGCTTTGTCTCTCAAGCCTGTAGAGCTGCTGAACGCATATTTATTTATTTACTTATGTTTACTTATTGCTGAGAGAGAGACAGAGCGAGAGCGGGGCAGGGGCAGAGAGAGAGAGGGGGAGACACAGAATCTGAAGCAGGCTCTGGGCTCTGAGCTGTCAGCACGGAGTTCGCCATGGGGCTCGAACTCACAAACTGCGAGATCATGACCTGAGTCGAAGT
Organism: Paguma larvata; assembly: GCA_030068075.1. Classification (NCBI taxonomy): domain Eukaryota; kingdom Metazoa; phylum Chordata; class Mammalia; order Carnivora; family Viverridae; genus Paguma; species Paguma larvata. Next base: position 31,428,088 of record CM057841.1, on the reverse strand, counting down.
TGGATGCTCGACCGACTGAGCCACCCAGGCGCCCCTTGGCACTCAAATATTTACATGAGCGAATGGAAGAGAGGAGAAACGGACATAAGGAGGAAGGCAGGAAAGTGTGTTTGATGGGCTGGCTGGCATCTTGATTCAGTAGACACTCGTGCCCTCTCTGCTCCATGGCAATGTGACCAGTTCACAAGAACAGCTATGGAATTACCAAAAGACGTGCCTCTGCCTTGCAGACTCGGCTCAGGACTGAAAAGGTCTTGCGCTTGTGTTTCCCTGCTACCTCGTTGTATCCCCTCTGCCCAACTCCCCACCCTGGTCCCCCTGAGGTACGATGAAAAGTCAACCTACAAAGCGAAAGCACAGATAACAAGCTTAGATACAAAGTCGACTTGTCGTCTTTCTCATAATTATTCCCCTGCTCTACGGAACCCTTCTTAACCGATCACATAGTATCCCAGGGTGACTATTCAGAGTTTGTCCTCACCTCTTCGGTTTCCATTCTGAACTGGTCTAGTCAGCTGACCCTCAGCCACTGCAAGTGGTGGTAGCATTGAGCAATAAAGTCTGGGTTAGGAACACAACTGGGGAGCTCAGAAATTCCTTGGCACCACTGTACCTCTCTCCTTCATTTGCATTCACATGCCCAGAAGCCTGACCAAAAAGTTAAGGGAAATGTAAATTCCCAACCATCGGAGCCAGTCACAGCTAACGCATGCACAAGCACACAAATCCACCCCACTTCCTTCTGGCCATCTCCTGTCCTTGACCTTGGCAGATACACGCCCCCGGGAGAATCTCTAACTAGTAACACCTGCCAATGATGCTTTACCTTCTCCAAGAAACATAACCCCAAAGAAGCAAAATATATTCTCCCATGCTGTGAATACGCTTTCTAAAACTGTATCCAACACAACTCAAAGCCGAAAAAGCAAGTAAATAAAGGCTCGAGTCAAGTTCGATGGAAGCAATTTTCCTATCAAATAGGCTTCCAAGACTCTATGTGAAATTGCTCATTCGACCACTACTGTCACGTCCAATTAAGTTTGAAACACATTTTTATTTACACTTACCTCTGCCACTCGGTGGGTGGAACTAAACCGAGGCGGTAAACCAGCCAAAACACAGTGTTGGTGGGTGGCATTGAGATCATCTGTAGGAAAAATACCCCAAATTAAAAAAAGTAAAAGCGAACCACACACACGCGCGCGCACACACACACACACATTTATTAGTCGCTATAATAAACTATTCAACAAACATACAAAGTAAACAGTAAATCCTTTATTCAAGAACAGCAATAGCCAAGGAATTAACACCTACTTTGTATTCGTTAAACCATTATTTATAACTAGGATGACTTTGTATGTGTATAAGTGTTATGGATAGACATCAAAGCCATTACATTACCCGAGGGTAAAAGGGGATGTTAATTATTCCAGAACAAGTGTAAACCAGGACTGTGTTTAGCAAACAGTACACATGGCTAACCAACTTACGTGTGGTCTTATGATCCCCTCTCACCACTAAGCTTCCTATTTATGAACTTCTTTCTCTTTCTCATGATACATCGAATTCTACCCCTGCCTTTAGATAATAAGCCAAAAAAAATTTTTTATATTATTTGGGGTGGAACAGCTTTCATCTGAAAATCTGCCTCTTTCTCTCCCCAATCAAAATATCAATTTTGCCCTAACAATTTTCCAGGCAAAAAACCAACCAACTCAGCAGTTGCAAAGTTTTGGCTCTCAGAACAGAATTCAAGCCTATGGATTCACAACCCAAGAATGGAGTAGGTGGTGAATTCATCAGCTGAAAAATAAGCTTAAAACCACATGCAGTGGAAGAAAACCAATGGCCGAGTTGTTGCATATTCTAAGAAATGATGCCATATGTCAGGCAAAAAATCTCTATCATGTCTGCTTAGGACATCGCTCCCTCTATTACAAAGAAGAGAATTGAACAGTCCTATCCCTAGCAGTATACGATTTCCCAGGTAGGCAACAGAGGCTTCTTACCAAGACACCAAGACCCACAACAATTTACGCTAAAAGACAAAGACCACCACATCCCTTACAGGTCAGGAAAATTAATCTCGAAACAAAATAATGGAAATGCGAAATGTCAACTGAAGGGCTCCTGTTTCTGAACATTCTGGAGGAGCAGTGACGAAGTTTGCCTTCCTACCTGAAACAACTATTAAATGGACGAAAAACAGGAAACAAAGGTTTCTGACACTGGAAAACAGAGCCAGATACAATCCCCAGGATAGAAAAGTAAAATAGGTTGAGCCCTAAAACTGCCCGAGCTTACTACCTGGAACAGTTTCAAAACCAGAGTAGAGACGGGGGAGTCAGACAGAACCCAGAGTTTTCAGTTTTCCTTCTTGCTGAGTTGTGAGGACAGAAACTGGAGCTTAGGAAGGCCAAGGCCACGGGGATTTGTATGACAGAACACTGGAGCAAGAGAACCTGCACGGAGAAAAAACCAGTGGACATTGGCACAAGGGTTCCTTCAAGTCTTTGGCTGAGCACTGACCAGTGCGTGTGAGAATGAAAACTCTCCAAGGACAGGAGAAGAAGTGCCAGCAAACAACAGGCGGAACAAATCTCAGACCTCACAGGGCGGGGGAGGTGCTGTGTTCTCAGCGGTACAGTGGCTCCTGCTACATGAGAGAATGGACAGAGTCCTTGGAAAAGGATCACCTTAGTAGTAGGGCTAAATTAGTTCTACATCAAAGGCTGCCCTAGAGCCACCCAACAGCTTAAAAGCAAGCCTCTGAAGGCCTCAAGTTATTCCAAATAATTGAATTAGTCACTAGAGCAAAGTCTAACACTGTTTAAAAGAATTTAACAAAATCAGACACCAAACAAATAAAATTCACAATAGCCAGCATCCATTCAAAAAGTAACAGAGAAGAGGGGTGCCTGGCTAGCTTAGTGGGTGGAGCATGCAATTCTAGATCTCGGGACTGTAAGTTCGACCCCACACTGTGGGGGGGGGTGACTTAAAAGTAAAATCCTGGGGCACCTGCGTGGCTCAGTCGGTTGAGCGTCTGACTTTGGCTCAGGTCATGATCTCGCGGTCTGTGAGTTCGAGCCCCGCATCGGGCTCTGTGCTGACAGCTCAGAGCCTGGAGCCTGCTTCACACTCTGTGTCTCCCTCTCTCTCTGCCCCTCCCTCACTCATGCTCTGTCTTTCTCTGTCTCAAAAATAAATAAACATTAAAAAAAAAATTTAAAAAAAAAAGTAAAATCCTATTAAAAAAAAAGTAGGAGAAGAGAAATAAAAGACATTCATGACATATATGATACATGACACATAGGTATATATAAGATGTATACATATCTTAGGGGCGCCTGGGCGACTCAGTCAGTTAAGTGTCTGACTTTAGCTCAGGTTATCATCTCATGGTTCATGGGTTTGAGCCCTGCACCAGGCTTTGTGCTGACAGATCAGAGCCTGGAGCCTGTTTCAGATTCTGTGTCTCCCTCTCTCTCTGCCCCTCCTCGCTTACACACGCATACTCTCTCTCAAAATTAAATAAACATTAAAATAAATAAATAAATAAATAAATTATGTCAACAATCATTCTCAATGTCAATGGAGAAAATACACCAATTAAAAGACAAAGACTATCAGAGTGGATGCAAAAACAAAACCCAATTATATGTTGCCTACAGGAAATTCACTTAAGTATAAAGATACATATGGATTAAAAATAAAGGGATGGAGAAAAAATATTCTATGTTAACACTAATCAAAACGAAGCTGGAGTACCTATATGAATTTCAGACAGAGCAGACTTCAAACAAGTAAATTATCAGGGATAAGAGGGCATTATATAACAACAAAGGAGTCAATCCTCCATGAAGACACAACAATCCTTAACGTGTACGTGCCTTATAAGACAGAGTTGAATTATATGAAGCCAAATCTAACAGAACAGAAAGGAGAAATAGACAAATCCACCATTACAGTTGGAGACTTTAACACCCCCTGTGAGAAACGGACAGATCAATTAGGCATAGAATCAGTAAAGACACAGGTGAACTCAAGAATACCATCAATCAACTGGATATAACTGACATCTACAGACTACTTCATTTGACGAGAACTGAATACACATTCTTCTCAGGCTCATGTGGAACATTCACCAATATATATCACATTCTGAGGCACACACACACACACACACACACACAACCCAAAATTTAAAAGAATAGAAATCATACAATGTCTGCTCTCAGACCATAAGGAATTAAACTAGAAATTGGTAACAGAAAGACAGCTGTTAAATCCCAAAATACTTAAGAGATTAAGCAACATACTTCTAAATAGCATGGCCAAAGAAGAAATCTCAAGAGAATTTTTAAATTAAATTTTAACTAAATGAAAATGAAAATAAAACATTAAAATTTGTGGGATGCAGCAAAAGCACTTCAAAGAGGAAAATCTAACACATTGAATGCATATATTACAAAGGAAAGATACAAACTCAGTAACATAAGCTTCAACTTTAGGAATTTAAAAATGGAGAGCAAATTAAATCTAAAAGAAAAAGAAAAAAATAATAATTAGAACAGAAGTCAAGAAAATCAAAAACAGAAAATTAACAGAGAAAGTCAATGAAACAAAGCTGGTTCTCTGAAAAGATCAAGAAAATCAATAAGCCTCTCTCCAGACTAAGAACAAAAGAGGAATAACACAAATTACTAATACCAGAAATAATAAAGGGGACATAACTACAGATCATATGGATATTAAAAGGCTAATAAAGTAATACTATGAACAGCTCTCTCTGTGCCCACAAATTTGATAACATAGATGAAATGGACCAATTCCTTTGGAAGACTTCATCTTCCAAAACTCACACAACAAAAAGACAATCTGAATAGGCCTATATCTATTAAAGAAATTGAATCAAAATCAATAACCCTCCTAAACAGAAAGCACCAGGCCCAGATGGGTTCACTGGTGAATTCTACCAACCATTTAGAAGAGAAACTATGCCTATTCTTTACAGACTCTTACAGAAGAAAAAAGTAGAAGGAAGACTTCCTAATTCATTCTATGAGATCAGCAAAAGCATAATACCAAAAGTAGACAGATATTACAAGAAAACTACAAATTAATATCTCTTAAGAACATGGATGCAAAAATCCTCAACAAAATACAGTATTAGAAAATAAAATACAACAATGTGTATTTTATATACTTTTATATATATCTTATAGACTTATATGCCACAACCAACTGAAATTTATCCAGGTATGCAAGGCCGGCTCAATATTTGAAAATCAATTAATATAACCATCACATCAACAGGCTAGAGAAGAAAAACCACATAATCATACCAATAGATGCAGAAAAAAACATTTGAAAAAATCCAACACAAATTCATAATAAAAACTCTCAGTAGACTAGGACTAAAGAATAACTTCTTCAATATGACAAGGAACATCTACCAAAACCCTGTAGCTAGCATCATACTTAAACTTGATTTCTCAATAAGATTGGGAACAGGGCAAGAATGTCTCTTCTCACCACTCCTTTTCTTTCTTTCTTTCTTTCTTTTTTTTAATATTTATTCATTTTGAGAGAGCATGCGTGCACGCAAGCGGGTCAGGGAAAGAGAAAAAGGGAGAGATAGATTCCCAAGCAGACTCTGTGCCATCAGCACAGTGCCCAATGTGGGGCTCAAACCTATGAACTGTTAGACCATGACTTGAGCCAATATCAAGAGTCAGATGCTTAGCTAATTAAGCCACCCAGGCACCCCCACCATTCCTTATCAACAGCACATCGAAGTGCCAGTTAATGCAATGAGAAGAGAAGAGAAGAGAAGAGAAGAGAAGAGAAGAGAAGAGAGGAGAGGAGAAGAGAGAAAAAAGAACAAAGAAAAGGTGTACATACTGAGAAGGAAAAAATAAAAATTGTGCTTCTTCATAGATGATGTGACTGCATAAAATTCCAAATGAACTGACCAAAAAAACCCTTCTGGAATTAATAAGCAATTTCGGCATAGTTGCAGGATATAAGGTTAACATACAACAGTCAATCACTTTCCTAATGAATAAGTGGAATTTGAAAGTAAAAACAAATTACCAATTACATTAGTATCCCCCCAAATAAAATACTTAGATATAAAATCTAACAAAGTATATACAAGAATCTACATAAAGAAAACCAAACATTCCTGATGAACAAGGTCAAAGAAGAACGAATGAATGCAGAGATATTTCATGTTCAAAGATAGGAAGACTCAATATCGTCAAAATGTCTAGTCTTCCCAACTTGACCTGTAGATTCAATGCAATCCCAATCAAAATCCCAGCAAGTTATTCTGTGGAGACTGACAGACTGATTCTACAGTTTATAGAGAGAGGCAAAAGACCCAAAACAGTCAACACAGTATCGAAGAAGAACAAAGTTGGAAGACTGATTCACCCAACACCAAGAATTACTGTAGCAATTGAGGCCATGTTTTATTGGCCAAAAGAATAGGCAAATAGATCAATGGAAGAGAAAAAAAGAGAATCCATTAAGAGAGCCATATAAATACCATCAACAGATCTTTGACAAAGGAGCAAAGGCAGCACAATGGCACAAAGATAGTTTCTTCAACAAATGGCGCTGGAACAAAGGGACATCCGCGTCCAAAAAATAAATAAATAAAAAATGCATCTAGACACAAACTTCCCACTGCTCACAAAAATTAACTCAAAATGGAGCACAGATCTAAATATAAAATGTATTAAGTACAAAACCCCTAGAAAATAACATAAGAGGAAATCTAGATGACTTTGGGCATGGTGATGACTCTTTGGGTACAACGACAGAGGCACAACCTGTGAAAGAAATAATTGATAAACTACACTTCATAAAAATTAAAAACTATTCTGTGAAATACACAGTCAAGAGAATAAGAAGACAAGCTTCAGACGGGGCCAAAATATTTGAAAAAGACATGCTCAATAAAGCCCTGAAATTCAAAATACAAAGAACTCTTAAAACTCAACAACAAGAAAACTAACAACTTTATTAAAGAAATGGGCAGAAGTTCTGCACAGACACCCCACCAAAGAAGATATACAGTTTGAAAATAAGCATATGAAAGGATGCTCATTGTCATTTGTCAGGGGTTTGCAAATTAAAACTAGATACCACTTGTTTAATGGCCAAAACCCATTGATAACTGATTAACACCCAATGCTAACAAAAATAATGAAACAACAGAACCAACAGATCGCTCATTCGTTGCTGGTGGGAATGCAAAATGATGCAGGTGTTTTGGAAGGCCGCGTGGTGATTTCCTACAAAACTAAACATGCTCTCATCAATTGCACTCCCTGATATTCACAAATGAGTTGATAACTTAAGTCCACACGAAAACCTGTGAACAGATATTGACAGCAGCTTTATCAACAACTGCCAAAACTGGGAAACAACCAAAATGTCTGTGAGGAGGTGAACAGATAAACTGTGGCCCATGCAGGCAATGGTATAATATTCAGCACTACAAAGAAATGAGCTATCAAGTCATGAAAAGAAATGAGGAAACTTAAATACATACTACTAAGTGAAAGAAGCCAGTCTGAAAAGGTGGCATACTATAAGATTCCAATTATACAGCATTCTGGAAAAGACAAAACTATACAGAAAATACAAAGTTGCCAGGGGTTGAGTGTGGGGAAGAGGATGAATAGGATTACAGGGGATTTTTAGGGCAGTGAAGCTATCACGTGTGATACTACAATGGGAGATATAGGTCGTAATACAATTTCTAAATCCATAAAATATATCCATAAAATACACAATACCAAGAGTGAACTCTTATGTAAAGTATGGACTTGAGTGATAACGACATGTCAATGCAAGTTAATCAATTGTAACAAATGCACCACTCTGATACACGATGCAGTCAGTGGGAAAGGTTGTGCGTGCCTGGGGACAGAGGTACAGGCCACTCTGTACTTTCTGCTCAATTTTGCTATGAGCCTAAACTGCTCTGAAAAGTAAACTCTCTTCTTTAAAAAAATTCTGAGGTGAAAAGTCTTAATTCTGTAAGACTGCATAGTTCACTATCTTGAGACCAACATACAGTTATATAACTATATAGTTATTCTCCTGGAGTGTTCTTATTGCAAAGGAAAATACTCACTTGCATCACTTAATTTAATATTTGGATGAGCAAGGACTATGCATCAAGCACTATTCTAGGCACAGTGAACAGAACAAAGTCCCTGCTCTCATGGAGGTTACATTTTGACGGAGAAGATACATACTGAATAAATTAACAAGAAATTCAGATATGAGGTACTATGAAGAAAATAAAGGATAATTTGAGAAGCATAAGGATCCGTGGGGGTATACGGGAATAATGTACTACTCTATACAGAACCATCGCTGGGGACAGCTGAGTTGACTCAAGATTTGATCATGAGGAGCCTGGCAATGCCAACATCTGGGATGAGAGAATTCCAAGCAGAAGAAAGAGCTGAGGCCAAAGAGCTGAGCTTGCTGTGCTTGAGACCGCAGCACGGTGCTCAGCGTGGACGCGGAAGTTCAACAATGAAGGAGGTCTCTCTGTAGGTCATGGTCAGAATTTGAGGTGTAACTCTGAACACAATCAGAAACGAGTAGAAACTTTTATGCAGGGAAAAAATGCCATCCGAATCTGAGTAGACCACCCTGGCAGCTTTCGGGAAAAGAGAGAGGACCGACAGGGGCGGGCTTTGAAGCAGGAAGACCTGCAGAGCAACTGCCGCCATAACTTCCGCAGGAGCGGACAGTGACTTGGACCGTGGTGGCAGAGGGGGCGATCGGGTTCAGAATGTGTTAGAGAAAAACCAGAAGACCGGCCAGCGGATCGGGTCAGGAAAGCATAGGAGAGAGTTAATTAAGAGCAATTTTTGGAGTTTTCACAGAAAAAAAATGAAGATGAGTAGGTCACAAAACCTTAGGATGTTGTATAAACAGTATTACAAGATGCGATGGAAGGTAAGGATGGAGATGTCAGTGACACGCGTGGGGTTTTAAATGCAAAGAAAAGGAAAGCGAGGCAGGAACGCCGGATCAAAGCTGACCCAACCTTGGCAGACGGGCGGGGAAGCGTGGCTTCAGGTCGGAGGAAGAAGGCCGAGTGACCCGTCTCCTTTCCTATTTGCCCCCTCTAAGGCCTCTGGTGAAGGACACACCTGAGAATCTCTGGTTAACCTGGACTATTTTGCCTACAGGGAGTTTTGGAATCAAAAGAACAGAACAAAACAAAACCAAAAGCAGGAGTTAGAGCAGGTTCCCTAGGCCAGATTCCCATAAAGGGCTGAGATACATAAATGCCCTTCTCATCTCCCCAAATAAAAGCCTCCTTGCTCCTAGGCTATTAACACAAGCATCCAGAGACATCATAAAGGGAGAGAAAGCATCTTAATGACCATTGTTAAGTGTTTTTGTTCCACTGAAGGGCAACTAGTCCGATGCAGCCCAAGTGACCAACGCATTACAAGTAATACGCTGAGGCCTGTACCTTTATTCATTCAATTCCTTGGCAACTTCCTAATCAAACAACCCTTCTGAAGTGCTCCCCAACTGTCCCTAACCCTTTATGGCTTCTAGAAAGAAGCCTGTAATTTTCACCAAAGAGCTTCTAATTTATCTAATTTATCTGAACCTCGAAGTCTGCAAAAGTGACTCGGCTTCACGGACCGCACATCTTAAAGGACACACTAAAGACATTCTTAGCTTTAAAGAAGACGACTCCTCATAATTTTTAAGAAGGAAACATTAAAGAATGTCTATTTGCCGGAGCTATGTCAGAATACAGCTAGAAACTGATTCTATACTCAAGGGGAAGCAGAGTTTGTAGAATTTAGTCAACGAAACAAACAGAAAAGCAGCTCTCACTCTTCGCCGGCTAAATGCTGCGTGCTCTGACGGTGGGTCGAGAGAGCTCCGGGCATTCACTGTAGCATGAAATCTCATCTCATATAGAAAAGGCCACAGATGAAAGGTGTAATTTCCACTAGGGTGACCGATCCATGCCCGGGACTTTGCCAGAAATCCCACCTGCTGAGATCCCCGCCAGCACAGACAACCTGGGACAATGGGTCATCTTAAATTTAACCCAGCCCCGACTTCCTCAGTTTTGTTGTCCGGTGCGTGATCGGGGCTATTTCATCCCAAATTTCTTAAAGTAACAATCAGGACCTTCATTGAAGGCACACTCCCGAGCTAAATAGGCCCGATACTGAAATCCAATCTTCCCGGCTTCACGCAGTCACTGAAGCTTTTCCTTCTTACTCACCTGTCCATTCTCATCGCTCAATCTTAATATTTATGACCTTATTTTTCCTAGACACGGGGACATCCATGACTGAGAACATATTCAGAATTTAATAGCCAGCAAAAGGGGGGGAGGGGACGCTTCCTGGCAAGATGTCGGTACACACTCCGGCCTCTCGACCTGCCCCATTCCTAGATTCCCCAAAGAGATGATCAGGGCACCATTCAATCAGGTAAAAACTTTGGTCAACACTAAATATAAGAGGAAGGTATTTAATAGGCCAGAAATTGCAAGGGGCCGTGCTGGATACGGATAGGCGGGATGAGACCAAAGAAGCCTGACCCGTGAGTGTCAACTGGGAAAGGACACCGTCCTGGCAAACACGGCAAGTGGATCCGGAGGGCAGTGCTCACCCTCAAACTCAAAGTTACAGGAAGTTATGACGGGCAACAGGGCACCGAGAGGGGGGGCCTCTTGCCTCCTGTGGGGCAGCCTTAAAGGCACACCACCCGTGGTTCTCACAGCCCCCAGAACATGTTGCTGGGACAAGCTGCCGCTTTGAGGGGAAGGCCAGGCGTTGGTGGGGTAAGAAACTGGAGGAAGCGGGTATGCCGAGCCGAGCACGGGTCAAAAGCGGTCATGGTTTGCCCGTACTGCAAGCATCCACGCCACAAAGAGACAAAAATGAGTTACTTAGGACATTCCAATTCATGAAATCTCTTATCTGGCCATGTAAAGATATGTTTTCTTGCTCCTTTCGAATGAAGGATTTGGCCAGAAATGTACACCCAAGTTTTCACAGAAACCATCGCAACACCAATTTGCCTAGGAGCCAGGACCTGGCCCCCTTCAGTAAGAAGAAACAGATCCGGACAAATCACTAGGCTCATGTAAAAACACTGCAGGTCAAAGGGAAGGAACCACTTCGAAACTGTCTCTGCTGAAAAGGTCTGACTCGAACTGACAGGACAATTTTTTTTTTCATAAAATTCTCAGTATTTTAAGAGGACACTTGATTCAAGAAGGCACTGTATCTGTGAAAACGGGGCAGGGAGACATGAAGAGGGCATAGTGTGAGGTCAGGAAAGATTGTGCAGAGTTGATTTTTTTAATAGTATTACTTCATTTAAAATGATGGAAGATGGAATGAACGACAGAACACGTGCTACAAAAAACTCAAATGACCGAAGAGGATGAGGGGACTCAAAACATTCTCCTGGAGCCTGGAGGGAAACTGAAAATTAGTGACAGAAGAGATATGAAATGAAGGATGAATCTGGAAGCCACAATATAGATAAAAGGAATCTTTAGAAAGAAAGCAGAAAAAGGACAGAGAGATGAAAGAACAATCAAAGAATAGAAGAATATTCTCCAAAACTGTGAAAGAGCCTGACTACACTACAAAGTGGTTCTTGAAGTACATAAACATATTCTGTTCAAAAATTAAATACAGGGGCACCTGGGTGGCTCAGGCGGTTGAGCATCGACTCTTGATTTCGACTTGGGTTGTGATCTCACGGTTCGTGGGCTCGAGCCCTGTGTCAGGCTCTGCGCTAAGAGTGCAGAGCCTGTCTGCTCTCTTTCTCTCTCTCTGCCCCTCCCCTGCTCATGCTCTCCCTTTCTTCAAGATGAATTTTAAAAACACTGAATATAAAATACGACACATGGTCAAAGAAAAGATGTAGTCTACCACAATAGAATTAAAACGAAGATGACTTCAGACATCTCCCTAAAATCAAATATCAGAGCTTAAGGGGACAATATCCTGAGATTTAAGGTGGGAAGACTGGTATGCAAGAATCCTACAGCTACTTACAGAGGTAGCAGCATGTGAAGCCATAGAAAGTAACTGAGATGACAGAAAAACTCAGAGTATATGCCACCACCATTCCCCCGCCATCAGCCTTCAGGAAAAACTTGTTAGAATCTATACTTTATTTAAATAATTAAAACCACAGTGTAAGAAGAAAACACAGCAGTAAGCTCCTTGACACAGGTCTTAGCAATCACTTTTTTAATATGACATCAAAAGCAAAAGCAACGAAATCAACAAGAAACAAGTGGGGCTACATCAAACTACGAAGGAAACCATCAACAAAATGAAAGGGCAACATACGGGGAACGGGAGAAAATCTGATAAGAGGTTAATATCCAAAACATATTAAGAACTCCTACAACTCAAAAGCAAAAAACAAGCAATCCCATTAAAAACGGGTGGAAGATCTGAATACACACTTCTCTACAGAAGACATCCACATGGCCAACAGGTCCACGAAAAGATGCTCAAGGGGAACCTGCGTGGACCAGTCGGCTGAACATTCGACTCTTGATTTCAGCTCAGGTCATGATCTCACAGTTTGTGAGTACAAGCCCCACGTCGGGCTCCGTACTGACAGAGCAAAGTCTCCTTGGGATTCTCTGCCTCCCTCTCTCTGCCCCTACCCCCCCCCCCACAAAATAAATAAACATTAAAAGAAGAGATGCTTAATATCACTAATCACCAGGGAAATGCTAACTAAAACCGCAATGAGCTACCATCTCACACATGTCTGAATGGCTATCATCGAAAAGACAAATAACAAGCATCGGCCAGGTTGTAGAGAAAAAACTTTTGCATTGTTGGTGGCAATGTAAATTAGTACAGTCGCTGTGGAAAACAGTATGGAAGTTCCTCAGAAAGCTAACATTAGATTTACTCTGTGATTCAAGAATTCCACTTCTTGGTATTTACCCGAAGAAAATGAGAACACTAACTGAAAAAGACATCTCCATCTCCAGGTTCACTGCAGGATTATTTACAACAGCCAAGATATGGGAACAACCTAAATGTCCACTGATGGATGAATGGATGAAGTAACTGTGGTGTGTATATATACGTGTGTGTACACACACACACACGCATACAATGGAACCCTATCTAACCATAAAAAAGGATGAAATGTTGGCATTTACGACAACATGGATGAACCCTGAGGGTATCATGCTCAGTGAAATATGTCAGATAGCGAGAAACAAATACCATATGATCTCATTTATATGTAGGATCTAAAACAAAAAAACAAAAACAAAACAAAGAAACGAACAAAAAAAGTTAAACGATACAGAGAACAGACTGGTGGGTGCCTGAGATGGGGCGTGGAGAGTGGGAGAAATGAGTAAGGGGGGTCAAGAGGTATAATTTTCTGGTGACAAAATAAAGAAGTCATGGGGATGCAATGTACCGGAAAATTGCTAAGAAAGAAGATGTGAGTATTTCTTATCATAAAAAAGTACATATTTTTTGTAACTACTGTTGACCTTGAAAATAAAACAGCCAGTTATTATTTTACCGGCAAAATGGGAGAAGAATTGCGATTCAGGACACATGAACTATGGCAAAACCACAGACGGCTTCAGAGAACAAAGAAGAGGAATACCACTTTATAGACGGAAAGGAGGAGGTGGGAGGGGTGCTTAAACAAAAGTCCACCGGAAGAAGGCATTCGGGGTGGTGATAGTTTCTCACTGGCTGAACTGTGGCAGCGTCTCATTGGTTGGGGTGTTGCAGAGCAAAGGGAAAATCTTCCTCCCTCTTGCTGGGGCTGTACAGTAACTTCTTCCTGCTGGCACCTGGTACTTGAGAATGAGCTGGTAGGGCAGGAGAGCTCTCCTTTCTGTCTCTTCCCAATTCTATTATAAATGAGGTTTTCTTTATTCAGTCTCACATTATATAAGGTGATAGATGTTAGCTAGCCTTACTATGGAGATCATTTCACAACGTATACAAATATTGAATTGTTATATCATACACCTGAAACTGATCTATTACATTGTCAATTATACCTCAATTTAAAAAATAAATTTTCAGGGGCGACTGGTGACTCAGTCAGTTAAGGATCTGGCTCTTGATTTCAACTCAGGTCATGATCTCATGGTTCGTGGGTTCGAGCCCCACATCGGGCTCTGCACTGACATTGCAGAGCCTGATTGGGATTCAATCTCTCCCCCACTTGTGTGCACTCTCTCTCCCCCTCTCAGGAATAAACATTAATATGTAATTAATTAAATTAAATTAATAATTTAATAATAATTTAAGAACTTATTAAATAATTATAATTTTTTAAATTTATAATTATTTATAAATTAATATATTATTATTTATTATTATTATTTATTTATAAATTAATGTATTATTATATATATTATTATTTCAAATGATAATTTATAATTATTTAATAATTAATAATTTAAATAATAATTAAATCTTTTGAAGAAAAAAACCTCCACATTGTGAAAATGACCGGTGAACGTAAATGCAGTCAAATACTTTCAAATACGGTTATTGAATGCGAGTATAAAAAATCATCATCATCATTTAATGATGCCTCACCTAAAAAAATAAATATATATATGTTAATATCTAAGTCCAAATCCAAAAGAGTATATTTAAAAAATACCTCGGAAGTGAGTAGAAGGGCTAAACAAAGTTAACTGGGAAGAAAAACAAATCACACCTCAACAGAAAACTGGGCAAATGAAGACCAGATGACAAACAGTAATAGAAGAAGTATACAAACAGCCAAGAACCATGGAAAAGATTCTACCTTATCAATAAATTTAAAAATGCATTTAAAAGAGCAGCATGTTATTTGTACTCATTAGAGTGGCAAAATACTTTGGAATTCTAATGCCCAGTATTATCTCGGGTAAAGTAAAGGAGGCTGGAGGAAGTGCCCGATAATCACATCTCATACACTGCACTGGGAATGTACAATGAAAACAATCCTGTAAGTTACAGTCTGACAATATAACACATACAGGTTTAAAATAACTACACTCTCCTCTTACATAGGTATTCCACTACTAATAACTTTTTTAAAGAAATCACAGCAGCAGCAAAGATATGTGTGCAAAGATGTTCACCATGGCAATATGTATGATACCAAAACACTGGAAATGAATTAAGCAACCAAAAGCAGGGGATTAATATTTAAGCCATTTTCTTTCTTTCTTTCTTTCTTTCTTTAAATTCAAGTTAGTTAACATACAGTGTAGTACTGGTTTCAGGAGGAGAACCCAGGGATTCATCCCTTACGTATAACACCCAGTGCTCATCCCAACAAGTGCCCTCAATATTACCATCACCCATTCAGCCCATCCTCCCACCCACCTCCCCTCCAGCAACCCTCGGTTTGTTCTCTGTATTTATAAGTGTCTTATGGTTCACCTTCCTCTCTGTTTTTATCTTTTTTCTTCCCTTCCCCTATGCTCATCTGTTTGTTTCTTAAATTCCACTTATTAGTGAAATCATGTTATCTGTCTTTCTCTGCCTGACTTATTTTGCTTAGCATAAGGCACTTCCAGTTCCATCCACGTTGTTGCAAATGGCAAGATTTCGTTCTTATTGATTGCTGAGTAGTATTCCATTGTGTGTGTGTGTGCACGCATGCCATATCTTCTCTATCCATACATCGGTTGATGCGCATTTGGGCTCTTTCCATAATTTGGCTACTATTGATAGCGCTGCTATAAACATTGGGGTGCACGTGCCCCTTTGAATCAGTATTTTTGTATCCTCTGGGTAAGTATCTAATAGTGCAATTGCTAGGTCATAGGGTAGTTCTCTTTTTAATTTTTTGAGGAAACTCCATACTGTTTTCCAGAGTGGATGCACCAGTTTGCATTCCCACCAACAGTGCAAAAGGGAATGCATCCTCGCCAACATCTGTCGTTTCCTGAGTTAATGTTAGCCATTCTGACAGGTATAAGGTGGTATCTCATTGTGGTTTTGATTTATATTTCTCTGATTTTGAGTAATGTTGAGCTTCTTTTCATATGTCTGTTAGTCATCTAGATGTCTTCTTTGCAACAGTGTCTATTCATGTCTTCTGCCCTTTTCTTCACCAGATTATTTGTTTTTTGGGTGTTGAGTCTGATAAGTTCTTTAAATTTTGGAAACTTACCCTTTTGCCAATATTTTCTCCTATTCCATCAGTTGCCTTTTAGTTTTGTTGATTATATCCTTCACCATGCAGAAGCTTTTTATCTTGAGGAGGTCTCAATAATTCATTCATGCTTTTATTTCCCTTGCCTCTGTAGACACATCTTGCAACAAGTTGCCATGGCTGAAGTTAAAGAAGTTGCTGCCTGTGTTCCCCTCTAAGATTTTGGTGGTTTCCTGTCTCACATTTAGGTCTTTCACCCATTTTGAATTTATTTTTACATATGGTGTAAGAAAGTGGTCCAATTCTTTTACCTGTCACTGTCCAGTCTTCCCAGCACCATTTGTTCAAGAGACTTTTTTCCATTGGCTATTCTTTCCTGCTTTGTCCATGAAGGGTCTGTTTCTGAGTTCTCTGTTCTGTTCCATTGATCTATGTGTCTGTTTTTGTGCCAGTACCATACTGTCTTGATGATTACAGCTTTGTAATACAGCTTGAAGTCTGGAATTGTGATACCTCCTGCTTTGGTTTTCTTTTTCAAGATTGCTTTGGCTGTTCAGGGTCTTTTCTGATTCCATACAAATTTTAGAATTTTGTTCTAGCTCTGTGAAGAATGCTGGTGTTATTGTGATAGGGATTGCACTGAATGTGTAAACTGCTTTGGGTAGTATAGACATTTTAACAATATTTGCTCCTCCCATCCATGAGCATAGAATGTTTTTCCATTTCTTTGGGCTTTCTTCGATTTCTTTCATAAGCTTTCTATAGTTTTCAGCATACAAATGTTTTACTTCTTTGGCTAGGTTTATTCTTAGGTATTTTATGAATTTTGGTGCAATTGGAAATGGGATTAACTCCTTGATTTCTCTTTCTGCTGCTTCATGACTGGTGTATAGAAACACAACTGATTTCTGTACATTGATTTTTATATCCTGTGACCTTGCTGAATTCATGTATAGGTTCAAGCAGTTTTTTGTAGTCTTTTGGGTTTCCCACATAGAGTATCATGTCATCTGCGAAGAGTGAAAGTTGGACTTCTTCCTTGCCAATTTATATGCTTTTTATTTCTTTGTGTTATCTAATTGCTGAGGCTAGGATATATGTCGAACAAACGTGGTGACAGTGGACATCCCTGTCATGTTCCTGATCTTAGGGGGAGAGCTCTTAGCTTTTCCCCATTGAGGATGGTATCAGCCATGGGTCTTTCATATATTGCCTTTATGATGTTGAGGTATGTTCCTTCTATCCCTACTTCCTTGAGGGTTTTTATCAAGAAAGGATGTGTATTTTGTCAAATGCTTCCTCTGCATCTATTGAGAGGATCATGTAGTTCTTGTCCTTTCTTTTATTGATGTGATGAACCACACTGATTGATTTACTGCGAGGGACAGATCATCTAAGCAGAAAATCAACAAGAAACCGTGGCTTTGAATGACACACACTGGACCAGATGTACTTAACAGATATATTCAGAACATTTCATCCTAAACACATTCTTCTTAGGTGCACATGGAACATTCTCAAGAATAGATCACGCGCTGGATCACAAATAAGCCATTCTGAAAAATCCCATTTCGAAGAATATTTAATAAGAAAAAATGCTCAAGATATAAAAGTATTGAAAAAAGGGTTAAAAGACATCGTATCTAACAGGATATTAATTTTCTAAAAAGAAAAATATATATATATTTCCAGGTACAGAAAGAAACTCTACATGGGATTAGACCAAATAGTTGTGAATAATATCTCCGCGTGGTGAGAATACGATCCATTTGTATTTGCACATTCCTATAGTTTGTAAATTGTTTAAAGTGAACAGATACTACACTTTATCGATTCCGTGGTATCATATTTATTTATCTCTGGAATTGGACTACATCTTGAGATGGCATGTTTGGATGGAAGACATTACTACTTTTGTATGTAGCAATAAAAAATAAAACAATAAGTATCATTATTTTTGAGAGATCCCACAGATAACATTCAATAAAGAGGGCCTCAGAAAAGAGGCATTCATTCTCCAAATGAAAAGGATGGCACACAGCCAGCAGTGAAGGCGGTGTGAGCTTTGGTTAGTTTTGGAAACCTTCCCCCACATACACTCTTCCCTAGGAGTGAAAATTCTTCTACAAAAACAAGCACCGAGGTGAAGATTGCCTCGGGGTATGTGACTTCCCCCCTCTTGTTTCTAAATTAACTTTTATGGAATGCTCAGTTTGTTGTTGGCTTGTAAAGAGAATGGATTCTTGAGGTTAATCATTCTCGTTCACTTTCTAAATACGCAAAATGAACTTTAATCCCCCTTTGGCAAGGGCTGCCTTTAATCTTCCAGATTGTAACTCTTCCCAACAAACTGGAGGGCAGCAGCTTGGGGAAGTAGAAAGATGAGAAGGGACAGAGGTCAGGTGGACAGAAAACTTGAATGAAGTAGTTTTCTTCTTTTTGCCGTCCTGAGCGTGCAGACCCACCACTGCTGTCCTAGTGTCCGCCGCGTCGGTGAACCGTGGGGACTGGAATTGCCCAAATAAAGTTCATCAATGAGACAGAACCAACCACTCAACCCTCTCGGCTCTGTTCCTCCATGTACCTTTGTTCTCCCCTCTTGATTCACTCCTATCTCACATCCGGTGTTCCCCTGGCAACTGAGGAAGACGCCTGTGGTTTCTGGTTAATACCTAGGGAGGGAAAAAAGGATGGTCTCTCCAAATACGTGGTAGGTTCCTACTACATACAAGGCACAAGTGCTCTGGGTAGTGCAAGAATATGTATAATATAGTACTGGCTCTCAAAAAAATTAGCTCTAGTAGATGAGATAAGACCTCTACATCAATCACTATAATCCAGGGGGGCGGGGAAAGAATTACCAACCAACTGACTGGTTGGTGCCCCTGCCATTAAGTTTTTAACATCATCCTAAATATGTGTTATACGTTTACACAGATGTAGAGAAAGACACAGGTGGAGGGAACAGTGTGAAAAAGAAAAGGAAAGACGTTTGGGCCAAAACCAGTTTTAAGGCAGAATTTTAGGACAATGATTTGACTGAGGGCTATAATTTGGATCTTTTTTAAAGATGTGAAGTGTTTATGGAGAGTAGAATTATTCCATCCATAGAATTTAATGAGTTTAATGACAATCTTCCATTTATGGAAGAAATCTGCTTCAGGCACTGACTGTTTCCAGGAAAGTGAAACTCATTCCTAGTCTCATCCTGAACTGAAACCAGTAACAAGAATCAAAGTAAAAAAATTAAAATTTTATTTTAGAAAATTTAAAAAAACACAACTTCCTTTATGGCCGTTCTTCCTATCTTTACAGAAGTGGCAAAGAACACACACAAGATATGCAATCAAATTAAGAGTCTGAAATTTTTTTTCCACAATTCATGCTTTTGGGAGTTATGTTATATTAGAGAGCAAAAGAAGGCATATTAAGACAGTCAGCCAAAAGGAAAAATTCCACCCGACCAACCCAGCTGCATATGGCATGACTCTGGCTGCATAAAATACGAAAGAATAAAAGGATCTCGAAACTCATCCATCCTCAGCTTAAAAGAAACCAACACATTTCTGTGATCTTTAAAAGTTTTTCTTAATAAAAGATCTCGAAGAGAATGTACAAATTGATTTGAACACTCTATCCGTTTGGAAAATTCTGGGATATCACATGGTCATTTGGACTGGATATTAGAAAGCAAAGTATGGGTCACCGAAGGAACGGACTACCATGGGAGATTCTAAAACTATCTCTAGAGATCCCCAAGTATTAAATGAATGGCCACCTATTTTGGGGAGGGACTTCCAAAACTTTCCCATCAGGATCTTTCAAGGACAGAATAAATATTTCCTTGCCCATAGTTGCCATGAAATGGGGTAGGGGGAGAGACCAATCCTTGGTTTACTGATTCACTCATTAACTCAATAATTATTTATTAAAGCACCTACCATGTTCACAGTACTGTGTTAGGTGACAACAGAGTTTACAAATTTTTAGAAACCTAAAACAGGGTATAGAGAAGACATTTTTAGAAACTTCCAAGGAAGAGAAAGACGTGAGATCCAGATTTGAAAACATGGAATAGCCAAGGACTCCAAGGAGAAGAAATCTCAGGATGATACCTGCAATCGGTGAAGGAGCCAGGATTTATCAAAACATGAACTAGGGAGTAAGACAAAACATCAAGTGAGGCAGGGATACTACTATGGCATGATTACTCTTTCAATAAGAATAAAGAAAGGCGATTATGCATTCCAGGGGGAGAGGGAGAGCCACACAAGAAAGTCATGGTTCAAATACAAAGCGAGCTAAAATGGAGCACGATTCTGGGCCTTTGATGAAGGATTTACTCTTGACGTGACAGTTGTAACATTCCCTTTCAATGGAACAAGGTCAGTGACTTGTGACTGTGTCACAAGTGGACACAGTCCACAGTCCACTGTGGAACGGTGTCAGTGACTTGTGGAGCTGTGGACTCCATATTCTATTTAGGGATCCAGGACTTACTTGGTTCTGCAATAAGGGACACATACAAAAAGCACTGTTATGTACTGACTTTCAAATTTCAGATTCGGTGTACAGAGAAAGCATGGTCGTCTTATCAAAATTATAGGTTAGTGTGTAAAGGATATAAATCTTAACGATCTCAAAGTAATGGTATGGCTGAAAGGGAACTTTTACCCCCCCTTTTTACCTTCTAAAAGTCAAGAGAGAGTCTATCTGCATATTGTTATAAGGTAATCAATTACAAAAAAGTAAATGTTAAGTAATAAAACTTAGCAAAGTGAGAGAGTATAAGGAAGTCACTTCCTCGTTTTTCTTTTTTCTTCACTTTTTTCTTAACGGGAGAACAGACGGTGCTTCAGTTTGCTGGATGAAGAGAAGTATTAAGCATGTGTTTAAGAGTTAAGGAAGTAATCACTTAAAGAATAAAATGCAAATACGCTGAAAAGTAGTCACTTCTAAGAAATGGAACTTGGGGGGAAGGTCTGGGTGGCTCAGTCGGTTGAGTGTCCAACTCTTGATTTCTGCTCAGGTCATGATCCCAGAGTCACGGGACGGAGCCTCACCTGGGGCTCCGCGCTGAGTGCGGAGCCTGCTTAACGATTTCTCGTTCTCTCCCTCTGCCCCCTCCCCTTCTTGCATGCATACTCTCTCTAAAATAAAATTAAAAAAAAATTTTTTAAGAAGAAATGAAATTGAGGGACAGGTGACAAGGAGTATTTTCCTTTCCATTTTAGAGCAACCTCAACGGTTAGAATTTTTATTTCCTAGTCCACATATTATTTTTATAATAACAACAATAATATGAATGAGGTACTGATAGGGAAAGATCTCCAGGACACATTAAGGAAAAAAAAAAAAAAAAAAAACAGCAAGTACTAGGAAAAAAAGATTGCATTTGTGTGCTTTCTTTACAAAGTAGCAGCAATCTACATGTAAATATATTGGAATAACTATACTCACATAATAGCTACGAAAGGACCCAATAGGAAAGTAGAAGAGAACTTCCAAATTTTATTCTATCGAATTCCATACTCTGTGAATCCTCTACAATGAGAATATATGTGTACTGATCAGTTCAATTACTTTTTTCCACATTTTGAAAGAGGAAAGATCCCGTGATTACATAGTAAGTAGAGCTGCATGATTAAGCAGAAGAAAGAACAGCTTTGGTCTCAGAAAAACCTGCATTCGGAGGCGCCTGGGTGGCTCAGTCGGTTAAGCGCCTGACTTCGGCTCAGGTCATGATCTCACAGTGCAGGGTTCGAGCCCTGCGTCGGGCTCTGTGTTGCCAGCTCAGAGCCTGGAGCCTGCTTCGGATTCTGTGTCTCCCTCTCTCTCTGCTCCTCACCCCCCACTTCGCGCTCTGTCTCTCTCTCTCAAAAATAAAGAAACATTAAAAAAATAATGATAAAAGAGAAAAACGTGCAAACACACGCTTCACTACGTCACCTTGAAGAAGTTATTTTACCTCTTTAAGCCTCCATTTCCTTTTTATTAAACAGTTTTATTGAGATATAATTCACCTACCAAACAATTCACTCATTGAAAGCATACGATTCAATGTATTTTAGTGTGTTCAAAGGATTGTGCGACCATCACCACAAATGAATTTTAAAGCATTTTCAGACCCCTAAAAGAAAAAAAACCCACATACCCATTAGCAGGCAATCCCCATCAATTTTCTTTTCTGGCAAAAAAAATAGGGATTGGAGAGAGAGGACTACCTACCTGATGGGCTTACTTATAAGAAAGAGAGAAAATATATCAAAGCCTCTAGCAGCAGTGCCTGGCCCTCAGTAGGTATCCATGCATTTCAAGAAAAGTTCAAGACGTCAATGACCAGAAATAAGCACAAAAAAATGGGAATGATAAGGAAGTACAAGAGACAGACAAACTCTTTCAAGTACCCAGGAATCCTAGCCACAGAGTAAATTCGGCAAGAGACGCCCTCTCTCAAATTCTGCTGAACACAAAAGAATCAGGTTAGCAAGACAAAAGGCACAAGTTTGAAAATGTCAGCGTTTGCAGGCATGGTTGAGAGTGAAAGTTTCGGGCCGGATATGTCCCGCAAAAACATGACGAGCAAGGGGCAAATAATGCAGTTTGCTGAGAAGGTAAGAACACCCTAAGTTCGCAGCGGATGAGCAGTTGAAACTATACTGTCATGTTTCTACTTTTCAAAGTGAAAACAAACATGACAGGTGCTCATTTGGCTGTTCGAGCACTTTCCACTTAAATGGCAATTCCTCAAGCTTACCGACTGCAGCCTGAAGTTATAATTTATTACTGTTTCTGTATTATTCCCTTGCCTCGGCAGAAAGCACAACATAGCACCTACATCTCAGGGCCCATGAGAGGTAATAAAGTATAATTATTTAGAATTTATGATTAAGC
Source organism: Paguma larvata (assembly GCA_030068075.1). Taxonomy (NCBI): domain Eukaryota; kingdom Metazoa; phylum Chordata; class Mammalia; order Carnivora; family Viverridae; genus Paguma; species Paguma larvata. Next base: position 31,404,991 of record CM057841.1, on the reverse strand, counting down.
CATAAATTACAGGCACTTTTTACTTCAGTTGGTCAGTCAGGAGTTGGGGGAGGAAGGGAATGGGGTCAGGGGAAGAAATAACAAAAGCCTTTTCCTTTGAATGAAACGTCTAAATCAGGGCAGGGCTGAGGGACACCTGGAGGATTTACAAAGATACCACAGTCTCCGAGTTAAGTCCCAGAGGAGCCTCAGTGAAGAGGTTTTAAACTCCTAGAAGCCTCTGTTCTTCCTGCTCACAGGGCGACAGACTCCAACTGGAGCGCCCATATGGACGCCCAAAATGGAAGCGCAGTGCGCCTGTTCGGATTGGACCACAACGGATGTTCACAGGGCTCTGGGTCTTCCTGCTCCAAGTCGGAAGTATTTCAAAGAAGGTGAACCTGGCCTGGAAAACACTACTGACCTGGCTCTACAGGTGAACTCAGCCCTCAACCAAAGCCAGAGCGTGCTTCCCGCAGAGCTCCGGTTCAACCCAGAGCAGGTGGCAACACTTCTCGCCCTCAACCAGCTCAACTGGTGAGCTGTCCTGTTCGTGCAGTTCCTTTATGTGGAAAGATACGTGTGGGATGGCGAGGTACAAAGCTGGCAAAACTTGGGGCATGAAGCGGGCTAAGAACACAACATTCCGTGCTCTTCTGTCACCCGCTCGCCTCCCTGGTTCTCCTGTAATGCCAGGGCCCGGCTCCCAATCTTGGTTGGCCCCCACATACAAAGCACTGGACTCCCAGGAACCCTGAGAAGCAAGTACCACTAAGCCCTGGTTTCCCAGGGAGGCAGAGACTCACACAAACACTCCCAGGGCAAGGCCAATAGATAGACAAAGCAAGTGAGTCTGGAACCTGGTCACCTGACAGGAAATGGCCTTTTCATCATTCTCCCCTAAACTGTTGGTGAAGTAAAGCAAAACCAAAAAATAAGAAACGGCATGCATTTCAACTTACATTGTTTTCTCTCTTCTCTCTCTCTCTCTTTTTTTTTTTTTTTTTGCCATGGAAATTTTACTTGGCAACTGAAGCTTGGAGATAGCTATTTGAAAATGAGATTGAGTTTGGATTGAAGGAAACAAAAATAAAGAGACCAGATAGAACGGAGTCATGAGTGGTGACATGTAAAAAAGAATAATAAAAGAAGGGTCGAGCGGGGGAGGAGGTGTGCCCCAAACGTTTACCCAGCACGCTCACCTTTGTCCTGAAACACCCCATCTCCGCGCCCGGCTCCTGGTTAATGAACATGATTTGGTGGATGTCCCTTGAACTGTGTAATCTTTTCGACAAAACACAAACCCGCAGTTTGTCTCCGAGCCACTTGTAAGTCCCTAACTCCCTGGTTACACTCAGTCTATGGAAAACATCTGTGGCCGAGTAAATCATCCTACCCTGAGAAAGACCAGAGTGTATTTTTTTTCCCCCCTCTAAGTGCGTTTTGAAGTCCTGGTTGGAAAATTAGTGAAAATTGTAAATCTGTTTGCAAATCTGGTCATGTCTAACTCTGAGATTAGGGCAAAGATTCCAATTTAAAAGTACACCGTGACAACCCCAGTTAAGCGTGTCCTCAGGCACTGCCAGCAGGGCCTTCCGTCACTTCCACGGGCAGTGGATTTATTACAGGCACCCGACACGTTCCCCATCAGACACCCCTGGAGTATTTACTTGAGACAGCAGGGTTCAGTCTGCACTTCCTCTGCAGACCAATATATTATTATAAATTGAGCTAAACTGTTTCCTTTTCATAAGTGCTATGAAGTTCACATTTCAGATATCAGCACAGGGCTGAGGTCCCTCGGCAGGGCTCCTTATAGGATTTGGATTTTAAAAGGTAAAGAGAAAAGGTAGCTGGAGACCAAGGGGGCTCTTATTTTTGTTTTCTTCTGTTTAAGAGGAGATGGAGGAACGTTTATTCTTAGAAATCGAATATGACTTCTTAACAAAGAAAACAAGAATTTGCTTGAATAAGAACAAAGAATAGAGAAAAAAGTACTCTAAATGAATATATTCTAAATGCACTTTGGGTACATCGCGCGGCACCTGGGCCAGGTCAGTAGGGTACCCGCGAGTTCACCTATAGCTGAAGGCAGGAGTCGGGGAATCAGGAATAGATACTATGTCTTGGATATCAGCTCCTATAAAATAATAACACTTCTGTTTATCACCTACAGTAGCTAAAGGGACGAGCGTATATTTAAAATGTGTATTCATTACAACATACAGGTAAGAGGGAAAACGTAATTACTTGATATTCGCATTATGAATCTATTTCCGAGGCAAGAGAAACAGAACTTTACAAAGAAGGGGAAAACGAGGAAGCACCCAGAACACTCTTGTCGTCATCTTCTCTTTCCTTCTTGAACAATCTAGTCCTAAAGACTTTAAGTGAAGCACAGGCATCGTGGTGAGGGAGCGACAGCGGGGCCCAGGAGCACAGAGCAGGGGTCAGTGAGGAGGGAGAGGGGGGTGGGCTTGATGTGGGTGTCAAAGCCCAAATGGGATAAAAGGACAAGTTACAATCCACGCACCCTACTAACTGTGTGACCACGGCTACGATGCTACATCAATTTAAACTGACTCAATTCTCGTCCTGTATAACTAACACCTACTTTTTAGGGTTACGGAGACGGCTGAAAGAATGCTTGACCTGTCATGAATCCCCAGTAAGTGTGGCTGTCATTCCCATGCCACTATTATTTCAGATGCGTGTATGTATAGAAAAAAGACTGAAAAGGATTCTACCAAAATAGCTACGAACTTGATTTTTACATTCTTCTTTCATTTCATACCCATCGGTGTTCCTTTTCTCTACGATGAACATGTTTTTTACTTTCATAATCAGAAAAGAACACAGAAGATTGTTCTTAAATACATGGAAGGTAGCTGAACTTTTAAAATGTCTCTCTACCATTTCTAGAGGCAGAAAATTAATACGGCAATTTAAAATGGCCCCGACTGACTCTCACTTCCTTCAAAGATACGAATTACAAACAGAAACTCCTGAACAAAGCATCCAGAGGAAAGTGGTTTCTTGGCTGAAATTAAAACCCATTTATACTCAAGGTAAATACCCATATGTGGGTTGTACGTTAAAAATGAGGACTAATCCGTTACCTACAAATGCTGCTTGTTGATGGGGCGGTGACTTCCAAACAGAAACTCGGCTCCTGAGGCAAGCAGGGGAGGGTCTCAGGAAGAGACGACCTTCAGCCTAAAAATGTTCCCACATAGAGATTTCAGTGTATCGGGACTGAGTCTACATAGTCCCGTTGAGAGCAGGAAAAGCACTGTATATGAAACCCGCAAACCATCCTGGTCCCTCGTACCAACCCAGTGACATGAGGCCAAGTCCTTAAGAAAAGAACAGTCTCTAGACAGTCTCCCTCACGTGCTTGTTCGGAGAGTGAATGAGACTCTCAAGTGAAACTGATCTGTAAACTATAGAGCACCACGCACACGCCAGGCAGGAGATTCAGGGCGGACTTCGATCAGTGTTGAGCACACGTGGGAATTACCCAGTGAGAAGAACCGAGAGGTGAAGGGACAAGGCATTAAGCGAATCACACACCACGGGACAGTCATTCGCTACATCATGACCCTCCCGTCTTGCCGCTGACAAGGTGGATGTCTCACATTGGTACCGCTGTACAGTTAACGCCTCTCTAACAGTTACACGTGTCCCTTTTTCACAAAGACAGAACGGGACTCAGATGCAGGAGCTTCAGCAATCAAAAGCAGCAGGCACTTAATACAGTTTTACTTTCGGTCTCTATTTATAAACTTCTTCTAATTACGCCCGGTGATACAGGTCTTCCTCTTAAGATAGTGATAGAGAGTCTCCTTCTAAAATGAATCCATTTCAGTGAAACAAAGGAAGTGAACTTATTTAGAGAAAAATATTACATAAGTAATAGTACAGGTAGCACGGGCATATGGCAAGAATCTTGAAGCTGATGTGGAAAGGACTGAAATTTGGAAAATGCTTAATGAGGTAACGACCTAAAGAGCTAATCCGAACTCTGAATTTCTGGAAGGCAAGGACCAAGTTTTATCCATCTCCAGGATCTCCCCCAGAACCTTACACAGCACAGATGACATCATGGGCCCTCTATAAATACTCGATTGATTGAGAAGTGACTCTTAATCATAAATACTGCCTTTGAGCCTTGGGGCTCCCCAGCTCTAAAGCCAATACGTGAGTAGATTCCCCCAGGAAGAGTGGGATAAACCTTGGATAATCAGGAGCTGAAGCCAGTGACAGAATAAACCCAGGGACGCTTTGAGAGCACAGAAGGATACAGTTTATATGCTATGCATTGGAAAATAAGCAGAAAACCCAAAACCAAAACAAAGAGCTTAGAGCAAAGAGCCAAAAGCAAAAGCTGCTCAAATTCCAGCGCTTCCCCACTTAGCCTAAGCACAGCTGAGGTGCTGCCCCCCAAAGAACTCAAGGACAAGTGCACAGAAAGGCCCTGTTGTCAGGTCAGCTGCTCCTGAGAAGAAGCGTTCACTAAGAACCTATCCGGACAGAGAAATCATTTTAAGCAGCCTCCACACCCAGGGTGGAGAGGAAAACCATTTGAGTACTTCACACCGATAAGCTGATTTAGATGATGGAGTCACTCTGATGAAAAGTCCTGAAAACTGTTTAGCACATTTGGGGAACTCCAGAAAAAAATCAGAATGGGAAGAGGAAAAAAAAAAAAAGCAGCTTTTAAAATGAGCCATACCTAAAAAATAATAATAATAATAATAATAAGGAAATAAAAACAAATAAAAAAATTAGTTACGTGTAGAAGATTCATTATCACTATAAAATACCTGCAAAGTTTATTACGAAAGACACATGCAACATAGGCAGCCAACAGTCTAAAGCTCAGACGCCAGAGCATCAGTAGTGTTTTCGACCCTCCTCATTACCGAGCATGAAATAGCAGTCTCCTTGGTGAAGGGGTATCGCCAGACCGGGCGTCTCTATGTCCCACGAGATCTTAAAACCAACATGCCAAGTATCGGGATCTCTGCCTTCGAACTGGGGGTCGTCCTCACTCTCCTCTTCAGGGCCTGTCAAAAAGAGAAGACAGGGATCAGGAAGGAAACATTTCGCCTCAAGTTCTGGGCTTTATAAATGAGACCTCAGGAATAATTGTTTATAAAATACGCACAGTAAGTGAACTATACCCTCCTTTTACGTCTTTTAAAAAAAAAAAAACAACATTCTTTAGAATACTTTTAACATGTCCTTTCTTTTTCAATCAAAAAATATCTTTCAATGATGAGGGAATAACCCCAGATACCAAGGAAAAGAAAAGATGATTTTATTTAATTCCATGCAAATAAACTAGATACTCTGGATTAAATGGATAGTTTTTAAGGAAGATATGAACTACCAAAATTGACCCCAGAAGGGGTCAAATAGCTAACAAAACCATAAAAGGTATAAAGTTTCAAAGAGCAAACTCTTAGGAAAACATAAGTGCCAAGAGTTTCAAAGAAGAATTCTACCAACAATTAAGGAGTAAGTTTTTGATATACTTTAAATTGTTTAAGAGTATAGAAAAAGAAAAATTTCCAAATTCTTTTCATGAAGTAAGGATAATATGTATCAACATCCAAAAAGAAAACACATACGCACACATACACACACACACACACAAATCTCACATCTGAGAATCAATGCAAAATTCCTTAATATAGGGAAACAGAATTAAATCTAGCAGCATATTAAAAGAATAACACTGCATGACCAAATAGGACTTATCACAGGAATGCAAGGATAGTTCAATATGCAAAGGGTTATACTTAAAAGTCATCATATTCATAGATGAAAACAAAGAGTAACCAGAGATACACAAGGTATTCAATAAAACACGTCCTTTCATAACCAAAATATCAACAAAATAATGAGTGGCCAGTTCCTTAACACAACAGAATACAGATCTCTCTCAATCACAAAGCCAGCATCATGTATTAATAGGGAAACGTTAGAAATATTCCCAAAGTTAAGAATTAGGAAACAATGCCCTTTATCACCACAATAGCTCATCACTGTTTTGGAAGGAATGACCAACACAAGGGTGCTCTCTGCAGTTGCATAAGGAGACCTAATTAGACCAAAAAAAAAAAAAAAAAAAAAGGTAAAAAAGATTTTTTTATAAGAAAAAGTGATTTTTTACAAATAACATTATTATTTACACACAAATCAACCAGGAAACATAGATCCCAAGCAATAGTCAAATTAAGAAAAATACTAGCTACAAAAGTGTGTATGTTAAAACATCCAGCAAGATTCTTAAATGTGTACTGTCTATAAGAAAAAAAAAACTTTAAAATATCATTGAAGGACACAAAAGAAAATTTAAACAAATGTAAAGACATTATTATGTTCTTGGGAAATAAGACTGAACACCATGGGAATGTCCGTTTCCCTAAATTCATCTATATGTTTAACACAAACCTAATAAAAATACCGATAGGATTGATTTTGAGTTAAGTGGAGTTGGTACCTAGACAAGCTGATTCTACAAATCACATGGAAATATAAACAAGCGAGCATAGCCAGGGAATTTTTTTAATATATAAAGAGCTCCTGCACATTAATAAGATAAAAATCAATAATCAAACAGAGAAATAGGCCAAAGTCATGAAGACAGAACACACAAGAGAAAATAAGTGTGTAAACCTGTAAGAGATGTTCAAACTTATTCATATAAGAGAAACGCAAACGAAAGCTACAACAGACATCTGGCAACTTACCAGATCAGAAAAGATCAAACACTGATAAAATATGGTAACAGTAAGAGTGTAGCAAAATGGCATATTCACACTCCCTGTAGAGAAAAATTTGGCAATACTTATCAAAATTACAAATGCATTAACCACTTTGAACTTCTAGGAATTCCAAAGTTCCACTTTCGGGAATGTATCCTCAAATTCCTCCTACCTGCCAAGGCTGCAAAATGACTTCAGAGCAAGGATGCTCACTGTACAACTGTTTAGAAGAGCCAGAAAGCAGAAACAACCCAAATACCCATCAGTAAGTTTCTGGTTAAATTATGAAATGTCCAGGGAATAAAATACGATGTTGCCATTAAAAGTAACATGTCTGTGCATCGACAGGGAACTGTGTGATATATTTTTAAGACAAAGAAACTGACAGGCCATAGTGTGTGTAAGATACAAACACATACACACACGTGTTTATATGTACAGGTAGTAGTTCTAGAAGGATACTCTGGAAGGATGGGAGGAGAACTACGTGGCTGGGGTCCAGGAGGGGAGAGACACATAAGCGAAGTGAAGGGCCCACGATCTGATCTGCCTACGTGAACAGTCCTGCAGGGATGGCCCCATATAAAAACTTATATAAAAGTTCATTTAAGAAATACTTCTTGAGCACTTACTAAACAGGAGGCACTGACCTGGGCACTTGGGATCTATCAATGAACGAATCAAAGAGCCTTGCCCCAGTGGAGCTCTCTTTCTAGTGCAGTTGTAAATAAGTGTTCACCGCTGATTACTAGAAAAAGGACATTTTAAATTCCATTAGCCACTAGTCTCTGGTCTTCGAGGGGAAGGTCCAATTTTCCGCTTCATCTGCATTTAGAGCCCTACTAAGTGGCACACAGAAGGCATTCCGTGAACAGCTGGACTTAAGTGCTTACTTAGAAAACAAAATACAGGGGCGCCTGGATGGCTCAGTAGCTTAAGCTTCCGCCTTATGCTCAGGTCACGATCTCACAGTTTGTGGGTTGGAGCCCCGCATCAGGCTCTGTGCTGACAGCTCGAAGCCTGGAGTCTGCTTCAGATTCTGTGTCTCCCTCTCTCTCTGCCCCTCCCCCACTGGCACTCTGTCTCTCTCAGTCTCTCAAAAATAAATAAACATGAAAACAATTTTTTTTCAATGCTCTTTTAGTTCACACCATTCTAATCCTTACTGGACTAGATGGCAGGAAAAAAAGTTAATTCAGGGCAGGGGAGGGGGGCGGAAACACTGCAAATTAAACCAAATAACATCATAAAGCATGGCACTGCTAAGTATGGTTCTTAGGAGTGAAGAAGTTTAGGGAAGAGACAGGCTCGGCGCGGGTTAGAATGGGCAGAGCGGAATTCTTGGAGAAGATCAAATGTGAAAGACCAGCACAATCTCTCGGAGGGGAGAGGAGGAAGTGACGACGGAAGACGAAAAGATGCAAAGTTTTGTGTGGTCACAATGGGCAATAAAGGGTGTTCCACGCAGGCTGGATCATTCGCGTGTCACATACACAACCCAGAAGTACATGCTTCCCAGAGGGCGCGTGCCCGTATACAGAACTCCTCAGTTCTGAGCACCTCACTCAGCAGTAATTGGGCACAAGGGACAAAGGCAGTAAAAGAAGGGGAAAGGGGGAAGAAATCCCCTTTATACTTATTAATTCACATTACTCTGCACAGGTATGGTGGGGGGAAAAAAAAAACAAAAAACAAAACAGACCAGAAATCCAACTTGGAGGAAGGAACGCTACTAAATGACCTGTAAGGGTCCACCCAGCTCTGGATAGTCTTCCGTTCCTTAAATTTGAATCTAAAATCTGATACTGCCATATGTACGGAACCTTCTCTTTTTTTCCTACTTGTTATTTCTGATAAACGTCTTCTCGAGCATTCTTTAGTCAGGCGCAACTCGAAGCTCGTTTTCTTTACGAATAAAGCCACATAGTAAAAAGTCTAAAGCCATTTTTCTAGGTTAATCCCAAAACCATTTAAAAGAGAATCCTCTACAACAGGAGTGACAAACATCTTAACATATCAGAGGACACAGCTAATTCATTGGTTTACGGCTTTGGTGACCCCTGGTACAGAATTATTCTGAATTTTTCTCCAAGCTCGGCAGAAAGAGTGCTATAACCAATTACGTCTGTCACTGACGCTAGAAGGGGTCGTTAGCAGCAGCAGAACTAGGGGTGTGCTGTTCACGTCTGCTGGCACTCCCTAGGCACGTCTTACTTATACCTAATAGTTACACCTGAAAATTCTAGAATCTGCAAAACTAGATCTCATGGGCCAGAAAAGAGCCCACACAAGGTGTACAACTTGACCTACATGATGTTTTCGTAACAAAACTAAGTTAGCAGGCAGTGGGTGGCTCAGCCGGTTAAGCGTCCGACTTCGGCTCAGGTCATGATCTCGCGGTTTGTGAGTTTGAGCCCCGCATTGGGATCTGTGCCGACAGCTCAGAGCCTGGAGCCTGCTTTGGATTCTGTGTCTCTCTCTGCCCCTCCCCCGGTCACACTCTGTGTCACCCCCCCCCCATCTCTCTCTCAAAAACAAATAATAAACATTTTTTAAAAATTGTAAACAAGATTAGTTAAGCTGCCAACTGATACAAGTGCTTTGCATAAAAATACGAATATCCAGCTATTCTTGAATTACAAGATCTGGTATCACTGAGGCAGACACAGGCTAAGAAGTAGCTGGCCCTTTGAGACAAGGCATGTCCTCTCTGCTCCTGGCAGTCCCTGTCAGCCATTTGCAGTAACTGCCTGGCCCCTACAGCCATTTAACTTAACTTAACTCTGAACTTGGTTCTCACCCACAGGCAAACCAGGCCCATCGCCTGCTTGTATAAAGTCACAGGAAGACAGTCGCGCCCGTTCATTCACACAGCAGTCCCAGGCTCCGTGCACGTGAAACAGCAAAGCTGAGTAGCTAAGACACACACCGTAAGGCCCACAAAGCCGGGAGTACTCGTCATCTGGCCAGCCCCTTTTTCCGAAAACGTTTGCCAACACCCGCTCTGGAGTCTTAATAGTTGTGATTTGATAGAGATGTCTACTGTACATATTAGTGAGGAAGCCACGCTGAATAAAATAATAATGATGTCATGTGATAATACTAGCATATGACATAACAAGGTAATTAACGCTAAATTCTTCGATAACCAGATCCATTTAGTCAAAGAATACTGATACGAGAAATCGTATGTTTATATTTGTGATACCCTAGGGCTTTTGGCGGCTTCGTTCTGGAGAGCCCTAATGATAACAGATATAGCAAAGGAGAAAGAATAGAAATATTCTACGAAGGTTTTTCATATGTCTCTCTCTCTCTCTCTCTTTCATGAAATCCACTATGACTGAACTTTAAAAAGAAATGATTTTTAAACTACAGTGACAACGACGCTATAGTGGCTTCAAGTCAGTGAATATAGTTATTCTTCTAACTGGTGATCTTTGTAGGCTAATGGGCTAGTTGACAACTCTCCCCTCTGTCTGCTATTCCCCACTCATCCCAATATGACACCAATAAAGTCTTGAAAGACAAACAGAGACAGTCATTGCAATCAGTGTTTCCTGATGTCTCCCATAAATCCAGCACCTTTGAAATGTGCTCATTAGAATGAGGTTTTCTTGAAGGTTTGTTTCCCCCCATGGGCTGGGGACAGAGGAGGGAGGGGAGCCCTGCGTCTGATCAATTTTTTACTGCCTAAGTATAGCGCGGCTCACTTGCTCTATAAAATCAACTCGTAATTATCTAGAGCAACTACAGCCGATTACTCTGCCTCCTGTTATTCTGGAGACGAGCAGAGACAATAGGCCCCTACTTGCCTTTAAACCCCAGTAACACTGAGAGGACCCCAAGTGTCTTGTTGTGGCCCATGCATTTCCGGCTCCCGCTAACCAAGCCTTGGGAGAAGTAAAAGATGTGACGAAATACAAAAGAATGCTAAATTTAGACGGCAGGTTTAACCTTGTAAAACACCACCCCCCCCCCCGCCCCAATTAACCAATTTGATTCTTTCATGCTAACTAGTTTTTGAACAATTCATTCCCAAATGAGGAAAGAGAAATGCCCTCAAATATTCTGTTTGTATTTTTAAAATTGTATGCAACCACCGTCCTAGAGGAAACAAAGACAGACGCCTGAGCATGAAGGAAGAGATGACAGTTCTAATCGAATAAAATCTATCGCTTGAAATTCTGTACCACATTTGGTAACGTATACTATTAACACTGGATATCAACAATTTCCCTGACATGCAATATATGTTCATCAGCACCACGCATTAAAAACATAGTCCTATCCCCTATTTCCTACTCCCTTGGCCAAGAACTAAGATTGCTAAGACTCTGGCCTTGGCAATTATATTGTTTCCTTAACCCCACCCCCAGAGGGGCTTAAACAGCAGGTCCCAGGTCTTGAGGCAAGGGAAACCTGGAAGTTGCAGCTAGTCAGCCGGTGTACGACAGCTTGGGCTGCCTTCTCTGTCCCGCGCTGATCTGGGTGTGACACGCCAGCATCTGGGATGGAGAAACTGTTTTGAAAAGGGGAGAGAGTCAGAAGGGGGAGAGGCAGATGTGGGGTTGGGAAGATACACTCCGGAATTGCAATTTCGTGTCACTCATTCGATACAGTGCAATTCAGAATTACGTTCTTGTACACCTGTCGTGCCGTATCCCTCCCGGAGGGAGGGAGAGGTGGGCGAAGGCCAGGCCCTGGAAGGCGGTGCGAACCATGGTAAGCAAGTTAAGACTGAGGGCAATGGTGGACACTGAAGACTTTTTCATAGCTCAGATGCGTTTTTCAGAGGGATTCCCCTGAAAGGTAGACACTTCTCTGTGCAGCCAGTGCTTGGGAAACACTCCGGAGGGCATCTCCCTGGGAAAGAAGGGTTGGTTGGCCAAGGAGAAGCCACCTGGAGCGTCTCTACAACTTAGAAACACATTCCTTGGTTGGTTGTGAGGAATGAGTAGTCAAGCCTGGGGCTGACATAGAGCAAACTCCTTCCCGGCCACTGAGGAATGAATGATCTGAAGAAATGAATTCAGAGAAGCTTGAAGGGCGGGGGGGGGGGAAGGACGCGGGTGGGGGGGGCTGGAGGGGCAGGTACCGAATCAGTCCCAGCTCAGAGTCTATAAGAAGCTGGAGGCTGCTCTCAGGTGCCTCAAAGCAAGCAATTTATGGCAAACGGAGTCCCCTAACACAGATGAATTATAAAATTAATTATAAGTTTTCGAGGGTTTCAGGAGAAATATTGCTAACTCTTTACTGAAAAATCTAAAGCCTTTCAACATGATGTCTGGCTCCGCCACCTTTCAGACTAAGCATTTGAAAAATAAAACATTTAAGATATAAATATTCACACACACAGGAGAACCTCATTACATCATGTTTGCGGACATGGATGGAAAAAGTAAAAGTGAGAAAAGGAGAGACAAATGGTTCTGGATGCTCTTGGCTAAAGCTTCAAACCACTCCATTATCTGAAGTAGAATATGAAACCGGGAAAGGAAGCTGAGATACTTCTCAGACAATACATCCTCCAAACCAGACCTTCTAACACCAGAGACTGTAACTCCTTCGGCAGCCTCAGCAAAGGGCAAAGAATCAAAGTTTACAAGAAAACTTTACGTTGTAAGTAACACAGAAGATCAGAACCAAACTGGATTAATCGAAAGACGATAATTATTCGTCCATCTAGCTTCAGGCAAAGCTTTATCCAGGGTTCAAACTACATGCCCAAGACCCAGTTTTTCTCCTTCTCAAAGGTCATGAAAAAGACCACAGGGAGTGGCCACAAAGCTGGGGGCAGGCATGTGGGGACCATGAGACATTTGCTTGTCCCAAGAGAGGAAAGCAACAAATACATCTTTAAAATGAATACATCTTTAAAATTCAGCCATTCTTAAGGAAGATATTTGCAAACCATGTATCTGTTAAGAGGTTAATATCCACAATATATAAAGAGCTCCTAAAACTCAACAACTAAAAAACCAACTCAACTCAAAAATGGGGCAAAAAAACTTGAAGAGATACTTCTCCAAAGAATGAGCACATGAAACAAAGCTCAATATCATTAATCATCAGGGATCAACCAAGGGGCACGAGGAAGGTTCTGGGGACCGTGGATATGTTCACTCTCTTGATTGTGGTCATGCTCTCACAGGTGTGTTAAAACTCATGTGAATGTAAACTTTAAATATGTGCAGTTTGCTGTATATAAATTATGCCTCAATAAAGCTATCGGGGGGTGGGAGGCAAAAATCCGCCATTCTTGTTGTCCAGCCTTCTCTTGACAATTAGAAGATGTCACCGTTGGTCCTCTTTTCTCACCGGCACTGAACGCTGCACTTCTCTCCAGTGAAAAGACGGGGGCCATCATATAAACATTTCTCCTCACCTCTGCCTCTTCTCACCTGGCCCCCCTTCTCTAATCAGGATTTCCACAATAGCCTCTTTCTGCTGTTTTCAGTGCCACCTCCCTCCTTCTACTCAAAACCGCAATGGTTCCCATCTCCCGCCATGCTGCAAACAAGCCGGTCCCTCGTATTACAGTATTACATCTGTAATAGCTGCTGCTCGCTCTCGGCCCCTCATCTTTCCTCTCTGTCTTGCCTGCTGTCACTCTCCCCCTTCTCTCGCTCCATCACCGCCGACGCACCCCTGCTTCTGAAACATCCCAACATCATCTTCCATCTCTAGGCCTTCGATATTCCCTCCAACCAGGCTGTTCTCCTCCCACTCACTCTCTCCTTCCAGTCTTGGCTCAGACGTGACTTTCGGAAGGAAGCCTACTTCCCCACTTAAAACTCCACGACTGTGCCTCACCCCTGTACAACCTTCCAGTTTGTTTTCTGCCTCTCCTTGCTAAAACATAAGCTCCATGAGGGCAGGGGTTTTTTGTTCGTGCTTAGATGCTTGGCATCTAGAAGAGTGCTGGCAAACAGTAGGTGCTTACTGTTCGGTGCATAAAGAATTCCATGGGGATTAAAAAAAATGTGACTTAGAAGACCAAACAGGTTTTACTGAGCAGTCGAAGTGACTTCAAAAGTAACTAACAACAGTGATGCCTGGGGGGCTCAGGCAGTTAAGGGGCCGATTCTGGATCTCAGCTCGGGTCTTAATCTCAGGGTCAAGTTCAGTCCTCACACTGGGCTCCGTGCTAGGCACGAAGCCTACTTAAAAACAACAACAACAACAAAACTAACAACACATGGCATGACGCAATGAAACAAACTAAGTCAAATGAGCTCTGAGATCTCAGATAGGAATGGGAGAAGCCTATCATAGCATTTGGGGGCACATGGGTGGCTAAGTTGGTTGAGCATCTGACTCTTGATTTCAGCTCAGGTCATGACCCTAGGGTGGTGGGATGGAGCCCCACGTCAGGCTTCTCACTGAGTGTGGAGCCTGCTTAGGATTCTCTTCACTCCTCCCCTGCTCACGTGCTCATGTTCTCTCTCTCAAAAAAACAAAAACAAACAAACAAACAAAAAAAGTTAACATTTAAAAACATTATGAATGCTCCCAAACTCCTAGCTGTAATTGCAGTCTAGCCTTTCTTGATATCAAAGACGAGCTAAGAAATATAAAGCTACTCATTTGAAAGTAAAGATTTAAGAATTACAGCCACATGGGGGGGGCCTGGCTGCTTGTTTGGTGGAGCAGGTGACTAGTGATCTCGGGGTCGTGAATTCGAGCCCCACCTTGGGTGTAGAGATTACTTAAAAATAATATCTTCAAAAAAAAAAGAATCATGGCAACCAATTTCCTCCTCCAGTGAATTCAATTTTTCCTAGTCAAAGACAGGAGGGGGAATCCTAGAATTCCAAGATAAGTATTACACACTCCCTGCTTTCTAGCCTGTCACATAGGCAACGGAATCATGGACTGTCTCTCTTCCTTTTCTTCCTTTGCCCTTCCTTCCTCAGAATCTGGAAAATGAGTTAAAATTCTCAGAGCACCCAGGTAGCTCAGTCGGTTAAGGTCAGGTCATGATCTTGCAGTTTGTGGTCTCGAGCCCCACGTAGGGCTCTGTGGCCACAGCTCAGAGCCTGGAGTCTGCTTGGGATTCTATGTCTCCCTCTCTCTGTCCCCCCCCTGCTCGTGCTCTCTCTTTCTCAAAAATCAATAGACTTTAAGAAATTTTTTTAAATAAATAAAATTCTTAAGAATTGTTTTTTTTTTTTTATAACGACAACGTTGCAGAAAATCTTTCCTTCCAAACAAATGAAAACAGTAACAATTATTATTTACCTGATCTTTTTGAAGGCATTCCAGTCAGAGAATAAGGTGTAGAACTATATTAAACGATGGGTTGTTAATGCCTTCCCCGCTAAAATGTGTGTGTGTGTGTGTGTGTGTGTGTGTGTGTGAGTGTTTATATCTAGGAGTAACAAGCAATTGCCAGCAAAGCTAGCAGAGGGAAATCAAAGACTCTGCCTATTTACACGTGATTCCCTGAAGCCATTCCTGATTAAATATTGTACCATTTCGATCTTCTTACTGGGGATATCTATTAACTAGCACTGCTTGTGAAGCCAATGAATTTATTATGTAATTACACGTATCCTACACACATTACTTCTCAATGACCTCTACTCCCAGAAATAAACCAAAGAGAGATGACTGGCTCATTATAAATCTCCATGAAGATTTCTCTAGGAAAAGGTATTGAGAACCAAGTCCTGAAGGATCTTAAGCTTCACCTGAATTTAATTTCAGCAGGAAGTAATCTCCTCTGTTCGGAACTCCCAATGCATTAACAGGAACTCCTGGGGCAGGTAACACTCTCTTATCACCAAGGAAGTACGTGACCTTGGACCAGTCCCTGCCATTCTCCCTGCCTCAGTGTCTTCATCTATACAATGAGACGCTTGAACCAGGTGACTTCAAATGTGTCTTCCAGACCTGACATTTCCTCGTTTCGTAATTACAATCACAAGGGCACACTTCACTTCACCCGTCCTTTCAAGGCAAGAAGAGCACTTGACTTACGTTGTAGCCTCCACGGTGTCTAGATCAGCTAACTACGCCTCCCTTAGCAGTCACCTGACACACGTGTTCAAAGGCCCAGAAAACGGTACGGTTGTCTGAAATTTCCATTCTCTTCACTCCCTTTAAGCCCTTTCAAACCTTAGTCGTGATTTTAACCCAAACGGCTCTCTTCAAGTCCACGCTTACCATACCTCTGGCAGGACCACAAGGAGGCCAGGGAAGTAAACGTATCACTTGTCACCTGGAAAAAGTCATCTGGAAGAAATGCAGCCACCAAAAACAGTTTCAAGGCACATGCTTTGTAAAGCATCTGACCCAACATCACACACACACACAGCCAGAGGCGTAGAGAGAGGCTCCATTTCGTAGAATAGGCTTATCTAATGCATTCCAGTCGCCTGAGAGCATGTGCAGGAAGCTGCGGCGGATGTCGTGGGGGGAGCCAAGTGACGTGGCGGGAAGAAGAGGAGAGGATACAGGACCTGCTAGGAAGAGCAAACAGAAAATTCCCTTCACTTTTCCAGAGGTGGACATTTCAGAAACCCAAGTCCCAGAGGGGGCTATACTGCAAGGGTGGGAAATGTTTGCTCACGAGGCATTGAGCCTGCACTGTGAGGGCTCTGAAGCCAGAATGTCTGGGTTCAAATCCGACCTTTGCTGATTAATAGCTGTAGAACTGTGGAAAAGTTAATCGTCCTCCGTGCCTCAGTTTCCCCATCCGTAAAACGAGGAGAACAGCAGTAAAATGTTCATTCACAGGGTTGTTAGAAGAATAAAGAGGCTCAATACATGTAAAATGCTTATACCAATGCCCAGCACATAGTAGGTGCTCAATAAATGAGAGCTCCCAGCGTGGCTGCTGTTATTATTATTAGATAGAGTTCTGGGATTCGCGGGGGCTAAGAGAACAGAGGAGTCCCTCTGCTCTCAGGACTGGAATTCTGCACTTCCCTCCTCTAGAGGACAGTCGCAAGGCTAAACCTTCACATGGTTACGTATACTTGTATGCTTTACCAGTCTTAACTACTCCCGCCCATGGAAAACTCTTCACTGAAAATTTAAATTCCTTTCTGGATGACATTCTAGGCTTCAAAACAGACTTGATCACCCACGTTCTGGGAGCACAAAGGGACTATTAAACTGCAGGGCTGAGAGGAGCTGGGAGCACAAAGACACCTCTGTGGCAGCCTGAGTTATCACATACCACAGCCTCGATTTTAGAGAGTTGCCTCCTTAAGAAGGAAACTAACAAACTCCATTGTTCCTTCCCCTCAGACTTCTTGGATGTGATCATTCCTCAGTCCGTGGCGACGCCTTATAGGAGATCAGAGGACCCCCGTCCCTTCCACTGGGACAGCATCGAATCCCCTGCAAGCAATTTTCTTAGGTCAGCATCACTATTTGAGATGCCAGGGAACCTGCTAAACTTTCCAACCGCTCAACTAATTCCTCGTCCCGGGCTGAAGGCGTAAGGCAAAAGTTAGAAAATGTTTTAGCTATCCCGAGGAAACTGGGGCATGGGAAGACATTTAGAGAGAACCATGAGAACGTCCTTTTAAAATTCCTTTTCCGAAAACGGTCATTTTAGTGAACAAAAAGCATACGGCGATTATGACGTCCCACTAAAACACTAGTTGTCGGAAAGCACTGACCCTTAAAAGTTCCAATTCTTTCCCTGATGGGGTATCTAGAACTCTGGTTTTGCAAGCATCTTCCAATAAACAGGTCGAAGAGACAGACGACAGGGTTAATACTGCGTCTTGTATCCCTCTGTCAGATGATGGGGAAAGAATGAAGTCAGTGTGGTCACGCTGTCTGGGATCCGCCCCGCTGTCTTTTTAGGACCCCGTGCTGAAAAACGGTGGCGACCCGAAACACACAGCAACTGAACCACACGAGAAGGAAAGTTCTGGTAGGCTGCAAAGAGGTAGCCTGTGGTCTCTGTTCCAAGGCGACCAGGTTTCAGAAACTGCAAGAACAAGTTCGCCCACGGCACCCCTCTTAGGACTAAAGCTGCGGCGCTTACAGGGGACTGGAGAGTCCCCTAAAAATAGAGGGCTGTCTGCTTACGGGACCTACTTCGACCGCTTCCGGCAAGGAAGGACAGTAGTCAAATCCGCAGGAAGCCAAGAACGAGTCCGTGTTTGACAGATCACTCCCATCAAGACAGTGATGTCAACCACAATAAAGGAGTTTGGCAAGACTGGCAACGTGCACCTGTGGGGACCTGGGAAGGTTTGACAGATTTTTGTTTCCCCAGCCCTTTATCAGCAAGTTAATTACAGCAACCGCACAGTCTCCTCGGAGCTGGAGAGAAAGGAGGCTGGCTGTACGAAACCAGGATGCCGTCCTCCTGGGCCCGAGAAAGACAGAATGACAGTAGTGCTTACACACGAAAATATGCATTCTGAGTACAGGGTAACGATGAGCTAGACAGCGCCCTGAGACGAGAAAGAGGTACGTTCTGCAGATCCATGGGCGCGGCACCCCTAAAGAGGACACACAACACCCCGTGTACACACAGATACACACACATGCACTCACGCACAGGCCCATCTCCAGAGCCCACGCACGACTCTGGCCCTGCTACACGCGGGGCCGCGTTCTTCACGGGGCAGACCGTACCTTCGCAGCTGTAACTGTACACCGCCACCGCGGACCGCTCCACGAGGTTCTCATCGTGATGCCAGCTCACGGCCATCTTCCCCATGCCGAAATACGGCTCCTCTTTCAGGTACGGCATCTTCTGGGGGTCCATGAAGTTCAACAAAGTCACGTTGTACGCCGCTCTGTTCTTCAGGTCCGCCTCGTCCTGCCCGTCGAAGGACCCCATGCCGACCCGGGGGAAATCCGGCCCTATACACACGGGCACGGCGTCGATATTCGACTTCTCTTTGCAAGCGAGTTCTTCCAAAGCCTGGATGGTCTCTATCTGCAGGTAGTCATTGAGCCTGAGGAAGGTCTGGCAGGCAGCCGCTACTTCGGCCTCCTCGTATCTTGCACTAGCACCCTTCACGGGCCAGGGGACCGTAAAGAGCCTGGTGTTCAGGTACTTGTAGGTGCAGCCCGGGTTTCCGATGAGGATGCGAGACACCGGGGTGAGCAAGTCTTTGCCTTGGATCCTGACCAGGTCCCGAAAGAAGCAGCCATGCTTGTGCAGTGCGAGGAAGGCTTCTTGAACCTCTTTATGGAGCCCCTCGGGTACGCTGCCGGCCTCGCGGAGAACGAGTTTGGGGTATTTCAGCTGCCACTACGACAAAACCAGAGCAAAAATAGGTGTTCACGGATAGCTCTGAGTTCATCATTCCCGGACGTGTGTTTCTATGTCGGCGGCATTAGGAGGAAAAATAACACAAGGCAGGGGGCCTTTCTAAACGGGATTCGCGTTTCCCCGGCCTCCAACAGAAGGCTAAATAAAACAATTATCATCGCCTGTCCCGTCTAGATTTTCAAGCCCAAGCTCAAAACAATTAATCTTTAATATAAAGAAAGTAAGAGTAATAATTGGTGCTTTGATCTTCCAGGGTCCCTCTATGGCCGCTTCTCCCTGCCCTCAACCTGCCTCCCAACCTTTGGCCCTCCAGACAACATGATTTTATTAATCAACTGCTTAACACTTATTTATTCAGCGCTGGGTATTCTTCTAAGTGACTTATACACGTGAACTCATTTGCTGCTCACAACTTTCTGTGGCGGCGCTGCTATTCTCTCCTGATTTGGGATGAGAATCCAGAAGCACAGAGACGTTTTAAGCACCCGCCCAAAGCCACGGAGCTGACACACACCGGAGCCGGGGTCTGAAGCCCCTCGGCTCCGGAGGCCGGTGCCAGGGCAGACGTTCTGAGCCACGAGGCTGCCCTGCTTCCCGATAAATGCCAAGTTGATTTCTGCTTTAACACTTTCACTGAAAGAGAAATCACTTCGCGGTGGGAATGAGATAACAAGTCCCATGACCACGAGAACCATGAGAATTTTGTTTACAACTATAAAACGAATGCCCAGAGTGGATTCAGTAGATGGGGAACGAACGAGTGGATAAATGAGGTATTCTGCTGCGACTCAGAAAGCTGTGCTAATTCACTGGTGCCCCTGGAAGAGAATACTGTAGGAGAATCCCTCCTCTAATGTGGAAATACATGGATTTATTGATGCGGGGGAGGACTTCATTACCCTGTCAGCCACCACTTCTGGCTTCCGGGATTTATGAATGGGAGACAAACCAGAGATCCCTGATTCTATGCAACGAAATGGACTTTTTTTTAACCAAAGCACATTTGCCCCTGTAAGGTTTAACCTGATCGGTACCCTCCCAGGACTGGACTGCCCACCATTTTTGAAACACATTCCTTCTGTATCTTCATTCGATAATTACCGTTTATATGATAAACGGGGTGAGGCCATTTATTCCTCCATACACTTTTTCATTCACTACGTGTCTACAGAGTCCCCACCAACGCTAGACAGAGATAAGGCTCCCGCCCGCGCAGAGTTTTCTGGCAGATCGGGTAATAAACAAGGAAAAGCCGTCTCAGAACGCGTTAAGCACGAGGACAGACACAAACTATCATTATTAGATGAGGAAAGACTCTCTAAGGAGCTGGCATTTCAGCTGAGATCTTCGGGAAAAGGGCGTGTCGGCCATGTGGCGAGTTGGGGAGAACGCTTCCTGGGGAAGGAAGAGACCAAAAACTACAGAGGCACTGAGGGCAGAGCCCGTTCTTGAGACAAAACAGCAGTCAGTTTTACTAGAGCAAAAGAGCCAAAGGCAGAGGGACGCGGTGAGGTGGAAGGGAAGGCAGACGCTGGACCACAGGACGCCTAGAAGGTCAAAGCAGGGAATAAGGATTTACTCAAAGTGCACTGAAGGGCTCAAGGGGAGAAGAGTAATTTGATTTACGTTTTACAAAAATCACTCTTAGTTAAAATATCAGGCAAGGATTGGAAAGAGGCAAATGTGAAAATGAAATCCTATTAGGGGCTACTACGACCGTCCCAGAGCAAAGAGACGATGGTCTGAATCAGACACAGAGAGAATGGACAGCTAAGATATATTTTACAGGCAGAGCAAAAGGAAGTGCTTGCTTATGGATTAGATGTGAGGGGCAAGGAAAGGAAAGGAGTTACGGACGACTAGTAGATTTCTGGATTTAACAACTGAATAAATAACTTACTACCTTTTTTTTTTTAAAAAATAAGACAGACTGGGACAACCCAGGAATGGTAGGTGGAAGAACTGGAAGGAATGAGATGCTCTATTTTGGAGCCGTGGGCAGAAAGACACCTATGAAATCCTAAGGTAGAAACAGCAAGGGGACAACAGCAGATACATCCAGAGCTCAGAGGGGAAAGTGGGGCTAGGGAAGTCTTGGCGGCATTGGTCAACGCATCTTTGTTGTCTTCTTTTAGTGATTTTAACTTTTTATTTTTTTATTTTAGAGAGAGAGTGTGTGCATGAGTGGGGAAAGGGGGCAGCAAGAGAAAGAGAGAATCTCAAGCAGGCTCCACACTCCGTGCAGAGCCCAACATGGGGCTTGATACCACGACCCCTGGGATCATGACCTGAGCCAAAATCAAGAGTAGGACGCTCAACCGACGGAGCTGCCCAGGCGCCCCCCGCACACCTTTGGTTTTTAAAGGCCTGGAAACGAATGAGCTCCCCCAGGGAACCAGCATGAGTACAGAAGGCGGCCCACAGTCGTTGACTGAGCCACAGAGGAAGGGAATAAAAGAGACTTTTGAGGGAGACAACCAGGAGAGGGTCTTATTGCAGAAGTCAGAAGAGAGGAGCATTTCAAGAAGGACGGAGTAGACAGCTGTCCCTGGGGGCCAAGCGAGACGAGGCCGGAAAGTATCCCCTTGATACGGCAGCACGGCCCTCATCCATGACCATGGCGTGAGCAATGCCAGCGGAGCGCTGGGGATGAGAGACCGATGAGAGCCGGCTGGGGATGGAATGAAAGGAGGGGGCGCGTCTGAAGGTCCGTCTCAGGGGTCGTGCTATGGAGGGGAACAGAAAAACGCAGCTGCTGGTGAAGGGCAACACCGATCGAGGCACCGCCTTCCGGACTGGAAGACAGGCGCGTACACCAGGGCTCGTCAGGACACTCCTGGGAACGAACCGAGACAAGAGGATGCCGCTGCACAACGCGGGGTGACCAACTACAGAGGCAAAGTCCTTGAGTGTCCCAGAGCAGGAGCCTCCCAGGCGAGGCATGGGAGTGTCCCAGGGGGGCAATCCACTAGAGCTGGTGGGGAGAAGATGGCAGCACCGCTTTATTTTTAACCTGAAAAACTAAAAATCGAGCTGTACTAAAAATATGCGTCTGTGTGTGTGTGCGATATATGGACACGCATACACGCGTTTAACATGAGTTCTGTTATAAAACCTGCACAAAAATACAAGCAGTACTTTTGTCTATGTTATGAGTAACTATTAACAAACTCCCTGAGACTTAGTCATTTGCATATTATCGCGTTTACGGCCCTATGTGAATCTGCGTCTTCTCCCTCCTTCCAGTGCTGGACTCCGCTCGTACCCCCTTGAGAGAGATTACTCGCGTCCATCTCTTCCCAACTGCACGTTCGGTGATGCCATGCTGGCAGCTTGAAATCGGCCATGGTGAAATATTTACACCGCAGAAATCAGGAAACACAAAGAGTCAAGGTCGAGGGGGTTTTGTTGTTGTTGTTTTGTTTTTTTCCCCAGAGAGTCAATTCTTTTTTTTTTTTTTCTTTAATATGTATTTATTTCTGAGAAGGAGAGAGACAGAGCATGAGCCGGGGAGAGACGGAGAGAGAAGGAGACACAGAATCTGAAGCAGGCCCCAGGCTCTGAGCTGTCAGCACAGAGCCCGATGTGGGGCTCGAACTCACGAACCACGCCAGATCATGACCTGAGTCACAGTTGGATGCCTAACCGACTGAGCTACACGGGCGCCCCTCCAGACAGCCAGTTCTTAAACATTTAGCAGAATACCACTGTATATGCTTAAAATTTGTTACGGACAGAAGTATGTGATCAGGAAACACTTGGATCAAAGATAGATACTTCCTATGTCGGAATAAACTGGGAGAAAGAAGATGGAAATTGAGATGGGGCCATAAACTTGTTTATGACTAAGTTTTGGGGAGTTTTTGGGGGGAGGGAGGGGAGCACTTCCGATTTTCGCAGGGAAAATGCCAAACAAACCACTAGCAAGATTGTGTGCTGGTCACTTGGGCTGTTTGCCAAATAGCTCTGGATCCCTCCCCGTCACCCAGCTTTTTGGGCCGGGGTGGACCCACACTTCCCAGCCCCCCTCATGCTGGAGGAAACATGTGACTATTTCTGTCCGGCTGTCACTTCCGGCCTGGAGCACTTCACTGCCGGTGCCAGGCCCCCAGGACGCACTTTTCGGCCCAGTCACCAGCTAGTGGCTGCTTGGATCTCTGAGCTACCTCTCTGATGGGCAGTGGCTCTCGGCCAACCCACGAATGATGTGTAGAATGAAGAAGGAGTATTGTTGGGGGAAGCCGCTGAGAACTGAGGGCTGTTTGTTACCACAGCATTACCTCGCCTGCTCTGCCTGACCCGGGATGCAGGGAGCAGAAGGTATGGAGGAAGCCTGCGGAAGCAGGCAGAAGAAAAACGAATTAGTCAAGTCTGCATATGGAAAAATGACCTTACTAGGAAGGGACAGTAGGCCTGCCCTGCTTCTCGGAGCGCTCGCCTGAGGTGTGGGGTCATGAACTTACAGTGACGAAGGGCAGCGTTATGTGGCACACCACTCCGAACTGTCACCGAGACCATCGGGGATGTATTTAGGATTTGTAGTTTCTATACTCACTTACCCCATTTGCAGAACAAAAAAGAGAAATCTCATACTTTCTGTTCATGCAGCGCGTGAAGGGAGCCATGCAATCTAGTAAGCAATAACAGAATATTCTGGAGCCATGAGCGGTAACTCTAATTTTATCACTAAACTGGTTCTTCCCTGAGCAAGGCCCTGGGGACTCTGTATCCTCAAAGCACATCTAACCAACAGCAGTGGCGAAGGAGGAAATTTCTCTATACTCTCTTAACAATTCTGGGGTTCTTTAAACAATCCTCAGTATAAGATATGAAGAGAAGTTAGAGAATTCCCAAGAACTATATTAGGGAACACACCCCCTCTGGGACTGGGAGAGGAGGAGGGCTGGACACGATACACACATAGACACATCTGCACCTACCTATGGCTTGCTGCCATTGTTCAAGAGACAGTGGGGTTGGAGACTACAGAAGCTGCATTTAACACGGGGGAAAAAGAATTCTAAGGACTTGGGAAATTCACATAACCATATGCGTATCACACGTAAATACCCTGACATTAAAAACGGCATTCTAAAAATAAAACAGTACGAATGACATGGGAAAGTATCCCCCCCTCCCAAATTTTTCACTGATCTCTCATGTCCCTTTCCCCTCTAACCACACCTGCCTCTTTTCCTACAAGTTGCAAGGGGCCAGGATTCGGCACCTCCCCTTCGGGCAGGCCCTTTCCCCCAAATCTATACCCGCCGCACCCTTCTCAGCCTCCAGATCACTTTCTCAAAGAATCCTTCCCCGAACTTCCACCCTCAGGTACGTATCCCCCACTCCCATTCATTACATACTTCTCATTTGGCCCTCGCACCACGTGCCAATCCATAACGACTTATTTGTTCGAGCTATTGTTTGTTTAATAATCTCTCCTGCAAGACTGAATCTCCCCGAAGGACATGGTAGTGGTTTTATTCTCTACTTGATCTCCAAGCCCTTGGCCGGCTCAAATGTAAGTGCTCGAGACTTGTTTCTAAGACTAACAAGATAAAAGGTCTGAGACTGATAGAAAGCAGATTAGTGGGGTCTGAGCTAGGAGCGGGTAGGAAGGCTAACTGCAAAGAGGCAGGAGGGGTCTTCTAGGTGTTCTGGAAACGTTCTAAAACTACCATGGTGATAGTTGTACGACTCTGCCAATTTACCAAAAATTACGGAACTGTATAATCTTAAAAGGTGAATTCTTATGGTATGTGAATTGTACATACACACGGCTCAATAACAAATGGTTTTTAAAAGATGGATACGTTTGGGGGCACCTGGGTGGCTCGGTCAATTAAGTGTCAAACTCTTGGTTTTGGCTCAGATCGTGATCTCATGGTTCATTAGTTCAAGCCCCATGCTGCCCACTGGCAGCATAGAGCCTGCTTGGGATTCTCTCTCTCCCTCTCTCTCTCTCTCCCCCCTTCCCTTTTAGTTCTCTCTCTCTCTCTGTCTCAAAATAAATAAGCTTTAAAAAATAAAAGTAAAAAAATAAAAGATGGATACATTTGAATATACAAAATTTTTAAACTTCTGCATGAAAAGAATTATAAAATAAAGAGGCAAACACTAACTGGAAAAAAACTATTTGCAATCTATATGGCTAAAATGGGTTTAATATTCTTAATAAATAATCATTCCAAATTTAAAAATATGTACATATACCTATATAATATATATACATATATATATCTTGTTATATATCTATACAGATATATATATATATATATAAATACATATATATATGTATGGAAAGAGAGAGAGAAAGAGGAATTCACACATAAATTAATGGAAAAGGCTTTTCAATACAGAAAACACCTGAACTGCACCAAAGTCAGAAAAATTCAAATTAACATAGTTTGTATTAAATTATATTTAATTTAGTTTTGCCTATCAATTTTGCAAAAAACAAAATTTTACCATAGCAATATACATTGCTGGTGAGGCAAAACCAAACACTCTTATAGTCTGCAATTAGCAATGCAAACTATTACCACTTTGCTACGGACAGTTAGACAAAATTTACCAGAACCTAAATATGCTCATAGATTTCCATCCAGTTATCCACTTTTAGGAATTTATCATCGGGAAGTAATTAGAGAAATGTACCACAATAAGGATATTCATCATACTATCATTTATATTTAAAGGCTAAAACCACCAAAATGCCCAACAGGGGATTCGAGGTGAAATGGTATACTCCTGCAAGATGGAATTCTAAGGTAACACGCTTTAGAAAAATATTTGCACTGTTTCGTGAAAAATATAAAAGACAAAGTACTATTAAACAAGAAACTAGTAACCAGATATTTGGACAACAGGATCTTAGCTTTAAAAGAAAACAAACGTATACATGTAAATACAGAAAAGAAAATTGGGGGGAAATATGGCCACAAATGTATGGTGGTTATCTCTAAGGAGGGAACCTGGGCATAATTTTAGTTTTCTTCTTTAGACATCTGTGTATTTTTCAAATTTGCCCAAATAAATCTAAAATACTTTTTAAATTAGAAAAATGAAGGAAGGGGCGCCTGGGCGGCTCAGTCGGTTAAGCGTCGGACTCTTGATCTCTGCTCAGGTCACGATCTCATGGTTCGTGGGACTGAGCCCTGCATCGGGCTTTGTGCTGATAGCACGGAGCCTGCTGGTGATTCTCTCTCTTTCCCCCTCCTCCACCAAAATAAATAAATAAACTTTAGAAAAAAAGAAAAATCAAGGCTAAGATGTTGCATTCAAAAATTCTTAATTTTCAAGACATTTCTTCTGTTTGGGATTTTTGATGACCCTGAATTTTCAAAAATGTTTCAATATAACTTCTTGTACTAATTTAAATCTGATTTAAAATGTTGTTGAGGGGCGCCAGGGTGGCTCAGTCGGTTAAGCGGCCAACTTCAGCTCAGGTCATGATCTGACCGTCTGTGAGTTCGAGCCCCGCGTCGGGCTCTGTGCTGACGGCTCGGAGCCTGCTTCGGATTCTGTGCCTGCCTCTCTCTCTCTCTCTGCCCTTCCCCTGCTCACGCTCTGTCTCTCAAAAATAAATAAATGTTAAAAATATATTAAAAAATAAATAAATAAAAATAAAAAAATAAAATGTTGTTGAATGCTCTAGGAAATTATGATTTTAACACAATTAATACAAATAATATATTAGAACGGGCTCATTTGGTCACAATCTCAAAAAAAAAAAAAAAAAAAAACAAGAGAAAAATCCTCCACCCTAAACACCCACTCTAATTATTTACAAGGTAATTAGACTAGTGGCTGACACATAAAAATGCCACGGAGTGTTTCTTAGATTTTTCTTTAACGAGAACAACAACTAACCATGGAAAAGAACTCAACATTAAATAATGAACTATTAATTCATTCTGTCAAACAAGTAAGTCCACTTTCCACTGTGGACAGGCACACGTAAACCATCAGATATCACACAATAATGTGGAACAGCTGTTGGCAGATTTTCAAATATGTTAGAATTTTTTTTGTGGTTTAATCCCATTAAAGTTTTGCCAGGGAGTATGCAGTCGTGCGATTATATTAAGAGTTGTCTGGTCACCTAATATGTTTCTTGAGATCTACGAAAGATTCCGTAATCTAAATGACAATGATATAGTTTAATAAGCAGCTGGAAAAACATTTTAGATATAAACTGTCGACATGCCGGGGCCTTTATCAATCTCTGACAGATGCAGAATGAATGGCAGGTTTTCTAGAGAATACACTTTATTTCCCACCTATTTTATGCCCTTCTGTAAAAGTTCTACTGCTTCCCTTCTCATATGGAGGGACAGTTCTGAAAGGATGTCACCATACAGAGAGGACAGGCGTGTTGTTAAATGAGTAAGATAACCAGGTCTGCAGGACGCTCGCTTAAATGCTTAAAGGAAGCCAGTGGAACTCAGCCTTCAGTAGAGTGAAATTGTATCAAACGTCTTCAAATCAGTTGGGAAAAGCACTTCATTTAAAAAGGGTTAGGATACTCTGATGTCAAGGATACTTCATTTCTAATCTGGCCGTTCAGAGAGTTTGCCGGTAACGCTTTGTATTTTGCACTCTACGGAAATCAGTCATAATATTTTCGACATAATTTTCATTGTAACACGTTCACGCCTTGGCAGTTATCCCAAGACCAATGGGCTGGACGCTTCTCCGGCCCAGCCTCCCACTGCATGATGCTGAGCTGTCTCCCAAAGGAGGCTCTCTTCTGAGGCCACTGCACAGGCCTTGCTCCAGCTATCACAACCCGTCTCGTGATCACGTGTGGTTTGCTACAAAGAGACCCAGAGATGTTTGTTCACTCATTCCATGGCTCGTTTTTGGTGTGATTATTTAAAAATTATTGGATATCTGCTATGTACCAGACACTGTATAAAGTGCCACAGATAACAGTGATAAAACAAGGAAGCTCCTGTTTTACAGTCCCTCATAGTTTAACCGTATAGAT
This sequence comes from Paguma larvata, assembly GCA_030068075.1. Lineage (NCBI taxonomy): Eukaryota > Metazoa > Chordata > Mammalia > Carnivora > Viverridae > Paguma > Paguma larvata. Next base: position 31,376,988 of record CM057841.1, on the reverse strand, counting down.
AATAATAAAAACCAATAGCTAAAGGAAGCCTCCTCATAATGGAAGTATGAATATACTACTATGGAAGCAGGAAGGGACTCTGGAAAATTCTCATTTATCGAATATGCATTTATTGAGCACATACTACTTGCATAGCCCTAGATGCTGGGAATGTGAAGAGAATAAAACTTTAATACGGTCTCCAGGAGCTCACATTTATACATATGTTATATAAATATCTGGCATCTATGGCTCATGATATACACAGTATTTTATGAATTTAGTATTCACTTATTTAGATTGTGATAGTGCTCTAGAAAAAAAAAAAAGAAATCCCAGTTAAGTAGGAGAGGAGTGCTAGCTATGTTACAGGCGCCGGTCAGAGAGGGCCTCTGATACGGTGACATCTGAGCAGAGGAATGCAAGAAATGAGGACGCTACCCCGCAGGTGCCTGGGAGGGAAGAGAGTTCCAGGCTGAGGGAACACTAACTGCGAGCCTTGGGGGCAGCAGTGTGCTCGGATGATCCTCCGAAAGGCGAGAAGCCCAGAGTGGCAAGAGGAGGGGCGGCCGAGGCAGGAAATGAGCGGAGAGAAGCATCAGGGCCTGAACACGGTGTGCTTTGTGGGCAAACGTAAGGTCCCAGGCTTTCCCTCTGAGTAAGGCGGGGAGCGATCGAAGGGCTCTGAGCAAGAACGTGTGACGAGCTGACTCCCGTTTTAGAAAGAGCAGGGCTACAGATGCGGTGTTAGAGACGACGGCAGCCCTGGCCACCGTGTCGGCGACAGAGGTAGCGAGAAGGGGTTGGATTTTTAGTACACTCTTGAGAGTAAAACACGTGGGATTGCCTGGTATCTTCACAGAAGGGGTCGTATTTAAGCGAGATCTTCGGGGGTGAGTAGATGCTCATCAGACAGAAAAAGGGATGAGGGCGCTCACGTCCAGGGAACAAGAGATACAAAGCCACGGAAGGACTGAAGGGCACGGCAGAGCCGGGGGGTAGCAAGAAAGTCTGCAGGACGGAAGTCTGAGGTTGGACTCCGTGTGAGGCAATGGGCGGACATTAGACCAGAGAGGTAGCCGCTGGCCTCATGGGATATGCCGGGGAGTGTGAACTTTACCTTACAGGCAGGAGAGATGGAGCAAAATTTATAAAGCAAGGAGTGACAGGTGGGACACATTAGTAGGAACACAAAATTGGAGAAGGCACAGCTAACACCAAGTAGGAGAGCACGGAAACGGTGCTGGTGGAAAATGACAAACGAGAGCCAAACGAAGACGGTGTGGGTGGGAATGGAAAAGGCGACACACCTTGAGAGAGCAGAGACAGAGGCAGAAGGGCCAGGGCCCACGGCCTGAAAGACGGCTCGAAGCAACGGGTAGGAGGTGAGGGCAGCAAGGCGTCTGACTTGACCAACGGGCTGGGGGGACGGCCACCAGGGAAGAGAACGAACAGCGAGAGCCCTGTAAAATGGATCCTCCCCAAAAAGCAGGTCCTAGCTTGTCCGACTTGTGCTCCACACCCCCTCACGGCCTCTCGAGCCATTCGCGGTCACAGCCGGCACCGCCAGCACGGACAGCAAGTTCCCGGATCGTCGGGCCGCGGCTCTCTGATCTCGTCTCTTCTGTTCTCAACGCTCTCGCTCTGCTCTGGCTATGCTGGCCTCGGGGGCTCCTCCTCAAATATACCGAGGCTCTGCTGCTCCCTAGGTCCAGAACATTCTTCCTGCAAGGACCCGCATGGCTTGTTCCTACACCTCCAGAGGGTCTTTGTTCAAATGTCCCCATGAGAAGGCCTTCTGCAACCGCCCTATTTGCAATCCCCCGCCTGCAGCGCCCGTTCGCGGACTTTATCTCCATAGCAGTGCTCCTGTCCGACGTTTAGTTTTCAGTTTCCTGTTTATTTCTACTCCCTCCCCGCCATCCCACCCCGTAAGAAACAAGCTCGAAGAAGGAGTCGTCCGTGGTCGGGTTTCATGACTTCATCTCTAATGCCTAAAGCGTGACCTGCACAGAGTAAGGGGGCTGCAGACACGTTTAATAAAGTCGGTAATGAACTAATATATATCATGTCGGGTTAGAAGGTCCCGCGATACTTTCGGGCACAGCCACCCGATAGGCAGTTGGAACCGGAGCACCGGAAGTCGGAGATGGAGGCTTGCGATTGTGGGATGAAGGCAGAGCAACCCCCAGAAGCCCCGAGAGCTATGGTAGGATGATACCAAAAGTCAGATCCAGGAGTCAGACGGCCTGGGCTCAAACCCTGGTCTTGACGCTTCTTGCTTATTAAATAAGCCTTGAACAAAATTTTAAACCCCTCTGTGCCTCAGTTTTCTCGTCTCTAAAATGGGATTAAAAAAAAAAAAAACAAAACCCGCCTCAGAGAGTTGTGGTAAGATTTAAATAAGCAAATACGTGCAAAGAGAACAGCAAACAGTGCCGGAAAAGCCTGGCCCACGGAAAGGACACAGGAAGTGAAAGCAAGGGGGCACCCTGAGGGGAGAGGCATTTTCTCTGAATAAGAGGGGTAACATTTAAACATTGTTTCCAGTTTATTTTATTTATTTTGAGAGAGAGCGCGCGCCCCGCGCAAGCAGGGAAGGGGCACAGAGAAAAGGAGAGAGAGAGAATCCCAAGCGGGCTCTGCACTGTCAGGGAGGAGCCCGACACAGGGCTCGAACTCACAAACCGTGAGATCATGATCTAGGCTGAAGTTGGACGCTTAACCGCCTGACACCCCCCCCCCCGGGGCCCCCCGTCAGGGGTAAGAAGCCGGGTTGTTGTCAGACTGCATAGCTCCTTGTCTCCTTACCCTCTGTGGTGAACCTATGGGAGTTCCCTCCGCTTTTCTGCTCCGAGTGTGTTGTTGTTTTATTTCTTTTCTCTCTGGTCTAATCAGACGACACCAAAAAACGACTCTGAAGGTGTTCCGAAGTTGAGCAAGGTATGGTAACTGGGAGGTGGACGGCACAGCAGAAAAGAGCGGAGGCAGATGAATGTGGGCTTGCACTCTACCTCCCACAAATCCTACGTATTTTTTTTTTAACGTTTACTTATTTTTGAGAGAAAGAGAGACAGAGCGTGAGCAGGAGAGGAGCAGAGAGAGAGGGAGACACAGAATCCGCAGCAGGCTCCAGGCTCCGAGGGGGCAGCCCAGAGCCCGACGCGGGGTTGGAACTCACAAACCACAAGTTCACAACCTGGGCCGAAGTCAGACGCTTAACCAACTCAGCCACCCAGGTGCCCCTCAAGAGAAACTTCTAAAAAGAGAAAGATAATATCTACCCCCAACACCGCAAGCCTGAAGGAGAGTAGTTGCTGAATGCACTTTTGTGGCATAAAGGAAGGGGGCGGTTGTGAGGACCGAATGCGAGAATGTGAGACACTTAGGAGTGTGGGGTGAACTCGCAGACCCACAGAGAAGCTGCGACGAGTCTTGCTTTCGGAGCTGGCAGCCGGATCGGCATTCCTGTGGCCAGAGCCTGTTTACGGGACCCAACGTCGGGTCGGAACTTTCTATTTATTCGTGTCATTGCGAAGTGATTTTCGCGTTGTCTTCTAAGAGAATAAATTTGCTTTACCAAGGGTGTGCTGAAACACTAACCCTTGCTATAAGGCGCACTTAAAGCGATTAGATATTGTTATCGGGTTTGTTGTGGGTCTTGGAAAGATAAAAGGGCCACCTCGAGAGTTGTTCTGTTGGCCTCCGAGTTTCCTTTCATCCCCTAGTGCGGGCCGGCTCCGAGCACAGCGGCCGATAACCTTTGTGTTTAATTCATCATGTACTAGCACCACGTGCGCCAGAGCAAAGCCAAAAGGCTCACCAGCTCCTTCCCAGCAACGTGCGTAATCATGTCTCTGAGAACAGTCATAAGGATTTAAGAACTGATTGCATTTTGCAGGTTTACTTGTTTTCAGGAAAGTTCTTTTGATAATTTTTTGTTTCTGATTGCCAAAGAACACGTGTTCGTTTCAGATAGTTCGGGAAACCAGAAAAGCTCAGGAGCCTGAAAACCCTCCCATGCCGGCAGAAAATATTTCCGCATAAATCCTGCAAACCTTTCCGGATCCTGCCTCCCCGGGGAGGAGTGTGCGTGGATAAAAACAAAATTAAAATCATACTGAACATGATTATATGACTGGCTTTTTAAAGGAACTAACGCATGCGTTCATTCATTCATCCGGCCCAGCAAATCATTTCAACACCCACTGGCTCCCGGGCGCTGGACAAAGTGCGGAGGATGAGGGAGCGAGCACATAAACCGAATCGGTGAGATGAGCCCAGATGGTAAAGGTGCACACACGGCCCGACAGGTGCACGCAGCAGGGAGCAGGGACGCCTCTCCACGCTGCGGAGGGGTCAGGGCGGCCTCCTACTAGAGATGACGCCTTACTCATTGGTACCGGAAGTTCACCGAGGAATGGACGTCAGCAAAGAACGGAGCAAGAAGGCCCAGAACGTGAGAGCGCGCGGCTAGTCTGAGGTGCTGCAAACCAAAGTCCGGCGGACGTCACGAGATGAAAGAGACGGGGCGATAAGGCCAGAAACGCGAGGGCCAGGCAACGAGCAGCCACCGCGCGGTCTGAGGCAGGGGCCTGACCTGCTCGGGTTGATGTCGTGGTTAGAAAATGCGCTAGGCGCTGAGGATTAGGACAGAGGGACACAGGGGAAAAACCAGGCCACGAAAGGACTCATCCGGGGAGAGGCGGAGAAGCTCTAACGAGCACGGAGACGACAGATAGTGTCCCGGAAGGGATGGTGAGCTGCAAGCCAGGAGACCTGGATTCTAGACGGGGAAACATCTTCTTTCCTGCCTTCCTTCTGCGGCGACTGAGAATCAGCCACATACAAGTGCCCGCTAGGTGCCGGAGAAACAAAGGGGACGGGGTCAAATTCTTACCCCCAAGAGCTTACATGCTAGTAGGAACAGAGAGCTGGACGGGCCCTATCTGCGCCTGCCCAGCACGCCTTCCCCTCCTTCTCTGGGACTAGTACTCCCATTGTCCTTTAAGGAAACCGTCCGTCTCTGACTGACTCACGGTCTGGGCAGTTTGAGCGGAAACGGTCCTCTCTGAACCCAACTCCACGAGTGGGTGCATGAACTGGGCTGGGCAAGCGGGAGCACCTTCGTCCACCTAAACACAATGACTGGTTCAGGAACAGGCACGGGGTCTAACCAGGCCAACAGGATCACTCCCAGAAGAATCGGATGGACCCAGAAAAAAAGAAACTACTACCTTCTTCTAAGATCCCATGCGCTTAAAACCACATACCCCTTGGGCTGTGAGAGTCCTCCCGTGCCAGCAGGTCAGAGCCTGTCCAGAGAGTCAAACCACGACACGGAGGACAGCGGTGACCAGATACCATGAAGCTGGATTCAGCCGTGTACTCCGAGGCCTCTGCGTTAAGAACGCCTGTAAATTCCCTTCTTTTGCTGCAATGAGTTTGTTTGGGGTTTTGCCACTTGTAACTGAAAGTGTACTGACGAATTCGGGGAGAAAAACACAGAATCCTGTAACTGCGACACAGTGTGACAGGCCCCACAGAGGTATCTCACAAGGTACAAGAAGCCCAGAACGACAAAGCAAAGCCAACTCTACTCATAGGTAACGTTAAGTCAAGGAGACTTTCACAAAGAAGGTGTCGGTTAAGTGAAGTCTTTTTTTTTTTAACGTTTATTTATTTTTTGAGACATAGAGACAGAGCATGAGCATGAGAAGGGCAGAGAGAGAGGGAGACACAGACTCCGAAGCAGGCTCCAGGCTCTGAGCTGTCAGCACAGAGCCCGACATGGGGCTCGAACCCATGAACTGTGAGATCGTGACCTGAGCCAAGGTCGGATGCTTAACCGACTGGGCCACCCGGGTGCCCTAAGTGAAGTCTTGAAGACTTAGCCATGTGGCCACGAGAAAGGGGCAAAAGGATATTCTATGCAGCAGAGACAGAATGAGCAGAGGCAAGGAAGTAGAAAAGGCATGGCACGTTTGGGGAAGAAAAAAGAGTCCGCTGTGCTAAAAGCCTAAGTTCACAGCAGAGAGCAGATGGTGAAGGGGTTTGTACGTTCTGGGGGTGATGAGGGGTCTCTGGACAAGCAGATCAGACCACTTCACTTCTCACGTAGCCTCTCCAGGCCACAGCTGCGTCTTAGATCAGAACGAATCAATACAAACTGACACAAATATTAAAAACTCTTACCTGCTGATAGAATTCATCATCCTTGGGGGTCAGATAAGGAAGCCAGGTATCTTCAAGCTCCTCAAGAAGCCTCAGTTTCTGTTCAAAAATAATAATGGTTACAGGTGATTGAACATATAGTGACCAAAACAGAAGACAATCCCTTGTTTTCCCAGTAAGACGAGACCCAAGAAACGTGGCCAACCTGAATGTATAAACCTTTAGAGTTAGAAATGAGCCAAATGCCTATTATTAAATGTATTAATTTAATTACATACAAATTACACATGGGATAAAGCATTAATTTAGAAATCTTGACTTTAGTCACTCTCCTATTCCCTGAACCAATGTAGTTCACCAATCTTAACCTATTTCTTTAACTCAAGGTCTCACTCATCACCAGAATCACCTGTTGAGACATCCAACACAGTTTTCTAAAGCGAATCTTCCTGTCTGTATAATGACGCAGAATTTTCAGAAAATCCTTCTAGGACACTAAACACTGGAAATACCAAACCGAACTACAGTATCCACTTAGACAGTGGCAGGATATTTGGAAGACATACTCATCCTGTAAACATGAATTTAATATCATATCTACTTATGTTTTACTTCTTGAAAGTGATCTTTCACCTCTAGACTAATTACTAAATCTGTGTTAAGCATCTTCACTTTTCTTTTCCAATTTTACGGCTACATTTTTTTAAAGCCTCCAAGCGAGCACTGTCTGAGGCCATTTTTATGTCTTCCCAAATAGTACCGTCCTGTTCAAACCAAGTAACTAAGAGAAGAGCCCATATTATAAAGTACTTTATAAGGAATCAAATACATATAAGGTGACACCTTCGGAGGGATTTTTTCAAAGAATACCTAATGTTATATTCAAATATATATGGAGGGTGTGTGTGTGTGTGTGCACACTTAAATGGCATTATATATGTGTGTATACAGATAAACATACACATAGCAATTATCTACATACTATGAAAAATTTCTCAAGGAAAAAAAAACAGAAGAGACAGAAACAACACATTTTCAAATTGCAATAAAATGTATATTCTGGTTGTTATCAGCACCTTTATAAGAATTAAAAAACAGGAAGTAACCTGGGTGGCTCAGTCGGTCGAACATCTGACTCTTGACTTTGGCTCAGGTCATGATCCCAGGGTCGTGGGATCAAGCCCCACATTGGGCTCTGCACTGAATGTGGAGCCTGCCTAAGATTCTCTTACTCTCTCTCTCTCTCTCTCTCTCTCTCTGTCTCTCTCTCTCCCTTACTCCCTCTCTCTCTCTCTCAAATAAAAATAAAAAGAAATTTAAAAGAAATAGAAAATGGCATGCCTTGCTCTGGGTCATTGCAGCCCTATTCCATAGGGCATGGCTTGGTGAACACAAACTGGAATTTAGCCCCCACCTGCTTCAGTGGGCACCGTCTTTATGCAGTGACCAACCTGCTCAACCAGACATGGGGGCCCTGACTATGACCCTCCCCTGCCCCATGAAAGCAGTCTTCTCTTACAAACCCATCACAGAGTAGTCCAGAGAGAACACCCTTAGGGCAGAACTTAAATACTTTTCAGAACCTTGGCAAATTATCCAAGGAAAATAAAGAAAAAAGGAATAGAAATAGAGCAACCAGTGGATCTAAGAGAATCAAAACACTAATCTTACTCATACAAAATCCTAATCTTATTTATTTAATGAAAGCTTTCTGCTTGGACTGTAGGTGTTTATTCTCATCCATAACGATAATACAAGTTGACCAGTTAAAGAAGGGACAGTTTTCCTTTACGAAGAACCTATATACTAACACAAACCATTAGATTAATCGTTGGGTAAGCGGCTCATCTACCTTCAACATTAGCCATTATTTGGGTCACAGAAAGAACTACTGGTATTTCCAGGCATACACTTACACATTTATGACTTCATCGTGGATTTAATCAAAATCTATACCTCAATTTCCACTTCAACCTTAGGAAAGCCTGCGTTTTCCTATGAATCTTTTACCAGTCCTTTTTATAGACAGAATACTTAAATGCCAAAAAAGAAAAAAAAATTAACCCATGGTTTAAACCCTTGAATAATTCAAGTGCACATGGTATCTCAAACCTTGAAATGGCTCCGTCTTACAAATACCACCTTAAGATCTCTTCGGGCGAGTCTGCTAAGCTAATCTGTGTATAAGAAGGAGCACGAAGGTACAATACCTCTAAGGAGTTAAATACTCTACCTTAATGAGATTAAAAAGCAATAGACCCGTCCCGTAGGTCAACAAGTATTGATGGAAGCTGAAATTCTGTTTATAATTAATATTTTAGCTACATTATAAAAACAACCACTGAGCTGAAGTCCAGTGTATCAGACAGGTATAAAACATTGGAATTTGGAAGGCTGTATCAAAATGATAAAATTCTTTTTCTTTTTTTTAATGTTTATTTTTGAGAGAGAGAGAGAGTGAGCAAGCAGGTGAGGGGCAGAGAGAGAGGGAGACAGAGAATCTGAAGCAGGCACAAGGTTCCAAGCTGTCAGCACAGAGCCCAACGTGGGGCTTGAACCCACGAACCGTGAGATCATGACCTGAGCTGAAGTCGGACGCTTAACCGACTGAGCCACCCAAGTGCCTGGAAAAGGTAAAACTCTACAGGAATGTGCCTACTACAGAGCAAGCAGAATATAAATCATCTCCCTAGAAATTTCTATTTTGATACTGTGAGCATCATTACATCTATATGGCAGGAGAGAATGCAGATCCAGAACTCACTCAGCTTAAGACCACACATATGAAATCTGCTCTATACATCAACATTCACAGCTACTATTTTACCAACTAACGAGATCAATTATAAATAATAACATTTATCAACTTAAAAAGATCTGCTCCTATCCGCCTTGGTGAAATCGATCAGGAATTAATACTAAACTGGTAGTTCATGAACAACACACATTTCTTAAAAATTAAGAGTATTTTATCCGGACACCAGGGTGGCTCAGTCGGTTAAGTGGTGGACTTCGGCTCAGGTCATGATCTCGCAGTTCATGGGTTCAAGCCCCGCGTTCAGGCTCTGTGCTGACAGCTCAGAGCTTGGAGCCTGCTTTCGATTCTGTGCCTCCCTTCCGCTGCCCCTCCCTCCCTCTCTCTCTCAAAAATAAATAAAACATTAAAAAAATTTTTTTAATTGATGTTGCTTTATAAACAGGCAAAGTCAGTCTGAGCATGACTATGGGGAAAAAAGTCCTCTCATACTCAAGAGTGCAAATTAGTACAATATCAATGGATGGCAATGGACAATCCCTATCAAAATTCAAATGCAGCTGCCCATTGACTCAGAAATCCTACTTCTGAGGATTTTTTCTATGGATACACAGTAAAATCTTGGACTGCGAGTAACTCGTTCTGTGAGAGTTCCACAAGACAAGCAGACATTTCTCATAAATTTTAACTTGATACATGAGCGAGGTCTTGCGATACGAGTCGTACGCGATGCCGAACATCACATGATCACAACGGGGCCGATGGTTCTTGAAATTCACTTTGATACACAAGTGCTTTGGGTTATAGGCATGTTTCTGGAACGGATTATGCTCGCAAACCGAGGTCCTACTGTCCTTGTGTGGTGTTCAGAAGAATGTATGTACAAGTTTACCCACTGGATCACGATCTGGAGAACAAGAGCTTGGAAACATACTGAAAACCACTTGACTGTATACTTAAAAGGATGAGCATTTTGGTATGTATATTATATCTCAACTAAATGAAAAGATTAGCTATAAGGCAAGTATCCGCCCACAGAGAATGGTTAACTAAACTAAGGTACAGCCGCCACAATGAGATACAACGCAACAGCAAGCAAGGATGAGGAAGTTCCCCTGTTAGAGAACTGGAAAGCTCTCCAGAACATCACGGGGAGTAAAAGGGGGGCAAGGGGCAGGACATGTGCTTATGTGTCATACAGAAACATAAAGGATACGTGACAAACTATGAAAATGGTTACCTGTGGGGAATGAACAGAAGAGGACACGGGGGAAGCAAGCCTATTCAAATTAGTCCATTTGCATTGTTTTTGATTTTAAACTCGGTAAACATATGGCCTATTCAACATATTACCTGCTAACTCAAACATATCACCTACTGATTCTTAACGTAAAGTTCAGGATGAAAAGGCAGATGCTGTGCTTTTTTTCCCTCTGTTATCGAAAGCGCATGTTTTTTGTGATGTATAATCAAGTGTTTGGGGAGGAAACTATCACGGACCGGCACACTAAAGAGTAAAGAGGCAAAAAAAAAAAAAAAAAACCCACCCAGCTCTGACAATTTCTTTGTGTCAAATGCCAACCAGGCGGTGGGCACACACAACATGAAAATGCACTCTAGAGTAGAGGTAGAGAGGGCGCTGCCGTCTGACGGTCGGATCCGGCTAACTGCGGCTCCCCGGCCTGATGTACGGATAGATCCACACGGCTGGGCCCGACCGCACACTGCTCAGCTCACACGCTTCTCCTGCTGTCACACTGGTGTCAAAGACATCAGCTGCTCACAAATGCCACACAGACAGCCAGAGAGAGCGAGACCCCAGCTCTCCGGCCTGGGAGGAGGAGCCTATGAGGTCCTTTGGATGAGGGCCACGCCCATTTCCATAGCCCCGGCAGGGAAAGAAAAGGGGGACACAAGAGCTTCAGTAAAACACACTGCGGCTCAAAACCACAGAGATTTAAAGTTGGAGGTTGAACTTCGACCCTAGTCTCAGACTCCAGACCCGCTGTGAAAAGTTAAGCTGTATCTGAGCTTGTAAATCTTGTCAAAGAGAGAACGGTTCGAGAATCTTACAGTAATTACAAAAAAGGTTAACTGGATTATGACTCATAATATGAGGGGGTATCTCGCCTACGAATACAGCATATTTCTTTAGTCTCGTCAGATTATACTGCTAACAACGCTTACTCTGTATCCATTTTTCATTTTCCACACAACTGTTAACTTGTGAATCATAGTTTGTCAGGTTCAATAAAAATCTCACTTTGCTCTCTGATTCTTTTCAAAATACAGTCACAAATAAAGGCTAGTGCGTGTTCGGTGTAAAAATAATCACCTGACTATCTGAGGGTTTCAAATAATGAGTGAGAAAGTTGACGCAGTCCTTACGCAGGGTGTGCGTAAGCAACACCTCACTGAGGAAGACACATCAAAACTAGTACCACGAAGATGAGTAAAAAAGAGCTAAGCCGAAAGAAGCAAAAATAAATACTTCATATACACATATGCCATATTTGCTTTACATGCAAGGGGAAAAAAACGTTATTTCGACCACTTGAAGAAACTTAATATTCACTTTCCTATGCTGGCTGAAAAATAAACAGAATTTGGGAGAAAGGAGAATCAAGAGTCCAGACTCCACACTTCCAACATGAGGTACACCCGAATCGGCTCCTCTGAATTTCGGTTTACTCATCTGTAAAACACTGTTTCACAGAGTGTTATGAAGGGGAAATAAAATCGCTTGCATGTATTAGTGCGTTTTACAAGCAATAACCTATGCAGAAATGCGGGAAATGGCATTCAAATGGGGACAGGGGTCTTTATAACAAAGCGTGAGCTAAGAGGCCAAAAGTTAGTTCGAATTCGGTTCTACCCGTCTAGGTAAATGGTTTGGAACGAGTCTCTTACTTCCACGCGAGGCGTAAATGAAGATCCACACAGAGAGATCTAAGAATGGTGCCTAAAAAAAAACCCTCAATAAACTCTGGCAATTACTTATTTGTTATTTGCTCATTTCTGGGAAATACGTTTTACTTACTAGTTATGAGTCATCTGTAAAAGAACCTATGCGTAACCCATCAAATTATACTTTATGCCATAGATTAATGCTACATGAGAAATTCGGATATTAATCAGCCTGGGTGAACTACAGCAGAAACATAAAAACTCATCATTAAAGTTTATATATAGAAAATGCCTCAGTTAGCTACGCTGGTGATAAAAATGAAAATTATTGTAAAAGTTTAGAACAGATGAAGAAACAAAAACCCATCCAGGGATACAAGGTGACTGGCAAGAGATTACACGGCTGATCATGAGAAAATCACAACTCACATTCTCAGTTTCAAGTACAAGGTCATTTCTGCAATACTCACTCCACCATGTCAACTCGGAGGCAACAGAAATTTTATCTTTTAAGAATTATTCAATTTTTAACTTAAAAAGAACATATACACACAAAATCTTAAATAATTTTAATTAAAAACAAACCTTTTTTTTTTTAATTTAAAACAAATGCTCTTACCACAACTTTTAGACACTCAAGTCTTGGCTGCTTTGGTAGCTCTATAACGCTCCAAGAAATTCTCTTAAGAAATTTTCTTAGCATTTCTTGTTGTTTCCAATAATGGGAGCCAATGCCATTGCAGACCAAAAATCCAGGCAGAGTGAAAAATCGCATAATCCACAAAAACATCAGGAAAAATTCTCAGGAGGACTTTGCTTCAATGATAACACAAAATTGGCCTTAGGCTGCTGCTCTATTCTTTCCTTTAAAAACCTTAAATCAGACTAAAAGGATCATACTGTGTCCAATCAAAAACTACCACCATGGGAAGCAAGACAAAGTAATATGACTGACAGTGGAGAGAAAAACTCAATCCATTGAAACTGGCTCCAAAATGGCACAATGACAAAATGAGAAGTACATTTAAAAAAGTGATGTAACTGTAGTTCATGAGTTCAAAAAGTTGGGGAAAGACTGACATAGTAAGGAGAGAAACAGAAGAAATAAAGAAAATTCAATCATATTTCTAGACAGGGAAACTTCGATGTTCAAGACGAAATATATAAGGGATAGGATTTAAAGCAGATTAGATAACGCAGAGAATGGAAGAGTGAGCATGAAAATATATCAATGGAAATTATCCAGAAGGAAACACTGGTAAAAAAAAAAAAAAATCACAGAATATTGTGAACTGTGAGATGATTTTAAGTGGTACAATACCTGTCACCAAAGAACAAGCATGAGAATGGGGAAAAGAACTGTCTAAAAAATTTCCCAATTTGATGAAAACTATAAATCCAGAGATTTAAACAAGGTAGTCACAGAACCCTAGGCGCAAAAAACATAAGGAAAAAACACTACAGCATCATATAATCAGATTATTTAAATTCAGTGAAAAAAGAAAATCTTAATAGAAGACAAAGAACAAGAAATCGTATATACACACAAACAATTCACAAAATGAAATTTCCCACTGAAACGATGTTAGCCAAAGATAGTGAAAAAAACATTTTCAAATAACAGAGAAAAGTTATTTGTAAACTAGGTTTCTATAGCAAGCCAAAAAGTCTTTCAAACACAAAGGTGAAATAAACACTTTTGCGGATACAGAAAAATAAAAATAATGGAATACGAGCAAAGCTTCATTGTGAGAAATGATTAAGAAAAGCAGGAAAACAAAAAATGATACTAGATAGAAAGCTGAGTTGACACAATGAAGAATATCAGAAATAGAAGCTACATTGGAAATAGAGAAGACTTTATCCTCACTATTTAAGTCTTTACGAAAGACAGCTATTTAAAGCAAAAACAACAGATTGTGGGATTTATAATATGTGTAGAAATGAAACATCTAACAACACCACATGGTCAAAGAGAAATGGTATATACATACAATGGAGTACGACTTGGCAGTCAAAAAGAAGGAAATCTGGCCATTTGCAACAACGTGGATGGAACTAGAGGGTATGATGCTAAGTGCAATTAGTCAGTCAGAGAACGACAAATATCATATGACTTCACTCATATGAGGACTTTCAGATACAAAAGAGATGAACATAAGGGAAGGAAAACAAAAATAATATAAAACAGGGAGGGGCAAAAACGTAAGAGACTCTTAAATATAGAGAACTGAGGGTGCTGGCGGGGTGTTGGGTGGGGGGGGAAGGGCTAAAGGGGTGAGGGTTATAAGGAGAACACTTGTTGGGATGAGCACTGGGTATTATCTGCAGGGGATACATCACTGGATTCTACTCCTGAAATCATTATTGCACGATATGTCAACTACTTGGATGTAAATTTAAAACATAATAAAAATAAAAAAATTAATGTCCAATCATATGCTGCCTATAACAAACTGACTTCAAATATAAAGAAACAAAAAGGTTAAAAGTAAAAGGATGGCTACAACAATATGACTGTACTTAATGCCACAAAATTGTACACTTAAAAATGTTATGTTGCACACTTAAAATTTTTATGTTACACATATTTGGTGACAATAAGAGATTTAAGAAAGGAAAAGAATAGAAAAAAATATTTAGCACAGTTGTTCTAACCAAAAGAAATCTGAAGTTGCTATATTCATGCCAAACAAAATGAGTTTCAGGGCAAAGAATATCACAAGAGGTAAAGAGAGTTATTTCATAGTAAAGGAGTCATTTCATCAAAAGATCATAGTAATCTTTTTTTTATTTTTTAGAGAGAGAGAGAGGGAGGGAGAATGAGAACTCGAGCAGGGGAGAGAGGGAGAGAGAGAGAAAAAAAGAGAGAGAGAGAGAGAGAGAGAGAGAAGGGGCTCAGGCCCCTTGCTGAGTGTGGACCAGCCCATGTGGGGCTCGATGCCCCGCCATGGGATCATGACCTGAGCCACAGTAATCTCAAATATCCATGCAACTAACAACAGATCTACAAAATACATGCAGTAAAATCCGACAGAACAGCAAACGGAAAAAGGTGACTCCACAGTTGTAGTCAAAGATTTAAATATCCTTCCTTCAATAATCAGTAGAACGAGCAGACAGAACCCTCAGTAAGAACACAGGACGCTTGAATAGCACTATAAACCAACCTAACTGAATTGACGTTTACATAACACTTAACCAAATAATGGAAAAATACACATTTGTCGCAAATGCCCACAGAACATTTGGCAAGATAGACGATATCCAGATACGAATATATTTTTTTTAATTCGGATCATTAAAAAATATGTTCTCTTGGGGCAGCTAGGCGGCTCGGTTGGTTAAGCTCCAACTCTCGATTTCAGCTCAGGTCATGATCTCACCATTTTCGAGTTCAAGCCCCGCATCAGGCTCTGAGCCAGCCTATAGCCTGCTTGAGATTCTCTCTCCCTCTCTCTCTGCCCCTCCCCTGCTCATGCATGCACACATTCTCACTCTCAAAAATAAATAAACTTTAAGATAAAAAAAAAAAATGCTCTCTGGGGGAGAATGACGCCAAGAACAGAGCTGAGTAAGACATCACCTGACTGTACACATCCTCTCAACAAAAACGGTCTGGCATCCACCCACAGATGAAAGTGCCTTTGTGGGAGCTATAGGATCCAGCACCATACGCCAAGACTCCCTGTAGGAGGCCCGCCCACCTGTGTAGCCAGGGATGGGCATACAGACCTGGGTCCACTATAACCCAAATGCGGCCCATGAATGGGCTCCAGACCCCTTAAGCCAAGGTCCAGGACACCCTGAAGAACACCGACTTAGACAATTATCCACAGACAAGAGGGCCTTGATGGAAGTGTAAAAGTCCAGTGGAGAAGTTCCAGCACACCATTTGCGCAAGAAAAATCCATGACTAGACATGTCAAAAGGGTAAGAGGAACGATTTATTTGACTTTACCCACATTACTTCTCCACAACAGAGCAGGGGTTAGTGCGAAGAGTACCCAACACTCTCTTGTTAGGCCATGCTTTTTCCCATGGTTTCAAGTGAAACTGTGTAAATGAGAACCCAGTTTCTCCAGCTATTATGGGATGCTGCCAAAGAGGCCTATTTTTCTCTCATCCCACTGAGAGTACCAAGGGGTGACCTTAACCACTGGGGGGTAGGGAACACCGGGGAGAACAATAGTCAAAGCTTAAAATATACATAATAAAGGGACAATTTCTATTAACCATACCATGGACTTCATTAGAAGGCCAAACCACAGGTGCTGGGGTCACCCCACCCATTGATCTGATCCCTCCAACTGGCCCATGGGAACCCACAGAGCTCCACAGTCCTCGCTCACAAACCTCCATTCTGCAGCACACTCCCTGTGCACGCTCCTAAACGTGTCGAGAACGAGCTTTTCCAGACAGCTGGTGAGAGTGCACAGAAAGCCATTCTGAATCTGCGGACCAAGGAGAGACCGCAAACCTGAGCTTTTAGCATTGCCCTTGAAAAAGCAAAAGGGAAGCTGTCGATACTCAGTCTCAGTCCGGTGCTTGGCAGGACTGAGAGAAGACATACAAGCTTAACAACTGCATCATAAAAGAGACAGATAAGTGTACAGGACAGATAAGTCCACAGAAGGTCTGAGAAAGCCTCAGAAGCCCTGGTAGCGCTGACAGAATGTATTTCTCTCTGGAAGTCAGTCAGTGAAGATTGGGGAGCCAGCGATGCAAGACTTCAAGGAATAGGAAATATCAGGGACACGTGACACTATCAAAAGAATTGCAATAATTTTCTGGAAACCGGCTCTAAAGCCACGGTGATCTGTGGTTTTCCCATTAAAGAATTCAAAATAGGGGTGCCTGGGTGGCTCAGTCAGTTAAGTGTCCGACTTCGGCTCAGGTCATGATCCCACAGTGGGTGAGTTCGAGTCCTGCGTAAGGCTCTGTGCTGACAGCTCAGAGCCTGGAGCCTGCTTCGGATTCTGTGTCTCCCTCTCTCTCAGTGACCCTCCCCCACTCATGCTCTGTCTCTCTCTCTCTCTAAAAAATAAATAAACATTAAAAAAAACATTTAAAAAAAGAATTCAAAATAGCTGTTTTAAGCAAGCTCAATAAGCTATGAGAATACACAGAGATAATTCAATGAAATTAAGAAAAACATACATGCACAAAATGAGAAGTTCAACGAAGAGACAGAAATGATATGGAGCCAAACAAATTATGAAGCTGAAGAACACAATGAATGAAATTTTAAAAATAACAAAAAAAATGAAACAGACAGTATGAACAGCAGAATGGATCAAGCAGAAGAAAGAATCTGTGAAGGAGAAAATGGGATCTCTGAAATTATCCAGATAAAAGAGAATAAGGAAAAAAATATGGAAGAGCAAGGAGAGCCCATGTGAACTATGAGATACCATCAAGAGAAGTGGTATATGAACTGCTGAAGTCTAAGGAGGAAAAGAGAGGGAAAAGTAGGTAGAAAGCATATGCCAAGAAATAATGTCTGAGAATTTCCCAAATCTGGGAAAGGATTTGGCCACCCAGACAAATTCACAATGCTCTTAGGGTCCTCACACAGATTCCAATCAAAAAGATCTAATCCAAGACACATTATAATAAAACTATCTAAAAAAGTCAAAGTCAAAGAGAATGTTTTTAAGTTTACTTGCTTATTTTGAGAGACAGAGAGGGAGCAAGAGTGTGGGGAAGGGTCAGATAGAGGGAGAGAGATTCCTAAGCAGGCTCTATGCTGTCAGTGCAGAGCCCGACTCAGGGCTTGAACCCATGAACCATGAGATCATGACCTGGGCTGAAATCAAGAGTCAGCCCCTTAACCGACTGAGCCACCCAGGTGCCCCAAAAAGCTTAAAAGCAGCAAGAGAACCCTGTCGCCTATAAGGAAACTCTGAGGCTATGAGTGAATTTCTCAGCAGAAACCTTACAGACCAAAAGAAAGTGGGGTGATATATTCAAGTTACTGAAAAAAATGCGAACCAAAACTATCAAAAATACTTTATCTAGCAAAGTCATCCTTCAAAAATGAAGAAAAAACAAAGACTTTCCCAAACATGATCTGAGTGGGTTCATCACTACTAGACATGCCTTGCAAGAAATGCTGAATAAAGACTCCAAGCTGAAATGAAAGGATGCTATTTAGTAACATGAAAATATACAACCTACAATTAAAGTACACAGTAAAATCCAGAACTCTATTAGAGTTATACTGTAATATAACTCTAATTTGTGTTAGCCAGTGATCTCTAGCAAAAAAACCAAAGGACAAAAGCATTAAAATAACTAAATCTACAATAATTTGTTAATATATGCATAATATAAAGAGATAAATTGTGACACCTAAAACTTTTATAAAAGGGGAGGAAAACAAGAATAAAGTTTTTGTACACAGTTGAAGTTAACCTGTTATCAGCATAAAACAGTCTATTATATCTATGAAATCTTTTATGGAAGCCTCACGGTAACCACAAAGCCAAAACTTAAAATAGATACACAAACAAAAGAGAAGTGAATCAAAGCATACCACTATAGAAAAGCATCAATACACAAAGGAAGACACCAAGAGAAGAAGAAAGGAACAAGGGAACCATAAGAGAGCCAAAACACAATTAATAAGATGGCATTAGTAAGTCCATTCCTATTCACAGTTATTCTAAATGTTAATGGATTAAATTGTCCAATTAAACGACAGAGTGGAAAAAAATTTAAAAAAAAATAATAAAAAAGACAGAGTGGCTAAATGGACATAGAAAAAAAAAAGATACAACTATATGCTCCCTACAAGAGACACAATTAAGATTTAAAGATACATACAGGCTCAAAGGGATGAAAAAAGATAGTCCATGCAATGTGGAAACAAAAAAAGAAAAGGGGAAGCTCTACATACTTGAAATAAACTTTAATTCAACTGTAACAAGAGACAAAGAAGGTCACTGTATAATGATAGAAGGATCAACTCATCAAGAGAATACAACAATCAAAAGTATGTACGCACCCAACATTGGAGCACCTAAATACATTAAGCTAATACTGACAGATCTGAAGAGAGAAATAGACAACAATATAATAATAGTAGGGGACTTCAATACCCCATCGCGACAATGGATAAATCAGCCTGTTAAAAAATCAATATGAATACATTAAACTTGACCTATATTTTAAACCCAATAGACCTAACATATATAGAACATTCCATCCAACAGCAGCAGAATACACATTCTTCTCGAACATACACACATTCTCTAAGACAAATCATATGTTAAGCAATAAAACAAGTCTTAGCTAATTAAAAAAAAAAAAAAATGAAATGATACCAGGCATCTTTTTCAACGAGAATGGTATGAAACTGAAAATCAATAACAGAAGGAAAGCTGAAAAATCCACAAATAGCAAATTAAATAACACACTCCTGAACAACCAACAAGTCAAAGAATATATCAAAAGAGATTTAAACAAACTTTTTTAATGTTTATTTTTGAGAGAAAGAGACAGAGACAGAATGCAAGCAAGAGAGGAGCAGAGAGAGTGAGACACAGAATCCTAAGCAGGCTCAGGCTCAGGCTCTGAGCTGTCAGCACAGAGCTAGATGATGCAGGGCTCAAACTCAGGGACTATGAGATCATGACCTAAGCTGAAGTCAGGCGCTTAACCGACTGAGCCACCCAGGCATCCCCGAAAAAGAATTTCAAAAATATCCTGAAACAAACAAAAATATAAACAACATATCAAAATTTATGGGATGTAGCAAAAGCAGCTCTGAGAAGAAAGTTTATAGTGATGAATGCTTTCATTAAGAAAACAGAAAGATCTTCAATAACTAACCTAACTTCATACCTAGACAAGAAGAATTAAGCCCATGTTTTCAGAAAGAAGGAAATTACCAAGATCAGAGCTGAAACAAATGAAATGGAGTACAAAGAAACAAAGGAAAAGAACAACAAAACTATGAGCTTATTTTTTTTAAGGTAAGCAAAATTGACAAATCTCTAGCTCACCAACTAGGAAAAAAAAAAAAAAGAAAACTCAAATAAATAAAATCAGAAAGGAAAGAGGAGACATTACAACTGATGGCACAGAAATAGAAAGGATTATAAGAGACTACTGTGAACAACTATATGCCAATAAATGGAATAATCTATATACATGGTATAAATACTATTTGATTATAGTGTATGATATTATAGAGTGTTCTTTCCCTTTTAATTTTTTGGAAAAATTGGAACAGTATTTACTGGTTAATCTGCCAAACATTTAAAGAATTAATGTAAATAATGTTCCAATTTTTCCAAAAAATTTAAAGGGAAAGAACACTCCCAAACTCATTGTACAAGGCCAGTATTTCCCTGATACCAGAGCCCAGTAATAATGCTACAAGAAAACAAAACAACAACAAAAAACTACAGGCCAATATTCCTAAAGAATATAGATGTAAAAATTCTCAACAAAATATTAGCAAACCAAATTCAACAGCACATTAAAAAGATCATACACTATAATCAAATAGTGTTTATACCATGTATACAAGGATGTTTAGTAAAAATAAGTTAAAAAACCACATTAATAAAATGTAAGATAAAAATCATATGAACATCTCATTAAATGCTTTAAAAAAGCATCTGACAAAATACAGCATCCTTGGCATGATAAAAATTTTGATATAGAAAAAAAATATACCTCAACACAATAAAACTCATATAGGACAAGCCCACAGCTAACATCCTACTCAATGAAGAAAGGTTCAAAGCTTTTTCTCTAAAATCAAGACAAAGGTGTCTATTTTCACCACTCCTACTCTGTCCTAGCCAGAACAATTAGGCAAGAAAAAGAAATAATGGACATCCAAATCAAAAAGGAAGAAGCAAAGTTGTCTCTTGTTGCAGATGGTATGATCCTATGTACAGAAAGATCCTAAAGACTCTAGCAAACAACTGTTAAAATAGATTCTGTAAAGTTTCAGGATACAAAATTAACACATTAAAAAGTTATCATGTTTCTCTACACTAACAATGAAATATCAGGAAAAAAATA
This sequence comes from Paguma larvata, assembly GCA_030068075.1. Classification (NCBI taxonomy): domain Eukaryota; kingdom Metazoa; phylum Chordata; class Mammalia; order Carnivora; family Viverridae; genus Paguma; species Paguma larvata. The sequence goes on along the minus strand of CM057841.1, from coordinate 31,356,131 downwards.
ACTCTATTTATAATAACATCATAAGCAATAAAATACTTAAGATTAAATTAACCAAAAAGATGAAAGATCTGTATACTTTATAAGACTTGGATAAAACAAAATGAAGACAAAATTAAATAAAAGGAAGGTATCCCATGTTCATGGATCAGAAGGATATTGCTAAAATGTGCCTACTACCCAAAGTCATCTATAAACTCAATGCAATCTCTACCAAAATTCTACTAGCTTTTTTCACAACAATAAAAAAGCCATCTTAAACTTACAGAGGACCACGAAAGACCCCAAAATAGTCAAAGCAATCTGAGAAAGAACAAAGTTGGGGGCGGGGCTCACTTTTCCTGATTTCAAACCATACTACAAGGCTACAGAAATAAAAACACTATGTTATTTGCATAAAAACAGACACAGAGAGCTTTGAACAGAATCAGCAGCCCAGAAATAAAATCTCCTATATGTTGTCAATTAATATTTGACAAAGTGGCCAAGAATAGTCAATGGAGAAAGGATAGTCACTTCAATTGGTGCTGGATAATCACCAATTAATGGAAACTGGATAATCACATCCAGAGGGTAGAACTGGACCTCTACCTTATACAGGTCATAGAAATTAAGTCAAAACGGATTAAAGACCTAAAAATAAGGTCTGAAATCATAAAACTCCCAGAAGAAAAATCTGGGAAACAGCTCCTTGACATTGGTCTTGCAATTATTTTGGGAGTATGACACTAAAAGCACCATCAACAAAAGCAAAAATAAAAAATAAAATAAGTGGGACTACATCAAACTAAAAATCTTCTGCATAGCAAAAGAAACAATGAACAAAATAAAAAGTCAACCTATGTAATGGGAGAAAGTATTTACAGACCATCTCTCTTATAGGGAGTTAATATCTAAAATATATAAGGTACTCGTACAACTCAATATAAAAAATTTTTTTAAAGAACTGATTTTGGGACACCTGGGTGGCTCAGCTGGTTAAGTGTCTGACTTCGGCTCGGGTCATGATCTTATGGTTTGTGAGTTCAAGCCCCATGTCGGGCTCTGTGCTAACAGCTCTCAGAGCCTGAAACCTGCTCCAGGCCTGCTTCAGATTCTGTGTCTCCCTCTCTCTGCCCTTTGCCTACTCTCTCTCTCTCTCTCTTTCTCAAAAGTAAATAAACATTTAAAAAAAATTTTAAGCCAATTCTAAAAAGGTCAGAGAATCTGAACAGACATTTTTCCAAGGAAGACATACAAATGGCCAAGAGGAACATAAAAAGGTGCTCGACATCACTAATCATCAGGAAAACGAAAATCAAATCCACAATGAGGTATCACCTCATGTCTGTGAGAAAGGCTATTATCAAAAAGAGAAAAGATAACAAGTCTTGGGGAGAAAAGGGAACCCTTAAGCACTGTTGGCAGGAATGTAAACTGATACAGCCACTATGGAAAATAATACAGAGGTTCCTCAAAAAATTAAAAATAGTGGGGATATAGCAATCCCATGGATTGGGGTACATGTCCAAAACAAAAAATGAAATCAGGATTTCAAAGGGGTTTCCACATGTCCATGTTCACTGCAGTATTACTCACAATCACCAAGATATGGAAACAACCTAAGTGTCCATCTATGGATGAATGAATAAAGATAATGTAGCACATATATGTTATATATATATAAACGTATATAATATATAATGCATATATAATATATATGTGTATATATACATAATGTACCACATATATAATATATATGCTACATTATCTTTATCCATATATCCACACATATAGATATACACACATACACATATGTATGGATATATGGACAGTTCTTTGAGAAAAGAAAATTTACAATCTGTAGCTATACTGATAAGGGAGAGAAAGAAAAGCAACACTCAAGTCTCAACACGCCAATTAAAAGGTAAATAAGGACATATCATGAACTTATGCACATAAATTCTAAAACTTAAACTTAACAGAAAAATTCCCAGAAAGACACAGATTACCCAGATTCAGTCAAGAAGAAGATAACCTGAATAGCCCTGTATCTAATAATGAAGTTGAATCTGTATCTTAAAACCTTCCCACAAAGGAAACTCTAACCTCAGAACCTTCACTGTCAAATTCCACTAAACATTTCATTAAGAAATATCAATTCTTTACAAACTCATCCAAAACATTAATTAAATTCAATCCCAAAACCAAGCAGAAATATTACAATAAAATTACAATATCCCTCAGGAATACGGATATACAAATTATTAATGAAAAAGCAAACTGAATCCAACAACACATAAAAAAAATAATAATAATACATCATCACCAAGCACTAGCCCAGAAATGCCAAGGGTTTAACATTCAAAAAACGACATAATTCATATTATGAATCGTCAGCTTTTCTGATGGCAAAGAAAGAAAAACCATCTGGTGATGTGAATTGATACAGTAAAAACATTAGACAATACCCAACATCAATCCCACTCACCACGCTCAGCAAAATAGAGGACTTCCTCAAGCTGATAAAGGAATCTGCAAAATCATATAGCTAACATCATACCTAGCGATGAGAGACTAAATGACTTCACTTGTATGATCAGGAAAAAGGTAAGGATGTCTGTTGTCATCCTTCCATTCAAGATTGTACTGAAGGTTCTAGCCAGTGCAGTACAGCCCGAAAAAGAAATGAAAGGCGCCCAGACTAGAAAGAAATACAGATCAGATAAAACTGCCTTTATTTGCATATAACATTAGCACCTATATAGAAAATCACAGAGGTTCTACAATAAAAGCAACTAGAACTAATAAGTTTATCAAGGTTACAGGATATAAGCTGCAGGGCAAGGTTGCTGGATCAACATACAAACCAATTGTATTTCTAGAAAACTAGCAACCAACTACATGAAATTGAATTTTTTTTAAATACCACTTACGAAAACATCACAAATTAAAAACTAGTTAGGGATACATCTGGCAAAATGCCTTCTAGATTTATGTAAGAAAAAATAAAATAAAACACTGCTAAAAGAAATTAAAGAATCTCTAAATAAATGGTAAGCATGCTATATTCATAGATCAAAAGATTCAATAAAATGTCAAACTGTCCCCAAAATGGTGCAATCCCAATCCAAGACTCCTGTAGGCTTTTTCTGTAAAAACTGACACAATACTTCAAAATTTTACATGGAAATGCAAAGACCTAAAAAGGCAAATAACTTTACAAAAGAAAAATAAACTCGAAGGACTTCACTCTACGTCCAATCCTGATACAAAACTACAAAAATCAAGGCTGTGTGGTACTGGCATAAAAGCAGACAAATAGATAAATAGAACAAAACAGAATCCAAAAGCAGACTCCCCTATTTGTGGTCATTGTATTATTGACAAAAATTCATAGTTATTTCAGTGCAGAAAGAAAACATTTCCAACAAACAGGTCTTGAAAAATAATATGTTTGAAAAAAAAAAAGAAAAGAAAAGAAAAAAAAGAAAAGAAAAGAAAAAGAAAAACTATTGGGTGCCTGGGTGTCTCAGTTGGTTAAGTGCCAGACTTCAGCTCAGGTGGTGATCTCTCAAGGTTACTGGGGGGGCGGGGTGGGGGGCGGGTTAAGCTCCAGGTCGGGCTCTGTGCTGACAGCTTAGAGCCTGGAGCCTGCTTCGGTTTCTGTGTCTCCCTCTCTCTCTCTCCCTCCCCCACTCGCACTTTACCTCTCTAAAAAATAAACAAACAAAAATAAATACTAAAAAAAAAAACACAAAAACTAAGGGTGCCTGGGTGGCTCAGTTGGTTGAACTTCTGACTACAGCCCAGCTCTGAGTTTGAGCCCCAGGTCGGGCTCTGTGCTAGCAGAGCCTGCTTTCAATTCTATGCTCTGTCTCTCTTTGCCCCTCCCCCATTCATACTCTATCTCTCTGTCTCAAAAATAAACATTAACTTTTTTACTTTTTTAAAAATTAAAAGATTAAGAAATAAACTAATAATGTACCATATATAAAAATTAACTCTAAATGAATAAATATACCAATATAAAACCCAACCATAAATATAAATATAAAACTCATACTATAACACTAGTAGAAGAAAACATTAATTCTTTGAGTCTTTAGATTAGGCAAGGCAGTTTTCTTTTTTTGTTTGTTTGTTTGTTTTAATGTTTATTTATTTTTGAGACAGAGAAAGACAGAGCATGAGTGGGGGAGGGGCAGAGAGAGAGGGAGACACAGAATGTGAAGCAGGCTCCAGGCTCTGAGCTGTCAGCACAGAGCCCGACGCGGGGCTCGAACTCACAGACCACAAGATCATGACCTGAGCCGAAGTCGGATGCCCAACCGACTGAGCCACACAGGCGCCCCTTAAATATGAAACCAAAAGCACAATCCATAAAATAAAAAATTAAAAATTAAAGTTCATCAAATTCAAGAACTTCTACCCTAAAAACCCTCAAAGCTGGAACTCTAACACACGACTCTCCTGAAAATAAAATGGTCCGACCACTCTGGAAGACAATCTGCCAATGTCTTTAGAAGTCGGATACACATTTACAACACAACAGCACATGGCCATGCAAAAATGTGCATAGAAATGTTCAAAGCAGCTTCATCTGTAATAGTCAATAACTGGAAATAGCCCCATGTCCATCAACAACTGCAGATGAACTAGAGTCTACAGGGGAAAAAGGGAAAAATAAATTTTGTCATATCAATATAAAAATTCACTACTAAGCAAATAAAAAGAATGAATTTTTGATGTACACAACAACATGGATGAATCTCAAACTCACTATGCTGAGTGAAAGAAGCCAGGTCAAACTAGAGGGGCCTTAAGGTATGACTGCACTCGTGTAAAATTCTAGAACATGTAAATTAATCCATAGTGACAAAGAGCAGATGAGTGGCCACCTGGGGCCAGGGCTGGAGGGAAGAGGAGGGAAGGAAACATTACTAGGAGGCACAAAGAAACCACAGGGTAAAGAATGCTTGCAGTATCTTCATTTTTGCGAATTAACAAGTCTATACGTGTGTCAAAACTTGTCAAGTTGAGCAATTTAAATGTGTGTTTACTGTATGTCAATTATACCACAATAAAGTGGTTTTGTTTGTTTTTTTTTTTTAACTTTATTTTGAGAGAGAGAGCGCTCGAGCAAGCATCCAGGAGAGGCAGAGAGAGAGGGAGAAAGAATCTCAAGTAGGCTCTGCACTGTCAGCACAGAGACTGGCGCGGGGCTCGATCTCACAAACCATTTTAGTCAAACTTTCTCCTGCTTCTTGAGGCAATTTAAGTAGTTTGAATTTTTCTAGATATATATCCATTTCATCTAAGTCAACTTTCAAATGTATCTTTTTTTAACCACTCAGAGAAATCAGGACTGTATCCTCTTTCAGAGTCTCTAAAGCTGGATCACGCAGAGCTTCCTTCTTCCTTTCTTATGTTCACATCGATTATTGTCATCTCGAGTTGTAGTTTGGTATTTATTTTAAAACAGGGAAGTAGTCTTTTAAACCAATAATTCAATAATTCAATCAATTTTCCATCCATTTCTATGCTCATCCTAATAAGAATCTTTCTTTTGTAAAGAATCTGCATTTGGGGGCGGGGGGAGCAAATCTCAAAGATTTTTTTTCTTTATATCTCTTATATTCTACAGTTTCAAAACGATGGTCCTGCTTCAAAGTATCTGAAGACTCATGCCTTCCTTTATAGAAGGAAAATTCTCAACTCCTAGCTTTGCTTCTCCGTCATGACCTTCTCTGTCTTTGTCTGGAACTCCTGATAGACATATGTTGGACCCTCTCAATATATCCTGCAAGTCTAAATGTGTCTTTTCATTCTCTCTGTCCTGTCTGTCTGTCTGTCTCCCTGTCTCCCTCTTTCCTCCCTCTTTTAATCTTTTTTCTCTTCATGCTATCTTCTGGGTGAATTCCTTAGTACTCTCCTCCAATTCACCAATTCTCATTTTAATTCTATCTAAAGTTCACCCTATCTATTGAGTTTATTATTTCTATGGCATTAATTCTCATTTCCAAAATTTAAAACTAGCTCTTTTTCATGTATAGCTATTCCTGTTCCATTTCTCCATAGTTGGGAGCTTTACAAATTTTCATTTTTATTAATGTGATGCATCTACTTATCCCTTTGAATTTCCTGAACATGCTTATTTTAGTCACTGACTTTCCTATAAAATTCATCTCATCTGCAGGAAATTTTTGTCCTCACTGTTGCGTCTGTTAGCTATCTTTAGTAGCATCTGTTGTCTTCACAGATTTTGGTATTTTGTTTAGAGGGCTAATTCTCAGTGGGTGGCTTTTTTGTCTTAGCTTTTTTCCCCCCTTCCTCTCTCTCTCCATCTGTGTTCACCTTTCCCTCCACAGTGATGCTGTAGTTGCCTCCACGAGGACCCCTACACCACCAGGCCAAGACCAAGTTCATATAATGGTGGTTTGAAGCACCATTTCCTCCCCCCATTACTCAATCATACATTAAAGTACCAAACTTTCTCTTCTTGAAGGTTTATCTATTTTCTCCTACTCCTCAACACCCATAGCCCCATTTAAGCTAGTCCCCTGACATGTCAAGTCTTTTTTGAGTCTCTTTTTATGAGAAATACAACTTCACCTCCCCGCACCTCTGGCTTCACACAGTGAACCTAGTTCTGGCTCCACCTCAAGGAGTAAACTTTTAGTTCCCATAACCCCACAGGACCTAAATTCACAAACTGCCACTTTTTATTTCCATACCTGAAGGCTTTGAAGGACCATGCCTTCAATCCAGCTTATTGCTTTTCGTTTGGTACTCTTTCTGAATCACAACAATATCTTGTCTGTAAGCGCAACTATGACTCTTTTTTATCTTTTATTCTTTTAATGTGTTATTAGTCACTGACATGTATTTGGAGCAAAAGGCATACATAAGCTGTAAGCCTACTCCACCATTTGACAAGAAGGCACGGATGATTTCTTTATGATAAAAACTCTTAGCAGGAGATTCACTAGGTCGAAAGGTGTACTCTTTTAAGACTCTTGATTCATATTGTGAAATTGCCCTCCAGGAAAACGGTTATCCATTTCATGCCCATTAACAGACAATACCCATTTTTTAATTTATCTCACACATCAGTCATTATCAAACTTTTCAATCTCTGGCAGGTTGATAAATGAAAAACCAAGTTCACTCTAATTTACATTTCTTTGATTATTAATCAGGTTGTATAACTTTTCATATATTAACTGCATAATTTGCAGTAGCTCTTTTGCAGCTAGTCTGTTCATGACTTTTGTCCATTTTTTGCTGGGGTATTTATCCTTGCCTGTTCCAGATGAAAGAATCTGTATTTGTTGTCCATGTAAAGACAGTGAATCTGGGCTTTATGCAAGTTCATTAATTAGAATTCTCATTTCTCTTTCCCTCTTTTATTATTAGTAACTTCCTAACAAATTGCTTGGTTCCTAGTAGAGTTTACCTCTTGCATCAAGCTGTAACACTATGCTTTCCAGCACTCTTAAATTGTCTTCCCTAAGACAGCGCCTTTCACTATAAATTATGGTTTCTCAAGTAGTCCACAAAGATGTATATCAAAACCTATTTGTTTCACCAACCTGATCTTAAGTTCCAACCACCTATAATCATCAATTTTAAGTGTGTAGTCCAAGTTTCAAAAGGAAAAGAAAGTTTCGTGAAGAAAAAAAATTCCTATGATGAAAATCAACTAACAAGACCTAAAAAGAAATGAAGGTTAGGGACTGATCATGGAAAGGCCTGGAAGTTTGGAAGAAAAGCAGTTTACACATCTAAAGAATAAATTAGTAATATCAAAGCAAGAAGTACCTCTAACAAAATAAAATGTTGGATTCTTCACTCTGGGATAACGGGTTAGAAAGAACAATTCAAAGTTCTTTTGACTTCAAAAGGAACTACCTTATAAACTACAGTTTCCTTAAGCCTCCTCTAAGTCTACTTACCATAATCTACTTACCAACATGTGTGTGTGTGTGTGTGTGTGTGTGTGTGTGTGTAAAATCTACTATAATCTATTTCACAATCAAAATCCTGCCCATAATTTTGTAGGTGAATACAAGAACAAAGGCAATACGACTCCAAACCACAAAAGAGAGGTAACAGATTAAGACTCCTTCGTTGCCACTGTACCCACATTCTTAGCTCCAAGGACCTAATGATTTACCCCTTACATTTCCAAGAGGAGAGCAATTCCCCTCTGCGCCTGTTTAGATGAAAAAGTCACATTCCCTCAATCATATTTTAATCTTCAAGGAACGTTCCACCTTGAAAATTTATACCTTACCAGTCTACTCAAAGGCCAGAGGACAGGGTTCCATGAGATTTCACCTTGTGTCTCGCCCAGCTTAGCATTACTAAGTTGGATCATTCCAACGAAGCACATTCTTGCTAGCAGTCCAATTGTAAATAATAACACTTGAGACCAGTAGGATTTCTGACTTCTTTGTAATTTTACAAAGCTTTAGCCATTAAACCATGATCAAACAACCTGCCATGGGAAAGGAGATGTACACAATGTTGCAGTAAAGACATCAGTAAGCGACCTCCGTGACTGTCCATCTAATAATACTTAGCTCTCTACCTTCCCTTTCTGACTCTCTGCTGTTTCCACAGCAAGTGCTGCATAATCGCACATTAAATACCTTCCCTTGTGTAGCCACAAGTGAATTATACAAGACATGATATATTTCTCTAGCAACAACAACGAAGATTCCTTGGCTGCTGACAGAGCTATATCGACTATTAGTTTTGCCTAGCGGTTATAAAAAGTTGAAGAAAAATACCTGAAAGAATAAGTTATTTCGTAACTATTTTAGAGTCTTGGAACGCAAAGTAGATGTTTCTTTTTGTTTTCATTCATCCATCCCCAGGATTCCGAAAAGCCAATACACACTCTTTATCATCAAAATTTCTTGATCGAGGCGTGGCATAAAACTCTCTAACTTTATTGGCGTGTATTTAATCTTATTTTAACATGTGCATCTTAGGGTCACGAGTTTCCTCTTCCAATTAGATCACTAATAAAAACTTATCATTGCTGGCTTTTCTAACAAAAAGCAAATAATAATTCTAATAAAGTTATTCTTTTTCCACAAATATGCTAAGGCTTGCAACCGAACTCAAGCATCGCATGTATAATTTCATTATGCTGTAAACTACACAACTCCAATCCACGATGTAAGACCAGGCTTTCCACTCACTTATTCAGATTTTCTCTGCAGACGAACTAGGTATCTCTTTAAGTAGCCTCCCAACACAAGGGGAAAACGCAGGAGAGCGTAGCTTAAAATAATGGTTAAGAGCTCCGGCTCTAAAATCAGACTTTGCTGGTTCAAATCCTGCCTCTGCCAATTACTGGCTGTGTCCACTTAAACCTCTCTGTACCTCAGTTTCCCCATCTACAAAATAGAGCAGTCGTACCAACTCATAAGGTCGTGAAGTTTACATTAAGTGGGTTATGAGTTGTAGAGAAACACATGTGCATGCAATCACAAAACGAACACCGCATCTAGTGTCTAGTACAAGTTATTTAATTACACCTTAATCGAACTTTAGAAATAGAGGAAAAAGACACATAATTTTGCCTGTCCTCCTGGTCTCATTCCTTCCTGCCATCTCTGGGGTTACGTGGCAGTCACCACAGTTCTACTTTACATCCGCAAGCAACCTCTTTCTCTTCCTGGGTTTCGTCTCTTCATCCTTTGTTCTTGCGTTATCTCAATGTAAAAAAAAAAAAAAAGAAAAAAAGAAAAGAAAAGAAAAAATCCTGCGACCTTAAAAAATCAGTAAAACTCTTCCGTGGCTTTTCCTACTCCTCACTCCATCTCTCATTCCATTGCAGCTTTCCTTTCCCCATCAAACCTCCTGATGAACCACAGAAGAAAATGCCGAGAAGTCCGACTGTCTCTTCTGCCCTGACCCCACTATGATGTGGCTTCTACCACTGCCATTCTACTGACACGATTCTTCTCAAGGTCAATGACCAACCGCATCTACTAAAATGCAGCATCATCCTCTTTGTCTTTTGGGAGGCAGTGGGCATAGTTACCTGCATCTCTTTCCCCAAATCCTTTCTTCCTTTGTGTTTGGTTACGTCCCTCTTTCTCAGTCTGTTTCAGGTCTTTCTTCCTCTGCCTTTAATAGCTGATATTCTCAGCCCTTCTTCCTCTTCAGAGCAATCTTTCTTTAGGCAATCTCATCCTCTTATAACAGGTTCCTCAAAGATAATGCCCAAATCCTCATCCCCAACCCAACCTCGATGTCAAACTGTCTCCAGGGTATCACAACAAGGAAGCACACACCCCCCCTCAGCACCTGGCATTCAAAAAGTCCCAAATCGAAGTCAACGTTCTCCTTTCCTAACTTCCTGAAGTCTGTTTCTCCTGTTTTTAATCTTAAATCAATGTCATTGCCAACCAGACTGACAATGTTGAAAGTCTGTTCCCGTTTCTTCTCGCTCATTTCATTCACATTTATTGGCTGGAATTGGTTCTTCGATCTATGCTCTTTCAATTGTTACAAAAATTTTATGACGATGAGGCAGATATCAGCATCCCCATTCTGAAGAAGGGAAAACCAAGACTAGGACAAATAAAATACCTGGTTTGAAACCCACAAGCTAGTAAATCTCAGCCCTGGGATTTGATTGCACATGTTTTACCTACGAAGCCCGGGCTGCACCTTATACTACAGTGGAAATGCTCATTTAAGCCCACAGGTGCGCATTCCAACCACTGCCTCTACTCAGAGCCAGGTCCCAAGGAGAGAAGAGTGATCATGATAGACGTTTCAAGACAGAGATTCCTGCTTTCATGGAATTCAACACCTGAGAGAAGCGTCAGACATTTAAACAAGCAAACTGCAATCGAATGCAGGAAGTTCTATGAGACAGAAAGCAAAGAGGGGCTCTGTGGCAACTAACTTAAAAAATAGGATAGGGAGCACTTGGGGAACATTTTCCATAAGAAGTGACGCCTGAGCTGAGAACTGAAACATCAGCGGGTTATGAGTCAAGCAGAGAGAAACACTGGTCAAAAGTGTTCCAGAGATGCTATCACACAACAATTAGGAATATTAACAACAACAACAACAACAACAACAACAGGTGTTGGCATGGATGTAGCACAACTGGAACCCTTGGGCATCGGTGGTGGGGACACACAGTCACTGTGGAAAAGGGTCTGGCCATTCCTCAAAAAATTGAGCAATTCCATTTCTGAGTATACACTCCAAAAAACTGGAAGCTAGGTCTCGAAGAGACACTTGTACACCCACATTCATAGGAGGGTTCTTCACAACAGCCAAAGGTGGAAGCAACCCAAGTGTCCATCAACAGATGCATGGATAAACAAAATGTGGTATATTCATACAATAGAATATTGTTCATCCTTAAAAAGGTAGCAAATTCTCCCACATACTGTACCATGAATGAACCCTGGGGAACACTATGTTAAGTGAAATAAGCCAGTCACAAAAGGACAAACACATTGCATAATTCCAATTCCATGAGGTGCATGGACTAGTCCAATTCATGGAGTCAGAAAGCAGAATGGCGGTTTCCAGGGCCTGGGAAGAGAAGTAAATGGGACGTCAGTGTCTTACAGCGACAAGAGTTTCCATACTGGAATGATGAAAAAGTTCTGGAGATTAATGGTAGTTAATGGCTGTATGGCTATTACAATGTACTTGGGGCCACTGAACTATATGCTTAAAAACAGGTAAAATGGTAAATTTTACGTTATGCATATTTTACCACAATTTTTTTAAGTGTTCTGGGGTGCCTGGGTAACTCAGTCGGTTAAGTATCCAACTCTTCATTTCGACTAAGGTCATGATCTCACAGTTCATGGGTTAGAGCCCCGCATTGGGCTCTGTGCTGAACAGTGTGGAGCCTGCTTGTGATTCTCTTTCTCCTTCTCTCTCTGCCCCTCCCCTGCTTGCCCTCTCTCTCTCTCTCAAAACAAATAAACATTTGAAAAAAAAAAAAAGAAAAAGAAAGCATTCCAAACACTATGAACAAAGTTAGAAAGCAAAACAAGAACATGGAGAATCTGAAGCAATCAAAAAGTTGAGAAAGGCTGGGGAGAAAAGACCAAAACACACACATACAGTTGCCTCGATTTCTAATCTCGACATGATCTTAAGAGTCTGAGGCCATACGATGTTCTCCAAGAAAAGTAACCATGTATGATTTGGGGACATCATGGAATTAGACCAGAAAAAAAATTGTCTAATCGGAAATGAGAGCCTTCTCTAGCTTCAAAGTTAGGAAACTTTCATCGAATTCCAAGAACACTGTAAAATTTTTCCAGGCCGAGGGTGAAGAGGAGTCTTACTCACATGAAGTCTGAACCACAAAGAGTCTCAGGGCTCCGCGACAGCCCTCTGAAAAGATAAGTAGTACTTGTTGCTTTTGGAATACCACCTAGATAATAAGGGGTGGGGGGAAAAATGCTTCTGCCTGTGTTCTCTGAATACGCTGTGGACCTTGAGCCCACGTTCAGATCATTATGGCTCTGCCTGCTAGTTAGATCGCACACAAGGTTACGCCAATGGTTCCATTTTCGGGGTATCTCTCTCACCCATAAAATTCAATTCAGGCTAAAGGCTGGCACCCGAAGTCCTGGCTCAGACGGTTATCGTTACATTCGCATGTACGTAAATGAGCAGATACATACACGTATATTTATACGTAGGCAAATGAGCACGCACACACAAAACGCAGGTAATAATAATTTTAAGATGCACAGCGGTGACAGACTGTAAGACGCTTTCATCACTGAACGATACTGTAGCTTTGACAGATGTACTGCAGTCTTTAACTAAAATATTTCATTTCCAAAATGAAATTTGGCATGTGATGAATTTATTCAAACACGTGGCTCTTATTACTTACACGATATGTTGGAATGGGAAAATACAATGTATTTGCACACTTAACTAATAGAGCACCGTGTATACACAAGTAAGAGGCACATACCCGAGGTCTCCCTACTCCCCAGGAGGGACCTGCCCCCATGAGACCAAAGCAGCATCCGGTACCAAGTATTTTCCCAAGAGAGAGAAAAATGGAAATAGAGGTTTAGCACGAAGATGTCAATTTTGTACCAAAAGCAGAACAGGACACAGCCAAAGAGGTTTTAGAAAGAATGGGAGGTCAAGGGTACAGAAGGAATTTACAAACTTCAGGTGAAGGCTTAAACCTGAAGAAGACTCCTCAGATTCTAATTTGCTCAGGAATCTATACGGCATACTCCTAATTCTAATTCAGAGCACATATCCTATAAATGTCGACAGAACGTCATTTCCTGGGGAAGGCACGTGGCCCATTTTGCTTCTTCTTGCTCTTCACACTGATTCCGCCACTGTGAACAAAAGCATGGCATTTCTGAGTACCCACAGTCCGTGGTTACGTGAAGGAAGGGGACTTGCGTGGGACAGGACGCAAAGGGACCAGCCCTGGAATTACCCAGTCGCACAGAGTCAGGGAAACACGTCTGATGTGCTCTGTCATAAACCAGCAGCGGTGAGTCGCTGCGCGTCCTTGACTGCTCTGAATCTCCACCGCCCGCTATACAGCCTAGGCTCGTTTGCCTTCTCTCTGATACTCTACTTTTTGGCTTGATTCGCCCATAATTTCACTCGACTCACCTCGTCTGCCAGGGACATACTATACAGTCTAAGACGAAAGATGTTTATAGGATCAGTGAAATATACCAGACCTAACAGACGAGATAAAATAGGGGGGCGGAGAACTCGAAAAAGCCTGGAAAAAAAATTTCACCTGCCAACGTAGCATTAATCTCGTCCATTCCCACCTATGTCATTCCCCTTTCTGTTCAACATCAGGGCTCAAATTTAATCTCCCCTGACTATACGAGCCAGTCTGAAATGAACAAGCAGGTGTCTCCTACTAACAATTCCTCTGAAACCTAACACAAAAGAAAGTGAATTTTCCTTTTCTTTTCTTTTCTTTTTTTAATTCTAATTGCCTGATTCTCCTTGGGCCAACAGGTACATCTGTATCAGGTGATTAATGCCAAGCAAACCTTTAGCTTGCTTATGTGTAAAATGCACAGTAGCAGGTGGCCTCTAGCTAGGGTCGCTGCGGACTACCAAAGTCAAAATAAGCTAGCGAATATAGGTTATATTTTTCCTTTAAAGGAACCCCTAGTCCTGCTTCGCCTCTTCCAACATTAGAGCTGTGTTCACCTGATTTTTCCCTCTGATCCGTGAGGTGACGGCGGTGTGGACAGGAAGTGCCTCACAAAGACATGCGGGTTATACGGCAAATGCTGCTGCCCGGGAAACTGACCGTGCGTGCTTTGTACCCGGACAACGTTTCTAAAGAACCAGTGTGCGGGCCCGTTCAGCCTCTCTGCCATCTTATGCCCCCACGTTAGGTCAGGAATAACCGGCTCCAAGTTAATGGTTTCAGAGTACCAGCCATTAGCATTTGGGTTTGCTTTTATGTTCTCCTCTCCGTTTCTGACTGTTACCTATTAAAACTTCACGGTAACAGAGATTATCCAAGTGGATCACTGAATTCACAGTAGTCAAAAAGAATCCGCAATAATAAATCAGACGTTCTAAATGCATAACTGATGCCTGTGTTTATAAGAGAGCGCCTTATCTCATAAACTAGATTTGAGATAATCTCTTCTGAAACCTATTTCATTCAGGAGGCAGAGCGGAATTCTCTGATTTTATTTCCATTATGCTCCGATTTGCCAAAAGATACACAGTGCGTGTTGCTGTCCCGCCTCAAATCCACGCTGTCCCAAATGCCTAGAACCATGGAACCATAGCAGTGCGGCACCCTGAGGGGGTACCCTCCTCTCCTGGTACTCCCCAGGCTTCAAACACAGAGGTTTTCTCCTTCATGGCCCATAATCTCATAATCCAACAAAGACTTTTTAAAAGGTTCATTGTGAAAAGAGAGAGAGTGTGTGTTTTATGTGTGTGTCGCCTTTCTCAGTGCTCTCTCTGAGATCACTAACCAGTTCTTCCCTCTTCCAGACACATTTCCAATCCCTCCACCTCTCTCCATTGCCAATGCTACCCGCTGGGGCAAGCCACCATCATCTCTCGCCTACAATGCTCTCATAGCCCCCTCCTGGTCTTCCTCTCCTCCCCTGCCTATGCTGAATTCTGCCGGAATGACTTGTTTAAAAAAGGACATCAGGTTGGTGTCCCTGGGTGACTCAGTCGGTTAAGCATCCAACTTCTGCTCCGGTCATGATCTCATGGTTCGTGAGTTTGAGTCCTTCGTCAGGCTCTGTGCTGACAGCTCAGAGCCTGGAGCCTGCTTCAGATTCCGTGTCTCTCTCTCTCTCTCTGTTCCTCCCTCCACTCACTCTCTGTCTCTCAAAAATAAATAAACACACACACACACACAAAGGAAATAAGGTTGTGTCATTCTATTGCTTAAAACCCTCTACCTTCTAATGGGCTCCCAATGCGCCGAGAGTAAGATCCAAACTCTTTTGCATGACCCAGCCTGGTGTACCCCCTCGCTCACCATTCTCCAGTCACACTGGTCTTCTTTCTGTTCCTTAAATAATACGCTCCTGCCCCAGCTTCGTAAGATGATCTCTTAACGATCAGCCCAAACCAGCCAGGCCTGGCCATCCTGTCTAAGTCAGGGCCCTCACTCCAGCCACACTCGCTCAAATACATTCTCTCTATTTGTACTTACTGTTTGTCTGTCTCCCCACTAGACCGTAAGCTCCATGAAAGTGGAGATCAAGTGTTTCTTCCTTCCTTCTTTCATTCAGTAATTACTTTGTGCCTACTTTGTGCAAAGCATCTAGTTACTAGGATTAAGCAGTAAGCCAAGGAGGCACAAATCCCTTTTCTCTGCCCCACTGTCCTGCCTCTTGTCCTTCCTTGCCTGTTCAATCCCCAGGACAAAGTAGACACTCAACGAGTATTTGCTGAATGAATCGAACACTGCAGTGATGTGACCCTCAAGTCTACGGGTGTGCTTCAACATGCCTTTTAAAAATATTTTTAAAATACCAATCAAGAGGAGCCTGGGGGGCTCAGTTGGTCAAGCGTCTGACTCTTGGTTTCAGCTCAGGTCATGATCTCATGGTTCATGAGTTCGAGCCCTGCATCAGGCTCTGCACTGACAGCGTGGAGCCAGCTAGGGATTCTCTCTCCCTCTCTGCCCCATGCCTTCCTGTGCTCTCGCTCTCTCTCTCTCTTCTCACTCTCTCTCAAAATAAATAAATAAACTTAAATAAAATCACCAATTGAATTACTAATGAATGAAATATATTGACACTGGGTCACATATATAGAAGTACAACAGAGTCTACACCGGAGTCCAGAATCTTAGTTCTGGGGCACCTGGGTGGCTCAGGTGGCTGAGTGTCAGACTCCTAATTTCGACTCAGGTCATGATCCCAGGGTCATAGGATTGAGCCCATGTCAGGCTTTGCACTAAGTGTGGAGGCTGTTGGGATTTCTCTCTCCCTCTCCCTCTGACCTTCTCCCTTGCTCACACACATGCTCTCTCTCACACTCTCTCTCTCTAAAAGAAAAAAAAAAGATCTTAGTTCTAACACAGGTATTTAGAGCTGAGTGTTGTCTAAAGGCTACTTAATATATACTACTCCTGTAAGAAAAAATTCTGCTTACCAACCTTACTTCTTATATGGTTTCTCATAAATCCCAACCCCTCCCCGTTTCTCCCTATTTTGTGCTCCCCAACCTTGACGACAGTATCTAAACTGAATTAACTGGCACGGTTTTGAAGCAGTTTTCATACGTGTGAACATATCTGCAATACCTGAATTCTAACTCCAAATACAATCTCATTTTCCTTCCCCTTTGTTTTTTTTTGTTTGTTTGTTTTTGTTTTTTTTAACATAAGGAACATCGTTTATCTAGTCAAGGGCTGGTAATGAAACCTACTTGGCAATTACCTGTTGGATTTGTCACACCTGATTTAGCACTTCGAGCAATTATAATAAGTAAAGCCCAAATGTGAAATCATTTAAGCTTCCTCTCCTTCCTGCTGGTAGGACACCCTGAGTCCCACCCAGAGGAGTCTGTCCCTGCCAACGCCTTGACACCTCACCTATTCTCAGGTCTGCTGAGATATGCCTGGCTATCTTTCTGCCAAGTCTAGGAACAGGAATCTCAGAAAAACACAAACCCATCTCCTTTGTGCCAAAAAATATATATATATATTCACTCTTGAAAGTCACCAAACTACCAACCCATACTCAATTTACATGCTGAATCTACAAAGAGCTCACACACACACACACACACACACACACACACACACACACACGGGAAGACACAAGGAGAGCCAAATGGAGCTATTACCAATTCAGATATTATTTGTTTCATGGCTCACACTCATTTACCTACACGATTTCAGGATGTTTTCAGGGCGTATGTGCATGGATAGCAAGCACACTGCTTGATGTTCCAGAGCCCCCTGGAAAAGAAGCATGTACGGGAAAGAACTTGAACATTTTTGAGGAAGAGGAATACGCTGATACTAGAGTATCCAGCCCAGGTTCGAAGACCAAGGAAGAACTCATGCTCAGTACTCACCTAAAAAGCAGAGGTACCCCGCTAGAGCTGACTGCCCGTTACAACCGCGTAAGGACTTAACAGTACAGCTTCCGACGCCTCAGCCCAACCCTACCGATTCAGTCTCTAGGAGTAGGGCCTCGATGCCAGTGTGGGCAGTCATTTCTAAAGCCCCTGAGGTGAAGTGATGACCAACTATATGCAGACAGACCCTAAAATTCGCGCTCAAATGCCACCGGAAGCTAGGCACTTGGGTGGGCAGAGCAGGTAGAGAAAAGATAAAGGAATTATAGAAGCGTGCATTCAGACTAAAATCAAAAATATACTGTAAGCCAGATTTGATCAGCTCCTCTTGACTTTGTTATTTTTTCACTGGACTACGACCTCTTGAAGTCAGGTACCATATTTCACTCATTTCTGTGACTCGTACAGTGTCTGATCCACAGCAGGTTCGATCAGTGTTTGCTAAATTACTGATAAAAAATAAGGGGAAATCTCAACCCTTCTGCACTATTAAGGGAACGGCCTGCCAGGGAACACTCCTCAATCGTTCATTCAAGCAAAGTTTATTACACAACTACTATACAGAAGGCTCTAAGGACACTCCGTGGAGGAAGATAGATAAGACTCCATCTGGGGTCTACACTGGGAGAGGACAGAGAAGGAGACAGGGCACTAACATTCATAGATAAATAAGCCAATTTCAGAGAGCAATGGTATTCAGCATTCGAATGGCTACATTTAGCCTCAGAGGTTGTTCGACCACACAGAAGTGAGTACACGTTATTGGTTTCAGAGGAGTTGAAGAATACTCAACTGATGGCGGGGAGAGAGGGAGTGTGAGTTGAGAGTTACATGCCCTGAGCCCTGCCACTATACTGGTTGAATGACCTTGCACAAATCACTTAATCCATCTGGAGGAATTCAGTTCAGCCCTAAGACTGACTCTAAGACTTTCTGGCCCTAAGATTTTATAGTCTATCAGCAGAGAAGCATAGAAAATTTCACACGCTGTGACGGTCATGCCCAACCTAAGTGTCCACACGCTCCGAGGTCCTCAGCCCTCAATGATTGGCTCTTTGCGTTCACACATTATTATAAACTGAAAACATTTCCCGAGCATTTCGCAGCCCACCTCCACGGCTGACCTAAGGCAAAACCACAGGCTTGGCTATTTATTGCCACAGTGCCTTGGCTACTGGCAAGCCCAGACTAAGTTATGAAGCTGGCACGAACACGGGCCCCACAGCAAAGGAAACCAAATACCAAGCTCCAGGTGATTAAGGAATCCAGAAATTAGTTAAATTCCCTCATTCAACAAACATTAATAAGAGACCGCAGGAAGCCAAGCACTGGTCTAGTTCTTACAAAAGAAAGAAAAAAATTTAAAAAAAAAAACAGGTTTTTCCCATAAAAAGACAAGGTGTGGGGATTCTTAACCTGAGTCAGAGGCTCTGAGAACCCCACAAAATTAAATGCCAAATTTTCATTGTATGAGCACATTTCTGGGAGAGAATCCACAGCGTTTATTAAATTCTCTAAAGGGTCAAGGATCCAAACTGGAGATACCGCAAAAGATAGTCTAGGCCAAGTATCTCTTTTACTTTTCATACAAACCCCATTGTATAAACGAGGAAACTGCAGTTTAGAGAAGTTATGTGCCAAAGACACAGCCGAAAAGTGGCACAGCAGAAACCTCAACCCCAAACTGCCAATCCCCAAAGCCTGTGTTTTCTCCTTTGTCGTGACCTCTCACGCTGTCTTCCGTACCTTACCAGCCCCTGAAAAAATGGCTGCTGAAAAGAATGAGTCCGTGAAGCCCCCACAGACCAAGGACCGTTACCGTGTGCCGTCAGCGACAAAGGCAGACTCAAGCCTCTCATTTCCTAGAAACTGCAAGAGCCAAAATTGCAATTTCTCCATTTCTGCTCCTAACCCGCTCGAGTAAGAGGACAGAAACACAAGAACCCAAGCTAGGTATCCCGTTCAGGGAGCCTTTCCAGCCAGAAGTCCAAGTCCGTGAATCTCTGCAGGCGGCCCAAGCCCAAGGTCACGACCTCGCCCGTTCCCGAGCCAGGACTCGCATGCCCCCCTTGAATTTGGGGAGTCGGCGTACCTCTCACTTTCTGAACTTCGTATGGATCCCACTCTTGGCCTTGACCCCGCATCTTCACACACAGGGCTGTTTCCATTTCATGAGTCATATCGTGAACTGATTTGTATATATTTTATTTAAAAAAAGAAGTCTTTTTATATAAATCACGTGTCAAACGTGACAGAACTGGAAGCAAAGAAACATCCACTAACATTGTGTGGTGTCGTGGGAAGAACATGGTCTTTGGAGTCGGGATGCAGTCTAAATCCGAAGACTGCTGGGGTACCTGGGTGGCTCTGTCGGTTAAGCAGCGAACTTCGGCTCAGGTCATGATCTCTCAGTCTGTGAGTTCGAGCCCCACATCGGGCTCTGTGCTGACAGTTCAGAGCCTGGAGCCTGCTTCAGATTCTGTGTCTCCTGCTCTCTCTGCCCTTCCCCTGCTCACGCTCTGTCTCTATGTCTCTCAAAAATAAAATAAAATAAAACAAAAAGTTAAATCCCAAGACTGCTATTAGTGGCTCCGCAACCTGACGCAAGTGACTTCATCACTCGGGACCCCGGTTGCGCAATTTCTAAAATAGAGATATTGATACTTCAGATTTTAATCACCAACACATTTTTAGGGAAGGCCTAAGCACTGTTCTAGGCCCTAGGATACATTTGTGAATGCGACCAATAAGGCTCCTTCCTTCATAAAGCTTCTATTCTTGATGGAAGACACAAACAGCCGGATAAGTAAGAAAATAGAAAATCATTTTAATAACACTAATCGCATTAAAATAATAAGAGTGAACGGTTCTTGGACGGATACAATGTGTCAGAAACTATTGTAAGCAATAAGTGCTAACTTATTTAATTCTTGTAGGGGAGGGACAAACTCTTATTACATCCTTTTTTCAGAGGAGAAAACTTAAAGCCACTGAAGGTTAAGCAACTGACCCAAAGTCACACAGCAAGTAAGTGGAAGGGCAGAGACTGAAACCCGGATGAACGGGAAACAGAGCCTCATTCTGTACAGCACTGCGTGATCTAAGGAAAATCAAATGAATGGTACACGGGCAGAGAGAGGCAGCTGTAGCTAGGCTGGCAGGTGTCGTTTTAGGTAAGGCACAAATCACAAGAAGAAGCCAGTCCAAGCCGGGCCAGGGTAAGGATCTGGGGAGAGTGTTCCAAGGAGGAAGAACAGCTGGTACAAAGGCCTGAGAAAGAACCAGTCTGGTGGCTTCCAGGGACAGCACAACGGCCGGCGAGTTGAGAGCGCAGCGGAAGGGCTTGGGGAGCGCGGCCGATGCGTTCTCAGATACAGGCAGGAGGCAGGTCGTGTGGGGCCCGTGCTGCCCCGAGCATAAGGATTTCATTCTCTGCAGCGTCACTGAAGGCCTCGTGGAGGGAGGTGACACCATTTGGTTTGTATCTTTAAAATATGAGGCCAAATGATGTGGAGACTGGGTGAGGAGGAGGAGGAAGGGGCTCTGGAAAATTGAAGCAGGGAGGCCGATGAGGGCGTAGGAGCCCGGTCAAGAGTAAGGGTGACGTGGCTGATGGCAACAGCACTAACAGAGGGGGAGAAAAGGGGGCAGGCTTCGGGATGTGTCGGAGTCACCTTGAGGATCCGATGAGGATGGACAAAAGCCCTAGCAGGCATCTGACACACACAGCAGGCACTTACAAATGTTAATTACCTTCCCTGTCTACCATTAATTAAGAAGAGGCTTGGGCTGAAACTATAAATCATATCCAGAAGGACTAAGCCTCTCTGACACCCCGGCCCAATTTCTCCAAAGAAGCCCATCGCTTAGAGACTAAACTGGGAATGCACCAAATTCAAAACACAATGGAGAATTGATCTATGAAAGGAGCTGGGCTGTTAAATTAAAACCGTTTCTGCGTGCCAAGCTGAAACACAAAGGGATCAGTCTTCTTTAACAATAAAGACCAGTTAAGAGGAGGCTCTGGTTACACAATCTTCTCCTCTTCACCGCGAGGCACTTAGATGGATTTTTTTTTTTTAATAGAAAAGACAAACTCTTGAGTAAATGTAATAATTGTTCCAATAATGTGCCCCAACCACCCAAGAAGTTACAAAAAGGAGAAAAGAAACTGGAAAATTGGGATTCTTCTATTACATGATCAGTTAATTGCTGCCTCGAGTCGAGGCCCCATTCACAGCGGTGACGGGCTGACGCTGTTTGGGAATCTGACAGCCTGGCGGCGGCTGAAGAATCAAAGAGAAGGTTCACCTTCCAAATCCTACAAAAATAATAATAAGTAAGTAAACGAATTAAACGATCGAGAGCTTGTGAATTGTGGCCCACTGACTGAAATAATTTTCATGGTGCCCAAAAAAGGTTCTTTTTAGAGAAGCCTTTCCTCTCTAATGTCCCCAGCAGGTGGTCCTATGGCGCCCGCGTCATTACACAGGTGGTCCCGTGGTAATCTCAGTCATCACAACAGCACTCGTCTTTTTCTGACAACAGCAACAACAAAACAAAAACAAAAGCACGAGTAAGTGATCTGTTAAACACTAATGATCATTAAAAGCATCTTCCTGTGCTCCCTACCGAAAAAATAAAAAACACTAAACCCCAGGAATTAGACCCTCGGCTAGGAACGAGCCCGAAATAGGAAAGCAATTTCCTCTTCTGGATTGCCTCACTGAAGCAGATTGGCCTCGAAGATTCCTAATGGCTCTTCGGTAGTAGTTCCGCAAAGGATCGGCAAGATCAACGCTAGTTTCATAACGATTCTGTTATTTGCTTTTTTCATGGTGTTGATATTTGCGCTGATGGTTTGAAAGAATGGTGGATAAAACTGCAGGTGATTTGGCACAACTAGAGCCAGAGGTACCAAACTGTATTAGTAGTCACTGGGTTCTTCACTACCACACGTTCCAGTAAAAAGGGAAAAAAAGAAAAAAGTTAGCTTTACTTAAGGATGTCCCGAATGAAGCAGTAAACATTATCAATTTTATTAAATCTCAAATGTCAAGTAGCTATCTTTTTACTATCCTGAATGACAAAATGTATAAAGCACTTCTGATAAATATCAAAGTATTTATCAAAGTATTTCCCAAAGGAAAGCACCTGCATAGTTATTCAAGCTGTAGACTGAACTAGTCGCTTTTTACATGGAATACCGTTTATATATACATATATATCTATACATGTATATGAATGCAAAGTAGGTATGAAAGTCACTTAGCCAATTAACTTAGACATTAAAGAGATTTGCAAAAATGTAAAAACAATGCCACTCTTCTTAATTTTTTTTGTATTAGAAAGTTATTTTTCATGTATAGATATATATGTGTGTGTGTGTGTAATATATATAATATAATTTATATATATTTTTCAAGACATTTTCTCAAAAATTAATGAAGTGAGCCTGTCGCTTCAACTCCCAATATTTGCTGCCCATGAAACAATTTGAGTTTTCAATCAAAAATTTAAAATTTGGCAAACCTATGATCTGTATTTGAGACCTTGCACTTGAGAGTTACCTAATACTTAAAGACTTTTCTGATAAGATGAGTGATGATATTAATGAATGTGATTTTTGACCACTGTATAAGGAAAGGTCAACATTTAGAAGACTGCATAACTCAGGGAACCAATAATTTTCCAAACCACCAAAGCGTGGGATCAAATCGTGCAGGAGTTGGAGATCCACTCGAACAGCAAACTAGATCAACAGATAATAATATAACACAGCAGGAAAAGATAAGAGACGTGGTTTAAGATTCTACACTGCAACTAACCAAGTACGACTTGTGGAATTTTGGTATAACATCAAAGAAGAATATACACCTTTAATAGCTGGAGAAGCAATTAAAATAGTCTCTTTTTCTATTATTGTCTGCGTTAGGCTGAATTTTGTTCACATATGTCAACCAAACCAACACAGCCCAAGAACTGAATGCAAAAGTAGGTATGAAAGTCACTTAGCCAATTAACTTAGACATTAAAGAGATTTGCAAAAATGTAGACAATGCCACTCTTCTTAATTTTTTTTGTACTGGAAAGTTATTTTTCATTAAAAAATTATTTATGTTAACATGGGGTGGACATTTTTGCTATTTCTAAATGAATTAATGAATATTCTTAAATTCCTCATTTTAATTCCTAAATATTAATTAATGGTAAACATTAATGGATACAGCCCACCAAAACGAAAGCTCTTTGGGGTCCTCAGTAATTTTTAGCGACGAAAGTATAAAAGAATCCTGAAGCCAAAAAGTTGAGAATTTTGGCTCAAAGCAGATGTATAATAGCTACCTTTCTCACATACACCCCGCACAGACCAAAAGCAAAAAGAAGACAAACTGAATTTCTTTGGGTTCTATTGTGTAAATTACTTAAGGCCCAAGGGCCTGGCTAATTTGCATGTCTGATTTACTCAGAACCCTTTCTTCCTCCTCCTCTCTGGCAAGAAACCACAGACAAATTCCATTGCTATTTCACAACCCGCTCTTGAGCAAACTGCAGTGCGGTGGTATGGACATGGAGCTCCTCCAGCCCGGCAAACAGGGACAAGAACATCAACTCCAAAGTCCTCCAGCCAAGGGCCCTTTTCAAACACTAAAATCCACAAAACATAGCATTAGCCTGCTCAAAGCAAATAGTTAATTTGTCCTTTCACAAGAAATCAAAAGGACAAAATCACACAGCGAGGGTGTTGCTTCAACCCCTACCCTCCCCCTCCCAACAGTCCCCTTTTTCCCAAACAAGTGAATGTCTACACCATGAAGAATCAACAGGCCAATCAATCCATAACAAATATTTATACTGTCTCCTTGAAAAAAAAGATAGATAGTCATAAAAGGAAAACTAACAATACAAGTAATAAAAAAAAATGTCCGAGCAAACAGTGCTATTAGAAGTGTGAAGAATGGAGAAAATAACTACGCACCAATGTGACCCAGGGCATGAAGAAGTGGGGGGAATAAAGTCGAAAACTAAACACAGGTAGTATGGGGAGCAAAGCTGAAAACCTGGTAAAGGACAAGACATTCCCAGACATCTGCGATTAGAACTTTTGGCTAAAAATCAGTCTCCGCAGAAGGAAAATGAAAGATAATGCCAGAATGATAGATTGTACCCTGGTCATGGAAGGTGCTAACAGTCAAGCTAAGCAATTTGAATTCTATCCTCAATGTAACGAGGGGCCAAAAAAGACTTTTGAGAAGGATGGGAACATAAGGGAAGTATGCTATTTAATTTGTTGTTTTTTTAATACGAATCTGTTAATAACATGGCTGCATGAAAAGAAACCAAGACTAGAGATCAAGGGACCACATAAGGAGCCTACTGGGAAGCTGGAGCAGACGTGAGCTGGGCCTGAACGAGAAGATGGTGATGAAAACGAAAAAGAATCAAGAGCTACACCAGTAGATAGATCTGGAATTTAATAAGGTGCCAAACTGTTTTTTTTAAAAAAAAAAAAAGAGTGGAACAACACACAGAAGTAAAGAAGTCAAGGTCATTAACAACACATCGACTGAGGGCCCACTAAGCTTGTTGCTGGGCTAGGCAGTAAATGAAATACTCCTTTGGAGACAGATAGGTGATTTTACACACGCCGAGGGAAAGGGGTGGACGGATGGACTGGGGCTCTGCATCTTTCCACTCAGCTATTGCTGGGCCTTCCTTTGCTTCTGCACATGGAGAGTTAAAAACTACATTTCCCAGACCCCTCTGCGGTTAGGGTTCTGGGTGAGAAATCGATTCTGCCAATTAAATGGCCGCACATGAGATTTAAACAGCAGAAGTAAAAATGGAGGCCATTTTCTTGCTGTTGAAACTTTTTATGGAGGCAACACAGTCATGGAAACAGTGATGATTCCGAGGCCATCTCCCAAGGATCTGGCTATCGGCGTCGAGGTCATCAAATGCAGGTTGCAATGGCGGCACCTTCCTGTTCTCCCGACTGCAACTATCATGCTATGTTGTTAAAAATCAATAGTTCTGGTAAAGGCTTCCTGGGTCCCGGCCTTTCTGGGTGCGACGGATTCCTAGCCAACTTGCCAAGGCGGTCGGTACCACTGCTTCCGACGAAGCCCACCTGTAGAGGCTCAGGGTCGGGCCCATTTCTCCCAATGACTTTGTAAGAATCCAGCTCCCTACCTTATATAGTTTGTTTCCTGCAACTAAATTCGGACATATAGAGGAGTTTTTTTTTAATGTGTATTTTTGAGAGAGAAAGAGAGAGCACAAGCAGGGGAGGGGCAGAAAGAGAGGGAAACACAGAATCCGAAGCAGGCTTCAGGCTCTGAGCTGTCAGCACAGAGCCCGACGCAGGGCTCGAACTCATGAACCGCGAGATCATGACTTGAGCCGAAGTTGGATGCTTATCCGACTGAGCCACCGAAGTGCCCCTAAGAGGGTTTAAATAAAGGCAGACCAACGAAGTGAAACTACTTGTACACAGTGAAAAGAATGGAAATAAAACTTGGAAACAAAGCCAGGGCAGAGCACAGAAAAAAATAGGTATTACCTTCACACACGCAGCAGTCAGAGACCCCAAACTGTATTAATCCAGACCCCAAAATTTCCACCACTCATTTTGGAATCAACAAAGAAAACTTCTTTTAACTTTGTAAGTAATTATAACAACATCTGTCATTTATCTGGAGCTCCGAATATGAACAAAGGTATTTTGAAGAGTCCTCATTCATTTTACCTGGCATCGCATACCAAAAGGGTGGGTATCACAGAGTGGATTTTTAGAAACGAGAGAACCAAAGCACTGAGAAAGTAAACAATTTGCCTAAGGTCACAGAGGGTAAGCTAGTGGTCCGACTAAAGTATTTCCTGCTTTAAACCTATTTTCTCCTGTTTGGTCTTCTGTCAGTTTAACTCCAAGCCTGTTCTAAAGTAAATGTTAAAATTGTTGGTGCAGAAATATTAGGAGCTTAAGAGGGCTTGTAAAACCACAAAGAATTAAACGGGGCCGAACTTACAACCATGGAAAAAATTAAAATTCCATGTGTAATTTTCTTCTCCAATTTTAACCCAAACTGCGTGCGGTGCCTTGTGGCGGGCCCGCTGTTCCTATGACTCGCTTCCAACACACACAGTCCGAGTAGCAAGTGTCATCCAATTATTCGAGCGGCTATTCACTTATTTTCCTATCATTCTAAGGGTTGGAAAATTAACAGTGCTGTGTTTACAAACCTTCACGAGGCCATTACATAAAAGCTCAAATATGTTTACACGACTCGCAACTCTGGTTTGAAGAAGCTCAAAAGCGAGTTAATATAAACCTATACCGAACAAATGCGCCAAAAGGAGCCCTGCCGGACAGAGGTTAAGCTCTGCCCTTCCCAACTTTCCCCCCAGAATGTACGATCCATCACGTACGAAAGCACAGCTGAAGATGTGAGGTGTTGGTAAGTACCCCTGTTAGTGAGAAATCCTGCTAATTATTACACCAAATAAGCATAGTTAACAGGCCATGGCCACAAAGAGGGGCATGTTTCAGGGCATTAAATAGCTGCCTAGGGTGGAGATGAATATATTACACTATGCCCTTGACCAATAAAACAATTTCCCTGACACCTAGAAATCCGGCCAGCTGGAGCAAGGAGGCAGAAGTGTTCTCCGGTTCCACCGTGATGCTTCAGCGCCACCTAGTGACTGACGCATTTTAACTCACAGGGTCAGGGCAACTGACAGTAGCTCTAACTGGAGCTCGGACGTCAGAAAAGGAACCAGAAGAGGTGGCATTTGGAGGGTTCCTTGCTTTTTAAGGCCAACAGATCTATGGGCATTCCTAAATAAGAGTCGGTGTGTCTCAACGTGAGCGCCGCTAAAACCAAATCAAAGGCCAAACTAATTAGTTGCTTTCCAGAAATTTATTTTATTTTGCCAGTTTTCTTCCAGCACGAAACTTCTTCAAGATTAAGAAGATCCAAGGTAGGAAAAGATAGCAGAGGGATGGTAAATTCAGACTAAATAGAACTAGGGGAGTCTGGCTCAGAAGAACATGTGACTTTTGATCTTGGGGTCATGAGTTGGAGCCCCAAGTTGACCATAGAGATTACTTAAGTAAATGAATAAATTAAATTTAAAAAAAAAAAGACTAAATAGAACTAAAGGCTTTGAATCCATGAGGCATATAGTAAAATTAGCACACACACTTTACATAATATGTTAGCATAATGCAAATGGTTAGAAAAGTGGGAAACTGGGGCGCCCGGGTGGCTCAGTCAGTTAAGCACCGACTTCGGCCCAGGTCATGATCTCACGGTTTCTGAGTTCGAGCCCCATGTCGAGCTCTGTGCTGACAGCCCAGAGCCTGGAGCCTGCTTCAGATTCTCCCCCCTCTCTCTGCCCCTCCCAAGCTCATGTTCTGTCTCTCTCTGTCTGTCAATAATAAATAAATGTTGAAAAACAAAATTTAAAAAAAAAAAAAGTAGAAAACTTGAGAAGTTCCATTCCAACCTTTGAACCAAAATTACCTCTCCCATAGAGACTGTTTCCAGGCGGCTGACGGCTAACGCTGCATGAGATAGATACACTGAACATTCCACATGAATTCGGTGTACTCCCCAAATAGCACCAATGCCACAGAACCCAAGTCTTTCTTTCTCATGCTCGTGGCGTGGTGAAAAAAGATCTGGCCTACAATGCCGCAGACACCATAATGAACAAAAGCAAAGTCACCTCCCGGAATCTACATTCTGATCAAGGAAGACAGACACAAAACAAACAAGATCTCTATCGGAGGATGGGAAGTGACACGGAGGAAAGTACGACAGGGCAAAGGGAATGCGGGACCCCAAGAGGCAATGAGATGGAGAGTGCTATTTTGGGGTAATCGGAGAAACCCTCCTGAGGATGTAATGTTTCAAAAGACCCAGAGGAGGGGAGGGAACCAGCCTTGCAGGTACCTGGGGTGAAAAAAAAGTTCTAAGAAAGGAGAACAGCAAGTACAAAGGCACTGAGGCGGGAAGCACTTGCCTTGTGTGAGAAACAGGACGGAGGCCACTTTGGGTGGGTGAGGAAGCAGGAAGGTGGCGGGAGGGGAAGTCGGAGAACTTCTGTCGGGGGACAGCTCAGAGAAAAAGCCAGAGGGCTGTTTTGGTTTTGTTTTTCTCATAGCAGCTTTATTGAGATACAATTCACATGACATACAATTTAGCCTCCTAAGGTACAGGATTCAGGATGTATATTCGGAGTTATATAATCACGCCCACGAATTTCAGAACACTTCCATCCCGCCAAAAAGGAACCCCACACCCGTTAGCAGTCACGCCGCACCCTGCTCTCCCCAGCTCCTGGCAACCACTCGGGTACTTTCTGTCTCTAGGGATTTGCTTCTTCTGGGCACGCAAGCACACGGTACGTGGCCTTTTGTCACTAGCCTCCCGGACTTAGCACGGCGTTCTCAAAACCCATCCATGTTGCAGCGTGCATCATCACTTCATCTTTGTCTTCCCCAGGAATATTCCACTGTACGGATATACCACAATTTGAATATCGGTGCATCATCTGATGAACGTGCAGGTTGTTTCCACGTAGGGACTATTATGAATAATGCTGTTATAAACATTAATGCACAAGGTTTCTGTGGGCGTCTGTCCTCAGGTGTCCTGGGTCACCAGGAAGGGAAGTGCTGGATGACAGGGTAACTACGTCTAACGTTCTGAGGAACCGTAAGAGCATTTGAGCGAGGAGGGACAGGATCTGGATTTTTTGAGGTTCACTTTGGTTGCCGCATATGGAAAAAGGCAAGGAGAGAAAAACAGGGAGGCAGGTTGAGTAGAAATTGCAATGATCCAGGAGACAGATGCTAGCATCCTGAAGAAGAATGATAGAAGCAGGGGTTATGAGAAGCGGTTGGATTGAATATATATTTTGAAGATAGAGGGGACAGAATTTGCTAGGCGATGAGATGTGGAATATGAGAGAAAGAGTCAAGGACATGTCTAAGATTTTTGGCCTGAGCAACAGGAAGGGGTCAGGGGCCACGGACGGGGGTGCAGAGGACCACTCTGGAGGCTCCCCACTCTCCACGTTCAAGGACCCCTAGCAATTGCCAGATTTCTTATTTTGCCTGTTCTTTTTTTTTTTAATTTTTTTTAACGTTTATTTATTTTTGAGACATAGAGACAGAGCATGAGCAGGAGAAGGGCAGAGAGAGAGGGAGACACAGAATCGGAAGCAGGCTCCAGGCTCTGAGCTGTCAGCACAGAGCCCAACGCGGGGCTCGAACTCACAGACCGCGAGATCATGACCTGAGCCGAAGTCGGCCGCTTAACCGACTGAGCCACCCAGGCGCCCCTTATTTTGCCTGTGCTTTACAAGAAAGGCTCTACCAGAGCCCCGACCCACATCAAGCTCCCTGCAGAGCTCTTCCGGACCTTCTGCTTTTGTAATCAACAAATCAAATTCCGGTTGGCAGGGCCAACCAAAAAACAGAAAGAAGAACCAAAAGCTATTATAATTAAATAACCGCTGACCAGATCCATCAGAAGAAAGAGGTTTCTGAAACTACGTTTCCCAAACGCCCATTCAGAAGTATCTCACTTTAGGAGAATTCGGGAGAGGAAACCATGCCATGGTCCAAGAGGCCAGGGGTGACTCAAAAGGAAGACGAAGCAAACCCTAGCCTTCAAACGTGACCGGAGAAAAGAGAGGGCACGTTCCTCTCCGGTATCTCCAAGCCCAAGAACCTGGTTTATTCATGTTCTTAGATATCACAGCAGCAAATATTCCATAAGAAACTAAGAGAGGAGAAGGAGGTAAAAAAAGGGCCCCTCTTACGGTGGCGGGGGGGGGGGGGGTGGGTGGTGGGACATCTGAGCTCAAAATGCAAAATACGTTTAATCACTCCCACCACGTACCAAAAAAAGGGCCACTTTTCAAAGTGACCAAAATGCGTCAGCACCTACTAAGACTCAATAACAGAGCTGTGCTAAGACGTCTGTAAGCCAGGATCACGGCTACTTTTGAAGGCCCCACTCAACACCAAAAGAAACATTAAACTCAACCCACGTCGCATTCAAAACTTTCTCTGCAATAGAAAAATTTGAGTGGACTTGTATAATTTTGCACTGGAACGTATTTGGCTTTGAGAAACTCATTTACGACGAGCTGTAATTTCTCAGGAATCACTGGGCATACTTGGACATTCTTGAGAAGTCGGAACACCTAACTTACATGCTCATTTCAAATGTAAGAATGCCACTAAACGTAACAACTTACGGAGCTGGCATAAGAGTACACTTTCTAAACATTCAATTCATTATTTATTCATTTCAATTCTGCAATTCTCTGTTTGGATTTGGAGTCGAGACTTTTTTTTTTTTTCAGGGCTCATACATTTGTACGGACCCCTGAAAACCTGTGGCCGAGCCTGGCGGCTGCTGGGTTCTCCACATTGTGGACCAGGCTGATGAGCGTCACCTCCAGGTCTGGCCCGCAAAGAACTCCTCGATACTCTGGGTGCTCCTTTCCCCTTCTGGAGGGCCGGAATGGAGATCACCTAAGGTGACCTGACAAGCAACGAACTGAAGATGGTCGACCCTCCTTTGATCGGCAACCCTACAGGACTGCAGGGAGGAAGCCACCCCACCAACCTGCTTGCCCACCCCTTACTGTTTCCTAAGTAAGAAACAAATGTTTACTATCTTCAAACCATTAGACAGGATTGTGATATGATTACTTTTTTACAGCAGTAACCTACCCTACCTGATATAAACCCAAAGGGTTACACACAATGGTGACTGATGACTTACACCTTCGCCTTTTGATCTGTGCAATTACTAATATGTGATAAAAATAACCGCTAACACTGTAGGGCAGTTACTAGTTGTTCAGTTGCTAGTTAGTTGCTAGTTGCTTACTAGTATTGGCTCTAAATGCTTTACATAAATTAATTCATCTGTCCTCGTAACTCCTGGTGTTAGTTCCCGTATGTATCTTCACTTAGCATAACGAAACTAAGGGACAGAGAAATTAAGTAACCTGCCCAAGGTTACACAACTGGTAAGTGGCAGGGCCAGGACTCAAGCCTACACAATACGGATGTGGACTCCGTGCTTTTTAATCGGTGTGCTATACATACAAGGAGAGAGGTATTACCCCGCGTTCCCCAATTCTTCTCTTTCATTCACAAGAAGGCAAGATACACGGACCAAATAGGATACTGGCCTGTGTTTGTCACATACGTGTTCAGTATTAACCTCAAAGAGAAGTTCGGATAACTCGGGACAGTTAGGATTTAATGCTCTCCCTAACCCTGACTCAAAAGGCATCCACCGCACATGTGGGTAGATGGGTCCAAAACTCAGTTCAATTATATATTCACTCTCATGAAAATGCAAAGGTCTCTGAAAGCAGCTAATAAGTAAATCTGTACTTTTCCAAAGAAGCAAGGATTAACTTCATCGCGGGTTAAATTAGCTGAACGTCAGAAAAGGACATCCAAAGTAAACAGCTGTGTACTGGTGGCAGCCAGGAGTGATGTGACCAACGGCGCACTTGAGGAGGAATTCCAAATGTGGTCATGACCACTTTCCTGGTTCAAAGTAAACAGAGCAACAAGGCAAGTTTTGACATGGACAAGACATCCGAGATCATAAAAAAAGCAGCAGCCTCGCCAGCAGGCCACAAGTCTAGATGAAATGCATATTTCGGATGACTCAGAAACCACTCCCAAAATGGCTCTGCTCATGAGCCAAACGGAGGCCGTGTCTCCATTTACAAAGCTGCCTGCCCATTCCATCAAGGTTCTACGACACAGTATTGCCCCTCTGTGCATCAGAGACTCTCAAAAAAAGCACAAGATCCCATCGGTGTCGTCTTCTCTAACCGTTTCCCCTTCTACCTGAAAGGGAGCCACAACCCCGCGTCTCGGGGCATTGTCTCCGGAAAGGTAGAAACGCCCGGCAGTCATGTTATGGAGTCAAATGGCATTTACCTGAGCCTGGTCCTGGACTGGGAATGCTAACATTGATTATCTCTTCTAAATGCAAAGAATTTAAAACTTGAGCTCTGTCTGGCGGCTAAAAATGGTCAAAATCCACATGGCCTCTTCTGAGACTAACCACGTGAAGGATCAAAGGATGTCATGTAAGTAGACCATTTTAGAAAAGACACGAAACTGACTGTGATATGGCCGGTGTGGGTGGCACTCCCAAATGTGAGGGACGTGTATCCGTCACCGAGAATCTAACTCAATACTCTGTGTGCTTAGGCCCGCGCTGGGTATGCGACTGACAGACAAGGAGTTAATATAACAGCTGATATAATAGAAGGGCTTAATAGCATCACCACAGCAGCTAACAATAATCAGCTGAACAGTTAGTATGAACTGGGCACTATACTAAATGCCTTAACCTATATAAACTCATTTAACCTCAAATCAACCCCGTGAACAATCCGGTCAGAATTTCGGCACGGCTTGGGAGGGGGTGGGGGAGGGGGAGGTGGATATATGAGTCTTACTACAGTAGAAAGTCAAAACTTCTTCTATGAAACTGTTGTTTTCAGATGATGTCTGGGGATTCTTTCTATACTTTAGGCCAATAAACAGTTTATCCCTTGATTGTGATTACATTGTTGGAAACGTCCTCAGACCCCGACTTGTAAACATTATAAAACCTAACCTGTAAATGGAGTTACATGGAACACTTCATATCACAATAACCACAAGGAAATTACGTTCCCGATGCAACATTAAAATTGAGGAGTCCCGTGGGCTTAATAATGGTACCTTTAAAAGAGGTACCTTCCTGTTTAAAAAAAAAAAAAAAAATTCCTTAACGTGAGGCTTGCTCCAAAGCAGCAATGAAAAAAAAAAAGGGAAAAAAAAAGAGGAAAGTCAGATCATAGCCTTTTAACTGAAGTCTCACAGCCAAAGGCTCAACACGAAACCCACTGCTAACTGATTAAGAAAATAATTCTCAATAGGGTCAAAATTAGTCTTCGTTTTTACTAAGAACAGAAGGGTTCCCATGGTTAAGGTCAGATTAAGGTAACAGGCTGGATTGAGCCATCGATCAGGTAAAATGAATGCTTCTGGACAATGCCTAGACGAAACGGGGTGGAGAATTCCTAAGCCAAACACCACTTACAACAGAGCGGGTCGGCGCAGAGGCCTGACCCAGTGCGGGGAATGCCTTGTAGCTGGAGGTCTAGAAGGCCTTCCCACAAATTCTCGTCAGACGCTTAATCAATATCATGCCTTAGGACCTGAACTGCTCCTCCGAAATCAATATTACCTTTATTTTAAGTAGCAGGAGGAACAATGAGATTATCTTGTTCCTTACAAGTCTGTCATGGAAAATCGGGCTCACGGAGTGTGTCATCTTCTGGTTTTGCCTGCAAGGAACTCGTTTCGTGGGGCTTGGAGACGGTCTGGCACCGCAACCCAGAAATAACGAGAGAGGGGAGGGACTCACACTTTAGCTCAGGGAAGCTGGGGCCCGAAAATACATCATGACCTACAGGACAGACAGCGGAGCGTCAAGACGGGAGCTCCGAGGCTTAAACCCACCGGCTCCACGCGGAGGACTCTCCAAAGTTAGATCTCCAGCCCTGAGCTCCAGATTCTCCCCACCCCGCTGCCGGACGGCGCCCGGTGTGCGGACGTCCAAAGGAGAACACCTGATTCCGCCCCCGCACCTGCTCCCCGCTCAGCCTTCCGGTCACAATCCAGTGGGTCGCGACGCTAAGAACGTGGAAGTTACCCTTGGTTCCCCTGTTCCTCCAGAACTCTCTCAAACCCTGTCAGCTTTGCTGCCAAAACAGAGCTGAAATCCCGCCCCTTCTCTCCACCTCCATAATCGCCGCCTGGGCCCCGCCGTGAGCATCTCTCTCCTCCTGATGAGGGGGAACCTCACTGCGCTCTGACCCTCCAATATTCCCACCCGCAGCCAGCGTGAGCTTTCGAAACTGCAAATCTGAAGCGGGCACTCTACACACACTCTCCATCTTCAAACCCTTCCATGGGTTCCCATCCGGCTTGGAATAAAACCGGAGGGGCACCTGGGTGGCTCAGTTGGTTGGGCCTCCGACTTCGGCTCAGGTCATGATCTCGAGGTCTGTGAGTTCGAGCCTGCGTCGGGCTCTGTGCTGGTGTCTCAGAGCCTGGCGTTTGCTTCCGATTCTGTGTCTCCCTCTCTCTCTGCCCCTTCCCTGCTCACACTCTGTCTCTATGTCTCTCAAAAATAAATAAACGTTAGAAAAAAAACAAAAAACAAAAAAACGGAATCTTTCCCACAGCCTACAAGGCCCTAACATGACCTGGCCCCCTTCTTTCTCCCTTTTGTACCCCTTTCTCTTTAAGTTCTGCCCATTGACCTTCTCTGGTCCTCCTATATGCACAGCTTATCAGCACCCCGGAGCCTTGTCCCTGTGGCTGGATTGAATCTCCTTGTCACCCCCTGGGATCTCACAGGGAAAGCCACCTCACACCACCCCATCTACAGCAGCCCCTCCCCTCCGTCATTCTCCCAGCATACTCTCCCACCACTATTAGACCCGGACAGGCTGGAAGTGTCTCTCTCAAAGTCTTACGGTCGGAGACAAAACTGAAGAACAGAGAACCCTCTCGACTGCCCTATACGGGATCAAACATTTCGAACGTTTTCCATCTGAAAACTGTGCTGTTCGAGAAGACGATAAGAAGAAAGAAATTCTCAGCTCTGCATATGTTCTCCACTCCCAACCTAAGCAGTAATAATGGTGCCAGAAGTTCAGAGGAGGTCTCCAATCACCACTATCACACTTACCTCTACCAATCAGTAGATTCAATCCTTCCTTTCTCTGTCCATCACGACACACACACACACACACACACACACACACACACACATGCACACACACCTCGCCAACCTCACGTAGCCGTCCACAGGCCTGAAGTGCCCTTCTGGTTCACTGCCTCCCTCACTCCATCCATCAAGAGCTGCTAAACGTTTCACTTCTAGATAACCTTTTTGGTCTAAGTGAAGAAAAAGGGGAAAGAGCTAATATTTATCAAGTATCTCCCATACGCTGAGTACTGTGCTAAATGCTTACCGGTTTGTTTTTGGTTTTGCTTTTCACTCAGAAGTAAATTATACTTAGCCCCATTTTTAGAGATGAGAAAATGCAGTCTTAGGTCCATGACTTGCCGGCCAGAGGTCAAGCCAGTAAGTGGCCGAGGCAGGACTTAAATCTACATCATTCACGAAAACCCCACCTCTTTCCAAGTCTTGTTGTTCTTTTAGCAACAACAATAAGAGAAACATTACCAATATTATCTTCCTTCCCCTGTTTCAATTTGGGGATATATACATCCCTTCACAAATGGATCCATATCGTATTTCACTGATACTGGGTCCTTAGACCATAAACTTGGTATGCGACGGTTCCTACATTACAAACAGTACACTCCTTTACAAGTTCCCTTACTTATGGGGCGCCTGGGTGGCTCAGTCGGTTAAGCGTCCGACTTTGGCTCAGGTTGCGATCTCGCGGTTCACTCTCGCCGTTCAGGAGCGCCAGCCCCTGAGCTGCTTTCAACACAGAACCCCCTTCGGATCCTCTGTCCCCCTCTCTCTGCCCCTTCCCTGCTTGTGCGCATGCGTGCTCTCCCCCCACACCCCCTGAAAATGAACATTCAAAAAAAGTTACCTCTCTTATAACCTACAGACAAAATATTACAGATGCAAAGGAGTATCTCACCAAAGTTTCCCTTCCAACGTTATTACCTTGACTTTATAAGTGACAGAAAATCAGTGTGATCAGGGAACAGATAACATAGCTCAGCATACCACATACCAAGCATCCAGGGAGTTCATGACAGACACCAAAGCCCACGAAGCCGGATGATCCCCTTGAAAGGCCACGGGCCGCGTCCAATCTGAGCGTCCTTATTAATACACAGTGCTATTCTTTCTACTACCAATAAACAGCAATAGAAAAACATTACGTTAAAACACCCCCCCCCAATACAATCTGTGAGTTTACATTCATACAAATCACGGGTAAAATTAAATAAATCAAATTATTTCTTGTCAAACTTGATTCGTCGTAACAATAAATATTTTCAAAAACGCGACATAATATCATGAAATCGAAAAAGGTTTAATTTCTCAAAGAAAAATTTACATACAAAATACCACGTAGAAGGGCAAAACAAATGGGTCTGACGTGGTCATTTTAGCCCTTTCTGTACTGGAAAATATAAGAAATTCTCTAAATGTATCAGCTCACATAAATATCTTCCAGATCTTTCCTAAGTAATCCAGACACTTCTTCCATTATGTTAATTTTCTGAGGATCATGCTTAAGTAAATTCGCCACAAGCCAATTTAAAAATGACACAGCATGAAAAAATAAATAAATTGCGTGTTGTGTTCGGAAGTAAGAATACATCAGCATATTTGGTGCTTTTGCTTTTCAAGCCTCCGTTTTTACAGATAATAACACGAGGGCTTTCGAGGCATGTTAAATCATGAGATATTGATTAAATTAAACTCTAAACTTGTAGTGGCAAGAAACCAGGACTCGCTCGTCTCTTTTAAGGACTGATTAAAACTTGGCTCCTAGGAAGGTTCCTGTCTCCAAGAGGAGGCTCGCTTTTGTGAAAAGCCCCTGCAAACATCAGAATATCGCCAGATCAATACTCTTCTTTCCCTTCTTCATCTCCCTTCTCCTTTCTTCCTTCCCTTCTCTCTCTTTCTTTTTTTTTTCCTTTCTGTTTTGCTTTTAAGATCACAGAATGGGGAGTTGTGTGGCGTCAGGTTCAACCCAAAACGACAAAAACCCACTCTCTCTCCTCCCCACCCTACCATGCTCTACGGATGTAAATATTTCATGGTATTACCATCATTCACTCGGTGCTTATATTGTCTGATCAAGCCTCTATTTCTGTCTGTTAGACACTCTGGAGGATAGCGTTTTTTCATGTCTGCTGCTCAGTCACATAAAGCCCTTGCTTCTCAAAGGTTCTTCAAAGTTCAATAATTTATTAAACACTGCTGGGGTCGGTAAGCACTCACTGAAATGCATAACTACAGAATAGGTGAAACTATTAAAGACTTTCTTTAATAAAGAAGGTGACTTTAGAGAAAGTGACAGCATTGTTGCTTACACTAGAGTGGCACTCTGAACAACAGAAGCTATCCTGTGCTAAGAGGCAAGAACTTAAAATAAACACAAGTACTTGGGTACGGAGAACCGTCATGGCGCAAACACACTGTGAAATAGGCCGTCTACACGAGCCCGAAATCAGAAATCGAGTCCCAGATTTCCCCTTTCTCGATAGGACGAGTCAGCCTCCGTTTCTCCTCTTTCTGAATACAGCTGAGAATTCACAATTTCAGTAAAATGCCTCTGAAGCTGTCGCCAATGACATTTTTTTACTTAACGATATTACTTCTAAAGTCTACTCCTGATACTTATTCCTTCCTACTGATCTCTGAGCAATAAGGCTCTGAGGACACGGAAACAGAAATACGCATGATACGTACAAAAGCAAAGT
This sequence comes from Paguma larvata, assembly GCA_030068075.1. Taxonomy (NCBI): domain Eukaryota; kingdom Metazoa; phylum Chordata; class Mammalia; order Carnivora; family Viverridae; genus Paguma; species Paguma larvata. The sequence goes on along the minus strand of CM057841.1, from coordinate 31,318,018 downwards.
AATAAAAATTTGAGTAGTACGCTTTAATCAGCAAGTATTTACTGAATTCAGGTTTATCGGGAGCCACAGGGAATACAGAAGCTCATACATCACTCTATGTGCACAAGCTACAAAATCTAGTTGGGTGATGACACACACGCTGAATGCTCAGACTAAGACCCAAAACGGTATAGAATGCGTTGCTAAACTGAGTGAAAGTTTTTGAGGGCCATGGTATTTCAGAGAAGGTAGAACAAACAGATCTGAGGGACAGTAGTCAAGGAAGATGCTAAGGAAGAAATTATATTCTACGTATTAAATTTTGCTTTCTTATTCCGATTTCCAAATACATCTTAGGAAAAGAAACTCTGATACCCAAATTCATGATTGAACACAACACCTTGCCTTTCCTTTAAACATGGCGGATATAAAACATACACTTAGCTCCCTCCCAATACCAAGAGAATGAGAGAGAAGATATCAGCAGATGAAAAATGTCAACCTCACATTCTGGAAGGCAGAAAGGGAATGCTAACCAGGACAACAGATTAGGACAAGTTGAAGCCTCTCGGCAGGGCAGGGAGTGGGGGAGATAAGAGGAAGACCAGTAAATAGTGAGAAGATTTTTGCCACCGTCTCCAGAAAGGCTCAGGAATTACAGGAACCAGGTACCTCTGAAGGCGAGTGCATTTCAGACAGGTGAGAACAGGCAGCCTGGTCAGAAGTCTATGAAGAGAAGTTAGACCTCACATCCTTCCCTCAATCCCAAAAGCCAGGCAACCAGCACAACCCTGACCAAGGAAGGAATGGTTTGCGGTCCGAAAGCAGTCGGCCCACAGAAGTCAGGGCCCTGGAGGACCCAAGCCAGCTGAGAACAGAAGTGACGGCTGCATGTCTGCTCTGAGGACCTTCTTTTTCTCTCCAGGGTTCCATAAATTCGTGATGAAGGACTTGGTGGCGCCAGTTTTCATCCCTTGTGCTGGGCACTCAGCAGACCCTTCTGATTTCAAACATCATTCATATCTTTTAGATGAAGGAAATTAGCCTGTATTGTTTCTTTGATCACTTCTTCTCTCCTGATATTGTGGTTCTCATCCTACAACTTCTAGAGTTAGATACTGGGCCACTGGTACCGATCCTCTGTTTTTATACCCTTCCTCTCTTCTTCTCCATTGTGTTACTTTTTTCTTCTATTTGTTTTCTAATCCTATCAGAGTTTTGATTTTTGCCATCATATTTTGAATTTCTGAGAGTTCTTTCTTGATCTCTAAATGTTCCTTTTTTAATAAATACTTCATGATGGAAAATTCTAGACACACAGTAGAGAGAACTGTAGAGTAAGCCCTTCATGTCATTACACAACCTACAATTATCAACATTTTAGGCATCTTAATTCATCTGCTCTCCGATCCTACCTTTTTTTCTGAATTACTTCAAAGCAAACCTCAGACATGATAATCTTTCCACCAGAATTCCTTGGTATGTACCTCTAACATATAAAGATGACTGTTCTTTAAAAATATCACCATAATACGTGATCGCAACAGAATTAACATATGAACGTTCCTTTTTATAAACTTCTTGTTCCTGTTTCATGTAGTATCTTCTCTCACCTAAGACTATGATCATTTGTTTTGAAGTTTTGTCTTCTACTCTCTACATCGTAGTCTTTCTCTGTATTCCTTTCCTTCTGTTGTTTGTTTTGTATTGTCCTATTTTTTGGAGGCATTCTTCCATGTTTGATGATCCTTGCCTATCAATTATAAGTTCAAGTGAGGCCATAGCATACAAATGGAATGGGAAGCTGTAGGTGCAGAAACTGACTGTGTCAACTGGTGGGCCCTGCTGGAGGGTGATATGATGGAAGCCAATCCTTTTCTTTAGATATCCCTGAATATCAACCTGCACATTTTTCTTCAGGCTGCTCAGCTTGCTTGAAGAGGAATCCTCACATTTCCTTCTCTGGTTACATTAGTTATGTAACTACTCTAAATAACAGAGGTCACAGAGGGCAGGCCCTAGGCGGCTTCCGGCTTGAGGAAGTAAGTGTGGCTTATTGGGACCATATAATTATTTTATTTTATTTTATTCTTTATCTCATTTTATTTTATTTTGCTTTACTTACATTTTAGAAAGAGAGGGAGAATACAAGTGGGAGACAGGGGCAGAGGGTGAGAGAGAGAATCTCAAACAGGCTCCATACTCAGTGCGGGGCCCAATGCAGAGCTCGATCCTATGACCCCAGGATCATGACCTGAGCCAAAATCAAGAGTCGGACGTTCGACCGACAAGCCACCCTGGCGCCTCTGGACCGTATAAGTTTTACAGTTCGATTCACAGACAGCTCTTCACGATAAAGAGCTTTCAAATAACAAGCCACGTTTTGGCTTCTTTCAAAAGAAATCTAAGTAGCTGCAAATACCGGGCCCACACTGACGCACCAAAGCTAGGTTACAGCTGGCCCCTCTAGGCAGTGTATATACTTCTGGTTTCCCCCCTGGCACCCCCAGTCCCTGCGGTCTCTCCTAAATTGAGACAGAGTTGCCACTTTCATTAATCATCTTCCCTTATCTGGCCCCTGTCGGTGGGCAAAGTTTAATATTCCTGCTATAATGCGACGTGAATGCATAAAAGGAAAAGACGTGTGTAAAATACAGTTCAACTTATTTTATTGTGGGGTACCCTGGAAAAGGATGACTAAGCCAAAGGAAGGGTAAGATTAAGCAAAATATATTCCCAGCACTGGGCGACACAAGCAGGACCTTGTATATTTCATGTCTCAGGAAATATACAGCACTCCAACCCCTCGATACCCTCACTACACCCGAAATCAGCTCTTCTCAAAGGGTCATATACCAAAGACCCAGATTTTAGCTGAAAGAGACAGAGAGAGAGACAGAGAGAGAGGAGAAAGGCAGAAACAGAGATTTATCCTTTATATACCTACAGGGAAAGGAAATTTTCAAAGATGCTTTTCCTCCACCAAAGGGCGGGCAGATTATAATGCTTTGTAGGCATGAAGACAGACCAAGTTCTGAATTCATAGACTTATAAAAGCCCTGAAGGTGCTCTTCTTAAATAATACACTTGGCATTATATAAAATAAATAGGTACATATAAGTGTGTACATACACACAGACACATAGACACACACATACACACCCACATATATATGACACCACCAAGTTTAGCCAACACATCAGGTAAATTCCTACAAGTTTCTACAGACAGTTTACACGTGTTCAAGTGACTTTTTAAAACTCAGCAGGATCAGCCATTAAAAATATCCAGTGGCATTGTTTTTTTTACTGGATAGAAACGAGGATTTCACTGGTTTCAGACTTGAAAGCCATCCCCGTGACTCCTGGCTCTATACCTATTAGCTAAAAATAACAATGCTACAAAACTTGCTTTTGAATTAACAGCCCTGTCATTTATCCTTTAAATGTTTATCTCCTTTGGTCACAATTTTATTGTAGTTAAACAGCAACTAGTGTGTGACCACAAGCAGTCAAAGGCTCTGAGTACACAAAGAGCACACTGTTCTGCTTTCCAGCTGAATGGACTTTTCCGTGTGTGAACAAAAGACAAGGTCCTGCTATTCTCCAAATTAAAAGGCAAGAAACAGCAAGGAAAAACACTGCACAGAAAACCTCTCTCTTGGTTCACTTTACAAATGCTAATGAAACAGTGAACCAAATAGCTGCTTTTCTCCTTCTCAAGTTTTTAAAGTCATGAAAAATAATGACACGTCTCAGCATTCCTTTTGAAGGGGTTGTGTTAATAAGAATTGGCAACCCGCTGTAGCTAATACAGTACACTTGATCTAATATGGATAATATTAGAGGAAGGATGGCCACATGCAAGCCTTGTGGCTTGAAACCAGAGTCAGGCAAAATATAAACAGTGCTATCGTACCAGGGAACTGAAAGCACTGAAAAGACGTGACATTTGAAACCTGAAAATTTTCAAAAGCTCCCCGGGTCCTTGCGAAAGCCGATGAAGCTGAATCCCTAAGGGCCTCTGCTAAGCTGAGGAAAGACGCTGTTGCTTACCACCGACACTAGAAAGTGGCGAGGGCTCCCTGACCTAAGTCTTAGAGATGGCCACTCGGACGCCTTCCCTGAAGGAGTCATTCCTGGTCCAGCCCGCTTGCCGTTTGCCTCTCGTGTATCTTTCATGCACCTCTCATGTCTTCGGTTCTTAAATCGATGAATGTGTTATCTTTTTGGTAGGCTGCTTTAATTTGCAGGACTGAAAGAAGGAAGAGGGAGGGACCTTTCGATCTTGACAGTGTGATTTAGGAGGAGAGCAGGAGTCCAAGGGCGTACAAACCATGTATCACCTCGGAAAGGGTTTGACTTGCAAGGGACAGAAAATTCAAAATGACGGTGGCTCAGCCAGACCGGGGTGGTGGTTCTCATACCGTCCAGAGGGACTCAAGCAGCCACCGGCTCACCCGCTCTGCTACCTCTGAGGGCTGGCCCTCGCTCTCAGGTTCCAAATGCAGCACGGACATTCCAGGCAGAAAGATAAAAGGAAGGGCCTGGGAAGGAAAGGGCAGAAGGCATACACAACACCTTTGTCTTCAGGAAACACCCCAGAAACTACCGGAGGGTATGTCCTCTGAGTAGCCACATGGCCACACGTAAGCCGCACAGGAGACTGGGAAATGCAGCCTGCATTCTGGGTAGCTAACGACACTGGAAAATCCATGACAGGAGGCGGCAACAGGGATTTGGGGGTGTATGCAAAGTCCCTACCACAAGGAGAGCTCCAAGTTTTATCAAACTGGAAATTGCTTATGAGTTCAGTTAAAAAAAAAAAAAAGAAAGAAAGAAAAAAACTCTTCTTCAGAATAGGAAACTTGAAAACGCTCCGAACAGAAGAGCCACAGAAATACGGAGACTTGACAATGGAGCCACTGAACTATTCCTATCAACCTCAAGTACACCTCAATGACCTGCACCAGACAGCTGAATATTTTCAATGTTCTTCCTCCCTCGGGAGTGAGAGGCCCGTTCCCGTGACTCCCACAGACCTGGAGGGACTCTCTGGGTCATGTCAACCACCCAGGTTCCTCGGCCCCGCAGCCCAATCGCCTCCCATCATTAAGAAAGAGGAGCCTCTCACATCCAAGGGGCAAATCTCCCATAAATGACATTTGGCTGATGCCCAAAGGTGACAGGGATGAGAGCAGGATAAATAAAGAATAATGTAGAAGCCAGTTGGGGCAGTCTTTCATTATAGCTCTTTCAAGAGCTATTAATCTTGGTCATAGTCAGTCGGCTAAAAATAATTACTTCTTCTAACACATGTTGTACACGCCAACTCGCCATAGTAACAGGTCAGCCCTTTTACCTAGGAAAGAAGACATGGCCTCTGGCTTGCCCACAGCCATCTCGACGGGTTATACAGTAGTTTTAGCGCAAGCTTCTCTTCAGTCTAACCTAACGATACCATCAAGAGGAAGAATCACTATCAGCAAAATTGTCATGCTATCAGTAAGCTGGAGAAGTACCCGGAAGACTAAAGACAATCGGAAATATTTTCCAAGACGATCTCTCGCTTCCTTTGATTATAATGAAGGGGAATAAAATTTTAAATACTTAAGCATTATTTCTTTCCCAAGTATTTCACTGTTGAGGTATTTTAATGGGGTGCGGTGTGTCCTGACTCACTAGCAATTTCTAGACACCCCCCCCCCCCGCTTAAGTTCAAGGTATCTTTGAGCTTGTAAGTCAGTTTCATTTATGGAAAATGCTTCGGGCCCAAAATTCTAACTTGCAGATTTGGCTCAAATTAAACGGCTGAGTAATCTTGAAGAAGCCCACAAACTCTCTGGGCCTCCCCATGGCTCAGCGGTACTCAGGGAAACTGACTCGCAAAAGTCATTTGGTTCTTCCCAGGTTAAGCGGTACAAACGGACGGGCTTATATAAACCCACAGGAAGTGGTATCACAGCAACACCATCATCTATCTCAACTTCTAAAACTCATATGGAGGGCCTACCTGAGAGGACTTATGGGAAGGATTCCCAGCACGGTTTAAAGTCAGAGACGCTTCCATACCCAGTTTCGGGGCCAACACACAGAAGATATAAAAGTTAAACAAAGACACAACTGCACAAAGCAAGGTGCCCTGTCAGGCAAACGGTGAGCAAACAGGAGCAGCTGCTGGCTGGGGGTCAGGAGGTAGCAAGCAGCAGGAACAGGAAGAAAGACTCTTTTAAATGACAACACAACAGCCAGCCGGGTCTCCAGGGGTTGAAAAGACAGCCTGGGACTCCCGAGCTTCATGCGACAGCAGAAAGCGGCACGGGGAGGGAGAAGGGGAGTTGCTTCTGCAACCCCACATGTCCTGGCTGAGAAAATGAGGAGATTTAGCCCAGTGAGCTCTTTTTCAAAGAGACCTCTGAGTTACAGTAGTGGGCACGGTGTCAAATACCCTGAGCAAGAGCGGCTCACCTCTCAGGGTGGCGGTGGTACCCAGGAACGAGGGGCGTAGGCTGGAGGATTTACACTAATTAGGAGAGACGCAAACCAAAGTGGCACCAAATAATAAGAAGCAGGAGTTACAGTCGAATTACGGGACCTCGTGGGACCATGAAAAATCTCAGCAGATATTTTGCAAATTACATGAAGCTAATGTTATAAAGCATGCACCCAGATGCAAAACTTGGAAGACTTTTTTCAATTACACCAACGACAAGAAAACTGTAAGTTCCTAGAGGGGCAGCTATAAATCGCAGTACATTTTCATACAGCTGTAACTCTTAGAACCTTTCATACTTCAGGCATCCTTATGGGGTTTGATGAAATAAATGCCCGCATTGAAAACCGATCCCGGGAAAAACAGAAGAGAAAAAAAAAAAGTACATCTGACGATGTGAATTTTACTTGCAAACTCTTTATACCTTGGGGGAAATGGGTTTACTTTTATTATGACTATAAACTTCATTTATCATTTCACAGGAGACATTAAAATAATTGTGGGCAATGTGATGCTGTCCCGCGCAAGCCACATTCCTGCCCTGCAGAGAGACTGCTACCACAGCAGCTGGGTTAGAAGATGGTGTGAAAATTACTGTGGAACCACAGAACTGCTCCATCATTTGCTGGGGGGGAGGGGGGCGGGTGTGATGGAGAGGGGATGCATCTTCAAATTATTCCACGTGGATTGAAAAGGGGTGTGCGCACACACGGGCTGGACGGGTCGTTGAGCTGTGGTACAGGAATCACCTTAAAAACAATTTCTTTTTTTTTCAGATCGGAAAACTGTCTTCTTGCGTTAAAATTCCCCCCAACAAAACGGATCTGTATCCAACTGCCCTTTGACCCAGCTCTTCGACTCAGCTGCACAGATGGATATACCACACTGTTTACCCATTCATCGGCTCATGGACATTTGCAGAACTTCCACGTTTTGATGATGAGTAAGGCTGCTATTTAAAAAGAGGGTATAAGAAAGGTGTGAGGCTGCACAAAGCTCTCGCCTATTTCTTGACCTGCCCAAACTTTCCCTCCTAAAAAGGCAACTACCTGTACCTGAATCTCTCTGCAAGCATTCTACATAAACAGTCACAAGTATTCTGCATCTTCCCTTTTTTGCTTTAAGTATCTTGAAGATTGTTTCACATCGGTAGATGGACAACTGTCTCTTCTTAAAGGTACAGGAGTTCACCAGCTACGTCTGCCTGAATTTTTGTAACATGTCCGTTTCTGGCGGATAGCTCACATTGTTTGGCCGCTACAAATAACACCACGGTGAATATTCTTGCGCATGTATCCTTGGGCGCCTGTGTCAGTATACAAAGAGGAATAAATTCATGCAAAATAGGGTCAAAGGGGATTTGAATACAAATCAGTTGGTTTCCAAAAAATTTTTATTCAAGAAAATAGAAGAGATTCAAATCCTAACTGCTACTTGAGTGAGAGAGAGCATAATCAGCAGCATAACCAAAAAAATGAGCAATCCGCTGTGTAATTACTTTTAATATCTTTATTGAGATATAATTCACGTAACATAAAATTCACCCATTGAGAGCGTACGCTTCAAGAGGTTTTAGTATATTCAGAGTTTTGCAATCGTCACGCCCATCTAAGTTTAGAACTTCGCCATTACCCTAAAAAGAACGCCCGCCCCCACCAGCGGTCCCCCCCAATTCCTGCCTTGCCCCATTCCCAGCCTCAGGCAATCATTAATCTGCTTTGTCTCTATGGATTTGCCCATTATAGGCCTTTCACACAAATGGAATCATACAGTCTGCAGGCTTTTGTGTTTGGCTTTCACTTAGCATAATGTTTCCAAGGTCTATCGGTTGCCGCAGCACGCATCAGGACTCCGTGCCTTTTTACTGCAGAATAATATTTCATCACAGGGATACATGACATTTTGTGTATCCATTCATCAGTTGATGGATATTTTGAGTTGTTTCTACTCTGGGCTATCCTGAATAATGCTGCTCTGAGCATGTGTGTAACCGTTTTTGTGGGGACATGCCTTTGTTTCCCATGGCGCAAATGATGTTCGCAAATCTCTGAGTGCGCAAATGAATGAATCTATAGAAACTTTCATGAAAGTTATCAACAACAACAAAAAAAAGATAACTGGGTGTTGCCCCGGGGAAAAGGAGAAAACATCGACAATGAATAGATTTACAAGAAGACTCTACCAATACTGTGAAACCAGAGAGGAAGTTCATACCTTTAAAACCTTTCAAACTAGGACATTCATTTGAAACTGAGTAGAAAAGGAAATGAATGCCCATACATATGAGGTTTAAAAACAGTCCAAAACTGTCACCAGCCCAGAGAACAGAGGAGGAAAACTTCCGGCTCTTGAAACCTATGGCCTTCCACGATTTCTTCTCGGTTCTCACCTTCTAAGATGCCGTATCTCCCATGTTCTGTATGAAATTGGATTAAATAGCTTTTTCTGCACTTGTGCGTGTTGCTGTGCACAGTGCTAAGCAGAAAGACACAGAGATTATTAATAAAACCTTTGCCTCCTGGTTCTTGAGGAACTCGTAGTTTAGTGAAAGTGATACTTTTTGATAAAAGTATATGGAGATTTTAAAACAGGGGTTAGCAAACATTTCCTGTAAAAGACCACGGAGTAAGTATTTTAGGCTTTGGAGGCCACACAGAGCCCCTTCCTGAATATACTCCTTCTTCTTTTCTTTACTATCTATTAAAAATGTAAAAACCTTTCTTAGCTCGAGGGCCGCCCTCTGGTATAAACTATAAGCAAAGAGAAAAATTACAGGTTTTATAATCTTACCAATTAAACATGCTAGATACAATTAAAAATTCATTAATTTTGAATTACATGAATTACAATAGCCTCCACTCTGGGTTTCCTTACTAATTATTCTCTCGTTTCCAGGAGTCTATTGATGCCAAAGTTATTTCTCCCACAGATTCCTTGGTCATTGATGAAACAAACCCTCTCTCTCCCTATATTAGGTCTACCCTTCAGTTCCCAATCGAAACAACATTCTGCCAAGCTAGCTGAAATCTTGCAGAATTCCGGGGACTTGATAACACACACACACACACACACATCTCTCCCTGCACTAATCCCTCCGTATTAGTAAGAACAGTCTAGGCTACCTTGTGAATAAACTCCCAAGTCTCAGGGCTCTAAACACAGAGGTTCAGATTGCTCAAGTTCCGTGTCCACTGCGGGCCAGTGGGGGAGGGAAAAGGCTCTGCTCCACGGTCGTTCATGGACCCAACCTAATGTAGACCCCAGTCTAGAACCCAGGACCCCCAGGGTCACTGTGGCAGAGAAAATGAATATATGCAAATGGTACACGAGTTCCTAAATGTCTTGATCAGAAAATGATACTTGCCGCCTCCTCTGACATTTCAGCGGTCTGAAGTAATCACATGATCCCACCTAACTATACGAAAGCCGGGAGTTCTACTCTCCCAGCGTGCTCAGAAAGAAGAGGAAAAACTAGGAGTTGAACAGAAAAAGCTAAAGCAGATACAGGATGCCAGAGACCATCTCCGTGTGGCTAGGTGTGCCTCACTGACCTCACGCTATGCCTTCTGCAGCCGGATTGCTAAGGTAAGTTACACAGACCACTCAGGCGTCAATAAATCTACATTCCCCATCCTTCCACCCTCTGGGCTAGCAAAGCCAGGACACACCACGTTCCTGACTCCGGTGCAGCGGAAATGAACAAGACTTAACGCAGTTGTGTCTGGGGTCCTGTTATAGCACTTATCCTGTACGCGGTTCCAGGATTAATCAAATTTCAGGCTTATCCAAAGCAATGTAACCCTCATACGACACCATCAACAGCAAATACGCATTGAAACGCACATCTGAGGACATACAGAGAAAATGGAAACTGACCATTTTGATAAAAAGACCCAGTGCGTCTCCCTCTAAGTAAGACCCCATGCCTCTCCTATACGCCCTACGCCCTCTTTGAGGACCTATCGCGTAAAACCTGTCTTTACCTCTGCACGTACACACTGTCATGCTCAGTGGTTTGTACCTCATGAGGTGCTCAGGAAAAACTTCTCTATTTGAGTGAAACAATGAAGGAAGCGACTCAATGAAATTACAGTGCAGCCAAAGCCCGTTACAGCACTGCCTCTTTCACAGCGACATTTGAGGGTGAAGAGGCTGGGACAGAAATAGCGGCATGTTTCCCAGAAGAATCAGAGGCGGGATGTGGAGTGGAGAGCCAAGTTGGACTTTGGCTCACAATGCCCCAAGGACACTGACAAATAGCCCCATAATAACCCATCTGAGTCTCAGAAGTCACTCCTTAGGGCTGCTCTATAAAAGCCAAAGGGAATTATTCATTAGCAAGTGTGAATAACACTGGATACCACCAGCAGATTGTGTTTGGCTTTACTGAATTATTCATTAGCATTTGTGAGAAATGTACAATCCAAAGGGTGTTAAACCAATCCAGATTGTTCGGCAGTGTTTGTTTTCCCTTAAAAAGATTAAAAAGAAAGACTCACCTCCGAGCCATGGTTCTTATATCTAAGACCAGTTATAAATCTGGCCAACCAAGTAGGGGAAGAGTAGGAAATCAAGTAAGAAAGGGGTATCGGCGATCTTAATTAACATTCATCATTATAATGATAGGCAGGAGACTGAGCCAATGTTTGTTTACCTGTCCACGTCTTGCCTTTTCAGATGTTGGATGGTCAAAGACAGTAGGAGCTCCACAATGAGATTCGTATGTGGAGGGGGAAAAAACTCCTTTGAGTCCTGTCACAGAGCAGATGCAAATTTAATTACTGTGCGTTACGCTTTCCATCTTGTCTTGGTGTCCTTGGAAAGCAACTGTAAACAAGAAGCACTCGGCAATCAGGTGTCAGGGGCTCATTTGATCTGCTACAAAATATGTCACAAATCCCTGGCAGAAAGTGAGTCGGGAAGGGGAACAAAGAGAGAGAACTGACAGTGTTGGAGGCAAATCTTGGGGGTGTGCCTGTTAGCGCTGGGGACTGCTCCCTCTCCGGGCTCCAAGTTCCCAGGGAAAAATGCTACCTGCCTGACAACGCTCTCTCATCTCACATTTGTTACACATTTTCCTGTGGTCTGCAGAAATCGCCACCACAACTGGGGAGTCAACTGAGAGATACTAAACACAATTAAATTCTTCGAGACTAAAGAAAACCTAGCATGAGCTGTTGTTGTTGTTGTTTTTAAGACGATCGGAGAAATCAGGAAATTGATGCGGAATCTAAATTCGGGTAAAGAGAGCACACCAGCCAGCAGTCTCAGAAAACCCTAGGTCTGGCTGCATTTCCGTCTTTTTAGTGTGCCCCTAATTGAATAAGGAGAATGTTCCATTCTATGAAGCTCCGGGTCTGAACCTGAGCTGTCAAATGCCCTGCTGTTTCTGTGATAATAGGTGCTGCATTTGTAGGCAAGTGAAAGGAAGTGACCCCTGAGTGTACACGATTTGTAATTCTGCAAAGAGCCTGTAGCCTTCTCCTGAAGGGAGAGAGACCCTGCTCGCCGCTGCAAGGCGACTTGCGGAAAACGCGAGTTCTGCGCTCACAACCAAACCGTGATTCCAGAAGTGCTTTGGGCTGTATTATTGCTCGGGTACTTTAAATTTTATTGACTTAAACTGAATTCTCCCCCCCTCCCCCACTATAATGAATTAACAACTTCCGAATGGAGGGGACACAATCTGAAAGCAACCGAACTCTATTGAACTTGAAGCCAAATTAACCACTTTCTAAGCTTCGATTCTTCATCTCTAAAATCAGGGAGGAAATGGCAACCACGTAGGGCTCCTGCGAGAATTGCAGAAAATAACACGTGTAGGTTATAGCCAATATTACTATATTCCAGGGAAATTAATATTAATAATACAATCATTATTTTGCCCAGTAACACAAGTATTCCCATAATAAACTGTTATTAAAATTCTCCCTAAAATACTAGGCCAACACGGTCTGGTTATTTTACCACCTAACATGTCTAGTTGAGTACGGAAGTTCTTTCTGCCCGCTCTACAAAAGTCTAATAAGTGAGAGGGAGGTTATCAGAGAATTGATCTATTATCTAAATATCAGCCCAAGAGCAAGGAGGAACAGAAGTAAAAAGGGTAAAAAGACAAAAAAAGGCAATTGGAATCCTCAGAGCACAGATCCCATTTGACTTTTTAATCTTCTGTTGCTTAATCTTCCTCATAGACGTTTTAGGTGCCTTCTAAGAGAGGGACATAGGAGAAAGAACAGAACCAAAAGGAGACACCTAGTGGCCAAGCAAGTTTCCATTCAGATTACAGTTTAATAGCAAATAATGTTAACCAACTTTATAACCTTAAACCCTAATCTCTTTTTAAACTCCTTTTTAAGCATGTGATAGTATATTAAAAGCAAGGGAGGGAGGAACATAAGAGAAAGAGAAATATAAGAAAGAGAGACGTATGAGTATAAAAGAAATACAATACTTTATGAACAAAATGAAACTGGATTTGAACTCCTATTTTAGCCTAAGACTCACTGTTTCTAGAGACAGGGGAGGGCCCAGTCATGGAAAGAACGACGGCTTCTGGACTTATACCCACCTGGGTTCGATTTCCAGCTGTGCCCCCAACTCGCTGATAGAGCGGTACCGTCAAACCTGTGCCACATCATGAAACACGTAAAATATTATACTTGTGAGGCACGATGCAGCGACCAGACGAGGCCGCTGGGCCGGAGCTGAAGGGCCCAGAGGACCCGGACAGATCAGTCCCCACCTGCTCACTCCAAGAGCTAAGGGCTGGACGACCGCTCGTTACAATCTCTAACCCATTCAGGGCACGCCAGTGGGATGTGCTCCTTAAACAACCCACTCGACGTCATTGGGCCTTGGTCCCCTCATCTGTGAAATGGGGCAGATAACCCTACCTCACAAGTCCATTATGAGAATTAAATCGGATAACATGTTAATAAAATGCCTGGTGCATACCGGGTAACCAAAAAATGTTTAGTTTCTTCTTTCTGTGCTACTTCTTTCAGTATCGATGCAAAAGAACCCATCGTATCAACGAGCTAACTCCCAAAGCGACGTTATGATTTATAAGTAATGACAATAAGCATAGCTACTGTTGAATTGAGTGGATATTACAAACCAGACAAGTGTGTGCTTGTGACATCACTCACCCCTTACAACCACCTTAGATGGTGGGTATCGTAGATGCCATCGGGTGCCCACCCAGCACCTATTCTGACAATCGTTCTCGTCAACAAAATCCTGCCTTTGACCTGGGCAACGGTGGGCCCGCCCAAAAAGCTTGCTTTCCCAGACTTCCTTGCAGCTGGGGTAGCCTTGTGGCACAGCCTTAGCTGATGAGACACAAGGCCAAGTCCACTATTGTATTCCTAATGAAAAAAAAAAAACCCTTTCTACCCTCTCCTTCCTGCGTGGACCTTGGACCGCCGCCTGAGGGTCTACCCACCACCTTTAAGTGAAACCTCACGCTGACTGATGTAAGCAACCTCTGGGATAGCCCTCGATCATCCCTAATTCCTGGTACTCAGACTCTTCATGTAATTCCTCCTCTTGAGCACAGGCTGGGCCTAGTGACTCACTTCTAAAAAGAATACCACAGGAGTGTTGGGGTATTACTTCTAAAACTAGGTTACGAAAAGATCGTAACTTCTTGTCTGTCTCTCTCTCTCACGTACAGAGACACTCTGGGGGAAGCTAACTGCCATGCTGCAAGCTGCCCTAAAGAGAGGCCCCACTGATGATGGAATGATGATGTCATCCTCCAGCCAAAAGCCTCCAGCCAATGGCCACGGAAGTTTGGTCTTCAAATAATTGGGGCACCTGGGTGGCTCAGTCAGTTAAGCGTCCAACTCTTGATTTCGGCTCACAGTTGATCCCTCGCGGCTGTGGGATCGAGCTCTGCGTCAGGTTCCGTGCTGGGCGTGGAGCCTGCTCACGATCCTCTCTCTCCCTCTCCCCCTGCCCCAAACCTGTTCACACACTCTCTCTCTTTCAAACTAAATAAACAAACATTTAAAAATAAGTAAAGAAAGTTAAAAACCAAAATAATCGCAGTGCCAGCCAACATCTTGAGCGCAGCCGTGTGACGGACCCTGACCCAGAGGCACCCCGCTGCGCTGTATCTGCAGGGCCCACGGAACACACCACGGAATAAATACTTGTTGTCTCGAGCCATGAAGTTCTGTGGTAATTTGTCACACAGCAATGACAGAGTCTATCTGCCATCTTTGAATGAAATTACATGCGGAGAATGCCGGAACGCGATGCTAAAAAGACCCTGGCTCCTCATGCGTGATCTCCTTGGGCGGCTTCCCGGCTACCTGTCTCATGAGTCAGGTGGAAAAAGAAAAATAAATCTTTAATTCAGGAAACAGTTAAAACCGATTCTACAAGTCAGTTACCACTATTATGGTCACCGTTCCTGGGTGACATCTAATGAGGTTATATAATGCAAACGTAAAGAGAAAAGTAATCGTCCTCAGGTTCCAATTCAGTGGAATCAGCAAACAGACAAAAAAGAACTTAGCAGAAGTTACTGGGAAGCATACTATTCCGTGAAAAGGGTGGAGTACAAAAGCACGCAGGATGACTCCGTTGTTTAAAAACACACACACGAGATGTTCACATAAATGCACAGGGGGAAAAAAACATTTTGAAGGGTCAGCAAATTTTTCTCTGTAAAGGGCCAGAGAGTAAATACCTGAGGCTTTGGCAGGGCTACTCACGGCCGCCCTTTCGCCATGAAAGTGGGCATGGCCGGTAGGGAGTGGAGTGAAAATGCGTCCCAGTAGGCCTTTATTTATGGAAACTACAATTTAAATGTCCTCTTATTTTCACATGTCACGAAACAGGATTTCTCCTTTAGATTTCGTTTCGGCCCTTTAAAAATGTGAATAGCATCCCTGGCTCAGGAGCCATAAGAAAACAGAGGGCAGGCCGGATCTGGCCCTCTGGGCACAGGCCGAAATGTTCACAGTGGTTTCTGTTCGTCTGGGAAGTAGGACTGAGGATGGCTTCTCCTTTCTTCTTTAACGCTTTCAGCACTGACTGAATGTATCGTCACGTACTTTATAATCAGAATACACAGGACAACTCCGTCCACATTGACATGGGCAGGGGAAGGAGGGAAGGTGTCTGCGGAGACACGGAGACACGGGGACTCAGAAACACACTGAAAAAGCAACAGACCAGGTAACCACCAAGTCAGCAATAAAAATCATCAGCTAGGCCACAGCTTACATTTTCAGTGGTCCTCATAAAGCCCCAAAGTGGACAGAAACCAGGTATCTATTTGAAAACAAGCACTAGGAGATGGAGAATCGAAACAGACTGAGAAAACGTACCAGGAAACATGTATGTTTCCACACGAAAAAATAAAAGTACACCACGATGAGCAGGAACGCGCACACAAAAACCTGAAAATATTTTTAAAACCCTTGTGCCCGTGAGAAGGTTCGTGTTTTCAGAACACGTTCTATTCACTTAGCGGAGACGTACTCTGGAAATATAATTCATTATAAAACTCTTACTCTCAATTTTTGTCCGAGTATATGTAAAATTCTTCAGGATTCTAAACCAGATGTAACCAATGACATCCAGTCAGTATGTCCAGCGCTTAAAAAAATATGCTCTACACCTTCCCAGGTAGCTACACATGTAATATTCGGCTTTGCAGGCACAATGTCATAAAGCCATTCTAGCTGTCACCACTCCTGTAGAAAAACAATACGACAGGAAGAACACAAGTTCTGGTGTTCCTTGTTAACATTTCCCGTATGATCCTAGGGTTAGAGATGACACTGCTAAATATTCATGTCAGAATACGAGGCAGGCGTATCTTTCTAATTTTGAGAAGCCTAAATCTAAGGTATGGAAGAAAGGCAACCCAATTATCTTAATTACTTCAGAGCGAGGGACTTGCAGTCTGCCCTCCGGCCCTTATATTCTCTCGTTCCTCCTGTAGACCTACGATAGCTCTCTGGGAATCAAATTTCTATGTCGCCCTCTTATTTTGGTAAACAAACAAAGTCTTTTTAAACGCATGCAAATATTTTTCAAGACGATATAACTATTAGAAAAGCCCACGAACAAGAGTAGTCATCTCATAGAACAGTTAATTTTATGGTATGTGAATTATGCCTCAATATTTTTAATGCAGGCAAAAAAAAAAAAATCACACTGATTTAAAAGAAAATGTGGGGATGGGAAATATCCTGACCTCGCTCTAAATACCTGATGGAAAAGCTGTTTAATTCTTTTTGGATGACCCGTTGTGTTGAACTACCCATGCCTCTTCCTCTCCTCTTATTCACACATATAACAGGCATCTCATTTCATCTGTCTGTTGACTTGGGAGTTTTCATCTATACAATCAGAGTAAGAATATTTTTCTTTGCGGAGATGGTGGAATTGTGAGCATTCAATCGGAGAGGTAAAAAGGTGGACAAGTACAAGGGTGGGCAAGGAAGTGAAGAAACTGGAACCCTTTCTCCATGACTAGTGGGGACACAATACAGTACAGGTGCTGTGGCAACGGTCCGGCAGTCCCTCCAAAAGGCAAACAGGCAGTTGCCGCACGACTCAGCAATTCCGCTCCCATGCATCTGCCCAAGAGAAGTGAAGACATGGGTCTACACAAAAACTTGTGCACAAATGTTTACAGCGGCCTCAGTCAGAATAGCCCTAACGTGGAAGCACCCACGTGTCCATCAAGTGATGAACGGACACACTGTGGTATATCCATATAGTGGAGTATTATTCAGCCATGAAAACAAGGCACGGACAGATTCAACAACATGGATGAACTCTGAAAGCAGACATTATGCTAAGTGAAAGAAGCTAGTCACAAGGGACCACATATTAAATGACTCCCTTGATACAAAATGTTTCTAACAGGCAAATCTATAAACACAGAGTAGACTCCCAGTTGCTTAGGGCTGGGAGTGTTGGTTGACAGGAGTGAACGGAGAGCAACAGCTGATGAGTGCTAGGGTTTTTTTTAGAGATGAGACTGTTCTAAAATTAGATTTCAGTGGTGATGGCCCCACAACTCTGTGCATACGCTTAGAAAAAAATGAATTCTGCAAGTTAAATGGGTAAACTATGTATGCAAATCACGTCTCAACAAAGTTGCTTTCTTAAATATTTATTTTTATTTTGAGAGAGAGAGAGAGAGAGGGAGAGAGACAGAGGGAGTGTGAGCAGGAGAGGGGCGGAGAGAGAAGGAGAGAGAGAATCCCAAGCGGGCTCCATACTGTCAGCACAGAGCCCCGAAGTGGGGCTTGATCTCATGGCTTGTGAAATCATGACCTGAGCCAAAATCAAGAGTCGGACGCTCAGAGGACTGAGCCACCCAGGCGCCCCCAATGAGGCTGCTTTTAAAAAAGAAAGAGTGGTCATCTCTAAGTGGGGAAGTTGAGGAGGTATAGGGCGAGAGCTGTTATTTTCCATTATAACCCTTCTGTATAACGTGATGATTTCTAGCATGCTATTAACGTGGTGAAAAAAACTGCTGGAAAAAGCACATGCAAAACTGTGCAGACCTCACTGAACACACATTCTTTCCTCATAAAGTCAGTCTGACAGAACCAATATATGTTTCCCTGGAGGGCACCACGCAGGCGAAATAAATGAAGGCTCATATTGCTGCTGGGTACCAAGGAGCACCAGCGTACACACAGAAGAGCGAGGGAGCGGGTGTGGTGTGTGTGGTTGTGTGCGCACGCGCACAGAGGAGTCTCCCTCGCACAGAAATCGGTGAAACGTCTCCATCGCGCGAGATTAAAAATACGCATCATGATAGGCCTTCTGTTGGCACAAACTGACTGCACTTAGCGCTGCAGAGACAGATGCGGACAGGGTCCCTGCTCTCCAGGGACTTGTCGCCAAAGAGACAGACCAAGTACGCCCGGGCAACGGGTGAGGCGCGAAGCAAACTGGTAAATGGGCACCACGGAAGGAAGGAGTTGCAGAGGCGGAAACTCTAGAGTTGAATCTCAAGAAGGAGCTGGACTTGCCCGCAGGGGAAGGGGGGAGTGGGGGACGGAGGAGGCCGGTGGGTTGGAGGGATGATGTGAAGTTGAAGGGGGCGTCCCTGACAAAATAAACGGAGGGTCCTGGATGGGGGAGGGCAAGAGGGGGCAGAGCTGGGAGGGGAAGGGGACGTTAGGATAGTGGCCTGGAAATGAAAGGACACCTACGCACCCGTGGCACTTGGACTTGATCCTCCAGGCAAGAGGATCACATTGAACTAAGACCTACGATGAACTGAGGGCGGTCCAAGAGCAAGAAAAGCCGTCTCGTTAGCAAAGGAGACTATGGCCTGGTAAAGAGAACAGATGCTGGGGGAGAAGGGAAGGAGAGCGGCGAGAAAACCAGTTAGGAGACGTCGCAGTGTCGCTGGAAGGAGGTGTTTGGAGAGGATCTGAATCGAAGCGGAGGCAGTAGGAATGAGGGGTCAGAGTTTAAAGCCACTCCCGGACCGAAAGACTCGAGCCTGACTGGAGACAGATGGTGACACAATGGGTGAGCCCAAGATTTCCAGAAAGGAATCCACACCGACTAGGGTACGGGCAGAAATTATTCAGTGACGCCGGAGTATTTCAGAGACACGAAGCCAGGAGGCTGACTCGGTTTGTCCCATTACAGCAGAGTAGGGAAGAGTCCTGGTGGACTTTTCGGTACAACAGACTCGGGAGCCAGGCAGCCTGTGCGTCCACCGAGCTCTCCCAGCTACGAGCTGCAGGTCTCACCGCGTGATTAACCTTTCTGCCCCCGTCTCTTCACCTGTGGAGTGCAGATAATAAAAAGATCTATCTCACAGGAGTAACATGCACCGTGGAGTGCTTAGAAAAGAGCCTCGCGTGTATTAAGTGCCCCATCAGTGCTTGCCGTTTCCACTAACGCGTCTACACAGCGAGATGTTATTTCGCTCCATTTCATAAAATTAGAAACTGAGGCTCAGGAAACCCCTGCTTCGTACACTGCCAGTCGGAGGCAGGAACTTGTATCTGTCTGTCTTCCAAGACAACGCTATTTGCGCCGTGCTGTGCCGCTTCCTGAGCGGCTGACTCGATTACACTCCAAGCAACACGCGGAGTTCCCCAGGGCCAGTCTCCGCGTGCAGAGCAGACTTGGTTCGGCCTGGATTTTTCGAGCGCACCTAAACAAAAAGGGGGTGGTCGATGCATCGGTTTCAGAGACGAACAGTCTCCTGCCTCGGGATGCGGGCGAGGATGCCACCTCCTCCAGGAGGCCTTCTCTGACTGCCCACTAAGTCAGTGTTAGCTGGCGCCCACTCACCGCCCGGCGAACTGCGTGCTCCCCCATTCTATGCTACGCAGCCATGATGCAAGCGTCTCTTCCGTACTCTCTGTGCCGACTCGTCTATAAGCCCTATGAGTTCAGGGACTGTCCCTCTTATTCGGCGCAGTATCTTCGGCTTCGGGCAACAGCCTGGCACACTGAATGTGCTAATTAAACGTGCTGCATGGATGATTCCAAGTTCTAATCCTGGTTTTATATGTATTGGTGTCAAGAGGTTGCATTATACTGTTAACGAAGGCCACGTTCCTTGGTCATCCCGGAAGAGAAGATGAAAGTCCCCTTTCCGGTCGTACATTAACTGAACGTGGCAGAAACCACGGGCTGCCTCCCCACCAGCTCTTCCTTCTCCTGCGAACGGGGCAGCAATGAACACGATTCTAAGGAATGCACCACGAGCGCTCGGAGCAAGACATGGCGTCTCAGTATGGACGGCCATAACAAAACACAGCCTAGATGGTGGAACAGAAACTTATCTCTGGGAGCTGGTGAGGCTGGGAAGCCCAAGACCCAGGTGCTGATAAGGTAAGTTTCATTCTGAGGCTTCTTCTCTTGGCTTCTAGGCAGCCCCGTCTCATTGCATGCACATAAGACCTCTGTATTCATGGGGGGAAGGAGGGAGAGGAAGATAGAGACAGACAGACTGTGCGAGCGCTCTGATGTCTCTTAAGGGCACTAATCTCAGCTCCAGGGCCCCATCCTCCTGACCCCATCTAACCCTAATTACCTCCCCCCAAACCCCATCTCCAAATACCATCACACTGGGGGTTAGGACTCAACATACAAATGTGAGGGGACACAAACATCCGGCCTGTAACACAGAGAACTCTCATTCCCTTTTGCCAAACGCTAGACTTCCCAGCCTTCCTTGAGACCAGGAAAGGCCAAGTAATCCCGACTTGGCCATCAGGACATAATGAGGAGTCTGCTAGAAGGCCTAGGGGAAAAGGTCTCCTCCTAATATAAAAGCTCCCTCTTATCTTCTCTTTTGGTTCAGGTACCAATTCCTATCAGAGTGGGGGGGTATCCCACACAGCACCAAGTAATTTTCTGGATACCAACAAGGTGCCCGAGAATTCATCTCCATTCTGACACTATCGACCTAGAGAGAACTTCAGATCGCACAGGTTAAGGGTTCAGTCCTGCAAGACTGGCCTCTCCAGTTGAGATGCCAGTCACAAGGCCAGGTTAATACTGCCTGTGTTTCTGACCAACCGGCCATTGATCAGAGGTTTGAACAACCTCCTTGGCCTTCAGACACCAGCCACAAGTCCAGGTGTTACCTGTACTTCTGACCAACTTCCTTCTCGGGTTCAGTTAATTTGCTACAGCGACTCAGAGAGCCCAGAAACAGTTTACCTACTAGATTCCAGGTTTATTATAAAAGGATGGAACTCAGGAAGAGCCAAATGGAAGAAACGTAGAGCAAGGTAGGGGGCAAGGGGCCAGAGCCTCCAGCCTCCCTCCAGGTAGGCCACTCCCCCCACATCCCCACATGCTCCCCAACCGGAAGCTCTCTGAATGGGGGTTTTATGGAGGCTTCAATACCCAGGCATAACTGATTAAACGGG
Source organism: Paguma larvata (assembly GCA_030068075.1). Lineage (NCBI taxonomy): Eukaryota > Metazoa > Chordata > Mammalia > Carnivora > Viverridae > Paguma > Paguma larvata. Next base: position 31,296,653 of record CM057841.1, on the reverse strand, counting down.
ACGCTGTTGACTGAACTCCATCTCTCGCCCTTGCCCTTCCTGGTGGGGAGGTGGGGAGGTGGGGAGGTGGGGAGGTGGGGAGGTGGGGAGGTGGGGAGAGGGGAAGAGTGCAGTGCGAATGGAAGTCCCAACCCTCTGACCATAGGCTCGGCCCCACTCACAATCAGCCCCATCTTTTGGGGCTTTCCAAAGGTCACTGCATTAACATTACAAAAGACGCCTTGATCACTCTCAGGACTTCGGAAATCCGAAGAATTTGGGGAGCTGTGAGCCAAGAGTACGGGGTGAAAACCAAGTACACATTTTTTTTTTTTTACAGACCGCGAGATATCGCACCTTCCCACCCTCTTCTTCCCGCCTTGAACACGGCTACAGGAGTACACGACGTCTGGCACGATTACAGCCATGCTGCGATCACTTGCCAATGGCCAAAGAGTCCACGTGCTAAAGATGGCAGAGCAGAAAACTAGACGGGGCCAGCGCCTGGGTTATGATTATTAAGCCACTGTTCCAGAAGTACTTCCTTCTTCCAGGCAGCTTACGACGTGAGAGAAGTCATGTTTCGACCCACTGTGAAATGGGAATGGGTACATGTAGTAGGGGTTTTCAAACGCATACTGAGCAAATACACGGAATCTTTTAGCGCACGCCCACTCTGGTGTGGTACTGGCCACCCGACCAGAGTTCTGGACATTTGGGATTTGCAATCAAGTGAACACTGTACTCTCCTATTCTGGGAGAAGAGACCTGTCACTTTGGAAATATTAAAGAGTCCCTACATCACCGCAATTTCTATTCCTCTCAAATTCGGTACCAGGGGATCATAACATTGCAGGACAGAACAGACAGCACTAGAAATAGAGATTACTTCCTTTAAAAAATAAGAGATTAAATCTCTTATTCATAAGGAGCTTAAATAGACCAGAATCCAGAAACTGAAGGCGTGGTAATACCCAGCACTTTTTTATCACTTGCAAATTATGTTCACAAGTGCGAAACGTCACGTGGTAAGAGAACGAAAGGTCTGACAAGGAACTTCACTCTTAGATTGGTCAATACCACTACACCGAGAAACGCTTTGTAAGTAGTGTTTCCCTGCTGTACACTTCTTGAAAAATGGTTTGCCATGAGTTGATTTAAATGATAAAATTAAATAAATTTCCAAAACTACTTTCAATTTGTAGACTCTGTGCGCGTCACACGATGTGGCTTACGTATCGCTTTTGTTGCTTTATTGTTATTGTGACGTGGGTTCTACCTTCTTGCCAATCAGTCTTCCGTTAATATAAAACACTTCTGTTCTGGCTAAAGGAAGTTACATTTTGTGATTTAAAATTGCAGAGAACATCCTTACATAACGTTCTGTATAACAACTCAGCGTTGCCACAACAGACACGAGACAAACTCAAACCTTTTTCTGAGGCACCTAGAAGTGTCACGGAGAGCTTTTTTTAATGTGATCTCTGTATAATTTCTAGTTCAAGATGACAGGTTAAACCACACAATTACTGTCTAAAAAAAAGAAAAAAAAAAACACTTCAATTACACCAAACATCTCAAAATAGCTCCAACTTTTTCCAAGAGCTCTCGGACTCTGTCCTTACACGCATGTAAGTAAATATATTTAACGGAGAAGAAAACCCTACTTTGCCGAGGGGTGGGTAATGATCTCTCTAATTTTCCACGCGGGCGTCTCCTCGGAGACTCTAAATTCTACAGGTAGCCCTGTATTTAGCTCACCTTTAGAGAACGCAGCCAAACCATGGTAGAGAGCTTGGCTGGAAATAAACGCAGGTGAGGATGAAAGACAGACTGAAAACGGAACTCCCTGTAGGGCTGCAGGTCTTCGGGCTCTGCCAACACACGGTGCCAGGGTTGCCACTTAAGTCCCTTCGCGTCTTCGAGGCTCTCTTAAGAGGCCGGATTCCTTTTTCTCCTTACTCATTCCTCCTTCCTCTGCACCCAGCGTATTTCATCGGGAGCCAAAGATGTCAAACATTTCCGTGGGGAAACAGAAATCTAGTGGCCTGTGTGTGTGTGCGTGCATGTGTGTGTGTGTGTGTGTGTGTGTGTGTGTGTGTGTTCTAACGCCTGCTGTTGTATTATGAGAGGTGACAATGTAATCTGCCTCGGGCACCTCTCTCTCCATCCACGCCAGCCAGGTCATTTTCTTTTTATCAGAAAGGAGAGCAGGTCATCGCGTTTTAGAGCATGTTGACACCAGTGCTAATAAAAGCAAGATAAGAAGCTGCTGCCCTGAAGGTGCCCGAGCCTCTACCTGGCCTAAAACGGGTCCTTCGCAGTGCCTGCACCGGAGCTGGGGCCGGAGAGTGATCTGACCCCACGATGCCTTAACCGCACACACCTCGGGCAGGGAACGAGAGAACTGTAAAGCCAAGAGAGACAGCCGCTCCTCTCTCCTTCGGGCCGAGACCTGCAACCCTACAGGGAGTTCCTTCACCAAGGCGACGACAAATGAGGACACTGACTTCTCAAGAAACAAAACAGCAGAGGCAGGAACACAATCCATGGTGAATCACGAGTCTGCAAAACAGTACTAGCAAACCAAGAGATCTGTTAACCGGGAGCTTTTGAACTTTTCCAGGTTTAAACCACTGACTTGAAACAATTCTTACCCAAAGGTATAAGCGACTAAAGGGGCCAAGCTCATCTCAGGCGCCCAGCTCCTGCAGCAGAGCTCAAGGGGCACCCAGGTCCCAAGGGGGCGTGCAAATCGGTGCACCAGAGCCTGTGGGCCGTCCTGCAGTTTCAAGGGCGAAACTTGAGGTTGTCTTCTTCTTCCTCTCATTCTCTCTCCTGTCTTCTGTTGCTGAGAGCCACTAGTTCCTCAGGACCGTCTCTGACGTCTCGAGTCCCCAGTGAGATCCCAAACTCACTTGCAGGTAATCTAAGAAGCACACTCTGAGACCAGCTACTTTTTTTTTTTTTTTTTAATGTCTTATTGATTTTTGAGAGCAGGAGAGACAGAGCATGGGCAGGAGAGGGGCAGAGAGAGGGAGACACAGAATCCGAAGCAGGCTCCAGGCTCTGGGCTGTCAGCACAGAGCCCAACACGGGGCTTGAACTCACAGACTGTGAGATCATGACCGGAGCCGAAGTCAGACGCTTAACCGACGGAGCCACCCAGGCGCCCCGAGACCAGATACTTTTTACGACCAACCTTGACAAAGATTTATACACCGTTTCCAAAAGGCAATTTGGCAATATACATCGAAGGGCCTTAAAATAATTGTCCTATCTTTTGACCACATCAGGATGTCGGGACAAACGTAAACACAGCATTATATATGCTAATAAAGATAAGTGAAGGGCACCCAACTCTTGGTTTCAGCTCAGGTCACAATCTCACAGTTTGTGGGATCAAGACCCGCATCGGGCAGTCAGTGCTGTCAGTGCAGAGCCTGCTTGAGATTCTCTCCCTCTCTGTCCCTCCCCTGCTTGTGCACGCTTTCTCTCTCTCTCTCAAAATAAACTTAAAAAAAAAAAAAAAAGGTAACTGAAATAAGTTAAATGGTCAAGAAGAGGAGGCTGTTAAGTAAGTTAGGATACAGGTGTGACAGGGTCTCCTGTGCTTTGGCCCTACAAGGCTTCTAATATGACAAAAGTATAAAAAAACTATGACAACTCTATATAGTATTATCTAGAAAATATCAATAGAAATGGATTGATAGACAAATTATAAAACTCACTTACTGAACTGGAAAACTAAACTTAGCACTACCTTCCTGGGCAGAAGACACGCAGCATGTTGTGTCCTAAGAAAGGCAACGTAAAAGTTTATTTGAGGCTACCTTGTTGGGAGACACTGTAACCCAGTATTACTGTAATTACTAGGAAGTCGATACAATACTTCTGTTTTCTATTGTGCTCATGCTCCAGCCTCCTTTTCCCTTGACTGCGGTGTTGGCGCCTTCAGGTGCGCCTACAGGAAGAAGTCCCACTAGAAATAATGAAGACTCGGACTGAAGAGCTCTTCCAAAGGTCTACGCCTGCTCTCGTTATAGTCAGACGGCACGATAAATTGTGTCCCTAAACACTTCTACAGACTATGCCACAACAGGTGACGACGCACGGAGTGTCTATTTTGTGCCACATACTAAAAATACGACAGATGAGTGGAAACACAGACCTCGTCTTCAAGGCGCTCGCCAGCCAGTCAAGCGAACAGGGAAACAGGTAGAGTGAGGTGAAAGCTAAGAAGTGTATGAAACACTGAGGATGGAAGAACCACGGGAGTCTCAGCAGAGGTGGCATTTGAGGAAATGCTGGCAAACCTTGTCACTTTCTCCTTGTCCGGTGCCCCTGAGATGGGAAGAGTGGGGTCCGAGCTGTAAGAGCACAGAGGCGGGCGTCTTCAGGGAAGCGGCCCCCGCTCGCAGCAGGAGGACCAGGCGTGAGGTCGAGGCGGAGAGGAGAGGGTCGGGGCAGAGGTCGGCCCCGGATGATAAATGACACCGACGCAAGAGGAACCTCATCTGGCAAGCCCGGGGCTCCGAATTTTAACAGGCGGCCGGGTGTAAATCTCCGGGAAACTGTAAACAGCGCGTGACACGGCTACCCCGCACTTTCAAGATGGCAAGGGAGAACCTGATGGGCGGGAAACGGCAGGCTGAGAGGCTGAGGAAACCCAAAGGGCCTGCACGCAGGGCAGAAGGTGAAGAGGTGAGAGAACGGAAGACACCAGGACGGAGGCCAGCACGTGGTGACCCACTGGAAGAGGGGCAGGAGGGAGAAGCACCGCCCTCCTTCTGGAAGCCCCTCCTCCAGTCTTCCCAGCGCTCTCTCGCTCCTTCCCTCAGTCCGTCTTGAGAATCGTCCCCTGAGAACCCAAGGAACTTCGCTGGCAACCCGAGGGGCGCTCACCCTCCTACCCTGCTTCCTTCTTCCTCGCCGCAGTCAGAACCCCCAAAAGCAGACCCGTGTTCACCTGTTTATTTTCCGCCTCTCCCTGCAGCACTGGAGCGCCATCGAGACAGGGGCTGCCTGCCTGGTTCACGGCCGGATTCCACGACTCAGATCAGGGCCTGGCTCATAGGAAGGGCTCAGAACTCCTCGCTGAGTGAGGGCTCAGCACCTCTCTGCGAGAGAAGTGTTTTCTCCCCTGCTGGGGGAGAGGACAGGCGGGCCACTCGGATTTGTGGTGGGCGTACTTGACTAAAACGTCAGGGGATTGAGCTGAAATCAGTACACCGGGTAGGGCGGGAGGAGGGAAGGGCGGAAAGGCCAAGACTGACTGTTTTGAGTTCTAGAATCTTTCATCTGGCCAAGGACTGCACTATGAGAAGTCTTCGATAACTCTTCCCTGCTTAAAAAAAAAAAAAAAAAAGACAAAAGAGAGACCAAGCAGTAGCAGCAGAGGTCGTGGAGTAACTTTGCAAGCAGGGTCTCCTTCCTTGGGTGTCCCTAGTACAAACATAACCTGAAGACGCCGACGCTGAGGGGTTCGCTGGCTTTCCCAAGGTGGCGCGGCTGGAAGACAGCAGAAGCAAAACTAAAGTCCGTGTCCCCGGGTTCCCGCCCCCCATCCCCACGCAACGCTAGAAGCAAACCACACTTACTGGCCCAACTCTTCACATATTTAAGAATGCTATCGGGGGGCGCCTGGGTGGCTCAGTTGGTTGAGTGTCCGACTTCAGCTCAGGTCATGACCTCGCGGTCTGTGAGTTGGAGCCCCGCGTCGGGCTCTGTGCTGACAGCTCAGAGCCTGGAGCCTGCTCTGGATTCTGTGTCTCCCTCTCTCTCTGCCCCTCCCCCACTCATGCTCTGTCTCTCTCTGTCTCAAAAATAAATAAACATTAAAAAAATTAAAAAAAAAAAAAAGAATGCTATTGGGCTTTCCCTCCTCCATCTCTACTTCGGGATGCTTTTTAATTCCGAGGTTCAGATTTCTGAGAAAAGATGGCTTCCACCACCATCATTTTCTGTATCTAGGAAATGTGTTCCTTGAGACTGACCTCGGCAGTCTCTAAGACGTGGTCCCAGCCAATTAAACTCACTGGGTTTCAATTTCTTTACCATGGGAAGGACAAAAAGAAAAAAGTCTTAAATGAGATCATCACCACTCACCGCCTCGATATCCCCCCTTCGCTCTTTATTTACAATTTCAATTAGTGCCTCACGAAAGACATAAACAGAGCCCCCCCCCCCCATTCCCTTTGCAACTTCACACAAAGACCAGAGTCAACGTTTCCTCCTGTCGGCCAACCCCAGGTACCACCGGGCTGGCGTCTAGTCCCGGAAACCAGTGGCCGAAAGCTGACAGAATGTGCGAGACGAGCCTGAGCTGAACTGGCAGAGCTGCTCAGGTCTGCACTGTGTTATCTGCGACTCAGACCACGGGAGACAAGAGTTCACTTTTCTCGCCGTGGCAACAGATTCCACCTCTTGGCCCTGTGGAAGCCATCTGAATATGTTTAACCAAAAGGAAAATGAAAAGAGAGAGCGAGAAAGAGAGAGAGAGAGAGAGAGAGAGAGAGAAGAAGAGGGAAAACTTCCTATCCCCTGATTGAAGATAGATTCAGCCCTCTGATTTTTTATGCACATTTGATCATGCCGTTGACAGCCTTGGAAGTTAAGTAGTATGGACTGCTGCACAGAGGTTTCCAGCCTTGATGGAAACCAATGGCAGGCTCCTTCTGACAGTCCAATAATGACAAGCACGTTGCAGGCCAATGCCCGTCATTCACCAACATCTCCAGCCCGCTCCGACTGCTGCACAGCGACTAAGTGGAGGGTCAGAGGTTAAGCTCCAAGAAGCCGGCGATGAAGGGCAACGGTCATGCACCGCTGCCTGTTGTGAAGCAGCAAGGAGTGACTGTCTCCTCCAGAACATGCAAAACGTCCTCATTCTGTCCAGGCAGAGACACATCTGAGGGTCCTAAATGAGACCATTGCCAATTCATAAGCTCCAAACTGACAGCATGCCATTCAAGCTGTCTCCGATTTGACTTTTTTTTTTTCCTATTTCAAATCACAAATGCATGCAAAGTATACGGTTAAGCATAACTCCTCAGCCATGGTTTTAGGCGTGCTATGCCTTTCGACACATACGTAGCCTCAGACACATATGCCATCTCAGATCCTAAAAAAAAAAAAAAAAAAAAAAAAAAAAGGAAAGAAAAGGCAAAATTAATTTCTTCTTCTTCAGGGAGTTTCTAATACAAAGTATATAATTCCACACGGCACAGAAGAACCCAGATGACAGTTTTTTAGGAAAGTTCACAAATTATGTACAAAAGGAAATGACATTAAAAAGGAATCATTTCATCTTAATAGTACCCTGTTACTATGAGAGCATGAGACTGTAACTATATATGCGGAACTGTCTTTAATGAAAGCAAGAGAATTCTAAGTATGCGGTAATTCATCAATGCATTTTATAATTTTTTATGAGACTATCACTCGCAGATTATTCAGAGTTTACATGTGACAGAAATACATCCTTCCATAATTCTAAGTTTGAAATCTCGTTTTTTTATGTAGTGGAATTACATGATCCCACTCAGATGTGTGTATTAATGTATGTTAACAAAGAGATTTCATCTTTATTGAGTAAAAAGAAATGTCTCCTCTTATTTAGAAGCCTATGATTGTCACTAAAAGTGATCGGCTAGGATTAAGAATTAAGTTGGACAGGACTTCTTATACCCTTTTCACCAACAATAGGATTTCTATCCACAAATAGAGCCATAAGTGGCCCTCATCAGAGACGGCCTTTAGTGGAATGAACCTGAAAATGAACCTTGTATAAAGGTGTTGGTCTGTACCAACCATAGCGCTAAAGCCACCCTTTAAGCCCTGATCACTATCACCCACTCTTCCTGAAGTAAGCCTGGGGAGAAGAGATAACCTATCAACTATAAGGAACAAAGCCCAAACACCCCATCATTAAAGGCTGTACAGGCTGAGGTCAACTAATTGCCCTGCACTCTAGCAAGAAGAACGCAGCTAGTTTCTGACACGGAGATGGAGAAAAGCAAACGCAAGTTATTGTAAGTAATGTATGAGCACGACTCAACCTTCCATTCTCAAGCAAAGCCAGGAATTATCGTGTGTAAACCCAGATTGCCATACGGAGTTCTGATCAAGACAAACCTCACGAGCCACGAGTACTTCTTCACATGCTGTACTACGTAAATAACATTGTTGAAAATAAAGTAACTAAGCGAGCCCTCTGCAGTGTGAGAGACTTGGTAAGAACGTGAACATGAAATGAAGTCTCTTTCCTGAGGGATAATTCTAGGGGGGAAATTCCTTACTGCACAGTCAGGTATAGATGGTCCACGAAATCCTAAAGACTGAATTCAGAGGCAGGAACTTCTTCCCCAAATCCTTTTATTGTAGACCTAGGTTGCAAACATCAAAGCTAAATGTGAACCAATACAGGCCTAAATAAAAGAAAATACTCCTGTTAGACACCCCTAGAATCTACTAATGCCGTTCGTATTCCTAGGGGACGATACAGAACAAAAACTTAGATGGCTTCAAAAAAACAGGTTCGCTGATTCGTTAGTCACAGACTCATGAGGGGTCACAAGAGTAAGCCAAGAATTCAGGAGAGGCAGACGCCAAGAAAAACTTTACGTGGGCAAGTCCCATGCTCAAATCATTATCCTGTAGGAAAAAGAAGGCGTGGCGCCTAAATCTGTCTTGCCCACCTCAGATCCGAGTGCGCCGCTCAACTCCCTCCTCGGGCCTTCCTGCTCTGTGACTCTGCACGAAGCGGTCCTCGCTTGATCCTTCATGCAGATGACAACGGAAGGAGAAGCTGGCTGGACATCAACCTCTGATCTTAAAATCCATCCTTCGTTTCCCCTCCTCAAACTACCTGAGAGGCAGGGGGGACGAGACAATGGCGGTTGGGAGGAATAAGGTGGGTGGGCCCATTCGTGTCGAGGTAGGGGAAGCTGAGGAGGACGGTTTCTCATGAACGTCCAAAAGGAAGAGCCAACCCTCATATCCAACCTCTCTGACCGGGACACGGTAGATACTCAAGAAACGTCTGAGGAATGAATTGACACGTGAATTCCTCAGAACTCCTTGTCAAACTTTCTACTCGGTTGAAGCACAAAGGGAAGGCACCAGAATGGCATTTTCTTAGAGAGAAACATTTGACACATCTTCTCAGGAGACCGGGAAGACAACCACCGTGCTCCACTTTCCCCATTCACTCACATCGTCTTCCCATATACCCCAACTTTCACTCTCTAAAACGTTCTCCCACGTGTACACACATTCAGCAAGATTCAAAAAGCAAAACAAACAAACACATTGCTACATTCAGTCAAATGTGATTTCAGTCAAACCAGTGGCTCCTGCTCTTTCAGTGTTCCCCAGATCAGCGGAGATGAACAGAATTCTCTCAGTGGGAGTTGGGATGGAGACCGAGACCGTGGTCTCAACAACTGTGTCCTGGCAGTTGTTCCAGAAAGTCCCATTAGACCATTGACAGAAAGGAAGGTTATTCTCCCTCCTCTTAACATGTGACTTTCAATCAGGCCCTCAGTGAGATAGTGACAGAGCAACTAATGCTGTCTATCTTTCTTCCGTAAATGAAACGAAAAGGCCTGATGCTTCCTGTCCAAATGTAGAAACATTGCTACCTGCTCATGGTGGTGGAGGGTGGGGAATAAAGCCAAATGGAGGGACCGCTCTTCTCTCTGATTCTGCAAGGCGAGAGGCTTCCATGAAGTGCCCAAGTGCTTTGAGATCATCGGTTGAGAAGGACGGGCTCACCCAAGCAGGCGCCCTGCTTTCCGCTGAACAAAAGCCAGACACACTCCTTTTACCATATTCATTGTACACGGAACTGTTCAGGGCAAGGGGTACCAGTTGCCTCCGGGTCATGAAATAATACTAAAAACTTTATAATCATTCATTGATTAAGTTTTCAGCATACTATATCATTTGAATCCAATGGGGAGCATAAAGAGCTATTTGTGAGGTCAACCACGGTACAGACAGATGCTGACATGCTATTGATGGCAAGGTGGAAAGAAATTGCTAAATACAGCAGATCAATACCTCGTTTCACTGTTACAGCCTTCTGCAGACATTAGATATATATCTTTACAGCTACAAAAATAATAATAATGAAAGTGGGAGATAAATGCTTCCCTCAAGGTAAACTATTTGATTAGCTAAGGGCAAAGGTGACAGCAGCAGTTACACTAAAGTAACTTTATAGTCCTAAATAAAAACAGGAGGAAGAGCAGTAGATGAAACGGCGAAATGAATCGGGACACACAGGCGATCCAGATACAACTCTTTTAAAAAACACAGTGATAGGCAGAGGGCCACCGAAATCTAAGATTTTCCCATAGAGTTTCCTGAGATCTATTTGTCATATGGCTTTACACACAACATTTCTAAATGAAGTATTTTCTGTTGCTGATGGAGAACAAAGAGAGAGTTGAGGATAAATAAATGCTCTATAAAGTGTAAAAAACAAACAAAAAACCCAACTTTCAGTTTATACACAATTCCATCGTACCAGAAATATTGAGAGGCAACCGTATCTTTAGCACCTTTCTCGGTATAAAAAGCAAATTTATATCATGGTTCTTGGCCAGAGGGAGCTTCTAATCTCTCTAGGGAAAAGAGAATCACACGAAATGCTACGAGGTATAAGCAATAATAAGACGCGGTATCTAAAATGACCGCATGTCAAGACGTATGGTACCATACACCAATTAAGTGTACCATATGCAAACATTGTTGTTTCCATACATGCTGACATCGGAAATAAGGTCAGCAAGGAAAGAGATGAAAAAAATGATCCTCAAAAGCTTCGTGAGAGAGGGGGAACTTGAGGCAATTCCTTAGGGATTGGTGGATCTTATACAGTATCGTCAAATTAGTTTTCATTTCGTGGAGCTGAAACTTGCTTTGTAAATCCCCATTGTTTGAGATTAAAAACAACCAAACCAAATTTACCATCAATTATCTGAGATATAAAGTCTCACAGGAATCTTTCAAAATAGCCTAAAGGGTATTTTTGTTTTTGAAAAGTTATACCTACTTTTTCCGGCTAGCAATGAACTGCTAAAAAATGGGGGCGGGGGGCATGCTCTACTAGAACCACAACGCTGACATGTCAGGGATTATATGAAGCCCCTTAATGAATATTATTCTAAGCAAATATTTAATAATTACACAAAAAACAACGATCACTCAGCATTTGTATGACATTTAGCAATTTATTTTTTTATCATCTTTTTTAACATTTATTTATTTTTTGAGAGACAGAGCATGAGTGAGGGAGAGGCAGAGAGAGAAGGAAACACAGAATTCGAAGCAGGCTCCAGGCTCTGAGCTGTCGGCACAGAGCCCGACACAGGGCTCGAACTCACAAACCATGAGATCATGACCTGACCTGAAGTCAGATGCTTAATTAACCCAGCGAGCCACCCAGGCGCCCCTTAAGCGTCTGACTCTTGATTTTGGCTCAGGGCATGATCTCCCGGTTGGAGCCCCGAGTCCAGCTATGCACTGACAGCACGGAGCCTACTTGGGATTCTCTCTCTGCCCCTTCCCTGTTTGTGCCTGTGTACTCGCTCATGTGCGCACTCTCCCTCTCAAAATAAATAAAAAGTACTTTTTAAAAAAAGCTTCTCTAAGACGTATAAAAATGGAAAAGAATGATCAATTTAATAATTGGTTAAATTATCACTTTATACAAATTACACAATGTGTTCATTGTTATCGATTTATATAAATTACACTAGCTTTTCAGTCTTTCTTTTGGGAAAAGAGTATAATGTTGCCAGCATTCTTCTGCGGAGGAAATGCGATTGAACCACAAAGTTTACGTCCACTAGCAATGCAGGTCCACTTCACTAACTGGGTGGTGACGTGCAGGTCTAGGGCACCCCACGTGAACTAGAAGCTTGCTTTTACCCTAATAAACTAGAAATTCTATGGGTGGGTGAAGGGCTCCTAGGTCTCGGTGTACCTAAGGCCCTCTTGGTACAGAGCGTTTGAAGAGTAAGTCTCAGAAAACATTCAATCAATAAATATTTCCTGTGTATCCGTCAACAAAGTTGTGCTACATATTTCAGAGGATGAGGGCATACGTATACGTGTGTATATACAATACACATATTTTTTTTAATACTTTCTCCTCCAAAGAACTTGATACTGTATTGGGAAATAGAGCTGGGGGAGGAGTGGATAAGACAGAATACTAAAAGCCTTCTATTTTAAATCATATTTGTATCTATCTAGCATTTTTCGTGTTGTGCCCGAGACTCTGCAAGCATCACAGAACCAAAATGTAACCTGCAGAACTAGGAACTACTAAGTGATAAGCACTACAAAAACACGCACAAATTGCTACAGGAACACAGGAAAGAAAATTATTCTTAAGGTTTTGAAATGCTTTTCATATGAAAAAAAAAAAGAAATCTGTAAACTAAGTATTCATCTCAAGAATTCGGTGGAATAAAACCAAAAGTAGTTTGGGGCAGCTGGGTGGCTCAGTTGGGTAAGCGTCTGACTTCACCTCAGGTCATGATCTCTCAGTTTGTGAGTTCGAGCCCCACGTCAGGCTCTGTGCTGACAGCTCGGAGCCTGGAGCTTTGGATTGTGTCTCCCTCTCTCTCTGCCCCTCCCCTGCTCATGTTCTGCCTCTGTCTCTCTCTCTCAAAATAAAAATTTTTTAAAAAAAGTGAAATAATAATAATAATAACAAAAGTAGTTTAAGTGAAGCTGAAGGAAGGAAACAATAAAGACTGAGGTAAAAATTATGAATTAACATAACAAATTCAAGAGATAGTTTTAAAAAAATCGGCCACAAGCAAATAGAATCAAGTTTTGAAGACCGTTATATGAATACAGAAAGTTAAAATTAAGAAGATATAAAAAATACAGAATTTTTTATTATAGAACTTCACAACTCAATCTTATAAGCTGGAGAATGTTATGTTTGGTGCTGTGTCAATAAATATGGAACCTCAATTTCTGAGAAGGCATAATGACCAAAATTTACTCAAAAGGAAAAACCTATATAGCCTACTAATTAGAAAAGATACTGGTACAGTTATCCAAAAATTACCTTCCCTAATATCACATGAAGAGTTTTATAAGTAATTTGGTTCGAACATCCAAGGGGAAAATAATTCCAATGCTTTTTAAAAGGCTCTGGAGCACAGAAAGAGGAAAATGGTACAATTCGTTTCATGACACAGGCTTATCTATGTTGGCAAACTTGACCAAAGAAAGCACTAAAAGGAATGTTTCCCAGTTTTTTAACAGGTAAATTATCTTCCCTCTACCATTAGCTGATGAGGATCAGCCAAAAGAGTTTTACTAAATTGTACAAACTGCGGTTTGAATTATGACCATAACATGTATGTTGAATACGCCTCGGTGAAGATTCTGATGTGCCCTGGGGGTGCTACCACCCAGCTTCCTTGGTGATCACTGCTATAGACGCATCTTGCTTTGCGAATTGAAATACTGAAAGGTTGAATTCAGGAGTATGTTAAAACATAATGTGACCAAGCAGGATTTATGCCAAGGAACCAATATTAGAAACAATATTCACAGGTTATATTATATCAGTAGAAGTCAGACATTACCTTCTAAGTAAATGTCTAAATGTCAAAAATATATTCAACAAGGGGCACCTGGGTGGCACAGTCGGTTAAGCATCCAACTTTAGCTCAGGTCATGATCTCACAGATCGTGAGTTCAAGCGCCATGTCAGGCTCCGTGCTAACAGCAGAGCTTTGGGTCCTCTGTCTGCACCCCTCACCCCCCCCTGCCCTTCCCCTGGTTGCACTCTCTCTCAAAAATAAAAAAAATTTATTTTTTAATATATATACATATATATGCATACATATTGAACACAAATTCAACCTCAGTTCCTAGAAACAAAGTAAACTAAAAATCAAAGGTTACTGTCAACAATTACCATTATACTTAATACCAGAATCCTGAAACATAACTAGTAAAAGCATGACTATCACCTCTATTTAAAGGTTTAGACAACATTATAACACAAGAAAAAAAAAAGGAGAGGAGAGTATAATTACTGAAGGGGGAAAGACCAAATTTTATTTGCAAATGGTTAAATTATATGCCTAGTATACACCTAGAAACCCAAGAAAATCAAACAAAAAATATTAGAATAAAAATATTTTTATATTGTGGCAATTACAAAAACAACACATAAAACAAGCTTTCCCGTGTGCCACTCTAAAAATATAATTTAAAAAGACGCCATTTGCAACAGTAACCAAAAACAGTAATTAAATATGTAAGATATACAGTAATAAACCCAAAAGGTAATAAATAGTACTTAATTGGATAAAATTACAAAACTTTCTGAGGATCATGAAAGAGAGCTTAAATACATGAGAATGAGAAAAAAAATTTTTTAAGTTTATTTTTGAGAGAGCGAGTGAGAGTGGGGAGGGGCAGAGAGAGAGGAAGAGAGGAAAAGCCCAAAACAGGCTCCACACTGTCAGCGCAGAGCCCAGTGCAGGGCTCAAACTCACTAACCACAACGCCATGACCCGGGCTGAAGCCAGGAGTCAGACACCTAACCGACTGAACCACCCAGGCGACCCGATGAGGAAAATTTTTATCATAATTATTTCAGTTCTTTTCAAATTAAGTTATAAACGTAATGCAATAATAATTAAAATACGAAAGAGTGGGGCGCCTGGGTGGCTCAGTCGGTTAAGCGGCCGACTTCGGCTCAGGTCATGATCTCGAGGTCTGTGAGTTCGAGCCCCGCGTCGGGCTCTGTGCTGATGGCTCAGAGCCTGGAGCCTGCTTCGGATTCTGTGTCTCCCTCTCTCTGCCTTTCTCCTGCTCCCGCTCTGTCTCTATGTCTCAAAAATAAATAAATGTTAAAAAAAAAATTTTTTTTTTTAAATACGAAAGAGCCTTAAAAAGTGATTTTTTAAGTTTATCCAGAAAAATCTGGAAAAAGTTGTCTTCTCCTTACAAAAGAAGAGCCAAAGAACTTCTGAAAACAAAGAACGGTCATGCAGGTCTCGTCCTGCCAGAACTGGAAGGCGTCATAAAACTCTGGTAATTAAAATGGCGTCTCAAGATCAACAGACAAAACAAAAGAAACGATGAAACAAAATAAGAACAAACAAAAAAGCAGATCTGAGTAGCTCAGCATTCAAATTAGTCAGTTAATTTGCCTAATTCCGAGGTGGAAACTGGTGAACCGTACGGGAGGAAAAAGTTAGGTAGCTACTCCATTTTGTACGCCAACTAAATTCTAGATGCCATACAAGAATGATATAAAAATATTAAAACACAAAGTAACTAGGACATGTAAGTGACCACGTAATCTGATATTTAGGTGGGAAAAGTTTCCCTATACATAAAGCACAAAAAATTTTTGAATAACAGAAATTCCAAAGCAAAAGGCAGGCAATAAACTAACTAGGAAAAGTATTTCCATCAGTCGATTAACAAATAATAATATGCCTAATATTTATGAAGTGTTCTTAACAAATCGATAGGAAAAGATAAACGTTTATTACCAAAATGGACAAAGGCTATATAAACAAGCAAATCACAAAAGAAAGACATTTTTGGTCAATAAACACGATGAGAGGGAATTCAACCATATACTCAGTAATTAAGAAAATACACATGGCGGGGGAGAAAATACAAATTAGTTCCACAATGAGCTCCTACTTCAGCTCCTCCAAATTGGCAAATATTTTTACTTCCCGCTAACGCCCAGTGTTGGAGAGGACGTCACACATGAGTAATTCTCAGGCAGGGTTTCGTCCAGTAGAAACTGGCACCGCCTCTCTGGGTGGCAATCTGACAGTGCAAACCAAAACTCTTTACAAATGTTAACTGGACAATTTGCCTGTTTTCATTTACCCTGTGGAAAATACCAGAGGTTTGCACAAAGATTTATGTGCAAGAATGGGCGCTGAAAGATAATTTATAATAGCAGGGAAAAAATCCATACGATGAAATACTACATAATGAAAATCCATACGATGAAATACTTTATGTTTTTGTTTAAAATATCTTATATAAATATATTTTAGATAAAACTGGGCTCCTAGGGATATACTGTGCACATAATAGGCATAATAAAAATAATACAATATTTTAACCAAGACACCAATATACTAACGCAGAGGTTATCCCTGGAAAATTATAGGCTTTTTTTTTTTCCTGCTTTGGTATTTTTCTGGATTTTTTAAATTTTTCTAATATAACAAACTATCATCTAATGGGGAAAAATATCATTTTAAATAAGATATGCTTAATTATCTCCTATGCCACGCATACTGTGGTCATATGCTTACAAAGCTGTCTTTCATTAGCCGCATGTTAAAAATAATTTCATCACCTATAGTCACATCTCTGGCAATATCAAGAACAGCTAATCCCTATAAAACACTTATATATACCCAACACCCAAAGTCTAAATACTTTACATCTATTATATCATTTAATCCTCGCACTATTATTATCCCTATTTCACAGTTGAAGATTGAGGCTCCAGGAGATTAGGTGACTCGCCCAAGATCGCTCGGCTAATAAGTAGGGAAGCTAGGGAGAAAACAGGGCCGGCTGGGCCCAAAATCCAAACTCTTAAGCACAACAGGCTACTGTCTCTCCTGATAAGCTATTCTGTAAAGCAACACGAAGACTGATTTACAATATAAATGTCAGAACATAAACAAACGCTATCCCCTTTAAAGTAGTCTCCATGGGAAACTATACATATCCAAAAATGTGGTCACTGATCAAAACGTTTTTGGGGGTCCTTCCTCTGACGGTCTCCAGGGGGCAGTAAAAGTGAGAAGAGACCAGATTTGTATCAAACAGCCAGGAATCACTCACCTGCAAGTCTTAAAGCGTGATGAAACGGCACAGCTCTGCTTTTGGTAACACAAGAAAAATCGAGGAGGCTGATTTTACTATTGCACCTGTAACGGGTATCCGCTTCCAGGAACTACAGCCACAGGAGGCTTTCACCACTTGCTAGAATGCACTTACTGTAATTATTTGCTCCCTGAGCCCAGGTCCGCCATGGCAAAGATTATATCTTACTCATCTTTGCATTTCCGGCCTCCAGCACAATTCTTGGCACACAAAGAGTAGCGATGAAGTATTTCTGAACGAACTCGAAGCGAATGCCATACATACAGGTGCTCTGAGCAATGACAGTATAGAAAAATGAATAAAAACATTCAAGGAGGGCATCTGAGCCTGTGTACAGATGAACATATAATGTAGGTAGAGACTACAATGGAAATTTCAAGGAGCAGTTCCTACAATTCTAAATACGAAGGAAGATAAGACTCCGTTTTTAACAGGTCTTCTTATAACAATTCCTGGCCGCCGTCATTTCACAAAACGCAGGGAGGGGGAGCAGATATGCCTCATTGTCTAAAAAGCAATCTACTGAACCAAGGATGCAGAAATAACCATAAACTTTCTCAGACAACGCTGCAAAAACACATCTGCTACACAGAAGACACCAAGATGCATCCTGCCTGTGGGTTCAGTCGACAAAGCACAACGTGGTGCCTGAAACATAAATCAAAGCACCTTACATCCCTGGTACTTAGTGACATTTGCTACCTGCAAATTTCTAATATGTGCGAGATGGGCCTATTTTTATTTACAGCACAAACCACAGCCTGAATGTAAAACAAGATGCTTAATAAATCCAGAGGAACATAAAACACCAGCATAACTCAGACAGCAAGGCAGACACTCACTCCTTAATTAAGTGGGTGATGTTCTGTTTAAAACAAAAAGACAACCCTGGGCTACAGCTAAGATTAAGCACTCAGTGTTGCGAGGGAAACGCCGACCATTTTCAGGGCAGAGGCTTTAAATCATGAAAAATAAACCATCTAATAGTCTGTATTCAATAGTAAGTAGACAGTCAGGACACAGACTGATTTGGATTAACACATTTTCAGTTATAACAAGTAATTTTACAGAGGATTAGTATCTTGATGGTCTGATCAATATGAGGCACCGCTGCTATTACAGATGAAGAGAAAATTGCCCCTCTGGTAATAAAGTGTGCGTGTCTTCGTTCTCCTTCATTTGCTGAGTCCATTACTGTAATGGTTCCAGCATTAACAGCTGGGGCAATTTAAGCAGCAGGGGTCTGATGAATTTAAAAGCTGGGCACACTGGCTACTCATCCTTTCCTCTCCTTCCAGGCTGCATATGCAACTCCTCAGCCTGGCTGCTTCAATACAAGGACCGTGTTTTATGAGAACAACGACCACGATACCATTTCCCAATTATCGTCTCATTAATAGTGCTACCAGTCAATAATGTGACTGAGACCAACACTGCTCGCAGCACAGTGGCTGCTGATTCTGCAAAACACTGCCAACTATTTGCCTAAATAACAAGATTGACGTGACGACAGGCTGGAGTCCACGTAAACCGTAATGTTTGCGTTCGCTTGCCTGATGCTAGTCTCAAGGAAACGCAAAACAGAAACAGAAGGTTGACGCTGACAGGGGAGAAAAAAAAATTCATCAGCAAAATGATGTCTCATCTCTGTTTTCGAAAAACCGGCAAACCGGAAAACAATGAGATAATGGAGTGCCGTACGCAGAAGCAGAAAATCCGTATTCACACGGCCCGGAGACCTTAATCACGCCCAATTCAACGGTGAGTTAAGGTTGCCACATCAGCCCATTTTATATGATTATTAGAGAAGCGCTGGCCCTTGCGGCTCAGCCTTGAGTGATCCAGTCACTAAATGAAGGTGCCAAAGGGCAGACTTAGGGCTCACGCGGAAATCAGAGCTCTGAATTTCCTGATCACAAACAGTTAGGAAAACACTCCTGCACTGGCAGCGTGTCTCCCCCTCAGATCAGATGCAACGTAATTTGGTCCTTCGGACTGAGTCTCCTACTCGCTTTTCTACCCGCTGTAAAGGTCCCGGGTGCCCTTTATCCACACGGCAGTTCTTGAACACAAAGGCAGGCACGGTCCCTTTGCAAGCAGGTTGTTTCCAAACCTAGAGAGCAAATGAATGACGCTACTGGCAGCGGGACAGATGCTCACCGCATAAACGGAAATGCGAGCCGGTAGCACCTACGCAAGGTTCAGCTCTCAAACGCGCGCCGGCCTCGCAGACAAACACGGTGCCGAGGCCAAACATGTGGGAACGTCCTACCAAGGCAAATCTTAATCTCCTGAACGTTTCCCAATCCAGCCCCCAAACCCCCAAGATTCCTCCCAGCCGACACTGGAAAAATCAACCGGTCAGACAGTTTGGTAAAAGAATACAAAATCGGTGAGTAGAGAACAGAAGGTCAAAGTGAATGAGGTTAGCAGAACTCTAAACTTACCTTCTCTGATCGGTACCTTTTTTTACGGTTCCAAAAGTACTGTCTCAACGATAAAGTTCTTGACTTCTAGAGATTAGAAGGTCACACTTTAAATGTAACTTTATCAAGAAATCTACCATAATAAACGGGCAACAACAAAGTACACTAACCCTCAAGGGTAAATTAGTGTCTTACATTTAAAGGGAGCCCTAGAAAACAACTGTTGGCGGTCGCTAAAGCATGTGCTGAAGAGAAGAATCCTATTTCTCAAAATTAATCCCTGTACCTACAGCATGTCAAGTAATTTAAAATCCGTATTTAACCATCTTGCGTTATTTCTTTCAGGTTCCAGCTTCCGCTCTCACTAGTGAAAAGCCTAACGACCAATAACAACGGGTGGTGCTTTGGGGAATTCACTCATTCTTTTGACAAATATGTATGCAATATTTACCGTGTGCCTGGAACAGTATGCAGTGCCAGGGATAGAATGGTGAATAACGAAACTAACCATGGTCTCTACCTTCTTGAAGCAAACAGTCTAAACGCCAATGCTTCTATTGCCCGACTGAGCCACAATGTAATCCAATCGGCAGCCAGGGAGCCAATATGATCATGATTAAGGGTCACGTGTAACCTGCTATCAGACACTGGAGGCTCTCAACATTCCATCTCTGTTCAACAGACACTTACAAAGGTCTCTTAAGTGCGAGATATTCTGCTAGGTACAATGCAGAGAAGGAAGGATGAATAAGACACCACGGCAGTCTTCAGAGAAGCTAACGGCTGTCTAAAGTGTCCAAGACTATTTTCAAATCACAAATTTCGTTTTCAAAACCAACACTCAGATGGTCATACAAAGTAACAAGAATTCGATGTGGCTCAATGGTTTAGCTAGTTAACTTTTCAAGGAAGGTATTTAATGTGGTTTGGAAACCATGAATAAACTAACCCATCTATCTAAAGAAGGCAATCCAAACCACTAAATAGTGATTAAAGGCTGATCCATACACTCGAAGAGAGATCAAGCAAAAGATAAAGATAGACGCTGGGGGGAAAAATAAATCACACTGGAATCTGCCAAGAGAGGTTTTAATTTTTTAAGTCTGTTGGTCATCGGCCACCACCAAAAAGGTTCTACATTCCGTTTCCTAAATTTGCAACAGATAAACCGGCAAAATAATCCAGGATGGTCCAGGTGAAGGTAGGGACCGAAAGAACCTTTTCAGAACCTTACTAAAATGCCAAACTGCAAAAAATAAAAAATAAAAATAAAAAAACTGAAGTAAAAGGACCCAATGAATACATACATACAAACAACACACTTCCTTTCATTCAGCTATTATATTTATAACTCATTAGACAGTATCACGTAACGTTTATCTTAATAAATGGTATTAAGAAAATAGCCACGAAAATAGAAGACTTTTTTAATGATTTTTATTTGAAACAGCAAGTTTATTCTGGATATGTTCCTTCATTGATAAAAGTGTACGTTACTGAAACAAAATTATTATGTTCCTAATAAGTGTATCGCTCTCTCAGTAATAAACCTAAACTAGTTATATTTTCAGTATTTTTTAAAGAGATGATCTTACCCAAGTCAACACAGGAACCATTGAAACTAACCTGGAATTCAACATCTACACCTTTTCACTCCATGACTAAAAAACAGTTCTGATACCCTATCAAAATACCAACAGCATTTTTTACAGAACTAGAACAAAGAATCCTAAAATGTGTATGGGGCCACAAAAAAAATCCCAAAGAGTCAAACCAGTTTTGAAATAGAAAAACAAAGGTGGGGGTATCACAATTCCAGATTTCAAGTTGACACTACAAAGCTGTAGTAAGGAAAACAATATGGCACTGGCACAAAAACAAACATATGGATCAATGGGACAGAATAGAAAGCTCAGAAATAAACCCATGAGGATATGGTCAACTAATCTTTGACAAAGAAGGAAAGAATATACAATGGGAAAAGTCTCTTCAACAAATGGTGCTGGGAACACTGGATAACTACATGCAAAGGAATGAAATTGGACAACTTTCTTATACCATACAAGAAGATTAACTCAAAATAGATTAAGGACCTAAATGTGAGACCTGAAACCATATAAATCCTAGAAGAGAGGGTAGGCAGTAATTTATCTGCCATCAGTCCTAACAACAGTTTTCTAGATATGTCTCCTGAGGCAAGGGAAAAATTAACTATTGGGAGTTCATCAAACTAAACAGTTTCTGCCCAGCCAAGGAAACAATACACAAAATTAAAGACAACCTACCAAATGAGAGAAGGTATCTGCAAATGACACATCCAATAAAGGGTTAGTATCCAAAATACATAAAGAACTTGTAAAACTCAACACCCAAAAAAAAACAAATAACCCAATTAAAAAACAGGCAGAAGACAAGAACAGACATTTCTCCAAAGAAGACATCCAAATGGCCAACAGGCACAGGAAAAGATGCTCAATATCACTCCTCATTAGGGAAAGGCAAATCAAAACCACAATGAGATATCACCTCACACCTGTTAAAATAGCTAAAATCGACAACACGAGAAACGAGTGTCGATAAGAATGTGGGGAAAAAAGAACCCTCTTGCACTGTTGATGGGATGCAAACTGGTGCAACTACTGTGGAAAACAGTATGGAGGTTCCTCAAAGAGTCAAATACAGAACTACCCTATGATCCAGCCACTGGACTACTCGGTATTTACCAAAAAACTATAAAACCACTAATTCAAAGGGATACATGCACCTCCATGTTTATTGCAGCATTATTGACAATAATCAATAGTCAAAATAGCCAAATTATGGAAGCAGCCCAAGTGTCCGTCTATAAATGAATGGATAAAGAAGATGAGATACATATAATGTGAGTGAAATATTACTCAGCCATATAAAAGAATGAACTCTTGCCTTGTGCAATGACACAGATGGAGTTAGAGCATATAATGCTAAGTGAAAATAAGTCAGGGAAATGCAAGTAACATGATTTTACTTATATGTGGAATTTAAGGGAAAAAAAACAAAACTAACAAAGGGAAAAAAAGACAAACCAAAAAACAGACTCTTGACTATAGAGAACAAACAGATGGTTACCAGAGGGGAAGTGGATGGTTGATGGGTGAAACAGGTGAAGGGAATTAAGAGACACTTAATCTGACATCCTCAACATCATAAAGGTCATATATAAAGACCCAAAACTAATATCCTCAACGGGGAAAAACTGAAAGCTTTCCCCCTGTGGACAGGAACACAACAGGGATGTCCTCTCTCACCACTGTTGTTCAACATCGTACTAAAAGTCCTAGTCTCAGCAATCAGACAAGAAGAAGAAATAAAAGGCATCCAAATTGGCAAGAAAGAACTCAAACTTTCACTCTTCACAGATGGCATGATACTCTAGGTGGAAAACCGGAAAGACTTCACGAAAAAACTGCTAGAACTGATACATAAATTCGGCAAAGTCCCAGGATATAAAATTAATGTAGAGAAATCAGTTGCATCTATACACCAATAATGAAGCATCAGAAAGAGAAATAAAGGAATTGATCCCATTTACAATTGGACCAAAAATCATAAAATGCCTAGGAATAAACCTAACAAAGGGGTAAAAGATCTATACACTGAAAACTATATAAAGCTTATGAAAAAAATCAAAGAAGACACAGAGATATGGAAAAATATTCCATGCTCAAGGATTGGAAGAACGAATATTGTTACATTGTCGACACTACCCAAAGCAATCTACACATTCAGTGCAATTCCCACCAAAATAACACCAGCATTTTTCACAGAGCTAGAACAAACAATTCTAAGATTTGTAGGGAACCAGAAAAGACAAATAGCCAAAGTATGTCAAAAAAGAAATCTAAAGCTGGAGGCATCACAATTCTGGGCCTCAAGCTGAATTACAAAACTATAATCATCAAGACAGTATGGTATTGGCACAAAAACAGACACATGGGTTAATAGAACAGAACAGAGAACCCAGAAACAGACCCACAAATGTATGGCCAACTAATCTTCAACAAAGCTGAAACAGCAACATGCGGAATAATGAACCTGGACCACTTTCTTACACCATACACAAAAGAAACTCAAAATGGATAAAAGACCTAAATGTGAGACAGGAAAGCATCAAAATCCTAGAGGAGAAAACAGGCAACAACCTCTTTGACCTAGGCCGCAGCAACTTCTTACTTGACATGTTTCCAGAGACAAAGGACACAAAAACAAAATGAACTATTGCTACCTCATCAAGATAAAAAGTGAAGGAAACAATCAACAAAATTAAAAGGCAGCCTACAGACTGGAAGAAGACATTTGCAAATAACATATCAGATAAAGAGTTAGTATCCAAAATCTGTAAGGAACTTCTCAAACTCAACACCAAAAAAAAAAAAAAAAGCCAGTGAAGAAATGGGCAAAACACATGAATAGACACTTTTCCAAAGAAGACATCCAGATGGCTAACAGACACATGAAAAAATGCTCAACATCATTCACTATCAAATAAAAGACCACAATGAGATACCACCTCACATCTGTCAGAATGGCTAAAATTAACAGCTCAAGAAACAACAGATGTTGGAGAGGATGCAAAGAAAGGTGGAACACTTAATGCACTGTTGGTGGGAATGCAAACTGGTGCAGCCACTCTGGAGAACAGTATGGAGGTTCCTCAAAAAATTAAAAATAGAGCTACTCTATGATCCAGCAACTGGACTCCTAGGTATTTATCAAAAGGATACAAAACTGCTGATTCAAAGGGGGACATGCACCCCAATATTTATAGTAGCACTATCAACAGTAGCCAAACTATGGAAAGAGCCCAAATGTCTACCAACTGATGAATGGATACAGAAAATGTGGTATAGATATAGATATGGATATATAGATACACAGACATATAAATATACATATATACACAGTGGAATATTACTCGGCAATCAAAAAGAATGCAATCTTGCAATTTGCAACAACGTGGATGGAACTAGAATGTATGATGCTAAGTGAAATACATCAGAGAAAGACAAATACTTTATAATTTCACTCATGTGGGATTTAAAAACCAAAGCAGATGAAGATAGGGGAAGGGAAAGAAAAATAAGATAAAAACAGAGAGGGAAGGGGGCGCCTGTGTGGCTCAGTTGGTTAAGCATCTGACTTCGTCTCAGGTCATGATCTCACGGTTCGTGAGTTTGAGCCCCGTGTCAGGCTCTGCACTAACAGCTCAAAGTCTGGAGCCTGTTTCAGATTCTGTGTCTCCCTCTCTCTGCCCCTCTTCCTCCCCCGCCCCATCTCTCTCTCAAAAATAAAAATAAACATTAAAAAAAATTTTTTAGAGGTGCCTGGGTGGCTCAGTGAGTTAAGCAACTGACTTCGGCTGAGGTCATGATCTCACACTCGTGAGTTCGAACCCCACGTCAGGCTCTGGGCTAATAGCTCAGAGCCTGAAGCCTGCTTCAAGTTCTGTGTCTCCCTCTCCCTCTCTCCTTCCCATCCCTCCCTTCCTCCCTCTTTCTCTCTCTCTCCAAAATAAATAAACATTTTAAAAAAAATTTAACATCAAGAAAAGAGACAGGAAAGCAAACCATAAGAAACTCTTAAATACAGAGAACAAACTAAGGGTTGCTAGAAGGGTTGGGAGGATGGACTACATGGGTGTTGGGTAATATTGAGGGCACTTGTCGGGATGAGCACTGGGTGTTATATGTAAATAATGAATCATTAAATTCTACTCCTGAAGCCATTATTATGCTATATGTTAACTAACTTGGATTTAAGTAAGCTTTTAAAACATAATAATAAAGCAGTTAATTTACCTATTATAGAAAAAAAGCAAAAAACAAAAAGAGTACATTATCATGATGGGCACTGAGTAATGTATGAAACTCTTGAATCACTATTCTGTACACTCGAAACTAATACAACATTGTATTAACTGCACTGGAATTAAAAAAAAAAAAGAACAGTTCTATTATTTCTGCACAGCTTCAAAAGGAGTCGCATGTGTCTTATAAGGATATATCCTTAGATCTTAGGGAGGAATTCGATGACACCAAGACCAGGTTAAACAGATCGTCCTGAGTCCTGAGGAAGGAATTCCATAACCTCCAGAGCACATTAGATCCTCCCTGCCACCATGTCCTGCTCCCATGATGAAACACACCACTCTACTGTTGCTACTTGTTTAATTATTACCTTCCATGGAAAAGCAGCCAGTCCCAGACCGAATCGGCCATACTTACCCCTGTGCCCCCAAAGCAGAATACACCACCCGGTACTTACCCAGATTCCTCATCGGAACCACAGAACACGGAAAATGGTCTGAATGACTATTTTCTCGATTCCTCCAAAGGTGGTACGTGCTTTATACCATCTGAGATGCATAGGACAGAAGTAGGTGGGACCCCAGCTGAGAAAAATCTGTCCAATTAGGCAGCTGACGTAAATTTACCACATGACTATTCTGAACATAGGCTAAGATATCTCTGGGGATCAGACAATGCCAATGACATGACGGTGGTAACAACATTTCCTTTTAAAACATGCCAGAATGTTCTAGGTGCTTCACATATATCACACTTAATTCTCACCATGACCCTAAATATCACCGCAGTTTTACTGCTAACGGGCGAAGCAGGGGTGTGGCAAAATGGAAAGTTCATTTCCCACCTCAAGGGGCAGCCGCTATTCAACTGTAGTTACCGCAGCGCATGCCAGGTGTTGCCAGAGGGTCCGGCTTTTCAGGAAAGCCAGACATACGGATTTTTATCTCAACTTTGTACTACAAAATAACTCAGAAACTTTAAAACACAGTTTGGGCCAAGGAAAACCTATCTACAGGCAGGATGACTATGTGGGCTGTAAGTGCGTGAGTTCTAGTGGCCCCTACCTTTCCACAAAAATACACACGCCAAAAATGCACAGTCTGAATCCCATTAGGAAATATCAGACAAATACGAATACCCAGATAGGGTACAAAACAAATAGCCCGTATGTATCACAAATGTCACCAACGCCTTCCTCATCACAAATGTCAATGTCATGAAAGAAAAGAACCAAATTAGGGAGTCCAGATGAAAGGAGGTTAAAAGAAACCAGATGCATGACAACAAAAAGTACCGTGTGGTCCTGGATGGGAACCTGGGCCAGGAACAAAAAAAATGCTGTAAAAGAAACTATGAGGACCATTAGCCAAATTTACGTATGGACTTTGGATTAGAGTAGTTTATCAACGTTAACTTTTCTGAACTGGACAATCCACTCTGTTTCTAGGTAAGAGAATGTCCCTGTTCTTGGTAAATATATGCTGACGTATTCGGAGGTATCGAGGATTGAGGTCTCCCAACCTCCTCTGTAATGGTTCATTAAAAAAACAGTAATAGTGGTTCATGTGTATATACAGGGAGAGAGAAAGCGAAAAAGCAAAGGTGGCAAGATGTTAACAACATGTGAATCCGGACGATACGCCTGGGAGAGCTCTCTGTTCTACTCTTGCAGCTCTTGTATGAATTTTAAATCCTTGTAAAATAATAAATTATATCATCTGGAAAAAAAAAAAAAAAAAAGCATGGGGGCCGCTCTGCATTAGCAGAGGGCTCTCTGGACAACCAAACTCATTCGAGGCCGTACCTACTGTGTCCCCGGCACGGTGACCAGACCTAATCACACTGGACCCTCATAGCGACCTACAAAGGCAGCCATTCCTTTCATTTTTATTTTTTTTAATTTGCATCCAAGCTAGTTAGCACACAGTGCAATAATGATTTCAGGGGTAGAATTAGTGATTCATCACTTATACATAACACCCAGCGCTCATCTCAACAAGTGTCTTTCTTAATGCCCCTTGCCCATTTAGCCCATCCCCCCCACCCTCCCCTCTCCAGCAACACTCACAGTTTGCTCTCTATATTTAAGAGTCTCTTATGTTTTGTCCCCCTCTGTTTTCATATTATTTTTGCTTCCCTTCCCTATGTTCATCTATTCTGTATCTTAAATTCCACATATGAGTGAAGTCATACGATATTTGTCTTTCTCTAACTAATTTCACTTAGCATAATACATTCTAGTTCCATCCATGTTGTTGCAAGTGGCAAGATTTCATTCTTTTTGTTTGCAGAGTAATACTCCGTTGTATATATATACCACATCTTCTTTATCCATTTATCCATCGATGGACATTTGGGCTCCTTCCATACTTTGCCGATTGTCGATAGCACTGCTATAAACATTGGGGTGCGTGTGCCCCTTTGAAATAGCACGCCTGCATCCTTCGGGTAAATACCTAGTCATGTAATTGCTGGGTCATAGGGTAGTTCTATTTTTAGTTTTTTGAGGAACCTCCATACTGTTCTCCAGAGTGGCTGCACCAGTTTGCATTCCCACCAGCAGTGCAGAAGAGATCCTCCTTCTCCACATCCTCGCCAGCATCTGTTGTTCTCTGAGTTGTAAATGTTAGCCATTCTGACAGGTGTGAGGTGGTATCTCATGGTGGTTTTGATTTCTATTTCCCTGATGAGGAGTGATGTTGAGCATTTTTTCATGTGTCTGTTGGCCATTTGGCCAGAAGCAGCCATTGTTGACTGCATTTTCCATCAGGAGACGCGGAAGCACAGCACGCCAACCCTCCATCCCAACAGCAAGGAAATTTTAAAGGCCGGGGCTCCACCTCAGACTATCGAATACTAATCTGGACCAAACCACTGTATGTCTTTTGAGAAAAATCCATGAATATACTTTGCTACTCTCTTACCCTTTAACACAGATTAAATAAATGTTATCATGAAAAGCTAGATAACATTTGTCCAACCTTATTAGTCACCCTCCGAACTTGGAAACTGTATAAGAGCCTGTATGTAAGCAATCACAAGAAGAAAATACAATCTAAGCTATTTCCAAAAGAAAAAACAAAAGTAATTACCCATTATGGGGATGATAAAGTTTAATTTAAAAAGCAAACGAGAAATCTCTGTGACCTTGGGATAGGTAACGATTTCACAGATATGACACAAAAAGCATTAATCATAAAAAGCGACATCAATAAACTGGACCTTTATCCAAATTAAGTACTTCTGCTCCTCAAAAAACCATTAAGTAAACTAAAAGACTGGAAAACAATGTTCACAATACATATCGTTGACAAAGAACATATATCTAGAAAATACAAAGAGCTCCTAACACTTTATATTAAGAAGACAATCCAACCAAAAAAAAAAAAAAAATTAGCTCAAGATTTGAACAGACACTTCACAAAAACAAATATCTACATAGTCGATAAACACATGAGAAGCCCTGCATCGTTAGACGTTTGGGAGATGAAAGTCAAAACCACAACGAGATACCGCTGCACACGAAGATGGCTATCATCAAACAGACAGTAACAGGAGGTGACAAGTATGTGAAGAGATTGGAACCCTTAAGCTTTGCCAGTGGAAACATAAAGTGGAGCGTCCATATTGGAAAACAGTGTCTTAGTCCACGACTGTCTTATAAACAGCAAAAATGTACTGCTGTAGTTAGTCCCAAAGGCTGGAAGTCAAGGTCTAAGTACCAGCAGGGTCAGGTTCTAGTGGGGACCTCCTCTGGGCTGCAGATTCCAAATTTCTGGTTGTGTGCCTCACAGAGCAGAAGGGGTGAGGAGCTCTCTCAGGCCTCTTTTATAAACCTGTTAATCCCATTCCTAATCACCTAATCACCTCCAAATGGCACTACCTCCTAATACCTGTTACCTTGGGGATTAGGATCTCAACATGAAAATTAAATGTGAAACAAAGATTTACCATGGGACCAGCGATGCCACTCCTAGGCAGCTACCCAAGGGCTTCAAGGAAAATATATGCCCATACAAAAAAGGTAGTATATGTTCACAGCAGTATTTTTCATAATAGCCAAAATGTATAAACAGCCCAAATATCCATTTACTGGTGAACGGATTAAACAAAATGCTCATATTCATATACTGGAATGTTACACTATTCGGTAATAAAAAGGAACAAAGTACCGATACATGCTACAATAGGGATAAGCCTCAACGCATTACGCATTACGTTGAGTGAAAGAAACCAAACACAAAAGGCCACATATTGTCTGATTCCATTTACATGAAATCTCCAGAAAAGGCAAATCTTGAGAACAAATAACTGATTAGCGGTTGCCTCAGGATGCGGGGTAGGAATGGAGAATAACTACAAATAACTACAAACTACCTTCTTTAGGGGATGAAGAAAATGTTCTAAAATAAAATTGTGTTGATTGTTGCACAACGCTGTTAATACACTACAAATCACTGAATTGTCCACTGAAAACAGGTGAGTTTTGCCAGTACATAAACTGTACCCCAATAGCTTTTTGGAAAAGATACTCAACCTCGTTAGTCGTCACTGAAATGCAAATCAAAGCTACCATGAGATACCACTCCGCATCCACTAGAATGGCTAAAACTTTAAAGACTGACAATACTGAGTACTGGGGGGGACGTGGAGCAACTAGAATTTTCGTACACGGCTGATGGATACAAGAAATGGCATATTGGGTGTGAATAACATCCCCCAAAATGACGTGTCCACTCTTCACCCATGGTAGTATTAACTGTGGTCTTATTTGGGAAAAGGGTCTTTGTAGACCTTTAAATGGAGGATCTTGAGATTAAGATCATCTTCGATTTAGGGTAGACCCAAAATACAATGACTGGTGTCTTCACTAGAGAAAGGAAGGGGGAGATTCGACACACAAAAACACAGAGAAGGTGGCCATGGGAATGCAGAAGCCAAATGAAGTTAAGCTGCCCAAACCAAGAAATACCAGAAGCTACAAGAGGCAAGGAAGGATTCTCCCCTAGAGCCTCCGGAGGGACTGTGACCTGTCAAAACCTTGAACCAGACTTCCCTTTAGAACTAAGAGGGAATAAATTGGAGGTTTTTTGGGGTTTTTTAAATTTTTTTTTAATGTTTTTATTTATTTTTGAGAGCAGGAGAGACAAAGCATGAGTGGGGGAGGGTCAGAGAGAGAGGGAGACACAGAATCCGAAGCAGGCTCCAGGCTCCGAGCTGTCAGCACAGAGCCCGACGCGGGGCTCGAACTCACAGACTGTAAGATCATGACCTGAGCCGAAGTCTGCCACTTAACCGACTGAGCCACCCAGGCGCCCCTGGAGGTTTTAAGACACCCAGTGTGTGGTAACTTGTTCCGGCAACACTAGGAAAGTAATACAAATGGCAGAATCACTTTGGCAGTTTCTGAGAAGGCTAAACAGGAACCTCAACAATTGGGATTCCGAGTGTTTATCCAACAGAAAGAAGAACAAAGGTTTATACGTGAATGGTCATAGCAGCATTTTTTTATGTAACAGCCCCAAACCAGAAACAATCCAAACGTTCTTCAGGAACAGGCGAATGAATAATCAGTATGCGGTAGACCCACACAGTAGACTATATCACTCAGCAATAAAAAAGAACGAACTATCGATACACACGACGACATGAATAAACCCCAAAAATCATTATGCTTAGTAAAAGTAGACAGACTCAAGAGTTCATAGTTACGTTTCCATTGATATGAAATTCTAGAAAACACGGACTTATCTACAGTGAAAGGAAACATTATCACTGGCTGCTTGGGAGCCAAGATAGGGGGAGACACTGACTGCAAATCAGCAAAGGAAATTTCTAGAAGGCACTGGAAGGTTCTCTATGTCAACTATGATGGTGGTTTCCCAGGTGTATACACCTGTCAAAACTCATCAAGTTGTACACTATAAATGGGTGCAATATACTGTATATAAATTATGTCTCAATAAAGTTGATTAGAAAATGAGAAAGTAGGTCATGAACATTTCCTATTTAAGATTTAAAACTCAGTTGCCCATACTTTCTTCTAACCGATAATATGGTCGTAAGCACATTTTAAATAAGTACCAAAGAAACTCTTTAAAGCAAACGGGAAGACAACTAGCTCTACCAAGTCAACATGTTTCACAAGCAGAACATGGAAAAAAGCTTTGAGTCAGAAGACCTGGTTCTGGGCCCCAGTTCCATGTAGCAACCAAGTGGCCTTGGGCAAGTCATGATCTCCTCAAGCCTCAGTTTCCATATCCACGAAATGTGGATGACATGAATATCTGACAGGCAATGCTTACGGTTTTAGTAGAGCAAAAGCTCCTTTGTGCAGGGATTCTATCTTAACTAAAGTCATAATCCCAGTGTCTAGCAGATAAATAATAGGTGCTCAATAAATCTTAACAGAATAAATGGATAACACAAATACAAAGCTAAAAGGTGACAAAGACATCATACACAATGCCACCGGACGACATTGATCTCTTCCTTGACACCGTTGAGGACTAATAGAGAAGGATCTTCCCCCGCCCCGTGTCCATATCCCAGGCAGACTCTAGCATGGAAGCTTCGGGTCCCTGGTGAAGCCATGTTATAACTCAGGTCATTATAGGGCAGACTTTATATCTTAAATCCAAAGATGTATTCCCTAAGACAAACCCACTTGTAGGATTCTAAATTCTACAAGAGCAGGAACTGTATCTGTTACACTTGTAACTGGTTCTCACTTCTAATATTTGCCGAATAGAGAGTAGGCAACATAATAGCATGTGTAAAGGCTGTGTAACCAGACAGAGCAGAAAAGAGGGCCTTTTAAAAAGGCCAACGTGGCTGATGGGCAAAGGGTGGGCAGAATGTCACGTGGGATGCCCAGACCATCGTAGGCCATGTGAAGTTTTGTTTTCTCTTGAGAGCAACAGAAAGTCATGGAGGACTTTTAAACAGGTGGTTGGCAGAGGAGGGAGGAAGGAAAGGGACATGATTAGATGTGCATTTCGAAAAGATCACACTCCATAGAGTGCAGAAGAGACGGGTTGTGTGGGAGAAAGGGGATGGGGGACAAAGGAGTGTGAGGGCGGAGAGTGAGTGCAGACCAATAAGCAGACTGTTGCAACAATCCATTAAAGAGATAAGGGTAGCTTGGTCCAAGATGGTAGAGATAGAGGCTTAGGGACATATTTAAACAAATCAACAGGAACCGATTTGGGGAATGAGAGAGGTAAACACTCAATTCTTCTGAACCTCAAGTCTTCATCTCTAAAGCAGGGCGGTTGATACTCCATTTGCATAATATCTATCTTAAAATCTGCTGCAGTCAGAATATGAGATAATATACATTTTACGAACTTAACTCAGAAACTGACATGCGATAAAGGCTAAAAACAAAACAAAATGTCGCATAGATGTTATTATTGCCATCCCATGGAATGGCAACTACCTGAGGCTGAACCCCAAAGGGAGAAAATAGGATTGTAGTTGGATTCATATCCACTGTGCTGAAGACACAGAACGAGACAGGCAGTCACTGGGACAACTGTTCCAAACAAATACATCTGACCGCACAGATATTTCATCTGAACCAATCTCGTCCTCAGAAATCATTACAGAAGAAAACGCACAACTGTTAACGATCACAGTCATCTGAGAGTCCGGTAAACTGAGTCACAAGGGTAGCCTCAAATTTAACCAAGGAATGAAGTGCAGAAGCAGGAAAAGGAAATGGGTGTCGTGATTCTCTTGTTGAGCTGATCCAACCAAGACTAGGCCTGCATCCTGAGCAGCACGAATGTAATATCCCCCAATGTCTCTGGTTCCCTTGCTGACAAGGCCCTGTCATCCCTTGGCTTAAGACCGTGCGTCCGCTCGCCAGGCACCCAAGCCCTTCCGGTTCCCGGCCCTTAGCTACAAGTGCACGAAAGATCCCAGACTCCGGAGAAGCCCACATACCTTAGCTTCGCGCTCTCGTTCCTCGGCGGTCGGGGTCCGCTTCATGCTGCCGCTACAGCCGCCTTCGCCACTGCTAGCCGCGTAGATCTCTCGCTCTGGACCCCGCCTCCTGCTTGTAGTTCTCTCGGCGTCCTGCTCCCGCCCAGCGCTATTCGCCCTCAGAGCCTCGAGAACTACCATTCCCAGGATGCAAGGCGGCGACGCCCGAGAGCGCCTCTGGGTTTGGAACAGGAGAATTTCCCAGGGCCGACAGCTACGCAGCGAGCTGGCGGGCTAGGGCCGGAGGAAAACTACATTTCCCAGGAGGCAACGGAGCCTGCCATGTTTTTCCCGTGCTCCTCTCGGCCAGCAGCCCAGCAGCGCCGTCGGCGCTATAGCAACTGTAGCTAGCTGCGGGGAGAGAGTGGCGGTGAGTACTCCGGGGGAGTGAAGGCGGGCGGAGGTGGCCCACCCTCTTACCTGCAGCACGAGTCGGGGTCCTCGGATCCGCTCTACTGCCTAGAGAAGGCCCTAGAGTTCTGCTCGTGTGAAAAGCAGCCCAGCACGAGACACCACATCCTCAGGCCTGAATCACAGCCCGCCCATTATCCCCACGCCCAGCACCGGTTTGAAATTTTATAGCCCAGCCTTAAAACCAAGCTGATGAGAGTCGATGCTGCCTGCCGTGCTCTTCCAGGTCCTCCTTCGAATAGAAGGGCACGTAAACACAATTCGCTCGTTAGCCCTGGGTTGAGTTGGTTGGTAGCCCCTTTAGCCTCTTGAATGGCTATTGTTTGCTTAATGATTTATAATTACTTGTTTATCGTTTGATTACCCCATAGCCTATTAACCTCATAAAGTCGGGGATTTTGTTTACCATTTTAGTCTCAAAGCCAGGTTTTCATTTAATCACTCAGTAAATATTAATGTCCGTGCCCACCTTGCAACGGACACTGCTCGCTACCGCTGTGAACCAGGACAGATACCCATCTCAAGATGCTTATGCTTTATTTACCAGGTGACAAACTAGTAGTCAACTAATAAACAAATAAGATAATTTTAGGTAGAGATGACTGCTCCAACAGAAATGCGCAGGGATGAAACTGGAGGAGGAGTAGCCCTAGGATGATCAGGGAAGACATCTCTGAGGCAGTGACATTGAGCTGAGCCCCCGAGAATGAGGAGCCAGCTGATGCAAAGGCTTTGAGCAAGACTAGGGGACCGTGTATCTGAGGAACCTAAAGTAGGAGCAGGAATGGGCATGGTGAGGGAGGACGGATAACAGAAGATGGTGTGGAGAGGCCTCAAGGCAGGGTGCAGGACTTTGCAGGCTCGGCACTATTAACATGTGGGGCCTGGTAATTCGTTCTTTGTTGTGGTTCCCGTGTACTGTAGGATGTTTAATGTCATCTCTGGCTTCTAGATGCCAGTAACCCTGCCCCCCACCTTCCCAATCGTGACAAAAATGTGACCAGACGCCTACTTCTTAGGTGCGTGACCTTTGGCCAGTTCCCTAGGATGTGTCCTGGTTTTTCCATGTGTAAAGCCGGACTTATTTGTGTCACCACCTCACAGGGATATTGTGATTAATTCCTATCATCAGAGCGCTTAGAAGAGTGCCTGGCACATTTTAATAAGCATTCAATGAATGTTAACTATCGTCATCGTCGTTACTATCAAAGCTACCAAAACACTATCATAGCAGCCTTATCATTTTCACAAGCGTCCTGTGTTCAGACGGTAGATGATTTGGTTCCTAAAATTGACCTTTTCCGTTCCTAAAATTGACCTTTTCCGTAGCAGTGTTTCCAGAAGAAGTAGGAGATGGTCTCTCAGGCACAGGTCTGTTAAGTGTTTGTGTCACAACTAAATGCAGTGGTTCTCAACCTTTGATGAGTTACAATAAAAGTTATAAGCCCTTTCCCTAAAAGATAGTGTGCATATACACGTATGCATACACGATTTTATAAACCGTCTCTTTGGCCCACAGACTCTAAAGCTCCATGGATTCCATTCATTCAACGACTATTTAGCAAAAGCCTGCTAGGTGCCAAGCTCTGTGCCAGCCTCTGAGAGTACAGTGCAGAGGTGCACAAGACAAATTTGGGACTCTCTGGGACTTTCCATTCTAGGCCCAACATTCTAGCGATTGAGAACCTCTGCCCTGGGGCATTTTCACTGGTAGTTTGCACTTGGCTTTCGAGCTGGTTCGAAATGAAAATACGAAATTTCTTTTTTTCCGCATGCTAGACGTTGCACGGGCCGTTTGCATCCACATACAAAACTGAGTTACTGTGGCGCCTCTCTGTGAAGAATAGAAACTATAAAGAGGCCAGAATTAACTGGACAGCTTGTGTGCTGAGGTAGGAAGCCCCGGGACTAGGCCTCGTGGCAACCGAGGCAGGACAGAGCAAAAACTCACTTGGCGAAATTGTGACACCTCTTTTACAAAACGTGGACCGATCCACTCATTTGTGCACCAAGCTGAAAATTAATATTCAAGTAACATTGACCTCCCAGGCCAGCCCGCTCACTACTTTTAACTTACCATCCCGCCCTCAGAATAACTCTGTGAGATAGGTCTTATTTTCTCCGTTTTTAAAGTTAAGGAACTGAGGCCAGGTGGGCTGGCTCAGTTGTGGGTAGAGCATGTGACTCCTGATCTCCAGGTCATGAGTTTGAGCCCCATGTTGGGGGTAGAGTCTACTTAGGAATACACATATACAGTATGTGTGTTGAATATACATGTGTACTATGTATAACTAAGATGACTTCTTAAAAAATACTATAGTTAAACTAAGGAATTGAAACTCAGATTAAGTGACTTCACCAGCTAGTAAATAGTAGAACCACCATTTGAATCAAGTTTCTGGCTAGTTTTTTCCAAGGTTACCCGCTTGCTTTGGGGGGCACAAAAGGGAAAGGGGGAATGGAGAGGAAGTATTTCTCAAATTGGGGGGAGTTTGTTTTTGTTTCAGACAGAGAAATAAGAAGAGAGAAGGAAGAATGATAATCTTACCACATTTCCTAAGCAAACTATAGGAAACACACTGTTGAAAGGAACACTGTCTCCATGATTGAACGTAGTTTTACTTTTAAAATGAAGCTGTCATCTTCTTCAAGCCGCGCATGTGAGCAGTAAGATGTCCATTAAAGTCATAATGCCTTATTCCTTTTACTTGGTTCGTTCCATTGCACAACGTTGTGTGTCGAGAGGATTTTATTTGAATTTTCTTTTCTCCACAGATAGGCCATGTCTAGTCCAGCTGATGAGACGGCAGGAGACCTGCCCGTGAAAGATATAGGTCTTAACCTCTCTGGGATGGGAGGGTTACAAGGTACGGCCAGCTGTTATGTATTATCGTTATGAACTTTGATCAGTCACTTCTTTTCTTTTAGTTTAAAGTATTTCTGATATCCTTACAAACGAAGCCGTTTAAGTAACCGTATAGCTCTTGATTGGACTAAACGGGGACACGGAGAGTGTAGAACAACAGATGGTATTTTACTGCATGCATCAGTTATCAACAGCTCATAGAAAATGTAAAATCCCCTCCGTTCTGATAAAGAATTGTTATAAATCATCTTTTTAAAATTCCGCACATCAGTAGAAACTACACAGAGAGTATCAAGCCTCCAAACCGAATTGCCTGGTTTAAATCACATTCGCCATTAAAATGTTTCTTGATGTTGAAATTGTATACGGCAGGAAATGCCGTTTTTAAAAATACTCGCCTTTCAAGTGGAGTATCTCAAAATGGGTTGTTTATCCAAGTGATAGTGACTTCGTTTTCTCAAATTAATATACGTTAAAGGTTTTCTGTGTCCTTTTATCACCTAGCGGTGGCTATAGAGCTAAAAAAGCGCTTTCAAACTGAAAACATGAAATTACTGCTTCGAGGAACAATTTAGAGGGTAGAGCTGTGTGTTTGTGTACACAGCGTGTCATGTCCCTGCACTCGTCATTGAGATCACATACTCCGCTAAGGTGTCTTCATACACCTGTTTGTTAGGACAGGTCAAGTGGCCCCCTTGAACTACCGTGGTCAGCGCGCCGTTTATTGAAAAAGATAAATCCGACTCTACAGATTTTTATTTTTAAAAGTAAAAAGTGTGTATAAGCTTTGTTTTAGATCTTTGGTAGAATACCAAGTATTCAAACACCAATAAATTTTAATTGTGCAAAGCTATTTATTGGAATTTGCTACTTTAAGTTCAATTCTTGCCCTCAGTAACGCGCTTGTAGGGGCTTTAATCTTTGACCATTTGTTCTTTGTTTCTTTTGGATGATTGATGAAAATTAGCCAAGTGATAGGGAAAATACCAAATTTAAGCATATGTTAAAAAAAAATACATACACATGCTAAAAGATATAAAAGTTCTTTAAAGATATGTAAAATAGCTTATAAATAATTTGTGAAGGTTGGTTTCTTTGTTTGGACTGCAAATTTTACAGTTTATTTTCTGTAACCCAAAACACATACATAGCTCTGCAAAATATCCTATGTTCACCAAATTATTGTTATAACTCTTTTGTAGAAAAAAAAGACTTTCAGATACTCTGACTTTTAATTTGTTTTTTCAACACTGAGTATATAAATTGAAAAGTCTTATTGAATCAGAATTGTATCTTAACGTTCTTAAAGAATGGTTATTTAAATATCATTTTGAATGGGTATTATTATTGCTGAAATCCTCAAGATTGCATGTAAACCTTAATAGCAGAGATTTTTCTTCTCCCCTCCAGATGGGTGATGTGAACAATGTTATAACGTTTTCTGAAACAATCTTAATTGTAGGTCAGAAAGGAACAAAGATGAGTGTATCAGAGATTACATTATATCAACTGTTCTCGTCTTCAGAGACTGTGTTAAGCAATCCCACTATTAATCACCTTGGCATTTTTGCAGAAACTTCAACAACACGGACAATGAAGTCTCACCAAGCAGTGTCACGTGTCAGTCGTGAGGAACTGGAAGACAGATTTTTGCGTTTGCATGACGAGAACATTTTACTTAAACAGCATGCCCGCAAGCAAGAGGATAAAATTAAAAGGTTATGATAAAAAGCTTTTAGCTTTTTTTCCTGACTCTGTAAAGTTTGGAGGATATGCTTTTTTATAAACTTAATTGAAAACTCCACCTGGAATCTTTTTTGGAACAAGGGCAGGTTGTAAATAAATACAATTTTTAAAAATGGAAAATCTTACAAAATAGAATAATAAACCAAAAAGATTATGAGTGTTTATTATGTCTGAAGTTGCTATTCGAAAGAAAGAGCTAATAACTAAGAGTACCACAAGTGTATCGTATCTATAAATAGCTTCGGGTTTAATATTTTTAGTTTAATAAGCAAGTGGCCAAAGCATCTGTTTTTTAAATGCCTTGGTTTTAAAATAAAAGTTTGAAAAAGTAGTTAGCTATTCTAACTTGTTAGAATACGTGTTCCCTTAAGATGGGGGTTTATTAACGAAACCCCCAATAGGTTCAATATCTGGAACACGCTTGGATTAGTCTAGAACCTACATTTCAATGAGTCTCTACTGTTTCTGAAGAAACATTGTCACTTGATTTGTGTGCAAGAAATTTTTACAGGGATAACTTCTTAAGAGTAGATTTTCTTTCATTCTTTCTTGTTAAACCCCATTACCGTCTTCGGAATGTGTGGCCTTAAAAACAAAAAAGTACATTCTCATTTGTCGGTTTACACAGGCCTGTATTCATATTCATATTCTAGGCTAAAGGCAAAGGGGGGACAACCATGGAAGAAAGATGATGGTATGGG
The DNA here is from genome assembly GCA_030068075.1 of Paguma larvata. NCBI lineage: Eukaryota > Metazoa > Chordata > Mammalia > Carnivora > Viverridae > Paguma > Paguma larvata. Next base: position 31,257,766 of record CM057841.1, on the reverse strand, counting down.
GGGGGGGGTGAAGGCCTTTCCTGCTTAGAATTTGCCCTAAAGGGGTGATTCTAGTAGTTCAGTCTCTTCCCTGTGGGCTTTGCTTTAATGACCCACTGCCCTGCTGGGTGGGGGGCTCTGGAGTTCATTTTCGAGTCCTGATAATGTGTTTTTTCAGGACTCACGATTCACTTACCTGATTCCTTTTCTGACCAGTAAGTAACACACACGTGTCCTCTCAGAATGAGGAATGTAGTCTGTGACCACAGACCAATTTTTTTTCCTTCGTACGCCTAATTGGCCAGTTAAATAATTGAATTCACAACCTTGACCTCATTAGTAATTTGTCCTAGCCAGAAAATATAAAACAACCTAATAGTGAGCCATGTAGTTTAGTGGGAAAAGGACTCGGCTAGGAGTCAAGTTGTATACACGTGTTCTATTATTTCTCTGCCACTAGCCTATGGTATTCTGCTCAAGCCGTTTAACCTCTTAGGAATTTATTTTACATAACCCTGAGAGTAGTGATCCGACGGCCACTGTGATCCAAAGCTCTAAGTTCCTTCTGATTTTTATGCCGCTGACACTACCTACATACGTGTGTAAAACTGCTTTTATTTTTTTTTTTTTTAGATTTTACTTTTGAGTAATCTCTACACCCAAGACGGGGCTCGAATTTGCAATCCCGAGGTCAGGAGTCACATGCTCTACTGACTGAGCCAGCCAGGCAGTCCAGAACTGCTTTTAAATTTATTCTTTTTTTTTATTATTTTTTTTTAATGTTTATTTATTTTTGAGAGAAAGAGACAGAGTGTGAGCAGGGGAGGGTCAAAGAGAGAGAGACACACAGAATCCGAAGCAGGCTCCAGGCTCTGAGCTGTCAGCACAGAGCTCGACGTGGGACTCGAACCCACAGACCGTGAGATCATGACCTGAGCCAAAGTCGGAGGCTTAACCGACTGAGCCGCCCAGGCGCCCCTTAAATTTATTCTTACGACGTAATTAGTATCACGTTGGTATAAATGTAGATTTGACAAAACACCTTTTTAAGTAAGTACTCAAACTTTACCAGATCACTTATGATACTTTAATATTACAAAATAATCACATCAAACAAATGAAAACTATTGCTATTCGTGGACGAACATGCAACCTTACGTTTCTTGACCAAAAGTTTATTTGTACATCCTTGAAGGAATTTGAAGCCACTCTACTGATGTGCTTTTCTTTCCATCAAAATTTGGGTCATTTATTCTCTGCATGTTGAGTGCTTTTTTTGTGTGTTAAACCTGTGTCCTTTGGATGTAATCTTTATCTCTGTGAAAGTCTCTCCGTAACAAAAGACTCAGATATTTAGGTTGACATCTCAGTTGGATGGCTACCATATTTCCGTAGCAAAGCCACAGGGTGGGGCTGAGGATCCTAAACTCATTAAAGGGACAGATGGAGCGTATGGCTCTGTGGGGCTTATGATACCTGCCCCAACTTCCCAATGATATATCATTCTCCGGATTAGGTGGAAAAGGAACTAATCCATTGATTATTTTACTAGGGTGTTTGTGGTACTCTCGGATCTTGGTTTTTATTATCCTATATCCCTTATAAAGCATGTTTAATGGATTTGCCTCAAGGGAAAGAGAAAACAATCTTAACTGATTATGTTATGCATAGCTCTCCCCGATGCCACATGCTGTAGGCCGGGCAGCCAGAGGATAGATAGACATGTATTACTACCGCTCTTACAGAGGACTCTGCTCAGGGCAAAAAAAGGTTGTTTTAGGACATCCCAAAGCTATTAAGGATTTTTTTATTTCACTTTTGTTCTCTTAAGTAAAAGCTTCTGTCCATAACCATGGTAAAATAAAGCAAACCCCGTTTCAAGAAAAATGAAGTGAGTTTTTATTTTCAATCTCCGTCTGGCTCTTTATAAAAATAGATTCACTATAAACTAGGATCAGCTATTGAAGATGTGCGACCAATTTTGTAAAGTCTTGAACTTGTGTCTCTCATCAAAGCCACCTTTTCTTTCTTGTCCTGCCAACATTTTTCCACTCGCTGTCAGGCATGTTTTCCGCACGCGTATATTACGTCACCCCCATGTGCCCTTTCTGTCTTTTGTTCTGTCTAACCAGTTTTTATCAAAACTTAAAAGAATGAAAGGTATAAACTCCCGAGACGTCAAAAGCACAACTTATGTCCAAATCGAAAGGTAGCATTAAAATGTTACTTCCTGCATCTAATTACTTTCTGCCATCAAGCACGAATATTTCTTGGACTCTAAGCCACGTTTAGTGGCACCTTTCGGCCTCTCCGAATTTCTCATCGGGCTCTTCATAAGTGTGTACCTCTGCATTCTGACGTTCTTGTATGCGCACTACGTCTTAATCCTTGAGAAACTGAAAACAGTTCGCCTAAAACTTAGCAATCCTGCACAGCCTTAACACACTTTTCCAAAGCCGTAACTTACGGCAGCTTGCATTGGTAACCCACCACGTCCACAATCTGTAGCTACATTTAAGTGCATACGGCATTCCTCCGTAAGGTCATGCGTTAAAAATTGCATTTGAGGAACATATGGAGTAAATATGTGTCCTCTCTTTACTAACCTTAAATGATAAGCCTTAGGAAACTGTTATTTGTCAGTGCTATAAAGCAGATTGTTGCCTAGTGGTTTCAATTATCATCAAAGGATTCTTCACAGGCAGTAATAGTTACATCAAAACCTGAAATTTATTATTCAGGTTCTGCACTGAAGTCCTCTCAGTGATTATGTTCCTTTCAACAGAATGCATTTTATGCTGACTTCTCACATTCCTTTTCATCTTTTTATTATTTCCCTAGAATGGCCACCAAGTTAATACGGCTAGTTAATGACAAGAAAAGATATGAGCGGGTTGGTGGCGGCCCCAAGCGGCTGGGACGAGATGTGGAAATGGAAGAAATGATGGAGCGGCTGCAAGAGAAAGTGCACGAGCTTGAAAGACAGAATGAAGTCCTCAAAAACAGGCTCGTTTCAACCAAACAGCAACTTCAAATCCAGGGTCACAGGCCAACACCCTACAATTACGTGCAGTCTCGCGTTAACACCGGGCGCAGAAAAGTGAACGAAAATGCAGGCTTGCAGGAATGCCCCAGGAAAGGTAACATAAGCTCGTATTAAATTATATTAAATCCGAAATGTCGCTCTTTTAATGGGTCGTTTTACACACACACCAGAGTTTTAGTTCCATATTTTTCATGTTCGTAAGTAACTTTAGAAAGAAAAATGTGTTTTTGAGTTGCTTTTTGGTAAAATGTTCATGTTAACATGAAGATCATTTTATATTCAAGAATCTTTAGTTTGTCGAGTAACAGATGCAAAGTTTGTCAAGATCATTTTATTCAAGAATCCCTAGTTTGTCGAGTAACAAAACGCAAGTCTGTCGAGTAACACCTTGAATGTGACTCTTTATCCCGTACAGGAGGTGCGTGTGAAACTGTAAGATAGAAGTCTCGTCTGAGTTGGTTTTCTGTGGCGCGGTTGGAAATCACACTGACTCAGGCAGACGAGGAGACCAGCCAGTGTGCTTATTTATGACCACACTTAGTTTCCTTGTCAAAAGACCGTTTGTAAAATCTGCAGAATTGTTGACCTCTCTCATATATGCCAGCGGCATGACGGCGCAATGCGCACGTAGCTAAGGGTTTGAAAAACTGGGTTCCTGCTCCTCGACTTACTGTCTGGTGCCCTCGGACAAGCCGTCTAATCGCTCTGACCTTGATCTTTCCATGTAGCATAAAAGGATTTGAGCAAGTGACCGTCCAGGTCTCCTCCATCTCCAAAAATGGTCGTAGGTCAATCGCTTTCCCCAGTTTGAAAACGAATCCTCTAAAACCGAACGAGGTTACAAGGCAATTCAGCTGCATAGATGAAACTTAATATGGAAAGAACCTAAATATTTCTAATAAAAATTCCCAATCCTCCCCGCCCATGATGAACTTATTTATAACGAAGCGAAAAGTCAGTAAGTATCTCAGGTAACGTTTTTTAAATTTCATCAACGAGGGAAGGAAATAAAATTACAGCCGTAATTGACTCTCATTTGGCACAGGCTTCACAAAAAGACCAAACATTTTGAGGAACACGAAAAATCATGTAAAACTTTCAATTCATTGAAGAGAGGGAAAAAATGCCATTTAAACAGAAAAGGAGAAAAGGTTGTTCTATTTTCTTCTCCAAACTAAATATTGACCCTGTCTCTTCCCCAGGCAGAGTTCCCTTGAAGTCAACAAGGCCTCCACCGAGGCAGGAGGCAGCTGCAGGATGTAAGGGCTTAGCTACCCTAGCTTGTGAGGTCAGCGACGGACTTTGAAAATAACCAAAGCAATCATAATCAATCATAAACTAGAAAATCTATTCTGCTGCTAATTAACATGGAGAGAGCACTTGGCCTTTCAGAGCCTCATTCTTCCCGTCTGTAGAATGGAGTGATAACCCCAGATTAGGAAAAAAGTCAAGAGATGGTAAAAGTCACTTATCCACCCTACAACTTCGCTTTGGCCTCTGTGACTATAGCCGGGCGAGATGATCTCTAAGGTCTGTGAGGTCTTGTTCAAACCAATTAAAAAAGCAATGCCCAAATTTTAGATTAATATGGCAAACTAATCCAGTACTGTGACTCGGCGCTGAAGGAGAGTCTGATGGATGTTTCCTCCTACGGGGGAAGAAAAGAGCTGACCATGTGGTTTCAATTTCTCCTTGTGTTTGTACAGCCCTAGTCATTCAGGGACCCCCGGTGGCTCAGTCGGGCAAGCATCCGACTTCCGCGCAGGTCGGTTAGCTCACAGTTTGCGGGTTCGAGCCCCGCATCAGGCTCTGTTGTGACTGTTCGGAGCCTGGAGCTTGCAGCCTGCATCCGATTGTGTCTCTCACCCTGCCCCTCCCTCACTTCACTCTGTCTCTCTCTCTCTCTCTATCTCTCTCTCTCTCTCAGAAAAATAAACAAACATAAAAAAAAAAAAATCTTACTAATTCAGACCTTTTTCCCTGCTCGGTACAGAGTCCAAGAGGTAGAAGCCGCACAGAGCGCTAACTGGTGAGGCATACATTACCTTTCTGAGTAAACACGAGGCACCGTTATCAAGGCCGATACCTTGGTAATCGTAATAGACACTTCAAGACTGCCTTTGAGCTTGGGACTCAGAAATGTCACAGCGTAGGGTGGCCGGGTGAGAACACTAGACCGTCTCTGGCTCTAGGCAGCCTCGCCCTCAGCACCGTACAAACACTACCACTTTCTGTGTGTGCCTGTCAGGATAAAGGACGGAAAGCACTGGTTTGAGGTGTGATCAGTGTGATATAGAAAGAGTCCTTACTGGGAAGAGCCAACAGAACAAAGATTTTTATAAAGCGTGTACGTTTTAAAATGTAACCATCGGCAAATCACTATCACACTATAAGCATTAAGATTATTTTAAGGATAGGGGCGCCTGGGCAGCTCAGTCGGTTAAGAGGCCGACTTCAGCTCGGGTCATGATCTCACAGTCTGTGAGTTTAAGCCCCACATCAGGCTCTGTGCTGACAGCTTGGAGCCTGGAGCCTGCTCCAAATTCTGTGTCTCCCTCCCTGCTCCTCCTCCACTCATGCTTTGTTTCTACCTCTGTTTCTCAAAAAATGAATGAAAACATTAAAAAAAATTTTAAGATTATTTTAAGGATAAGTAGCTATTTTTCTTTTTAATTTTGCTAGTGATGTTTAATTTTCCTGTGATTTATGTAGGAAAAGCTTAAGAAGTAGCATTACTGCCAAAATTGGCAGATTTTAACACAATAAACTATTTTAATGTTTTAGAGCCTTTTCTGTTCTTTAGTCTGGATTACAACAATAGATATTGAAAGCTTGGAAAGTAGCAGATAATAGTTCCATTATTCTAATTAAAATTCTCATTTTTATTTTTTTTTAACATTTATTTATTTTTGAGAGACATAGAGACAGAACGTGAGCAGGGGAAGGGCAGAGAGAGAGGAGATACAGAAACTGAAGCAGGCTCCAAGCTCTGATGAGCCATCAGCACAGAGCCCGACATGGGGCTCGAACTCACAGACCGTGAGATCATGACCTGAGCTGCAGTCAGCCACTTAACCAACTGAGCCACCCAGGTGCCCCTAAAGTTCTCATTTTTAAAAAATAAAACTTTCTTAAAATAAGTGAATTTCTTTTTTTCTTTTTTTTTTTTTTTAAGAAAAGGAGAGAGAATCTTATGCAGGCTCCACGCCCACCACAGAGCCCAACGCAGGGCTCAATCAACTGTGAGATCATGCTCTGAGCCAAAATCAAGAGTTGGACACTTACCTGACTCAGACACCTGAGGCACCCAAGAAAGAATTTTATCTGTACCTTGTATCTGAGACTATGCTCCATTAAAAATCTAGATTATTTGTCATATTTCATCTACCTGAAACTCCAGTAACTTAATTATTTTGTAAGTGCAGTCTGATCATATAATTAAAATCATGTCTCATTTTTAACAATGGGGCTAGACTTGTAAAGCTGCATGTAACTATTTTTACAAGAAAAACTGTATTTTAAGGGCAGCAGCAGAATTTTTTATTTAAAGGAATCTCAGTGGTGATCACTTCTTGAATTACCTTTGTTTAAAGGTGGGTTTTCTTTTTTTTTTTTTTAAAGTTTATTTATTTTTGAGAGAGAGATGGAGACAGAGCACAAGTTGGGGAGGGGCAGAGAGAGAGGGAGACACAGAATCTGAAGCAGGCTCCAGGTTCCCAGCTGTCAGGACAAAGCCTAATGTGGGGCTCAAACTCACAAAACATGAGATCATGACCTGAGTTGAAGTCGGGTGCTTAACCGACTGAACTACCCAGGCACCCCTAAATGTGGATTTTCTTATTGAGATGGGATGAACCAAAGTATAGGGAATATTTTGAGTTACACTCACAGTATCTGTGAGTCACACAAATGAAGATGAGGTTCAAAATGTAAGGTCAAGGAATATGAATGGCTAATGGAAAAAAAAATTTTTTTAAATCTATATCCAGGGGTGCCTGGGTGGCTCAGTCAGAGGCGTCTGACTTCGGCTCAGGCCATGATCTCACGGTTCGTGGGTTCGAGCCCCACATCGGGCTCTGTGCTGACAGCTCAGAGCCTGGAGACTGCTTCAGATTCTGTGTCTCCCTCTCTCTCTGCCCCTCCTCCACTCACACTCTTTCTCTATCTTTCAAAAATAAATAAAACATTAAAAAAATTTAATAAAAAATGAAAATAAAAATCTGTATCCAAAGTACAAAAAAAAAAAAAGTTAAGTCTTTAAAATCTCTTTCCTCATGCTTTAGTTTGTATCGTAAAGCCCCGAATTGAAGACTTTGGTTCTTTTAGAATGACTTGAGGAGTTATAAATCTAAGTCGAATCAGATTATTTCTCTGTCATTTGGTTTCCATTGTAGAATTTGTTTAATGGGCAATACTTGGGGCTGTGTACACTCGATGCCAATGGTACTCCCTTGGGCAACGGAGTCCTAATTCTCTGCACTAAAGAGCACATACCTCTCAGTACTTAGGAAATTTTCTATATTACAGATTTCTTTATGATAGCAAATCAAGAGTCCTTTATTAATTTCACTTTTATAATCTTGACTTTTAGGTATTAGATTCCAAGATGTTGACGTAGCAGAAACTCTACAACCCATGCTTGCAAAACATGGCAACACCTTACTTGAAGAAGCCAGAGGAGAAATAAGAAATTTGTATGTATTCTCTTTGTGGCCATTTTAGAACTATATTTATCGATTGATCATGTCTTTTTGGGTCCCTCCCTTTCCTTTATTTTAAACACAATTGGCTTATGTACAAATAATTTGCTCCACTAAATACATCTTGATCTGTGGGGTAAGAACAGATATTAGGGAACGTGTTTCCAATAAAATGAGGCAAATGAACAACTTAAGCAACTGCATCAGTGGAAGGGTTTGTAGAATCGTCTCTGTATTACAGTTTTCTCCCCAAAGGAATGGCGTAAAGCCGAGTCATTTAGAATAGTATCAGCTTTAGAGGGAGCATTTCCATTCTCAGAAAAATTACAGGTAATTTTTTTTTTTAATCCTGAGTTAATTACCCTTTTTGTGGTTAAAAAAAAAAGAATTGGAAGGAGCGGCTTAAAAGTTTGGAGTTATCAAATACATATGGATTTCAGATTTTGTTTCACTGTGATTCTACAGTACTGCATTCTTCATCATACTCTGGTTTCGAAAAAGTTACTTCTGCCACATTTAGCTTACCTCTCCAGTTAATCAAAGCCTCATGGCGTCAGTGTCTGTGAGTCACACCAGTGAAGATAAGGGTCCGCCTTTACCTGGATCATCAAAAAGTAAGGATTCTAAATGAGGAAAGAAAACATAAAACAAAGCGTCAGACAGTTGCTTAAGAATAGTGTGGGCTTCAAGCTATTTCTTTTGAGTATTTTAAATACCAGTTACAGCCATGACTAGCCTGTAAAGGAAGAAAACCAAAAGATTATACCTAATCTTGTCACCCACTAATTGGCTGAAAACCCAGGTTCATGCCAGTTTCCTGAGGCTCATTACACTGGGATGCTACCAAGCATGGTAGAGATAAATTAATACATGCAAAACACCTCGGTTATGTTTTGCAAATTTCTTGCTCCCTCTCTCTCTCTCTTTCTCTCTCTCTCTAAAGTGTTAATTTGAGTGATCTCTGCGGATATACATAGGAAAGAACAAAAGCATGTAAATCATCTGAAGATGACCAGGTTGTGGAGGACGGAGTAGGTGACCAGTAAACACTTACTGAATTTAAGTGAACCAAAGTCCAGGTTATGGCCTCGGACGTTGTTATACAAAAAGCAATATTTGGAATTGTCCATATGCACTTCTAACCCGTCCCGTTGAATGTACTGTTCACGATGTGCAGAGGCACCTAGGCGAAAACTGTTAACTGTTGCTTGCTCTTTATTGTGAAGTACTTCCTTTGTACTGATCTTAAATACTGCAGATTTTTCCTCAAACTACAAATTCTTGTGAAGGTTCTTTATTTCAGAGAAAATGTTATTCAGTCACAAAGAGGCCAGATAGAAGAGTTAGAGCACTTGGCTGAGATCCTGAAAACTCAGTTGAGGAGAAAAGAGAACGAAATTGAGTTATCTCTTCTTCAGCTTCGAGAACAGCAGGCTACAGATCAAAGGTACGTTAAAACAGAAATCTCACTTTGATAAGGTCAAAATTAGTTTAAAATACTTTATCATCTGCCATGGAAGGATAAGTCTAGTCTATTTTAAAAATCATGTTTTCACTTAACATTCTTCATATAAGCCTGCTCTCGACCTACTAACTGCTATCAACAACTCTGTGTAAGGACGTTTCTCCCTGACCTACTCCTGCTCCTCTTGTACCCCCGCACTTTGGCCCCTTTTGCTGCATGTACCAAAACTTCAGGAAGTTCTGACACCCTTCGATGGCACCCACCAAGAGAAAGGTGTGTGTCAAGGACCCAGCCGTGGGCATGTCTTACGGATAAGTCCAGCCTCATTTAAGTTTTTTTCAACGTTAAAGGTAATTCCCATAACACAGTAGCTGTCTGGGGTTTTCCTTTTTACCCCAAAAAGATGCTTGTTACCCCTCCTCATATTCAAAATGTGCTTCAAGTTCTGTTGACTGTTACGGGTGACAGTGGAGCCCTTCCGTAGTCTCCGTGCTGCCTCTTCGTGCTTGATCTGTAACGCACAGAATGTCCCTTCCCATCCTTCTCTGTCATGTTCGGTTCCTAACACCTCTCTCTCATTTTGTATTTCCACGCCACGTTTCCAACAAGACTCTATCTTCTTACCATATTCTTTCTCGAATTATTTTCTCCCCTTTGTTCCTTTTTTCTTTTTTTTTTTTTTTCCTTTCATTTCCTTTTCTTTTCTTTCTGTTTCTTTTTTGTGGACCAAGGAGACCTAGAAGTGGAGGGAGCGGAATGTTAAATTGCCAGGTTCCCATCACTTAGCTGCTTAAACGGTCACGAACATGTTCCCAATTCTTGTTTCACCTGTCCCTCCACCTTTATTGTCTCCAATTAGTCAGCCTCAGCCCGATGGGATGTCCTGTCACCGAAGAATACTCCAGTATAAATCTCTGAGAGGGAATTTTTTTTTAACACAGCGCCATGCCGTTGTCACATCTGACAAAATTAATTGCGATTCCTTAATGTTCTCTAGTACCCAGTCCATGTTTAAACTTCCCTGAGCTGTCCTCTCCTGTTTGTCTGAATTGGAATCCAAATGACGTCTGCACATTGCATTTGGGGTCCCTTAGGTCTCTCGTTTCTCTCGTAATGTCTTTTAAACCAGACATGGGGCCTCTATTTGCTTTCCCCTCTCCAGCGTATGTGATATGATGCTTACGTGACTAAGTTCTCGTTTAGAAAAACCAGTATGATTTTGTAGCTTTTCGTTTCAGATCCTTTAATGAACTAACCTGACATGGTAATATTTGAAAAAACTAGGAAAATAGGCCTATGTGACTTGTTTTAAAAACAATAAAGTGGGCTGAAAATAGACAAGGAGCTTTATATTTCAGAGACTCAAAAAAATTAGTATTCTCTCTGATAATTTCCGTTCCTAAAAAGTTATGTGTAAAATTTAATTATATAATGAAATTCTATGTATTTAGTGATATTTATATACCCTTCTAAGGGCAGGGCAAAAGAAACAGGAATCTGTTTGAGAATTATCTCAGGGGATGTAATTTGAACCCAGGATAGAAGTCACCCATGCTCCCCCAGGAAGAACTGGTTTAAAAGTGATCTGCTCGGAAAACCAAGACGTGATTCCTTGTGAGGAGCAGTGTTAAAGGACCAGACCCCAGCACCAAATATGATCTTAATAAATTGCCAACGACCGTATTTAAGATATTCTCTAACTATGAAAATTCTGTACTTAGACCAAGCCCAAACTTAGATCCCATCCTTACCACCTTTACTCAACAGCTGAGTACAAGGGTAGCAGAGACCACTCTCGGTTATACATCCTAAACTCCCAAAGAGTAAGATGGATCCTGTGTGAGCCATTTCCCTCTTCCAAAGGGATATGATCATCCAGGAATAGATGTTCAGTTCATTGAAACGGAAATCCAAAAGTCCTTCAATCCTAGGACTGGAACAGCAGAAGAAGCAGAGTGATAGACAGGTATGCATGTTTTCTCCTACGAATATTGTCAGCAAGAGACACCAACACAGGCACCTAGACAAGTTCACCTTAACAACTAAACCATGGCCCTCCTTAGGGGGCTGTATTATTCACTCAATAGCAGTCTCTTTCGTCACATCAAGAATTAGAAGTAGAAACAAAATGAGTGTTACAGGTAAAGGAACTTTTGCTGCAGAGGCCAAAGAAATCAACCAATTTTTACCCTACCTCCCTGATTGTATAAAATTGAAAAAATCACGTGTTATTTGCTTAGAAAGGAAGAGTACCTTTAGTAAATAGCATATTGTTCCTTGAAACACAGTTGTTGAAAACTCAAGAAATGACTTCCAATGAAGGTCTTTAAGTCTTTTTTCCTTGTATGTTTACACATAGCTCAAAATTTTATGTGTCACAGCAATTTTTTGAGACTAATGGAAAACCGTTGAAAAAAATGTCAGGGAGAATATAAAACTTGGTATAATTTACTGGAAAGAGAAATCACAAAATGGAAAACATATTTAAACTTCTCTTTCACGGATACATTATTTCAAATTTGAAATTCTAGAAGTCTGATCAGGATGCTGGGCTCCTTGTTCTCAAACATGAACCTAGCGTAGTTGTAATCTTCAGAGTGCAGTGCTTGATATTTATGGCAAAGAGCCTTTTCATAGAATATTACAGAAACTCTTCATAGTATGTGTTTAATAGACCAGTTTGGTTTGGCATCAACTTGACATAAACTTTTGGTTATCCAAAGCCCTTAATTGCTTTGAAGTAAAAACCCAGTGCTGTTGTTTTTTATTAAAATCATGTTTTTTCCTGTTATTGTGGTCTATTTTGGAAGACCGAGTTGTGATTTTTGCATATGTTCTACATAATGCCTCATTAGCAAAAAATCTTGTATCATTTACAAGTAGCCTGAATGTCTGTGTTGTTTTGAACAAAAATCCATATTAAAATTTAAACAATATAAAAATGCACATTTTCTGCTTATTAAAAAGGCCGTCTTAAATTAAATGCAAAGCAGTAACCAGTGAACACATGTACGTGAACATTAAAATCAGAATGATTTTACCTTTTATTGGCTTTTTCAACTCCAAAAATATTTATACTCTTACCAAATGTGTAACTAGTTTGTACTAAGTGGTTTTTTTTAAGTAAATGTTAGGGTGTTTACCTTCTTAATTAAAAATCATGTAAGTTCCATAATATCCCAGTGGAGGAAATTTAACCTATAAATGTTCCAGACGCTCTTGACTCGCCCTCTTCCCTTTGGTTGACAGCAGACTGTCACATCTTGAAACAGAGAATCCTCTCGCAGCCACGCAGTGTCAGAAACAGCTTGGCGTTAGGGGCTCCGTCGCTCCCCTCTAGGCACACACAGGATGACTTTCTGGCACCCTCAAGTTCCTCCCCAGCTTTTTATTTTGAAAAATTACAGACCCACAGAAAAGTTATAGGAATAGTGGTGTGAACACTCACGTACCTTTCACCCCTTTGCATATTCGTGAATGACACAAGCCTGTTCTGCGTTCTGCACGCACACACGTGCAGGAGCCCTTTTCCCTCCTCCTCTCTACTCTCCCTCCCTCCCCCAGCCTGAGAGTAAGGCACATGTATCATTTCCCCCTCTGGACACTTCTAAGTATCTTCCAGGAACAAAGATACCCTCTCACGTAACTGCAATATGGCCATCACGTTCAAGACTGTAACAATACAGTAGCAGCCTCTAATTCACATTTCCCAGTCGTATCCCTTTATAGCTCTCTCTTTTTTTTTCCAATAGCCGGCCGTGGTTTGTTTTGCTTTGTTTTGATCTAGTATCCATTCAGGGATCATCCGTGGTTTGTTTTGCTTTGTTTTGATCTAGTATCCATTCAGGGATCATACACTGAATTTAATTGTCATGTCTTTTAGCTTTCCATTATTCTGGAATGGTTCTCAGCCCATTGATAGTTGTTTGCAGAACACCCCTCAAATTGTATTTGTCTGATTGCCCGGCCCCCTAATTTAGAGGGCACATCTGGTCCTTAGATGGAAGGGTAACTGGGGCCAGGATAACCACGCCCACATTATTATTACAGGCAGGTGATCTGTCATTATTTAAAAATATATCCACCAAGCTCGTCCTTTTGTTTTTAATACCTTAGAATTTTGCCCAATGAAAAGCATCACACTCAAATACCATTTCTTTCATCTGCGTGTTTTTTATTATTACTATTATCTAAGATTTTCCCGTGATGGCAGCGTGACGTGTTTTCTCAGCACTTTATCTGAACCACAGAAATTGTCACCATTAATAGTAAAACCAGTGTGTTAGTGCACACTTGAGAGTGGAGAGAAAGCTACAACTAGGAACATCTCAGAGGAAGGAGACCACTTAGAAGAGTGGGAAGAATTGATCTTTTAGAATTGGATTTGACTCTCGGCTCCCTCACATAAGGACTCTGGCCAAATTCCTTCCTTCGCTAAGCCTCAGTTAGCTACCTCAGCTGTGAAATGAAGCGATTGAAACGGGTAACTGGTTCCCTACCTTTTCAACAGCAGCTACTTTTATCCCTAGGGACCTCGTGTCTGTGAAAGGTTTTGTCTGCCAAATAAGCGGTATTTATTAATTTAATCAACTTCACGGGGGGGTTTTTTTTCCTTTTACTCATCAAAGACCTATCTCATGCCAATCACCGCTTCTGATAATTTGAAATAACCTGTGTTATGGAACTGACCTGGTATAATTCTATCGAAACATAGAAACAATACAAAACCTTCCCTTTTGCAACTTCATTGCTGGTAAATAAATTTCCCATTGGGCTTTTTGATATATTAAATATAATTCTCAGATTCCCACCGCTGGTTGGGATCCATTAAACCTGATCTTCAAAATGATCCTCTTAAGAAAGTCAGCCAGGATTTCAGGTCTTGCTGTCTCCAGCCAGGCCTTCAGAGTGCTCCATCCGCTTCCGTAAGAGAGTGGCTGTGTGCGCGCGGGCTTGACGTAAATGTTTCTCTCCAGTTCTCGTGGGTGTTGAGAGTAGGAAAATGCTGAGCTCCGATTTATATTTTGACCCACCACCACAAGAAAGGTACGATCCAGAAGCAAAGAAACATACACAGATGAATTTTTTCCTTCATGCGATCTTAGAGCATTGTTTTCACCTATGAAGTCAGGTAGCAGTTTTGAGCAAAAACCATTACATTTCAAATAGACTTTCCTCAGCTATTTTCGTAAAGCTTATTCCATTTAATTTACTAGCGACCTCCTGTAGTCTTACTCCGTATTGTCACCTTGCTAGTGACGGTTCTCTGTATTCTTAGTAAAAGCTATAAATGACCTATGTTAAAAGCTATAAATGACATACGTTTCTTGTAACAATAAACTTACAGAATATCTGCCGCTGTTTAAAAAAAAAAAGTACTGTAGAGATGTTTTAATTTTAAGGTTGTTTTCAACCTTATGCCCCAAGTTTAGTCAGCTTCAAACTTATTCAAAAAGAACCTCTCCATTCTGTCATAAACATTTTACTCAGCTACTTCCCAGAATCTCCGCAGCCTCGCTTCCGTATTCCACAGCCTCTCTTCTAAATGGTGTTAAATACCACGTTGTAACATTTTTGCCTCAAAAAACTCAGGAGGCTTTCTTCAGCATTCATAATCTTCACTGTAACAAAGAGTGAAATGGCCCTGGGGGCGTGGGGGGGGGGGGGTGAGAGAGTTACGTGCCTGGGGAACGAAGTATAAGAAACTCACTGGAGGAAAGATTTTTGCCTCTTAAGATTTCATATTAGACTATACATTACATAGCTCCACTGAAAGGTTTTCCTTCTCCAGTATATCTGAGGTTTTAAGTTTCTGGATTTATTATGGCACCCAGTAGCAAAGCCGGAGTCAAGTGTTTTCAAGGCTTCCATTAGAAATTCCTTTTTCAGAGTTTATTGCTTGACTGTTTCCAATTATATGAGGGAAACTTGGCACATAGGTTGTTGAACTGGATTACTTTTTTCAACATAAAATCTAATTTATTTCAGTTTGTTTTTAATCTAGAGATGGGCCAACAACTCTTCCAATCGTTTTGGGACGATTTGATCGTAATTCTAAATAATATGTCTATAAAAAAAAGAAAGAAAAAGAAAAGAAACCGCATTCTCCAACTTAATTGTCCAAGGTTTTTTTCAAAATCCTTGTTGAAAATTTTGAGAAATTTATTTTTACAAAGCACATAATTAGTCTGCTTGGTATCTGTTTGCAGACCACTTCACCACATGTAATGCAGCATGTATAAATCGCTGCATGACTGTCGGAGTTGCTCTGGATAGTTTTTCCGTGGATCGTTCTTTCTGTTAGAACGTCATCCTCCTGAAGACTTGACGTTCCCATCGCGGTGCCCGAAACAGAGCAAGAAAGTAGGACGTGGTGGTCACTTACAACACCACTTATAAAATGAGCCCCATCTCTGTGCTTCAAAGGAGCCAGCGCAACCGGAGGCCCTCCTACCACGCAGAGGTCTAGGACGAGCCTCTAAGCACTGGCCCTGGCCCCCCTCTTGCCTCTTCTCATCCTCACATTCCTTGTCAGTTTCTTGTGACAGTCCCTTCCCTCTGTCCCTCTCATTTCCAGCCTCATCCTTTTATCGTATTTCATCTCCACAAGGATGTCGAGTCGGTTGTCAGGTCGGAGACGATTTTTCATCGGGCGCCTTCCTCGAGGCCAGACCACGTTTGTCACATTGTTGATTTTGATCTTTTATGTCTTAGCTCTTGCGGCTGGACAGCCAGTCATCCCTTCCTTCTCGTCGTTACCCTCCGAGCTATCTAATCATAGTAACGACTCCTGGATACAGCCCCTAAAACCGACTCTTGAAAATAATTGTTAAAGACGCGTGCAGGTGTTGCACTGAGCCAGACTAGGTGTGCTCGCGAGCAAACCGGTTTTTGTGCAGGGCGCCACGTGACCGTTGGTGTTTTCAAACCGTATCGGTCGTCTGTGTGCCCACCCGATGGGCATTACTGGCATAAAATACTAAGTCACTTTTCTTGGCAGTATGTTGAATGAAAAGTTTGATCTTCGAGGAGTTTAAGGAAAATACTCAAGGTAGCGTCCTGGTGGACGCTAAGCCACCACCCTGCGAATCTTCGAAAGATGCCTTCCCGGCCTTGGCCTGGCAAAGAAAATTCAAAATTAAAGCCTGTTATTTTCTGCAACCCTATGCGGCTTGAATGGGTTATGGGGACTTCATTCTTTGTTAATATCATTAAGTAAGTATTGTTACTCAAACACATATATGTCTATTTTCTCGAAAATGCTAACATTCTTAAAAACCAGAAGAATAACATATCAGCGACAACCGAAAATATAAGGAAAGATTTGAAATTACTTGAAAAGGATTCCGTCCTTCCATGTAACAACCCTCCCTCCCTGTTGAGTGGTCAAACCGAGTAATCCTGAGGAAAACAGATTTAAGCTATGTTTTGACTTCTAATTATGAAAAAAAAAAAGTGAATACTTTCTTTATTAGACTTGTTTAAAGTATCTTTTTCCTTCGTGTTCTCATGTTCTTAGCGAGTACAGACCACGCAGTGAGGAATAATAGTGAGATACTGCCGACTGTGTGCTAACTACTAGTTAGCGTGTTTTAGGCACAGAATTATTTTAACATTGTGTTAAGACTGTATCCTGGGTAAGATCCAGGTTCTTGGACTTGTTTATCTTCTGTGTGAGGACAACTAACTGTCCGATGCCAAAATACAATGAACTTTCAAATATCAAAGAGGAAAATTAAGTATTTCAAGTCCTCAGCTGGTTTACAGATGTGTGAGCTTTGTAGTCCATTCTCTGGTTCCAGTAGGGCATTGTGACAATTTTTCCAATATGTGTACACCAGATAAGTTTTGGAAGTAAAATTACTTACTTTAAGTCCTGAAATAATTTTCCGAATCTACAATTTTTACATTTACTCTTCTAAAAAAAAACGACGTCTTAAACCGAGCCTCACAATTTTTTAAATACTTTCGAAGGTAAAACATATTAAATTAAAGAACCTTTCTCTGTCAGGAAAGCAAATGCCTTTTGAAAACGGGGATTCATTTAGATCTATGATTAACCTTTAACAAGATCTTCCTGTTAAATTCTACATTTGCTTTAATCTCAGTAGGAAAAATACAAACTAGTATTGCAGCATATAGAGTTTCTATATACCCTGTGGACGTTAAATGGTCTCTTAAATCTAAAGGCACATCTGCAACGTATTTAAATGCCAGCTTTGGGCATTATTAGTGCAAAATGCTAAGTCACTTTTTTGGGAAATATTTTGAAAAGTTGAAACTCCAGGAGGAAACCCCAATAAATGGTCATCTTATGATACCATTTGTTTCAAGGGAGCGGTAGGAAGATGAGCAACTGGCTTGTGTATTTTTGTCTTAGGGAAAAGTAGTAGTCGCATAGTCCTCCTTCAAACCAGTCTGAAGGGCGGGGCGGAACGATCGCTGTGCCATAGACCGACGGCCTCTGGCACCATCTTTCGGGACGCTGTAAAAAGGTTTTAAGCGCATATTACAAGCTGTAGTAGAGGTGACTCAAGTCCTCAAATTTGGGTCTCCCTTCAAACTCTGAGAATCTATGAATTTGTGAAAGTTCAAGAGCAATGATTGGTTGGCTTTAAATAATGAATCAATCCTAAGTGTGTGGTAAACTAAAACCCTGGGCAACTGATGAACAAGTGTGTACATTTTCCCTAGGTAACATTTTAGTGAAAAATTAGGATCCCACCCCAAATCGTTTTCTTTTGCCTTGCATTTTTTACTCTCTCTCTTTTTCTTAAATACATCGTTGAAGGTCAAACATTCGGGACAACGTAGAAATGATTAAGCTTCATAAACAACTAGTGGAGAAAAGCAATGCTCTTTCAGTCTTGGAAGGAAAATTTATTCAGCTTCAAGAGGTACTGTGATCATTTATTTTATTATGGCGATGCATAGATACAAAGGTTCAAAGAGAGTGTTTAAGTTACATTTTTTTAAATTGAAGGGTTGTAACACTAAGCAGTTATTTTTAAAGATGCCGTTTTTATTCTTTCACATGTATAATTTCACTTCATGTGTTCTTCGTAACATATAACTTAAATAGCTAAAGAAATAGCTAACCGGCTGGACTGTTTATAAATATCTGTGTCATCTTAAAATAATAAACATATTTATCATAAATTATCACATGCCAAGAAAATTTATTTTTAACTCCTTTTATCTGAATTCACATGGGCACATAGCACTGAAGGGTTAGACGTAGTTGCGGACATCTTCAGTTCTAAGCATTTATGAAATAGCCAAGACAGACCAAGTTATAAAGAGGTCAGTAATCAGGTTTCGTTCAATCTTCCTTCGATGTGTTTCGTTTTGTCGCTGCCTCCCGTTAGCACAAAATATCTGAGTACCCATCGCGTCAGCTATCAGTGTGCTTCTCGTAATTCTTAAGCATTCAGGGCGACAATACTTGGGACTCTTTGTCCCCATGGCTGCTTTAACAAGACTGTGGCCCCACAGGGATGTGTCATCAGAAGGCTCCTATTGATTGGCACTGCCTAATTAACATAGGTTCCGGAACTAATGAGCTCCCAAACATTCCAGATGAACACAGTTCATGTGAAACAGCACTTGCTTTGAAGTACTGAGACCAGGAAAGCAGTAAATTGATGGAATAGGGTCATCGGAAGCCTACGTTTGCTATGGAGACAGATAAATGTTTTTAACCTTGTACTTAATGTTTTAACGTGGTTTGTGCTTTCCGTCCTGCAGGAACCTCCTTAAATGCAAAGTAATAACTGCCTTCCATATAAATATGAGGATTTATGAAAGAGAGAAGACTGATTGGAGAGTGGAGACAATAGCACTGGCTCCCCATAGATACGAGAGGGAAATTAGGAAAACGTGGAGCCGAGGGCCGTTTCTCACACGGGAAGTTAGGAGAGGAAATAAAAAGTGATAATTCCCTTCTTCTGTCACTTCGACCACTTGACTCCCATTTAGCAGTGGTGCCAGGTGTTTCCGCCCGTACCAACAATAGCAAATGTCTGCTATTATAGCACAGGTTCCTTTTCGGGGACTGACGTTGGGTAAAGAAAGATTTAAGAGGTTCAGACCAACAGCTTCGATAAGTGAGGTAGGAAGCCCAGGAAAAGCTGGTTGAAGATAATGTGTTATAATAATACCAAAATTAACAGAAATTGAGCTGCAGTTACTCAATAGCTATGTTTCTTTTAAATGAAGAACTTCAGTGCAGATTTTATCCTTTTTTTTTTTTTTTCTTGAGAGAGAGAGAGTGTATGTGCGCTGTGCGTGCCCACGGCTGGGGAGAGGCAGAGAGAGAATCTTAAGCATCGTCCACTTCGAGCCCAGAGCCCAATGCAGGGCTCGATCTCACGACCAAAAGATCATGATCTGATCCGAAATCAAAAGCCATACACTCAACCGACTGAGCCACCCAGGCACCCCGGAACTTAAGTGATTTTAATTAGCAGATGAGCCCTTACATGTTATGGTCATGGTCTCCGTGAAAAGATTTTAATATCATCACCTTTTTATAAATAGAAAAGTAGGGGCCCCTGAGTGGCTCAGTAGGTTTAGCACCTGACTTCGGCTTAGGTCATGATCTCATGGTTCGTGGGTTCGAGGCCCACATCAGGCTCACTGCTGTCAGCCCAGAGCCTGCTTCAGAGCCTCTGTGCCCTTCTCTCTATCCTTCCCCAGCTTGTGCTTTCTCAAAAGTAAATAAACATTAAAAAAAAAAAGGTATGTGGCATTTTAGGATATAAATTTAAATTTAAAACATATTCATAAATGCCTTTTTAAAAATTAAGAAAATTAGGATTCCTGGCTGGCATGGTTGGTGGAGCACGGGACTCTTGATCTCAGGGTACTGAGTTCAAGCCTCACTCTGGGCTTAGAGATTACTTAAAATAAAAATTAAGATTAAAACATTAAAAACACTTCAGTAAGTATTTTACTGAATTGAAACATTTCAACCTAATTGTATTAAAATTAGAAGCTAACCTTCTGTTAGGCTGTTTATATGCTGTGGTGACAAATCCTTTCAAGTTTCATTATCTGTGGTCAGCATTTATTTTTGACCCATGCCGTAGCAGTTTTAGACAGCATGTCCAACCACTGTAACCACAACAGAAAGAAAAAAAATTGCCAAAACCAATTTACTCAGTGGTCACTAATCAACCAGTCAAAAACTAGGAGGAAATAAAACACAGGACAAAAAGTTTGCGTTATGTGACTCTGTGCTAAGAAAACTCTCTATTTTTTTTCTTAATTATACACTGAGGTCAAGAGTATCTCCATGGACAAGTAGTACATATACGTTGTTTATGAGAATAAACTGTATAATGTGAACTTCAGGAGTAAATTCACTTATAAAATTGTCATCACTTATTTCACGCGGAATCCGAGAATAATTTCTAAAAGATTTTGTTTTTTAGAAGCAGAGAAGTCTCCGGATCAGCCACGACGCCTTGATGGCCAACGGAGATGAGCTAAATATGCAACTCAAAGAGCAGCGTTTAAAATGCTGCAGTCTCGAGAAACAGTTACATTCTGTGACATTTTCTGAAAGAAGGATAGAGGAGGTAAGCGCCCAAGAGGTTACTGGCCATTGGTTGCATGAAAACTTCTCTGTAACTATTTTGAAAAAGTAAAACAGAGACATTCCAAGCAGTGGGTTTATTGAAAAATCCCAAACTACGTACATGGTGCCTTGAGCACAGCAAAATATAGTCCGTTTGTTATGCGCAAGGCAAACCAGTGCTTCAAATTACTTGCCAATGTGCTGATATCCACTATTTTCCTCAAGGGTTGACTCTTGAGGAAAAGGAAAACATGTTTTGAAACTTACCTGTGGAACGTAACATCTTAGCCATTTGAGATACCAAGGCAAAGGGAGAGGAATCCACATCTGTTTTGGGGACTGGGATATTCTGTTCTAGAATATTCTGTTCTGGCGCATCAGCAATTTTGTGAAATTATTTAATTTTTTTCTAGGAAGTTGTCTGACAACTCATCTTTCTGTTATTGTCACTGCTCGTGTCTCTCCGCTAGCACCATCTCTTTCTGTAGTCTCTTAAATTTGTTCCTAAAGAGAATGAAATAAGGCAGTGAAATAAGATGCCTGCCTTCTGTTCTGATCTTGGGAGAACCTTTACTGTGTCTCATACTTGCATCAAAAGGGAATTATGAAAATAGAAATGAGTTTTAAGAGTACTCTGATGCATGGGAAAGGATTGTAACTACACAGTATACTGGTGAATAAAACTTTAAACATAAATGCTAGAAAGAAATACAGAAAGCTACATTGTAGTCATAAAGGTATAATGATTACCCTCGGTTTGTTCCTAAAAATATCATTCACTAGGATAAAACAAGGTATCCAACTTTCTTTATTCATTCATTTGTTTAAAAGATGGGCTACTGGCTCTTTGTAAATTCATAAGAAATTAGGTCTTCAGAGTAAGTTGTGCTTAACACAATTCGTTTGAACCACGAACCGAAGGAAAGGTTAATCCTTTTATTTTTATGGGCCAGTTGGAAATTAACACAAAATTAATGTAATGATGGAGCTCATCGGGGAGGATAGTAAAAAAAATCTGTTTCCCAGACTTCATAGCAAACTTTAACACATTCTTTATGGAGTTTTGGCACGTGCCAGCATAAAGCAGGGCATACGTTTCTACTAAATTAAAACAAATATTAATTTCATGTTTACTTAACAACTTAGAAACTATCAATGCTAAATTAAATACAGACAATATTAGTTGACGAGTTAGCAGCTGCAATTTAGAAATCAAGACGGAAACATGTTAGGCTGCTCTCATGTTATCTTACCCCCGTGAGGTTTTACATGATAATCACCTAATGGGCAATTTTCTTTCCGTTTCAGTTGCAGGATAGAATTAATGACTTAGAAAAGGAACGGGAACTTTTGAAGGAGAACTATGATAAACTTTATAACAGGTAAATCATGACACATGTGTTCTCTCGTTCTCTTGTTTGAGATCTTTTATATCGAAGCAGTGGATGTCAGAATACCTAGTATTGATTAAAGAATTAGCAATGGGTGATTGCAAATATATATATATATGTGTTATAAGAGAAAAATAAGCGTTTTGGGGGCATTTGTAATAAGTTCTTTAACCTGAGCAGTAGTCTATTACTAGAAAACCATATCACTTTGTTGCCAGTAACACCTGCTATCATTTATTGGGTATAAACTGTAAGTGAGCAGGCGCTGTCTAAATACTCTTCATATTATAAGTTTCTCACAGCAACCTGAAAATGTAGGTACTGTAAATGCCCAGGTTAAGTTTATTGATTTAAATAATCTCTACACCCAACACGGGGATCAAACTCACAACCCAGAGATCCAGAGTCACGTGCTCTTCCGACCAAGCCAGCCAGGCGCCCCTCAAGATAAATTTTAAAGAGCTACTTCAATTTCGTCTTTTAATCTACTTCATAATTATGGTATTTTAAAAATTAATCCCTTCTGATAATTTTAGAAACAAAATTCTGTACCACAGCTAAGTTTAGTTAAGCGGTACAGATATCTATGTGTGTGTCCACGTATATGTATGTATTTTTAAGTCTTTTCAGTATGCGGTGACTGATAAAGGGTAAATACAGGCTTGCACGAGTGTAAGTTTACGCTACGTGTGGGAAGATGTCTGTTAGAGCAGATATTCAATCTGTTATTGATCGGATTCTGAAACGTCACCAAATAGCCATCTGATGTACCGACACACTTTTTAACAGTCTGTTTTTATCTGTTTTGTAAACTTAATTTACATTCTATAAGTTAAACAAATAGAGAGTACAGGGATAGGCTGCTATTTATTTTTACTTTGAAAAGATATGCAGATTAATGTTGGGCATCATGCCAGTGGCATGGATCATCCATGGTGTTTACCTACTAGTGTGGATGGTCTTTGCACAGCGGCCCATGATGTTAACAGGTATCGATAGCAGGGGCAACCGGGTGGCTCAGTCAGTTAAGCGTCCGACTTGGGCGCAGGTCGTGATCTCGCGGTTCATGAGTTCAAGCCCCGCATCAGGCTCTGTGCTGACAGCTCAGAGCCAGGAGCCTCCTTCAGATTCGGTGTCTCCCTCTCTCTCTGCCCCTCCCCTGCTCGCACTCTGTCTCTCTCACGCACAAAAATAAATAAACATTAAAAAATTTTTTAAAAAGCCGTTATCAATGGCAGATTCAGACATCAGTTAAAATAATATCTGGGGCTCTCTAGCAAGGATAGACTGGCGAAAAATCTTTATATGGGTTCTGCCTTGGACTCCCTTCAGATCATTTGGCCCTGTGGCTTTGTTCTGGCCCCTCTCTCATCAACTCTGATTAATTTTACCTAAAGCATTTCTCATACCTCCTTTTTTTCAAGTTTATTTATTTTGAGAGAGAGCGAGACAGGAGGAGGGGCAGAGAGAGGGAGAAAGAGAATCCCAATCAGGCTCCATGCTATCAGTGCAGAGCCAGATGTGGGGCTCAAACCCATGAACCACGAGGCCATGACCTGAGTTGAAATCAAGAGTCTGATGCTTAACCGACTGAGCCATCCAGGTGCCTCTATATTCTCATTTCTAAAGAACAATACAAGGTTTATACTGATATATATCTAAGTATTTGGTAGTATTACGTGTTTGAAATTTCCAAATTTCAGCATGTAGATCACATGACCACTGCATTATAGGTCAGAGAAAATAATGTTTACCCCGATATTTTAGAAATGAGAGAATTGAGACTCAAGAAAATGTAAGAGGCTTTGTACAGAGTCACAGTACAAAGAGTCACAGTCTTTTGCCGAGACTCCAGTAAAGGACCCAAACCCAATTCTTTCGACTCTAAAACTTGAGTTTTTTTCACCTCTGCTTCACTATCTTATTTTAATTGCATTGGAAAACGGTTCTGTGGAAGGGAAGCATTCATAGAATAATAGAGCTCCCATACATTCAGAAATTTTTATCGATTTATATTTATCTTCAACATCTTGTAATTTCAAATAATTTACCATGGTCTTAATACAAGAAAATAAGTGCCATTTGGCCGTTACTTGTACATTTTCTACTTCCCTGTTTGGGGATTTGCCGAACATACCTTCTGGGAATAGAAAACATTAAACTTAGCTGGGAATAACGCCTAACTGGAATCTTGAGAGAAACATGTTTTTCTCATATTTACTTTATCACCATGAAACTCTATCTTTCCATATTAGAAGATGATCTGAGAGTGTGAATCTGACTTTGAAGGGTTCTTTTTTTTAATGTTTTATGCCCGAGCTACGTTTTTTTCCTGTCGCATTAAAAACAGACTTCATTATGCCGCTTACACTTGAATTCCGTGAGGTATATGGAAGTAAATGTATGTAATGAGCGTCACAACATCTTGTGTCCAAAAAAAAAAAAAAAAAAATCACTTAAGCCCAAAACCCAGCAAGCACACACGATCGCAAACAGAACTGTAAACTTCTCTAGTACAGATTTTTAAAATAGAATATGTTTTCAGAAACAGAGTTGGAGAAACTTCTACAAAAATCCTTGTCTTTAAGATTCTTTAAAGCTCTTGTATTGCACGGCACTGTTCTGATCATTGCCAACAACGAGCGCTCATCAGAAACTAAATAAAATTTACTCCCTGTTTGGTTAGTCATAGTGACAGCGTGTTTTCAAAAGGAGAGCATTTGTTTGTTATTCAAAACTGGCTAGTTTTCAGGAGAAAAATATGATTCGCAGATTACATTCTCATCTTCCTTTCCCAAATGAAATTTTGAATGTGTTTATTACTTGACATATGACATATTAGAGGGTCATCTGGTAAGATAAAACCCTCATGTTAGTATTTGGAACGAGCTCGTTTTAATATGTGAAAACATTTTTGATACAATGCCAGGAAATAAGTATAACCTTATTTAAGAAAGACTCCATTTGAAAATGCAGAATAAACTTGTTTGCAACTAAATCTACGTGGTCCCAGAGAAACTCTCTACTACAGTGATGCAAAGCTGGACCGCGTCTTGAAGTCAGTATAGTTTTAGGGTGGTAGCACCGATGAGTACAGTCGTCCTGCAGCTATAGAATATATGAACAACCTGGAAAACAGCAAAATGTACCTCTTACCAGCCCTTTGGAACCTCCCTCCCCCAGCCTCCCATCACCATCCAACTCAGATTTAGTCCATTTGAGATAGGATCCAGAGAATCTGTCAGAGGTGGTTTTATGTTAACTCCCTGAGAGACACTAATACCTATTTGAAGAAAAAAAGACATGGTTTAGTTTTTGAAGATGGTATTAGCCATTTGAGAACTGGGCGAATCAGGCTTTTACAGTGTAATTAGTAGCCATCTACTCTCCGAGATCCAATGGACCACTGCCGACTGCCCGGGCAGTTTCTGGGCCCCCTCTCTGTAAAGTGAGCCCTGTCCCCTGCAGTCTTCTGAGAGTCCCGAAAGCTCGTATGGTCAAATATGAGCACTCTGTGCTCCTCCGAAATCACGCGGTGCATTTGGGGCGTTGTTTTCTTCCAGTGAGTGAACTCTCCCGCTGTAACTGTGTGCTTACTTTCCACTGGGTCCTACCTAAAGTACCTGTGGGTTTCTTCATGGAGGACGGACAGCTTATCCCTCCCTGTCTTTCACACGAGGGTGCCCTTAAACATGGAGAGAAACAGAATTTCTTCTCTAAGAGGAAAAGGCCTTAAGGTGGAGAGGAATTCTTTAGCTCTTATTTCAGTCTGACCGTGGCGTTGGTCACGAGTGTGGACGCTGACCCGTGACTGCCCGCGGACATCCCGCTGTGGACGGACATTTTCTCACTTCGGCCACGAAATGCAACGAGTGAAGCGTGCACCCAGACCCGCTCCGATCCCCCCTCCTTTGGTTGTCACTGTAGGCAACACACAAAAACATTTTCATGAATAAAAGGTTCCCAAAGCCTGTTCTCGTATGCAGATTTAATCATGTACACAGCCCTTCACAAAGAAAATGGAGCCAGATGTGGTTCACCATTTATAGTTACACAGATGGCTCCAAGCAGAGAGGAACACAGTAAATTCAAAAGGAATTCCTCATGAAACTCCAGTGGAATGTAATCCTAAATTTAGAGGGAAGATAGCAGTGGACTAAATTCAGATTGACTTATGCTGATTTACACTAGTATTTTGTGGGTTTGGAAAAACCAGGCTGCTAAATTGTTCTTAATTTAAACACATACAGCTTCTGATGTTTCTGCCAGATTAACTGTTGGTGATCTTTTTGCTGGTACTAATGCTATTGGAACACTACTGTTTCTAATTTTTGGCGTCTGATATAATGTATAATTGTGCCTATTTCATCATGCTAATTTTTTTTCCGGGTAGTACGTGTTTTTAATAATACAAGACACACATGCGTGTCTGTGCGTGCGCACACACACATGTACACCCCACATACATACATGTGTGTGTATTTGGTTTATATAATTTGGTTTATATAATTTTTTCTTTATTTTAAAAAATGAAAATGTAAAGGAATATTCTTTAATATTTGAAGTACATATTTTGTTTGGGTTTCATTTACGTCTAGGTAATTGTACCTTTGATCAAATTAACTTAAAATATCGGTATATAGGTTCGTGCATTTTTTAAGGTTCCATATGTGAAACGAGAACATCGATAGAAGAAACAGATGTCATATTTAGAGAAACTTCTAGAATTTCATTTATTTTTAAGTTCATATTATTTTAAATGCAATAAAAGCACTCAAAATGTAAAATAGATACATAATTCTGTTCCTTTGAAAGCTATGCCTCCCAGAAAAGTATCTCTTTTGGAGTAAAACCTCAAGACTAGCTGGGAGCGACATTAAGGGCAATTTTCAGTAATAAGTTTTTCTTCCATTTACTTCATCCTCGGTACAAAACCAGATTTTAAAACTTTTTGTTTCATTTACTGGGTTGAAAATAAGGAGAAGGGTCAAAGCTGCTGATAATTATTCAGTCATATCAAGCTTCACAGATAATAGTTTTCTGCTGAAATACAGATCAAGATCAGTTTTTCCAAAACCTGGCTATCACCTGCGGAAGCTTCGTAAACCTCTGGATTCCTGGGCCCCAGGGTCTTCTTTTTTAAATCTCCCCAAGTGGTTCGCGTAGCCGGTCCAGCACCCGTGTTTGGTTTATCAGCATTTGGAAACCACTGGCATAAATGAATGTTGGGATTTAACCATGAGTAGATTTTAACGACGGTTTAAACTGCGACGCTTTGATCGTCATTCTTACCAGGGTGTTCTCACGAGGTTTTCATCCCAATCACGTGCTACAAGTAAAACTTTGTTCTTAGCCCGTTAATGCTGTTTGGCTTTTTAGGGCAAAAACTACATTCTCGCTACCTCTTAATAGCAGAGTCGCCGTCTTGTAATTCAATGTGTTATCATTTCACGGGCGAAATTTTGTGAATATGTTATTAAGCCCAGACTCTGTAAAAAGTTAAAAGTTTCAGGTTCTGGAAGCAGAGATCAGGTGGCGAGCCCCTTTTTTCTCGGTATTAAGAGGGGTTCGTATGTGGGAGAGAGAATAGTTTGATCCGCGGCCGATGGCTGAGGTTTGGAACGGCGGATTCCTCTGGAGTATGTACAGTATCTGAATTCCTTTCCTCGTCCCACAAAAGCTGCACGCTGCCAACTTTTCTGACTGGAGAGCTCTAAATTAAGGCCAGTTCCTCCGCTCATTCCACAGAGCCTTTCATGTTTCCTAACCGCAGCCCGAGAAAGGCGCCTTGGTCTCAACGGCAGCAGACCGGCATATGTTTACTTAATTCCTAAGACATGATGACAGTGGTCTCTGTGCCACTAAAAGCTTTTCTCCTTCGCGTTTTCGCTCGAAGCAGATTTCCAGGCTCTCCCCTGCATGTCACGTGTGTTTTGCAGTGCCTTCAGTGCTGCCCACGAAGAGCAATGGAAGTTCAAGGAACAGCAGCTGAAAGTGCAGATCGCTCAGCTCGAGACCGCCTTAAAGTCCGACCTAGCAGACAAAACCGAAATCCTTGACAGAGTCAAAGCCGAAAGAGGTACATACAAAACGACTACCGACTGAGTCGCTTCAGACCTGGGTGTCGCTCACTGTCATTCACCGACTCGGGCAGCACGGCACTGATCGGGGCACCTACTGCTTTGCAGGCACCCTGCTCTATATTGGGGGGGGGGGGTGGAGGGAGAGACGGTATGTAGTTTGTCTTAACAGCTGTCCACCCTCATGAGTTCAGTGAGTGATCGCCCAAGATTTCCATTCACTCGGCCTCGCATATATGCCAAGGGAATTTTTTTTTTCATCTGAGATACTTTCATTTAGGTGGTCTTTTAATTTCTTGGTTGAGCCTTCTTGTCTTCAGCAGTCAACAAGAATTTCTTGAGCCACCGCTCTGCGCCAGGCACTGTTCTAAGTTCTGGGAATATAGCAACAAGCAAAACCAAGGCCTTGCCCTCAGGCAACATAAATTCTATAGGGAGAAACCGACAGCAGTTTAATAAGCATGCCCTTGTCGGGTGGCGGCTAGCGCACAGGGAACAAAACCAAAGCGGCGTAAGATGACAGAGCAGCAGAAGTAGTTGCTTACTGGTTTCGGTAGGTCGAACAGGGACCATCTCTGTGATAATGAGATGTCTAAATCTACTCTGTGACAGCGAACTTAAATCCCAGATCTCACCCCTCTCATCACAGGGAAATAAAATAATCATAATTAAAGTAAATGTCTGATTTGCTAGATTATACACACAAATGCACACCAGAGGAATTGAATTATTTGCTTCAAACGTTGTAGCTGTTGCTCATCCACTACGTAAACCAGCAATGTGATAATAAGATTGCTTCTTTTAAACATTTGTAATTCTGTTGCATGTGAGCGTTTCAAAGTTTAACGCAGGCTTGGTTAAAAAAAAAAAAACAAATTACAAATGTAGTCAGTACTCTATTGACTTGGCTCACAATGCCATATTTTGTTAACTATATAAGAGGGAGTTTTTTCCCATTTTGACATCTCTGAAATTGGGATGCATCTTATAAAATTTCGGTCTGACTTTTTCCAACACTGTAAGAAGTCTGAAATCGGACCATTTCTTAACAATTGCTGTCGTTTTAATTTCAATGCAACACATGTTCAGTATTTATTTACCAAGTGGTTAAATGTCAGGAAAAATCATTTGTGCATTTTTCTCAAGAACATTGTGAGTAGAATAAAATGATGACATGATTTGTGTCCAGGCAGGTATTTAAAAGTTTTGATGTCAAAGATACATAGTTCCTGATTTTAACGTGGTACTTAACAGAGTGCTTTTGATTAGTAGTTGCTCAGTAAATTCTTGGGGACTGAAGGAAGGAGAATCACTCTGTATTCCCTCTCACTTTTCCAAAAACAGGTAGAAACTGCTCATTGTGAAAAGAAGAGAAAAGAAAACAACCCGCCTCATTTTTGCGCTTTCTAGATTTCCTTAAATATCAAGAATTTCAAAACTCTTATCTGTAAATTCAGATCTCTAAATCTGAATTGGTCTCTAGAAAGAAACTCCAAAAGGGATAGAATCGTGGTGGTCTTTTTTAAAAACCTATCTGTTGTTGTTCAGTTATTTCCAAAGATTATTTCAAGTTCTTAAAATCACAGTTGCAAAGTTATTTTAATCCGCCTAATCCTTTCCTCGTCTTTTTTTTTTTTACTAGCTCTTATGTCTTCTTGGATTTTTTGAAAGATTAAAAATAATTCATATATACCATTAAAAAATCTAGTACACAAAAATTTTCTAAAAGTCACTCAATCCCACACCCCACAAGATAATCACTATTCATATTTTTAGGTTTGTCCTCCCAGAGTTGTTTCTATATGCATAGGTACAGTTTTTATAATGTGCTTTTTTTCTTTACTATATTATGAAATCATTCCCTGACTATAAATATAAACCCACATCATCATCATTTATCATGCCTGTCCTGGTTTTCCGTGTGAGGGTATACCAAAGATTGCTTAACAATCTTCAATTGATGAATTTTTAAAGAGTTTCAGTTTTGTTCAGTATCATTAACATCTTTCTCCACAAATCTTTACACATTTATTCAGTTGTTTTCTTAAGAAGAATCGCTAGAACTGAATATTTTGAAGTCAACTGTTATTTTAGTTATTTTGCCGGAATACCCGAAATCTGTAAGTCTAGTGACTGAAGTTTGGGATTTTTTTGGTGAACATGTTACAATAGATCAGAAGAAAAATATTACAGCCTTGAACCGTTCTTTTCTGAGGAAGTACAAAACAAACAAAAAAAAATCGAAATTGTCTATATAAGGAAATCTTTCAATATTCAGTAAGTTCCTTTGTGTGTTACAGATTTTGAAATTGTTTCAGTCTACTCTGAGGTCTCTTCACACTCTTACCTTTTCCTTTATCGAGTGTTCTTTGCCAGGAGATGTTTCCCTGGCTTCTTAGACTCGTTCGTCTATCTGGCAAATTATTTTTCGAGAATACTCACCTCTTTATTCAAGGTACAAATTAGTTTCAGATTGTGTGACTATGTGGAGGAAGAATATGCAAATGCAGTTTGCATTTGGTTAATGCTTAAATTAACTGCATGTGTTTAAGAGCCCTGCGTTTGAAAGTTCCTTTCTATCTTTAGCTGAAATGCATAATTCAGCATAATGCATATGGTTATATTGATCACAGCTGAAGATATTAGCACAAAGGCGCTCTGAAAATTGTTTAGTTGAATTGTTCTCCGCACTCTGCTTATTAATGGTGTGCTCGAAGAACATAATTTTAAAAGAGTGAAATGTTATCCCATTTGAATAAAATGCTGTTTAGCTGACCCTGCTTTTTGTCAAATCATAAGGTAAGGAGGTTATTTTTCATCTTGTACAGGATGCTTTGATTTTTCAGATTATAATTCAGCAAGCCTAGCTCTTCTTTGAACTACGGCGTCTCCGTGCTTCTTAAAGACCCAGGAGTGGGATCCCCAATAAACAGTTTGAGAAAGGAAAAATATCCTGGATAATGCTACATAAAATCTAGTAGAGAGAAAGTTACTCGTATTCAGTAATGTCTGCCCCCACTAATAACCTGTTTTCCAGCTACGAACACCCTGGTTTTCAAAATATCCGTGAAACGGGGACATTGTTGTTGAAACAGAAATCAGCAAAGGAAGAAACATTTGAAGAAGTTCATTTACACCTACTAGCATTTCATTCTTAGAACCCTGCTCTGAAATGTTGCAGGAATAGAGAAACAAGAGCATGAAAATTGTAATCAGAACACTCTCTCTCTGGCCGACGGGGCAGTACTCCTGGCCCTCTACACTCCACCTCGTCGTCAGAACCCCTGATCCTTCTGCGGGCCAAGAAGGAAACTACCTTTGGCTTTACGCTCTTCTTGCCATATTTGCCTTCTTTCTGTTACTTACCCATTTCTAGCTAGATTTTTTAACCTAATCAACATAAAAGAAAGTGTTCCGCGTTCTTACTCTAACTGGAGAAGCTGTTTATCCTCTAAAAACTCATATTTATTATTAATCCTAACTTTGGGGTTAAAGACAAATAGTTGACCTTGACCTTCAAAATTTCCAAGTAGCTTTCACATTTGGAAACTCTGAGGCCGCTAAACATTAGCAAAAAGATAACCTTTTAACCTTTCATCGATAAAATAAAAATGTTTCTTTTTTTTTTTTTTAATGTTTATTTATTTTTTGAGAAACATAGAGGCACAGCGTGAACAGGGGAGGGGCAGAGAGAGAGGGGGAGACACAGAATCGGAAGCAGGCTCCAGGCTCTGAGCTGTCAGCACAGAGCCCGACGCGGGGCTCGAACTCACAGACCGCGAGATCATGACCTGAGCTGAGGTCGGCCGCCCAACCGACTGAGCCACCCAGGCGCCCCAAAAATGTTTCTGTATTTGATATCAAAATGTCTCTGCATCCCCTAGAGTTTTTTTTGTTTTGTTTTTTGTTTTGTTTTTCAGTTTTGCTTTTTTTTTTTACTTTTCAGTCTGCCAGGAAATACGTGCCATTAACAATATCCAAATTTAGTCCGTTTCTTCTTAATTGCGTAATTTACGCTTTTTACTTACATGTAGCATTTATATCTTGGGAACACAAAAGCATTACAAAAGTCAGAAATGTATTTTTGTATAGCATGCATTCAGCGTGCAAATCTATTCATGTAAAGAATTCTTGGCAAACGCGTTGACTTGCTCTTTTTAAGAAAAGGAAACAAAAATGTACCACTTGAATGGAGGACTGCGGATAAACACAAATCTTTGAAAACAGGATGAAATCAGTGGAGACACTTCGGATGACATGGTTTGGAGTTAGTCTACAGGGAGCTGGAAAGGAGGATCCCTGACCCCGACAATGCACTCTGTTGAAGAGTACACTTAAGAACACGAGGCTAAAGAATAGATTTGTTAGCTAGCTTTTTTTTTTTTTTAAGTTAAGCATATATTTAATGCAGGGAGTGAAAAATTAGTCTCTTTATGGATTTACTGTCTTCCGTAGCTCTACCCTGTGCTCCTGATTGTGGGTCAAGGCAAACGAGAACCTGGGTGGACGTAACCTATCTCTATTCCTTAACAAGAGCTCTGAGTCCATGTCCTACTAATTAACAGCACGAACTGAATGAATAAAGAACACACATGAATTATTACTGATGCTCCCATGCCCCGGCTGAGA
Organism: Paguma larvata; assembly: GCA_030068075.1. Lineage (NCBI taxonomy): Eukaryota > Metazoa > Chordata > Mammalia > Carnivora > Viverridae > Paguma > Paguma larvata. The sequence goes on along the minus strand of CM057841.1, from coordinate 31,224,895 downwards.
ATCCGTTCCTCCTCCTATCTTAGCAGATTTGTTCAAAGTGTGGTCGATTACAATTACAGATGTAGTTATTACCAGAGAAATGATGTTGTTTTCATTAAAAAGAAAAAAAGACTTTATGCTAAATTGGAAAAAGGAAAGTCAAGAAAGTCAATTAAAGCACTAAAAGACCCAAAAAAAATTTTTTTTTGCATGCCTTTCAGGACCCTTAATAAGTAAGTAAAAATCATAGATTTAGAAACATATTTTCTTAGGCATTTTAGATAGAATGTTCCTTTGAAGTCCCAGAGGCCACAATTTCCTTATATTAATACTGTGAACTTAAGTCTTCAGTTTTTGATAAGCGACTGGATCATATGGCAGACACATGATAGCGTTCACTGGTTCCTCATTCTCCTGCTGCCTTTGTCTAGGTGCGAGCGTGATTTCCTCTCTGACCAGGGCAATGCTAGATCAAGCTCGGGGTGTTATCAGGAATCCAATTAATCTTAAATGTGCTCTCGGACCTCATGCCCCCTTCCCTTTCTAATGGCATCGACTTTGTTTTTAAGGCCAAAACGAGAAACTCATTCAAGAAAATAGAGAACTCCAGTTACAGTATCTGGAACAAAAGCACCAACTCGACGAACTGAAAAGCCGCATGAAGTTTTACCACCAGGTGAACCCTTCTCTTATTTAGGAGATAAACGCCAAAGTTTTATGTGAATGCTTTGCACGTAGAGGAAACACCATACTACAAAGCAAAAGAAGGCAAATAGATTACTTAGTTTATTAACTCATGGTTATTACGCAGCTGGCATTTCAGGAGGAGATTCTGAATCGTCAGAATGTCTCTTTTACTTGGGTTATTAATTCATGCCATCAGCCAGCTTATGTTCTGTGAGGATAATCTGCACAGTTGGAATGTCTCTTGTCCTTTCCATTAATATCTCATTGTGAGCTTCTACTTACTCTCTCTTTTGCAGGAGAATGATATTAATGCTGATGAATTGAGCGAAGCTCTCCTGCTTATAAAGGTAACTTTCTGAACTTCACCATGAATTTCATGTCTACATATAACGGTTTCAGCGTAATGATGGCCCTTGTCTGTAACCCATATACTTGGAGGATGAATTATTCAGGAAAGTGGTCAGGTGACATTTAGTTACAGCATATACATATTTCATAATGACATCAAAATTACATTAAAATAGACCTCAAAAACTCTTCTTTAAAGCCCTTTCTCCGACGGTAACAAACACTTCGCTTTTACACCCCTCACTGTACAACTGATCAACAATTTCCTATGCTAAGAGACCTTGGCACACCCTGTTATCTCAAGTGAAATATTGAATTATAAATGTTACCAGAAGATATTTTTCAGTGCTAGGATATCCTGCTATTTATAAGAAGACACGAGAAAATACATTTCTTTCCCTTTAGATCAACACTGCGTAGCATTTAATCAATTGAAGAAGTAGGAATAAACGTACATGATTCTTCTTTATGTCATGAAGTAATAAACTGTTTCTTGAATTCTCTGTAATTGTTCCAAATGTCTATCTAAATATATTTTCTGTATCAGGATTGTTTTATTCCTGCTGGAAAATGGAAATATATCTGTTCTCAATTAATGATTGTGCCTTGCCACATCTATATTAATTCACATGATTATACTTTAGAAACTCTTATTTCAATAAGAAAACACGTTTTTATTTTAGGCTCAAAAGTCACAGAAAAATGGAGACCTTTCCTTTTTAGAGAAAGTAGACAATAAGGTGAACAAAGATCTAGAACGCTCCATGAGAGAGCTACAGGCAACTCACGCAGAGACAGTGCAAGAGCTTGAGAAGACACGAAACATGCTAATTATGCAACATAAAATTAATAAAGATTATCAGGTAAGGTACTACACTAAGTCGGGAAAATAGATTTCCCTTAATAATCTACTGATGATTTACTTTTCTAAGCAGTGTTACGTATTATCGTCTGTTACAATCTCTTATCATGTACGACCACATGCCTGGAATGTGGTCTCGTAACTAGGTACTTAGAGTCGATAGTTTAAAAACAAATAGTCTTTTTAGAGTCCCTGGTTTTGGAGACCAAACAGCGGCAGCGAATTCACCTTTGCTCGTCTCAGCACGTTCTGCAAGTGGATTAGAGTCGCCCTGAGGTGCTGCCGCCACCGCGCGTTATTTTAGCCTGTAACGAACGGGAAAAGCACCTCCCTGGAAAGGGATCTCGGGTCTTGTTCATTTTCCTTCTGATTTATGAACACTGCAAAGCATAACTTTCTAAACTGTAAGCCGTTTGAGGTCAGAAGACCATGGTTTACAGCTCCCGATTATCTCCAAGATCTAGGAAAATGCTGGAGTCATCGTCGCTTTAAAAAATGAAAATGGAACTAATCCTAAGTATTGAAACATGTTATCTCTTATTTTTTTAGATGGAAGTTGAAGCAGTGACCCAGAAGATGGAAAATTTGCGGCAAGATTATGAGCTCAAAGTGGAACAATATGTTCATCTTCTTGATACCAGAGCTGCGCGCATTCAGAAACTGGAAGGTACGATGCACACAGTTCTTTGTCCACAGGGACCAGATGAATGGGGTTTGCAGCAGTTGGAAATGTCATCCAGGTCTACATTCACGATCTCTTGTCGCTGTATTTTTTTCTTCCAATTCATAGCTGTAATGAGAATTTACCAGAAAGGTTGTTTTTATCTGATTCTTTCCGACTCAAGAATTTTTTGTAACTTTCTACTGCTTTTTGGATCCAGCGTTGCAGGCAAGATTTCAAAGTAGTTTATGGAGCACGGCAGAACTAACTTTACCACCTCATTTTGGAGTTCTCTTCTGAGCAGGCTGTGCGTCTCAGCCAAACGAGTCCACTTGCTCTTTGTCAGATTCAGCTTTCTCAGTCCTGCCACCGTATCTCTGTTCCGCCTAAACCTCCTTTATACCCAACGTATACCCTTTTCACCCTGCTTCGAAATCTAACCAAATGCAGTGCACGCCTGTGCCAGGAAGCTGGCTCTCATCACTCCTCGTCATTCAGCCCTCTACTGGAAATGCCCTTCCAGTGGTTTCCAGACTTTAGCCAGTATGAAAGTCTCGTGGGAAACTTGTTTCAAATGTAGCTTCCCGGGCCCTATCCCTACAGATCCAGGGGCCCGCCGTGCTGTCATATTTAGAGACAACCCCAAGCGACTCAGACGCAAGTGCAAGACCACACTTTGAAAAACACTGCTCATGCTTACCATTCTTCCCCTTCTGTACTCAGAAAGTATGTTCGGGGATTGTATTCTGTAAGGGTCCTTCAGCGTTGGACTTTTACATATTCCCTGTGACGGCAGGGTAAGTTCTACGAAGCCAAGTACTTTGTCTCTCTTTCATGTCCCCTGCCGCACAGCGTTTAAGTCACAGGATCTATGCCAGCAGTAATTGACACTCTGAAAATTTACTGAGGATCCCAAGGGCCTCTTGCTTCTATGGGTCATACTTCTTATACCTCTCATATTAAGAGTTAAAAGTGAGAAATTTGGAAAATATTTCTTTTATGTCGTGCTAAAATAACAGTGATAAACCCATTACCTGTTAACATAATTTACAGTATTTATTTTTAAAAAGCTGTATTTTCCATACCAAAAAAAATAGTAAGAAAAGTTACATTGTTTTAAATTGCTTTCCTTTTTTTTTTTTAATTGCTTGACGGTTTTGCAAACTTCTTGGTGTATACCTTAATAGAAAACAGCTGGGTTTTGAGACCTGCTTCTGCATTCAATCTGTTATGATATCACACATCATGTAGGGTTAGAGAAACTCCATCACACATTCGTGAGAGAATAAGAATGAAAAAGGCAAATGGCGTGTCAGGATTATTTTTAAAATAGTTTTGACCTCACAAGCCTCCAGATCAGTTTCAGGCACCCTCGGGGTTCCCAGACCACACTTTGAGAATCACCATTGTAAGCAGAAGGGTTCAATAAATACCTTTATCCTCCCGAATAGGTTCTCCAGCAGTCAAAGAGCAGCATGTCCCTTTCATTTCAAGGAGAACTCGATAAGAATTTGCTTACTAGAATTTTCCTGAATAACAAGGAGGTCACGTCGCTTGAGATTTTCATTCCTTTTGGTCTTACTAAATCTTCACCAGTATATTTTATCAGTCCCCAGTGTTCATCGAGTCATCCCACAAACACGTTCAAGGTTCTAATGCGTGCTAAGCGAAAGGCTGGGCAGTGAGAATCCAAACAGAAAGGAAAGCTCAGGTGCCGCCCTCGATGAGCTCATAGGATGGAGCAAGCGAATAGACAGTTACCTTTCCCGTGAAGCGTGTGAAGTCTGGAAAATGCAAAAGATACGGAGGAAACATTGAGGAGAGAATGCCTACTTATGCCTGAAGATCAGGGGAGGCCACCACGCAGTAGGCGTGGAGACTTCAGCACTGGGTACAAGCAAGGCAGGCCTTCCAGGAGGTGGAGGAGGCAGGCGAAGGTGCCCGGGGCGTGAAGCACCACCATTGATTCACAGGCGAGTGGAGCTCCTGATTCGTGAGGGGAGGGGAATCCCTCTGGACTAGGCTGCGAAAAACAAATCACAAAGGCTCTGTTTGCCACCCTGAGAAGTTTTTGCTGGTTTGTTTTTGTTTTTAATTTTTTTGATGATTTTTTATTAATTGATTTTGAGAGAGAGAGAGAGAGAGAGAGAGAAAGCACAAGTCAGGGGGTGAGGGAGGATCCCAAGGCGGCTCTGCACTGTCACCACAGCGCCTGACGCGGGGCTCGAACCCACAAACCGTGAGACCATGACCTGAGCCGAAGTCAGATGCTTAACCGACTGAGCCCCCCAGGCACCCCTGTCACCCTGAAGAGTTTTAACCTTAATTACCTAGAAAGCCACTAAGCAGTGTTTAAGGCAGACAGTAATCGTTATTAGGAAGAGTAAGTAAGGTCCGAAGGAAGGAAGCACTTTGGGCTCCATAATAATCTGGGCAATAAACACTGAGAGTTAAGAGAGGAAGCATCGGTGGACAGAGAAAGGACAGGGACAAATTTGTGATGACTTAGGAAACACTGTCGAATGTCGATGTGGGGAGAGTGAAGAGAAAGGGAAACTAGAACGATGGCGGGGTGTCAGGCTTCAGCAACGGGATGGATGCCCACACCAGCGCTTGAGATTCGAAGTACAGAAATAACCGGAAAAGAATACTCTTCAGTATTAGATACATGCTCTTTTGGATATATCAACTTCAATTTGCCAAAGGGATATCTAGACCGAGGGTCCAGACAGCCATTAGATCTCTGGGTCTGGAATTCAGGAAATAAATCTGAATTAAAAATAGAAAGAGGTTGGGACACCTGGGTGGCTCAGTCGGTTAAGCGTCCGACTTTGGCTCAGGTCATGATCCCGGGGCTCATGGGTTCAGCCCCGCTGTCTGGCTCTGTGCTGACTCAGAGCCTGGAGCCTGCTTCCGATTCTGTGTCTCTCTCTCTCTCTGGCCCTCGCCCACTCCTGCTCTGTCTCTCTCTGTCTCTCCAAAATAAATAAACATTAAAAATAAAAATTTTTTAATAGAAAGAGGAGAGTCTTCCGCATAGTGATAGTAGCAGAAGTCATCAAATGGGGAGATTACCCATGAGAATACGTCCACTAAGGAGAGGATAAAAGCAAGACCCCAGCAAATGATGAGGGAAAAAAAAAAAAGAAACCTGTAAAGAATGACACAAGAGGTAAAAGGAGAAGCAGGGTTGATGATGTCATGGAAACCAAGGTAGGACAGAGCTTCCTGAAAGAGAAAGTGATCATTAGTGTCAGCGAAGCAAAGAAACCACCTAATACAAGGACCAAAGTCCATTCAGTCTAGCAATTCATTTGTTACCGCTGACCTACTCTGGAGCAGTTTCATAAGAAAAGTAAGGCAGACACTCTTTGCAAGAAGTTAAAGAGTGTCCGTTAGATGAGGAGTTATAGACTGGAGTGTACATTACTCTTTCCAGAAATGTGGATACAACGTGGTGATAAAATGTGTATCTTGAAAGAGGTACATCTGTGAGGCCTCAGTGGCTCAGCTGGTCGAGCATCTGACTTTTGATTTCAGCTCAGGTCATGATCTCACGGTTTAGGACTCTGAGCCCCACCGTGGGGCCCCAAGCTGACAGGGAGGGGGTCTGCTTGGGATTCTCTCTCTCTCTGCCCCTACCCTGCCCATGTGCTTGTGCATCCGTGCTCTCTCTCTCTCTCTCTCTCTCTCAAAATAAACTTTAAAAGAATAGAGATATATCTGTTTAAAAAGCAGCTTTGTAGAAGTATAGTTAACATACTTTAAACTACACATGTTTAAAGCATAGTTTGGTCAGTTTTGGGCCCGTGGATACACCTACAAAAAAAACCATTGCCATAATCAAGACAATAAACATTATCCATCACCCCTAAAAGTAGGAAAGTATGTATTTTAATAAGCTGAGGGAAGGAGCCAGTAGGAAGAGAAGTTGACTTTGAAGGAGAGAAGGTAACAAAGCAGGAGCAGAGGAGCAGGAAGAATCCAAATATTTACCTCAACTGTTCTTTCAAAAAGCCTTTTCTTCTTTTTTTTCTTGTTCCTCTCCCCTGGTACAGGCTGTCTTCTGACTTGAGTTGTAATTTTGTTAATAGGTGATGTCAAAACAAAGGACGAATTTTTGTATAATACAGTATTACTCACAGAAAAAACAGTGTAGTCACAGAATTCGAGATCGAGATGCTTCTCCAAACGCACTCAGGCTTCCTACCACTTCAAAAGCCAGTTTGTATCTTCATATGTCAATATTTAAAAATACCGAAACCGTGTGTCTTCTCTTGCAGCCCAATTAAAGGATATTGCCTACGGCACCAAGCAGTATAAATTTAAACCAGAAATCATGCCAGGCGACTCCGTTGATGAATTTGATGAAACCATTCACTTAGAACGAGGCGAAAACCTATTTGAAATCCATATCAGCAAAGTAACCTTTTCTTCTGAGGTTCTACAGGCCTCTGGAGACGGAGAGCCTGTCACTTTCTGCACCTATGCTTTCTATGACTTCGAGCTGCAGACCTCTCCCGTGGTGCAGGGCCTCCACCCAGACTACAACTTCACCTCGCAGTATCTCGTTCACGTCGACGACTTATTTTTACAATACGTGCAGAAGAACACTGTCACTCTTGAGGTCCACCAAGCTTACAGCATGGATTACGAAACAATTGCAGCGTGTCAACTGAGATTCCATGAAATCTTAGAAAAAAGCGGTCGAATATTTTGCACAGCAAATTTGGTGGGTAAGTACAATCTTACAAACTTTGGATGTGTGAGTCACTAATTCGGTTTATAGGTCACCGTGATGCTCTACGTTAGTATCTTCTTGTACGGATTCAAAATGCCTCGAGGGTGGGACACTTGTCTAACTGAGCTGCCCGGAGTAGAATGGACTATCCTAGCCATCATTGAGGATGTCCGGGCGATGACTATTACTTTTTTAAAAGCCTCTAGGTACATATGTTTATTTTCCATATCGATACCCTTTTTGATCAAACGTTAATTGTAGTACGTTCATCAAATATTCTGTAAGAGCATTTGTCATCACTGTTAGCAGGCATTGGAAATACAGCAGTCAGGGCTAAATAAGACAGACAGAGCCCCTGCCATCATGTAGCCTACCGTCTAGAGGGGAAGACAGGCCACAAAACAAATACGTATCTCATCCAATGGAAAAAAAGGAACAGGCTAAGGAGAGAGAGATAGAAGGTTGCGAATTCAGATAAAGCCTTCCCTGATGGGTGACATTGGTAAAGCCTTGCATGAAGATCATGGCAGGATCGGGGGAAGAGTGTTTCATGCAGCAGAAACACCAAGTACCAAGGTGGGGGGACAAACATGACATGTTAGAAGAACAGCAAGAAGGCCAGCGGCTAAAGCAGGAAAGCGATTAAAACAAGAGAAGGGTGACTACACAAAGTAAGTCATATGATTTCACTCATATGTGGAATTTAAGAAACAAAACAAAGGAGCAAAGGGAAAAAGGGGAGGGGCCGACCGAGAAACACGCTGAACGCTAGAGAACAAGCTGATGTTTACCAGCAGGGAGGTGGGTGGGGGCTGGGTTAGTAGGTGATGGGCGTTAAGGAGCGCACTTGCTGTGATGAGCACCAGGTGTCGTATGGAATTGTTGAATCACTAATTCTGCACCTGAAACTAATATTACACTGTGTATTAACTAACTGGAATTTAAATAAAATCTTTTTTTGAAGAGACACTGTAAAAAGAAAAATAGAAAAACAAGGGGCAGCCTGGGTGGCTCAGTCAGTCAAGCATCAGATTCTTGATTTCAGCTCAGGTCACGATCTCACGATTCAAGCCCCGTGACAGTACGGAGCCTGCTTGGGATTCTCTCTCTCTCTCCTCTCTCTGCCCCTCTCCTACTCACTCTCTCACTCTTTCTCTCTCTTTCTAAATAGGCTTAAATAAAAACGAAAAACCATGGAAGGACTAGGTCATGCTGTAAACACTTGTAGGCCTCGTAGGTCAGTGAGGAACGTGGAGTTTGTATCTCTTGGTGATGAAAGTCATTGGAGAGTTTTGAGGAGGGAAGTGGCATGGTCACACGTAGATTTTACATTTTTGATGTTTATTTGTTTATTTTTGAGAGCGAGCGAGCAGGGGAGGGGCAGAAAGAGAGAGAGAGAATCCCAAGCAGGCTCCATGCTGTCAGTACAGAGCCCCACGTGGGGCTCAAACCCATGAACCGCGAGATCATGACCTGAGCCAAAAATTAAGAGTTGGATGCTCCCACACATAGGTTTTAGAAAAATAGCCTTGGGTGCTGTGGGAAGGAGAGTCTGTAGGGGCCAAGAGAGAAAGGAGAACCGTTATCAGGCTATCGCGTTAATCTGTGGAAAGATGACGGTAGCTTGGATTCAGGTGGTAATGAGCGAGGTGCTGGGCGGCTCAGTCGTTGAGCTTCAAGACCTTGATTTCAGCTCAGGTCTTGATCCCAGGGTCGTGGGATCGAGCTCCGTGCTGGGCATGGAGCCTGCCTGAGATTCCCGCTGCCTCTCTCCCCCACTCACACACGCTCTCTCTCTAAAAAAGAAGAAGAAGAGGAAGAATAAGAAGGAGGGGGGGAGGAGGAGGAGGAGGAGAGGAGAAGATGGTAATGCGAATATTGACAAATGATTATTTTCAATTATATTTAATTAACTGTTCCTTTAAGACTTGCTTGTCAGTCGTACGTAAGGTAATGAGGGAAGCGGAGGGGGCGAGAATTCCTGACATGAACACCAAGGAGAACTGTGAAGCCGTTTATTGAGATGGGCCTGGGAAAGGAAGACCTGAGGAAGAAAATCAGGAATTCTGTTTGAACGAGTTAAAACTGACCTGCCTGTGAGACAGCCAAGTGGAAGTGGCACGTGGGTCGTTGGCTGCGCTAAGTAGCCCAAAGGTCAGGGGTAAAGATATGAAAAGGAGAGTCATTGCCATATTGAAAATATATATTTTTTAATAATTTATTGTCAACTTGGTTCCCATACAACACCCAGTGCTCATCCCAACAAGTGCCCTCCTCTGTGCCCATCACCCACTCTCCCCCCTCCTACACCCCCCTCTCCCCTCAGTTTGTTCTTAGTCTTTGAGAATCTCCCATGTTATGTCTTCCTCCCTCTCTGTGGCTTTTTTTTTTCTCTTCCTTCCCCTCTTCCCCTCCCCTTTGGTTTTCTGCTAGGTCTCATATTGAATATATTTTAAGCCTTTGGCCTAGGTAATGTACCACATCGAGAATGAATGTACAGACAGCAGAGAAAGTGGCCAAAAACTGAGCCTTGGAAAACCTCAGAATTTAGAGTTCAGGAGGAAGAAGAAGCACCAGCAGGGGAAAGTAAAGAGTGGCCAGTCAGTTAGGAGGCAAACCAAGAGTATACCGTACCCCAGTGGCCAAGTAAAGAAACCATTTCAAAAAGAAAAGAGGGTGACTTAGCTTCCAGAGAAGGATTTTGTTTTATTGATTGATCACAGGGGTAGTTACATAATTCAAAAATCAAAGTCAAACATAAAAAAGTAAAAATTTATACCATAAAATCTCTCTCCTACTCCTGTCCCTCAGCTACCCTAGGCCCCCTCACCAAAGGCTACAAGTTCTTTCAAAGAAATTTTAGGCATATACAAGCAAATATGTGTATCCATAAATATTCTTGTTTTAGGACTTTTTTTTAACGATAACAGATTTGAATAATGTTTTATATGTTGATGAGAATGATCCATTAGCGAGAAAGAAACCGATGAAGAGAATGGGAAAATAATTTTACTAATATGGCATGTTTAGGAGAGTTTTCATATAGCATATCCTCTGTTCACCAAATATTGAGTCCCTGTTATGTACTAGTCCCTTTGGTAGGAATGTACCAATGGAAACCACAGTCCTTGCCCTCCGGAAACTTACCGTGCAGGTAGAGAAATAGGCTGGACAGTTATGTGAAAAGAGTCAGTGTTCTAATGAGAGGCTATATCCTTCTTCTCTGGGAAGGAAGCTCTTAAGTACCCCCGGAGCTGTAGAGGAAATCTTCACAGAGGAAGAGCGACGAAGGGCTGCCTGACTCAAAAGGAACAGCAGTGAGGGCATACGGGGCAAACATCGTGCAAGCATGGCTTACATCCGGTATATATTTGGCAAAGCTACGGCATTTATCCCTGTCTTGATGGCACAGTAGAGAAGTAGAGAGGTGCCAAAGATTTCTCGAAGATGAATTGTAATGTGGAGTATCATATTTATAATTTTGGGATTTCACGTTGTATCTGTTAGTCTACACTGAGTACAACTTATCAAAAACAAGCTACTGTAGCATCAGAAAGAATCTATGGAGTATTTGATACAGTGTTTAGTTTTTTCTTTATATTTTAGAAGGATTGAAACAGTATAAATTGGAATATCTCAAACAGAATTTGACATAGTTCTTTAATAATACTTAACATACAATGAAACTCATGCTTGCAGAAGTAACTTTATTTTCTTCAGCTCTGTTCTTTGCCAATCACACATCATTCGTGCAAGTCATATATTATTTTACTCAGTATAAAATTTTAACAGTGAGTTATGCATTGGTTTGTAGGAACTAAAGGAGACGTCCCAAATTTTGGCATAGTGGAATACTGGTTCAGATTACGAATTCCCATGGATCAAGCAATTCGACTTTATCGAGAACGAGCAAAGGCTTTGGGATATATAACATCAAATTATAAGGGGCCAGAGCAAATGCAATGGGTGAGCTGGTTAGACTTTAAGACATTTTTATGACACAGAAATTTTATGCTATGTCTTTATATGTCATGCTTTAAACCAAAATCATTTTCTTTCATAGCTATCAAGTGACTCTTTTTAACTTTTTACTTTGAAATAATTATAGACTTACAGGAAGTAGCAAAAACAGTACAGAGAAGTTCTATGTACCCTTCACCCAGCTTCTCCCAATTGTAACATCTTACATAACTACAGTACACTGTCAAAACCAGGAAATTGACATTGGGATAATACCATTAACTAGGCTACAGACCTTATTCAGATTTTATCAGTTTCTGTGTGCACGTGTGTGTGTGTGTGTGTGTGTGTGTGTGTGTGTAGTATTAGTAGTTCTGTGCAGGTACATCACATGTATATATTCATGTAACTGCCACCACAACCAAGGAACAGAATTTTCCAATCCGACAAAGAAACTCCCAGGGCACTTTTGAAAAATAGAATTGCAGTGCTGTGAATTGGAAGTTTAAGTGCAATTCTCAGAGCAGTATTTCCCAAACTATGTGTCATGGAGCCTTACCGGCCATACTTCCAAAAGAATTCCGTGATCCAATGAATGCGGAAAACACTAAAGTAGGCAAAGTTAAATAGGGTCCTTGACTTCTCATGTATAATAAGAATCCCAAGAGGAAAGCATAAAGTATGCACTTGAGTTGAGTAACAAAGGAATAAAATATAGTTGAAACATTTTGGAATGTCTGCCTAAGTCATAATTATCTTTTTTTCATTTGGACTGCCATCACTCCCAATCCATGGAGTTGGGCCCCCCAGGGGTCAGATTTATGTTCAGTGACCCTGTTCTTTCCCACTCTCCACCCAATTGTGGCTAATGGTTCAAGAATATCCACCTGACCCCAGTTGAGCCAATCAGATTCTGCCTTTTTTTTCCCCAGGAATAGAAATTAGTAACTCATCACTTACACATAACACCCAGTGCCCTCCTTAATGCCCCTCACCCCTTTAACCCTTTCCCCCACCCAACTCCCTGCCAGCAACCCTTAGTTCTCTGTATTCAAAAGTCTCTTATGGTTTGTCTCCCTCTCTGTTTTTATATTATTTTTGCTTCCCTTCCCTTATGTTCATTTGTTTTGAATCTTAAATTCCACATATGAATGAAATCATATGGTATTTGTCTTTCTCTGACTGATTTATTTCTCTTAGCATAATACACTCTACTTCCATCCATGTTGTTGCAAATGGCAAGATTTCATTCTTTTTGATTGCCGAGTAATATTACTGTGTGTGTGTGTGTGTCTGTCTGTGTGTGTGTGTGTGTGTGTGTGTGTGTACATACCACATCTTCTTTATCCATTCATCTGTTGATGGATATTTGGGCTCTTTCCTTACTTTGGCTACTGTCAATAGTGCTGCTATAAACATTGGGGTGCATGTGGCCCTCCGAATCAGCATTCCTGTATTCTCTGCATCCTCACTGAAATTTGTTGTTGCCTGAGTTGTTAATTTTAGCCATTCTGACAGGTGTGAGGTGGTATCTCATTGTGGTTTTGATTTGTTTTTCCCTGATGATGAGTGATGTTGAGCGTTTTTTCATGTGTCTGTTAGCCATCTGGATGTCTTCTTTGGAAAAGTGTCTATTCATGTGTTTTGCCCATTTCTTCACTGGATTATTTGTTTTTGGGGTGTTGAGCTTGAGAAGTACCTTATAGAATTTGGATTCTAACCCTTTATCTGATACGTCATTTTCAAATGTCTTCTCCCATTCCGTCGGTCGCCTTTTAGTTTTGTTGTTTCCTTTGCTGTCCAGAAGCTTTTTATCTTGATGAGGTGCCAATAGTTCATTTTTGCTTTTGTTCCCCTTGCCTCTGGGGACTTGTCAAATAAGAAGTTGCTGCAACCTAGGTCAAAGAGGTTGTTGCCTGTTTTCTCCTCTAGGATTTTGATGGCTTCCTGTCTTATGTTTAGGTCTTTCATCCATTTTGAGTTTGTTTTTGTGTATGGTGTAAGAAAGTGGTCCAGGTTCATTCTTCTGCATGTCACTGTCCAGTTTTCCCAGCACCATTTGCTAAAGAGACTCTCTTTTTTCCATTGGATACTCTTTCCTGCTTTGTGAAAGATTAGTTGGCCATACATTTGTGGGGCCGTTGCTGAGTTCTCCATTCTGTTCTCTTGATCTATGTGTCTGTGTTTGTGCCAGTATCACACTGTCTTTATGATTACGGCTTTGTAATACAGCCTGAAGTCCAACATTGTGATGCCTCCATCTTTGGTTTTCCTTTTCAGGATTGTTTTGGCTATTCGGGGTCTTTTCTGGTTCCATACAAATTTTAGGATTATTTGTTCTAGCTCTGTGAGGATTGCTTTTGTTATTTTGATGGGGATTGCATTGAATATGTAGATTGCTTTGGGTAGTATCAACATTTTAATAATATTTGTTCTTCCAATCCATTAGCATGGAATATTTTTCATTTCTTTGTGTCTCCTTCAATTTTTTTCATAAGCTTTCTGTAGTTTTCAGTGTATAGATTTGTCCCCTCTTTTGTTAGGTTTATTCCTACGTATTTTATCAGATTCTGCTTTCAAGAGAAAGCAAGACTCTCCATGCTTGGAACATGCGTAGGAGCTGTGGGGCAGCCCTATCTTCTTGCCGTTAACCAGAAAAGGAAAGAAAATGGAACTGGAGAAAGAGAATAATGAGCAAGCACACAGAGAAAAATGGAGACTACATGAAGAGGAAATTCTGATGGTTTTCCAGTCCTGTTACCTTCCTAAGGCCCAGCCACACCTCGACTCTACAGTTCCATGAAATAACCATACAGACTTACATTAAACTCTGTTTTGTTGTATTTGCTAGATGGAGTTAGTTTCTATAATTTTCAGTTAAAGAACTATGATTAATACGACAGATTCCCAAACTTAAGAAAGAATGGTGCCTGTTTCCCAGAGATCATCTTTCTGGACTAGTGTTCTCCAGAACATACTTTGGGAAATGCTGTAATGGAAAAGGGAATTAAAAATAGAGAGACCAGGTTATTTATTTAGTGTCGTAGTTTGTTTTTACACTTCCATTTTCTGGCTTGGGTGAGTCGTTTGTTGGATTTCCAACTTTTGTGGGCAGATTTGGAGTGAGGCGCAGAAGGGATACTTTTTCAGTCATTCCACTCAGCATTCTGTCGTTGAATGGAAATCAGCCCTGGGAAAGCAGCGTCGTGATTCCCTTTTCAGGCCTCCCCTCTGCACACCACCAGATGTCTCTACTGAGGACAGTATGACTTTGGTTCTATTTTACCTTCTCCAATTAACTTCTCTGGAGTCAGAGTTTCCAGATGCTCAACCCAGATTCAAAAATGCTATGAAAGAGGGGCCCCTTTGTGAAAAGTAGAGAAATTTGCAACACTAAACTGAACAAGACCCTGGAACACTAACATTTCTTTGTCCCAGGTCATCAGCTGTGGTGGGCTTCACAGTTAATTAGCGTTTGCTAAAATATGTATATGCACAGGCTACCTGAACTATAGTTCCAAAAGGGGCCATAGAGTAGCTTCTAGCTCTTTCTGCCGTCTAAGATCTATCTCTGACCCTGTTCTCTTGTTGTTATAGCAGTCGAACCTCACTATATAGTTAATCTTGGGCTTCTGTATCTGCTTCCCCAAACACCATTGGTTGAGGATGAGGGCCAACCCAAATGTAACACAATCATCTCTCTGAGCGGGCTCCATCAGGTTCACTGGATTCTTACTTAAGGGTTGGATATGATCAGAATAGCTGGAGTGGTTGAAGAATTAGCTCTTAATAAAATTGTGAACCAGAGGACGTTTGTCTTTGGACCCATCTGTTCACTTTACTCATTAGTCATTAAATAGAATTAAAGAATATCAAATTAATTTTTTTGTTTTATCTTAATAGCAGTCTCTTCATATATGCCTAGGCTTCTGTATTTATTGCTAATAACTTCAGGTCACCTGTTCACACATGTTCTAGGGAATATTAGTTTTGAGAAGTTCACTATGAAGTTGTCAATATGCTGCTCCTTGTACATTTACAAAATTATTTTGTTTGGGGTTTGGCAGCTGCTGTCGATCTTGTCGTCGTATTATTACTATAATAAAAATCTGTATTTTTTTCCAGTCAAGTCAGCAAGCACCCAAAACTGCTCAGCTCAGTCCTGCTGATTCCACAGATGGCAACTTAAATGAACTTCATGTTACGATAAGATGTTGCAACCGTCTACAGTCCCGAGCAAACCGCCTTCAGCCACACCCATACGTCGTGTACAAGTTTTTTGATTTTGCAGACCACGATACAGCCATCATTCCCAGTAGCAACGATCCACAGTTTGAGGATCATATGTGTTTCCCAGTGCCAATGAACATGGACTTGGACCGATACCTTAAGTCAGAGTGTCTGAGTTTTTATGTGTTCGATGACAGCGACACTCAAGAAAATATTTACATAGGAAAAGCCAGTGTGCCCCTGATTTCCCTGGCACACGACAGGTGTATCTCAGGTAAGCGTGTTTCTTGAACGTGTGAAATTGTAAAACCAAACCTCAATTTTACTTCAGTTATGGATATACTTTGTCTACAACTAATCTTCCTAATGTTCTCAGGTAATCCTCAACATTGGACCTATTTCTTTTTCTAGTTATTTTTTTAGTAGTTATTCTACAGATTACAATATATATCTTAACTTACCGCAGTCTAAAATTAATACGAACAACTCCCATCAAAGTATAGAAAGCCTGCCCCAGTATAATTCCATTTCCTCTCCGGTCCTTTATGTTATTATTGTCATGTATTTATATATAGAATGCCTGTATATGTTATAAACCCAACAATACAATGTACAATGTTATAATTATTGCTTTATATAACTTTTTGTCTTTTAAAGAAATCAAGAGAAAGGACAATATATGTAACTCTAGGAGACTGTCACACCGACTTATGTATTTATCCCTTCTGGTATTCTTTGTTTCTTCCTATAGATTTGAGTTACTGTCCGGTGTTGTTTCCTTACTCCAGTGTAGTTCCATCGCCTCCCTCTCCTTTGTGCTGTTATTGTCATATACTTTTTGGTTTTTTGTAAGTTCATCAATATAATTCTACTATTATTGTTTTATGCAATTGTCTTTTAAATCAGTTGAGAGAGAAATGTCAAAAAACATATTTATACTGTCTTTCATAATTACATGTGTAATTACCTTTCTTGGTGTCTATTCCTTTGTGTTGATTTGAGTTAACCATCTGGTGTCATGGCCTTTCAGCCTAAAGAACTTCCTTTACTGTGAATTGTAACTCAGGTCTGCTGGTAATGATTCTCTCTTTCATTATCTAGGAATGTCTTTATTTTGCTCTTATTTTTGGGAGGATGGTGTTGCAGGGTATAATATTCTTAGTTATCAGTGATTTTTTTCTTTCGTACTTCGGGTGTAGCAGATGACTAATTTCTGGAATGCATTGTTTCTAATGATAAATCAGCTGTTAAGATTATGGTTCCCTTGCACTCGATACTGTTCTCAAGATTGTGTGTGTGTGTGTGTGTGTGTGTGTGTGTGTGTGTGGTTTTAAACAGACTATGATATGTATGGGTATAGATCGCACTGTGCTTGTCCTATTTGGAATTTGTTGAACTTCTTTATGTGTAGGGTTACCTTATGTACCAAATTTGGAAAGTTTTCTGCTGTTTTTTTCTTGAATTTTTTTCTGCCCTTTCTTCCTTCTTGGGCTCCTATTATACATACATTTGTGGTTTAATGGTGTCCCACAGTTCTCTGAAGCTTTATTCATTTTTCTTCATTTCTGCTCTGCGTATTGGATAATCTCTCTTGGTCAGTCTTCAAGTTCACTGACTCTTTCCTCTGCCAGCTCAAATCTCCTATGGAGCCCCTCTATTGAATTTTTTTTATTTTAGTAATTGTACTTTCAACTCCAGAATTTCTATTAAGTTCTCTCTTTTTTTTTAAATTTCTATGTGTTTATTATATTTTCTGTTTTATAAATCATTATCAAATTTTCTTTTAATTCTTTCAATATCATTTTGAGTTCTTTGAACATATTTATAATAGCTGTTCTGAAGTTTTTGTCTGCTAAGTGTACATCTAGACACTCTCAGAACATGTCTATTGATGGCATTTTTCCGATGTATGCAGCATAGACTTCTGCTGCACACGTGCTGTGATTTTTTGTTGTTCCTTAAAATTGGACATTTAGGGTACTGTATTATAGCAACCCTAGATTTCAGCCCTCCCCAACTTCACAGAGTGGATCTCTTGCTGTTTTTGTTTAGTGACTTGCCTGAACTAAATCTGTGTCTTCCCCTCACTGTACCCACTGATGTCTCTGCTAAGTTTTTATTTGTTCGTTTGTTTCAGTTTGAGTCAGCATAGTTTAGTGGTCAGTCATTGATTGATCAAAGGTTGTACTTAAACACCTTGAGCTGGGTGGCTTCCACCTTTTGTCTGTGGGTTGGGTAAGGGGTTTTCAAAGTTCAGGCAGTCTACAAGCCTCATGTGCAATCAGGGAAGTAGCTTACTAGAGTCTGTCTGACTCTTACTGTTTTTACTCAGTTTCTGTAGATTCTCTTAAATAAATGCTTCTCAGTTTGTTTTATACCTTTGTTCACTTTCCAGAGCCCTTATTTGGTTATTTATCATTTTCTCCAGTTTTATTATTTCTTTTTTTTTGTGGAAAGGATTTACCGAACTCTTCATTCAGCTATTCAGGAATCCCCACCCGTGCCTATAATAAAAGTTTATCACCTCCTCATATTCCATCTGTCATCTTTATTCTTTGGTTCTAAGGTCTAGAGTTGTTTTGTTTTCTTTTTCCCAGCCAGCCATTAAAAGATGTGTCAAACACTTGAGGACCAGGTAAAGGAAGGATACCCCAAAAAAAGGTTTTTCTTGAAATATAGATTTATTTTTTTCAAGTCCGAGATTTTTCAGTATGACTAAAATTTGTGATTCTGTATTACAGTTACAGCTAGGTGATACCTTTTCATTACTGTTTTAGATGGTTTGTTTATTTTATGGACATTTGTTTGCTGTGAATTTGGAATAATTTAACAAATCTCAGTAAAATATATTTAACGTTATGGTAAAAATTACATGGTAATATGAAGTCTTCTGTAGATATATAAATTACTTGAATTTATGAAGTTCTAATATATTTTTCTACAGAGACAGGTCTTTTGCAAGAATATTCAAGTCAAGGTGAAGGTTGATATTTGAACCATAACCTAGATAATATCTTAGCAGAAGGCTAAGAATTCTGAATAATCTCTGAATTTAATTTCATTGAATTAAAATATTTATAAGTTAATTTTCTCATCTAGGAGTCAGTATTATCACTGAGACCTTAACTTCTGAAAGCAGTCTGTTTGAGAGATGAACCTATCATAGATTACTTTGTCTTTATTCTCTAAGCTATTTGAGGTGTGAGTAAAAACCAAAATTATTTTTAAAGTCGTGGGTAATTCTCTTTGTTCTTCTTTCATTCTTATGGTAATAAATTTCACTCTAGCATTAATTAAAATTATTTTCTCAACTCGACAGGAATATTTGAGTTAACAGATCATAAAAAGCATCCTGCAGGAACCATCCATGTTATACTGAAATGGAAGTTTGCTTACCTTCCACCAAGTGGATCTATAACTGAAGACTTAGGAAATTTTATACACAAAGAAGAGTCAGACGTTGTTCAAAGACTACCTCCAGCATCCTCTGTGGGCACAGTAGTTGTGAGTAACTGTGACTTTACAACTAAAGAAATCCTTTAAAAAGAAAGAAAGAAAAAAATGGCTGAAGTCTTATCTAAGTGCATGTTTATTACACTCACTTCACCGTATTGATTTACCTTAGGCACCAACACCTAAACCAAGACAACGTTTAACAGCTGTGGATAAGAAAGTATCTTTTGTGGATATCACACCGCATGAGAGTTCTGTAAGTAGTAAACACGGAAAATCCTGACTTTTTTCTCCCATAACAAATATTTGAAATACATGATCTACTATACCTGATTTCAAAGGAAAACAGTGAATAAAATACTGCTTTTTGCTTGAGATGTTAGCTTTGTAATTTGGCACTGTTTATAAATGTTAGTTCTTCTTACTCTTTGATCTAAACCCTCCTTCGGCTCCATCTGTGTCTCCAGCTACTGCTCTGATCCTCTGTCCTCATTTATGGGGGGAAAAAATCTCTTCAGAAAGTTGTCTTAATTCTTTCATCCTTTCTTCACACTGTGTCTTGAACTCACTCGAGTCAAATTCATCCTCATTTAAACCACCGGTGATAAGGTCATGATGACTTTGACTTTGCCATAGGCAGTAGTCAATTCTGAGTCCGGTCTTTATCTCCCAGTAACATCTGGCACAGTGGAATACTCGCTTCCTCTTCTCTTGGCCTCTGGGACACCATGCCTTTCTTGCCCTCCAGCTTTACCAGTTATTTTTCTCACTCTCCTGGACCAGACCTCCCAAGGTGGAAGTGCCTCAGCATTTAAACTGCAGACCTAGACCCCTGCTCAGTCAGTAGCTGCATTCAGAGATCTTAACCAATCTTACAGGTTGTTGTTTTTTTTTTTAATGTTTATTTATTTATTTTGAGAGAGAGAGAAAGCATTGGGGACAGGCAGAGAAAGGGAGAGAGAGAATCTCAAGCAGGCTCCGCGCTGTCCCATGGACCACAATAATAGCTCATACTTACTGAGTGCTTATTGAGCTTATCATACTTACTGAGGGTCAGACACTAAACTGAATGTTTGATGTCCACTGAACTCATTTAATTCTCACAACAACCTTAGGATCGTACTAGAATTATTTCCATTTAAGGATCAGGAAAGTAGTGTTTATAGAGCTTAAGTAACTTGCTCAAGGTCAAAGTATTAGATCTGGGATTTGAACACAGGTAGCCTGATTCCTACGTAAATGATCATAAATATAAAAAAGATGTCCATAGAGATGCTTGTTGCAGTGGTAGTCACAACAGCCGGAAGTGGTGAACTAGTTCAGTGTCAACGCTAGTAAAATGGTTCATTAAATTATGATACATTCATTTGTTTTAATATTATGTTGTATTAAAAATGTTTACCCAAAGTTTCATACCAGGAAAAAATTTTAGGTTGTAGTATTAAGGGTTTTCTAAATGTAATAGGATATATTTATAATATAATTACTACTGTGTAACCAAGAAATTTATTTATTTGCATTAAAAGTTAATCATAAAAAGGTAAAAAATTAAAAAGAAATCTATTTTTGACATATCATTGGGTAATGAAAATACGGGTTTGTATCAGTTTCTTTTGTTTATCTTTTTTATTTTCCTTTTTGTTTTCTTTATCTTTCATATTTTCTTTTCTTTAATATTTTTTTAATGTTTATTCATTTTTGAGAGACAGAGACAGAGCGTGAGCGGGGGAGTTGTCAGAGAGAGAGGGAGACACAGAATCTGAAGCAGGCTCCAGTCTCTGAGCTGTCAGCACAGAGCCCGGTGTGGGGCTCAAACCCATAAACCATGAGATCATGACCTCAGCCAAAGTCAGACGCTTAACTGACTGAGCCACCCAGGCACCCCTATCTTTTATATTTTCTATGTTGGACATGTTTACTTTAAAAAAGCAAAAATGATAACCTATATTTTAAAATAAACATCAGTTTATAAATCCTGGAAAATGATTGACTCTACTTTGATTTTTGATACAGATAAAAACAGGATATTGATCATAGAAAGTACATATCTATTGTAGTACATGCATTTTTTTAATTACATGAGTAATATATAGTCATCATAGAAATATTAAAAAATTCAAAGGGACGCCTGGGTGGCTCAGTTGGTTAAGCGGCCGACTTTGGCTCAGGTCATGATCTCATGGTCTGTGAGTTCGAGCCCCGCATCGGGCTCTGTGCTGATGGCTCAGAGCCTGGAGCCTGCTTCAGATTCTGTACCTCTCTCTCTCTCTCTCTGCCCTTCCCCTGCTCATACTCTGTCTCTATGTCTCTCAAAAATAAATAAACATTCAAAAAAAATTTTTTTTTAAAATTCAAAGAAGGAAAAGTTTTAAAACATTAAAAATAAAATTAAATTTCCCCAAATCTATATATCAGAGATAGAATTTTGATGAATTTCCTTCCGCACTTATTCCTATGGGAACGTACACATTGTTTGGTTTTTAACAAAACAGCATATAACTAGATGTATTGTTCTGTAACTAGCTTTTTTGCTCAGCACTGAATCGTGTACTCTCTTCAGTGTCAGTATGTCCAGATCTACATTATTATTTTTTACATGGTTACAAAGAACTCAGGTATTTGGGTGCGCCATATTTTATTTAACTAATCCTCTGCTGTTGGACATTTGCATTTCTTTCACTTTTTTTTGCAGTGATAAACAGTGCTTCACTGAACTCCCCTCGCCCTTCTTAAATTATGTGTATATACCGTGATGAATATCAACCATTTTACTGAAATACACTAACTAAATTTAGGGACATGTGGGGAACTACTGTATTCACTCATATATGTATTGTATATACATATATGAGTATATATACAATATATGAGTATATATATATATGTCTGTATTGACTCATATATATAATATATGTATATATATCTAAGGATGATTTGGGATTTAGGTAATAAATTCAAAATAACATATGTGCATATTTTTACATCAATAAAAGGAGATATCTACTTATCCTGAAGATGTGAAGGAAATTTCTTCAGAAGTGGAGCGTACAGCAGAAACAGAAATTAGCATGCCAGCTCTTTCACACATTCCTGAGGTATGTGTTTGGATTAAAATTATTTCAAAAGGTTTATTTGGATCTTAAAAGACTTTGTATTCACATGGACCAAGAAATCATAGCATTATCCTAGTTTTGTGTATGACTTCCCAGGAATAGAAGGATCAAACCTAGTACAAATGGTGTAACAGCTACAATTATGCTGATATTAGCAGGTAGTACATATATGAATTAGAGTAATATGTGAAAGTCCTTTTGATGTTAATGCATTTTTCATTCTTGGTTTATAATGTTTTCATATATCCGCATGTTATCATTTGTACAATTTTAGTGATTGTGTTCTAACGAATATAATGCTTGTCTATATATTTAAGTCCCAAGCATGCGTGCTTTATTAATCCCATGCTTCAACAAGTGTATATAGATGTGATCTGAGCAACAGTGTATCAGCGGGCTTTCATTCCTTCAGGTTTCTCAAGGAAGCAGTGTAACTAAGGC
Organism: Paguma larvata; assembly: GCA_030068075.1. Classification (NCBI taxonomy): domain Eukaryota; kingdom Metazoa; phylum Chordata; class Mammalia; order Carnivora; family Viverridae; genus Paguma; species Paguma larvata. Next base: position 31,202,420 of record CM057841.1, on the reverse strand, counting down.
GAGAGCGAGTCCTGAGGAAATACAAGGAAGAGATGGTGATGTGTCTTTTCTATCTGAGGGCCAGCTTGCAGGCCGAAGTTCGTCTTCTTCAGAAGATGAAACAGAAATAACTGAGGAGCTAGAACCAGAAGGTGATTTTTTTTCCTTTTATTAACTTATTTCCTCCTTTGCTTTGTTTAATCTGCTAGAGTATGCCTCCAAGGGCATCTTCATTTAACAGTGGGTCTACCTCATGATACCTGTTTCCTGATAGAAATGATGGGATGTAGTTCAAGTCTCATCAGCTACGGTCGGGTCGGGCGGAACGACCACACACCTTATTTCAGCGTGGAGTGCCCTACCAGAATCCGGGTACCGCTGCTGGCCGTGTGTCCGGTTTATGTTTTAAATAGCTTTATATTCTCTGTGAGTGTTATCCTATCATCTGGATTACTCTAGAGAAATTAACTTTTTAAAAATGAAAACTAAGAACTCAGACAAAAAAGACAACTCGTGACAGTATTTAATTTATTCGAGTGTCTGGAAGAGGCAACCATAGAGCATTGAAGTGGCTCGCTAGGGAAGGGCAAATAGGCACAGAGAGATGCAGGCAAGGAGCAGATGGTAAGGGGCGTGGGGACACTTGGGGCGTGATGGGTAAACTCACATCTTAATTGTGGTGATGACTTCACAGAATTGTGGATTTGTCAAAATAACCAAATTTGGCACTTTAAATATGTGCAGATTATCGTATGCCAATTTGGCCACAATAAAACAGCAAAGCTTTAAAAAATGTTCTTAAATACTAAGAGTAACTAGGTTTTTGCACAGTCTAATTGGTTAAGCCGTTAGGAAACACCTATTACCCTGTTCTCTTTAAAACGATTATTTTTAAATTTCAGAAGAAGGTATATTTTTATTATCTTTGTTTCTACTATAACTGAACTTGGAATTTTCAGTCTTTTTTTTTTTTTCTCTTTTCTAAAATATAATGAAGGGGCGCCTGGGTGGCTCAATCAGATAAGCGTCTTACTCTTGATTCCGGTTCAGGTCATGATCTCACGGCTCATGAGCTCGAGCCCCATGTCGGGCTCTGCGTGGAGAGCACAGAGCCTGCTTGGGATTCTGTCTCTTCCTCTGTCTCTGTCCCTCCCTTGCCTTGCTCTCTCTCTCTCTCTCTCTCTCTCTCACACACACACACACACACACACACACAAAATAAGTAAATAGGCATTTAAAATAAAGAAAAATGTAAAAGTAAATATCTTTGCTGTTAAGAAAGGTCTAGACGTGATTGTCATATTGTTCTCCTACGGTTGTCCTTATGACATACGCTTATTCCTCTCCATTTTACAAGGTATAATTGGTTTCATAGACTTGAACTACTGAATTTTATTTTTGAACAGGTGAGGAAGAGAGATCAGCATCTGACAGTGACGAATGCATCGTTCCTGGTCCTATCTCCAAGAATATCAAACAGGTCAGTAGCTTGATGCCCGCTAGAAATGGTGTGAATAAAGTTGTTTTCATTCATAGTGTATCAGTCTTCATATATGAAATTCTTCAGGCAAAAATATTTCTGGGAAAATACTAATGGATTACCACAGTCTTACCCATGGAATCATCTAGTACAAAATACATTTATATGTAGCTTCATAAAGTGATGAGTTATAACCTCTAGTGTTAGTTTTGCTTACATATTAACAATACCTAACAATAGTAGCTTTAATAGTTAATTGCTAAAAGCAGTTGACTTCCCTGACTCCTTTTCAGAACCATTGTACAGAGATATGTTAAATCATATCTCGACTTTAAGACTTCAAAATGTGAGATGGCATTCAAAACTATAATAACTTGCAAATGTGAATTCATACACTGGTCATATCTAAATGTGTTCACTGATAAACGTTAAAGTTACTTCATTTCTGCCAAAAAATTAAACCCCCCTCTTGGATCTTGTATAGTGTATACTTGTTTTGTAGCACATTGCTGAAAAGTAGTATGTAAATCGAAATTTTGAAAAGAAAACTATAATTTAGATGGGAAGTATACCACTTAGCAGAGAATTTTCCAGGTTAAGCAGAAGGGGGGTGTTGTATAGTAAGTTTAAGTTCATCTACATTAATTTTCCTGAAATGATTAATCATATACCTTTTTTTAGAATTTCTTCTTTTTGGGTAAGAATAGGAATACTTCTTTCAACTCTTAAAATTCTCAGCTTAACCTCTCTGTAGAATAAACCCAAATGCAAACAGAATAGTTCATCACTATGAACAGAAGAGTTCATATATATTATATATATATATATATATAATTTATATATATTAAATATATTTTACATAATATTTATATTATATATTTATATTTAATATATAAATATTATATATTTAATATATATAAATTATACATATAATTTATTGTCAAATTGGTTTCCATACAACACCCAGTGCTCATCCCAACAAGTGCCCTCCTCAGTGCCCATCACCCACTTTCCCCTCTCCCCCACCAACCAACCCATCAACCCTCAGTTTGTTCTCAGTATTTAAGAGTCTCTTATGGTTTGCCTCCCTCCCTCTCTGTGACTTTTTTTTTTTCCCTTTCCCTCCCCCATGGTGTTCTGTTAAGTTTATCAAGATCCACATATGAGTGAAAACATATGCTATCTGTCTTTCTCTGACTGACTTATTTCACTTAGCATAATACCCTCCAGTTCTATCCACATTGCTACAAATGACCAGATTTCATTCTTTCTCATTGCCACGCAGTATTCCATTGTATATAAAAACCACACCTTCTTTATCCATTCATCAGTTGATGGACATTTAGGCTCTTTCCATAATGTGACTATTGTTGAAAGTGCTGCTATGAACATTGGGGTACACATGCCCCTATGCATCAGCACTCCTGTGTCTCTTGGGTAGATTCCTAGCAGTGCTATTGCTGGGTCATAGGGTAGTTCTATTTTCATTTTTTTGAGGAACCTCCACACAGTTTTCCAGAGTGGCTGCACCAGTTTGCATTCCCACCAAGAGTGTAGGAGGGTGCCTGTTTCTCCACATCCTCGCCAGCTTCTATAGTCTACTGATTTGTTCATTTTAGCCACTCTGACTGGCGCGAGGGGGTATCTCAGTGTGGTTTTGATTTGTGTTTCCCTGATGATGAGTGACGTTGAGCATCGTTTCATGTGTCTGTTGGCCATCTGGATGTCTTCTTTGGAGAAGTGTCTATTCATATCTTCCGCCCATTTCTTCACTGGATTATTTGTTTTTCGAGTGTAGAGTTTGGTGAGTTCTTTATAGATTTTGGATATTAGCCCTTTATCCGATATGTCGTTAGCAACTATTTTTTCCCATTCCGTTGGTTGACTTTTAGTTTTGTTGATTGTCTCCTTTGCTGTCCAGAAGCTTTTTATCTTTTTTTTTTTTTTTCATTATAATAGTTTATTTTCAAATTGGTTTACATATTACACCCAGTGTTCATCCCAACACGTGCCCTCTTTAATATCCGTCACCCCTCTCCCCCCTCCCTCACCTCCCTCACCTCCCTCACCCTCAGATTGTTCTTAGTCTTTGAGAGTCTCTTATGTTTTATCTCCCTCCCTCTCTGTGTCTTTTTTTCCTTTCCCCTCTAGCCCTCCCCCTGGGTTTTGCTTAGTCTCACAAAGTCCACCTATTCGTGGAAACATATGGTATCTGTCTTTTTCTGACTGACTTATTTCACTTAACATAATACTCTCCAGTTCCATCCATGTTGCTACACATGGCCAGATTTCATTTTTTCTCATTGCCATGTAGTAATCCATTGTATATATGTGCCACAACTTCTTTATCCATTCGTCAGTTGATGGGCACTTGGTTTGCTTCCACGATTTGGCTATTGTCGAAAGTGCTGCTATGAACATTGGGGTACACGTACCCCTATGCATCAGCATTCCTGTGTCTCTTGGGTAGATTCCTAGCAGTGCTATTACTGGGTCATACGGTAGCTCTATTTTCATTTTTTTGAGGAACCTCCACACCGTTTTCCAGAGCGGCTGTACCAGTTTGCATTCCCACCAACAGTGTAGGAGGGTGCCTGCTTCTCCACATCCCCGCCAGCATCTATAGTTTCCTGATTTATTCATTTTAGCCATTCGAACCGGTGTAAGGTGGTATCTCAGTGTGGTTTTGATTTGTGTCAGAAGCTTTTTATCTTGATGAGGTCCCAATAGTTCATTTTTGCTTTTGATTCCCTCGCCTTTGGAGATGTGTTGAGTAAGAAAATTGCTGCGACTGAGGTCAAAAAGTTTTTTTCCTGCTTTCTCCTTTAGGGTTTTGATGGTTTCCTGTCTCACATTCAGGTCCTTCATCCATGTTGAGTTTATTTCTGTGTATGGTATAAGAAAGTGGTCTAGTTTCGTTCTTCTACATGTTGTTGTCCAGTTCTCCCAGCACCATTTGTTAAAGAGACTGTCTTTTTTCCACTGGATATTCTTTCCTGCTTTGTCAAAGATTAGTTGGCTATACATTTGTGGGTCCAATTCTGGGTTCTATATTCCATTCCATTGGTCTATGTGTCTGTTTTTGTGCCAATACCATATTGTGTTGATGATTACAGCTTTGTAGTAGAGGTTAAAGTCTGGGATTGTGATGCCTCCCATTTTGGTTTTCTTCTTCAATATTACTTTGGCTATTCGGGGTCTTCTGTGGTTCCAAACAAATTTTAGGATTGTTTCCTCTAGCTTTGAGAAGAATGCTGTGCAATTTTGATTGGGATTGCATTGAATGTGTAGATTGCTTTGGGTCATATTGACATTTTAACAATATTTATCCTTCCAGTCCATGAGCATGGAATATTTTTCCATTTCTCTGTGTCTTCTTCAGTTTCCTTTATAAGCTTTCTATAGTTTTCAGCATAGAGATCTTTTACATCTTTGGTTACGTTTATTCCTAGGTATTTTATGGTTTTTGGTGCAATTGTGAATGGGATCAGTGTCTTTCTTTCTGTTTTCTTTTGCTTCATTATCGATGTATAAAAATGCAACCCTGTAACTTTGGTGAATTCATGGATCAGTTCTAGCAGGCTTTTGGTGGATTCTCTCGGGTTTTCCACGTAGAGTATCATGTCATCTGCGAAAAGTGAAAGTTTAACTTCATCTTTGCCAATTCTGCTGCCTTTTATTTCACTTTGTTGTCCGATTGCTGATGCTAGGACCTCCAACACTATGTTAAATACCAGTGGTGAGAGTGGACCCCTGTTGCATTTCTGATCTCAGGGGGAAAGCGCTCAGTTTTTCTCCATTGAGGATGATATTAGCTGTGGGGTTTTCATAGATGGCTTTTATGATGTTTAAGTATGTTCCTTCTATCCCGACTTTCTCAAGAGTTTTTATTAAGAAACGATGCTGTATTTTGTCAAATGCTTTTTCTGCATCAATTACAGGATCATATGATTCTTATCTTTTCTTTTGTTAATGTGATGTATCATATCGATTGACTTGCGAATATTGAACCAGCCCTGCAACTCAGGGATGAATCCTACTTGATGGTGAATAATTCTTTTTATATGCTGTTGGATTCAATTTGCTAGTATCTTGTTGAGAATTTTTCCCTCCATACTCATCAGAGATATTGACCTGTACTTCTCTTTTTTTGGTGGGTCTCTGTCTGATTTGGGAATCAAAGTGATGCTGGTTTCAAAGAATGAGTCTGGAAGTTTTCCTTCCGTTTCTATTTTTTGGAACTGCTGGAGAAGGATAGGTATTAACTCCATTTTAAAGGTCTGGTAAAATTCCGCAGGAAAGCCATCTGGTCCAGGACTCTTATTTGTTGGGAGATTTTTGATAACTGATTCCATTTCTTCACCTGTTATGGGTCTGTTCAAATTTTCTATTTCTTCCCATTTGAGTTTTGGTAATGTGTGGCTGTTTAGGAATTTGTCCATTTCTTCCAGGTTGCCAAGTGTTGGCATGTAATCTTCCATAGTATTGCCTGATAAGTGCTTGTATTTCTGAGGGATTGGTTGTAATCAATCCCTTTTCATTCATGATTCTATCTATTTGGTTCCTCTGTCTTTTCTTTTTGAGAAGTCTGGCTAGAGGTTTATCAATTTTGTTTATTTTTTCAAAAAACCAACTCTTGATCTGTTCTACCGGTTTTTTTGGATTCTACATGTTTATTTATTTTTTTTATTTTTTTTAACATTTATTTATTTTTGAGAGATAGAGTATGAGCAGGGGAAGGGCAGAGAGAGAGGGAGATACAGAATCTGAAGCAGGCTCCAGGCTCTGAGCCATGAGCACAGAGCCTGACGTGGGGCTCAGATTTACAGACTGTGAGATCATGACCTGAGCCGAAGTTGGCTGCTTAACCAACTGAGCCACTGAGGCGCCCCTACATTGCTTATTTCTGCCCTGATCTTTATTATTTCTCTTCTTCTACTGGGTTTGAGATGTCTTTGCTGTTCTGCTTCTAGTTCCTTTAGGTGTTGTTAGATTTTGTATTAGTGACTTTTCTTGTTTCTTGAGATAGGCCTGGATTGCAGTGTATTTTCCTCTTAGGACTGCCTTTGCTGCATCCCAAAGGGTTTGGATTGTTGTATTTTCATTTTCATTTGTTTCCATATATTTTTAAATTTCTTCTCTAATTGCCCCGTTGACCCATTAGTTCTTTAGTAGGATGTTCTTTAACCTCGATGCTTTTGGAGGTTTTTCAGGCTTTTTCCTGTGGTTGATTCCAAGTTTCATAGCATTGTGATCCGAAAGTGTGCACGGTATGATCTCAATTCTTTTATATTTATTAAAGGCTGCTTTGTGACCCAGTATGTAATCTATCTTGGAGAATATACCATGTGCACCCAAGGAGAAAGTGAATTCCATTGCTTTGGAATATAGAGTTCTAAATATATCTGTCAAGTCCGTCTGGTCCAATGTGTCGTTCAGGGCCATTGTTTCTTTAGCGATTCTCTGTCTAGTTGATCTATCCATTGCTGTAAGTAGAGTATTAAAATCCCCTGCAATTAGCACATTTTTATCAATAAGATTGCTTATGTTTGTAATTAATCATTTTACAAATTTGGGTGCTTCCGAATTCGGTACATAGACATTTATGATTGTTAGCTCTTCCTGATGGATAGACCTTGTGATTATTATATAATCCCCTTCTTCATCTCTTGTTACAGCCTTTACTTTAATGTCTAGTTTGTCTGATATAAGTATGGCTACTCCAGCTTTCTTTTGACTACCAGTAGCATGGTAGATAGTTCTCCATCCCCTCACTTTCAATTAGAAAGTATCCTCAGGTCTAAAATAAGTCTCTTGTAGACAGCAAATAGATGGGTCTTGTTTTTTAATCCATTCTGATACCCTGTGTCTTTTGATTGGAGCATTTACCCCATTTACATTCAGTGTTATTATTGAAAAATATGGGTTTAGATTCATTGTGTTATCCATAATAGGTTTCATGCTTGTAGCGATGTCTCTGGTACTTTGTGTTCCTTGCAACATTTCCTTCATAGAGTCCCCCTTAGGCTCTCTTGTAGGGCTGGTTTATAGGTGATGAATTCCTTCAGTTTTTGTTTGTTTGGGAAAACCTTCATCTCTCCTTTCATTCTGAATGACAGGCTGGCCGGATAAAGGATTCTTGGCTACATATTTTCCACTGTTCATCACATGGAAGATTTCCTGCCATTCCTTTCTGGCCTGCCAAGTTTCAGTAGATAGGTCTGCTACTACCCTTATGTGTCTACCTTTGTATATTAAGGCCCGTTTGTCCCTAGCTGCTTTCAGAATTCTCTCTTTATCCTTGTATTTTGCCAGTTTCACTATGATATGTTGTGCAGAATATCGATTCAAGTTATGTCTGAGGGGAGTTTTCTGTGCCTCTTGGATTTCAATGTCTGTTTCCTTCCCCAAGTTGGGGAAGTTCTCAGCTATGATTTGTTCAAGTACCCCTTAGCCCCTTTCTTTCTCTCTGCTTCTTTTGAAATTCTTATGGTACGGATGTTGTTCTGTTTCATTGCGTCACTCAGCTCTCAGATTCTCCTTTCGTTCTCCTGAATCAAATTATCTCTTTTTTTCTCGGCTTCCTCTTTTTCCATAATTTTATCTTCTAATTCACCTATTCTCTCTTCTGCCTCTTCAGTCCATGCTGTGGTCGCCTCCATTTTACTTTGCACCTCATTTATAGCGTTTTTTAACTTATCATGACTATTTTTAAGGTCCTTGATCTTGGAGCAAGATCTTGGAGCAGCAATGGAATCTCTACTGTCTTCTATGCTTTTTTCAAGTCCAATGATTAATTTTATGACTATTATTCTAAATTCTTGTTCAGTTATGTTGTTTATATCTGTTTTGTTCAATTCTTTAGCTATCACTTCTTCCTGGAATTTCTTTGGAGGAGAATTTTTCTGTTTCGTCCTTTTGGCTAGTTTTCTGTCCCTTGTAAGTTTAAAAGCTTGTTGTATGCTCTGCCCCTGAGAGTACTGCTATATTAAGGGGGGTCATCCACTGTCCAGGGCCTGGCCTTTCAGGAGGTGTTGTTTGGAGGGTGTTACTTGCTCTCTCTTGTTGTGACTTTGGTTATCCTCCACCAGATGTGCTTTGGTTTGTTCCTTGAGGTAACCCTGGAAAGGAAAACAGGCAGACAAACAAACAGGAAACAAAAACACACAAACTCACCAACAAATAAACAAGCAAACAGACCAAAACAAAAAAGCAAAACAAAACAAAAGACAATCTGAAAGTATAAAACCAGAAATACCAGCTACAAGTAAAGCATAGGGTGTGGGCGTTGCTGATGGGAGAGCGTATACAGAGAGAGTAATGACAGGTGAGGGGAGAAAGAGAAAATGAGCTTTGACCAGGTAGAGAGACTGAAAGGCTTAATCCAGAGAGAGAGAGAAATCAGAATAAGGAAGGAGGTGAGGAAAAAGAAATGAAGATAAAGTTACCCAGAGGAACTATATGGCCTGATTATTCCAGAGAGAGAGATAGGAAAGTAAAAGAGGTGTAGAACACGCATCGAGAGAATGGATTAAATATGTCTGCTTAAGCAAACCAGTATCCGAGTAACCAGCCTAGAGGAGGGGAGAGATGAGAAGAAAAGAGAGACTATATCTAAATAACAAGAATTGACCTGGAGTTAATCCAGGCAATGCCGCAGTGCTGGTTTCACGGCGTCTGTCCAGCTGCAGTAGATAAGCAGCTATCCAGAGAGGAGGGACGTGGTTTGGTGTAGGCCATCTGCCTCCACCATGGGCCCCGTGGCCTGATCCCTTAGGTCTCACCTTGGTAGTTGGGGGGAGAAAAATGGTGACCCCCCCCCCCAGTCCCTCTTGACAGACCAGGTGTCGCAAATCCCCCGTTTGTCTCTATCCTCACTCTGCCACGGGCGCAGACACAGCGGGCTTTCTCGTTCCTCTGTCTCCTGTGTCCCACACTTACCTGAGTTTTAAATTCGAGCTCCAGTGCACGTTAATGATGCCGCATTATGTGCTCCCGCAACTGTGCTGCAGTGCTTCAGAAACCAGACACAACTGGTTTCTCCTGGTGTAGACTGCGCCCCTGACATAGCGCTGAACCTGGAGGTGACCCCCCTCCTACCCCGATATTCAAACAGGGCAGCCAGCCCCAGTCCAAAGAAAGCTCTGCAGTTAGAGACAGGATCTCTCTCAGAAAGCCCTGCGGTTAGGGACTGGATGGTAGGCTCCCTCTCCATCCCCGTCTGAGGTTTTTCTCTTGTCCAGATACAGTCCTATGCTTCCCCAGCCGCTCTTTCTCTTCCCTTTGTCTCTCCGGTAGAAGCGGCTCCCTCCCCTCCTTCCCTTCGCAATCCGTTTCATCTCCCCCAGTTCGCAATCACATACCTGTGGGGCCGTCTGATTTTCCCGTTTTCTTCCTTGTAGACTCCGTCTCCTTTCCTCCCAGACTCTTGGGGTTGAGAGTCCTTTGGCTTCAGTCCTTCTTTGTTTGAGAGATGCAGGAAGAACGGGTCCCCCTACCTCTCTGCCATATTGACCCCTTGTCCATAATTTTATTATCATTATTATTAATTATAATACGACCTGACCCATGGCGTCCTGATATATGAAGTCTTTATTGTTCAAAATCAATAAATCAAGAAATAAATCTTGAATATGGTTGCCTGGACACTTTTAATAAAGCATTTAATTCAATTCAATTTAGCTTTTTTGCTTTATCAAACCTGAAATTGTTAAATTGTTTACCAAACTGATGAATAGAAATTCTATGTTGTCTATTAGAAAATTTTGATAATGGGACTCAAAGGGAAAATGGGCCCCTTGTGTGGATAGCCATTTGTATTAGGGTTTTCCAGGGAAATAGAACCAATAGGATATACATGTATAAATGTGTACATACAAGGAGATTTATTATAAGGAATTGAGCCACGGGGCTGTGGAGACTGAGAAGTCCCAGGATCTGCCTCCAGGATCTTGGAGACCCAGGAAAGGCAGTGCTGCAGCCCCAGTCTGGGTCTGAAGATGGTAAAAGTAGGAGTGCTGACGGTGCAAATTCCAGCTGGAGAGCAGGCGGGCAGAGACCCAAGAAGAGACAGTGTTCCGTTTCAAGTTCAAAGTCAGAAAAGACCAATGTTGCATCTGAAGGCCAACAGGCAAGAGGAGTTCTCTCCTTTTGTTCTGTTTAGGTCTTCAGGTCCCTCAATCCACACCAGGGAGGGCAGTCTGCTTTACCGAGTCTACCACTCCAAATGTTAATCTTATCCAGAAACACCCTGACGACACCCCAGAATAATGTTTGACCAAATGTCTGAAAATCTGGCGGTCGAGGCCAGTTGACCGATAAAATTAACTGTCACATCATTTTATTAAGCACCTGCATTCATGACATCAGGAATAGAAAGCCTGCATGTTTGAATCAGACATTTCTTCCCGTACATCTTCCTTAAGAACTGCTTCAGGTAGCACTCTCAGGACGGTGATTCATGGCTTTCGTCGGAAGGAAAGGACTACTTGAATGGTTCTTATGACCTAAGCACATCCTGTGTAATATGTCCTTTAATTATCACAACAATTCTGCATTCATTAGCATCTACTGGGTGTCGGAAAAGAAGCAGTCCTGGCCTCAGAGAAGTCACAGTCTACAAGGAAACACAGTCACAATGCAAGGTGGTCACAGCTAGGAGAATGGGATGCACAGGGTGCTATAGGAGCGTTCAAGAGGGTACCTAACAGCGTGAGGGACCCTCATTAGGGATGACTTCTTTTTTTTTCTTTTTAACGTTTATTAACTTTTGAGAGACAGAGCGTGAGCAGGGGAAGGGCAGAGAGAGAGAGAGGCAGACGCAGAATCTGAAGCAGGCTCCAGGCCCTGAGCCATGAACACAGAGCCCAACGCGGGGCTCGAACTCACAGACTGTGAGATCATGACCTGAGCTGAAGTCGGCCACTTAACCGACTGAGCCACCCAGGCGCCCCAGGGATGACTTCTGAAAGTCAATAAAGCTTGAGCCAAGTGTTGAAGATGATTAGGAGTTCGTAAGAGCCATAGAGGGATCATTGTAGGACAAAGGAATGATAACATAAAAATTAGAACGTGGAGCAAAACTCATTCTGGAAATTCAGAATGGTTTTAGGATGGACTCTGTCTGTGGCCCACCTACAGAGCCCCAGGAGAATATGCCGAAAAGGTAGACACGTCCTTAGCATTGAGGCCTCTTGGGTATCATCCAAGGAGGCCAGATTCTATCCTAAAGTTCTATGAGCAGCCCATACGGGCTTTCAAGGGAGGGGGAAGATCGCTCACTCATTAAACAGATACTTTGTGAGCATTTGCCGCATTCCAAGTTTTATTCAAGGCACTGAGGATATAGCAGTGAACAAGAGAAATGAGCCTCTTGCTCTTAGGGAGTTTACCCTCTCGAATTCAGTTTTAAAGGAGCATGCTATCAATAATGTAAAGAATAGATTAGAGGCACAGAGACTAATTAAAAAGTAATTAGAGAACGCTACTCCGGTTCTCCCCACTTGATCTTTTTTTAACAAATTGCCTCTACTCTACAATGTCACAAAATTGAGACAAAAGTCCTATCCTAGATAAGTATCCTTTATGCCAGTTACCCTGTGAATCTGGTTTCCCTGCTACACGGGGGAAGCGCTTGAAGATCACCCCGTTTCCTCCTTGCGTCTTTCAGAATCTCGTAGCTCACAGTTATTTCTTAGAAATATTGATCCGGAAAAGGGATCTAACAGATTTCCCAGGGCTTGGACGCATTACTTGGTTCTTCCTCTTTTCTTGATGCCTCTGATGTATAATTAATCATAGATTACTTCATTTTGTTTCATTTCATTTACAACATTTATGAGTTTCACTTTGTCAGAGTGAAAGGCTTGTCCCCTCCTGTTCTTTCCAAAGTGGCATAATTAGTGTTAGCATCTTTTTTAACAGGCTACATAAAGTTTAGTGGCTGGATTAAATCAAGTCATTAACATAATGTGCGACCCAATTTGCCCCTATCGCTCTTCGTTTCCAGGACATCAAAGTGCCACAGAGCACCAGTGTAATTGGACCTTGCTGGCTTGTCAGGTTCCGTCAGCCTGACGACCGCCGCTTTTACTAAAAAGCTTCTAGGCATGATAATTAAGTGGGGTGGGGAGAGTCTGAGGAATGTAAAACTTTGGACATTTCCCTATGAATATTTTATTAATTTGAATAATCAGAAGTTAACAGTATCAATTTGATGTATAATACATTGATTAAAAGCCTTGTTTTAGGTCCTTAAAATAGACATCAAAACCAAAAATTTGCATCTGCCAGGACATTAAAAAAAAAAGAATTAACAATCCTTTCGGGGTGTTTCTAGTTTTATCATTTAAGCAACGCAGCCTTTCCGTCTTCACTACGAAACGTATGGCCAGCAATCCACAGGTTTCTTAAAGTACGCCCACGGGTAAGAATGGGAAGTGACACCCCGAAAGAGCAGTAAGCTGTTCCATGCGTTGCGTATTTGCATCTTCTCTTTCTCTGTGTCTACTGATAGCAGTTGTGTACAGACGGCCATATTCAGTGGGACGGAATTGCAATTCCGCCCGGAAACCAGGTCCTCTTGACCAATGCGAGCTGGCGTTCCCAGGTGATCGCAGTAACGGTGTTCAGGGAAAATATGCTTTAAAGACTTGAAAGGCAAAAATGCATAAAGCAACTCACTACTTTTAGAATTCATGTATTAAAAAGCATTAAATCAGGGGCGCCTGGGTGGCTCAGTCGGTTAAACGTCCGGCTTCAGCTCAGGTCATGATCTCACGGTCCGTGAGTTGAAGCCCCGCGTCGGGCTCTGTGCTGACAGCTCAGAGCCTGGAGCCTGCTTCGGATTCTGTGTCTCTCTCTCTGTCTCTGCCCCCACCTCACTCTCTCTCCCTCTCTCTCTCAAAAATAAACATTAAAAAAATTTTTAAATGAATGAAAGTTGAAAGTATTAAATCGGGGCACCTGGGTGGCTCAGTCAGTTAAACATCTAACTCTCGGTTTCACCTCAGGCCATGATCTCATAGTTCATGGGCTCAAGCCCTGAGTCGGGCTCTGAGCTGATGGTTTGGAGCCTGCTTGGGATTCTCTCTCTCTCCTTCTCTGTCTGCCCCTCCCCCCACAAGCACGTGTGCTCAAAACAAATAATTAAACTCTAAACAAATTGTTAAATCATTTCAGAATCAAATGTGATATCCTGCAATGTATAAAATAAGCCCCTCCCACTGTGTTACATATGGAACCTTCAGCTAGGTAGAATAAGTTTCAAAATATATTTTAGGTAAAACCTGAAGTGTAGAATTACTCTGCTGGTAGTAATTTCTTCGAATTCAAAAACTGTTTTTTTATGTTTTGCAACTTAATTATCTCTTACTAATATGCTATGGACTTCTTTCCATAGCAGTATATCCCATTTCTTTTAACATATGCCTTATACTGCAATGCATAGCCACACCATGTTTATTTAAATAAGTCCCTTCTGGTGGACTTTTAGGTTAGGGCATCTGGGTGGCTCAGTTGGTTGAGTGTCCCGTGGATCCTTAGGTTTCTTTCAGTTTTTGCTAATACAAACATTTCTGGTTGAAATAACAATGTCTAAAAATTCCTATTTCCTCACATCACACCTTTGCCAAACTCATGGCGAAGAAATTACACCTCACTGATAATCAGACACAACATTTAGGTTTATGTAAACGAAGAAAATGTCTAAAAATAAATAATCCAAACACTATCAGCAGCGAGTGTCTCTGGGAGTTGGGGCAGGGCAGGGCTCAGCAAACTATGGCCAATGTATCAGTCCCAGCCCTCTACCTGTTTTTGTGAATCGAGTTTTTACTGGAACACAGCCACACCCATCATTTACATATTGCCTCTGCTGCTTTCACTCTACAAGAGCAGAGTTGAGTATTTGCAACAGAGACCATATGGCTCACGATGCAAAAAAATACACAAAAGATCATTGCCAACCCCTTTGGCAAAAAATTGCCCAAAATGAGGAACTTTTATATTTTACTTTTTGGATTTATATTGTTGGATTATTTTTTTAAGTTTATTTATTTTGAGAAAGAGAGTGAGAGTGATCAGGGGAGGGGCAGAAAGAGAATCCTAAGCGGGCTCCGCACCGTCAGCACAGAGCCAACATGGGGCTCGAACCCATGAACCGTGATCATGATGACCTGAGCTGAAATCAAGAGTCCAGTGTTTCACTAACTGAGCCACCCCGGTGCCCCTGTTGTTGGATTCTTTTTAATGATGAGTATAGATTGCTTCTAGAAAGGAGATAATCTGTAAGCCAATTCTGTACTAAAATGTTAAATAATAACTAAAGAACGGTTTAATATGAATATTATAGAAGCTTTTTTGTAAATATCTTAGAAGGGGCCAAGAAATATAGATTGAACCTTTTTTGGTTTAGAGCAATGGTCCTCAAAATGCGGTCCCCAGGCCAGCAGCACCAGCGTCACCTGAGAAATTGTGAGGATGCAAAATCATGGACCCCACCCCAGACCTCAGGAATAAGAAATCCAGAGACCGAGGCCCAGCAACCTGCGTGTTACTGAGCCTTTCGGGTCATTCTGGGGTATGCTAGAGTTTCAGAACAACTTTAGGGAAAAGTGGGACTTCTCCCCATGGCTGCACACTGAGGTCACCTAGAGAGCATTTTTAAATGCCAGGACCCGGCTCCTTCCGGATCAGCTAAATCCGAATTTTGTTTAAAGCTCCCCGGGTGATACTAACGTGCAGCCAAAATTGAGAACCACTGTACTATAACATCTGTTTTCAATGATGGCGAAAGTGGAATAGCACATCAAAATCACCTGAAATTGAGGGTAATTTTTAAAATTCTCTCCTTCCTTCGCATTATTGCCATAGTAAGCCGCAGTTAGTGATGGAAATGTGTCAGATCCCTCAGGTGTCTTAGGACAGGAAAAAGTATTCCAACCATTGCTTTAGAACATGTGGGAACAAGCTTCTGTAATTTGCTGACCATTATAGATGCAGTAATTTACATGGTGTGTAAGGAAGACCATGGCCGTAGTCTAAAACTAAGTCCTCTTCACTCTGGCACCATTTTGATCTCCATCACCCAAGTTTTCAGTATTTATATTAGTTGTTCAATATGGGTCTTTCACAGAACATATGAGAAAAGATAAGTTACTGCCACCGATGAAAGCTGGGGCTTTTTTTGGTTTTGTTTGTTACAAACGTTGTCTCAACAGTTTGAGTTTCTCTTTTCTTTCTCCCAACAAGCTTTTATTTTAAGAAACCAAAGACTTTCAGTCAAAACATGTATGAAGAATGGATATGATTCCTAATAAGGGGAATGTTTTGGAGCCTAGCGTGAGTTGAAAGGACTTTTTTTTTTTTTTTAAGTTTATTTATTTATTTAGAGAGAGAGAGCACAAGTGGGGGCAGAGAGAGAAGGAAAGAGAAAATCCCAAGCAGACCCTGTCAGCGCAGAGCCCAATGTGGGGCTCAAACTCACCAACTGTGAGATCATGACCTGAGCTGAAATCAAGGCTCGAACGTTTAACTGACTGAGCCACCCAAGCACCCTGGGAGGATTCTTTTTTTTTTTTTTTTTTTTGGAGACTTTGAGATGACTCTCCCTACCCCGAGCCTGGAGAAGGGAAGTTGTAAGAATCACTATTAATCGTTGTGCACTCCCTACCCTATCTACATATGGCTCTGTCAATACCAATGGCGAGTTTGACTTTTTGAACCAACTATTTTGAGCCTTTTTTAGAGCTTACCCCAACTGAAATTTTTCTCTTCAAGGGCATAGACATAGATCATAACCTTCCATTTCCGTTGTATATCTATCAGTTTGCTATATAGTACCAAGTTCTGCCCTCTCCTGTAGGCAGGCTTTGTTTATATTTATTTATACACACACACACACACACACATATGTAACCCATTTTTATAGGGATAAATATAATATTCATGTAAGTATTTGGGGAGTAATTTGAATTCCTCACATCTGTCCCTTAGCAATTCTTCTAAGAGAATCATTCACATACACAAGACGACATAAAGGGATGCCACATTGTTTGTAATAGCAAAGAACTGAACACCTGGATTGTTCATCAGTAGAGAAATCAGTGGACTATAGATTATATCTGCAATACAACGGGGAATGTGAAGGAATTAGATTTTAATTATAAGCGTGAGTAAATCTCAAAATATCTAGCATTGAGTGAAAAAAACACAAGTTGCAGAATGATTAAGAGAGGCTGATATCACCGATATAAAAGCCTGGACACAGAACAATACTCTGTTGTTTATGGATGTATTCCTATGTTGTAGAAAATATAAAAGCATGTTCGAGAGTGATACACACCAACCGAAGGATAGCGGCTACCTGTGGGGAAATGAGGAAGAAGAGAAAAGAACCAGGGGGTGGGGGCTTGCCCCGTATCTAACCGCAGTGTTTCATTTCTTCAACAGTTAACAACAAAAACGTTTGAATTTCACAGGTACAGCAAAATGGTAACATCTGTTTTAGACGTCGAGTACGGGAATATGCCAAATTATTTTCTCTATAGTTTCAAAAGTTACAGAAGCGCTTACTCACCGTAGAAATTTAGAATGAAATAAAACTCACAGGCAATCTCACCAGAGTTAGAGTTAAATCTAATGGACTAAAACAAGCTGCAAACTTTTCTTGTAGGCCATCCTCCGTGAAGGGCTGCTCTGTGTAAGGACTGTCAGGGATAATTAGTTTTTAGAAGCCTAACCCTTCAGCTCCCGTGGGGCCGCTCTGAGGGTGGAAACCGGAGGAAGAATTCAGCATGCCCCTCTGAAGTAAAACATGAGAAATGTAAGCATGCCAATAAAAGCTTCAGTAAATACTATAGAGAAATGTGGCCGAAAAAGTGAATTCACATCCTTCAGGAAGCACAGGTGGAGCTGAGCCAAAATCATGAGAACTTTAACTTTTTTCCTCTGCGAGTAATACAAGCTGTCATCACGTTCCCAGATCATTCATTCAGTCACGTAAGATGGAGTGTCCATCTACACAGGCAAGTAAAAGTACGTTGCTCGCAGTTCTTGTTCGAGTGACTCCTGTTACTTCTCTTCACCACAGTCGATGTTTAAGCGCTTTTTCTAATACGCTGACGTCAACATCTTGCTAACTAGTGAAGTTAATAGGGCACTTGGTGACCAAGACAAGAAAAAGGAACATCACACTTAGTAGCAAACGTTCACACATATAGAAAAGAAGACAGGAAAAGCCTAAACCCTGTGGCCAACTTACTGAATGTGAAGGCTACTAATGCCCTACAGAAGCACGGTCTATCTTGTTCTAGAGGTCCTTGACAGACATTATTATGCATCTGTCTGCAAAGACTTGTTTGAATCAGTGTATTGTTATCCCTTCCAAGTCTCCTAGTGGAACTTGTTTTCACTGCTTTATTATGAAAAATTGGAAAGGTTCAAATAATAGTAGCCTACCATGTCAGTTCCACACTATTGACCTGTCTTTGAAGTACTCTTATTTAACTAAAATCTTAAACAGCAAGATTTCTATATATTTTTCAACAGTTATTAATCACCAACTCACCAAAACATGGGAAACACAATAAATATTTGTTAGAAAACACTAAGGGGCCCCTGGGTGGCTCAGTGGGTTTAAACATCCGACTTCGGCCCAGGTCATGATCTCACAGTTCATGAGTTCGAGCCCCGCGTCGGGCTCTGTGCTGACAGCTAGGAGCCTAGAGCCTGCTTCAGATTCTGTGTCTCTTTTTCTCTGCCCCTTCCCCGCTCACACTGTTTCTCTTTCTCTCTCTCAAAAATAAACATTTTTTTAAATTAAAAAAAGAAAAAACACTAAAAAATTCAACTACACCTATTTCTGGCAATATACAAGAGATATTCTAAATATATAAAAGATATTCAGCCTCCCTTGACTCAGTATCTTTAAGTATTTATTGAGAGCCTACTCTGTGCCAGATAGGATGTTAAATAGCAGAAGATTAATAAGACAAGGCTCCGGCCTCCGGGAGCTCAGTCTACAGAGAGGCAGATAGGCAACGAAATCCATGAAGTACAACATGACTAGAAAGTGCAGTGAGGACCCAGAGGAGGGGCCAGCTCACCCTTGGAGACTAGGAACGCTATCCTAAAGGAGAGCACGGGTGGCCCAGGGCGTAAAATAAGTAGAATTTTGTCCGATGGAGATTTTAGATCCAAAAAACCTGAGCTATCTAAACAGCACACCCCTGGTCCCAGAAAATGGCTAGAATGTAAGTTAATAGGCTTTCCAGCAGAAAGGGTGATACCTGATTTGTTTTTAGGGAGAGAATTCAGCCACAAGAAGAGCAGTTGAGGCTCCAGACAAGGGATTAGGGGCAGGAGTGCCTCACCTCTCTTGTAGCCCTGAGAGTAGATCACGTAGTTTCTGAGTGTGTACTGCATACCAACACCAGTGATACAATAAGCAAGGTAGCTTGAGTGTCTGTGTCACTGAGTCTGTATTCTGGTACCTCCGTCTCCTTCCAGTTCTGCCAACCAATTATCTTTTATGATTCCTTCTCATTTCTCCCTTGTTATTCTCTCAAACTATATGCTAACACTAGGAAGCTGTTGAATTGGTTCTTCCCACAGATCAGATGAGAGCCTAAACCTATTTCTCTAGAGATAAAAATAAAAAGAGAAACGCCATCTTGCTTTGCCTTTATATCCCCAGTAGCTGATACAATGTTGAAACACAAGCTTTCGATAATCTGATGAAGCATTGCGGTATTTGGGAAGTAAAATGAATAGAAACGGGTGATTTCTAGGATGTGGTGGGTACGAAAAACGAAAATGGCAAAAGGGGCTCCACGGTCTCCTGGCTGTAGGTGACCAGGTGGATGGTGATGTCACCTGAGATGGGAAGTATTGGAGGATGAATGAGATCAGGGGAGAGAATGTGAGTTCGTTTCTGACACGAAGTTGGAGTTGTCGGTTATGAATCTTCAAGATCTTTATATATTATCTAGTTGACCTTCTGATTCACAGAGGCCAAAACACAACCAGAATTGTTCCCATGTTGAAAAATAGGTTGGCTAGTCCCAATAGCCAAAATGTATCATGTTTAGAAGATTCTTTATTCAGGGCGTGCTTCCCTAGATCTCTACTATCTGGAACTTATCCCCTTTCTGATTTATTTTAAGTTGATTCATGTACCCTAGAAAGAACAAAGATGGGGCGCCTGGCCGCTCAGTCTTCTAAGCATCCAACTCTTGATTTTGGCTCAGGTCACCATCTCACGGTTCAAGGCATCGAACCCCACGTCAGGCTCCGCACTGAAAGCACGGAGCCTGCTTGGGATTCTCTCTCTCCCTCCCTCTCTGTCCCTCTCCTACCTGCTCTCTCCTCCGTCTCTCTCAAAATAAGTAAACATTTTAATAAGTGAAAAAAAGGGGCACCTGGGTGGCTCAGTCGGTTGAGCATCCAACTTTGGCTCAGGTCGTAAACTGGCCATTCATGAGTTTGAGCCCCACATCAGGCTCACTCCTGTCAGCCTGTCAGCGCAGAGTCTACTTCACACCCTCAGTCCCCCTCTCTCTGCCCCTCGCCTGCTTGCACTCTCCCAAAAATAAATACATATTTAAAAGAAAAGATATGGTAACTAATAACTTCTGTACATAATATTAGTTAGAAAATTTAAGGGATATGGGATAGAGGTAGTGAGGCTTGAGGGGGAATAAAAAACTGGACCAGAAGGAGATGATGCCACGTAAAGAGTGTTAAAGCTTTTATTTATTTGAATAATATGATGGGTTTTCTTTTGGTTTGTTTGATATTGATGTTTTTGCTCGTTTCTTTGGCTGTAATCTTACTTTCATTTAGAATTCTATTTTTGTGTCTAGTCTTATTTGATAACCTAAATTTGTTCTTACAGTCATGCAAGTTTTCATATGGGATTCTACACTTAATATTTTATTAATAAAATAACCAGTTAAATAAATTTGATGCCCCTGCTACTTAAAAGTTCATCTGTCTCTTCATCGGGGGTCTGTGAGAAACAACTTTAAATTCTTCTCTTCACAACGTAGAGATAGCCATTTTGCCTTCTGACGGCTATTTTCCTTTCATTCTTTTGTACAGAAGCAGGAGTGTTTTCTAAGATGTTATCGTTATAACAATTCTGAGTTTTTCAAATTACAAGGCACGGAAAAGACTTAATTATGCATATACTCCGTTCGAACCAGCATTAGAAAACGTGTGTGCGTGTGTGGTGTTCCGACAACCACGATGCACTTTAAGGAAAAAATAATATCACTTAAAATATTTTCTTTCCCATGTTAGTCTTCAGCAAGCAGAGAAGGGCTTTTCTGAAGTGAGGTTAGACAATAGAGCCAACTTCATTTTTTATGCACGTGAACGGAGAGGGCTTGAGGTTATTAGTTGAAACCCAGTAACCTTTCCAGCCTTTCATCTCTTTCTTTTCAAATTTGAATATGAAAAGCATATTCAAGTCAAAGACCATCACTTTAATGACATTTGGCAGACATTTGATTTATTAGGTTTTAGAAAAAATTTTCCTTTAAATATTTCATCATACTATGCTAATCCTAGTAATATTGCCAGCTGCAGCCTTGTACCTGTATTAGTGGAGACAGAATGGTGTGGAATTTTCTCTGTCATCCTAGTAAAATTTCCATGAATCTACTGAATAATAAAATAACCTTATTGAAATATTCAGATTTGGGTTTTTAGTTAAAGTGTCTTCGAATACATAATAAAAGAAAATGTCTTTTGAAAGAATGGGGTAAAATTACTTCATCAAATATTGAGGGGGTTTGACAGCAATAGAAATTGTTCTTTATGGGGATATTTTTACAATAGGATAGTTATGCTTTTCAGTTTGATTAATTATATCATATGCTTTGAAACATCTAAGTAGTCACTACGGTGAATTTGCATACCGATGTATGTTTGACAATGAGTTCCTGAAAAGTTGGCCATATAGACAGGTCCTGGTTTCAGGATTGTCTAAGTATTATTCGAAGTTATATAATTTACAGTAGCATGCTTCTGAATTTAGTATAGAGGAGTTTAGTAAAAGGGAACGAAGCGCGAATTTAAAATTGTAAAAAACAAAATTACAATTTTAAGTGAGGAGTTACCTTGGTGTGATCTAATTTTTAAGTCATAGTCTGTTTTCTGTTTTAAACCATTACTCAAGGAAATATATACACAGCTTATATACTACTGTCTGTGACACCAAAATATATTAAGGATCAAAATGAAAATTACACAGTAGAACTCTTATTTTTAATTATTAATTCTGTAAAAATGAGATGAAAAAATAAATAACAAGGAAATATGTGTTAAAATAGGTGAACAGTTTGTTTCTCTTGTTTGACAACATCGCTTATTGAATGAAATATGTTGTGGCAGAATGTATAAGACAATGAACTGTAGTTTCTGCTCTAGTTAATATGGATTCATCTAGCAACATGTATTAGCATAATCGCTCTAAAGGATTCAACAGGCTTTGATCTCTGAATACCTGAAACTTTCTCAGGTACTCTAGATTAAATAAAGGCAGTGATAAACATGGACTTCATTACATCATTTGAAACGAGGCCAAGTGATACTTGTCATTCCGAAAGCAATCCGAGATGAAGATCTCATAATCTTCGGCCCTGATAGGCTACTAGTGGGGTATTTATAGCCTCAAATGTAAATCAGGAGACTATTGCCATGACACTGTTAACTTCAAACCCTGGGGCATCAGAATCTCATTCTCTCTCTCTCTGTCGTGGATAATCTATCACGTGTAACTATACAGTAGTGTACAATGCGTTCCAAAAAAGAAACCCATTGGCCTTCATGTTTTATTTAACATTGATAGTGAAAAAGAGTAAAGGGGTTTTTGACCGTTTGTTTCATGTTTCTTTGTTGGTTTTTTTTGTTTTTGCTCTTTAAACAGCCATCAGAAAACATTCGGATTGAGATCATAGCTCTCAGCCTTAATGATTCTCGGGTAACCGCAGATGACAGTATCCAACGGCTCTTCGTTGAGTGCAGATTCTACAGTCTTCCTGCTGAAGAGACACCTGTGTCACTTCCAAAACCCAAGAGAGGGCAGTGGGCCTACTATAACTTTAGCAATGGTACGTATGGTTCATTTATAATGTAGACTTTTATTTGTGTCCTACCGTGAAGGTAGCCGTAGGAACGAGGACAGACTTTAATTCTGTAATGTTCACGTCACGTCACGGAAGTCTCGTCAGAATAGATTAATAAAAGTCAGATCTGTAGCGTAAGGATCGAGAATTAAATCTGAAGTTAAAACAAAAATGGTAGGAAAACAGCGTCCCCAGGTGTTCCTGCTCTGTCGTAGCATCGAAAGCAAAATGTCATACCTGGGTCTACAGTTGAATCAAAAAGTATAATATTTCAAGGGAGGTAAAAAAAAAAAAAATACTAGCTTTTGAATCATGATTCAGACAATTCGGTGGCCTAATTTTTTCGACCTTTCTGATCAGTATCCTCGCATAGATGTCTTTACTATATATCCATCTCTCTGTGTCTGTATGTTCAGGATCTTAATTGAGCGACTGAATTCTTTAGCATAGTTTTCATGTTTTAGTCCACACAGGCGTCAAAAGCTGCAGGCAGGTCGTCTCTTTTAGGGCTTTACCTATCAGCTGGTTGACATCTAAGTCAGACCCAACTGGTCCCCTGTAAATTCTTACATCAGCCAACTTGAAGATGTTTTAGAGAATTGTATGTATCAGTATATAATTAAAGAAGAGTAAAAATATCATATCCAGCAGACATGACCCTCAGATAAAACTGCTTATTAAGTTCTAAAGCCCTATAATTTAAACAAACCATAAAGATGGAGTGTTGTATTATCTTTAGCAAAGACAAGCCATCTTATGCTAACTGAACACTAATATTTTTACTCACCAGTTTTATAAATTGTATGTTAATCACCACATGTAACCATGCTACTGATTGTATGTGTATCAGCTACGGATCGTGCCGTAGGAATACAGATGCTCGTGGTTACTTCTGTGTGTATGTCCGCAGGTGCACACACCTGCTATTTTTAGAAACGTGGTCATTGCTTGAAACAGTAACCATGAGCATCCAGAGGTCTGTTCTCGTCTTCTCTGCATCCACAGTTCTTACTAGTTATGTGAACTTGAGCAAGACGTTTAAATTTCATGGTATCCTGTTTTCATGTCTATTGAATAAGACTCTCTCTCAGATTCCTCCCAGCTCAAAATCTATAATCCTAGAATGACAGATAGGCTGAGAAATCACTTCGGAAGTAAACAGTGTAGTCAGGACGAGAATCTGATTCCCGCTTGCTTTCATTGACTTGATATAACAAAAACATTTCCAAAAATATTTTCACAAGCTTCCTTAGAGATATTTTACCTGCAAAGTGTCAGAAAAGTAAGACGCACCAAATATTATTAGTAATGAGAGAATTGTTTAGACACCTAATTATAATGAAAATTCCCAAGAAAAGCGAGAAACTCTTCTGGCTTTTGTATTATTCTTTTTAAAGGTCAGCAGTAGAATGTTGGGTTGGACCGACAACAAAATTGCTTTTTAGACATCGTACATTGAGAAATTTGGCCCGCTGCAGAACACATTGTTTTTATTTGCTTAAGAAGCAATGCAAACCATTCTGGGGATGCAACCTGTTAACACATCCTCAAGTGTCCCGAATTTTGTATCGTTCTCACGTAGTAACCTAGGGGGCTTTGGGGGGTTTTGTTAGTTGGTTGGCTGGCATTAGTTCAGGTATATTTTTTCCTTTTACTGCAAGATACCCCTACTGTCTAATTGGTATTTTAAGAGCTGCTTATGTTTCTAATGAATAATTAGCCATCTGAAAGCAACAAGAGAACCAATAATTTATTAGAAATGAATTCAATAGAAGTATTTACTATATCTTTCTTCAGCTTCTCTTCCTACCTATTGAGATTCGACTATGTAGTAGTTGAAAGGTTAATTGAAACGAATTTTAAGGATATTTAAATTCCCTCGTGGTGGGAGGGGAGAGGAATGTACTTTGTGCTTCCAAGCAAAATATTGCTGTTTTTTATTATCTTCTATATCTGAAAAAAATGTAGCCTTAGGTCATCAGCAAATTCTGAGAAATAATTACTATCAACCTTGTAGAAGGCTGTATTTTATTTTTCACTCAATTACGACCTAGTGAAAGTGTTTATTTTTAAATTACTACATTTGCATCATCTTCATTGCAGAACCTCCTTAAATCTTTGGTTAATAAGGGACTATCTCATCTAATTATTGTAATGATTCACCATTCACTTGTGACTTGATGTAAAAGTCAATATAATGCACCCTTACATCTTCCAAATCATATTAAATGTTAATGAAAGGAATTTTATTTCCACACTCTTTAATTCAGACGGAAAATCTAAAGGACAATTAGTACACGCTGTCTCCCACTCGAACGCCATGCCAGTTGAGAGGCTGAGTGACCCTTGCATTTTTACCCTATATTACGACTTGAATCTTTTCAAAAGAGATTTGTATCCCGAGGCCTAAATTAGGTACATAAAAAGAGAGGTTTAGTCTAGTGATCCGCACGACTATTTATAGCCCGATTCGGTCCTGATGAAGAGGTGTTAATACCAGTTTCACTTACACAAAAAATAGACCTTCTGAGTGCTCCTAATGCTGGGGGAAACAAAACAAAGCAAGAAAAACAAGGTCGAATTCACTTGCTAAACACTTGTAGCAAGAAGAAAACATTTGTATTTTGTTGGGCCTGAAAATTTTGCTCCGAGAATGCTGACAAAGCAAGAAAATAGTTTGGAAAAAATAAGATTAATGGCAGGTCTGAAGAATGTTGTCTGGGCTGAATAAAGCCTTCTAGGGAATTGACAATGGGAAGAAAAAAGATTAATGAAATCGTCCAAAGTTTTTATGAGACTTCTTCTACATATCTGGGCCCTTAGTGTGTGAGCACCAAACAGTCTATGTTTCGGAACAATTAAAGTTTAATTCAGAAGATGAAAACGATCCAGGCTTTACATTTTGTCACTAAGATGAAATTTGGCAAAGATGGCGATTAGAGGGATAACACGCCCACACAAAGAGTTTTCAGAGATCCAAGGTTTTCAACTCTTTCTACCCTAATTAAGCCATCTGCATTTCTTCTGCCAAATGGCTCTGCTAAGAATATAAAGATCTCTCCAACCTGCAGAAGTGAGGGCTAAGTTTTGAATGGTAGACAATTCAAGATCAGCTCAGGTATTTGGACTACTATTTGGGACCTTTTTTTGAGACATATGCTTTCAATAAGTTTATGCGAAAGTCTAGCAAGTCTTAAACTAATGTGATTTCTAATGAGAAGAAAAGGCAAATAGCTTAAGTTTTAGAGAGTTCTGCTCCTTTTCAAAATCACCAGCATCGCTTTATCTTTTTACTTTATTTTGAGAGAGGCAGCACCAGCGGAGGAGGAGTAGAGAGAGAGGGAGAGAGAGAATCCCAAGCAGGCTCCACACTTGGGCATGGAGCCCAGCGCGGGGCTCAGACTCACGAACCATGAGATCACGACCTGAGCCAAAATCAAGAGTCAGACGCTCAGCGGACTGAGCCACCCAGGCGCCCCAAAATTGCTTTTTTAAAAAGATGCATTTGAAGCTTTGAAAGCGTAGATTTTTTTTTTTTTAAACCATCTAGTTCCATCACACCAAATGGATGTCCTTAGGACCGTGACCTAGAAGTGGCCAAGCGTTCCGGTGTCCCACATGCTCAACACAGAAGTGTTCACTGGGAAAGGGATGTCGAGCTGCAAGCGTGATTCTCAGGGTGGGCCGTCCCGACCAGCAGCCCCATCCGCTGGGAAGGTAGCAATTCTCAGCCCCTACCCCAGGCCCGCTGAATCAGACACTCAGGGTGAGCTCACTGGTGGGCTTTCTAACCAGCCCTCCAGGGGATGCTGGCATACATTCAAAGGCAAAGAACCTCTGGGCTAGATTAAGACGCCCATTTTCCAGGCCTTGTGTGTACAAGCAGAAGAGCTGGACTTCAAAGTTGGTACACCTTCGAGAACTAAGCTCATGGATAAAGAGCTGGAGTTTTTTAAGAAAGGAATTTTTTTTTAATTTTTTTAACGTTTATTATTTATCTTTGAGAGACATAGAGATAGAGCATGAGCAGGGGAAGGGCAGAGAGAGAGGGAGACACAGAATCGGAAGCAGGCTCCAGGCTCTGATGAGCCATCAGCACAGAGCCCGATGTGGGGCTCTAACCCACAGACCGTGAGATCATGACCTGAGCTGAAGTCGGCCGCTTAACCGACTGAGCCACCCAGGTGCCCCTAAAAAAGGAATTTTAAAAACTCTTCAGCCCAAGAGAGTTAAGACCCCCGGGCCAGGCGTACCTCAGCGATGCCCTTTTCTGAGAGAGCGGAAGAAGTAGGTGGCTTCCCTTGATACAGGAACGGAACTCTCTCTCACGCCGCAGTCTGTACTCACGCCATGGTTGCGGCTCAAACAGCAGGAAAGGTTTTGGCTTCGTACGGAAGAAGGAGAAGTTATAGCGTGGAGGTTAAGAAGGCAGGCTCTGGAGGCAGACTTTGCCGGGTTCTGCCACTTTCTAAGTAGGTGAGCCTGGGCAAACTACTTACCTTCTCTGCGTCTAGTTAATCATTTGTCAGATGCGGGAGAGCAAGGTCCTTAACACCCGTGTTTGGCGTCAGAAAAGTATTGAGTGCAGTACCCAGTACATAAACTTCACTCAACAAATAATGGCTGTCACTATTTTTGGCATTAAGAGAATAGGACACAGTGTGCTGGCCAACTGGACCAAGCAGAAGCAGAGGTGTCCCTGCTATCAGCCGTTCTTTTAACCAATTTCATTCATAACGGTGTCTTTAGTTGTCGTTGTTGTTTTGAGACATAGAAATTGCCACATAATACAGCAGTTCAACTTCTGGATACCTACCCAGAAGAACTGATAGCAAGAACTCTGACGAATAGTTATGACGAATACATAGCAGAATCATTTACGGTAGCGAAAAGGTAGAAATGACTCACATGTCTGTCCACAGACTCATGGATAAAGGAAATCCGTACATCACAGTGGAACATTATGCAGTCTTAAAAAGGAATGGAATTTGGATAAATGCCATGGATGGACCTTGAAAAAGATTATGCTAAGTGAAACAAGCCAGACCCAAAAGGACAAATATCGCACAGGTCACTTGGGAGAGGTCCCCAAAAGAGGCCAATTCATAGAGACAGAAAGTAGAATAGAGATTACCAGGGAGTGAGGAGGAGGGGGTGGGAAGTTACTATTTAACTGGGACAGAGATTGTTTGAGATGATGGGAAAGTTCCGGAAGTGGATGGTAGTGACAGTTGTACAACAGAGTGAATGGACTTCATGCCACTGAATGTATGCCGAACAGTGGTTAAAATGATCAATTTTATGTTACGTGTATTTTATTACATTAAAAAAATTTTTTTCAAGCCACCGAGATTTATCAGACAGCTGAATGCTGGACTCTGAATTCATTCTTTTTTGTTTTTCTTGATCACAGAGATAACCCTTATCTTCAAACAACGTAGACCACTATAGTTAACAAGACCGTATTGTGTATTTGAAAGTTACAAGAGTAGATCTTAAACGTTCTTACCAGAAGTTAAAAAAGTGTGTGACTCAGTGAGGTAATGGATATTAGCTAAACTTACTGTGGCAGTCATTTCTCAATATATATATATATCACATCATTATGTTACAGACAAGATTAGGACCATATTAAGAGTCAATTATATCTCAATAAAATTGGGGTGGGGGGGAAGGAAATGATCCAAAAAATTGTCACCAGAAGACCCCAAAAATAACGTAGACCATTATGGCGTTTAAGTTTTAGAACTCTGAAGTCAAAAAAATATGCCCAGCCATATCTTGAATTGGTGATTAACAACAAAAACTAAAAATTCCCATTTGGGGGAAAAAGTTCCCATTTGGCTTGGTATACTGGTGGCCGAAATGAGGTCCAGTCTCCCAACATGAGTGGAACTCATCTGTTAGCAAGCTTTTTCAGCACTGGTAAGCAAAGCACCAGACTTACAAAATACTCTGAACCTTTTGTCTTTTTTGATTCCCGTAACTCTCAGGAACCTGTGTAATTAGTCACACTCACCGATCCTGCATCGTGCAAACAGCACTAACCTGAGAGCCGCTGTTTGACCTCTGTTCTCACTTCTCTTAAACCCGTAACCCACCCCCACACAGACGCGTACGTGTCTCCCACCCTGCGTGCCTCAGTGCCCAGCACATCAGCTGAGCCAATGACGCAACGAATTGATGGTGTCCTAATTCGAGATAGGACTAAAATTGTCCAGGGAAACATTCTCAGGATGAAATATGCCCTTTCCCAGCGGGGTCTAGCTTTGGGATCGTCCTGGTATCTTTCACCCTTTGTGTACTTTTGATCAGGATAGTCTCTAAATCGAGAGCTGGTGGCAGGGGAGACTTTACCTCCAAAACGGCATGTGAAAAAGAAATGTCTTCGGGAGCTAAGGCGCGGCTGAAAGGCTGCGGAGCTGAGAAAAATAAAAAACGATCAGGTTGAAAATTGGGAGAGTTCGCACTCTGAGCTGCCGTTTTCCCCAAGTGCAGAGGCTTATTTACCGTCTCCAGTGCTCCCTGCCTTCTTCCTGGCGGGACTTCCGGTCAGCTCGCTCGCCTCCCGTTTCAGCCAAGTAAAGTCTGGCCGCATTCCTGCGTGCCAGCCTGCACCTTTAAAGACCAAAGACAAACTTCCCACCCTAAAAAGCCTCTCTCTCCTTCCCTCCGCATTTCCCTCCCCTACCCCCCACCCGAACACCAGCAAACGTCAGGCTCCCGATTTCCTCGACCCGATACACTAGATGCCTCTTTTATTGCGTGTCGTGGCTGGAGAGGAGGAGTAAATTACCGAGGCTGTCAGGAAGGACAAGCTCTCTGCCATACATTATCATTATCACTCGCTTCTTGGCTGAAAGAAAATGCAGTAAATCCCTCAAATACAAAGCAATAAAGACCGCTGGCTTTTCCCGTCATGACTGCCAGTGCCATTAACAGGCAGTGACAGCGACGTGGCACTCTTAGATGTTGCTTGTATCTTTTCTGACAGCGTGCACACAACCTGCCAGGGACATGACATTAGATCACATGACTATTCAGATCCGATCCTGGTTTCCAGAGCTGCTTCCTTTTCCCAGGCGTACAAGCGAGGTGGCATGACTCGCGTCTCTCAAAACAGGGATTTATACAAATACAGAATGGTACTAATGTAGCATATTCCTGAGTGACTTCCTTCTCTGGATTTTTTTTTTTTTCGGTATAGTTATCCACGTGGATAAAGAAAACAACCAAGCCAAGAGAGACATCTTAAAAGCCATCCTCCTGAAACAAGAGATGCCTAACAGAAGGTACATTTAGCATTCTAAATTATCCCACGGCTTCTGTCAAAATAGATCTCTGCGGCATGGCGTGGCGAAAGAAAGCTCAAGACGAAGAATCCGAGAACCCGGCTTCTGGTTCCCTCTATGTCCTTGAATGAGTATGTTTCCTCTCGCGGTCTCTTCCCTCCCAGAAATATAGTAAGACTGCCTCCTACAGTGCTCGCAGACCAAAAGACCAGGCAGTATACAAATGCAGTACCCCATTACTGGTCAAGTATAACTGTAAAAAGTATAACGTAATTGCAAGGAGGGTGCACCCTGGAGCCAAATGGCTTGAGTTTAGGTTCGCGTTTCATTACTTACTAGCTGTCTTGACCTTGGACAAGCCCCCCCCCCCGTGCCTCATATTTTCTCCATCCGTAAAATGGCGGTAATAATACCATATAGGGTCGTTTGTAAGGATTAAATGAGATAATATAGGTGAGATGACTGGAAGAGAACCTGACAACATAGTGCGTAATATGTCACCAACGGGCGTCGGAGTCATCTCAATATTATTATTTGGAAGAGCTCACCGGCCTTTCAGACTAATGTCACCTTAGTGTGATTGTTTCATCATTCAGCATTTCATGTTACTTTTTAATGCCCTTTTCTTGGGGGGAGGGGGCAAATTTGAACAAAAGCCTTTGCAATTCTGGTTCAGTAGAGAAATGACGCCCTTTTAAGAAGGAAAACGCCTGATCTTACTAACTTCCTGCTTCTGCGTGAGCGCCCACGTTGCGCGGCGTGAGCAGCTCTGTAAGGTGCTGCCCGGCAGCCCCGCGGCCGGCTCTCCTCCCTTGGCCTGGGCGGGCCCTTCGTCTCTCCGTCGTCCTCTTCTCCTTGCCCTTGTGGCCCATAGATGATGCAGCCTCGGAAATGGAGCTCGCCCCTGCCCGCCTTAGAGAGAGGCTCAGGTTCTCTGTTTTCCTAGAGGGCGTGAGGTGACTGTTGAAGACATTCTGTCTTTAGTCTAAAGAGCTTCCAAACTCCCGTTCGATCTTCTGAGAAAGGAGACCGGAATTCTCAGCTCTTAGGATCTGAAAGTAGCTTTTCCATGAACTCCTTGAAATACTTATATCAATGCTTTGGATCTCAGTTCTGAAGAAGGGGTGGTAAAAAAAAAAAAAAAAAACCCTGCTAATTAGCCTGGAGCTCGGTTTTCCCCCCTCCCCCGCACGGTTGATCAGCATTTTTGGCTTACTTACTTTGTATACTTGAGCTTCTTGCAAAGCCCCCGCACCTACCCTGAGTCTCCCGGGGTTATCCCGGGTCTCGTAGCACTGACCAAGACACAGATCTGCTTCTCTGCGGGCAGCAGGCTGGGCCATCACTGACCGGGGCCGAGCTCCGTTCCCGTGGACAAGCCGTGGGCTGGACTTCCCGATCTTTCCACAGTCTGCCTCTGTGTTCACTGTGTTTCTGGACTGTGAGAACCTGTTAGCAGCACTCCTCAGCAGAGGAGAGCACTTGGGTTTCCTCAAAAGTATGTATTTTTTAAAAGATGGATTCTGCTTTAAACGTAGACCGGCCTTTCCTCAGAAGACCGACTTGTAACCAACATCGTTTAAAAAAAATTTTTTTAAGTCCACAGTAAATGGGATGACTCTCCCCGACCCATCCTTGTTTCTCTAAATTCTCTAAGTGACCCCTCGAGACACACAGGTTCGTGTCATCTTGAGAAAAACCGAGAGAGGCCCTGCAGGTGCAGAGTGGCTGTGGGCCGCCCTGTGGCCGAGTGGTGCCCGCGACGCTGCGGCGTGTGCCACTAACCTCCGTGGCAGGGGCAGGGCCATCGTGGGAGAGGACGGCGGGCCCGCTTTTCTCCCCGACAGCATCCTTTTCCTCAGGAAAAAGGAGGAGTTCGGGTTTACATGTTTCCACAGCCAAAAGACCATTGTTATTCCAGCGACCGTTGTCACCTTGTGTAAATACGGGTCACATTACTTCACGTTGTGTAAAAGTATCCGCTGGTTGAGAATTCATTTTCTCGGGCAGCAACCCTCCTGGACATTGGAGAGAGCTTACAAAGCCACCGTTAGAGACGTTTGGCCAGTGTTCTCTGACACGCATAAAATTCTGTGCATTGACGACCAATTACACACGGCACCTTTGCGTCTTGCCCTGTGCTGTATTTGCATCTATACAAGTGTCAAAGGGAGCACCCGGGTGACTCAGTCCATTGAGTGTCGGACTCGTGATTTCGGCTCAGGTCATGATCCCAGGGTTGTGGGATTGAGCCCTGCGCCGGGCTCCACACAATGGAGCCTGCTTGAGATTCTCTCACTCTCGCTCTCTGCCCCTCCCCCGCCACGTGCTTATGCTCTTGCTCTCTCTCTCTCTCTCTCTCCCTCTTTCTAATAAAAATAAATAAAAGGGAGGTACACATTGAAGTGGGACTTTAAAAATTATTTATGTGAAGGGTGCCTGGATAGCTCAGTCAGCTAAGGGTCCGACTTTGGGTCGGGTCATGATCTCGCGGTTAATGAGTTCAAGCCCCACGATGGGCTCTGTGCTGACAACTTGGAGCCTGCTTAGGATTCTCTCTCTCTGCCCCTCCCCCACTCGCGATCTCTCTCTCTCTCTCTCTCTCTCTCTCTCTCTCTCTCTCAAGTAAACACACATTTAAAAAAAGAGAGAGAGAAAGTATTTATTTGAAGTCATAGTTTTGACACCGATAAAGTTCTTTTTTGGTTTCATTTCTTCTCTTTGACATGTTCTGGTGAGCAGCTCCAATGTGACATCAGAATTCCAATATGTAACCCCCACAGGTAACCCTTAGGCTCCTCCATCCTGTTTTATACAAAAAGGAATTATTTCGGAATGAGGAAAGAATCAAAAATATTACACGATTTAAGGAGCTCTGGTGCTTTCTGACTCCCTCCATAACAGCCAGTGACCTCCGAGGTCTAAATCTTGATGTCCGGCCCAGGGCCTGCCTTCTCCAGTAAGCCTTCTTCCAATGAGCCAGCCTTCGAGAGGATCGTCCATTTTGTAGTTCTTGTAATAATTCGAAAACTATTTGTAATCCCCTATCTCAGTGTCAGGAGCCGAATGCTAGACAAGGCGAAGTTCCTGAGCCTAAACGGAGTTTACAGCCCACGGAGGAAGACAGACATCAACAAGCAAACCAATTCCATATTACAATAAGTACAAAGAGAAAGTTCAACAAGTTAGAATAGAACAGTGAAGGCAGACCTAAGGAGGTGACAGAAAGCTGGGCAGTGAGGGACGAGATAACCCGGTCAGGTCAGAACAGCCCAAGGAAGACCATTCCAGGCAGAGGGAGTTCCAGGCGCGCAGGAAGACCAAGCAGTCTGCCGTCTAGGACCCGGCAGAGGAGGTTAGCAAGGCAGAGTTCGCTGACAAGGGGAGAGTTTTGCAGGAGGGCGAGGGAGGAAGAGGAGGCAGGGGCAGCCCTGGTGGCACTTCCTGTCTCACCTCCCTACAGGGACTTGACACCTCCCTGCTGTGTCTGTCCCAGACCTCAGACTGGGTCCTCTTCAGCACCTGAGATGAGGCTTACACCTCTGCATTTCGGCTTAAAGATGAGATATAAGATGTCTCCGGTGCAGTCTAACCAAAGCCAAGCTGTAGCTCTTACCTTAGTGCACCCTGTCTCCTTTCGAAAAGCTTAACGTCATAGTTTCTGAGTTTCCTATTTGACATCTCACTTTGCTCTCCAGAGAATTCAAAACGAGAGACACTGAATTTGCGTTTCGAGCCCTTTCTCTGGTATTTAGAAGGTTTTTTTTTCCTTTTTGTCTCAGAATTCTCATATATTCGGGGGAGGTCATGGCCTGCTTTCGTAAGGCGATAGAGATACATCCCTTAAATATGAGACATTTCAGGAGGAGAACGCTTACCACTCGGCCTCCGTCTTCTCTGTATGCCTCGCGGATGCTCGGTGTGCGTCAACTCGTTGGCCTAACTGATACAGTCATCGTATGATTTGGCAATTTCAGTCTTCAACAGAAACCAGCATTCCCCAAGTCTTCTTTTCCTCTTCCGTTAGAAATGTAGAAGCTTCGGCAATTCTTGGTAGCTTAAAAATAATAGTAATAGGGGCACCTGGGGGGCTCAGTCAGGTAAGCGTCTGACTTCGGCTCAGGTCATGATCTCACAGCTCGTGAGTTCGAGCCCCACGTCAGGCTCTGTGCTGACAGCTCAGAGGCTGGAGCCTGCTTCTGATTGTGAATCTCCCTCTCTCTCTCTCTCTCTGCCCCTCCCCTGCTCACGCTCTCTTTTTCTCAAAAATAAACATTAAAAAGTTAAAAAATAATAATAATAGTAATAGAAGCCCAAACATGGTGCTTACCGTGTTCCAGGCGTGTCTACCTGTATCCTCTCATTTGAGGCCCCACGAGAGCCCTGAGACAGGCATAACTCTTCCCATTATACCCATGAGATCAGAGAGGTTAAGCAAGGTGTCCAAGGTCACAAAGCTAACAGGAGAACAGAAATTGGAACTCAGAATGGACACCTTTAGCCACTCCATCTTAATCCCTCTTTTATGCATCGCATAAAGCATTCAGTGTATCCACTTAACAGGCCAGCACCGCTGCCCTTCACAATTATTGCGTACACAGGTACTGCCTTTGATTTCAACCGAAGGGATTTCTATTTTGTAATCAAAATGTATTGCCGACCAAAACCAGGGACTCCAGAAAGGAATTAAACGTTGAATACGTATTCTCAGCAAGTTAGTTAAACGCTATCATGTTTACCTATAAGCGTTTGGACAGGACTTTGTGCATATTTTTCAAGGCATGATTTCGCAGAGACTTAGGATTCCATCTGAAAATGTTATCTAAGAAACCAGCTGCTTGTTTCGTATCTGATTGGGGATGGCTGTGTTCGGAAAATGGTGAAAATGGTAGTTTACAAGCATACATGGTTTAAGCCACGCCGCCAAGACATATCCAAACAGTGCTTAACTGTAAATTCCTGTCATTTGGTCAATCCAAGTGCGTTTGGCCTCCACACAAGCCACTAATTCAAATCAGTTCCATCAGAACCTTACAATTATGTGTCTAAAAGTAAAATAAAACTTGGATGCTGTGATCGCGAGCGAAACCACTGCTGAAGTAACACAAACATTTCATGTAGCGGTTGGGCAGGGCTACCGCATTTACCTGACGTGACTCAGGATGTTACCCAGCGAGCGCGGTGCCTGCGTTTCGTGGAACACGCAGAGTTGGAGAGACTGCTCAGGAGCTGCTCTGAAGACGTACGTTTCTACAGAAATTGTTGCATTTCTTTTGAAAACCGTGCCCTGATCTCCCCGGTCCTTCTCCACTTGATCTTTTTAGCTTAAAAATAGATGTGTCAGGGCGCCCGGGTGGCTCAGTCAGTTAAGCGTCCGACTTCGGCTCAGGTCATGATCTCGCGGTTCTGAGTTCGAGCCCTGCGTTGGGCTCTGTGCTGACAGCTCAGAGCCTAGAGCCTGCTTTGGACTCAGTGTCTCCCTCTCTCTCTGCCCCTCCCCTGCTTGTACTCTGCCTCTCTCTCTCTCTCTCTCTCTCTCTCTGTCTCAAAAGTAAACATTAAAAAAAAGTAGAAGTGTCAAAATACGATCAGAGATTGTGTTTTAGAGCGAGCATCTGGTTCTTCTCTTCGCCTACTGATTTTCTCAGATTCTAGAGTTAAATGTTAATCAGCACTCGGAAAAGTGGATTTATGTTCATTTGAAGGCCAGGCGTGCTCTAATAATTGTCATAGTTCACGCAATAACTTATCTAACCTCATGTAGTTTTCTTTTCATTGGAATAATTGGAAACTTGGAGATTTCATACTCAGCGATAAATCCCCATTCGGGAGTTGTGTTTCGTGGTGACTTTCTTCTCACTGTGCGGTGGCTTTCTGCTTTGCCCCTTCTCAGCCTTCGCTTCACTGTGGTCAGCGACCCTCCAGAGGACGCGCAGGACCTGGAGTGTGAGGACATTGGCATCGCCGACGTTGACCTCGCCGACATGTTTCAGGAAGGGAGAGACCTCATCGAGGAAAATATCGATGGTACGGATGGAAGGATTGCTCAATTTGTACAACGGTCGCTGAAATCCAAATTCTTTATTAAAACCTTCTTTTTAGTTGGCTGCAGCGACGTTGAGTCACACGTTGGTTGACTCCTTTGCAACTCGAGCTGACTTTTTTTTGGAGCTGGAAGCTTTTCCCTACCCTCCCTCCCTGGCCCTCCTCCTCTGCCTTCCTTGCAGTCAACAGAAATTTTAAAATAATTAATTGCTCTTCACAAGGAATTATTCATTTCGTTAGTATTAGGGGCGAGCGTGTGACAAGAATGTGGCCATTGGAATTTTTTTAGTGTTGTTTATGGAAGTTTCATGCTGTCAAGCCTTATTTCAGCCAAGGCATGTTATTCTGAGTCATCATTATAGTGTCTCTTGCAAGGCCTCTCTTTAATTCAGTGTTACAATCCAGCGAGAGAGCCACTGCAAAAACCTCCAAGCAGTACCGGTCACTGATTCTCTAGCAGGATTCAGGGAGGAGGAGAGGATTCCTGACAACATGTGCCTCAAAGGCGCGAGTCCCATCAGTGCTTAAGTTCTAGCCTCCATATTCTTACAGAAGGTATTCAGAATGTGCCAGAACATGCCGAAGGAATCGTGCTTTATGAATCAGAGTTTTAAAAATCATAACAAGGATGGCCTGAGTTGTCCACGATAAATGGAGAAGCGAGGCCGAGCTCTGGTCTCCTCTGTCACGCTCGCGGAGCCGTCTCTGGGAAACTGGACATGGCCCGTTTACTCATGTATTCATGCATCAAACGGACACTTATTTGAGCACCTCTTACGTGCCAGACACTCCGTAACACCACAGTTCACCTGCGGTTCACGTGTCAGGCCACCTGTCCTGAGCGTGTGTTCCATGCTCGGAAGTCAAGATCAAGCCAAGTAATTCACCAGATTGGAAACCCATCTTGGGAAATCTTTATAAACTACACGTATCTAACTACGTGACAGTTTGCCACAACTTTGTGTAGCACAGGGAAAAAAAAAAAAGAGAGAGGATGAACAGGTTACCCTAAACCCTCTTATAGACAACCAGAACCAAGAGAGTCTGACAGAAATGATGAGAACTATCTCTGCTTTATGTTCTCACTCCTTTCTCCACCGTCCGTTCCGTTGAGCAACCCGTCTTCTTCTTCCAGGAGTCCTCGTGTGACCGTATCGATCTCACGCAGCTACCGTGGCCGCGTTTCGAAAGAGAGTCAAAAAACGAAACACTGGCCAGGTCAGGACTTGAACACTGAGCTCTATGTCAGACAGAGCCGTGAGGAGTCCCAAAGAAGAGGTGCAAACTCAGGGGAACGAGCTGGGGACCACTCGTGCCCTGTGACCTCCCTGGCCGCTCAGGTCAGCGTCAGACTTTGTACACCGAGTTGTGTTTAAAGGTTTCCTTTAAAAAAAAAAAAAAATTGACATTGTCGTACGCTGATCCCTTTTAGGCTTTATTTATTCTAGCTTAGAAATTCTGACCCTACGTGGGAATCATTTTCCTACAGCCTTTCCACTAGGCAAACTTCAGGACAGATCATGAGCCTCAACTCCACAAACGAGATGGATGTCTCCGTGTGATAGGCCCGAAATGTGTATCTTCGGACACGCGTGAGAAGCTTTAACTTATAGATTTCTGAGATGCCAGGGAACTTTGGGCTTTTATAAAGCCGTTTTCATCTTTTCTTTTCTTTTTTTAAGTTGATCTATTTCGAGAGAGAGGGAGAGTGTGTGCACCGTGTGAGTGGGGGAGGGGCAGAGAGAGGAGAGAAAGAATCCCAAGCAGGCTCGGGGCCGTCAGTGCAGAGCCTATCGGGGCTCGAGCCCACGAAAATTGAGATCGTGACCTGGGCCGAAATCGAGAGTCGGCCGCTTAACCGACTGAGCCACGCCGGCGCCCCTGTGTCCGTCTCTTCACCTCCCGTCCCTCGCGGCCTGTCTGAAGAAAAAAAAAAAAATCCGTTGAATGATATTCATCTTCTGCTCTTTTTCTCCGTAGTTTTGGATGCGCGGGCAGATGGCGGAGGTATTGGCAAGCTCAGGGTAACCGTCGAAGCGCTCCGTGCCCTACGGTCTGTCTACGAGCAATACGAAGAGGACTTGGAGGCTGAGAGAAGCCGCTCCCGAGGCATCTCCGCCTCCTGAGGAAACACTCACATGAAAGCCCGGAGATGCGAGTTTTGTAATTCCTCGGGTGTATGTAATCTATAATTCATGGGACGCAGGGAGGGGGAGGCCCGGGTTGGCAGTGTTCAAGTTTTGTATACTTTTTCGTTTGTTTATTTTGCTATTCCCCCCTTCCCACGACTGCCACCCCTCAGGACTTCAGTTCTCCGCCATGGGCAGTGCCTTCTCAATAATTCATACCTACATGATAGCCTGAGAGAGTCTATTTGCATTTTCAACACTTTCTTGTGAAGCACTGACATGCAGTTCCCATTTTTATTTGTAATAAGCAAAAAGGAGAAATCTTAGAAAGCCTAGGAAAAAGAAA
Organism: Paguma larvata; assembly: GCA_030068075.1. Classification (NCBI taxonomy): domain Eukaryota; kingdom Metazoa; phylum Chordata; class Mammalia; order Carnivora; family Viverridae; genus Paguma; species Paguma larvata. Next base: position 31,164,018 of record CM057841.1, on the reverse strand, counting down.
TACTTTTATGGTATCCCTAATCGTCCCACTAAATGGAATCCCTACGATTAGCCTCATTAAGAGTTTTATACTGTGAAGATTTTATTAGAAGCAATATAGGAAAATTACTTGGATTAATGTGTTAATCTTCCTCTTTAAAATGCTAATATCCATTTTATGCACATTAGAGCTCAGTGTGCATTTTCTTTGATGCATGCAGTTTCTATCAATTAAATATAAAGAATGAGCCTTGGCACCCACTTATTAAATTACTTCAAGTTTTTGGTTTTCTTTCTTAAAACTCCCAGTTTTTCCCATTCGTAAGGTTTCCGTGTATCTGCAGTGGTGATGTGGGACCCAGGGGTGCGTGCACGTCAGGCGAAAATAGGTACCTATATGTATGTCCGTGAAATTTATACTTTGAACACTTAGCTTATGACATAGAAAGAAATGATTAAAAGCGTGGCTCAAATTCGGATATGCTTAGTTAGGCCTGAAAGGAATATCTTTTTTATCATTTTTTTTTTTTTAATTTACATCAAGCTCGGACAATGGCGGGGTGGATCTGGGAAACCAGATCCTCGAAGAGCCGCTCCGAAAGTTAATTTTCTAGCTTTTACCCGATCTCACTGAAGGATTTAATTGATATTTTTAATGGAGCCGTGAATCAGTGCTGCAAAGGAATTGTCTCTAGAGGTCTAGGATATAATGCATTTCATTTTTTAATTTACTTTTGTATTTGTCATTTTCTTCAAAGGATTTTTATAGGCCGTGGGTTTTCACTGTTTGCAAACAGGCTATGTTCCTTCTTAAGCATATGTAAAGTATTCAGGGAGATAAGTAATTTATTAAAATCTACCTAATTTGCCGTGATATATTAAATCTCTGCTTCAGTGATCACAGACCATTTCATTTAGAGAATTAGGCATTCCCTCTTTGTGTGATTAAAGCTCTGGAAAATGAGTTCTTTGCTCCTATTTGTGAACATTCAAAGCCTGCTAATGGCAAGAAGATGGAATAGATTATGAGACAATTCATTACAGTTCAACAGAAAAAAAAAGAAGGCAGCTATAATGCAAAAATGCAAGTCTGAATATCTGCATATAGTTTGAACCATCTGTGCTCTAATGGCTTCAATAATGACTCTCGTCTTTAGGAGGCTTTGAAATGACATCCGTACAATATTAATTTGTTGATGTACATTGTGGGACCAGTAGAGTACAATCTGACCACAGAAATCTATAAATTCTGCCTCTACCATCGGGCCTCCCTGTCTGGGGCCCGCCATCTCCAAGAAGAATCTTGCTCTCATCAAACTCTGCAAATCTTCATAATAACTCATTCCTCTGGAACCTTCTCGAGACCACAAACATCTGCAGACTAAACCTCTCCAATCCTAGTAAACAGCCACATGTTTGTTGTCACTTCAGCTGGCTCTGAGCTCATCTTTTTGGCCTCTCTTTCTAGCTTTCCTTGGCTTCGTGCAGTTACGGTGTCATTAAGGCCCATAATACTCCCTGCAGTAATTTAAAACAGCCAGATTATACCCTGGGATTAACTGAGTGGTTTTTGAGACATTTATTGTGGTATTCTCCCAGGAGGTTTGTATTATTGTTTTAAAACGTTACATCCCAAACTAAATACCCTTTCTGTGGAGAAAAGAACCAGATCGCACCGACTTCTTAAGATCTTTAAGTGGAAAGGGGGAGTTTTTATCAGGAAACTTCTGAGACCGCGTCAGTCGCGTGGAATGTATATCTCAGACACGATTAGAGATCTCACCGCGTTTCTGTCACATTCATGTTTGCTCATATAGATTATCAAAGGTCCCTTTGCTAGTTTTAAAATAGCGCACCTTGCAACTACGTCAGTTTTTACAAGTCTCCTTCTCTTAAGTCGTTGAATAACTGCTGACACATTTTGAAGTGGGTAAGTCGTATTGAATGCCATCATGGGGGTGCTTCGAGTGGGTTTCAGGATCCGTTTGAGAAGAGTTTTTTTATCCTGTCTCGTGTTGACCAGAGTTCCCTGAAAAAAGTTCACCACCTTTTGGATCACGGAGCAACGGTTTTCTCTTGGCGAGCCAGGCCTGTTCCACGAAGTATGGCTTGGGGGCCAGGGTGCCGACAGGGGCCTTGCCGCACAAATACACCAGTTTAAGGCAGCACTTCCCTGAACTCACAGCTCTGGGTGTAAACGTACTCAGTCCACTCAGCACTTTTGGGGGCCATAATGCTTTTAGCTTTGGAAACATAAATAGAGATGTGATGTGGTATGTGGGAGAGTGTCTTTTCCATGGTTTTCTGCCTACTGTCGTAGAAATGTCAAATTCCCAGCCACTGTCATGGGAAGCAGTCGACAAAAATAAGTTTTATGGTTTACAGTGCGGTCTACATACAGAACGTTTCTCTTCACTCTCAATTTCAACATGTTTTCTAAATTATCATGGTTTATTGCCATTTAACTTAAATTAGTTTTTTTAAGAATAAATAGAGAATATGTTTAATCGAATAAAGAACAGCCATGTTGAAATTCCGCCGTTCCCGCCATTCACTCGTTACCACGAAACACAAATCATTTCTATGTGTCAGAAGAAGAGTAGGCTCAGAAGTGGTCATGTGACCTGCAGGGGGGGGTTCTGCTGGCACCCGTGTTTCCTGCAACAAAATATAAATTATTTTAGTAATCTGACATCAAGAGCTGTGACAATGAAAACCACTTCTTACACATGTTCCGACAAGAATCTGATTAACATTTTTGCGGATATGGAAAATAACTTTTTTTAGTCAGACTGTCGCTATTGCCGAATTTTGAAGGATTTCCTGATTCACTAGATGAGAAAATGTGTTATCATGTCTGTAAACGAATATGAGCATAAGGTGTCATCTTTGCGTGGTACAAAACAACCAAGGGAGCGCTCTGGGGATACAAAATTATCGAGCGATTGACAATATCAGGACGATACTTCATCCCTAACTATGAGAGTGCATTTCAGTAAGTCACTCGTGCCCGAAGGCCTCTGACTACCTTAACAAGGAATCACCGAACCCATGACTCATTACAGATCGGACAGCATGCCTGTTTAGATCCATGAACGGGAGCAAACAGCTCTATACCCCCTTCGTTCAGAACAAAAACAACCTCCAGGTCAACCAGAAAGCTCCGAAGTATCAAAGATGTAGAAACAAGTGTTTTAAAAACTGAAAACACAGAATTCAAAAACATCTCCTCATCTTAATCTCTCTTATCTTGCAAGATAGACTTTTCGCTTCCATTTCAAAGAGCCACCAGTGGACTGCACTTCACAGTCTAACCTGGAAAATTGGGCCCATGCTCTGGTATCTTTATACCTTTTGTTCTTACCCTTTCGTGTGTTTCCATATAACATCGACTAACGTCTTTATCCGTGTTTCTCCTTCAGTTTTTCTGAAGTAAAATCGGTTCTCTCAGACTTAGAACATGGCCTCTTTTCTGTGGTGGACACCGTCAGGCTTGTCTTCTGCCCTTTGCCCCTCCTCACTCTGTTGAAATTCACCTTCCTCTTCCCTGGAACAGCATCACGCGTCTCTTTCCTAAACACCATTCGTTTTCTTTGTAAATGAAATCCGCCATCTTGATCTTTATATTTCTGTCATCTGTTCTGTTTACACATATCCAACTAAACATTTCCTCCCCCCGGTCTCGCCCCCTACTCATTTTTAGTTAGGTCACATTGTTTCCTTTCTCTTCTCTTGGGCTACAACTTCTTTAGATACCAGCATCCGTGACAGCTACAATGGCATCTCCCAAACCTGCCTTGGTGTGAAGACTTCTCTTAATTTAATGTGATGGGGGAGAGGGGCACTTTTAATCAACCATTATGAAACTGAGCAAATGGCAAACTAATTTTTGTCTTTGCTTTTTGTAGCGAAGTAACAGAGGCTGGAACTCAAAAAGCTCTCAGGAATCACTGGTAAGGAGCTGAAGCATAAGGAATTTTTTTTTAAGGAAATGTGTCATTAAATCAAGCTTTATTCGGCATGAATGTGTTTTTGTGCTAGTTACACATGCCATTATTAACAATAGGGGAAATTAGATTAAATTTCAAAAGGAAAACTGAAGAGACAACACACAACCCAAGATTACGGAGCCTTTTCTAATCAAGAGAGCAAAGACAACCTGTAAACCAAGAGATAGATGTCTTATGTAAACATCAAGGCAAGGTAACACAAAACAGAATTCAAGGTGGAAAATGAGAGTCAAGGACTATTTAGACTGGTAAAAAGAAAACAAGTCAAAGATATAATGAACTTGAACATATACACACCTAACAGTATAGCCTCAAAATACACGAAGCAACAACCTGACAAAACTATGGGCAAAATATTACGGCCACATGAGTTTCACTAGATTTTAATTCTCAGAGAGTGATAGATCAAAAAAGGTTTTTTTTATAAGTCTAGAGGATGTGCTTAATATGTTTACTAAACTCAAACAAATATGGAATGCAAATGGAAAATTAAAAACAAAAAATCAACCATGTACTCAGCCACAAAGGAAGTCTCAATTTCCGAAGAATTGAAATCTTGTAAACTGTTTCTCTGAGCAAAATGCAGTAAAACTAGAAAGCAGTAAAAGGGTAACTGAAATATCCTATCAAAAAGTTTTTAAAAATGTGTTATCATTGTTTTGGGTTCTAATAGGACAAGAAATTACCCATTCCTACTACATAACTAGGAGAAAGAAGGTTCTACAGACTTCACCTTATGTGTAAGTAGAGGAAATAAACTTAGCTTGGAAACCTCAGTAGGACAAGGACCATGCTGAGTGGGGAAATGCTGAGAACGTGTCTGAGGCCTGGTGGGGCAGAGTTATTAGCTACTGGAAAAATGAAAGAAAGGGCCTTGGAAATACCTAGGACCAGAGGTCAGAGCCTTGGGAAGACACCTGGAAGAGAGGGGGGCACTTTGAAAGGGGGAGGTATGCTTGGAGACGTGGTAGTGAAATGAAACTATGGGCCCCAATGAAACAAGATTGTATCATTAAATGGTATCATTATCATTAAAAGGAAATCATTTATTAAAGAAACTTCACTGCAGCAACAAATGTGGATAGTCTTGAGCTAGGAAACCCCGTAAGCTACCGAAACCTCTCCCCCATCTATATGATTATCCTCTCTGGCCTGTCCAGGAAAATCCAAAACAAATCAGTTTTACCTAAACTACCCTGTATCCATATTGCATCAAAAAACAAAAGGAGAAAACTTTTCAGCAGGATGGAGTTCTACCTTGGTAATGATGAACTTGGTGGTTTGGGTCAGCCTTCCTGTGAGAACAACTAGAAAATCTGACTATATACACACACATATTATATATGAAGTATTTGGAAATATCAAAATGCCACCAGCTACCTAGGCTATAGGAATACACAGGAACAAGATCTGGGAACAGAGGAAAGCCCAGAGGGTAAGCCAGTCATTAAAGTTGATTTGCTTCTAGAGGCATCTGCCAATTTGAAAGCATGGGTGAGAAGCTGAACGGAGCTTTCAACAGACTCATGGGGCTTTGAGGAACAAAAATTGGAAACTTAGAGTCCACCAAAGACTAGAATTTAGAGCCCCCAGTAAATCCTTCAGGCTCAAATTATTCCTGCAGTTTTTACATACAACGTTTAGTACACATTAAAAAATAACTAGACTCATGAGGAGACAAGACCATGTGACTGAAGACTAAGACAACAAACAAGTGAAATTCCTACAAGTAATTTAGAAAATGGAGTCATCATCCATGAACCTCAAAAAAAAAAGTTTAATATGTTCATAGAGTTAAAAGACAATCCTTAGAAATTTGACATGGAATTGGATGTTCTTGAACAAAACCAACTGGAAATTTTGTAAATGAAAATGACGAAGAAATTAAGAATTCACCAGGTGAGTCTAACAGCAAATCAGACAGAATTGAAAAATGACTTATTGAACTGTGAAAAAATTATTTTAAAAAATATCCATTCCGGGATACCTGGGTGTGTCAATTAAGCATCTGACTGTTGATTTTCACTCAGGTCATGATCTCCTGGTTCATGAAATCGAGCTCTGTGTCAGGCTCTGCACTGAGCACAGAGCCTGCTTCGGATTCTCTCACCCTCTCTGTCCCTCCCCACGTGCACGCATGCGCGCTCTCTCTCTCTCTCAAAACAAATAAAATACAGATCTTTCCTCTTTTTAAAAAAAAATCCATTCCGATACATGGAAAGAAAAGTGGAAAGTAACCAAAAAAGGGAGAGTGGGTATTATGAGACATGGAAGTGTATGGAAAGTTGTATCCATAATTGAAGTCCCAGGAGAGGAAAAAGAGGATTAGAATCCACATTCCAAGAGATGATGACTAAGACTTTTTCAGAATACATATGAGGGACAGATACAAGAACGACCTCATTCTGTATGCCCAGGCTGGACAAAATCACTTAAGGCACATCTAGAAAAACTGCTGAAAACCAAAAACAAAAACAAAAAAGTCTTAAAAGCAGTCAGAGACCTAAGACCACACTAAGACTGAGAGCTGACTTAGCCGAGACAGTGGAAGCCATTAGAAAATCGCATGAAACCCTTCTTGGGCCCTACCTCTCATCATGCGTCCTCATTTTTTATTCACTAATAAGGGAGTTAACACCCCAGGGGACTTGACCAATGGGAGCCAGGAACCAGTGGATAAATACTCCCCCTCCCCATCCCTCTGACAGACAGTCCTAAGGTACATTCTGTAGAGTTCCAGTAGGAACAAGCCCCATCACTCATAGGGGTGACCAACTTGCCAATACAACTTTGCATTGGCTTTTCCGTTTTATTTCTCCCAGTCCCTCCTAAACTCTGGGGTCATTGCCCAAATGAAGTTCCCACGCACCAAGTCCTTGTTTCGGGCCCTGTTTTGGGGGCATCCGGGCTGAAATTAAGTAGCAGGAGTGGCCCTAGAAAGCAGAACATTAGGATGGGACTCTGAAACAGAGTCACTGACTAATCAGATGGTAAAAAAGATGACATTGTTTATGGCAAGTGGTGTGATAAGCTCTGACCTGTGATAGCTTCCTGGTAGCAGTGGGTTAAGTGCAAGGGGAAAGTGAAATATCGTTTCTCAGTTACCTACTTTACTGAATTTACGTTCTATTTCATTTTTTTTAAGCTTAAGAAAAACTTCAGGAAATGGCAAACTCCAGAAGGCATAAAGAAAACCAGCCCTGATGCAAAAGAAAATAGAATACCATATTCCAACATGAATTCATTATCATTAAACAAGCAATTGCAGATGCAGGGAGAAGACATAGATCAGGAATTTAAAAACCCAAAGTAGAAACTGACAAACTGGAACTAATGGGAACTGATGTTAGGAAAGAAACGAAAAATTAACCTTGAAATGACTAAATTAGAAGGTACCTGAGAGAAAATAAATATGACTGGAAGTCGACAATGGAAGATAATGGGTAGAAATGAAAGGAGCCAAGAAAATAAAAGACGCAAGAAGAACCTGTGAGAAAATGATAGATAAAAGAGGCAAACATAAGTACAGTTAGAGATGCCAGTGAGAATAGAGTGAAATACAGCAAATATATAATACTATCATTCAAGAAAGCATCCCTGAAGTAAAAGTAGACCTGAATCTACATATTGAAAGGGCCCTCCATGGAGGAAAGTTACTTCTAAACAGTCAACTCTGAAACATATCTTAATAAAACAGCTAGATATTAAAGTCAAAATAAAGTAAAAATAATCTTCTGGTCTTCTAGACAAAAAGAACAAGCATGTAGGTAGGTATGTTATATATGTATGTATTTAATTTAAACTTAAATTCAAGTTAGCCAACATACAGTGCAGTCTTGGCTTCCGGAGTAGAACCCAGTGATTCTTCTCTTACATACGACACCCAGTGCTCATCCCAAAAAATGGTCTCCCCAGTGCCCATCACCCACCCAACCCGTCCTCTCACCCACCTCCCCTCCAGCAACCTTTGGTTTGTTCTTTGTATTTAAGAGTCTTATGGTTTGCCTTCCGCTCTGTTTTTATCTTATTTTTCCTTCTCTTTCCCTATGTTCATCTGTTATGTTGCTCACATTCAACATATGAGTGAAATCATATGATATCTGTCTTTGACTGACTTCTTTGACTTAACATAATATACTCTAGTTGCATCCACATTGTTGTAGATGGCAAGATTCTTTCTTTTTCATGCTGGGTAGTATTCCATTGTACATACATACCACATCTTCTTTATCCATCAGTCAATGGACACTTGGGCTCTTTACATAATTTGGCTGTTGTTGATAGCGCTGCTGTAAGCATTGGGGTACATGTGCCCCTTAAAATCAGCATTTTTGTATCCTTTGGATAAATTCCTAGGCGTGCAATTGCTGGGTCATAGGGTAGTTCTATTTTTAATTTTTTGAGGAACCTCCATACTGTTTTCCAGAGTGGCTGCACCAGTTTGCATTCTCACCAACAGTGCAAAAGGGTTCCCCTTTCTCTGCACCCTCGCCAACATTTGTTGTTTCCTGAGCTGTTATTTTTAGCCATTCTGACAGGTGTGAGGTAGTATCTCATCTCTCCTTTTCAGGGTAAAACAAATCAGAACAAGTATTTTATAATAAAAATGAAGTCAGGTTGGCATTTGATTTCTCAAGAGCAACTTAGGAAGCAAGGCAGTGGTGAAATAGTCTTACCAAAAAAAAAAAAAAAAGTGAACCAATCTAAAGTGTGAACCAATGATTTTCTTAGTTCAACTCAGCTAATCTTTCAAATATCAAGGCTATAGAAAAACAATATTCATCATGGTGAAATTCATATAACACAAAAATAGTAGCATTTAGTAGATTTACAATATTGTTCTATCTAGTTCTAAAACACTCATCACTCCAAAATGAAACCATGTATACATAAGGTATACCCTGTATACCATATCACCCCCCTTCCCCAGCCCTTGGCAACCACCAATCTGCTTTCTCTTTCAATTCATTTGCCTGTTTTGGACATTTTATATAAATGGAGTCATACAATATGTAACCTATATTTGCCTCCTTTCACTTAACATACTCTTTTTCAAGGTTCATCCCCATTGTAACATGTATCAATACTTCATTCCTATATATGGCTGAATAATACTCCATTGAGTGGATAACCAAAATTTGTTTATCCATTCATCCAGTGATGGACATTTGGGTTGTCTCTACCTTCGGTCTACTGTAAATAGTGCCTCTGTGAACATTTTTGGTGCAAGGATTTGTTTGAGGGCCTGTTTCCAACCCTTTTGGATGTACATCGAAGCGAGTCATGCGATAATTGTATGTTTAACTTCTCGAGGATCTACCAAATTGTTGTTTTCTGCAAGAAATGAACCATTTTACATTCATACGAGAATGTACAAGGGTTCCAATTTCTCCACATCCTTGCAACATGTGTCACTTTCCTCTTTCCATTTTTAATAGCCATTCTTAGAAGTGTGAATTGGGATCTCATTATGGTTTTGATTTGTATTTCCCTAATGACATTGAGTACTTTTCATGTGCTTGTTTATAGAAAAACAATTGCAGACGTGCAAGAATTCAGGGAATATTGTACTATTGAGCTCTTCGTGAGGAATCTACTAGAAGACCACCTTCATCCAGCTAAGATGCGAATGAAGAAACTGTTAGAACAACTAGTGGTAAGCATGGACTATTTTTAACTACAGATCTTCTACCTACCACAGGTGGCAACAAGATAGAAGAATAGTATGCAGAAGTTATGTGCTCTGAGGAAGTAGATATGTTTTTTTAATGAGAGAAAAAGGGGGGAAAATGGAAAAGTAGCATAAATTCGTTGATTTCACATAGATTATAGGTGAGGGCCAAAGATACCATTGAAAGCAGGCAAACCACATAGTAGAAGCCTAAATAAAGAAAACATGGGCATTATATAAATCATATTAGTGGAAAGATAACTACTAAAACAAAAACACAAGTCATTTTAATCACCAACTTTTTTTTATTAAAAAGCAAAGAAAACAAACCGAGAATGAAAAACAGATGGCAAATATCCATAGTAAATGCAACATAAGATCATCAGACAGGGCTAAGATCAAGTCTTTAAGTTGTAACCATAAACGCGAATGGTCTGAACAAACTTGTGAAAAGAAAAATATTTTCAGATTGTCTTACAAGACAAAATTCGGCTCTCGACTGTAAGAGATCCTTCCAAAACAAAGTGCAATAAAATTAAAAGGATGGACAAAACTATACCAGACGAGTGCACGTTAAGAAAGCCGGAATTGTGAACTTGATACCTGACAAGATGAAATTCGTGAAGGGAAAAGTGCTTAATGAGACAGAGAAGGACACTTTCACAATAGTGAAGGCCATACTTCACAGGGAAGGTACAAAGGGCATCAATAACTGTGCATCGAATAACACAGCAGCAACCTTCATAAGGCATAAATACAGGAGATAAGAGAAAACGCATGGAAGTACATTAATTAGAACAGACTATAGATCAACTCTCAGTTCAAGACAGGGCAAATTGGAAAAGAAATTATACACACACACATGCATACGCATATGTATACACACACACACACACACACACACACACACACACACACACATATATATATATATATAAAATCTAAACAACATAATCCCAAGGTAGATCTTATGAATACATATTGAACCCTTTACCCTTATGAAAGAGAATATTTCTTCTTTTCAGATACATGTGGAACATTCATGAAAATTGACCATATGTGAGGTCACTGAGAAAACTTCAATAAATTCTTTCAAATAAAAATAATGCAAACCAACAACATTGTCTTATCACAATGTAATAAAATGGAAAATAAAATCAAAAGGCACGAGTTCTTTTCCATCTGGAAATAAAATGTTATTAAGCAATTCCTTAGTCAATGGAGAAATATAAATTGAAATTGAACAGTTTCTTAGAAAAATAATGACTATGGAAAACCCTACATATCAGAATCTTTGAGATATAGTTAAAGCAAAGAAAATGCATAGGTTAAACATAAGAATGAAAATAAAAGTGTAACAATAAATGAAATATCTGTCTCAAAAGTAAAAAAAAAAAGGGACAAAAATCATGAAAGTAGAGAGAAGGAAATAGTAAAAATAAAAGCATAAAAAATTGAATGAAAAACCAAATCATAGTATTAATAAATAAAATATTCTATAAAATAACTTAAAAATGGACCTAATCATTATAAAAGAGAGAAAGCACAAGTACAAATGTGCTGACAGCTTGGAGCCTGGAGCCTGCTTTGGATTCTGTGTCTCCCTCTCTCTCTGCCCCTCCCCTGCTCTCGCTCTCTCTCTCTCAAAAATAAATAAATATTAAAAAGAAAATAGGACAATGGAGATTAACTATTGAATTGGGTTATTTTTAGATATCATGAGTCTAAGTTGTATAATTCTTTGAAAATACTTTGAAAACCTAGATGAAATGGTTAATTTTCTGAAAAATACAGCTTATCAAAATTTAGCCTGGTAAAGAAAGAAAGCTTGAAAGATCAATTTCCACAGAAGAAATAAAGCATTAAAATCCTAATTCCAAAAAGCACCAGGCTCAGAAGGTTTTACGAGGGAATTCTAATCGCCTTCAAAGACTACATCATTTTAATGCTATTCAGAGTGTTCCAGAGATACAAAAAGAAGGAAAACTCCCATAATCTTTTAAAGAACTAGATATATCATTGGTCTGTAAAACAAATAAACACTGCACAGACATGGCACAAAAGAAAACTATAGACTAATCTCGCATATAATATTGAAGCAAAAATCCTAAGTAAAAAATTAGCAAATAGAATTGAACACCAAACTGAAACTATAACTGGGGTGGCTCAGTCAGTTAAGCGTCCGACTTCAGCTCAGGTCATGATCTCCCGGTTCGTGGGTTTGAGCCCCCGCATCTGTGCTGACAACTCAGAGCCTGGAGCCTGCTTCAGATTCTGTGTCTCCGTTTCTCTCTGCCCCTCCCCTGCTTGCGCTCTGTCTCTCTCTCTCAAAAATAAATAAACATTAAAAAAAAAAAAACTATAACAAGTCATGATCAAGAGGTTTTTATTCCAAGAATGCAACATGGCTCAGAAGGTCTAGTAACACAGCCAAAAACATAAAAGAAGTTGGAACATCAAAGGTGGCATATCAAGTTAGTGGAGAGAAATAGACTACTCAAAAATGACGCCAGAGCTGCTAAAAAGCTTCTAGAAAAAAACCCAATTAGAGCCCTACTTCTTCCTTAAAGCAAAATAAATCCTATAAATATTTATATGTAAATAATGAAACCACAAATGCATTAGAAATAACAATTATTTTTTTCTTTTTTTTTTTTTACATATAACACCCAGTGTTCATCCCAACACGTGCCCTCTTTAATGCCCGTCACCCCCTCTCCCCCCTCCCTCACTCCCCTCACCCTCAGTTTGTTCTTAGTCTTTGAAAGTCTCTTATGTTTTATCTCCCTCCCTCTCTGTGTCTTTTTTTCCTTTCCCCTCTTCCCCTCCCCCTGGTTTTTGCTTAGTCTCACAAAGTCCACCTATTCGTGGAAACATATAGTATCTGTCTTTTTCTGACTGACTTATTTCACTTAACATAATACCCTCCAGTTCCATCCATGTTGCTACACATGGCCAGATTTCATTTTTTCTCATTGCCACGTAGTATTCCATTGTATATATGTGCCACAACTTCTTTATCCATTCATCAGTTGATGGGCACTTGGTCTCTTTCCATGATTTGGCTATTGTCGAAAGTGCTGCTTTTTTTTAACGTTTATTTATTTTTGAGACATAGAGACAGAGCGTGGGCAGGAGAAGGGCAGAGAGAGAGGGAGACACAGAATCTGAAGCAGGCTCCAGGCTCTGAGCTGTCAGCACAGAGTCCAATGCGGGGCTTGAACTCACAGACCTCGAGATCATGACCTGAGCCGAAGTTGGCCGCTTAACCAACCGAGCCACCCAGGCACCCCAGAAATAACAATTATTTTTACCATTTCACAAAATCTGCAAGCTAGGAAAGAAAATAGTAATAAATTTGACTACACAAAAGTAAAATTTTCTTAACGGCAAAAAAAAAATCATAAAATCAAAGGACAAATGAAAACCTTGGAAAAATATTTGCTAACAGTAGAACAAACAGCTAATTTCCTTACTATAAAGAGCTCGTAAAGAAGAAAAAGACTAACAATCCACAGAGAATGGGTTCAGGATGTGAACTGTTTAGAGAAAATTCGAATGATTTAATGAATATAACATTAAACTTATTGAGTATGTTGATATTTGATGTGGAAAAGATGATTTTAACGTGCCTGTAGTAACAAAAATGCACATTACAACCACAATGAGACACAATTCTTGACTACCAGGTTGGCAAGATCAAAAATGTTACAACACACGGAGTTAGGAGCTATCGTGGCTCGGGGAGACAGGCACGCTGACACATTGCCAGTTGGAGGGCGGCTTCCCCCAAACGCCATGCAGACCAATTTGGCGATTCCATCAAAGTAAAAAATACACTTACCCTTTTTTTTTTAAGTTTGTTTATTTTGAGAGAGAGAGAGAGAGTGCATGCATGCCTGCCAACAGAGGAAAGGCAGAGAGAGAGAGAGAGAGAGAATCCCAAGCAGGATCCGCGCCGTCAGCACGGAGCCCAATACAAAGTTCGGATTCTCAAACCATGAGATGATGACCTAAGCCAAAACCAAGAGTTGGACACTCAACTGATGGAGCCACCACCTGGGAGCCCCAGTACACTTAGCCTTTAATCCAACAATTCCACCTCCAAGATTTTATCCCTTATATGCCCTCGCAGATACAGGAGATGATGTAGAGACAAGATTATTTATTTCATCCTTGTGTGGAAAAGCAAAAATTGGAAAATACTCTAAGTATCAAATAGGGAACTCATTGAAAACTTACATTACAGTCATGAAATAGAATACTATGCCACTATTTAAAAGAAGGAATCAACCTTAGATGTGCTTCTATGTAATAACCCACAAGATACATATTTGATTTTTTAAATTGTTTTAATTAATTATTTTATTCATTTATTGCATAATACAATAGAAATTTTCTGTCTCAGAGTTCTGGAAGCTAGAGGTCTGAAACCAGGGTGCGGAGCCGTACTCCATCTGAAGTCTCTAGGGAACGATCTGGTCCGTGCCTGTCTCCTAGCTTCTGGTGGTTGCTGGTAAGTCCTTGGCGTTCCTTGGCTTCTAGGCACACAAGCCCGAGCTCTTCACAGGACGTTCCCCTCTCCGGGTCTTCATCTCCAAGGCACATTGCTACGTGAAAAGGTAAGGTAAATAATTGTGCGGTGTATGCAATGAATTATGTAAAAAACATACGTGCCTCTGCTTGAGTAGAAATGAAATACTTTTGGAAGTATATTCAAGAAGTCAGTAAGTGGTAGCTTCTTGGAAAAGGAACTGGCCGGCCGGGGAAGAAGTAGGAAAAAAAAAAAAACCTCTCACTTTTTACTGTATTTCTGTTTGTATATTTTTGATAGCTATATGGAGATATATTTCACACACCATGAAATTCTGCCTTTTACAGTGTACAGTTCGGGGGCGCCCGGGGGGCTCAGTCAGTTAAGCCTCTGACTCTCGGTTTCGGCTCCGATCATGATCTCGTGGTTCGTGGGTTTAAGCCCCCGAGCGGAGCTCTGCGCTGAAGAGTGTGGAACCTGCTTGGGACTTTCTCTCTCCCTCTCTTTCTGCCCGCCCCCCACTTGCTTGCATGTGCAGTCCCTCTTGCTCTCAAAATAAATAAATAAACTTAAAAAAATGAAGTGTACAGTTGAGTGATTTTTTTGGTATATTCATATAGCTCTGCAACCGTCATCAAAATGAAAATTTAGAACATTCTGAGCACTCCAGAAAGAAACCACCTACACATTAGCAACCCCTCCCCATCTTCAGCTCCCCGCGCCTGGCCTCAGGTAACCACTAATCTATTCTCTGTCTCTGTGCAGATTTGTCCCTTCTGCACGCTTCACGTAAATGCAATCATACAATGTTGCGTTTGCTGTGACTGGCTTCTTTTCATTTAACACTAATGCTTTCAAAGTTCACCTACATTGTGGCATGCATCAGTATATCAGTATTTCTTTCTTTTTCTTTTTTTTTTTTTGCTGACTAATATTCCAATTATATGAATACACCACATTTTGTTCATTGATTAGTTGAAAGGCATTTAGTTTTTTTTCCATTTGGGGGCTATTATGAATAATCCTGCTATGAACATTTATGTAAAGGTTTTTGTGTAGCTATTTGCTTTTATTACTCTTGGTGACACACCTAGCACTGAAATTTTTAACTTATAGTAACTTTATGTTTAACTTTTTGAAGAATTGCTAGTGTTTCTTTTTTTCTATAAATTTTTTAATGTTTATATCTTTTTGAGAGAGAGAGAGAGACAGGACACAGGTAGGGGAGGGACAGAGAGACAGGGGGACACAGAATCCAAAGCAGGCTCCAGGTTCAGAGTTGTCAGCACAGAGCCCGATGTGGGGCTCGAACTCAGAGACATCAAGATCATGACCTGAGCCAAGATCGGGTGCTTAACTGACTGAGCCGCCCAGGCGCCCCAAGGAATTGCTAGTGTTCCAAAGTGACCACACCATTTTCCATGTATACACTTTGAACTTTGAACCATGTGCTAGTACTACCTATCCAAAACAATTCATAAAATATTTTTTAAATAATAAATTAGAGCTATACTCATTGACTTGGACAAATATCCATTATGTATTATGAAGGATATAAAGCCGGATTTCATAAACTAAGAAGAATATATATAATACGATTATACTTTTGTAAATTGAAGACCAAAAAAATTGTGTCCTGGTGCATATGCAACTTGTATCAGTTGCAAGTGCTTTTGGATGCAATAAACCAGATTAGCAATGATTTAAATTTTTTTTAACGTTTTATTTATTTTTGAGAGACAGAGCATGAGCAAGGGAAGGGCAGAGAGAGAGGCAGACTCAGAATCCGAGGCAGGCTCCAGGCTCTGAGCCATCAGCACAGAACCCGATGCGGGGCTCGAACCCACAGACTGTAAGATCATGACCTGAGCCGAAGTCGGCCACCTAACTGACTGAGCCACCCAGGCGCCCCTGATTTAAACAAAGGAGTTTGTTTTTGAGTGGTAGTGTGAATATAGACAGTTTCTAGCTCACTTTGGCAGCTCAGTAGGGCTCTGCAAGACCTAGACCTTTTCTATATTTCTACTCTACCATCTTTATCATTGCACGGCCATAAGAAATAGAAAATAGCACCTACAGACATCATATGTGCATTCCGGGGAGGAAGAAGGGCGAGGGGCAAATACTCTTCTAAATGAGTCATCAAAAGTTTTCCTGGAAACCCCACCCATAGCTAACATCTCCTCGGCCAAACCTGGGTCACGTGGCCACCTCTAGCTGCAGAGTAGGCTAGGAAGCACAGAGAAAGGATTATCGTTATTGGCTTGGACCAATCATGACCCAATGCCACAACCAACTGCATTGCAAACAAAGTCAAGATTCCAATCGCAAGGAAGAATGGGCCACTGTCTGGCACTATGTCCATACAAACGAAAGATGATTACATGAGCAGGGGGAAGCCTACGGAAGGACACGCATCAGAGTGCTAACGACACTCTGGAAGGGTGGAAGGAGAAGACACGGCTGAGCGGGTAGGAGTGGGAATAAAATAGTGAAGCATTCATTACAGCAACAACTAAGGACTCCGAAACTAAGCCCAGAAAGCAGGACATGTTCTAGCATGCGTTGAGTAGAACAAGGCCATTGTGAAAAACACTGGTTTGGAGTTATTATTATCAGTTTCTTAAAAATGAGGAATTGGAGACTCAGAGACTGATGTCAGGAACCTACTGAATGTCTTCGGGTTTATATTGGGATCATGACCTACAGTAAATGGAACAGAATTCTATTTTTTAAAACATTGAGTAGGAACTACAAAAAGGACCCTTTGGAGCTCCAAAACCATCTTACAGGAATAAAGGGGGGTGGAGGGGCGTCGGAACTTGGCATATATACAAAAAGAAAAGCCTTAAGAATAAGGGGCCACAGACAACAAAATAAAACTTGGAATGAAGTGTTCTAACAGGGGGAATGTACAATGGTGTCACATGTTTTCGCACTGACCGGATATATTCCAAATCTCTTGCTCAAAGATGTCTTCCAAGTCTGATCGTTGTGTTTTTCTCCCTATTCTGACAGAGACAGAGCCGGAGACTCTAAGTCAGTTTAGAATTCCAGAACCAAAGCAAATGGGGTGCATTTGGATGCCTGTGGGGCCCCACCTCATGGCCTCTCTGCCACATCTTGGATTCCAGCTGTGGCATTGGTGGCCGGTTCTGTGACAGCTTCGACTCTTCCCTCTAACAGCATCTTGCCCCAGGTGCACATTGTGTTCTTTGCTTTCTGCTCCGCAACTTCTCCAGAAAGAAGGAAGAGTTTACTTAGCCTGTACCAGTAGGAGTTTACTTAGCCTACATACAAACATTAGCAATTTATTGCATAATAGAAGAGTACACCTAGGATCAAGCCCAACACTCCTATCCAGACAGCAATCCAGAGAGCAGCAGTAAGATTCCAAAACATATGGCCCAAACTCCCACGTCACCTGCCTGGGTTATACCAGTGCCTCTTCCTAAACTCACTCCTGTGGTCGCATGGGACAGGTCGGGTATCGACTACAACTGGGGACGAGAGGAAGTAAGATTGCTTTATGGGTCAGGAGGCCCAGTTTGTTGGTGTGAGTTGAAAATAGATTGCTGCCATACTATAATTTCACTTAAGGATAGCCCCAAAGGATAGGGATGGAGCTCATGCATGGACCCAGTGTTGGACTCGCTCCCATCAAGGTTGGTCCTAACTCCTGCACTGCTCAATTCTCAGCCTGCCAGCAGCACAGACTATCACTGAGCCCTCAATTGGGTACCATCGCTGGAGGAGACCAGCCAGCCATGAACAGTGAGTTGACACGCTGTACTTCTACTTTGGAAGAGGCAGTAATTTGTTCTTGCTGCAATGAATACCTCCTTTGGAGATGTGTCTGCCTGCCCTGTCCACGGTGCCCCTATCAGTATTTCCGTCGGATGGATGACAGCGTGTTTGGTTTACCAAATGACATCCCACTTGACTTTGCCTCAGATCGAGGGACTTCTTTTTATGGAAGAAGAGATATGACTGCTTCTACCAAATTTTTCAGTGCCCAGTATGGAGTGCTAGCCTCCTAGACATGGTGGAATGTCCTACTGCAGGCTCATCTGCAGCACCTGCTCAGAGACAACTGAGTAATTTGAAGTGCTGTCTTCCAGGATACAATTCATATCCCGAGTCCATAGTTGACCTAGCACTTTGTGCCAATGGCTAAAATATGTGGATCCAGAAACCAAAAGGTAGCAGTAGGAGTGCCTTCAACACCACCCCCAGGAACACACTTACAGAATATGGGCTTCCCATCCCTACAGTTTTAAGTTCTGTGAGGTCGTCGTTCCGAAGAGAACACAGTGAGAGGTCCACAGAAGCCACAATTAGTGTATCATCATTTTGGATTCCTCATGCCAATTGACTAAGAGGCAAGGGGAAAAAAGGAAGTTACGATAGGTGGTGAATTCATGATGGCCCAAACTGCCTCCATCGAGAGGTGGGAACCTGTGTTTCCTCCCCTTTGGACCTGGGCTGTGCCTGTAACTACCGTGACCAAGAGAATTCAGTGGAAGGATTCTATGTTAGCCCCTGATATCCCCTCTAATAAGTCCTTTCTTTCCTTTAAGCTCTTCTTCAGTTGTCTATCCATCTGTGCTCATTGGCTGATAAACACACAGACTGTGGTATCTCTGAGACCAGGACTCTCTTGGAACAATATTGTTCCCCAAAGATCTCCCTGATACATATTTCATTGGAGTCCAGCTCCTTGCATTGTGATTGTCTTGTTACTATCATCATCATTTTTTGCCATAGCCTAGCAACTCCTGTGCCACGATGTTTAACAAATTCGGATGTTTAACATGTCCACAGAGTTATAGTCATTAGCAGCTGTGGTTTCTGCTGCTGGGAACAGTGAATGCAGGCATTCTTCCATGGAACACCATTACTCGCCTCCCAGGGAATGGAAAAACACCTCTGTTGATAATAGTTGGCTTTGAGTTCAAGCAAGGTGTCAGGAGCCGCAGCTTGGGGAGTGGTTGCTGCCTGCTAATCTCAAATCAGGATTGACATGTGCAGCCTGGCTATTTCTACTGCAAACATTTCACTTAAATAGCTACCCCAATAAACAAAATAATTGTAAATATATATGTTTTTTTTCATATTATATGTGGGAATGATTTGCATGGAATAATCCTTAAAAGGAAAATAAAACTTCACCATCAAGCTCTAGTCAATACTATATTATTGCTTTTATGGCAATTAACATCCCACTTTGGGTTAGTCTTGTTATTGTCCCTGTTTTTGGTATTAAAACTAATGACCCGAAATCAAAGACATGATCCACAAAAGAGATGATGGAGAAGCTGGACTTCATTAAGCCTTATAACTTCTGTTCTGCAAAAGACACCATCAAGAGAATAAGAACACTGGGAGACAATACTTGCAAAAGAGATATCTGATAAAGGACCGGTATCCAAAATATACAAAGAGCTGAAAACTCAACAATAAGGAAATGAACAACCCAGTATAAAAAAATGGACCAAAGATCTGGACACTTCATTGGAGAAGATATACAGATGGAAAATAAGCAAGCGAAAAGATGCTTAACAGACGTCATTAAGGAATTACATATTACGACCCCAATGACCTGCCACTACGCACCTACTAGAATGGCCCGAGTCTGGAACATTTGGATAGGGCCAAATGCTGATGAGAATGTAGCACATCAGCCACTCCTCAAACATTCGTGATGGGAATGCAAAATGGTACGGCCACTTTGGAAGACAGTTTGGCAGTTTCTTACCAAGCTAAATGTATTCTTACCAAGCAATCCAACAACAGTGCTCTTTGATATTAACCCTAAGGAGCTGAAAACTTATGTCCGTACAAAAGCCTGCATAGAGACATTATGATAGCAGCTTTATTCATAAATGCCAAAACTTAGAACAACCAAGATGTCCTTCGATCTGAAGATGGATAAATAAAGTATGGTACATTCGGACAGTGGACCCTTCAGCATGAAAGCCATGAAAAGATACAAGAGAAACCTGAGTGCATATTACTGAGTGATGGAAGCCAATCTGAAGAGGCTACATGCTACGTGATTCCAACTATATGACATTCTACAAAAAACAAAACCGTGGAGATAGGAAAAAGATCAGTGGGTGGCAGGGTTAGGAGCAGGGAGGGATGAACGGGTAGAATACGGAGGATAAATAGGGCAGTGTAAGTATTCTGCAAGGTGCTATAATTGTGGACACCTGTTGTTATACACTTGCCCAAACCTATAAAATGTTCAACACCAAGCGTGAACTCTAATGTATTATATGGACTTTGAATGATAATAACATGTCAGTGTAAGTTCACCAGTTATAACAAATGTACCACTCTGGTACAGCATGTAGGTAGCGGGCGAGATCGTGCCTGTGAGGTGAGTGGGGACAGGGGAAGGCAAGAGACTTATGTACTTTCTGTACTTCCCACCCCATTCTGCTATGAACCCAAAACTTCTCTAAAAAGTAAAGTCTTTTTTAAAAAAACTACAGAAGAGACTTGTATTTTTTATCTTCACATTCCTGATTTTTTGAGGCCCTGGAGTTGTTTAGATATTAAGAAGCTCTTTCATAAAAGATTCCTTGGTGACAGTAGAAAAATATAGCTTCAAACTATATGAAAAGAATCAGCAACAGCTGAGTCCACTGAACAAGGCTGACTAGTTCTTTTTAATTTTTTTAAACAATTTTATTTTTTCATTCAAAATAATGTTTTTTATGTTTACTTATTTTTGAGAGAGAGACAGAGACAGAGTGCAAGCAGGGGAGGGGCAGAGAGAGAGGGAGACACAGAATCAAAGCAGGCTCCAGGCTCTAAGCTATCAGCACAGAGCCTGACACGGGGCTGGAACTCCCAAACCATGAGATCATGACCTGAGCCAAAGTCAGACGCATAACCAACTGAGCCACCCAGGCGCCCCCAAGGCTGACTAGTTCTGCTACTAACTGACTACATGTCCATAATTAAACCAACTTCCTTGCGTCTTTCACCTTAACCTGGGGTGAGCATATCAGACTACACAGTTCTAAAGTCACCTGCATCTCAAAATGGTGATTCTGTTATTTTCATTTTCCATTTTTTGCTTCCAGAGAAAATGTGGTATGGTTTCAGGGCCACTGTCACTCTGGACCCAATTATTCTAGAGAGAACTTAATTTGGAAGTCAGGCAGTTGCTTGTATTGGATAAATAAGAGGGAAGATGATCCAGGACTAGAGAATTGATTTTTTTTAAAATGTATAAGGATCCAAGAGACATTACCCAGCAAATCTGGCAGCACTCTGTCCTTCACAGAGGAAAGATCCAGAGCTGATGGAACATCCATTGTGATCCACAAGAGAGGTTCTCAAGGACAGATTTCTCCCCAGTATGGGAAGAATTGAATAATTCAGTCTGAAGGGACATGGCTGTAACAGAAGACACATGGAGAAGATATTTATGAAATAGAATGAAAAAAGAGTTGTGAACACTTACCAGATTTTATATTCTTAAGAGGCCTAAAGGAGGATTATACTTTGAAAAGATAAACAAAATTGATAAGCTTTTAACCCGATTCATCAGGAAAACAAAGAGATGACTCCAATAAACAAAATCAGAAATTAAGGAGGAGAAATAACAACCAAAACAACAGAAATACAAAGGGTTGTAAGAGAATACCATGAAAAAATTACATGCCAACAAATTGGACAACCTAGAAGTAATGGATAAATTCCCAGAAATATATAACCTTCCAAAACTGAATCAGGAAGAAATAGGACATTTGAACAGACTGATTACTAGCAATGAAATTGAATCAGGAATGAAAAAACTCCCAAAAAATAAAAGCCCAGGACCAGATGGCTTCATAAGTGAATTCTACCAAACATTTAAAGAAGAGTTAATACCTAGTCTTCTCAAAGATTCCAAAAATAGAAGAGGAGGGAAAGCTACCAAATTCATTCAACAAAGCCAACGTTACCATGATACCAAAACCAGTTGAAGACACTACAAAAAGAAAAAACTACAGGCCAATATCTCTGAAGAACACAGATACAAAAATTCTCAACAAAATATTAGCAAACCAAATCCAACAATACATTTTAAAAAATCATTCACGACAATCAAGTGGGATTTATTCCAGGAATGCAAGTGTGGTTCAGTATTTATAAATCAATGTGATACATCACATTAATAGAAGAAAGCATTAAAAACCATATGATCATCCCAATAGAGGCAGAAAAAGCATTTGACAAAGTACAACATCCAATCATGATTAAAAACAACAACAACGCTCAACAACATAGATTTAGAGGGAATATAGCTCAACATAATAAAGGCCATGTATGAAAAGCCCACAGCTAACATCATACTTAATTATGAAAAAACTGAGAGCTTTTCCTCTAAGATCAGAAATAAGGCAACGATGTCCGCTCTCACCACTTTTATTCAACATAGTACTAGAAGTCTTAGCCACAGCAATCAGACAGCAAAAAGAAATAAAAAGCATCCAAATTCGTAAGGAAGAAATAAAACTTCCACTCTTTGCAAATGACATGATACTATATATAGAAAACCCTAAAGACTACCAAAAAACTGCTAGAACTGATTAATGAATTCAGTAAAGTTGCAGGTTACAGAATCGGTATACAAATTCTATTGCATTTCCATATGCTAATAATGAAGGAGCATACAAAGAAATTAAGAAAACAATCTCATTTACAATAGTACCCAAAATAATAAAATACCTAGGAATAAAATTAACCAAAGAGGTGAAAGCCTTGTACTCTGAAAACTATAAAACATTGATGAGGTGCACCTGGGTGGCCCAGTCGGTAAAGCGTCCAACTTCGGCTCAGGTCATGATCTCAGTTTGTGAGTTCGAGCCCCGCATCTGGCTCTGTGCTGACAACTCAGAGCCTGGAGCCTGTTTCAGCTTCTGTGTCTCCCCCCCTCTATCTGCCCCTCCCCAGCTCACACTCTGTCTCTGTCTCTCAATAATAAGTTTTAAAATGTTAAAAATAAACAAATAAAACATTGATGAGAGAAGTGGAAGATGACACAACAAATGGAAAGACATTCCATGCTCATGGATTGGAAAAACCAATATTGTTAAAATGTCCATACTACTCAAAGAAGTCTACAGAGTTAATGCAATCCCTATCAAATCAAAATACTAGCAACATTTTTCAAAGAACTAGAACAAATAATTTATATGGAACCACAGAAGACCCCAAACAGCCAAAGCAATCTTGAGAAAGAAGACCAAAGCTGGAGGTATCATAATCTTAGATTTTAAGATATAGTACAAAGCTGTAGTGATCAAAACAGTATGGTATTGGCACAAAAATAGATACATAGATCAATAGAACAGAATAGGGAATGTAGAAATAAACCCAGCTTATATGGCCGATTACTCTACAACAAAAGAGGCAAGAACATTCAATGGGGAAAAGATAGTCTCTTCAACAAATGGTGCTGGGAAAACTGGATAGTTCATGCTAAAGAATGAAACTGGACCACTTTCTTACACTATACACAGAAATAAACTCAAAATGGAGTAAAGGCCTAAATGTAAGACCTGAAACCACAAAACTCCTAGAAAAAATGTAAGACCTGAAACCACAAAACTCCTAGAAAAAATAAACATTAATTTCTTTGACATTGGCCATAGAAACATTTTTCTACATATGTCTCCTCAAGCAAAGGAAACAAAAGCAAAATTAAATTTTTGGGACTACTCCAGAATAAAAAGCTTTTGAACAGCAATGGAAACCATCAGCAAAGTTAAAAGACAACCTACTAAATGGGAGAGGATATTTGCAAGTTATTTACACAAGAAGAAGTTAATATCCAAAAAATATAAAGAACTTATACAGGGGTGCCTGAGTGGCTCAGTAAGTTAAGCGTCCAACTCTTGATTTCAGCTCAGGTCATGATCTCATGGTTTGTGAGTTCAAGTCCCTCAACAGGCTCTGTGCTGACAGCATGGAGCCCACTTGGGATTCTCTCTCTTTTTCTCTCCCTGCCCCTCCCTTGTTCTCTCTCTCACTCTCTCTGAAAATAAAAGAAACAAACATTTAAAAAAAAGAAAATCCAATTTAAAAATGGGCAGAGGACATGAACAGACATTTTTCCAAAGAAGATCTACAGATGGCCAAAAAGACACATAAAAAGAGGCTCAACATCACTAGTCATCACAAAAATGCAAATCAAAAGCACAATGAGATATCACTTTACACCTGTCAGAATGGCTAGAATAAAAAAAAAAAAATAAGAAATAACAACCATTAGTAAGGATGTGGAGAAAAAGGAATACTTGTGCATTGTCGGTGGAAATGCAAATTAGCACCCATTGTGGAAAACAGTATGGAGAACCCTCAAAAAACTAAAAAGAGAATTACCCTATGATCCAGTAATTTCACTACTGGGTAATTACTGAAGGAAAATGAAAACACTAGTTTGAAAAGATATGTGCGCCCCTATGTTTATTGCTGCGTTATTTACAGTAGTCAAGATATGAAGGCAACCCAAGTTTCCACCCGTAGATGAATAGGTAAAGAAGATATGGCGTATATACACAATGGAATATCACTCGGCCACGAAAAAGAATGAGATCTTGCCATTCGTACGATATTAATGGACCTAGAGGGCATAATGAAATAAGCCAATCAGAGAAAGACAAATACCTTATGATTTCACTCATATGTGGAATTTAAGAAACAAACAAAGGAAATGAGACAAACACAGAAATAAACTTTTAAATGCAGAGAACGAATCGGTGATTGCCAGAGGAGAGGCGGATGGGAGGAGAGGTGAAATAGATAAAGGGGGTCAGGAGTGCGCTTATCTTAACTGAGCACTGAGTGATGGATAGAACTGTTGAGTCATTATATGGTACAGCTGCAACTAACACAACACTCTGTTAATTATACCTCAGTGTTAAAAGAGTGGATTGCACTTGTGGTGATGGCAGAATAATAACTAAAACCTCTGGGTAAAATCTAAAAACCAAATATCTGGGCGCGCTGGAGAAAGTCCCAAAGCAGGCAGAAACTAAAAAAATGTTCTCTTTCTAACAAGAACAACAACCAAAGTGTTCTCTTTCTGTCATTCGCATGCTCACTCTCTCTCTCTCTCTCTCTCTCTCTCTCTCTCTCACACACACACACACACACACACACACAACTTTTCACCTGAGGGCAGGCCTTAGTCAGCCACCACGCAAGCAGTGATAACTCAGAAACCCTCAATCTAGCAGGTATGAATAATAAGAGGAGTTTAGGGGGACCACAGCAGTTGAAAATCAGGGTGGGAGCAGGGACATCATGAAGAGAAGAGATTCACAGAGGGAGAGCCCCCGCATTCAGTATATAAACTCTGCTTAAATCTCTGGCTGCCGCTGACCTACAGATTCACAGAGATTTTAATCAGTCCAATAAAGAATGAAGTAACTCAGCTAAGATTTCAGTTGCTACCTGCCACAGAAGAGATAGAGTTTGGAGTTTGAATTCACTTAAATTTTCTTAATGTCTATTTATTTTTGAGAGCAGGGAGGGGCCGAGAGAGAGAGGGAGACAGAATCTGAAGCAAGCTCCAGACTCTGAGCTGTCAGCATAGAGTCGGACACAGGGCTCAAGCTCATGAATGGTGAGATCATGACCTGAGCCGAAGTCGGCTGCTTAACCAACTGAGCCACCCAGGCGCCCCAGAGTTTGAATTCACTTAATTCACAGCTAATAAAGAGGACAAAAAAAAAAAATCAAGAATCTTCAGAGAAATATAATGAAGCCAAGGTCTTTACAGCATATCATTCACAAAATCCAGGATATTATCCAAAATCAGCAGACTGTACAAAGACACAAGAAAATGTAATCCACATTCAAGAAGGAAGGTAACCAGCAGAAACAACCCCGAGAAGACCCACATATCGGGATTGGCAAACAGACTTTTAAAGCAGTTATTATACCTATGATTAATAATGTAAAGAAAAATATGCTTGTAATAACAGATAGGAAATCCGATGTGAAAAAGCAACAATTTAAAAGAACCAAGAGACAATTTGTAGAACCAAAAGTTAAGACCCGAAGTAAAAAATGCATAGCTGATTGCACATAACAAAAGAGTTAGTGAGTTTAAAATGTATCAGTAAATAGAGAGCACAGAGGAAAAAAGATTCAGAAGTGAACGGAGCCTCAGCGGTCTGTGGGAAAACATGAAAAAGTCAAGAGAGAGAAAATGGAAAAAAATATTTTAATGCACCAAGACGGAATACATAGACAGTAAAGCATAGCTAGGCATATCATACTCAAACTGCTGAAAACTAAAAATGCAGAGAAAAATCTTGATCAGTCAAAGAGAAATTCTATAACACATATGCAGGGGCAAGGCTACAAATGACCTCTGGCTTAGCACTAGAAAAAGATGGGCCAGTGGAACCACTTTAAGATGCTGAGAAAATAAAGTTGTCGACTCATCGTTGTATATCCAAGAAATATCCTTCAAAAGTGAGGCAAAATGAAAACACTTTCTATAAATAAAAGGTAAGAAAATGTCACCAGCAGAGCCGCACTACAAGGAATCCCAAACGAAACTCTTCAGGCTGAAGGGACACCATACTGGCTAGAAACTCCCCATTAAACCTGCCACTAACAAATGTAGAAGAGTTAAGACCAAATATCACCAGGAAGCCATTGCTCTCCCAATGGAGGTATAAAATATTAGGTAATCATTAGGGGTGTTTACAAAATATTTCTGGTTTTCTTCATTTTAGGTGTGTGATAGAATTGCCAATTCTACTTTTGGGGGTTGGGTGTGGCCATATGATTTGCTTTAGTCAATGCAATGGGGCAGAAAATGTATCAGAGTGTACATTTTGTCTCATTTTCTTTTTCTGGCCTCAATAATCGTGCACCTACAGAGATGGCATAGACCTTGGGCAATCCTCAATGGATAGAGAGTATGAGTGAGATTTTTGGGGGTTGTTTGTTACCACAGCATAACCTAGCCTGTCCTGACTGATACAGACAGCAAACGGTAACACCACCACAAAGGAAACTCTATGGCACTGTCTTGGGGGGCAGGCATTCAACTGTATAGCGACTGCTGTGTTGCTGCCTGGAAGGTGTATGATTCAGGCTTGCAGTGGCAAAACATGATAAAACTATCCCTGTGATAGCTTGGAAGGTAGGCAATTTGTCCAATAAAAACTCATTTTTCTTTCTGACATGGAATCCAGCAGACAATGTTCAAGATAGTGGATATGCTGTCAGCATTTGTCCCAAAGTGAAGGTATATGGAATAATGGGGACATGAGAAATAAACCTGTTTTTTTAAAGACCTTGAGATTTGGGAGTTTGTTTTTGTAACAGAAGACAGCCCATTCTAACCGATAACAAAAAAATGGCACCACCACTGCCCCCTTGAATTGTTGACCCAGTCATGCTCATCGAGTATGGCTGTGTCTGGCAGGCAAACCCCACTCTGTGTTTCCACCAGTGGAGGTGGGTGACCTAGGACTGTGGGGACATCTGTGGCTACTTATAAATTGAAAATATTCCTACTTCTGGCAAAAGGCTGAAAGCAATGCTTAGGATTATTCTGGACAAAGAACGAAGGGTAGAGGAATATCCACTTGGTGGGTTCCCAACTCATACCCTGCCAGTTCTCTCTCTTTTTATTGAAAAGAATTCAAATAAAAGTCTAGTCCCAGATAGAAGAGTCATTGCCAATATTGGCAGGGTTCTAAAACAATGAAAGCCCAGGACATATATACTGTTATATACTGTGTGATCCCATCTTTGTTGTTAGAAGATATACTTCAGTGTGTGCGCATTCATACAAAAAGTCTGGAAATGTCTGGGGCACCTGGATAGCTTAGTCAGCGAAGCACCCAACTCTTGATTTCAGTTCGGGTCATAATCTCACAGTTCATGAGATCAAGCCCCACGTCAGACTCTGTGCTGACAGTGCAGAGCCTCCTGGGGATTCTCTCCCTCCCTCCCTCTCTCTCTCTCTCTCTCTCAAAATAAATAAATAAATATTTTTTTATAAGTCTAAAAATGTCTATTCCAAAATGTCAACAGTTCGCCACCTCTAGGATTAGAGGTGATCTCTATTTCTCTTTTCTTCACCTGTATGCTCTCTTCCTTCTAAAATGAATGCAGTATTTGTGAAATAAAAACCTTAACAAACAGCATAACGCAAATGCGACAACCACAAAAACAAAAGTTTGGGAGAGAACAAACCAGAAAAGTCAGGAATCAAATGATCAATGTCTGGGAGAAAGGCCCGAGGCCAGTATCACGCGGAGTCACCTGGTGGACAGGTGGACAGTCGAGTGCGAACAGAGGGAGAATTCCCTAAGTATGCAGGCAGGAACTCTTTCTTCTCTGGTCCTGTGAATTTACCAAGAGAAGAGGATGTGTTACTAGAAGCTGGGTGGCATGAAATGTTCAAGAGTCTACAAGGTTCGTGAC
Source organism: Paguma larvata (assembly GCA_030068075.1). NCBI lineage: Eukaryota > Metazoa > Chordata > Mammalia > Carnivora > Viverridae > Paguma > Paguma larvata. The sequence goes on along the minus strand of CM057841.1, from coordinate 31,135,365 downwards.
CAACGTTCTTGGAGCTCCGTCAGGCCCGTGTCTACATGGAAAGCTCTTGCTACTTTTACGCACCCTTTGGCAGCAAGCAGTGTGTTAACACCCTTGTGATCACCTTTAGCAAAATTAAGGTTCTTCTGAAGTTCCTTCCAGCCCTCTGTATGAAGTGCAAGTGTTTGAAAGGCCATGCCCACCAACCGGAGAGACGCAGTCTTTTGAGCACAACAAAAGTGTGACTGCTCCAGGGTATTTTGTGAGTTATAGTCAAAACCACCCACGTCACACTCAACGTCAATTAAGGAAGCTGTCCTTTCATGCAGCACGTTGAGGGGTGGGGGTGGGGGGGAAAGGAGACAAAGAAACCAAGACTAGAATTCCAGGTCTTGAGTCCTCTTTGCAAAGCATCTCTTACAAAATGGTCTGTTTCCACCATCGGCCAACCGTGGGATCCTGCCTGAACTCCTTCCTCTCGCAAACTCATTCCCTGTGCAGGGGTGACCAAGGTGGGGACCGTAATGTGGGACCTCTCAACCTCCAAAGTCCTGCCAGCCTCCAGCAGGATAGAACCTGAGTCCCGAATCCTGGGAATACTGTCCATGTCACGGTTTGCTGGCCGAAGAGGGGTTTCAAAGAGCCGTGATGAAGGACGGACCCCAAAGAAGCCTCGCTAATTAAAAAGTGGGGCAAAGCTGGCCCAGGAGGCAAAGCAAAACCCGTTTATGAAAGAAATAGGCCCCATTCAAAGACATCAACCAACCATCCTTCCTGGGAGTACATTTCCTGTTGGACTTTCTCTCTGAGCTTTGTTGTTCCGTCTTCTCGCCATCCATAAGTAAGAATTGTTTGTTGCATATGTAACGACTTAGTGTTTTCCTTCTAAACCACTGCGCTCTGCGTGTGAAGGGCACATATCCTTCCCACCTGTTCTGATGGTTATTGGTGTTATTAAAGGCGGGAAAAAAACCCTTTCCACTTGGGTTTATTCAGAGAGAGTTAACATCTGATTTTACATGGAACTGTTTAAAAGAAAAAGAACAACATGGCCCGAAGCACTTCTAGCAGAGGGTGTGGAAGTATTTGATGTCCTGGTGCTTGTTCATAAAAGAATGTTGTTTTGAAATGTGCAGTGAAGTCAGGCAAAGAGATGCAAAGAAAGTTCCCGTGGAGACAAAATCAAATCAACCCCCCGCCCCCCAAACACTTCCCTCTTGGATCAGGGGGCCCCTTGGCTCCAGGCCCACCATCTGTGCCCAGGGAGGCCTCAGCAGCGCTGCCTGCAGTGATGTGTGAACACGGGTTTGTCACAGTCAGGGCGCCGAGAGAGGCGATTCCTGTATCAGGACCCACGAACAGAGGCCGCCCAGTGGCCTGGCCCATGCTATCGCTCCGACCCTAAAGCAGCCGGCACCCATGGGACGTGCCTCGCTGTCGAGGAAACCTGACGGACATGAGTCGCAATCCTCCAACCCAACGTGCTTCCCTTCTAGAAAAAGAGGACCTGCCGGCTTCGTAAGGAAACTGCCCACCTTGCCCGAGTTTCCTTCCGCACGGTTCCAAACCCCCCGGGTGCAGCACCTCACCGCTCGTGAGACACCGTTGTGTCCCCCCCCCAATCCCGTTGTCCCCCACCGCATGGATTGTTTGCTCTTGAACGAAGGACATCAAAGTCATTACTAACCTGTTTTATTTTTGTCATCCGTCAGCACTGGCAGGCCGGAGGGGAGACCTTTGTCCGTGCTGACTCAGAGCCTCTGAAGGTTTTCCCCGCAAGAGGGAGAATCACCCAGTTAGTCGTCCTTCCTGTGGGTTCATGGGTTACTCTTCAAAGCCAAATAAAGCGTCTCGAGCCTCCAGCCGGGGCCCAGAGACGCTGGCCCGGGCACAACATCGCAGGGGGTGCAAAAAATTCAGCCATCAGAGGAATCGAATTTTAATGCAGTATTTTAAAATATCGAAATTAATGCAGAAAATCCACGATGAATAAATTCCCAATATTATGAATAAAAGTAGATTCCAGAACGATACATTGCTCAGCCGTATCAGAGCCTGAGGCAAAAGGAAAAATCAGTCATATACTGATACCCTGTCTTTATTTAAAACGTTGGTGTTCTGTTCATCATAGATTTTTGTATTTTTTTTTAACGTTGTATTGAGATAGGATTTCTCTTGGGGTGTCCGGGTGGCTCAGTCAGTGGAGCATCTGACTTCGGCTTAGGTCACCATCTCACAGTTTCTGAGTTCGAGCCGCCGCGCTGCCAACACTCTCTCCAGTGTGTTGAGGCCTCACCCACCTCATGCCATCCCAACCCTGCTCCTTGTGCTGGGAAGTAACAGGATCCAGCCTTCTAGCAGCCTTCCCACACTTGCAAATTCACCTTCCTGGATGGTGCAGGAAACCAGCGTTTATTAAGAATCTCTTCCTGGGGGCGCCTGGGTGGCTCAGTTGGTCGAGTGTCTGACTTCGGCTCAGGTTATGATCTCACCGCTTGTGAGTTCGAGCCCCACATCAGGCTCTGTGCTGACAGCCCAGAGCGTGAAGTCTGCTTTGGATTCTGTGTCTCCCTCTCTCTCTGCCCCTACCCCGCTCATGCTCTGTCTCTCAAAAAAAAAAAAATAAATGTTAAAAAAATTTTTTTTCAATAAAAAATAAATAAAAAAAGAATCCGTTCCTGGGTCAGCGGCCACTGCAGCCGGTCCCCCCATGGTGTAGTCCCCTCTTGAGTCTTGCCGGCCCGCTTCTGGCCTCTGCTGCCGGGCACTGCCTAGAACTGCGCCGTCGGTGCCCACGCGTTACTGTGCGGGGCCCAATCTTACTTCAGGCCTTGGGCAGAGAGGATCAGGGGCTCAGTAAGTGACTGCAGCCGGTAATTCCTGCGCTGGCAGGAAACAACTTTAAATTGGCAGTTTCTAGTCCTTGCTAGAGGCAGCCTGCCTCAGACCCTCGTGGGAACTGCCAACACACAACAGTATTGGGGACCCTTCAATGCCACCTCTTCTCCCGGGACCCCGAACTCCTTGTCAGGCTCTTCACGGATAAGGCCAAAGTCCTTCTCTTTTCCATGACGCCCAGTTGGACTCCTCTTTGTCCAAACCTCTTCCTCTAGGTCATGCCCACGGGGCAGACACATGGCAGAGGCCTCTCCAAATACTAGAAGTGTTCTCCCTCTGTGTGCGGTCTGCCAAGGGGCCGACTTTTCCAGCAGACTGTTTCCCCGCCCCACGTCACACATGGGATTCGGTCGCCCGTGCGCAGGTCTGGACCACCCGTTGCTCCCATCCCTGTCCTCGGCTCTGAGCGCTGGGCCTGGCACGGAGCAGATGCCGGGTGCGGGTGCTCGAAGCGGCCGCGTGCCTATCAGTTTCCGGTTCCAGAGCCCCAGGGGCTTCCCTGAGTATTCCCAAGCCCCCTCCCCAAAAGGTGCTTGGCTCCTGATTCCACAGCACAAGCCCCAAACTCCCGAGTGTGTACAGGTGGGGAGAGAAGGGAGAGAAGGGCTGGAATCACAGTTCCCCGGTGCTCCCTGGTGACAGGCCCCTGAGCATGCGTCATGGGCTCTCCAGGCCTGTTCCTCCCTCTGCAGGGTGGGGATCACACAGTGTACCCCTCAAATAGGCGTTAGTGTGAGGCTAACTGAGCATTCCACACTAAGCACCTAGAAGAGGCTCTGGGACACGCTAAGCACTCGGTGACCATCGGCCGCTCTTCCCTCCTGGCCCGTGGGACGTGAAATTTTCGCAGTGGAGAAGGCAGACAGAGCAGCTGTCGGGTCATCGCAGCGTGCCTGAGCCGCTGGGCGGGGGGACGCCCTCAGACTCACGCCAGGTCGCACCGGAACCTTTCATTCCCAAAGCACCAGAGGGGTTGGGAAGCCCCTGGAAAAAGATCCCTTTGCTCCAAAGAGGAAGAAACTTAAGTGTTTGTTTGTTTGTTTGGAGTTTATTTATTTATTTTGAGAGAGAGAGAGAGAGAGAGCCTGTACAAGTGGGGGAGGGGCAGAGAGAGAGGGAGACAGAATCCCAAGCAGGCTCCACTCTGCCAGTGTGGAGCCTGACGCGGGGCTCGAAGCCACAAACCCGGAGATCATGACCTGAGCCGAAACCGAAAGTCAGACGCTTAACTGACTGAGCCACCCAGGCACCCCAAAATACTTAGGGTTTTTAAGTGTGAATGACCTCGAGGAGGTCATAAACCGTGGGAGTCAAGTGTGCACACACATCCCTGGCTTCAGAGGCAACCCCTCAAACCTCCCCTGACCCCGGCTGGGCCTGGACCGGAGTGGGTCTCAGTAATGTCAAGAGGCAGGAAGGCTGCCTTTTTCAGTGCTTACACAAAACTTGAGCTTCAGAGCATTTTGTTTGTTTGTTTGTTTCCAGAGAAGAAGCCTTTGTTGGAGGTACTGGGTCAAGAATGCCTTTGCAAAGCATGTCTCACACTCCATATGGAAGAAGGCCCCCGGGGAGGGCTGGGTTCATACAGAATACTTCACAGGAGGAGGGAAGAAGGAACGCTCCCCGCGCGTCCTCCAGGTCAGTAAGAATTCTTCCCTTCAAGGGATGACGGCTCGCTCAAGCCCTGGAGACCGGCTCTGGCTGTTAGGCCTGCCCCGAGTTCCATTCCCAGCCCTATCTTCCTGTCCCCCATCCTTTACTGGCTCGGAAGATCCTGGCGGAGTCAGAGCCTCCACATGGGCCCCCAAAGGAACGGCTGGGACTCAGCCAGCCAGCCCCATCACCTCCCAGGCAGCGAGCAAGACCCCAAGACGCAGGCTGACATAAGCTTCACAAAGTTCTCTCTGGAGCCAGCTGGCCTCACCTACTACGGAACCGAATGCCAGGAAACTCTGGCTGGCCCGCCAAGTCCCCCGGACTGAGGGATGGAGGACTTGTTGACATGTGTCTTTGTCCTCCATGCCTCCGCTCCCCCACCGCCCCGCCCGCACAGTGCTCCCCGGCGGAGCCCAGCGAGCCGGTGCACACGGCCCCCTCGCACCAGGCTGGGAAAACCGGCCCCCGGGCTGCTGAGTGGGTTCCTGCAGTGCCCGGTTCCCACGCCTTGCTGGGAATCCCCCCGCAACGGTCCTGGGTCCACGTGCTTGGAGGCGGCCACGCCACGACCTGCTCCTTGGCAGAAAGAAAAGAGGGGTCTAGTCTCCCAACCACAGGCCATAACTCATTTCTTGGGGGACACCCGAGTCCCGCAGGGCTGCACTTTGCTTTTCTTCCCTCTTCCAGAAGGGGGCGCCCTCACAACATCGCTACCCCCGATCTATCAGGATCATCTCAGGCCCCAGGCTTCCGTCGGTGACGTGGTGGCGTGGGTGTCCTTCCCAGGCCACCACCCCGGGCGGTGGAGAAGACAGCGAACCGCTCATCAGAGGCTCCGAGGAAACCCCCAGAAAGATCCCAGCATATCCACAGCAAACGTCCCCTGCCGGTCCTCCCGCAGCCCCGACCCACCAGGGCAGCCCCCTCTTTCCGCTCTCCGTGCTCGCTGGAGACCTCTCGGCCTACCTCGCCAGACGGCAAGGCCTGCCCCGCCCAGCCAGTCTTTCCTCTTCCTCCCAGAGAACCTTCCCGGCGGAAGCCCGCAGCTGTAGGCCCCTTCTGCAGCCACCGTCCTCCCCAGGTCAAGGGGCTCAGGAGCCTTGTGGGCGGGCACCGCACTCGCCAGCTCCCCACCCGTGACTCCCACCTTGGGCCATCCTGGCCGTCTGGCCGTCTTTACCGCTGTCGCCCCTTCACTTGTCATGTGCAAGCACGCGTTTTCCAGGGATGCAAAGTAGACCCAACACCTAGCTTCTGGAAGCTCACTGAAGGTCGAACACTTATGCACCCCTTCAGACTCCCTGCGCTGGAGTCATTCACGTTCGAACTTGCAAGGAACGCAGACCGAGGCCGGTAGACAGCACTTTATGGCTTTTCTCCATTCACTCAAGTAGGCAAAAAGGAAGCACGGCTGCCAAATAGAACTCTGCCCTCTGGTCTTTCTCGCTCTACCAAAGAAAACAGAACAGAAACACCTGTGCTGCTTCACAGAGTTTTGGGAGCCCCTGGCATCGGTGGGGTGGGGTGGGGTGGGGGGCACCCCCAGGCTGAGAGCGCCCGCGGCCCGGGTCGTCAACGTCCTGCGTGTTTCGACTTGAGCTGAGGTCAGAGCGGGACAAGAGAAACGTGCTCCAGCGCCGACTCCCTGGAAGGTCTTTCCCTGGTGGAGTGTCACCGCGGGGCAGACAGTCTCAGGGAATCAGCTGCGAGTGGAGGTGAGCCTTTCCATAGGTCTCGCCTGAAAATTGAAAATGATCGCCTAATGTAGTCCCGAATCCCTCCCAAACGGTTTTATTGTTTTGAAAAAAGGCAAGGGGGAAAATGTGAGCCAGGTTGAACGTCATGGGGTCTCTAAGCCGAATGAACAAAGCAGAACGATTCACCCCTGAAATGGAGTCAAAGGGAGATCCCAGTGGGGAACAGGTGGGGCTGTGAGTCCAAGTGGACATTTATTTTTTTTTAATTTTTTTTTAACGTTTATTTATTTTTGAGAGACATAGAGACAGAGTACGAGCAGGGGAAGGGCAGAGAGAGAGGGAGACACAGAATCTGAAGCAGGCTCCAGGCTCTGAGCCGCCAGCACAGAGCCCGACGCGGGGCTCGAACTCACAGACCTTGAGATCATGACCTGAGCCGAAGTTGGCCGCTCAACCGACCGAGCCACCCAGGCGCCCCCCAAGTGGACATTTAAATAAGGCATGATTCGATGAGGACGATGGCGGGCTACGGTCACAGGGATTCCAAACTCAGCATCGCTTGATGAGAGGACGTATCGATTTGGGAAAGGAAAACGATAAGTTCACGCTAAAAAAAAATTAATATGTTTTTGTTGCATAATATCCAAAATCTATAAAAAAAATTTGACCTGGACGATTAGTCTTCTACAATCCTTCCTCACCCCAACGCCCACCAACTTATGTCTGATTTTTGTCTTAATCCTAGCGTTCTAAAGCCAACAAGAACCTCGGAAGCTCTCTAAGGAGGTCTAGTGTCTTCACTTGTGAGGGAGCTCGGGGCCAGGGAGGGAGATGAGGGCCCGGGTGCCACTGCCCCACGGTGAGTCACTCTCCACCGAACCCCTGAGGGGATGTGGTTTTCCAAAATGCACACTCGTGTACCTCCCTAGTTCCAGTCTTCCTTTCTCTTTTTTAATGTTTATTTATTTATTTTGAGAAAGAGAGAGAGAGCAGGAGAGGTGCAGAGAGAGAGAATCCCAAGCAGGCTCTGCTATGTCAGCGCAGAGCCCGACACGGGGCTCGATCTCACGAACCGTGAGCTTATGACCTGAGCCGAGATCAAGAGTTGGACGCTTAACTCACTGAGCCAGCCGGGCGCCCTTCCCGTCTCTCTCTACTGACCAGTGAGACGTGAAAGTCGAGCCCAAAGTATGAGGGCTGAGTGGATTCCACAGGGCTCCATGGTGCAGGCAGCAAACCACCTCCCTCCATGTCCTCCATTCTGGGGGCCGGAAGACGCTAGCCACCCTCCCCAGAGATCAAAGCGTGACCTCCTGCCACAGCCACAAGCCCAGGACATAAATGAGCAGCCCCAGTTCGCAGCCGTAGGTACCATTGGCTTAAAAATCTGCGGAAGCAGAGAAGTTTAATCAGGAAGGAAAAGCAAAGCCTAACTCTGGATTCCAACGACCCTTTGCTTGCGTGTGGCGGAATCATCACGCTCTAAGATGCAAAGGCCTCCCTAAAGGCCACCTCGTGTCCCGCCTCGCCTCCACATCCTACCAAGCCACCCGGAGCCACCCCGAGATGAAGCCGCGTCTCGCCACGTAGGACTCGAAGAAGCTTACAACTTTCTTCGTCCCACCTACGAGTAAGAAGCCCATCCTGGTAGGGAATTCTCCACTTCTGACCTGTGTGCTTTGCAGGATGGACGCAAGCCCAAAGGGCATTTCTAGAGAGATTGCAACTCAGCGTTTTTGAGAGAGAGGCAGGCAGAGGGGAGCAAGCGTGTGATCGCAGAAAGATACTTTTCTTTGTCTTGTTTTTTTTAACTAGGCTCCCCTGCGTTTCAGCATTTTAATCAAAGCGGCCACGCCATAACCACCTGTTCACCTGTCTCCCGTCGCTGCTGTAACAAATTACTTCACACCCGGTGGCTTGGAAGAGCCCGAATTCATGGTCTCGTAGTCAGTCAAGTCACAGGGTTCACTGGTCCCTGTACTCAGGGTCTCCCAAGGCCAAAATCAAGGTGTCAGCTGGCCCGGTTTCTTATCTGGAGACCCAGAGAAGAATCCGCTTCGAGGCTCGTCCTCATTGTTGGCAGAATTCAGTGCTGGGGGCCGAGGTCCCTGGCTCCTTGCTGGCCGCTAGCTGGGGGCCGCTCTGGCAACTTAAGGCCACCTGCGCTTCTTGTCACATTGCCGGGGGACTGAATCTGGCGCCTCAAGGCTGCCTCGTAGGAGACACCGAGGCACGGGAGGCCACAGGCCGAGCAAGGCCTGTTCTCTGCCCTCAGACAGAGAGGGGGGCCGACGAACAGGAACACCGATGGGGACGCACCCACAAACTCAGATGAAGACACCGTTCGACCTTCCTCCTTCCACGAGTCAGCATAATTTAAAGCAGGAGCCCCCATCCCCTTTCTCCCTGGTTGTTCTCAAGGGTTCCGAGGGAGGGAGGGGCTTAGGAGACAGGTTCAGGGAAGGGGGCGCGAATCTGGCCCATGGTGCCCCTTGTGTGGGAGGAAACCAACTGAGAGAGTTTCACTCCCATGAACTGTGGCTTCCTGTGGCATCATTCTTCCCAAGAGCCCCTTTTGAGTGTGGGTTCCCCCCAAATCAGGCCACGAGATCCTTCGTTCGGAGGTGATCCCAAAAAGCCAGCAGGGGAGGCGTGAGACAGGGCCAGAGTGCGTCCCACGTGAGCTCAGTACCCCCAGACGCCGTGTACAGTGACCACGTCAGAGGCGAGGGATCTGGGGCCTCGATCCCCCAGCCGTCCCTCCTGAGGTGAGGGCTGCCCTGGCACCAGTTTCCCTGGCACTCCGGCCTGCCGTGTGCGAGGGCAGAGCAGCCACAGAAACCCCCCGACAGGCAGGTGCCGGCGCCGGGAAGCTGCGGGTCTGCCCAGGCGTCTCGGGAGCGGGGTGCACCCTGGCTTCTGAGGCAGGACCTGACTCTGTGTGTCCCCGAGGGCTGCCCATGCCAGGCTGGGGGCCTGGAAACTACAAGGCTGTCGAAAGCCTCTTATGTCCAGACCCATCCTGCCACCAGGAAGTCCCACCTGGGAACCATGGCACGGGGGCCCTCTGTTCTCAGATGGAAAAGCTGTCTGGGGTGTCGGGGTTAGGTCTATGGGGCAGGGATGCTGCCCCTTCTTAGGGCACCACGGGCATCTGCACCCCCCTCTTCTTCGACTTTCCCTCTGCCCTCCCCCCACCTGGCCTGAGGACCTGCAGGTGAGCTGAAGCTTTTATTTTTGTTTTGTCGGGGACTTTCCCATCCCCAAAAGGATTGAAGTCACTTTGGCAGCTCATTGTCCCTGGATATTCCCTCCCTTCTCTCTCTCTTTTTTTTTTAAATGTTTATTTATTTTTGAGAGAGAGAGAGAGAGAGAGAGAGCATGCACACACTCAAGAGAGAGTGGGAAAGGGCAGAGAGAGAGGGAGACAGAGGATCCAAAGCAGGCTCCAGGCTCCGAGCTGTCAGCACAGAGCCCAAGGTGGGGCTTGAACTCATGAACCGTGAGATCGTGACCTGAGCTGAAGTTGGACGCTTAGCCGACTGAGCCACCCAGGCGCCTCATACCCACCCCCTTCTCTTGCCACAGTGAGCCTAGGGAGAGTGTCCCGAGTGAATGGCAAAGGCCACTGTGTACCAGGAAACCCAGGAAACCCTTCCAACGGTTCCTATCACACAGACGTGCACCCAAGTGGCCAGAATCCAGGGTGAACAGAGTACGTGCAGTCTTCCCACAGGAGATGGAGAGAAATGCCCTGGAGGAAGCAAGGACGGTGCTGGAAGGAGGGGGAGCTCTATTGGTGGTTAGGGCCTCGGAGGGGAGGAGGGGGGTGATGGCTACCCCTGCAATGTCAGGCCAAGGCAGAACCTCCCAGAACGACATTTCTAGAAAGACGGCAGGGAGGAAGCCGTATTCGGAAGGAAAGGGGTGCCGTGGTAAGTTGTGGCAGCCCAGCGGGACGCCTGGAAGAGGATGCGAAATGGCTTTTGCAAGATCAGCTAGGATGCGATTGGTGTGGAAACGTGGAGAGAGGAGAGGGAGAGAGAAAGAAAAACGAGGGATGCGCCCTGTCGAGGAGGCTTCCGAAGCCAAGCCATTGAGGGGTACAGAGCGGCCTCCCCACCTTCCCCCGTCCAGCTTGCCGAGGCCCCGTTTGTGGGGGCGAAACCCACCCAAGCTTCACTCCGGCCAGGACGCCAGGCGAGTCCCAGGCTCCTGCAAGGAGGGCTGATCCCCTAAGTGAATTCACTGTCGAGGTGGGCACCCTAACCGGGGATGCCCTCGAGCAGGGAAACTGTCAGAGAAGGAGGTGACAGCAGGTGATAATTGCGGGGTTGGGGGGGAGGGCGGGACGCGGAAAGAAAGTACCATCCACGCAGCCAGTATCTTGGCTTCTAGGAGCCCAGTCTGCTTTGGAGAACATAAGAAGGTCTGAGTTTCCTGGCTGTTCGCGCTCAGAAACTAAAGCCCAAGAACTTGCCAACATCTGGCTTTTACGGTACAAAACCCCCACGGCGCCGGCCGGGCCACATTTAGTGATGTTATGGCTCCATCTACAGCCTGAGGAAGGACCTGGTGGCTGGATTTCTCTCAGAGCAACGGCCAGGCCTTTTGAGTGTCGCAGACTCATTGCAATTAATGTTAATAAAACCCTTTGCCCTCCCTCGCTGCACCCTTTATTCAGTGCAGATTTGGAACGATGCTGGAAGTTATTTATTTCAGACCGTGTCTACGACGGCAGCTGTTCAGAATACACTAGAAACCCTTTCAGCCAAAATTGGTTGGGAGTTTCTATTTTCAACCACTGTTTGTAATGAATTGAATTAAATGGTGTTTTTTTCCCCCACTTCTCTTTTTTCGTTTTTAACAACAGAACAAATAAAAGCCCTTAAAATAGCAAGATCACATTCTCTTTCCTTCGCGGAATAAACATTTAATTAGCACCTTCCCTGTGTCGGTCTCCGCGATCCCCGCAGTGATAAGTCAGGTCTGAATACATTCCGTAATTGACTCATCGAAAAACGTTTGCTACTTCCTTTTGTTGGCAGGAACCCCCACATCGGTCAAGAAAAAGGTGAGGAGAAAGACCGAGGTCACCCGTGGAGACGGGGCTTGGAAGGACTTCAAAACCTAGCGACAGAAAAATCCTCGGACTGATGACAAAATGAAAGCTGGAAGTCAGCTCCGTAAGGGCCAGATTTTTTGTCCTTTTCTATTTTTTTTTTCCCTAGAAGTGTAATTAGCTTTTTCCTATTAAAAAAAAAAAAAAAGTAATACAAGAGCTCCTGAGTGGCTCAGTAGGTTAAGTGTCCAGCTCTTGATTTCAGCTTGGGTCATGATCTCACACTTTGAGAGCTCGAGCCCCGAGTCGGGCTCTGTGTTGACAGCACAGAGCCCGCTCTGGATTCTCTCTCTCTCCCTCTCTCTCTGCCCCTGCCCAACCCAGGCTCGTGTGCTTCTCTCTCTCTTTCTCTTCAAAATAAATAAATAAACATGAAAAAAATTTTAAGTAATACAAAAGTAGCTATTTGCTTTGTGCAGAAAACTTGGAAAACAGGACAAAAAGGAATAAAAAGTCTAAGGCATTCATAACCCTAGCTGGCCAAAGGTGACCACCGTCCACAGCTTATCATGGCCCTGCACTAACTGTGGCTTCCCAGCAACAATACTGTATATTCTCGAACCCATAGGAGACAAACATTCTTCCACGTCCGTGCATATGCTTCTGCGTGGTCTCGAATGGCTTTCATATCAATGAACCATAATTTATTTACCCCATGCAAGAGGCCCGATTTTTCACACTTTTTTAAGTTTATTTTTATTTACTTAGAGACAGCATGAGTTAGGGACGGGGGGAGGGGTGGCAGAGGGAGAGGGAAGGAGAGAACCCCAAGCAGGCCCCACGCTGTCAGCGCAGAGCCCAGTGTGGGGCTTGAACTCCCGAACCATGACATCATGACCTGAGCCGAAGCCAAGAGTCGGATGCTTAACACCGTGCCACCCAGGCGCCCCCGTCCCCAATTTTTCACAGTGAACAGCTCTGTACAGATGATATTTCTGAAGACGAATCTCTAGCCGTGGACTTCTGAGCCTCTGTGTCAAATGGCCCTCCGGGGCGGATCTCTAGGAATTTCCCATCACGTCTGAGCCAAAATCTACCTTTCAGAGCCCAGAGTGTTCACTCACTCCGGGAAGAGTTCAGTGTGATGGGGAGTGGCGTCTGGAGGGGGGACCTTTCCGGAGCGCCACAGCCGGAGAGAGCAGGAGCAAGTTCAGGACGTTTCTTGACAAATTCTCTACCTCGTAGGTGATTCAGACTGGAACGCCTCCGGAAAAGAGGCAGCGAGATGTGTTTGGGACGGGGGCAGGTGTCGGTCGATGGGACATTACCGGGGGCTCAGCAGATGAGGGGAGACAGGCTGGTGCCACATCCTTCCCCGCCCAGACCTCACCGCTCGCCGTGATTAATGTCGCCCCCGGTTCCTTCTCCCTTCTTCGGCATCCTCTCCCCAGTCTGGGTCCGCAGATGCTTTGCCTTGCCCTGTGTGGCTGCGTGGCTCGTAAGGTTGAGCTGGGCTCCTCTGGAAGCGACTACATTCAGCGGGTCATTGAAAAAAGGCATCCTGGCACCTTCCGAACGTGAGGCGTGATCTAAGGAGTCAATACGCTGGCTTAGGGAAGCCTTTCAGGTCATTTCTGTAGAAGTGACACATTTTTCCATATTATCCCTCTGGTCGTTGGGTTTGTAGCGGGTAGGAACAACCTGAGGGCTGGGGAAAGGCAGACCGTACCCGAGGGCTGCACGGCAAAAGGCATTTTGGGGCTAATTCCGGAAAGAGAAGGGGCAGACAGAGCCAGCCTCAGGGGAAAAGGAGAAATTTAATTTTATTTCTTCGATCTCGCGGGGCGCCTAACTGACCGTCTCTCATCGGCCAGGAAAGAGAGGGAAGAATGTAGCAGAGAACCCCAGGACGTTAGAGCCTGACGTACGTCACCTCCGAGTGGAAGGGGCTGTGGAAACCAGGGCTGCCTGAGGTCGCAGACTTGGGGAGGGGGAGGGACGGGATGGAGCCCTGCTTTTCAGGCTGCTCGCCAGGTCAGCGTCTGTGTTAGCAAAAGAAAATACTTAGTCATCAGGGAGCACGAAGACACCCACGAGGGGAGGTGGAAAGGGGAGCCTGGAGCCCGAGAAACCCCACCTTGCCCTTTTTTTTTGTCTGATTCACCCTTCCTCTCTTGGGGGAAGGAGGTGAACGGTTGACTTCCAGCGCACGGTGCCTGCCCTGGCAGTGACCGCGACGACCAAGGCCGCGTGGGCGTCACCCAAGGGCTCTGTTTTTGCTCCCGGTGGTGAAACAACCAGGGGGAAGGCTGGAGGCAGGGAGGATCTCCTTGTTCCCAATAACAGACCCGAACCAGAAGTGACCGACACCCCACACTTCAGCAGCTCACAGCGAGACCCTGGATAATTCCGGACCAAACAGCAAAGACCTAATTGCACTGACAGAAATAACTCCCACGGTCACACACCTTCTACCTGTCCGTCTCCAAACTGAATGGCCCTTTCACTTCAGGCAGCAGTGAAATAAAATATTTCGAAGCTGACATTTCCATAGGTCCAAAGTCCTGAGTACAGCTGAGCCGCTCCCCAGTGCGGTCCTGGGCCATGATTGCCCCGGTTAGAAATGAAATGGTTACATTTTGGCTTTCCCTCCCATACTCCGTGGTTACTGCTTCTCAGAGATATAGTGACAAGAGATACTTGCAGTGTTTTCCAAACTTGTCCAATGCCAAGAATCACCCTGGAAGACACGTCAAAATATGAACTCTGAGACAAACCCTGAATTTACGAAGTCAGCCGTGCCGGCCTGGGCATCTGTAGTTTTAAAGAGCTTCCGACTGCGTGTTCGGGCAAGCTTGGGAAACACTGAGGCAATCGCCACGAAATCCTTTCTGTTTCAGAAGGCACCAAGCTCTGAGCACTCAAAGGCGCATTTATTATTGCTATTATTTCAGACTAGGGTTACCAGCGTTAGCAGATGAAAATACAGGATGTCCAGTTAAATGTGAATTTCAGATGAATAAAGAATGATTTTTTTAAGTTTATTTATTTATTTTGAGAAAGAGAGAGAGGGAGAGAGAGAATCCCAAGCAGGCTCCGCACTGACAGCGTGATTATGAACCGTGAGGTCACGACCTGAGCTGAAATCAAGAGTTGGACACTTAACCGACCGAGCCACCCGGGCACCCCAAGGAATACATTCTTTTTTTAGTTTAAGTATATCCCAAGTAATATTTCGATTATACCCGTACTAAAAAATTATTTGATCTGGCAACTCTGTCCGATGCTGTGTGCCTCATTATTGTGTAATCCGGAAAAGCACAAGAAAAATCTAACGGTTAGCAAAAGAAAGCATGTCAGTAATAGAAGAGTGTCCGTTTTACATTCCACTGTCTACGCCTCTCAGCGTTTTACTTGGTCCTAGCTCTTCTGCCAGCAAGAGGGAGCCCTGGTCTCTGGCTCTTCATCATTCTGAAGAAAGAAAGAAAAAAAGAGAGAGAAAGAGAGAAAAGGAAGGAAGGAAGGAAGGAAGAAGAGAGGGAGGGAGAAGGAGAAAACAAAAAGATAGAAAGAAAGAAAGAGAAAGAAAGAAAGACAAAGAAAAGAAAGGAAGGAAGAGAAAGAAAGAAAGAAAGGAAGAAAGAGAAAGAAAAAGAAAGAAAGGAAAAAGCTACCGTTTCTGAAGAAGACAAAGAAACCGTTTTTAAAGATAAAATGCAAAGATTTTAACTCTGCACTAAACAACTTAGCAGGCTTCTTGTACCTGGAGCAGGTACAGATCTTTCCAACTCACACTGATAAACCCACGAGACGCCAAAATCACCGTTAAGTTGAAAATGCGTGTGATGCACCCGTCCTACGGAACACCGTTGCTCAGCCTAGCCCACCTTGGTCGTGCTCAGAACACCTCCGTTAGCCTACAGTTGGGTGACATCATCTCGCACAAAGCCTGTTTTCTAATAAAGTGTTCGATATCTCATGTGAGCTACTGAGTGTCAGCCTGCATGTGAGGAAGAGAACGCTTTGTGGGGGAACAGAGTGGCCGCCAGCAGAGCGCTTGTTGGCCCTTGTGGTGGTGGGGCGGCCCGGCATCCCAAGAGAGGGTCCTGCCACATATCGCCAGCCCGGGGAGAAGACCCAAATTGAAAATTCCAAGTCCCATCTCTACTGAACGCATACGGCTTTTGCAAAACCTCAGAGTCAGAAAATCCTAAGTGTAACCATCACAAGTCAAGGCATCTGTGCGTCATCGCCATTCACTTGCCAATGTGTTTGTCGATTTCAAAATAATTTAAGTAATTTTAAGCTGTACACATTCCCCCCCGCTGGCAAAATGTCCTGGGCCACTCAGCCCACGGTGTGGGTGTAGCTCTGCCTGATGACACCTGACACCAGGTTGAAGGCTTTTCCCAGGCACCGATAGATAGGTACCTGACTCACAGCTGGAGAGGTTTTACAGGAGTGCCAATCCGGAAATCCCACAGTCAATTATAAAACAGACACCGCCCCCCCCACACCCTGCACCGAGAGGAGGGAAAATGCAGAGAGGACTATGAAAATCCGAAGGGCTGTATGGTCTAAGAATGAAATGTTTTCTAAATCAAATTAAGCTCCACAGTGGAAATTGAGGAGAAAGTCCTTAAGGTGACTTTTAACTGAAAATGAAATGTCTCTTAGTAAGTTACAGAGGTGCGGTGATACCAAGTGGCAGCCTTGTATCTCGTTAATTTCAGACATAGATTTTTATGGGAGGCTATTTGATTATAATTTGATTATCTGACCCTGTAATTAAAGTTTATTGCCAATTTGGAAGCTTACATGTAAAATGAACTGGTTTTCTTCAAAGCAATATACAATCCTTCGGACTCATTGACTTCTGGTTTTGCATTTAAATGGAAAAGTCAGTTATAACGTGACAAACAGGTTGGGGTTTTGATCATTAATCCTGCTAAAGCAATATTCATAAATTCAATTCCGAATCAGTTGGAATACTTTTCTTTTATTAGTTTCTGTGTTATTAAATGAGATTGTTTCTGACTAATATATTTCTGGACTCAAACTGTAGCTCCGAGCTGTTATTCAGATCCAATAACATGCTCCTTACTTGTGCCTCGCACTAATAAATGCCAACTTGTGATACATTTGCAAGAGACTGTCAGCAATATTAAAGGAGGCAATAATGCCACGGAGGTCTCGAAGTGAGCCGATTCTTCTAAGGGCTGATATCCGTCATTTTTCTTAAAAAAAAAAAAAAACGAAAACACAGATATTTAAACCTTCTCGTCTTAAAGCCGAAAGCACACTGTGATTCATCCACAGAATTCGCTAACACCCTGGAATTAGGAAACTCATAATTAGGGGGCGGGTCCTGACTAAGAGAAGTAGGAAGCTGATTTCAGAGCAAAATCGAAGTTACGTTTAGGAGGAAAACAGTGCCGCTTAGCTTAGGAAAAGGGCGAGTCTCTCTTAGGAAAAAGCATTCACAAATCCTTGCTGGACTCCCAGAGCAAAACGGGGTCTTCCAGACCCCGGCTCAGAGAAAAGGCAGCGGGTCAGGGTTACACAGCGAGTCGAAGGCAAGTCCCAAATGGAAACGCTCCCTGTAATTTTTTCTGACATGTTCCCCACCATCCAGCCCCCGAAACGGCTCCTAAATGCGCGTGGGAAGATCAGAGGGGCTGGAATCAGAGGCCGGCGCTTCCATCTGGCTGCCTGTCCTCCAACAATTCACCTGGGTACCGCGAGCCTCAGCCCCCTCAGATGCAACTAACACCTGCCCTTTCTCCTTGTTTCCAGAAGGAAATGAGAACTGATAAGAAACGTATAAGGGTCCGCTGACATATCATGGCTCACCCTTTAGGTTCAAATGCTTGAGACGCTCAAAGTATATTCTGTCCGTTTCCCAAATGATCATAACACTGAACTTTTCCTTATTTTGGACAATTTCCCCCGGATTCCTATCTGAGGGCCTCAGGGACCATCCCCCAGCCTGAAATGGTGATGGTTCTCTCTCTCTTCTTTCCTGAGAGCCCACGCATGCACTTTGCTACTATAGTTTGCACGCATCAACCGTCGATGGGCTCGGGGTGGGCGCTACTAGGCGTCCACCTCGTCACACCATCATCGTGGGCAAGAAGGGTCTCACGGCCCCAGAAGGAAATGGTTCAAGCCCATTCCGAGAATTCCAGAGTCTCCAAGTTTCTTCCAAGAAATCTTAGAAGCCGCCCCTTGCTACCAGCTCATCGCTTCCCACCACACCCGCCAAGTGCCTGATTCCGCACCCTCCCGCCAGCTGGGTCCCAGACGTGGGCTGCTGAGTCCCGGGGCGGGGGTGGAGGGTAGGGGGTGGGGAGGGACTCCTTCCTGGTGCCCCGTGGAGCAGCTGCCGGTGCAGGCACTGAGCCCAGAGAGCGCCGACCCCTCCGGCAGGTGCTGCCCATGATTGGAAGCAGGTGTCACTCGGAGTATTTCCTGGGTGCTTTGCTGGCCCTCTCCTAGCGGTTTGCTGGCGAAGGGTCGTCCGTCTTCCTCCATCCCTCCGGCCCTGCAGGCTCGTCCTGAGACACTGGTAGAGCGAGCTTCCACGAAGGAGACGGTGTGAAAGCTGCAGGCGGTAAGTGTGACTCTGGAAGGGGGTGGGGAGACTGTGGACTCTGGATGTCTGTGAACTTGGGTGTATTTCAGCCCCAGCCCCGTTCCCCCGGGGAGGGGGTTGCCTGGGTTTTGCCTCTAGTAGGTAGGTGCAGACTTCTTTCCCGCCCAGTATGCCACTAAAGAGCCAGATCAGGCTGGCCCCAAGGCTTTGGTGTAGGTGGCTCCCGGTAGGAGACGGCTGGTCCCAGGTATCGGGATTTGTCCTTCGAAGGGGTCACCTGCCCCGCACGGTGCCTGCTGGGGAGCGGGTGTCGCCCTCTGGGTGATAGTGAATGCTCAGGTCTCCTCACCGCCTCTTCGGGGGGAGGCTCCCATCTCACAGGCCCACACTCCCTCCCTGGTACATATTGGCACCCCTCCCCCCCGCCCCAGGTGGCCGAAGAGGCATGACCTCTTCTGGGGTGGACTCGGAGATCCAGCCCCACTTCCGAGCAGGTTGTCACAGGTGCCCTGAGACGGTGGGTCCGTGCAGTGGCCTCTCGTTACCCCGAGAGAACAGAGGTGACTGAAGTGCCCAGGGGGCCCAGCCCCAGCTGGCCATTCGTGCCATGGGGTGAGGAGACTGTTACAAAGCGACTCTCGAACCTTTCTGCACTCTGGTGGTCATGACTTCGCCACTTTAGCAAATGTGTGCACCCTCCACGCGATTGTACGTCTACATAGAGACAACCAATGACTATATACCCTGCCATTTAAAAAAAATAAAAAACATGGGGCGCCTGGGTGGCTCAGTCGGTTGAGCGGCTGACTTCAGCTCGGGTCATGATCTTGTGGTTCGCGGGTTCGGGCCCATGTTGGGCTCTGTACTGACAGCTCAGAGCCTGGAGCCCGGCTTCAGATTCTGTGTCTCCCTCTCTCTCTCTGCCCCTCCCCCGCTCATGCTCTATCTCTTTCTCTCTCTCTCAAGAATAAATAAACATTAAAAATTAAAAACAAAACATATATATACCTTACATACTTTACAGTGTACAGTTTAGTAGGAATATATCCACAAGGTTGTGCAACCGTCACCACTATCCCTCTGAAAAATGTTTTTATCTCCCAAACAGAAACTCTACTCAGTTAAAACGTAACTCCCCGTTCGCTGCTTCCCCCAGCCCTTGGAAACCTGCTCGGCTTTGTCTCAGTGAGGTTCCTTCTTCTCCGTGACGTGGAATCGTGCGATCATTGTCCTTCCGTGGCTAGCTTCTTTCACTTGGCGTGGTTTCCTCAAGGTCCATCCGTGGTGTCACGGGAGCCAGTATGTCATTGGTTTCTAAGGCTGAAGAATATTCCATTTTTGTTTATTCAGCATTGACAGACGACTGGGTCCTTTCCGCCTCTTGACTCTTGTGAGTAGCGCTGCTATGGACATGGCTGCATGTCCTTGAGCACCTCTTCTCGGTTCTGTTGGACGTGGACTTGGGAGTGGAACTGTGGGTCACGCAGTAGTCTCTGTGTAATGGTTGGAGGCGTGGCTATGCAGTTTTCCACACCGGTGGCACCATTTTACATCTCTACCAGCCGGGGAGGTGCACGGGTTCCAATTTCTCCACGCCCTCGCCAACACCGACTATGCATCGTTTGATAAGAGCCGTCCTACTGCGTGTGACGTGGGTGTGGAGGGGAATCCCGCGTGGTTTGGATCTGCGTTTTCCTCATGACTAACGATGCTGGGTGTGTAGTTCTCTTGCAGCTGACTAATTTTTTTTTAAGTTTATATCTTTATTTTTAGAGAGAGAGAGAGAGAGAGAGAGAGAGAGAGAGAGACCGGGCCTGAGCAGGGGAGGGGCAGAGAGAGAGGGAGAGAGAGAATCCCAAGCAGGCTCCGCACCATCAACACAGCCCAACACGGAGCTCGATCCCACAAACCGTGCGATCATGACCTCCATCGAAATCAAAAGTCGAACGCTTTACCAACTGAGCCACCCAGGCACCCACAGCTGATTTATTCTTAAAGGTCACAAAATGCAGAAGAGGGGTATGTTTTGTGGGATAGAAGGTATCCAAGGAAAGGGAGGCCACTCTGGTGAGGCGTGAAGGCATATGTCTAGGCCAAGTCTTCCTCTTTATTTCTGAATTTTCCGAATCGCTGTTCTCAGCCTCAGCTGCTCTCAGAATGCCCTGAGGAGACTGTTTGAACTGTGAAGGCCAGTCACAGCCCCCAGAGCTTCTGAGCTGGGCAGTCCTGGTAGGGCCGGCATCAGAGGTTCCGGAAGCTTCCCAGGTGTTTCTCATGTGTAGCTACTGCTCTAAGCAAACTTCCTCAGGAGGCATCACCTGTCTCCCTCCTCACTGGTTCACAAAACTGCCTTCCTCCAAGCTGTGTGTGTGTGTGTGTGTGTGTGTGTGTGTGTGTGTGTGTGTGCGCGCGCGCGTGTCTGTGAGAGACAGAGAGAGAGAGAGAGAGGAAGGTTTCCTGTATTACCACTCGCCTACCACATCAATTCTAGAACATTTTCATCACCTGGGAAGAAAACCCCAAGCCCTTTAGCCATCCCCTCCCCAGTCCTAGCCTCCTCCCAGCCCCTGGAATTTGCCTCTTCTGGACCTCCCCCACCAATGGAGTGCTAATACGTGGCCTTTTGTGTGTGGTTTCTTTCCCTCCGCACAGTGTTTCCCAGGCCCACCACTATATGCATTGGTGCTTTCTGCCCTTGGACGGCTGGCGAACATTCTGGAGGATGGATCTGCCACTTCTTATGTAGCCAGCCATCAGTTGGTCCTTTGCGTTTCCACTGTTTGGCTGCTGTGAAGGCTGCTGTTACAAACATGGCTGTGCGAGTTTTTGTGGGGACCTTCCAGCCCTCAAAGGCCCCTTTTTCTTTACTCTAGCTGTAATTTTTTAAGAAAAAATCATTGGAAATCCTAAATCCCATGTCTTTATTTTTTTTAATGTTTGTTTATTTTTGAGACCGAGAGAGAGAAAAATGAATGAGTGGGGGAGGGGCAGACAGAGGGGGAGACACAGAATTTGAAGCAGGCTCCAGGCTGATGTGGGGCTTGAACTCACGAACTGTGAGGTCAGGAGCTGAGCCAAAGTCAGACACCTAACCAACTGCACCACCCAAGCGCCCCTCCCATGTCTTTAAATTTAAAAAAAAAAAAAATTCTCTCCAAATTTTCAATGCTTTTAAGTGTTCTGCGTAACTATTGTTTCACAGACCTAAACCACTTGGGGACTCAAAGTCTCTCAAAATCATCTCAAGATTATACTTAGCCCAACTCTTTCCTTTAGTGTGTTCCTTTCCCCTCAGAACTTCACACAAAGCTCATGGGCGTGACGGTAACCGTGATGGTGGCTCATCTCACCCCCTTGCTCACACTTACGCCTCCTTACGGCTGCCCAGCCCTCTGGAGGGGACAACAAGGAATGTCTGGCAGGGGTGCAGAGAGGGAGGAACCAGAAGCCACCTGGGCTCTGGGAGCTTAGTCAGGGGAAGAAAGGGAACCGACTCTGAAATCCATGCAATGCACATCAAACTCAACGTTTCCCCAAGTGTGGAAGGCATGTTGGCGTGAAAAGGTATCAGATGGCGTGCGGGTGTGGCATCGAATAACACACTCAGCAGAGGACAAAGTTGTTCCCTTTTCAATGATCTTTTAAGTCTTCAGATAAAGCAAGGAAACGGCTCAGCTTGGTCCTAATAGGTCTGTAACCCCCCTCTTCCATCATGCCTCTTCAAAACATAAAAACAGACCTAAACCCGAGTCTCCAGCCCTAATGGTATTGAACCGGAAACTGGAAACATTGCTTTCATTGTATTTATTTTGTACTTGGCTTCTAATTGACTAGTCTACTGATTTTATTTTTCCATTGGTGGAAAATTTTTGGACCTTTTTTTTTTTTTTTTTATGTCTACCATCACGACATCAAGTTGACTTTTAAAATAAACATACTTAAGTTTAAGTTTATAAAAAGTGGGTTCATTTGAAGGAAAAGATTAAGTAAACAGTACAGCAGGTGGCCAGCAGATGTGTGTCATGAAGGTGGCGTCCGAATGGCCCTGGGAAATACGTATGGATGTCCTGTCCTCAAAGGGCTGAGGGAGCCCCTGGCTCTCGCTGCAAACAGGGAGCATGCCGTTAAATCCCAGAACGATGGCTAATCATTTAGAGGTGGAGGGGGCCTCAGGGATCAGGTCCCTGCCACAACTTCTGCGGGTGAGGGAGACTGAGGCTTTGAAGCCTGGAGGGTCCGGGCATCACATAGGCGTCCACGGGGAGGCAGCCCCGGGCTCTGTGGCTGTGTGTGCCACTGCCACAGATCATGTCACTCGTGTGCTGGCCCGAGCATATCGTGGCTAGGTCATTGTCGTAAGACATTCTCTTTTCCCAGCCGATCCGATAAAATGATACATTGTGCTTCCAGTAATGGGACTAACGAGCACCGTGAATCATATGGTTCCGTCTCTACCACTTCACAAAGCTCCGTAGATGAGGATTATTTGCAAGGAATGAGGATTATTTGCAAGGAATGAGGATTATTTGCAAGGAATGAGGATTATTTGCAAGGAATGAGGATTATTTGCAAGGAATGAGGATTATTTGCAAGGAATGAGGATTATTTGCAAGGAATGATAGAACATCCTCCTTCTCTCTAGAAGACAACAACCCAGTAACTTCTACAACTAGCGGTTCTGCTTGTTAAATATTTCCAATGTTCCTTTCAGACCCAGGGAAGACGGTCTCCCCTGCCCCTGCTAGGCTTGGGGATAATTTGTTACCCAGCAATGGGGACCGATACAAAGTCTGGCTCTTTTCCTGTGGGATAATGTATCTACAGTGTATGCACCTGGTACCAGCTGCTCGTTCCTTTTTGTTGCTGAGTAGTGGAGCACTAAACAGATGTGAGGTCATTTATTTATCCGTTAGCCGTTGAGGAACATTTGAGTTTTTCCTGATTTTTTTTTTGGGGGGGGCATTTTTGAATAAAGCTACCATGCAGTAGAATCTCTGCATTCAAATTGCTCTTCACATGAAATGGGTTTCTCCCTGTGATCCTCAAGGCCTTGTGTGGGCTGGCCCCTGACATTCGGCACCGGCACTACTGCTAGGGATCCCCTCAACCCTCCCTTACTCTGTCAGTAGCCCGGGTGCTTCCCTCCCAAGCTGTCTGACCTGGTGCTTCCTGTGGCTGGCTCTCCGTGCCTCCTCAGGGCGCTTCCCTGACACCTGTACCCGAAGTCCCCTCCCCAACGGGTGTTCTTCACCACCTCACCCGTGCTTCCCGCCCAGCCCATCGTCACAATCCCTAATCATTTCTGTTCACTTCTTACTCTCCCCTTCTGGAATATAAATTCTAGGAGAGGCCCTGTCTGTGTTTCCAAGGTCTTACCACATGCTCTGGTGTCCAATAGATATTTACTGATGGAATGATTGGATGAATGAATAAATAAAATCAGAAAAGTGTGTAGGTTTAGCTTCTAGAGTCTTGAGCACCAGTTACAAAGTTTGCTCTGAGCACAGGCCATGGAAAAACGGTGTTGAAAATGGTATCTCTGGAAAATTTTCTTCATTCAAAATGGTTTTGGTTACAGTAGGCTATAAAAAAGGCAAGGATTAGTATACATATATCTTATAGACATGGAATAGCCTACAATTGTGGTTTCCAATTCTGTTAACTGCCATTTTCCCTGTGTTCTTATGTTAGCATTTAAGATCTATCCGACTGATTTTATCCCTTGAAACTTCTGAGAATTTAAAGACCTATTATTCCAAAAAAATCTATAGCCTTGTTTATTTTTCCCTCTGACCAGTATTCAAAATTAAATAGGGAATGATATTATCATCGAGTGTATTCTGGAATAGAAGAGCATAAAATACAGCGATGGGTGCGTATCTCACTTTTACTAGCAGTAAGGGTGCTGTGTGTAAAGGCGTAAAACAGCGTGCGACACCCTGGGGTAGCCCCCTGTAAACTATGAATTTATTTGAAATGATGGGCTCTTAAAATAGACTCTTCTAGAACAACAACGAACAAAAATGTTTCATTCAACGATTAATAGACAAAGCAGAAATCACTTAATTCGTCTTAGGTTTCTGCCTGTTAGCAAACCCATAAAAGAATACAGACAAGGTGTTTTTTACTTTATTTGTTTTCATACAGCAATGTGACCTGTTTGAAGTATCCCATTTAACAGTATTCCCTGGAGCCCATTACAAAGAATTTTTTTAATGTTTATTTATTTTTGTGAGAGAGAGCATGCTCAAAACTGGGGGAGGGGTGGAGAGAAGAGACAGAGAATCCAAAGCAGACTCAACACTGTCAGCACAGAGCCCAATGCGGGGCTCAAACTTACAAACCGTGAGATCATGACTTGAGCCAAAGTTGGATGCTCAACCGACTGAGCCACCCAGGTGCCCCACATTTTACATTTTTAACCAGAGCAGACACACACATATATAATCAAAATGCAATTCACAGAACAATCTTTAGCCTCATTATATGTGGTATTTTGTCACTTTTAAAATTGTCTTTTTCTGGGGCGCCTGGGTGGCTCAGTCGGTTAAGCGTCTGACGTCCGCTCCGGTCACCACCTCACCACCACCTCACCCGTGCTTCACGGACTGTGGGTTCAAGCCCTGCATCAGGCTCTGCTGATGGCTCAGAGCCTGGAGCCTGCTTCGGATTCTGTGTCTCCCTCTCTCTCTGCCCCTTGGCTGCTTGCTCTATCTCTCTCTCTCTCTAAAAAAAAAAAAAGTTTTAATGTTTATTTTTATTTAAAATTGTCTTTTTTTTTTTTTTTAATTAATGCCGGTCATGACCCACTGACTTTATTTCATCCCCTACCAATGGGTTACGACTCACCGTTTGAAAAACACTAAGGGAGAGGAATTGGCGTTGGCAGTTTGGGAAGAGCAAGGAGGGGGAGACCGAGAGGAGAAAGCAGTCTATGCGTCTCTCTTTCCCCGCTCCATACTTTGGCCTCAGAGGGGGGGGGGGGGAAGAACGTGGCAAAAGTAATAGGGGGCGGCCAAAGGAAGAGCCACTTCTGCCCCGGATCCCCTGGAAGCCCCACCTGCCCCTGCATGGACCCACACAAGGCCACAGCCAAGTGAAGTGGGCGGTACGTGGTCAGGCAGAGGAACACGGCTTTCCACAGCAGCCTTCCATTCCATTCTGTCACGGTGTAGACGCAACCAGGGGCTTCCCCCGTCCAGGAGGTCAAGGAGACTCCGCGGCAGAAGATAACCAGCCTGCCTAGGTTGTGGGTGGGAGGGGCATCTACATGCCAAAGATGAGGCTGGCCAGGCCCAGGGGGCCCAGATCGCTCATTCCAACACCAAAATGCCAGCAAGGTGAGCGTAGCTGGTGGTCAAGGGACACCTTCGGAGAGAGACGCTCAAGACACACGTCACAGCACAGCCCATCCCGTGCGCTCAAGTGCTGCCTCGGAACGGAGCTGGCTGGGCAGGCAGAAGTCTGAGAAATCGGAGCCTGATTTCTTTTCCCAGGAAAGGTAGAAAATTCTCTGGAGAAGTTGTGGGAGTTATTGTATTAGGTTGGACTTCACTTAGCCTTTTTTATTTCCTTCCTCTTACTTTGCACCAAATGGGGATCCGTGAAGCCCAGGCACTTGCTAGATAAGCAGTGATCTATGTCCAAAGCCGGTAAACATGGCCATAGCCCAGGGGCTCGGCGGAAGTGGAATCTCTCCCACGTGCTGCCCTGCATCAGCCGGGGAAGTGTTTTAAAACTGGCTGCTGGGAGCACCTGGGTGGCTCAGTTAGGAGCACCTGGGTGGCTCAGTTGGTCGAGCGGCCAACTTCGGCTCAGGTCATGGGCTCAGGTCATGATCTCACGGTCTGTGAGTTCGAGCCCCATGTCGGGCTCTGTACTGACAGCTCAGAGCCTGGAGCCTGCTTCAGATTCTGTGTCTCCCTCTCTCTCTGCCCTTCCCCTGCTCATACTCTGTCTCTTTGTCTCTCAAAAAATAAATAAACGTTAAAAAAAATTAAAAAAACTGGCTGCTGGAGAGGGAGCCCTGATCTAAAGCATTTCCCAATTTCCGTGGTGTAAATCTTCCCGGGGCGGTCAGTTTCAAGCAGCCAGGGAGGTCACAGGTGTAGGTAGGAAGCCGACCAGCCTGACACGGCTGCCTGCAGCACCTCAGGCCCTCTGTCCCCCTCGAGTTAGGAGACCACGCTTGTCAATCTGCCCGTGAGACTGAGACCGAGGGCCAGATTGGCCTTCCAGCACTCGGAATCCCCTTCTCTGGACGCTGGTTCCACTCGGACGTCCCCTCAGCTCGGCAGGTCTCCCAATTCCTGGTTTTCTTCTCTCCCCTTCTCTTCTAGCAAAACTTCAGAGCCCGCCCACCCACCCACTCAGCCAGCCAGCCAGCCAGCCAGCCATCGGGCCAGGACACTTTTGTTCAAGCCAGCCCAGCTGACAGAATCAGAGCAAACCACCCCCTGGAGGGAGCTCCAGAGGTCACCATGGCCAGCCCCCTGCCTTCAGGCGGGTCTCCCCTTAAATCGTCCTAGACAGAGCCCGCCTCGCACTGGCCCGTTTGCTCCGAGCGCCCCGAGCAGCCGCGCAAAGTTTTGTGCTGACTCCGTGGAGCGGCGTCGGGCGGTAGCGCGCCGCCGGTTCATAAGGGAATCATTAGCGCGACGCAGCAGTGTGGAGGGCCCGAGGCTTCTGGCAATTAGTCGCCTCTCCTCCCTGGCAGCACCAGCTGTCTCATCCTCCAGGTAGCCCCGTAATTGTCCCGGGAGAAGGCAGGTGGGTGAGGGGCCACCTGAGCTAGCGTTAGCCAGCCAGGCTCCCACATTAAAAAAAAAAAAAAAAAAAAATTTTTTTTTTTTTTTGAGTATTCAAATATTTCTCACTTACTTTCCGGAGTCTGTTATTGGTATAAAGGTTGAAGCTCAGGCAGCTTAACCGTTATGTGGAGTGACCTTTAGTTTTAATATTAATATATTATCGTAAAGTCTGCACGAATCATGAATGCAATTTTGGTATTCATATAAAATGCCACACGCCGAACCCTTTGCAACTCCCCCCCCTCCCCGCCCCCCCTCCCCGCTTCCCGCCCCTCCAGGAGGCTGCCAACTAGGAGAATTAATATGCATCCTCTCCCTCGCCCCTCTATTTACCTAGAGAGGGTGGCCGGGGAACTTTATCAGGAGTAACATTATCAAGAGCTTTCCAGCAAGCTTCTTCATCATATTCACGCCCGCGTCTGCTCGACACTTGTCAGTGTCAATCAAATCGCAATAATACGCAGATGATTTGCTCATTTGGTTTAATAAAATCTTTCTGCTTATTTGCGCCGGCTCCATTACACCACATAATTGCTGTGCCGCGGAGGTGCGAGGCAGCCAGTTGCCTGGGGGATAAGAGGAGACCGTTGCTATATGAAGGATTTGTTTCTTTGCCTCTGTCTCTCCCCAGTCACTCATATTCCTAAAATTAATATTGTATTTGAATCCAGCCCTGCTATTCTTATGCAGGCTAACATTGTTATTACTTATTATTTGGATGTGGAGTCATTTATTTTTAGTTTTATGTCCAAGCTGTCAAGCTAAATTTCATTGTGAACTGCCACATACAATTTTTAACTGCCATTTAAAACGAGATTCCAGCTCTGAATTATGGAGGGAGCCCGTTCAAAGGGCCGGCCTGACGGGAAGTGCAGCAAGGAGGCCCGACTTCCCTGCAAATCAAAGGGGCTCCCGGTGATTATTTTCGTGGAAAGGAAAGCGCACGGGGGCGTTAGGACTCGAGGATCGCCTTGATGGTGGCCGGACGGCGAGGTGCGCGTGGAGGGAGAGGGGGTGCGCGTGCGGAGCCCCCGGGCCGCACTCGGAGCCGCTTTGCGAGCCGCACTTGAGGGGCTGTGGCACCTTGGGGTGAGGCAGGTGGGGCCCGCGTGGCCGGCTAGGGCGGGCTTGCAGGGGACAAACCGATGCTGGGCCTGGGGGCTGCAGTGTCACCCCCTCAGGAGGCACGGCGCTCCCAGAGCGAGGCTGGGGAGAAAGCACAGTTTATTTTCAAGTTGTCTATGGTTTCGCTTGGGGATTCCCACGAAGGATGCCCCGTGTGTGTGTGTGTGTGTGTGTGTGTGTGTGTGTGTGTGTAGCACAAACAAACATTTGTTAGTTTTCTTACCAGCTCGGGGGCTTTCTCTTGCTGGCTCAGCCAGAGAGGCTGGTCGACACACTGGGGACCGCGTCCCCCCCGCTCCGGCCACTCACGTCCAGTGTGAGGGGGAAACCAGTGTGCTTGACATGGCGCTGCTCATTCAACAGCCGTGAAGACGCCATCTGGGGTCAGTGTCCCGCCTGTCCTGCTGATGAAAGATGAAGATGCGGAGTTGGAAGGAGGCCATGACCAAGAAGGTTCTGGAAGCCCCAGATCTAGCCCAAGCGGGGAGAAGGAAGAGGTTTCGCCAGGAGGAGGAAGGGCACGCCAGGGCTGGGAGAAAGAGGCGGCTACCACCAGCAGCTCTGGGACCGCAGTCATGTCCCCAGGGGCCACCAAGGACCTGGGCTTTCTTTGCCTTCCGAGAAGGCCCCGTGTCCAAGGAAGCCAGTTGCAGGACTTGTGTCCCTGCCCTTGTCCGTCCATTTTACATGTGTTCCTGGCCCTCAGGTAGAAAGTGTCGGTGCTCGGAAATAAACCGGGAAGATGCCGGTCCCTGCTAGGTCGGGCCCCCACGGCTGCTCTGCCGCCCGTCCCCAGGTTTCAAGCCACTCAGCAAGACGAGAAGACGGAGCCCTCAGGTCCCTCCTCCCTTTCCTTCGGTTGATACCCTTAATCTCTAGTATTAAAAGGGCCTTAGTTCTAATGTGCGCGCTTCGTCTTGGGTGCCGGCTTGAGTGTGTGAAAAAAGCTTGTTCTCAGAGGGCACGGCCGCCGTGGCGTCTCTGGAAGGCACAGGGGGTTGTCCCCAGCAGGAAGGCAAGTTGATGAAGGAATGTCATTGTTCCTCCATCCCTTTCTCACTTGGGCGTTGCAACCAGGCGGAGTTCTTTCACAGATGGGGTTTGTCGAGCTGATGGGGGAGACTTTAAGGGAATTGTAGTCCAAGCCCGCCCAGTCCGGCCCGTAGTCCGTCTTCTCCTTCCCCCGCCCAGCACGTCTCTGGCTGTAGTTTTTGGTGGGTGAGTCACGGCACCTGGTGGATCATGAATCTTCCAGGACTGTGGCACCTACTTTTTAATTAATTTTTAATTTTTAAATTTTATTTATTTATTTTGAGAGAGACTGAGAAAGCATAAGCAGGAGAGAGGGAGAGAGAGAACCTGCACTGTCAGCGTAGAGCCTGACGTGGGGCTCAAACTCACGACCCGTGAGATCGTGACCTGAGCCCAAATCAAGAGTTGGATGCTTCACCAACGGAGCCACCCAGGCACCCCAACATTTTTATTTTTAAAGAACTTTTTAGGGGCACCTGGGTGGCTCAGTCGGTTGAGCGGCTGACTTCGGCTCAGGTCATGATCTCACGATCCGTGAGTTCGAGCCCCATGTCGGGCTCTGTGCTGACAGCTCAGAGCCCGGAGCCTGCTTCAGATTCTGTGTCTCCCTCTCTCTCTCTGCCCCTCCCCCACTCATGTTTTGTGTCTCCTGCTCTCAAAAAAAAAAAACAAACATAAAAATAAATAAGTAAATAAATAACTTTTTAAAGATGTAACTCACATACCTAACAATCCCCCCATTTAAGGCGCACAACCCAATGGATTTTAGTGTGTACAGAGCTGTGCAAGCGTTACCAATCGGTTTTAGAACCTCACCATCAGCCTTGTTAGCTCTCACCCCTGTGGTCCCCCCACCACCACCCAGCTCAGTCTTAATGCATGGTCTTCTGCGGCTGGCTTCTTCCACTTGGCGGGATGTCTTCAAGGCGCGTCCGTGACGCAGCATGAGCTGAGCGCCATTCGTGTTTACGGCTGAATGACACTCGGCCGCAGGAGTGGGCCGGCTCATTTCCTCTGTTCATGCGGGGGCATTTGGGGCGTTTCCACCTTCGCGCTCTGTGAATACTGCTGCTATGAACTTTGGGGTACGTGTTTTTGCCAGGACGTCTGGTTTTAATTCTTTCGGGTATATATGCACGTATTCCTACGAGTAGAATCCCCTCGGTCCCTGCCGCCGACTTTTGATTGATAGTTAAAATGAATTCGGGAGGTGGGGCGCCTGGGTGACTCAGTCGGCTGAGCGGCCCACTCTTGATTTCGGCCCAGCTCATGATCTCACGGTTCCTGGGATCGAGCCCCGTGTCAGGCTCTGTGCTGAGAGGGTAGAGCTGCTTGGGATTCTCTTCCTCCCTCTCTCTGCCCCTTCCCCACTCGCACGCACGTGCTCTCTCTCTCTCTCTCAAAATAAATATATGTAAAAACAAAAACAAAAACAAAAAAAAACCCCTAATTTTGACCATAGAGACTCCCGTCCGTTCACTCCTTTCCTCCTCCCCTAAACTCTCCCCGGCAAAGACAAACTCTGCCGGCACAGACGTATTGAGTAAGGATTTTATATCCAGACCAAGGAAGGGATCCACGGTGAATAGCCCCCCAGTTCCTGATGAATTAAAACCCGCACTGGCCTCCTCGTTCTCTGTCGGCCCCTCCGGCCTCGCCTCCCCCCGCCTCTGTCTTCTCCCCTCATTTTCTCCTTTCTGACACACGTGGCACTTGAGCGGGGTCTCCCCGCCTTTCAGCTCGCGTGCCCACCTAAACTGGTTAACACCCTCTTCGAGCGGAGCAAAGGCCATACGATGAGGGGGCTGAAGCTGGAGTCTGTAAACTGGGTCCTTCAGCTGCTGGAATCCGCCCTCCTTAGAGACCGATGGAGAAGAGCTACAACTTCCCCCAGCACTGCAGCCGCAGAGAGAACTTGCCCCAGGGACCTCTCCTTCTCAGCTCTCTGCCTGCTGCCGGGTCCACGCACAGGTCTGTAACTAGCAACCCTTGGGAGAGGTGTGATCGAACCTTCAGCGCTTGAGCGCTTTCTAGAAGGCCTCCCGTTTAAAACCAGATTGCCAGTTGCCCTGGAAAGACCGGAAGCCCTGACCATGGCGAACCACATCCCGGGCTGGCCCTGGTGGGCCGGAGCCGGACAGTGGCTGCCCCTTGGACTGGGCAGGCCTGGCCCGCGTCCCTCACTTCCATGCCTCATTGGGCATCTATGGGCATTTGGATCTCTGGCCCGCGGCCTACGGGAAGCTCAACGCAGCCCCGAAGAGCAGAGATTAGGAGTACACAGGCCTCCGTCTGCCGAGTGCGATCAGGGCAGGAGACGGTGCCTCCGAAGGTGACGCGCAGGAGGCCGGCGTGACAGCAGAGACGCGGTCGAGTCCGACCGAGCAGCTGCTGAGGATCCGGTCCTTCCGCGGTAGAACGCACACTCCAGGAGGCTGGCAGCCACTGCCTGGAGGGCCAAGCGCCGAGATGATTCGTTTGTCCAGCAAACGTTTCCCAAGCGTTCGCTATGCGTCAGCACTGTTGTAAATTCCGGGGACGCAGCCAGAAAGGAAACAACTCTCCTGCCCGAGCGGGAGCAGACATTCACGAGGGAGAAATCGGCGATGCACAAGATAAATTAGCAAAATACACGGTTTATTGGTGGGAAGGGAGGGGGATGTTATTAGAGATGGAGGGAGGAGGAGGGTCGTAACTGGAGATGGAGTGGCCACGTAGACCCCACCTAGGAGGCGATGTCTGAGTAAAAGGCTGAAGGAAGTGAGGCAGTGAGCCATGTCCTTGTCCGGTAGAAGAAATTTCCAGGCAGATGGAAAGGCAAGTGCAAAGGTCCTGTGGTTGGCCTATTTGAGGAAGAGCAAGGAGGCTGTTGTAGATGGAACAGCGTGAGAGACAGCATGGTAGGAGATGAGGCCAGAGTGATGGGGTGAGGACAGGGCTTATAGAGGGTCTTAGGGGACACGGCCAAGACTTTGGGTTCTACTCTGAGATGGGAAACCATTGGGGGTTTTGAGCAGAAGAGCAACAGGATCGGAGTTAGGTTTTCACGGGGTCCAACTGGCTGTGTTTGCAGGGCTGTCAGGGAGAGACCACGGAGGAGGCTTTGACAACAGGCCAGGTGACCAGTGAGGGTGGCAGAGACCAAGTGGTGACACATGGGTGGATTCGGGATATGGCTGGCGTAGGGGTGACCCAGGTGTGCCAACAGGTTAAATGGGGGGGTGGGTGAGAAGAGGCATGACCCTAAGGCTGTGACCGTTTATGACGTGGGACGCCCATGGAGGGCCACATTTATGACGTGGGACGCCCGTGTGCTGTGGCCAATGCCATGGTGCTTGAGGCTATAGTGTCTGAGTGTAGACATGGCGTTAGCAGCTGGTAAGACAGATCTGGAGCTCAGGAGAGAGGGCCATGCTGGAGCCACGGGCTGGGTGGGAATCTTTGGTGTAGACTGGATGGGGTCACCGAGGGTGCGAGTGTAGACAGCGGGGCCAGGGACACGTGGAGAAGACAGCCGGTCGGTTGCCCCGCACATTAGAAGTTGCTCCCATCTAATTCATCGTTTACAGCAAGGAAAGCTGGGTGGGAACGTTTCGATTTCTCAACGGGACTAAAATACAGAAGTTTCTCCTAACTGCTCTGGTGCCAAAGCTATAGGTTACATTGTTTTGCCTTAATTTTTTATTTTTTTTTTTATTTTTTTTTTTTTGGTAAGAGATGGCGTTTCTCAATTCACATGGTTGAAATTCACAACACACAGTAAAAAGTCCTCGTCTCGCTCTTGTTTCTTGGCCATCTGCCTCCTTCCCCAGAGTGAGCCGGTTCCCCGATTCCTTCTAGATCCTTCCAGACGTGTTCATAGCACAGGTGTGTCCTGCATCTGTGCCTCACTTTGCCCATTTCTACACAAATGGTGGCCTGCACCTAGGGTTCACCTAATACACCTTGAAGAACATTCCGTAGTAGCACATAAACAGTATCTTTGCACCTTTTCTGTAATACTGCATTTTCTGAACGTGCTGTAATTCACTTAACTAGCCCCTCGCTGAGGGACTCTTACATTGTTGCTAATCTTTTGCCACAATTACTAAACTGGTAAACTCGAAACTTCGGACCTGCGTGAACAGAAATCTGTTGCGTAAATGTTTGGATGTGGAATAGTTAGGTCAAAGGGCATGGGGTTTGGATTTCTAGTAGCGTCAAAGGAGGCCAAAGGAGATACCCGCAAGCCATACAAGGGAGTGTCCGTTCTGAGGAATTTTCCATTAGAGTCTGTTACCAAATCATTTGATTTTCTCCATCTGAGAGTTCTTTATTTTTTTTTCCATTTCTTAATGTTTGTTTATTTTTGAGAGAGACAGAGCATGAGCAGGGGAGGGGCAGAGAGAGAGGGAGACACAGAATCCAAAGCAGGCTCCAGGCTCTGAACTGTCAGCACAGAGCCCGATGCGGGGCTCGAACTCAGGAGCCACGAGATCATGACCTGAGCTGAAGTGGGCCACTCAACCAGCTGAGCCACCCAGGTGCCCCACGAAAGCTCTTTAAAATGGAGTCGTAGTTTGCATTTCTCTTGTTACAGCTGGGAGTGCCTGTAGCTCTCAACACGGCGTCCAGAAATGCCAGTTGGCAGAGTTCGATGAGCAAAGTCTGTGCTTGGTGGCCTTCCTTTGCTTGGCCTCTTCCACCAGTCCAGGCTCTTCTGGCCTCCTTCGCCCGGAGGAGAGAGAAACTTACTTTAATCATTGGAAGTGGGATTGTCTCTGAAATTGTTTGCTGCCAGGGCCACCTGGCTGGCTCAGTCGGTAGAGCGTGTGATTCTTTATCTCAGGTCTGTGAGTTCAAGCCCCATGTTGGGTATAGGGCTTACTGAAAAAGTAAATTAGGAAAAATTTTAAAATGAAATTGTTTACTTTCAGAAGAGAAATGGAGGGGCAATGCTCACCAAAGAAGGTGTCTAGTCCATGGTGGGATTTGAGGCTTTGATTCACTCCCTCATCCACCCACCCATTCACCCACCCACTCACCTCCTCACTCATTTCACCCACCTACTCATTCATTCCCTCACTCATTCATCTTCTCACCCACGCACCACGCACCCACGCACCCACGCACCCACGCACCCACGCACCCACGCACCCACGCACCCACGCACCCACGCACCCACGCACCCACGCACCCACGCACCCACGCACCCACGCACCCACGCACCCACGCACCCACGCACCCACGCACCCACGCACCCACGCACCCACGCACCCACGCACCCACGCACCCACGCACCCACGCACCCACCCACTCACTAATTCACTCATTCCCCCGACCGCCCATTCCCCCGCCCACTCATTCACCCACCCATTCACCCACTCACTCACCCACC
This sequence comes from Paguma larvata, assembly GCA_030068075.1. Lineage (NCBI taxonomy): Eukaryota > Metazoa > Chordata > Mammalia > Carnivora > Viverridae > Paguma > Paguma larvata. Next base: position 31,101,134 of record CM057841.1, on the reverse strand, counting down.
CACCCACACACACACACAACCACCCACCCACTCACTCACTCACTCACCCACCCACTCACCCATTCACCCAGCCACCCACCCACTCACCCATTCACCCCAGCACCCACCCAATCAACGCATTCACCCACCCACCCACTCATTCACGCAGCCACCCACCCACCCACCATTCACGCAGCAACCACCCACCACCCACTCATTCACGCAGCCACCCACCACCCACTCATTCACGCCCACCCACCACCCACTCATTCACGCAGCCACCCACCCCCCACTCATTCACCCATTCCCCCCTCAATCACTCCCTCACTCACCCATTCCCCCCCTCAATCACTCCCTCCACTCACCCATTCCCCCCCTCAATCACTCCCTCACTCACCATTCCCCCCCTCAATCACTCCCTCACTCACCCATTCCCCCCCTCAATCACTCCCTCACTCACCCATTCCCCCCTCAATCACTCCTCACTCACCATTCCCCCCCTCAATCACTCCCTCACTCACCCATTCCCCCCCTCAATCACTCCCTCACTCACCCATTCCCCCCCTCAATCACTCCCTCACTCACCCATTCCCCCCCTCAATCACTCCCTCACTCACCCATTCCCCCCCTCAATCACTCCCTCACTCACCCATTCCCCCCCTCAATCACTCCCTCACTCACCCATTCCCCCCCTCAATCACTCCCTCACTCACCCATTCCCCCCCTCAATCACTCCCTCACTCACCCATTCCCCCCCTCAATCACTCCCTCACTCACCCATTCCCCCCCTCAATCACTCCCTCACTCACCCATTCCCCCCCTCAATCACTCCCTCACTCACCCATTCCCCCCCTCAATCACTCCCTCACTCACCCATTCCCCCCCTCAATCACTCCCTCACTCACTCATTCCCCCCCTCAATCACTCCCTCACTCACTCATTCCCCCCCTCAATCACTCCCTCACTCACTCATTCCCCCCCTCAATCACTCCCTCACTCACTCATTCCCCCCCTCAATCACTCCCTCACTCACTCATTCCCCCCCTCAATCACTCATTCCCCCCCTCAATCACTCATTCCCCCCCTCAATCACTCCCTCACTCATTCCCCCCCTCAATCACTCCCTCACTCATTCACCTTCTCACTCACTCATTCCCCCCCTCAATCACTCCCTCACTCATTCACCTTCTCACTCACTCCCTCACTCATTCACCTTCTCACTCACTCATTCCCCCCCTCAATCACTCCCTCACTCATTCACCTTCTCACTCACTCCTCACTCATTCACCTTCTCACTCACTCATTCCCCCCCTCAATCACTCCCTCACTCATTCACCTTCTCACTCACTCACACACACCCACCCACCCACTCACTCACCCATTCACCCACCCACTCACCCACCCACCCACCCACTCATTCACGCAGCCACCCACCCACCCACTCATTCACGCAGCCACCCACCCACCCACTCATTCACGCAGCCACCCACCCACCCACTCATTCACGCAGCCACCCACCCACTCATTCACCCATTCCCCCCCTCAATCACTCCCTCACTCACTCATTCCCCCCCTCAATCACTCCCTCACTCACTCATTCCCCCCCTCAATCACTCCCTCACTCACTCATTCCCCCCCTCAATCACTCCCTCACTCACTCAGGAAGGCTGGCGAGCTGGTGCAGAGAGGGTGAGGGGGGGAATGGGAACGCTCTGAACGGACAGAGGAGGCCATTGCGCAGGAGGGGACAGTCTTCGAGGACTGCAGTCTGAGCCCAAGAAAGGTGTAACCACCGCCTTAGGTCTTGCTTTTATTTCAGCCATGGACTTCACCTTTCTCGGCCACCATTCCAGTACCAAGAGCCCTGCTTTCGCCTCTGCGATTGTGTGGAGAAAGCCCAGAGAGGAAGAGCAAACCTTCTCCGACTTTCCATGTGGTTTTGACTTCCCTCCTGCCGCCGACACAGATAGATACTGGCTCTCAGGAGCACGGTGCGGGTCCCGCCTGTCCCCCTGCCCCCGAAGCCGCCAGGCAGCCGTGCCCTCCGTGTCAGCCGATGGCCTCTGTGCTCAGAACATCTCGCGTGGGGCCCAAAGGCTGCTTTCTTCTCGTTTCCAATCAGGCTCCATGCCTAATTTAAGGAGGGGGGTGAAAAGCATAAACAATCTTACGATGCCTTGCCATCCTTAAAATTCTGAAATTGCCTTGGTCTTTGTTGGTCAGCAAATAAATTAATTTCCACTTGAAGAAACATCATTTTTTAATGCCTTTCGGTCTGGCCTGGCCTCATCCCACGGTCCAATTACCGAGGTAACTACCACGAGAGAGGCTACCTCGGGAGCCGTAGATCAGAAATTGTTTACCAGGCTTGCGGGCATCGATTTATTCAAGCTATCTGACACAGCTGATCATATTTTATTTTCCCAAATCTTCTCTCTCAAATTGATTTTTTTCAGAAGGTTTTTTAATACAGGTTTATGCACCTGGCTAATCCATTTATCTTCGGTTCCACCTGTAAAGTCAAGAAAATCTCAGGGGGCGATCCATGACAGGAAAGAGGCGTGCTCTCTCTCCGCCCCGCTCACCGCGTCCCACCCTCTCTGACCCTTCATGCAGGCGCACGCACGCACACGTGTGGGTGCACACACGCTCAGACCCCCCCCAGCCCACCTTTCACGCAGCCACACATGCAGCTGATGAGCCGTAAGACTGTGCACCTCCCCGCCTCCCTTCCTAGGCTCCTGTGTCCTCTGCAACCCTGCGAGATTGCACTATTTTCTCTCCAAAGTCCTTTCTGACTTGAGATCTTTAGAATCAAAGGGTCGAAAGCTGGAAGGGACGAGGAAATCGAAACCAATCTCCTCATTTCACAGTTCGGGAAGCGGAGGCTTTTCCCACAAGAGGTGGGACCGCGGGGCGCCTGGGTGGCTCAGTCGGTTAAGTGTCCAACTTCAGCTCAGGTCATGATCTCCGGGTTCGGGAGTTGGAGCCCCGCATCGGGCTCTCTGCTCTCAGCACAGAGCCCGCTTCAGATCCTGTCTCCCTCTCTCTCTGCCCCTCCTCTGCTCATGTTCTGTCTCAAAAATAAACATTTAAAGAAAAGAATTAAAAGAGGCGGGCCCCAGGTCTCAGCTAACAGTTGCAATCATGTCAGGAGGGGGATTGAGTACGGGTTCCTGGACCACACCCCCAAGTCGCCTCTCTCCCTGTAGCTTAGGGCTCCCTTATTTTTAATTTTTTTAATGTTTATTAATTTTTGAGAGACAAAAACACAAGCAGGGGAGGAACAGAGAAAGATGGAGACACAGAATCCGAAGCAACTCCAGGCTCTGAGCTCTCGGCACAGAGCCCGACGCGGGGCTCGAACTGGCACACCGTGAGATCACGACCTGAGGCAAAGTCGGACACTTAACTGACCGAGCCACTCTGGCACCCCCATTTTTCTCTGTCTTTCTCAGGAGCAGAAAGACTTTAGTTGTAGAAGCAAAGACCTTTCTCTGGGGGCCACTCGGGCAAGTGGCCGCTGGGGCAGGTGTCTTTCTGTTGGTGCTGGAGCCCAGCGGGCTGGGTGCAGAGACGTGCGGAAGAAACACGTCTTGAAAACTAACAGAGGCGCCTGGTGGTTCAGTGGGTCGAGCATCCGACTTTGGCTCAGGTCACGATCTTGCGGTTCATGAGTTCGAGCCCCACATTGGCTCTCCGCTGTCAGTGCGGAGCCTGCTTCTGATCTTCTGTCCCCCTCTCTCTCTACCCCTTCCCCGCTCATGCTCGCTCGCTCTCTGAAAAGTAAATAAAACATTAAAAAAAAAACCACCTGGCACGTGAGGCTGCGTACCAGGCTGTGTGCCCTCGTGGAGGGCTTGGCCAGCGAAGGACCCGAGGCACGACCCCAGCGCTTCCGGACCCCTGGCGGAGCAGGTGCACCAGGAGATGGGTTCCGCGCTGTGAAAACACGCGTGGAGGAGCCTCAGCACAAGGTCAAGCTCTCCGTGTGCACATGTCTACACGTGTGTCTGCGTACACCTCGCCCCGTGCCGAGGGCCCCCATCTCTCAGTGAGTCCGCGCTCACGCTGGCTCACGTGGCCCGGCCAAAGCAGCAAGCTGGCCCGAATCCTGCACAGAATGCTCACAACCCTGCTGCCCGCGGCTCCCTGGAGCCGGAACACGTGTGGCTTCTCCGGAGCCTGGCTCAGACGGGGCCGCGCCGCTGACACGTGTGACCTTCCCTTTTTTCCTCGACTGTCGCCTGGACTTGTTGCATGTGTGGTTTGCAAGACGGGGGAAGGCACCGGGCAGAAGTATTTGCTGTCACCAGGGAGACTTCACATTGTCCCCACGGCTGTCATGCCAAGTGCGATGTCACGGGGGGGGGGGGGGATTTTGTCGCGCGCTGTTTGGGGCTGAAATCGTCCGTTGCACGTCAGCAGAGGGGAGGGCAGGGACGGGCCCACCACGCAGTCCGAGCTCCCTTGGGCTCGCTTTTCACCGCGTCGCCTCTGTCCTCCCATGAGTTGGCTGAGAGAAGTGTCCATGGAGACCCTCCCCCAGGTCAGGCAGAGGGGGCCCATCTGCCGAGAAATGAACGCAAACACACATAAGGCCACAGACGACGGGCCCTCCTGTTCTTGAGCGGGCCGGCCTCTCGTTCGTATAACTTGGGCTGTAAATACAGGTGGTGGCCCCCTGCCCGTGGGCTTGCACGCCCTTCTCCTGAAGAGAGAGGTCATGGAGGCCTTGAGGGGCCACCCGGCCCAAGCAAGACGACCGCCTGGGGGCCGTGTTCTCATAATCAAAAGATGCCTCTCTCTCCTGCCCTGTCCTGGGTGACCACCAGTGTGAGAGTCACATGTCGGGTTATTATTATTACTTTTTAACACTTACTCATTTTTGAGAGAGATAGAGCATGAGCAGGGGAGGGGCAGAGAGAGAGAGAGAGAGGGAGACACAGAATCTGAAGCAGACTCCAGGCTCCGAGCTGTCAGCACAGAGCCCGATGTGGGGCTTGAACCCACAAACCATGAGATCATGACCTAAACTGAAGCCGGAAGCTTAACCCACTGAGCCACCCAGGCGCCCCCTACGTGTCAGATTATTAAAGAGGCCGCTGTGGCCACCTGCCTGTGGTGCCTCTTGTACCTTGGGCCCCTCCAAGGACGATGCATTGACCACTTTTTCTTGCATTTGTCACCTCTCTGACTAGATTGAGGCTTTTTGAAGTCAAATGCTCTGTCTACTCTCTCTATCACATAAAAAGGACACCTTTCTAGGCCTTTGTTTCCTTGATGCCACCAACCAAATACGTAGAGACGATGACTGATCAGGTGCCCAGAATTCTTCTAGGAATGTATGCATCCAGCCCAAATGGGCGATAGTTAGCCGCTATTCCGGGGTCGCAGACTCAAACTGGCAGCCGGGCGCCATGTTTGGTCATTTGTTCTTTGGCCTGTGTTGTTTTAGAAGCAACCTAACCGGGCCATTGGCCCTGTGCCCGAGGCTTAGAGACTTCTGTTAACACATTGCTGGCAAAGCCGGGTCCCAGAGTCCATGGAGAGAGATGTCAGGGCCCAGTTTTACCCATGGAGACGTGGTGACCGTCAAGAGCTTTGACCTTCATTTTATCATTTCCTGTTTCCTGAGCATCCGTTGATTGGAGCTAAGTGATGGCTTCTGCCCCACCTCCAGGAACGAGGGCTGCACACTCATCTTAATATGGAAGGAGAAAAAAGATTCCCATCCACAGCTGTGAAAAAAGCCGCCAGTTGAGGCCCGTGAGAGGCATTCAGGCAGCCAGCCAATATTTACATGCTGTACTAGTCAGCTCGGGCTGCGTAACAAAATACCACAGACCGGGCAGCATAAACAGCAGAAAATTATTTTATTGCGGTTCTGGACGAGTCCAAGGTCAAGATGCTCGTAGGGTCGGTTTCCTCTGAGGCCCCTCTCTTGGGCTCATAGACGGCTTCCTGTCTGGCATGAAAACACAGATACCAATAGAACAGAATAGAGGGGCGCCTGGGGGCTCCATCGGTTGAGGGTCTGACCCTCAACCCTGATCAGGTCATGATCTCACAGTTCGTGAGTTCCAGCCCCACGTCGGGCTCTGTGCTGACAGCTCAGAGCCTGGAGCCTGCTTCGGATCCTGTGTCTCCCTCTCTCTGTCTGTGCCCCTCCCCCGCTCACGCTCTGTCTCTCACTGTCTCTCAATAATAAATTAAAATGTTAAAAAAAATATAGAACAGAATAGAGAGCCCAGAAATACCTGGACGCATATATGGCCAACTGATCTTTGATAAGGGAGCCAAGAAAACACAGAGGGGGAGGGACAGTCTTGTCAACAAATGCTGTTGGGAAGACTGATGTCTACACGCAAAATAATGAAATTATACTTTTTAATCTCACATCACGTGCAAGAATTAATTCAGGATAGATTAAAGGCTTAACTGTAAGACCCGAAACCCTGAAGCTCCTAGAAGAAAATGTAGGGGACAAGGAGCTTCTTGACCTCGTTCTGAGTAACAGTGTTTGGACAGGACACCAAAAGCAAAAGTAGACAAGTGGGACTCTAAGCAACAAAAAAGCTTCTGCTCAGCCAAGGAGACCGCCCACAACACGAAAAGCAACCTCCAGAACGGGAGAACGTATGTGGGATTCGCCCATGTGATCAAAGGCTGATCCCTGAAACATAAGAAACCCCCACAGCTCGGTGGCAAAAAACCCGATAACCCCATTTAGAAATGTATCGAGGACCCGAACGGACCTTTTCTCCAAAGAAGACCTACAAGCGGCCAACAGCTGTGTGAACAAGGCCTCCGCATCAGTGTTACCAGGGAAATGCGAATGGAAACCCTAATGAAATACAGCTTCACACCGGTGAGGTAGCTGTTATGAAAACAAGCGTCGGCCTGGAGAAAGGGAACCCCCGGGCACTGTTGGCGGGGATGTAACTGGTGCAGCTGCCATGGAAGACGCGTGAAGTTTCCTCCAAGGACTGAAAACAGACCTGCCCTGTGATCCGGCAATCCCACCCCGGGTACGCATCCAAAGGAACTGAAGTCAGGATCTTGAAGGGATACCTGCACCCCCATGTTCCCTGCAGCGTTCGTCGCCATAGCCAAGACGTGACAGGATCCAAATGCCAGCCGCTGGGTGAGTGGATAAAGAAAATGTGTTTCCAGAAAGTGGCGTAGTACTCAGCCATAAAAAAGGAGGGAATCCTGCCATTTGAGGCAAGGTGGATAAATCTAAGTGGAACACATATTGCATGATACCACATATGTTAGCAGTCAAAAATCGCCAAGCTCCTGGAAGCTGAAGATCTCGTGGCGGTTAGCGGGGGCTGGGGGCGGGGAAGCAGGGCAGCGTGGTCGGAGGGCGCTGCCAGATGCATGCGACCTGGAGGTGAGGTACGCTGAGCGCCCTGCCCATAACCAACAATACAATGCGGTTTCAAGCATAAAATTTGCACTTAAAAATTTGCTAAGAGGGTGGATGTCAAATTTTCTTTTTTTTTAAAGCATATTTATTTTATTTTTTTTAATTTATTGTAAGATTGGTTTCCATATAACACCCAGTGCTCATCCCAACAAGTGCCCTCCTCTGTGCCCGTCAAATATTCTTGTTAAAAAATATATATGTAATATATATATGTAATATATATACATAATATATACATATACACATTAATATATACGTAATATATATGTAATATATATACATAATATATACATATACACATAATATATACGTAATATATATATGTAATATATATACATAATATATATAATATACATATGTATATATATGTATATATAAAAGTGAGTGGAAACATTTGGAGGCGAGGGATAGCTTTATAGCCTAGATTGTGGTGATACCTCCATAGGTGTATCCTTATCTCTGACTCATCGAGTTGTATACATGAAATATGTAGTTTTTTGTATATCGATCATACCTAAATACAGTAGATTATCACAAAGGACAGTACATAACGTTAAAAAAATCATAACTACCTTTGCATACGTGTTCAGGGAAATGTTACTTTTATGATACAAATTTCTAGTTTCCCAGTGCTATGAAATCCTACACTGCAACAAAATCCAGTTACTCAGGAGATTACATCTTGACTAAGCCTTGGACATTTTAAAATGAAATATTGTATTGTAAAAATAATTGTAGCATTTTGGCACTCGTTTTGGTAACTGTAGTATTGGATACCAGCTGAGATTGGGCAGGTTTCAGCACAGTTCTTTGTCACATTTAAGAACAAGTTAACCACCATCTCACTTTTCCCATATCAACATTGAAAGCCCCCAATTTAATAAATACCATGTATTGATGAGGGGGGGATCAAAATACTAAGCGTGAACCATGTGGACATCTGGGGGAAGAGCATTCTAAGTAGGGGAGATAGCACATGCAAGGGCCCTGAGGCAGCCATGAACCTGGGTTCCTCCAGGAACTCTGGAGTCCATCGAGGCCGGAATGGAGTGAGAGGGGGAAGCGTTCCAGGGGATGAAGTCAGAGATCTGACGACAGGGGAGCGGGTGGCGGTGGCTGGATTACCTGGGATCTCCTGGGCCTCGAGTCTGCAGAGCCTGATGGCCTGACCTGAGGCTTAATGCGCTCTCTGCCTGCCATGCTGAGAACAGACAGAGAGCGAGCAGGGGACGCCAGAGCCTCGTGAGGAGGCTGGTGCCGTCATCCTGGTGAGAGGTTAGAGGTCACGGTCTAGCAGTGGAGGCTATGAATGACTTGAGGGTGGTCTGTTTTGCGAGACGGTCCCTTCCTGTCCCTTCCTCGCCTTCCTCGCCTTCCTCTCCGTCCATGTGACCTTGCACGTTAGTGCCGAGTGACATTTCCGGTCCGGAAGCAATAGTGACACACCCTCTACTCGGCTAAATTTCTGAGGAGCTGCCCTGGGCGCTAGTGGCTGTCCCCGAAGGGAAGAGAAAGAGGAGGGCCCCCAGGTGGTGGTAGATAGGGCCCCCGTGCCCCATGCTGTGTGATTTAAGGTCGGAAGATCCCTGTGTAGGGGGATACTGGTTGTGAAGATACGGCCGGACGGTGGTCGCGGGCTGCAGAGCTTCTCGCAAACCCTCCTGGTAGTTAGGGTTTCCCAGCTGACCGAGGGCTCCTCCCCTGGGCGAATCTGCCTTCTGGAAGGAGCCTGCTGATCCCCACCCCACCCCCGGCCTGGTGCAACCCCTGCGGCTTCGACATGATCAATGATTAAATATTTGTCCTGCGAGGCTGGCTCCCATGACCCTCGGGTAACGGCCAGACTCTTGAGTAACTTAGATCACCAGGAGTGCTGCCTGGGGACAGCTCCCTAAATACGTGCCTGGTCGGGGACCCCGTACCTCAGTTTACCAACCTGGTCCTTCGTCTCGTGGGCACACTCGGGGCTGGCCTCCTCCTGGGCAGTGGCGTGGTGTGAGCGTGGAGCCTTGGGGAGGGGGTGACGGTGATTGCCTTCTCAGCCCCAGCCCTCAACCTCTCCTAATCCCTGTCCCCTGACACCCCCGAGCATGTCCCCATGGAGGACAGACTTCCTCCCCATGCTCTGGCTCAATGCCGGAAATTACCATTAGCGCTTCCTCTCTCTAAGGCTGTTAGCCCAAGTATGTGCGGAAGGGTTACGTTGTGGCTAGTCACTTCTATTTTAGGGAAGGGGGGTTCCCCATTCTGGCTTTGATGGGCGGGGTGGGGGAGGAACGTGGGTGCAGAGAGGTCAAGCCCATTGTGAGAAGGAGGCCCAGGGAGAGGCTCTGGGAACCAAGGGCATGAGCTTTCTTAGGCGGGCCAGCCCCGAGGAATGGTTTCTGAGATAATACTTACAGGACGTCCAAGGTATCTTAGATGAAAGGGTCGGGAAAAATGTTCCTTTTGACTCCATTCCTCTTTTCTATGAACTTGAACCCCTGGCAGGGAAACTAACCTGCTCAAGACTAGTAAGTACTTTGTTTAGGGGAGATATAACTCTTCTAGGTATGATTTTTTTCCCAGGAATGCAAATGTAGATGCAGGTTTTTGTGTTAAGAAATGGGTTCGTTTAGAATGTTCGATAGAATATTCTCTGAGACGGAGGTAAATTAATCCGCCTTTGCTGCATGCATTCTTCCCAATGCCCACAGGAGGGCACTCGACCGTCCTCTGGGAGAAGCACGTCCTTCCCCCCGGGTTATTTACACACACTCAGCGCCTTGCCAGGCCTAGGGCCAAGTTAGAACTGGGGATGGTTTGCTTTTTAGTGTCAGTCGCGAGGGAAGGGCCATGTATGGTATCAGGAGAAACTGCTTCCTGTTACTGGGGAAAATAAAAACCGCCGAGAGGATCCCATTGGGATATTCAGTAACCGTCTCTGCTGTCCCGTTTGTGCGGGTGCCCATTCCTGGAGAAAGCAACCGTGTCCCCGTTCCTTCGAGCAGCCTTTGTTTTCTCTTCTCCACACGTGAAGGAATATTTGGTACCTTGTCGCATCAGAGAAAGAGAAAAGTGAACGTTTTAAGAGCTTGCAGGGTGCCAGTTAGCGGGGACTCGAGGCCTGAGTTTAGCTAAACAGGAAGGATAGTGAATGTTTCGGTGGGAAACCCATAAACCCGGGTCCTGCTCGCCCCCACTAGCATTTTCCAGCGCAGACAGCTTGCCACCGAGCCTCTCCTGAACCACGCTCAGTTTCTTTCACAAATGCAGTCAGCTTCACTCGTGTTAGGTACCTGCCAGCGGCCATAAGAGCGAGTGTGATTTCCAGACTCGACGGTATTTGTGAGAACAAAGCCATCAACAGTAAGTCAGCCTTAGGAACCGGAGGTAGGGATGGCCAAAATACCCAACTGAAAACTTCAAAACTCGAAAGTATTTTCAGTATCAGATATTTACTTTTTATTTTTTAATTTACATCCAAGTTAGTTAGCATGTAGAGCAACAATGATTTCAGGAGTAGATTCCTTAATGCCCCTTAGCCATTTAGCCCATCCCCCCTCCCACAACCCCTCCAGCAAACCTCTGTTTGCTCACTATATTTGACAGTCTATGTTTTGTCCCCCTCCCTGTTTTTATATTATTTTTGCTTTCCTTCCCTTATGTTCATCTGTTTTGTGTCTTAAAGTCCTCATATGAGTGAGGTAATATGATAATTGTCTTTCTCTGACTAGTCTCACTTAGCATGATGCCCTCTAGTTCCATCCACGTAGTTGCAAATGGCAAGATCTCATTCTTTTTGATTGCCGAGGAATACTCCGTTGTATATATACACCACATCTTCTTTATCCATTCATCCATCGATGGACATTTGGGCTCTTTCCGTACTTTGGCTGTTGTTGATAGCTCAGCATCAGATATTTAAGCAACTTGTGTTAGCACAGAACATATTTCTGTTTTTCGCCCTTCATGCATAATCACCAGATTGCAATTTTACTAAATCGGTAGTTTGTGGAGTCCTCTGAGCTTCTCGCCCATGAAACACCAGGCCGGAAATGGTGAATCTAATCAGGTCTTCAGACCTTACCGTTTACAAGAAGTACAGGGATAGAGGACCAAGCTAAACAGCGTCACAAGAGATCCACAATGTAAAATGCCCTGGTCTGTGTTTGGATCATCCCTGTCATGGCAGGGGAAGGGGCACATGGAAAGGCTTCTAGAATCAATGAGGGAAGAGGCATAACAACCAGATGCGATGAGTGAATCTTAGTTGGATCCTGGCTCAGGACAATGAAAACTTTCTGTAAAAGCTTTTTTTAATCATGTATGGCAATTAGGGTGACTTCAATAGGTGTGGGCATGGACGGAGGCAAGGGATTCAGAGAATTTTCTCTAGGGTGATTGTGGCACTATAGGTCAGCAGGGAAGTGTCCTGTCCTTAGGACATACATGCTGAAGTACCTAGGAGTGAAGGTCATGATGATTGCAACTTTTTTTAAGAGGGGGAAAAAAAAAGGAAAAAGAAATACAACAAAACCAGTAACCGCTGTTGAATCTGGGTGATGAGCAGAACAACGGTCATAAACTTTTCATCATAAAAAAGTTGGAGGAGATGAAGGTGATAGTGTCATTTCTTTGAGTGGCAAACTCTCAAAATCACTGAGACTCGTAAGGTGTCTTCATGAATCACTGTTTACCTAATGCAGGAAAGGACGGTGTCTCTTCTGGAACAGTGCCCTGCCCATAGCTGGCCCGGAATTATTTACCAGTGGAGGAATATTGCTTTCTCTCCCCTCTCTCTCTCTTTTCCATCTGAATCTGCCACTCTAGCTAAACTAAACTTAAGCCTTTATCATCATTCGGAACACTTCGAAACCACAGAGCGAGCTGGTTTCGCAAAGATAACACCAATCAAAGAGAAGACTGCTCTTGTGGCTGCCGGTCCGCTTGGCAGCGAGCTGAGAGAGTGGGTGGTTATTTGCAGCGCGATATCATGTTCACACTGCTGTTTGCTTATAAGAGGAAATCTATTCTTCTCCAGCCTTCTGTGAGCTGCGGTGCTGTATGTAGCTGGCTTTTCCTTAAAGCACAGAGTGGCCCGTCAGCTACTCTGATTTTGATTTTAATATGTTGTAGTCTGTAAAATTCATCCTTCATCTACCTACCAGTCATCCATCCATCTATCCGTCCAGCCACTCAGCAATTCATGGGGGAGGGAGTTACGAGGACCAGGGCAGGGAGCAAGAGATGATGTCAGCAAAAACCAGAAGCACATTCGTGATGTTATAGCAACAATTGTGATGATCAGTGAAGACCTGGGACAAAAGCCATGGGGACACAAACACCCCTCCATAGCAGTGCTTGTCAAACTTCAATAATTGCCAAAAATTCATGATTTCTGCCATATCTAAGGACCATTATTAGTTACAGGATTATTAATAGCCTCCCTCGAATCCATTTACTTAAAAAAAAATGCCTACTGTGGGGGCACCTGGCTGGCTCGGTCAGAAGAGTATGCAACTCTTGATCTCAGGGTCATGAGTTCAAGCCCTATGTGCGTGTGGAGATTACTTATATAAATAAAACTTTAAAAAAAATGCCTGGGGCACCCGGGTGGCTCAGTTGGTTGAGTGTGGGACTCTTGATTTTGCCTCCGGTCATGATCCCAGGATCACGGGATTGAGCTGTGTGCTGAGTGTGGAGCCCGCTTAAGATTCTTTCTGCCTTTGCCCCTCTCCCCGCCCCCTACTTGTGTACTCTCTAAATAAATAAATAATAACTAGAATTAAAAATGCCTACTAGAGTTTCATAGTAAACATTACTATTCACAAAATCATAGTTTTGATGTGTTGATTATATGTTCTTGCAGGCCTATTTAAAATGTAGAGCTACAGGGACGCCTGGGTGGCTCAGTTGGTTGAGCATCTGACTTCAGCTTGGGTCATGATCTCATGGTTCATGAGTTTGAGCCCCACCTTGGGCTCTCTGCTGTCAGCACAGAACTCGGTTCAGATCCTCTGTCCCCCTCTCTCTGCTCCTCCCCTGCTTGCACTCTCTCAAAAACATATAAAACATTTAAAAACAAAAAGAAAATGTATAGTCACATAATCATCTCCTACATCCTGAATAACAAACACAATCAGTGATCCGCGTACTATGCTAAATAGGAATCCATCTTTCAGAAAAGGATTTAGGGGCAAATGGGTTCAGGTGAAAATCTCGGCTCGTGTGTCCACCTGTATGAAACACATACGCCTTTCAACTAAGCTTCATTCTGTTACCCCTTCCTTCTGTTAAGGCCCTCCTTTAGAAGTACATCAGTGGCCTAGAGGTTTTGTACAATTAATTCCCTGGACCGAGAGAAGACTAGATTCAGTGGATGCTTTACTGATTAGAACATGAGCAGGAACCCCAAGTACTTATAGAGATCACATATCTATTAAGTCCTAATGCAAAAACAATTCACCTTTTGATATAAATATCAGATAATATATGCTCTAAAAATTTAGAATAATGAAGGGATTGAAAATGTTCTATAGGTAGGGTTTAGAATCAGTTGGCGTTTTTCCTCAGGACTTTGTGTATTTTATTTTTATTTGTAAAAACATTTTTAATGTTTATTTATTTTTGAGGGAGAAAGACAGAGCACAAGCAGGGGAGAGGCAAAGAGAGAGGGAGACACAGAATCTGAAGCAGGCTCCAGGCTCTGAGCTGTCAGCACAGAGCCCGACATGGGGCTCGAACTCATGAACCGCGAGATCATGACCTGAGCCGAAGTCAGATGCGAAACCGACTGAGCCACCCAGGCGCACCTATGTATTTTATTTTTCTTTTCATGTCTTCTTAGGTTTCCTTGATTTACACATAAACCAAATAAAAATGCACTAGACCAAAGCTTTATAACGCAGACAAGAAAAGAACATTGAGTATTATTCTGAGTGCTAATGTGACCATCCCAATTTTTATTTTTCCATCCTCCACCTGCCCTCTGGGAACCATCAGTTTGCACTCTCTATAGTTAAGAGTCTGTTTCTTGGTTTGTCTCCTCCCCTTTTTTAGCTTCCTATGCTCGTTTGTTTCTTAAAATCCACATAGGAATGAAATCATATGGTGCTTGTCTCTCTCTGACTTATTTCGCTTAGCTCCATCCATGTTGTCGCAAATGGCAAGATCTCATTCCTTTTTGTGGCTGAATAATATTCCATCGTGTGTACACACCGCCTCTCCTTTATCCATTCATCTAGCCGTGGACACTTGCACTCCTTCAGTAGTCTGCCTATTGTAAATAATGCCGCCACAAACACTGGGGTGCATGTATCCCTTTGAATTCGTGTTTTTGCATTTTGGGGAGAAATAGTAGTGAAATTACTGGATCATAGGGCAGTTCTATTTTTAACTTTTTGAAGAACCTCCATACTGTTCTCCAGAATGGCTGTACCAGTTTGCATTCCCACCAACAGTGCGAGAGGGCTCCCCTTTGTCCACATCCCTACCAATACTTGTTTCTTACGTCTTCGATTTTAGCCACTCTGATAGGTGTGAGGGGCTATCTCAGTGTAGTTTTGATTTGCATCTCCCTGCTGATGAGGGATGTTGAGCATCTTTTCATGTGTCTGTTGGCCGGCTGGAAGTCTACTTTGGAAAAATGTTCTCTTTTCTACTCTTTTTTTTTCTAATTGGATTTTATGCTTTTTTGGGGGGTATTGAGTTTTATAAGTTCTTTGTATATGTTGGATACTAACCCTTCATCAGATATGTCACCTGCAAATATCTTTTCCCATTCAGTAGGCTGTCCTTTAGTTTTGCTCGTTGTTTCCTTTGCAGTGCAGAAGCTTTTTATTTCGGTGTCATCCCAATAGTTTATTTTTGCTTTTGTTTCCCTTGCCTCAGAAGACAGATCTAGAACAATGTTTCTATGGCCGATGTCAGAGAGATTACTGCCTGTGTTCTAGGATTTTAACAGTTTCAGGTCTCACATTTTTTAGTCCATTTTGAGTTTATTTTTGTGTGTGGTGAAAGAAAGTGGTCCAGTTTCATTCTTTCCCCATGTTGCTGTCCAGTTTTCCCAACATCATGTTGAAGAGCATCTATTTTCGTCTTAGAGAAAGTACCTGGAGGCTGCTTCATTTCCCTTGGAGTCCATCATCTTCGTTTTCTTGTTGCCGAGCTGCGGGTGTAAAGGTTTTAAATTTATTTTAGTTGCTTCTGTCCTTCATGGTGCATACCTACTACATCCGGGCATTGGACTGGTTGTTGGGGAGACCACGAAGAGAGAAACACATAGTCCCCGACTCATGGAGCTTACATATAGTGTGGGAGACAGATACTAATAAGTCCTCTCTCAAATGAATGGAAAATCACCCTGAGGAAGCGGTATTTCAGCTGAGATCTACGTAGGGGTGAAAAAAGAATGTTCCAGGCAAAGGAGACAACCAGTTCAAAGGCCCCACCTTCCAGTGGGGTGAAGCGGGAGTGCCTCACACCTCAGAGGAATGCAAGTGACTGCAGCCTGGGACAAATGGGCTTGGAAAGGTAGGTGTTGGCCCCGCCACACCATTGGCCTTTGTCCGAAGAGCTATGGGAAACCACTGAAGGGTTGGACTCCTCAACAAAAATTGAGGCCCTGTCAGCAGTGAAGAAGAGGGACATGGGTATCAGGCACACAAGTGACAGTACTCCTAGAATCACCCTCAAACATTATCTGAAACGGAACTCTGCCATTTCCCACCCTCCCATAAAGAGCATGATTCACTGTTTCTCATCTTAGTGACTGTTCTCACCATCCATCTAGTAGCTTGGGCCAAAAAATCTAGGTGGCATCCATAACACCCCTTTTGTCTTGTACCCCTACTCCCCAGGTCCTACCCATGGCCAAGTCCTGTCCACTCCCCCTTCTAAATATCTCTGCATTGCATTCACTTCCCGTCTCCATCGTTACATTCATGCAGCCGTCTCTTGCGTGGTGACTGCAGTCATTTCCCAAATGCTCTCCTACTCTGGGGGCCTTTCCAAAATACAAATCTGATTAAGTCAGTGCCTTCCCTTTAGGGAGGGATACAGGGTCAATGTTGATTGGCTCTGGCCCGTCATGGCAGACTCCTTCCACTTGCTCTTGATTGGTTTCATTGCGGACAGAGACCCAGTGACTCATTTCTGGTCACTGGATCTCGGGTATCGCTTCTGAAGGGCTTCTGGGAAAGAAATTCTTGCTCTTCGGAAAAAGACCATTGGAAGAAAAGGATCCCTTTATTTTTCTGGACACTGTCACATTCGGGTGTGCCTGGGATGGTGGCAACCATCTTGGTTCCAGCCTGAAAGTGCAGTTCCGGGGACTGTTGGGGAGGAGGGATGGGGCCAGAGAGGTGCCCAGGGAGACCACCTGTGGCCAGAGGAAAGCATTTCCTGCTTGCCTTCCTCTTTATATTGATGGAGGCTAATAGTAAGGACATGACAGCATTCCTCAGGGTATTGGGCCTGGACCAAAGGAAGTGGCTGAGAAGTGTTTTCAACTAGGGGAGGAAGTTGGACTTCAGAACCAGCCCTGGGGATTAACAAGAGTCTGGCTGCCTGCCACTTGAGAAGGTCGTTTTACCAGAATTTCAAAGGCAACCCAAAATGGAACAACCTGATCAGACAATATTTCTCCTCTTCTGAGTGCAAGAGACTGAGTCACGTGGAGATTGGAAGGGCTTCCCAGGAGAAGGCACCATTGTAAGAAAAGGCTTGGCGGTGCGAAAGCCAAGGGCAGCCAGCACAGAATAAGGCTGGAGACAGACGTGGGAAATGAGATTGAGAATAAGGAGACCAGGATGGGGTGTGCCCTCTAAATCCGGCCGAGTTTAGATTTATTCAGCCCGAAAGGGCTTCCGTGGAAAACGTCTGAGTAGTAAAGGGTCAGATGTGCTAAAGGGAGGGTTCGGGAGGTGAAAAGAAATCGAGTTAGGGGACCAGGAAGAGGTCCTCAAACTTCAGTTTGCGTCAGATCACCAGAGGCGCTTGTGACAAATGTACTTTCCTGCTGCTCACCTCCCCCCATGCGGATTCTATGCGCTCAGTCTGATTGGTACATTTTTTTAAAGCTCCTCTGGCAGAAGCTACTGCCAAGCGATGACCGGGAGCTTAGTTCCCACCATGGACTCCTCCTACTCTGAGAGACCACCGGCGTCTGTCAACGTTATATAAAACGTTCCCGTAGATTCCCCCGACCTGACAGCCACTCGGGCGGATAGAGAAGGCACGAAGAGCGGGCCTCGGGGCCCGTGGCTCCCCAAAAGCGGTCCGTGAGCCCCGCCCGCAGGTCGCACTCTCAGGGACGCCAGCCCCACCCCGGCCCCGCCCTGGCCCCAGCTGGGAAAGCCCGCAGTCACAACAGGCTCCCTAAAAGGTCGCAGTGGCCACGCACTAACCTGTGGGCCGGTCTCTATGATGACTGGCGGATGCCGTGACCACTTACGTTCGGGCGCTTGTTTGTTTCCTCCCCCCCCTCCCTCCCATGGGGCCGATACTTCCGTGAGGGACAGTTGACTCCCGGTGCTGTTACGTAAGGGGAGGGTCTGGCGCTGCCCCACCCGAGAGGAGCAGATTTGATTGGTAGGACAGAGTGCGTTGTCCTAACGCCCCCGGAAGAACGTCTTTGACGGACAGGTATGAGAGCCAGTTGCCGCCGGGAAGCTGGGCGGAAGCGTCCGGCCTCAGGGGCGTGGGGCAGGGGGCGGGGCGTGACACCCAGAGCAGGGCGGGGCGGGGAGTAGGCAGGGGCCGGGCTGGTGCTGCGGCCAGAGATGCTGTGGGGCCGCGACGGCACTCAGCGGCTGGGAGCACTGCGTTGAAAACGGCGAGGTGAGGTGCACTGCTGGGCCAGCTGGGAGGGCCCTGAGAGCTGTGGAGTCCTTCAACCTGGGCCGCTAGCGTCCTCGGCCCGGCATTTGTCTGTCCTGCCCGGTTCTCTGGACTCCGTAGCGACGGCGGCCGCGCTGGGACACGGGGGCGGGGCCGGGCACCTGTCCGCGTTTGCAGGCACCTGCTGCACCGGCTGCCTCGGGCCGGCGCTGGGGGCTGTCCAGGTGCTGGGTCGGGCGGCCTGAGGCAGGGAGGCAGGCCCGACCGGGTCGTCCAGTCCGCGTCCCGCCCTCCCCACCTCCGTCCTGCGCCCTTATTGGGGGGGGGGGCGTCCCCAAGACTTAGAGGACCTCAGCTCCCCACTGGGGGGGCTCGCGGGCCCGGGGCCAGCGTCTAGCTAGCTTCGAGGTTGGGACACGGCCCCTGCCTTGCATCACCTCGAGACAGGTTTGTCCGGATTCCGTGTTTGTGCGGGGATGGATTTCCGCCCCAGGCGAGGGTGCCCGTCCCGGCTGTTCTCAGGGAACCCGGCCAGGGCCGGGGCAGTTTTTGTCTTTTCTTAGGGCCATACTTGGTCTCCTCTTAACGTGGAATTTAAAGCTGTTCGGGATGATGTGTTAAGTTAGCGCCTATTTAGGGACTAAGGCACGTAGGAAGGCAGCACCTTTCTCTAAGTGTTGGCTCATACCATGTTCCGGTCATTCGTATAGTCCAGGATACTGATTTCTCAGCTGTGACATAAAGGAAGACAGTCTGTTTGGTGCGTATGGCCAGCATACGGACCAGCAGAAATTTTCAAATTGTGTCGGAGGGCTTCCTTCCATTTGTGTCACTCTTGCTGGAAAAATGCTGTAGACTAGCACCCCTGGCACCAGAAGGGGCGGGGATTCCCTGTTAAGTCAGATCTGTCCTAGGTGACAGCGGGGTGCTGTACTTTACTTTGGATCTGAAAACCAGCGTTGTTTTCGTTTGGGTCAAACAGGGACATGCCAGCACACATTTTTGATGTCCCAACCATTTTCATCCTTGTCCTAGTCACCTTTAAAGGCAGATTCGTGCAGAGCTCTCAGCAGTGTTGCTATTTTTTGGATGTAAGTCAACAAGTTAGTGGAAGAACCAGGATCCTCATTCCTTTGACTTAATTACTGGGTGGCATTATGTCGTGGGAAGGAAAACAGCAGTAATGGGCACTGGGGAGGTATGGGAGACTTGGCACCCACCTGTGGATATCACCGTCTTGTCACAAAACCAACTTCTGCTGTCCGGGACGTTTGGTACATGAATCTCTAATGATCCGCTTCTTAGGAGTTTAGTAGAATGTTGCGAAGTTCTGACCCTTTTAACCTTCAGCCTTCTGGATTGTCGCGGGCGGGCTGGTGCCTTCAGAAGGAGCTCTGCGTTACACAGAACCGCGCCTGGGGAAGATCACCGGAGCCGAGGAGCTGCCGTTCTTCCAGCTTGGCTCGCTGCTTGTCCTCTGCCTCTTCCTCGGTATTTTTAGTAAATGACCCACTGACTTTGTGACCTTTGAGGCACACTTTCTTGTCCACGACTTGAAGCTTTGCTGGGAAATCTGTTCAGGAGAGGTCTCTGCACTCCTCTGTTGCGTGTATATTGTGGGCGGCTCCTTCAGTGTGGGATCTGGCAGTTTCTACACCGGAAACAGCTGAAAAAGACCATTTCTCGGGGACGGTCCTGCCAGGACCCAGTTATCCCTCTCTGTCTTAAGTGTCCTGCCTTCTGTTATGTCTTTGGCTACTAGTTTTGCCGGGGAGAATCATTTTGTACTTAAAACAACTCCTATAAGACACGTAAATCAGTCCTCTTGGCTCTCTAGCTCCCATAACCGTGCACAGTGACAGGCCTTGTGTGTGTGCGGGTACAGCGCGCCACACCTGGCTGTCCCCGTAGCCCGATGTCCACGTGTGATGCGGCTGCAGCTGTTGGAGTCCGGCCGTACGTCCTGCATTTCTGGCACCAAAGCTCAGCTGTATCACTGAATATTCTGAATCCTGGCCAAGGACTCGGTACACGGATTTCTGTAGGCATTTACAGGTGGGAAGGAGTGGCTCAGTCAAGCGTCCAGCTCTGGATTTCAGCTCAGGTCATGATCCCAGGGTTGTGGGATCAGCGTGGAGCCTGTTCCAGATTCTCTGTCTTTCCCTCTGCCCTTCTCCCCAGCCTTGAGTGTGTATGCGTGTGCGCTCTCTCAAAACTAATAATAATAATAAAATAGAAGTGAGAAAGAAACTGGAGTCAGAAGAGGGAGGAGGGGGTACTGAAGGAAACTTTCTGAAGACTTTCCCCCTAAGTTTTTATGACTATCTACTGTACGATGCTGGGGTGAGCTTTTGTTTACACTGTCAGGTTGAGTTCTTCCTCTCCTGGAAATCTTAACTGCTGGTGTCGTTATGTTTCTGTCTTTTCCCAGCTCATTTTTAGGTAAAGTGACTTCTGAGGACCGAAGAGTTTGATGACACAGACCACTGAATTTCTTGGTTCGGAGTCCACGTTATGAACCCTTTCTGGAGCATGTCTGCAAGCTCTGTCCGCAAAGTAGGTGTCGCCGATAAATTCAGCGAGGAAACCTATTTGAGTCAAAGTAGAGGTCAAAATAATCTGTACCGAGGTTGCCTGTGATCAGAATTATCTGGCTTTCCTGGTTTAGGTTGTACCTTTTTTTTTTTTTTTTTAAGTTTATTTATTTGTTTTCAGTCATCTTTACACCCAATGTGGGGCTCGAACTCACAACCCCGAGGATCAGGAGTCACAAGCTTTACCCGCCCAGCCAGTCAGACGCCACTAGGTTTTACCTTGAGAAGTCATTAGTTTGCTGATTGAAATCAGTTTCTGAGACTGTGATCGCGGCTCAAATAGAACTCCCTTCTGGTAATCGTAATTCTAAGATTATTTTGACGTGGGTTATATTTACACATGATGAAATGTGTGACACGTTACTATGGTAGTCTTTTTACTTAATCTGCAGGAGTCCATCAGGGAAGCCTTGAGAAAGACCCGTCCCATGTGGTCAACTCAGACTTGAGGGCACTGGTTTAATTTTTCCAAACAGGATGTCTGTTTTTAAGTCACAGGGATGGCACGTTTTATGAAAGCTTAATGCAGACAAAAAGAGAATGACTATAAGCCGTAATTCCACCTTCAGGAGCCCACCACCTTTCATCATCTATTTTTCTGCATGATACCCATTTTTAATGCAGCTAATTAAAAAGCCTTGGACTGTACTTGGGCCAAGGAAGTGCCCGTGAGGTGGTGGTTTAAGCTCTGACTCATTTAGACCTAGGTCTTTGACCGGCTGACAGTGTATGCTGACAGGGAGAGGGCACGCGCGGGTCATAGCCATCAGAGACCAGATCACAATCAGAGCAGCACAAGTGAGCTTGGCGTCACTCGTTTCAGAGTGAGGTGCTGACATCGTGTGGTGACTGGTTTCCTCCACCTGTACCACTTGTTTTGAGCGGCTTTGCACCTGACCTTCTAGAGCACCCGAGAGCCAGGGGACTTTCTAGTCCTGTTTGCTAGACTAGAAAGTCTAGTCTGTTTGCTAAGTAACCCCTTGCCCTCTTTTTGGGGTCCCCAGAAGAAAGCATTTCTTTCCGTTTTATGTAAATCCTGTAAACAAATATTGGCTTTATTGTTTTTATAGGATGTACAGCTTAATAAAATTTTCCTATTGCTTTAGTCTTCCTTCAGCTTCTTCTCTAATGGTTGGCCTGCTCAGAGGACTTTCAAGTCACCTTGATCATGGCGCTGGAACGTCCTTGTGAAAGAGCCATTCCAGCTTTTAGGTCAAGGATAAAAATAGATCACATGTACTCTCATGGTTTGAGAATCATACTAACAGGGGCGCCTGGTTGACTCCGTTGATGAAGTGTCTGACTCCATTGATTTCAGCTCAGGTCTTGATCTCACGGTTCGTAAGTTCGAGCCCTACATTGCGTAGAGCCTGTTTGGGATTCTCTCCTCCCTTCTGTCTGCCCCTCCCCGACTCGTGCATGCTCTCTTTTCTCTCTCAAAATAAATAAATAAATATTTTAAAAAAGAATCATGCTAACAAATGTTCTCACCACTTCATCTTGACTAGCGATCGGATGGTGAAGAGAAGGCATTAACAGGGGACGTGGTAACCAGCCCTCCACGCGCCGCTCCAAAGAAACAGCTACCGTGTATCCCCAAAAACGCTTTGCCCATTACGAAGCCTACATCCCCCGCGCCCGCAGCACAGTCCACAAATGGCACACATGCTTCTTATGGACCGTTCTACCTGGAATACTCGCTTCTTGCAGAATTGTAAGTGCTTAAACCATTCGGTTAAATTTTGAATGACCTTCGAAGATGAAAATGAAAATTATTCTCGTGTACTGTGTAAATGGCTGTGTCATTGAATCTTAAAGCTCAAAGGCATTACCCTCCAATATCAGGTAAATAAGATTTAAAGGCAAATGTGGGAGGCGCCTGGGTGGCTCATCAGCGGAGCGTCCAACTTTGGCTCAGGTCATGATCTCCTGGTT
Source organism: Paguma larvata (assembly GCA_030068075.1). Lineage (NCBI taxonomy): Eukaryota > Metazoa > Chordata > Mammalia > Carnivora > Viverridae > Paguma > Paguma larvata. The sequence goes on along the minus strand of CM057841.1, from coordinate 31,078,370 downwards.
CATGGGTTCAAGTCCTGTGTCGGGCTCTGTGCTGACGGCTCGGAGCCTGGAGTCTCCTGATTCTGTCTCCATGTCTCTGCCCCTCCCCTGCTCACGCTTTCTCTCTCTCAAAAATAAAACATTAAAAAAAATTTTTTTTTTAAATAAAGGCAAAGGCAAATGTGGGCTTGCATTTCCACGTCTGTTTTGGAGAGCAAGAGGAAGAGACTAAGATTGAGCAGGTCAGGTACGAAGTAATTTAGTTCTGGTGTTCCTTTATGTGAGGTGAGGAAGTCCCTCCAGCACAGGTGCTTGTAGAGAGCGGGACAGCGGGAAGGCAGCAGTCTGCCCTGCTTTGGGTCAGGCCCAGCTGGAGGCCTGTGCTCCACCGTGGCGGCCACCTCGGAAGAGGCATCCTGACAGACTGAGGAGAGGGTCCCGTCAGAGGGTCAGCAAGAGTCCGAGGTCAGGAAGTCAGACCTTAGGAGTCAACAACTGAAGGAACTGGAACCGCTGGCTTAGAGAAGAGAAAACCTAGGGAGTCCGTGTTAACGCTGCCTTCGTGTATTCGAAGGCCTTTCATTAGAAAGGGCGTTTGAGTTCTGCTGTGTGACCCGCAAAGGCAGAAGTTGGCAGTTAAGGGGAGTTACAAAGATTTGGGCTCCGTGCAGGTAAGAACCTCTGAGGTCGCACGTGTCTCCCAGGGAGGAGAGAAGCGGGGCCACAGGGGCTCCCACAGCATTGGGTCTGCTCATTTGTTCCCAGGGCCGAAGTGTGGAGAATGAATTCTTCACTTCTGTCACTTTTAAATCCCTTTGTGCAGCATCCCCCAGCATGCCCTCACTGTACTCGTGTCACCACGGGCAGAGGGTCTGAGGCCCCAGCACAGTCGGCAGAGTGTGATTCGGGCGGCAGCGGTCCCTCCAGCTTGATAATGGGGGCCTTGTGTTTGAGGCCGGGCAGCAAGTCGGACAGGCTTCTATTGTGACCTCAAATCTGCACGGCCTCACTGCGGTCCATGCATCTGCCAGCCCTACTGCTGTTGACGCGCTGAAATTGTAGTGACTTAAAAACACAGTCACTACTCAAAAATGTTAAAAAAAAGAAGTGTGGCAAGTAGGTAATGAGAACTGTGGACTAAGGTCCAAAAGTTATTTGTCTAACAAAATTCAGGCGTGGCGGGTTAAATACATTTTAAGGCCCTAGGTCAGCATTGTTCAGGGTCTGGTCCCTGCCTGCCTTCCCTAGGCTCCCGGGAGAGCCAGTGCCACCGTTGTCCGGGCACTGGTCTTCCCTTGCTGCAGCGCCCACAGGGTTCATGTCTGAGTTGGGGGGTCAGCTCAGGAGCAGAGTGTAGGTGAGCGCCTGGCAGCCGGCACCTGCCTTCCCCGAGAACGCTGCACGTCTAAGCGTGGCCCTCTGCCACACGGACTGCGGTTCAGGCCTCGGTGACGGCGGGCCCGTGCAATTTTTATTCCTAATTACCTACAACTGTGTCTCAAATGGCTTTTGAATGTGTGTGGGTGGAATCTATCGTCCACAGTCATAGAAGCAAGAACTGTACTCTCTCATTTACCTAAAATGTAATGTGCAGAACTGAAATCAGGTTGCCTCCTTCAGAATTACCTAGCGGCCGGTTTCCAAAATGATGTTTTGGGAAACTTGGCTTCTGGGAAGAAAACTCGATTCTTTGTGTGTCCCTGTTTTGCTTGAATTTCTTAGTCCAGGGCCCTCTCTGGCTCCTTGTTTCTCTGTGAGCTTGCGTTATAAAGCTGGGGAATGGGGCACAGCCTGGGCCACATGAGATCGTGGTGACGTGGTTTGTGTGTCAGGTGTCAGCTGCCCCTCGAGGGACTATTCCTTCTCTGGAAAAGTGACTGTAGGGTTGTCTGATATGTGTGTGTCGTTTCCTTCCATACGGTTCATTGTTCTGCTTCTGTTTTAGCACCTTGGTTGTGAAGCAGAAGCTCCCGGGGGTCTACGTGCAGCCGTCTTACCGCTCTGCATTAAGTAAGGATTCACCCTTAACTCGTAGCCTGTTTGGTGCCTCTGACACAAACTTGGGCCTCAGCTGTTTTTTATTTTTTCCCCGCAGTGTGGTTTGGAGTAATATTCATACGGCACGGACTTTATCAGGATGGCGTATTTAAGTTTACAGTTTACATCCCTGATAACTACCCGGATGGTGACTGTCCAGTAAGTAAGACATCATCTGGCTTCATTTGTTGGGTCCGAGACGGGGGCTTTAAGGACTTGCAAGATTTCTTGGTTCTTTCCCTGAGCTCATGATTTTATGATTTCGGTTTCCTAAAATGTTTGGTCTACTCGGTCATCTCCCAAGGGAATTTTTGTGCTTCGTTATCTTTTGCCATGCCAGCCCCTGCCATGAGCCCCCCTTGTTTCTCTGCTCAGGGTGTGCAAGGGAGGCTGGGAGCTGTGCCTCAGCACGCTGTGTGCGGGGCGGCCATTGTGCCGTCGCGGCGCCGGCCGTGTGCGGGGCGGCCATTGTGCCGTCGCGGCGCCGGCCGTGTGCGGGGCGGCCATTGTGCTGTAGTAGAGTGACCTTCCCCCCACCTTGGTTGCAAAATGGAGTTTTACAGGAAAATGGTGGAGGTTGTTAAGCACCCCTCTTGAGGCAGCGCTCGGACTTAAAACAACACGATTGCCTTGCCTGCAGCTCCCTTTACAGCTGTCTGTCTGGGTCTGATAAGCTCCTTGCTTCCATTAAAGGACACGTCTCTCTTTAAATACAGCGCTTGGTGTTTGATATTCCCGTCTTTCACCCGCTCGTCGATCCCACCTCAGGTGAACTGGATGTGAAGAGAGCATTTGCGAAATGGAGGTTAGTAAGTGTTGGCTCTGGCGACTAGGTCGGCAAGAGGATGCTCCGGTAATCACACACGTCTCTCTTCAGGCGGAACCACAATCACATCTGGCAAGTTTTAATGTACGCACGGAGAGTTTTCTACAAGATTGATACAGCAAGCCCCCTAAACCCAGAGGCTGCAGTACTGTATGTTACTTTGCTTTGTTATTTCAGATAAACTTGAAAATGCAGCTAAGTAGATTATGTTGGTAACTTTTTGATTTAAACTTTTGACGCAGGTATGAAAAGGATGTTCAGCTTTTCAAAAGTAAAGTGGTTGACAGTGTTAAGATGTGCACTGCTCGTCTATTTGACCAACCTAAAATAGAAGACCCCTACGCAATTAGGTAAGTGGTACAGGATCTGGATACACCACTTTGCCGTCCTGTACTTCCATTTTCCAGGTGGTCGCAGAATGGGGACTCCCAGGGGGGTGTATAATCTGTTAGCCTACAACCTTCATAATTTGTTGGCAACTCGATTTCTGACACCTCTTGGGATTTCTCTTAAAAAGTTTTACATCGATTGGCATATTGTGCCGATAGCAAGCTATTCAGTGACTTTGATTTCCTAAGGATCCTTGTAATGTGCACGTTCAAACTCAGACTTTTCAGGTGGCAGTTTTAGCGGGAGCCCAACTGCCATATCCCCACTGACACTCAGATTTGGGGAAAGGAGGGAAACTGAATCGTGTGTTCCTTTAGCACTATGACATTTATTCTTGGAAGTGTCTTAAGTTGAGAAGTGAGGAGTTGGTGATTTAGCTCTTTGGCAACAGATATTGCTGGGAAGGTCGTGTGTCCCAGTGGCCCAGGACTTGTGCTCTGCAGACAGACTGGCTGGGTTTTGTGCTCACTGGCTTGGGTGACCCAGAGCAATTACTTAATTTTACTGCTGCCCTTTCTTCCCCTGAGGTACTGTCTGCACGGCTGAGACGAGCGAACCAATGTGAAGTGCTCTATAAGGGATGGTTATCCTATAAGAGAATCATTTAGACGAACGTCTAAAACTTACGTGTTTGACAACGGATTATCGTTCTTTGTTAAGTTTTGTTAAGGGACTAACTTCATTATTAAAAAGCGGATGTTATACATATTTAGTAAACCAAAGCAGTTTCATATTTTTCTCTTCCTTAAGCTTTTCTCCGTGGAACCCTTCCGTACATGATGAGGCCAGAGAAAAGATGCTGACTCAGAAAGTAAGTGCATGACCATTTTTGAAATAGTGAACTGCTCCTTTCTGAAGGGTCTTCATGGAGACTACTCATTACGAATACAAATAACTTTTTGGGAAACAGAGATTTTGGCACGGTACAAACTCCTCAGTCGTATTTTTGATGTCTGTTCTTGATTATGCCTAGAAGAAGCCTGAAGAACAGCACAATAAAAGCGTTCACGTTGCTGGCCTGTCATGGGTAAAGCCTGGTTCGGTGCAACCTTTCAGTAAAGAAGAGAAAACGGTAGCAACTTAAGCGCTGGCGAATCCGGTGCCCCGTGCACTCTCCTGCGGGACGCGGGCCTGGTGAGAGCTGACCGGTGGCAGAGGACCGCCAGAAGAGTAAAACTGTGTGAACAAGGACTGCTATCAGTGTGTCCATGGATGCTTAGGTTCTAACAGCAAGTTCTGGAAACCTCTCTTTAGTAACGCATTACTTCTGTCAGAAGTGTCTTTAGGGTGGTTGTCTAGTTCAGTTCTCCAAATTATTGGGGACCTCGAGGCTTAAGTATTTTTCTGAATATAATGCTACAGGTAAGTTAAATTCATTTACACGAATAGAGTAGACAGTTGGGTGTGCTATCCAGTGACCTTACCCCCGTGGTTTCGGTTGTACATATGTTAGGATGCGGGAGGAGAGGTAGAGAGAGAGGGCAGGTTCCGTGGCTCATCAGCACTTGTAAGTGGAAGGTCTGAACCTCAGTCTTCAGCCTGCTGTCTCACTGATTTCCCAGCTCCTGTCATCACTGAGGTACATGCTAGGTGAGGGAGAGGAAACCAGAACCCTTGTTCATAGTGGTTTGTTTGGTTTTTTTTTTAAACAAATTACTTACTGTATTTTTATGGCAGGAGGGAGAGAAAAGTGTTAAAACGGTTTCTAATGAAGTCAGATATTTAAATGATGAATGACTAATGTGTTTTGTAGAGACAAAATAAACCAATAAATGATTGTTCCTTGTCATTTATGCAGGAAACTAGCCACCCCTTTCTCAATATAACTAAACAAAGATTAATTTATAAATGCTTTATTGAAAAATACACTTATTTTCATATAAAATTACAGTAGCAGTAAGTATCTTGAGAGGTTTTATAAATATTTCTGCAGACCACTATTCTAACCGAACAGTGTAAAGTTCCGTATTTCGTTCAGAGCAATATGAAGTTACCCAGTAACTTGGTTTGTGCTGATTCAATTTACCATTGAATTTTCTCCCTAATGAGATTATTCATTCAACTTTAAAACTGCTGGAACAATAGTGATTAATAAAGGTATATATAGATAGTTCAACAGCTGTTAAATAACATTTCTAATTTTTATAAATGGTACTATGTACTAATAAAAACCTAAATTCTCCAACCTATTTTTAAACTGCCAGGAACACACCCAAAGATATTTTAAATTTACCACCTTAATAGACACGTGTCTTTTAGGATAACTACCTCCCTAAAGAAGAGGTCAGAATTTTTCATAGTCCCTTAATTCAACTTGATTTAAAATCTTTCCTTAGCCAGCTGATCCCTACTAACAACAAAACACTGGAGAATTAAAAACACACGCCCAAAGGCTGCTACTCGGGCTTGAACAGTTTAAAAAAAGTACAAAAGCATCAAAGGTGATATTGCATGTTTAGCCTGGAAGTTTTGTACTTCATAAAGTTCACATTGTAGAAAGTGCCATCGCAAATATACAGCAAAATCTGGGTTACAAACACCATGCTTTTTACAGCCCTAAAGTGCCACTTCTTATACAGGTTCACTCACACATTGCACACCGAACAACCCAGCACTTCCCCCACGACCACACCTAACGGGGAGAGGGAACACTTACACCAAGGGAACGGGAGCCTGGGGTAAGAACCTAGGGCCTCCGGATCTGGGCTCTGGCCCTTACTCTCTTGCAGGAATGCCAAAAACCTCCCACCCCTACCAGGTGTTGTGGGACAAACACCTAAGTTTTTGTCTTGCTTTTCACGAGGGCCAGCAGCTGACCACGGAACAGGTGGGAATGAGCCGAACCACAGTCCCTCTGCCGGAGCTCAGCCACACAGACCTCTCCCCCACAGATGGGAGCACACGCTGTTCTCTGCAGCTCTTGTAAAAGCTTTGCCGAAGAGTTAAAAAGTCCACGTTTGGATTCTAAGCAGCCTTGATGGCAAGCACTGAGTGGCAGGAAAAAGGCAGCTGGGATGAGTAGAAATATCCAGAGGATACTGGAAGATTACGAAAAGAGCCCCATACTCGAGCATGCATTAAATAGTGCTGCTGGACAGGGTTTGTGGAAAGAGAGTTTCGATACGACAGACTAACCTCAGTGAGAACCTCGGTCATTAGCTACATCTTGGAGACGGCGTAGTAAGGCAGAATGATTTTCTGGGCAAATTCTTTTTGCAGGGGATTCACTTCCATCTTCCAGAAGAATCCCTCTCTTTTTGGTTGGAGTTTCTCCTGTCCGTATCATACTGTTAATTTCTCTCAGTCTCTAGAGTGGGGAAAAATAGATACAAAACTTTACGATGCTGATAAACATAGTTCAGTGTTCAGTCCGAGCACCTCGAATGATAAGGAACGGAACTAAGTCCTATGTCCCAACTTCACACCTCGCCGGCTGACTCTCCTCACCGCCTGGGTCGGAGGGCAGTGTTTCTAGCCTGGACAAGCTCCAGGGATTCTGATACACACTTTTCCAAAAGTAAAAGACTGCAAATTCGTGGGCTTGTTTTTTTGTTTTGTTTTGTTTTTTTACAATAGTTCTGGAGCGCCACGTCACTATGCCAGGTTATTAGTCAACTCCCCTACATCTCCATTTTCGTTTTTTAAAAAATAGTGTGATTTTATACTGTATTCTGCCCTTTTTCAGTCCAGTGTTACTCATTTAGCAGCTGTTCTCAACAGAAATTTCACAGGACAAGTAAGCCTTACTTCCCTAAGGTGTCCATGGTAGGGAATTTATTAGTATGGTCCAGAAGGTACTAGTTTTTCATCCTCGGGAGAACTGAGAACAGGCAAATTATTTTCTGTGTTCCGTGGCGAACGTGAGGAGCCCCGGTCGAGAGGACCCGGCAGGATGCCCGAGAGCCTGGCCCGACACAGAGAGCCTTCCGCACTGTTCCTCCAGAGGCCCAAAAGTCAGTCACCACATTATTTTCTGGTAGTCTGTTGGTTACAAATTCTTTTTTCACATGCTACTTCATCGTCCCTATGTTTCCTTATAGAAAATAAACTCAGGCTGTTCACCTGTCCTTATTACAGGGAGTCCCAAACAGGAAAGTCTTGGGTGATGAAATCCTCCCGTGACCATGACCCCACTTCACTGATTCTGGCCAGTCTGACTTGATCTACACCCTCCCTTCATTTACGAGCCCCCAGGTGGTTTGAAAGCTAATCCTAGACATGTTTTATTTGTAATATTTTCTTTATTTTGAAAAAAATTTTCTGAGGTTTTAAATAAAAGCACCAGTGTTCTTTATTTGCATAGGCACCTTCTCACCTTCTCAAATCTTAACCATCTTAAGAAAGCTTTCATTTGACTTCTGCCCTCTTGCATTCCTAATCTCTAGTCTACCGTTTACATGAATATTCCTTAAATTGTTAATTTTAATTGTTAATGTTATTTGTATATAATGAATATATTATAGGATATATATTACAGTATACAACTGTATAACTTAATATACATAAGACAATACATACCATACATTAATATATATTGTACATTAGTGTTAATTACATTACATAATTTATATACAATACCCAGTATCTTACACATCACAATTTATTTATACAGTATGTACATATTTAAAACATGAATAAATTCTTATTCCAAAAAAAATTCATACAGCATATGCCTAGATTTCTTGTCCTCACCCAATGCCCAGAGTAAACTCCTGTTCTCTTTCATTCACTGAACAAATTGGGCTACTGTATAGCCTTCGGCTCTCTAGGAATGCTCTCAATACAAATGGAACATTGTGTATTAAGTGGTTTTTAGGAAAAAAATTGAAACAGTATATTTTATGTGCTGTTTGGGATATTCAGTCAACATTTCATCTTTGATATTCCCATATCAGCATATATGCATCACATCTCTTTAACTGCTATACAGTACTCTATAGTATGTCTGTATCCTAGTTAAATCCCCGGATGTGTTATTTCCTCCCCACTGTTTAACAGTATAAACAAGGTAATAATATTCAACAGGCTGTACCAATCCACGGAGACTGCCCTGACAGGCGTCACTAATGATTCCCAATCATGCTAATTATCTTGTGTGGTATTTTAGAATTCTTTTCTCATGGTCGTGTAATGTTAGGATGGTACAGGTTGGTTCGAGACTCCAGGTATTCTTTATTTTTTTGAGAGGGTGGGTAGAGAGAGAAGGGGGGGCGGGGAGAGAATATGAATGAATCCCAAGCAGGCTCCACAGCATCAGCACGGAACCCAATGTGGGGCTGAAACTAACATTGTGAGATGGTGACCCACCGAAGTCAGACGCTTAAACCAAACCAACTGAGCCAGCCAGGCGCCCCAACTCAAGGTACTTCTGATCTCAGCTCTTGTCTATTGAGTCATCATGACAAATGTTTATTCAACCAGTAGTCTAATTTTGCCATTATTTACTGGAGAACTCCTAATTCTGTGCTAAAATGTTTTTTTTTAAACCTTCCCAGGTGGTGATAGAACTAGGTGCTTAACGTAACTTTATTTTTGCACAAAATGTTGTTTTTTTAAAGCTTCATAGTAAAATTCACCCTTCTAAGTGTACCCTTCTGCATGTTTTGACAAACACAGTTATGTAACTGTATGTTAAATGCATAATAAATCCCCTTGTTACAAAAACTCCCCACACAGCTAGTTAAGCTAGCACACAAACAGTGGTGATGTTCCCTGTCCCCATCGTTTGGCCTCTTCCGGAACGTCACGGAAGTGAAATCCTACAGTAAGTGGCCTACTGAATCTGGTACTTTTCACTTAAGCACCAGTGCATCTGAGGCTCATTTATATTGCCGAATTTATCAGTAGTTTATTCTCCTTCGTGGCAAAGCAGTTGCCCATCATGGGGTGTACCACGGGTTTGTTAACCCGCTAGCCAGCTGAAGGACATGGGGGTTGTTTTCCACTTTTTGGCAATTAGGAATAGTTCTAAACATTCATGCACATGTTTTTGTATGAACCTTAGGTAAACACCCAGAAGCGAAATTAATGGTTATATGGTAAGGGGATGCCAGACTCTGTTCCAGGCGTAACGGCTATGCCGTATCGTTTCGCACTCTCACCAGCAGTACAGAGCAGCTTCCGTTCCACATCATGGCCAGAATCCGCTACTGTCATTTTTTAGATTTCGGCCATTCTAACAGGCATGGAATGGATGAAGCGTGTTCAAACCTTTTGCCTAGTTTTAAATTTGGTTGCTTGGTTTTCCTTTTGAATTTTGAGAATCCTTTAAGTCTTGTGGATACAGGTAAGAGGTTTGTAAAATTTTCTCCCAATTTGTGGCTTTTTTCTATCTTTTAGAAAGGAGACATTTTAGATTTTAATGAAGTCCACTTTATCAGTCTTTTATGGATTGCGCTTTTGATGCTGTTAACTAAGAAATCTGTGTAAACCATGTTCACATTTTGTTCTCCTATGGTTTCTCCTAGAAGTTTCATAACTTTTACATTTAGGTCTGAGGTCCATTTTGACTCATTTTTGGATCTGGGTGCATAGTGTGGGTGCAGGTTTACTGTTATTATTGTATATGGTTATCAGTTGTTTAGCACCATCTGCTGAAAAGGCTGTCCTTTCTCCACTAAATTGCACCTTGTTGACAATCCGTTGACCATGTATGTACGGTCTATTTCTGGGTTTTATTCTGTTCCGTTGCTGTGTATGTCTCTCCTTTTAGCAATACCACACTGTCTTGGTAACCATAGCTTTACAGTAAGCCTTGAAATCAGAGAATGTTAGGTCTTCCAAATTTTTCAGAATTGTTTTAATTATTCATTCCTTTGCATTTTCATATACACTTGGGAACCAGTTTGCTACCTTATGCTAATAATTCTGAGATTTTTGACAGGAATTGGGTTGAGTTTATAAATCAAGTGGAAGAAACCACCTCTTGCAAATGTCATCCAATTCATGAACATATTTCTCCATTTTCTCAGTCTTTCTTTCACCAATGTTCTGTATTTCTCAGGATATGAATCTTGTACATCTTTTGTCAAAACTTATCCCAAAGCAGTTTTTAATGTTAGAGTGCTTTAGAAAATTTCTACTTCTCACTTGTTGCTAGTATACAGAAGTAAAGTTGATTTTTGTATATTAGTCCTAGAACCTTGCTAATCTTACTAGTTCCACTAACAGTTTTTAGATGTTGTGATTTTTCTATGGAGAAAATCATGTTGTGTATGGAGACAACTTTATTTCCTCCTTTTCAGTTCGTATGCCTTATTTATCTTGCCTTACTGTATATGCCCTCGCATATGATTATGACGACGAATAGGAGTGGTGAGAACAGATATCCTTGCCTTGTTCCTGACCTTAATAGTGGACGACTGGGGCGCCTGGGTGGCTCAGCTGGTTAAGCAACCAACCAAAACTCTTGGTTTCGGCTCAGGTCGTCATCTCATGGTTCGTTAGATTGAGCCCCACATCAGGCTTTGTGCTGACAGTGCAGAGCCTGCTTAGGATTCTCCCTTTCTCCCTATCTGCCCCTTCCCACATTCTCTCTCTCCTTCAAAATAAATATACTTAGGAAATTAGTAATTTAAAAAAAATAGTGGAAGACTGAATTCAGCCTTCTAGGTATGATGGTAGCTGTAGATTTTTTTAGTATGTATTCTGTATCAGCTTAAGTTCCCTGAGAGATTTTATCATGAACGAATGTTGCATTTTGTCAAATGTTTTTTTCTTCTACTGAGATAATTTATCGTCTTCACTTTTTAGAAGAGTTCGTATAGAACTGGCAGTACAGTTGACTTTTGGATATGGGTTTGAAATGGGTCCACTTACACATGGTTTTTCTCGATAAAGTACTGCATTTTCTTTTCCTTACGGTTGTAATATTTTCTCTAGTTTACTTTATACAAATACAGTATATTATATATATACAAAATCTGTGTAAACAGCTGTTTTTATATTGTTGGTAAGGCTTTCCCTCAACAGGCTATTAATAGGTTCATTTTGGGGGAGTCAAAAGTTATACACAGATGGTCCACTGCACGGGGCGGGATGTCCTAACTCCCACATTGTCCAAAGGTCAACTGTATTTCTACCTTAAATATTTGGTAGAATTTACCATCGAAGTCATCTGGCCCTATAGTTTTCTTTGAGAAGTTTTTATATTACAAATTTAATAGATACAGGGCCATTGAGACTTGTTGACTGTGCTTAGAAGTTTACGTCTTTCAAGAATTGGTCTGTTTCATCTGCATAATACATTTATTGGCAAAATATTATTTTTTAATCTTCATTATAGTCTTTTATTTTTATTATTTTTTTAATGTTTTTATTTATTTTTGAGAGTAGGAGAGACAAAGCATGAGCGGGGGAGGGTCAGAGAGAGAGAGAGGGAGACACAGAATCTGAAGCAGGCTCCAGGCTCTGAGCTGTCAGCACAGAGCCCGACGCGGGGCTCGAACCCACAAGGGTGAGATCATGACCTGAGCTGAAGTCGGACACTTAACCGACTGAGCCACCCAAGTGCCCCTCTTCATTATAGTCTTGATATCTGTAAGAACTGTACTGACAGCTCTCATTTCTGATATTTTTTATCCATCATTTCTTTTATCCTGATTAGTCTGCACAGACATGTACCAATTTTTTTTAATCTTCTCAAAAAACCCTAGTTTTTAGTGGCCTCACCTTTCTATATTCTATTTCATTGATTCCTGCTTTTTTTAGTTTTTTAGGGTGAAATCATAGGTCACTAATTCAAGACCTTTCTTCTAATATAAGTATTTTAGTCCTGTAAAAATTTCCCTCTCAGCACTGCTTTTGCTGCTGCATCCCACAAATTTTGGTATGTCGAGTTTTCATTTTCATTTAGTTCAAAATACTTTGTAATTTATTTCTTCTGTGACTCATAGAAATATGTAATTTAGTTCGCAAAAATTTGGGGATGTTCCAGGTATCTCTGTTACTGATAGAGTAATCTCTGTTTCTGATTTAATTCTGTTGTGGTAAGAGAAAATACATTATTTGAATCCTTTAAAATTTACTGAGATCTATTTTATGGCCCTGAATGTGGTGGTCTCTCTTGGTAAATGTTCTATGTGCACTTGCTGCTGTTGGAGTGTTCGAGAAATGTCAGCCAATCTGGTTGTTCACATCTTGAATATCCTTACTGATTTTTTCTGTCTACTTGTTCTGGCAATCATGTCAAAACCTACTGATAATTTTTTTCTATTTAGGATTTTATGTCTTGAGCCTGGAAAATGACTTTTTTTATCACTGATAATACCAATATTAATGACCTGAAAGCTGGAGTGGCTATATTAATTAGTGTTAGTAGAGCATATATAACTTTTTCCATCCTTTTACTTTTTGTAAAAAGCACTTCATTGGGATATAGTTCCCCTACCATACTGTTCAACTCCTCGAAGTACACAGATCTGTGGCTTTCTGTGTGCTCCTAGAGTCGTGCGGCCATTACCACATGTGCCCGGGAACAGAAACCCTCCATTCCTCCCAAGCCTAGGCAGTCACTAATCCACTTTGTGCTTCTATACATTTGCCCACTCTGGACATTTCATAGAAATGGCATCATATAGTCATTTACTTACCCTTCCGTGTCTGCTTTCACTTAGCATAACGTTTTCAAGGTCCATCCATGTTGTAGGTCCTTTTTATTGGAGTGATATTCCATGGTATGGACATGCATTTTATTCTCAGTTATCATCCTTTTACTTTAGACTGTTTGTGACTTTATATTTAAAATGGGTTACTTATATGCAGTAAATAGTTGGGTCTTGCTTTTTTGTCCAGTCTTAACATTTCTGCCTTTTAATTGGTGTATTTAGACCATATACATTTAATTTTTTTTAATTTATTTATTTTTGAGAGAGAGTATGAAGCAGAGAGAGGGAGACACAGAATTCAAAGCAGACTCCAGGCTCTGAGCTGACATGTGGCTTGAACTCACCAACTAAGAGATCATGACCTGAGCTAAAGCTGAACGCCTAACGACTGAGCCACCCAGGTGCCCTTAGACCATTTACATTTAATTGCTATTTATTTTCCCATGTGTTCTTTCCTTTTTCGGCCTTGTTTTGAATAGAGTATTCTGATTCATATTCATTGAGTATTCATTCAGTTAACTCTTTAATCTAGATGGAATTTAATTGGTTATAGGATGAAAGTCTAACACAGGCTTGTTGGTTTGCTTTATGGTGCTTCGCAGGTAATCTGTGTTGAGCAAGTATATCAGGGCCATTTTCCAACAGAATTTGCTCACTTTGTGTCTATCAAATTTTGGTAATTCTCTCAATATTTCAAACTTTTTCATTATTACGGTGATCTTTGATCAGTGATTATGACTCACTGAAAGCTCAGATAAATGAATCTTTGGTTAGCATCTTTAAATTAAGGTATGAAGATTTTTTTTTAAAGATTGAATGCTGTTGCATACGGAACAGACTGTAGTATAAAGATAACTTGTATATGCACTGGGAAACCAAAAAATTCATCGGACTAGCTTTACTGTAGTGGTCTGGAACTGAGCCCACAGTGGCTCTGAGCTGCGTCTGTATCAGAGGAACCGTCACTCATTTCCTCCACTGCTGCTGGGCTATTGCTGATTGATGTTTCCAGTGTCACAGTCCCACTGGCAGTATCGCTGGAGTTAGAGCAAACCTATATGATGGCTGGAGGAAACTTTATCTTTTAAATATTTGGTCTAAATATCAGTGTGTCTCTGTTATTCAAAATTAACTGATTTTTCTACAAGGGATAAGATTATTCCAAGGTATGTTAATACTATAGTAAAAGTTTTTTTCATTTTCTAAGATTTTCGCTAATTTTTTTTACTGTTTATTTACTTTTGAGAAAGAGAGAGAGCGCCAAGTAGGGGAAGGACAGAGAGAAGGGGAGACAGAATCCCAAGCAGGCTCCATGTGGTGAGTACAGAGCCCAACATGGGGCTCAAACCTATGAAATGTGAGATCATGACCTAAGCCAAAATCAAGAAGTGGACACTTAACCGACTAAGCCACCCAGGCGCCCCCCTCCAACTTTTTATTTTAAAAGCAAAGTTCGAAGAATATTACATTGAACACCCAATTATCAATCATTAACACTTTACCACGTTTGATCTCTCTCTCTATGTATATATTTTTAGTTGAACTATTTGAAAGTAAGTTGCTCATCACATGAGGTATTTCACCTGTGAATACTTTAAACATATAAACATATTCTCCTATATGAGCCGGTACTATCTTCAATACCAAAGGAATTTAACAGAAATTTAAAAATTTAACATTCAAGTCCACATTAAGTTTTCCCACATGTCCCCAAAATGTCCTTTTTACTGTGCTTTTCTATGCTGAATCCAGTGCAAGAACATGTATGCGTTTGAGTGTCCTGTCTCGTTAATCCTCTTCATTCTAGAACAGTACCCTCCTGCATCTACTCTCTCCTCATGACACTGACGTGTTGTTTTGAATTCAAGAGTCTAGGCCCTTTTTTATGTGTGTTTCTTTGTGAGTACGAGTATCAATCTTTATGAATATGAGTATCACATCCGGGCCTTTAGGATCGAACTGGTACTCCTAAACACAGCACGTGATTCCCAGTGACCCAGCCTTACTGCCTCAAGGACACTGTGTTCTTTCCCTTTGCTCCTGCTTCCTGGATAGCTCTTCCTTCCACCTTGGCACCCTGCTAACTTTTCTTCCATTAAGGTCTGATGCAAGCTTCCCTCCCCATCGCAGACAGAGGCAGATGCCGCCGCACAAATCAGGACTAGCACACCGCACTGTACCACACGTCCACTGCTCCCCTTAGAGACGCTACCTGTCCCGGAAATAGACATTCAATCAGCAGTTTAGAAATCGAAGCTTTCTTAACAAAAATTTAGAATTTTAAATGGAGTAAAAATCTCCAAACTTCGGATTTTTTACAGCAGAGTGAACTGTAAATACACAAACAGGAAAAGGAAGGAATAAAAATAAATCTAAATCCTTTACTCTATTTCCAGCCTTCAAGTTGTCCCCCCCAACCCCTGATTTCTGCTCTGCTGGGACTTACTGGTCACTTTTCCTTGGTAGTTCCCGTCACTCATGAGAGTACTGAGTGTTTTCCATCAACCCCAGGTCTAGCCTCCTAGGCATTTTGGGGTTAAGATAGGCTCACCTTTGAAGGACTGTTGCTGAAGTAATAGAAAATCTTTTCTCGAGGAGAAAGCATCGTTTCATTTTTATGGGGAGAAATGTAGATGGGATGATTCTGAGACAGCTGTATCCGGCGAGGAGAGCCTGTCCTTACGAATGGATAGGGAGAGAGAGGAGGAGCGTCCATCTGTTTGGGGGACAAAAATCAGCATTCCTAAGAAAGGCAATGAAACCAGGTATTTTCTATGAAAATGGTTATTTAAAACAGTTTTTTTACTGTTTATTTTTGACAGAGAGAGAAAGAACAAGTGTGGGGGGGGGGTATAGAGAGAGAATAGAAGACACACAATCTGAAGCAGGCTCCGAGCTGTCAGCACGGAGCCTGACGCGGGGCTCAAACTCACAAACTGCGAGATCATGACCTGAGCTGCAGTCACACTTACTTAACCGACTGAGCCACCGGGCACCCCAATGTTTACTTATTTTTGAGAGAGACAGCGTGGGGGAGGGGCAGAGAGAGAGGCAGACACAGAACCTGAAGCAGGCTCCAGGCTCTGAGCTGTCAGCAGAGGCGGGGCTTGAACTCATGAACCACGAGATCATGACCTGAGCCCAAGTCAGATGCTCAACTGACTAAGCCACCCAGGCACTCCCTGAAAATGGTTGTTTTTATTGAAAGAGTAGAGAGGTATAATAAACCAGCAGCTTTATGAATGGTAAACAGTCCTGTATTAGCGGTAACAATTACACCTAAAGAAAACCACACAAATAACACCTAAGTCCTGGCTTTGTGCCAGTCACTGTTTTACCCATTTTTAATATATTATAGGATTTAATCCCCACAGCAACTCTATAAACTAGGGATTATTACTATTGCCATTTTATATCTGAGGAAACAAGAGGCATAGAGAAAGCTAAGTAGCTTGGAGCCCCTGGGTGGCTCAGTCGGTTGAGCATGGGACTTCAGCTCAGGTCATGATCTCTCAGTCCCTGAGTTCAAGCCCCACATCGGGCTCTGTGCTGACAGCTCAGAGCCTGGAGCCTGCTTCAGATTCTGTGTCTCCCTCTGTTTCTGCCCCTCCCCTACTTGCAGTCTGTCTCTGTCTCTCTTTCTCTCAAAAATAGATATTAAAAACATTTTTTTAAAGAAAAGAAAGCTAAGTAACTTGGAAGGTCACCAGAGCTGGTATGTTTTGGACAAGATGAATACATGCAGTTTCTCTCTCGTATTACATACAATACTTTGCAGGGAATCCAAATATAATTCTTGTTTAATGCCTCACAATAAAAGAAATTCTGTTGGTTAGGCATATGATTTCTGTTAGAGACTTCCTCAGTTTTATTTAACAAGAGAATAATTCATAAGATCAGTTTATATACAGAGCAGCTCAACCTATGTGATTCGTCCTCCCTCACAAGGGAAAAAAGTATGAAATAATCCCTTTCACACTTACTACGTTTGCCTGCGAGTACTTCATGGCAAATGTTTTAATTTGTTTTATGTAGATGTTGTTGTAGAACTGAATGAGGTCTCCCCTCTCCTCCTCTTCCGCGTCGCTGTTGGCGCCTGTGAGGCGAGTGGGTGTGGGC
This sequence comes from Paguma larvata, assembly GCA_030068075.1. Classification (NCBI taxonomy): domain Eukaryota; kingdom Metazoa; phylum Chordata; class Mammalia; order Carnivora; family Viverridae; genus Paguma; species Paguma larvata. The sequence goes on along the minus strand of CM057841.1, from coordinate 31,061,414 downwards.
GGGGCGCTGCTGGGCTGCGGGACCGGCAAGGTGCTGCTCGACCTCATGACAGGACTGGAGTCTCTGCTGGCTGCAGCGGGTACAGCACAGGATAACAGACAGACCGCTAGTGCAGGTTGTGTTTAAAAAGAAAATTCAGGAAGATAAAGGCAAACAGCTACCCTCTGTACTTGTTTAATGGCAGCTAATGGACACTCTATTCTTCGTCCCAGGGAGAAAGCATAGAATACTAAGTATTAACTTGACTCTCTGCCATGAATGTAGCAAAAGCTTACTGGGTAGTTTTCATTAATAAGTTACACCAAATTTCCTAGGACCTGTGCCTTGCATTCAGTGATGCAAATCAACAATTAAGGGTGGTATTTCCATAGCATGGTTTCAGTTAGCATGCCAGACTTTTCTGGAACTCAGGCCAACAAATTCCTGCCAGAAACCTTGTCTAATTTCCCTGGAGAAAAATGTTACGCACAATGTGCCTCCAAGATATGGGATGAAGGACAAACAACTTTGCCACTAAATTTAGAATTCTGTTTATTGTTCCAACAAATTTTTTGCCAATATTTTCAGTTTCTCTAGTCGTAATTTCATTTAGGAAGCCTTAGTCTTTAGGCCTAAAAAGTGAGAAGGTCCTAATTTTCTTTTTTTAAGTGTTCGTAAAGATCTTAAACACTTACTTCTGTCTTTGTTTAGTTCTGTTGGGGAATTCTGATGGCTTCTGCTGTCGCTGCTGCCAGAATTTCTTCTTTTCCTTTTCCCTTTTATCAAAACGCTCCTATACACCTTCAGAGAGACCACGAGAAGGGGACAGATTCGCTGAGCATATCCTAGACTATCTGACCCTGACCTGTTTGTTGTTTAAATCTCACGACGACTCCATTTGGTATAGCTGTCCTCCTCAGGGAGGTTAATAAATGGAGCCAAGGCCAAAGATCTATTAAATAACGGGTCCAGGACTTACATTAGGGCCTGTTTGGCCTCAAATCCCAAATACGGGCCTATAAAACTATAAGAAAAAGAGCAATACTAGCATCCAACCACAAAATCAAGTTATTCTGAGTCAAATACAAAGATTCTGCATACTTATCCTTTGAGATAAATAAACAGAAAGTTAAAATGAGCTTTAAGTTTACATTTAATGTCTTGGTTGAATGTACAGTACTGGTTTCGTTCCCAAACCAGCCTGAAAGGTGATACAGAAACCAAACGATTTCCTCAATTGACATCTATCTAGTGATTACCCAAATTAAGAAGAAATCAAATATTTCACCTCATCTTTTAGAGAAAAGAGGGCTTAAACTAATCACAATGGGAATTTATCTGTATATACTTAAAGATTAAAGAAAAGACTTTCTTAAAGCAGAATCTTAATTTTTATACTGGAGAAAAGGCCATAGAATCCACTGTGGTTATTTTTTTATACTTATTAAAGACTTTAAGCTTTATTTTCAGCCCTGAGAGAAAGTAGTTACCTGGCTCCGGGCCTGTGGCTGAGTCCTATAACAACGCATAATGTTCTGGAAGGATCTGTCTTCTTTTGTGACCTGGCAAATAATAAGAGTATCCTGAGAGAGAAATTGACTTCAAGCAAAATATTTTGAAGAGCTCTGTGAATCTGCTCCCCAGTGAAAGTGGTGACAATCATATAAACAAACAGCCATTTCAAGTCTCTGGAAATGGTCCTAAGGGCATATAAAAAATGAAGAACTACTTACTCAAGAAAACCTATTAAAATTCAATAACGAGAGAGGGAGTAAGTGGTATCTGAACAAAGACTGGAATATAAAAGCACAGTGAACAAATGAAGACTTCGCCAGAGGGACAAAACAGATTTAAACTGGTAAAGAAAAAAAGAACTAGCAAACTTAAGACAGGCAATGTGAAGAACAGAAGGAGAAAGGAGGAAGACTTAACAGAGCTTCAGGGAGCTGTGACCATCATTCAACAAACATACACAGGAGAGAAGCAGAAAAAATGTTAAAAAAGAAAGGCTCAATGCTTCCCAAACTTATTTAAAAAACAGTAACCTATACATCCAGGAAGTTCTAAGAATCAATGCAAAGAGATCCACATCCAGACACAGAGTGAAAATGCAGAAAGCCAAAGACAGAAAATCTTGGAGGCATCAAGACAAAAAAAACAACTTTTTGGTTACTAGGAAACCCCAATAAAATACTAGGCAACATCTCATCAGAAACTCTGGAAGCTGAGAGTGGAACAACATATTCAAAGTGATCTTTCAAAAATGAAGGAGAAATACAAACAAATCTCAGGTAAAACAAAAACAGTGTTAGGTCTGGTAACAGACCTATCTTACAAGAAATACTAGAAGTTCTTTAAACTAAAAGCAAGTGGCCCCGTGGGGAGCCTGGCTGGCTCAGGGGGTACAGCACGCAGCTCTTGATCTCAAGGCTGTGAGTCTGAGCTCCACTTTGGGTGAAGATACAAAAGTAAAATCATTAAAAAAAAAAAAAGGAAATAAAAAGTAAGTGACCTCAGGAACTCGAATACACATAAAAAACAAAGAGCCCTTGTAAAGATAATTATGTAACTATAAAGACAGGATAAAATGCATTTTTATTTCTCCTTCCCTGATTTAAAAAGCCACTGTATAAAACAATACATATATAATGTATTATTGGACCTAAAGCATACAAAAATGTGATACATCTGACAAAAGCAGCACAAGAGGAGGAGGAAAGCTGTACTGGGCTAAGAAAATGACTCCAGATGACAACTTGAAACCACAGGAATGAATAATCAGAAATGATAAGATTAATAAAAGATATAAATTAAATATACTCCTTTCTTCTCTAAGTTCCTTAAAAGTCATAAAAGTCTAAAATAACAATGGAATGGTTGGATTTATAAGATTTATGGACATAATATGTATCATAATATACCCTAAAAGATTAAAAGGAAACAGCTCTATAGAAGTAACACCTCTATCTCGCTGGAGTTACGTTAGTATAAATCTGAAGCTGATTTTGACACAGTTAAGATGCATATGTAGGGATGGGGGAAACTGGGGAGATGCTGGTCGCAGAGTACAAGCTTCCAGTTACAAGATGAGTAAGTTCTGGGGATCTAAACCGAAATAGTGACTGTAGTTAACGACACTGGATTACATACTTGAAAGCTGGTAACAGCCTTGATTTCAATGTTCTCACTATACAAAAAGTGTTGTGAGGTGATGGATATTAACTAATTTTATAGTAATTGAAATGCAATACATATACAGGTATCAAATCATGACATTGTACACACTATGGTGTACAACACTTATCTCGATAAAACTAGGGGGAGAAGTAGGGAGGGAGGGAGAGAGAGATGTATGTGGTAAGCCCTCAAGTAACCACTAAGAAAATAATTTTTAAAAATGAAAAAAGTCACTAAAAAAATGCTGTATCACAAAATATTCATCTAATGTGTATGAAAGTAAAGGAGGAATAGAGGCCCAAAAAGACAGACACATATAAAAAGTAAAACAACACTTATAACAATAACACTAAATGTGATTGGATTAAACAACACAATCAAAAAGGAGACACTGTCAGGCTGGATTAAAAAAGATATCCAGGGGCGCTTGGGTGGCTCAGTCGGGTAAGTGTCCAACTTCGGCTTAGGTCATCATCTCATGGTTCATGAATTTGAGCCCCACATGCTTGGGATTCTCTCCCTCCCCCTCCCTCCCTCTCTCTGCCCCATCTGCATTCTCTCTCTCAAAATAAGTAAATAAACTTAGAGATCCAACTATACTCTGTACAAGAAATATACCTTAGGGGTGCCTGGGTGGCTCAGTCGGTTAAGTATGCGACTCTTGATTTCGGCCCAGGTCATAATCTCATGGCTTGTGGGATCAAGCCCCATATCCCTCTTTGGGATTCTCCCTCTCCCTTACTCTCTGCCCCTCCCCTGCTCTCTCTCTCAAAAATAAACTTAAAAAAATACAAATACATTTGAAAGAAGGATGGAAAGAGCTATATTATACAAACAGCAACTTCAAGAAAGCTGGGTGGCTATGCAAATATTACGCTACAGACTTTAGAACAAAAAGTAAAAGTTACTAGAGATATAAAGGAACATTTCATAAATGATAAAAGGGTCAATCCATCAGGAAGCTCTAACAATTAAAAACATTAATGCACCTACCTACAGCATCAAAATATATTAAATAAAAACTGACAGAAATACAGGGAGAAACAGATAACTCAATATCTGGAGAGTTCATTACCCCACTCACAATAGGAGGTAGAACAACTCATAAAAGATCAACAGGGGAAGCCTTTAACAACACTGTAAAACTACTACAACCTAACAGACATCTCCAGAACACCACCCGAGGACAACAGAATATACTTCTCAAGGGCACACTGTATTCATTAGGACAGACCATACACTAAGCTATAAAACAAACCTTGACAGGGGCACCTGGGTCGCTCAGTCGGTTAAGCTTCCAACTCTTGATTTTGGCTCAGGTCATGATCTCACAGTCATGAGATCAAGCCCCAAGTCAGGCTCCACGGAGCCTGCTTGCGATTTTCTCAGTCACCCCTCTCCCTCACCCTGCTCATGCTCTCCAAAGACAAAAACAAACAAAAAACCCAAACCTTGATAAATTTTAAAGGACTAAAATAAATTACCACACCTAGATGACCAATGACGTAAACCAAAAGAGAAATCAGAGAACACTTTGAGTGAAAATGAAGAGACAACATACCAAAACTTAGGAGATGCAGCTTATGCAAGACTTAGTGGGAAACTTACAGCTGTTAATGCTTACATTAAAAAAGATACTAACCCAATAAGCTAACCATTCATCTTAAGACACCGAAAAAAGATGAAAACTAAGCTTAAAGCAACCAGAAAGGAGGAAATAAAGATTTGAATATATATCCATACAAGAGACCAAAAGCTGGTTCTCTGACACAGTCCACAAAATTAACAAACTTTTACCTAGACAGACCAAGATAAAAAGAAGATTCAAATTACTAGTGACAAAGAATAAAAAGGACTCTAAGGGAACATTATGAACAACTGTGTGCCAACAAATTACACGGCCCGGAGGAAACAGTCAGTTCCTAGAAAGACACATACTACAAAAACTGATTCTAGAAGAAACGGATGATCTGAATGGACTTATAACAAGAATTATTCATCAATAAACCACCCACAAAGACAAAGGTAGGCCCATCCATGCCATGGCGTCACTGCTGAAGTCTACAGAACATTTCAAGAAAAACTAGTATCAGTTCTTCACAGACTTTTCTCAAAAACAGAAAAGGAAATTTCCTATGCATTATATGACTAATATTTCCCTGATTAAAAAAAATGACGAAAAAACTATAAACCATTGTATCTCCTATGAATAGGACAGGAGTGCCTGGGTGGCTCAGTTAAGTGTCATGAGTTTGAGCCCCACATTGGGCTCCGTGCTAACAGTAAGGGGCCTGCTTGGGATTCTTTGTCTCCCTCTCTCTCTGCCCCTCCCCCACTCCTGCTGTTTTTCTCTCTCTCAAAACAAATAAACTTAAAAAAAAATGTTGGGGCACCTTGTGGCTCAGCAGTTAAGTGTGTGACTTTGGCTCAGGTCATGATCTCACGGTGTTTGAGTTGGAACCCCTGCATTGGGCTCTGTGCTGACAGCATGGAGCCTGGAGCCTGCTTCGGATTCTGTGTCTCCCCCTCTCTCTCTCTCTGCCCCTCTCCCACTCACCCTCTGTCTCTCTCTCAAAAACAAATATTAAAAAAAATTTTTTTAAAAATAGGTCAGAATTCCTAAACAGAATACAAGCAAACAACCTAGTAACATATAAAAAGAATTATACACCATAACCAAGTGGTATTTACCTCCAAAATGCAAGTTTGGTAATGTAAGAAAATAAATATATTACACATTTAAGAATTAGTAAATATTTAATATGCCCAAATTATATTTATATCTAATATTGATATCTAAATACCATAATAAAAAACACATAATCATCTCAATAGATGCAGAAAAAACATGACATTTTCCAACACCCTTCATAATAAAAACACTCAAAAAAAAAATCAGAACTTCCTCAACCTGATAGTTTTTTTCAATCATGAACAGAATCGCAGTTGCTATCATACTTTAATGGTGAAATCGAGAAGTTTTCCTCCAAGACGAAAAACAAAAGAATTTTTGCTCTCAACACTTTGGTTCAATATCGTACTGGAGGTTCTAGCCAGAACAATTAGGAAAGAAAAATAAAGGGCATGTAGTATGAACAAGAGTAAAATTCTTTCTGTAAGCAGATTACATGACCTTGTACATAGAAAATCCTAAGGAATCAACTAAATTAGAACTCATAAAAGAGTTCAGCAAGGTTGTAGGACACAAAAAGCAACTGTATTTCTCTATACTTGCAATGAGCACATCAAATTCAAACAACTGCATTTGTAATAACATTAAAAAGAGGAGGAATCAAGTCAACAAAACAAGTGTAAAAGTTATACTATGAAAACTGTGAAACGCTGTTGGAAGAAACTAAAGGTGGTCCAGGTAAAGGGGAAAATACCCTGAATTTACAGCTGGATGATGAAAATTTGTTAAGATGGCAACACTCCCCAAATTGATCTATAGATTCAACACAATCCTATTGGAATACTAGCTGACTTCTTTGTGACAAGAAGTCAGAATTGACAAGCTGATTCTAAAATTCATAAATAATGTTAAGGGACTTAAGACTAGCCAAACTAAACCTGAAAGAGAAGAAATAAGAGTCAGGACTCTCATTTCCTGGTTTTAAAACTTAGATCAAATTAACAGTAGTCAAGAGAGAGTCAGACTACAGTAGACAGTAATCAAGGACAGATGTGCAGATCAATGCAACAGAATTAAGAGCCCAGAAATAAACCCACGTGTCTATGGTCAACGGACTTTTTGTGACAAGGGTGCTGAGACTATCAGTGAAGAAAGAATGTTCTCTTCAACGGTAGTGTTGGGACAACTAGATAGGCCCCATGCAAAGAATAAAGTTGGACTCCTACCTCATACCACATATAAAAATGACTAGCAATGGATCAAACACCTAAATGTAGGAGAGAAAACTATGAAACTCTTAGAAGAAAACAGAGATACATATTCATGACTTTGGATTTGGCAGTGTGCTCCTAGGACACCAAAAGTACAAGCAACAAAGAAAAAAATAAACTGACTTCATCAAAATTATAAACTATTATGCTTCAAATAACACTATCAAGTACGTGAAAAACTAACAGAAAATCTATGTAAACATCTGATAAGACATTTGCATCCAGAATATATAAAGAACTCCAACAGCTCAACCACAAACAAAAAGCAAAGAATCTAATTCAAAAATGGGCAAAGGATTTAAACTGATATTTCACCAAAGAAGATATACAAATGACCAGTCAGTGAATGATTGACTGGAACAGCCAGAATTAAAAACTCAAAAAACAACCAATAAAGCACAACAAGACACTCAACATCATCAGTCATTAGGGAAATGCGTATCAAAACCACTCTAATGTATCAATCAATACTCACTGGGATGACTATAATGAAAAATAGAAAATAAGTTGGGGTAAGGATGTAGAGAAACTAGAACTCTCCTGCAGTGCTGGTGGGAATGTAAAATCATGAGCTATTGTGTAAAATATGGCAAGTTTCTCAAAAAATTACGTACAGAATTACCAAATGACCCAGTAATTGGGTATATACACAAATGACCCACTTTTGGGTATATACACAAAAGAATGAAACCAAGAACTCAAAGAGATATTCATACCCTCACGTCCACAACTAAAAGTGGAAGCTACCCACGGGGCCATCAGTGGAAGCCTGGATAAGCAAAATGTGGTACATCCATATGACGGAATACTGTGCAGCCCTCGGAAGGAAGTTACAACTCATGCGACCACACAGATGAATCTTGAGGACATTATACTAACTGAAATAAACCAGTCACAAAAAGATAAATATTGTACAATAGTCAAATTCATAGACAGAAAGTAGAATGTTTGGTGCCAGGAGCTAGGGGGAAGGGGAATAGAGAGAAGCTGCTTAATAAAAAAGCAGTTTTACTCTTCAGGGATAGAAATGTTTTGGAACAAGATAAAGGGTGAGTGTACAGTACTGGGAAAGTACTAAATGCCACTGAATTGTTATTTATTTATTTATTTATTTTAATGTTTATTTATTTTTGAGAGAGACAGCACCAGCAGGGAAGGGGCAGAGAGAGAGGGAGACACAGAATCCGAAACAGGCTCCAGGCTCTGAGCTCTCAGCACAGAGCCCAACATGGGGCTGGAACTCACGGACCGTGAGATCATGACCTGAGCTGAAGTCGGATGCTTAACCGACTAAGCCACCCAGGCGCCCCCGAATTGTTCATTTAAAAATGGCTAGTTTATGTTATGTGAATTTCACCTCAATAAGTTATTCTGAAAAACAAAGTTTGATCATAAAAAGTATTGACAAAAATGTAGAGAAATCGGGACCTTCACAGACTGCTGGTGGAAATATAAAATGGTGCAGTGACTTTGGAAAAATAGTCTGGCAGTTCCTCAAATGGTTCAACAGTACATCCCCAGCAATCCACTCTTGGCTATATACCAAAGAGAAATGAAAAACGTGTCCATGCAAAAACTTGTACACAAATGTTCACAGCAGCATTATTCAAACAGTCAAAAAATGAAAATACCCAGATGGCCATCGATGGCTAAAAAAAAATACCATATACTCATACGATGGAATATTATGTTCTAAAGCTTACTGTAGTGATGGCTGCACACTTCTGTAAATGTACTACAAGCCACTGAGCTGTACATTTTAACGGAAGGTGAATTCTACCGCAATAGAACTGTTCAAAGTGTTCTGAGAGGAAGGAAGTAGCTTCTTTACTTTGTCCTTTCGTATTCCAAATGGTGCTCACCTTCGCCATCACGTAAATAGCGCACATCAAGAGCTGGTCCAGATGTCGGTCCATCATCAGTTCAGGACACTGAATTATGGAGAATTCAAAACAGGTCCAGATTTTTTTCCTCAGTTCATCTGAAATATCCAGTTTGGCACAAAGATCCCGAAGGCGGACCCCTGCCAAGTGGTAAACCTGGTAGATAAACAAAAACGTTTCAAACTCTGTTTACCTAACACTGCAATCTCCCAAGCTCATGCCCTGGGAAGGGTACGTGAAAAATTACCTTTCTAAAGAAAAGCGATAAAGAGCTGGTCTTCCTGGGCCTACTACTGTTGCCGGGTAAAGGTTGGCCTTGTTTCTGCTGGTGTCCGCCTGGGGAGATCTGCTGAATGGCCACCTGACCAGGGACTTGCAAAGTTGTTCCTGTCACCTGTGGAGAGCTCAAAGTTCCAGCCAGGGCCTGAGCGCTAAGGGGCTGGATGGAGCCAGTCACAGCTTGTGCCTGCCCTCCGACGTTGACCTGGACTGGGAAGAATGTTATCCCTCCGTTTTCATTCGCAATACCTACAGTTTGTGAGGAAGAAAATGATGATGATGAAAAGGTCCTCCAAGCATGGGTTTCCAATCTCTCCCCTCCCGACCTCCTTCCCCCCTCCACTCTTATCTCGTATGGTCATTCGAGCCAAATCTCAGCTAACTTTCCAACAAAGGCCACCGAGAAAGAACTCAATATCCAACTCCGCCTTCCTTACCTTGTACAGGAATGGTCACTGTTTGTCCATTGTTGGCTGTGACGGTGGCTGTTGCCATGGTGACCAAAGTCTGCCCGGGAACTGGTGTGACAGAAACGGCCTCCGCAGATACGTTCTGCACAGGGACAGCATTGACCAGGGGCTGCGGGGCAATGCGCCCAGGTGTCCCTCCATCAGAGGGGCTATCGTTCTCAACAAATAACCGCCTTCTGGTGGAGCTGGCTGTCGGGGAGCTGTATCTGTCATACAATGTGGCTGGAGAGGTCATGCCTAGGGTCAAAAACAAAAACAAAAACAAAAACAAAAAAGAGTTTAACTCAAGGAAACTGAGATCTGACTTCCATCCAAGCTGTTATGTCAGAACTAATCAGTGTTTGAAATAATTCATAAACATTACAGGGTCGTATCATAGCTATGTTCAACTAATGAAAATTCAACCGAACACTATTAAGAGCAAAATTTAAACACAGGAATTTTTCTCTGTTTCACAGTGCTCCCTACTTCATTCCACCTTCTGCTGCATCAAACCAAACTCCACTGCTACAGGGCCTTGATGATTTAGGGGCAATTTCAAGAATTATTCTATTTTCCTAGGATACTTTTGACTATGTTCAATTTCTACCTGCCACTTGAGGGCGATGTGATTTCACTGTAAAGCCACTACTCGATAAGGGGACATGATGGACTTGATACTACTGTGGTATCATCTGGGAACCTTTCCTTCCAGTTTTATACATTTTCATCTTGTGTTTTTCCACATATAGAAAATTACTAAAACTCAATAATGTTCTTCAGCAAGAATGGATATATGTGATTTGGACTCAAGCTTAGTTTATTGTATTTTTTAAACCCTAATGAGATGTAATTCACATACATTTTAATCACTGAACTGTACAATTTAATGGCTTTTTGTATGTTAATTCATTTTTAATAGAAATATATATATAACATAATTTGCCATTTTAGCCATTTTAAGTATACAATTCAGTGGCATTAATTACATTCGCAATGTTGTGCAACCATCATCACTGTCTCTTTCCAAAGCTTCTTCATCATTCCAAATAGAAACAAACTCGAACTATTCTGGTTCGGTCTGCTGTTAAAATATTCACACTGGTGGCTTAATGTTTATGCAGCAATCCCTTGTGGGTTTTTAAATTTAAAAATATATTGTAGGGAGGTCATAAGGGGAGTGACAGGAGTAGTCCTGACAGACTACAGCTTAACACTTCAATTTCCTGATGGCACAGAAGCCAACGAACTTACCAGATTTGTATTTGGAACAAAGCAGCAGTCGGAAAGAATGCATTATGGTCATTATCTTGTAAAGTATTGAGACATCACGAAAATGGCTAAGTGATAAGTATAAAGAAAATGAAGTTTAAAGTGAAGTCCTAACCCACAGATTAGGGAAGCAGAAAAATAGTCAAGCCATTATGATTCCTCCTCCAAAAAATGAGGAAATTTTCATAGAGATTATCCATTTTTATTGAGAATGCACTGACATAAAGTGATTCCTGATTTTATTAGTTTGTTAAAGTTTATTTATTTTGAGAGAGAGCATGCAAACTAGTGGGGGAGGGGCAGAGAGAGAGGAAGAGAAAGAATCCTAAGCAGGCTCCTCACTGTCAGTGCAGAGCCCTATGTGGGGCTTGAAATCATGAGCCATGAGATCATGACTTGAGCCAAAATCAGACACTTAATCAACTGAGCCACCCAGGCACCCAATGACGTCTAATTTTAAAACTGATCTTTCTTCTATAGCAAGTGCTTATCGATTACATTAAAAGTTGACCTAGAAATAGTAATATCCTTCTAATGGCATCCAGGGATTTAGAACTCTTTGAACATAAGCTTAACTTTGCACCTGGAAGATGTTACAAAGAAATTCCTGGTGGGGCAGCCTTGCTGGCTTGGTCAGTAGAGCATGCGACTCTTGATCTTGGGGTTGTGAGTTTGAGCCCCACAACGGGCACAGAAATTACTTAAGAGCCAAAAAAGCTGTCTAAACACAACCTCATGAATAGCAAAACTTCTCTTTTCTACACTTCTTGGGCCAACACTGCTGTCGTATGAACCAGGGTAGCACAGCTCAACTGACAAGAGTCAAAAGCTGAACACATTCGGGCCACTCAGTACTTTTAACTCACTAGCTTGCCTATACCTAATTGCCCCATACAGCTCTATCTTTAAGAAGCTTTTCTCTTCCTTCTGATTTTAAAAGTAATACATATTCATCTTAAAAATTTTACAGAAAGCACCTAGAATTCTATCATCCAGTAATAATCATTCTTAATAGTTTGGTTTTTCCATTTCAGCCATTTTGTATGCTTATATATAAACACACACTTAAAATACAGGATCACATTAATATATTGTATTCTTTTTTTTAAAGTCACTTGTTATTTCATGCATCTTCATGTGTTCTTAAATACTCTTCAAAAGCATTACTTTTAAGTGATCCATGTGGTATGATAATTCACGGAATATTGTCTTCTATATAAACCCTATGACCTTCACTTGTAGTTTTACAGAATTTCAATTCCCCGATATAAGGCTCCCAAATGTTCCCCCCCTAGTATTTTCAACTTACTTCTTCCAAGTCCTCCAGTATCAGCACGAACTTCACTCACCCTTCTGGGAGTCAAAGGAGAGCCAGTGATACAAATATCATCTGCTCTTTCCAGGTTCTGAGGTGGCATAACCTATAAAGAATTATATGCATAGAATATCATTCAAAACAGCATTTTAATTGGGATACAGTAACAATCTGAGGCAAAAGAAAACTTGGCTCATCAGTTATTTAACTTAAATAAAATCAGTTGTTTCCATTTTCAAACTGAAGTTGAAAAAAATTCTGGCAGGCTTAAAAAGTTCAAAACTAGTAACAATACTAAATATGAATCCATCTTCGTTACTAATTTAGAGACCTAGAATATTAATCAGTCTAATGTACAGAAAATTAAGAGAGAATACTGAATTCCTACTCTGTCGCTGAAACCTTGGAGCAGTCACAAACTATTTCTGACTCATAGCGCTAGGGGTTTCTTCGTAGATACAGGGGTGTATGCCATCTTAACCCTCAATGCCACCCTCCCACTTCCCGTAAGAAAGACACTAAGTTTAACTGCTCTCGGCGAAACAGGAATACAAACAGGCTAGATATGGATGTACTTTTGTTCTAGAAAGATGTTAAGATATTTTCACAAACCTCTTCACAAGTCGGAACTCTGTTTTCATGGTCTCTGATTCTGTCCCAGAGTGGAGACTCTGGTTTCCATGCCAAATGGTCCAAGATCTGTTCTTCAATCTGATTAAGGTGTTTTACCACCTCTCTACAAAGACCATCTTCCGCTCTAATGAATACTTCTATCACCTGAAATAATAAAAAACATGCCCTGGTTTAATAGTTTTTTTCACCAAAAACTTGTTTATTAAGTGTGAAGCAAAATGGGTAAATTTATTCAAATACTACTTTATACATATTTATATTTACAACAATCATCAAAAGTTATAAATCTAAACAGTACTATTTTGAAACACCTGGTCTTTCACTGTCAAATAATTTATATAAAATGAATGTAGGAATTATTTAAAAACTCTAGGGATGCCTGGCTGGCTCAGTTGGTAGAGCATCTGACTCTTGATCTCAGAGTTGTGAGTTCGAGCCCTACACTGGGTGTATAGTAAGATTACTTAAAAATATAATCAATCAATCAAATAAAAACTCTAAACATTCAATCCATGCCACTATAAAATTGATTTTGACTACTGTATTAGAAAGAATTAAGATAAATTCATATAGTGAATCAATAGCAACACGGAAACAACTAACAAATCAATGCCATCACTCTGTACCTCTATGTAACAGGTGAAAGAGAATTTTTATTTTCTTCTGAAGGACACTTTCATTGTTATTTCCGTAAAATAAAAAAGGTTGCTATATAAGATTAGCTACTGATATGTTTGCTACTTTTTTTGAAGGCTACTTAAGCTAATAAAATAAAGTATCCTAAAAGCTTTTATCAGATAAAAGGAAGAATCAAATGAAGGTTTTGCCCAAAAATAAGTCTTCTTACTATCTTAAAAGAATTTAAATAGTTCTTAGGACTCTTCTCTTTCTTCTCCCCAGAGTAGGAATTATTAAATATGTAATTGAAAAAAGAGAAGAGAAAGGAGCGCCTGGGTGGCTCAGTCACTTGAGCGTCAGACTCTTGCCTTCAGCTCAGGTCATGGGCCCGGGGTTGTGGGATCGAGCCCTGGGTCAGGCTCTGTGCTGAGCGTGGAACCTGCTTAAGATTCTCTGTGTCCCTCCCTCTGCCCCTCTCCCCTGCTTGAGCTCCCTCTCAAAAAATAAAAAGAAAAATAAAAAAGAGAGAAAAGAAAGAGAAGAGACATAGGTAGTGAAATGAATTAGCTGGCAGACAGGAAGTTTGTCTTATCTATAATTTCCTTGTAAGCATCAGATTTTTTAAATACCTTATAAAAATGATAAAGTGGCACATCAAATATTTCAGTAATAAATGGAAAATTCCCAGGAGGCTTATAAGAAAAAGTGACGACCTCGAGGCAGCAGGCCAAAAGCGATCTATGGAATGCATCTTGTTCCAGAATGCCCTGTAAAACAAAGTTATTAACCTTCAGAAACATAAGCCTACTCTCACGAGACATTTCTTACCCAGTTGAGTTAAATAAAAATACCAAAGAATGTCTTAATTTCTGAGTTAGTGAGAAGTATATGCTTACTTTCTGACAAAACTTTTCTTAACTTTATAAATAAGACCATGTTTTAGCAAAAACAAGTATTAAAAGAATGTATATGAACTTTTAAAAACCTTAGATGTTGTAAAAGATAGCTAATAAAAAATTACATCCTTAGTAAAAAATATACATACACCCTGATGCTTAGAGGAATAATAATATGGAAACATGTTACAAAACAGTATTTACAGTTAGAGGTCACTTATAAAAAGACAGCTGGAAGGAAGGCAGGTGACTGGCTAGATCGTCACGGACCAAAAGTCAACACGTTTATCTCAGGCGACATAATCACATTTTCCTTTTTGTTTTTGCTTATTAATTTTCCACCTCTATACATAAACATTTACTATTTATAAATTAAAAAGTTACTAAGACACCAAAAACATAGGCAACAGGAGAAAAAAATAGATAAACTAGGATTCATCAAAATTAAAGTCTTTTGGGGGTGTCTGGGTGGCTCAACTGGTTGAGCTTCCAACTTCGTCCACTCTGTGAGTTCATGAGTTCGAGCCCCACGTTGGGCTCTGTGCTGACAACTTGAAGCCTAGAGCCTGCTTCAAATTCTGTGTCTCTATCTCTCTATATACCCCTCCCCTGCTTGTGCACACTCACTCTGTCTCTCAAAAATAAACATTTAAAAAAATATTAAAACCTGTTGTGTATCAAAGGACACTATCAACGAAGTAAAGAGATAGCCCATAGAATGGGAGAAAATATTTGCAAATCGTGTATCTGATAAGGGATTAATATCCAGAATATATAAAGAACTCCTACAACTTGACAAAATAAAAGGCAGACAATTATATACATTGAATATTATGAATAATATTCCAAACATTATTCAGTCTTAAAAAAGAATAAAGTTCTGACACCTATTAAAACACGGATGAGGGGCGCCTGGGTGGCTCAGTCGGTTGGGCATCTGACTTCGGCTCAGGTCATGATCTCACCCTTGTGGGTTCGAGCCCCGCGACGGGCTCTGTGCTGACAGCTCAGAGCCTGGAGCCTGCTTCAGATTCTGTGTCTCCTTCTCTGTCTGTGCCCCTCGCCTGCTCATGCCCTGTCTGTCTCTCTCTCAAAAATAAATAAACATTAAAAAAAAAAAAAAAAACACGGATGAGCCTTGAAAACATGATGCCAAGTGAAATAAGTGAAACACAAAAGAATAAATATTGTATGATTATACCCAGAATAGGTAAATTCATGGAGACTGGAAGTAGAGATTGCCAGGAGCAGGAGACAGAAGTGAATGGGGACTCATTGACGGATACAGACTCTCAGTCTGGGATAATGAAAAAGTTTTAAAGATGGCTAGTGGTAAGGGTTGCGTAACACCATGAATGTACTTAATGCTGTTGAATTATACTTTTAAAAATGCTTAAAATGGTAAATGTAATGTATGTTTTATTACAGTAATAAGTTTCTTAAGTGAGTATACAAGTATCCAACAATTTTTATCACCCCCTAAACTGCGGCTGTTTTACACACCCTTCTGTATGTTTCAAAATCTAAAATTCTGTCATTAACAACTTTTAAATTTCTACAGCCATAATTTTGCATATAAAAAAGAAATGTAAATGGTTACAAGAAATTAGAACAATTATCAGTCAATCTTAAAATTTTCTTTAAAATGTTATTTTAGAAAATAGTTTTTAGGGTGCCTGGATGGCTTAAGTCAGTTAGGCGTCCAATTCTTTTTTTTTAATTTTTTTATTTTTTTTAACTTTTTTTTTAATGTTTATTTTTTGAGAGAGAGACAGAGACAGAGACAGAGCATAAGTGGGGGAGGGGCAGAGAGAGAGAGGGAGACAGAATCTGAAGCAAGCTCCAGGCCCTGAGCTGTCTGCACAGAGCCCGACGCGGGGCTTGAACTCACAAACCACGAGATCATGACCTGAGCCGAAGTTGGACGCTTAACCAACTGAGCCACCCAGGCGCCCCATGGTGTCCAATTCTTGATCTTGGCTCTGGTCATGATTTCAAGGTTCATGCGATGGAGCCCTGCCTCAGGCCCTGCACTAACAGTGCAGAACCTGCCTGGGATTCTCTCTCTTCCTCTCTCTCTGTCTCGAAATAAACTTTATGAAAAAAATAGTTTTTAAAAAATTTTATTGTTGTCATTAAAAGTAAATACCACTTATTTCAAAATCAATTTAAATTTGACTAGTAAAATCTATAAAAAATAATTACCTTAGTCAAAGAGCACTGGCTAAATATTTATGCTAAAGTCCTATCTAGTCAATGCTCAACTTATTCTTGCTATAAAACACTTGTCAGGAGAGTATACAGGTTAATAAGTTCATGTATTCTAAAAATTCAGATTAAATCTGAATGTTTTAATCCTTTTTTTAAATGTTTATTTATTTATTGGGGGTTAGGGGCAGAGAGAGAGAGAGAGAGAGAGAGAGAGAGAGGAGAGGGAGAGGAGAGAATGAGAATGAATCTCAAGCAGACTCCACACTGTCAGCCCACAGGCCTAACACACGGTTCAAACCCATGAATCGTGAGATCATGACCTGAGCCAGAATCAATAGTCACATGCTTAACTAACTGAGCCACCCAGGCGCCCCTGAATGTTTTAATCCTTGACTACAGAGCCTTACTGCCCACAGAAACCATGAGTTATAGCAACGTGGCCTGCTGCACTGAGAAACACTTTAAGTGGGGGGCTGGAGGTAAGGAGACTCAGAACACAAGGTTCCTTAGGGGCCAATCTTAGTCCCTTAGAGCCACAGTTTTATCTTTGTTTTGTTTGGTTTTCGTTCTGTTATGGGTAGGGCCAAAAGGGAACTGTATTTTATTGTGTTGACCGATACAGGATTTACTCACAGATAAATCCATGTCTCCGAGTCTTTTCTGTTCCTGTTCAATAACTGATTCTAATACTTTATAGTAGAGCATCTCTGCAAAACGAAAATGTTTGCTGGCAATTTCTGCATAAATAATAAAACAAAAGTCACATGCAAAGAAATTATTGTAGAAAGTGAGAGTCTATCCCATCCCCTGCCCACAGAACGAAATATAAAAACCAACCGATTATTTCATATACATGCAGTTCCTACACCTGCTGTTCCAATCATTCCTAAGATTTCTTAATTTTCTTGATGGTGACCATACTAACCCTCAAAATTTTCTAAAATTATGGAATGAAATTTGCACTTATAAAACTGTAACAGCATTCCATTGAGAGTCACTTTTTTTTTTTTAAGTAAGTTTGAACTAAGCAGCTCTATGCTAAGAGGTATACAATTGGTTTACTGTTCCACCCATACTTGGTTCTAATTCGTAACATCAAACAACTTTTAGAACATGTCTGAGCATGAAACAGTTATATCTTCTGAACTTATTCTTAATAGTTTGCAGAATCACTATACTTCTATACTGAATAATATCTAGTCTACAAGTGAAACTACAGATTTTGCAAAGTACCAGAAGTCCAACAAAATAAAGACATCAGTCTAAAATTTCTCTTATGGAGAAGGGCCCAGAAACCACTTGGTTGAAAAAAAAATTGAATATCCATATTCTAGACCTCAATCTAAAGTCATAAGTCTTTTCTTCATCTTTCTGTTTTAGTTACCGAGAAAGGACCCTGTAGTTAAACTTCAAAAATGAGAACAATATAGACGATATTAAGCCTTACCTTTACTAGAATTACCGAAATCTTCATCTGGCTGGGAATGCTGAGAATATATTTCATACATTTCTTTCAATCTGTTGGCAATAGCCTGTGTTGGATCTCTGGAACATGTCCTTAAAAAAAAAAAAAAGTAAAAAGAATCCAACTTAAAAGAAGTAAGAAAAGATCCAACTTAAAGGTCTTGCTGAGTCACAAAATAATAAACTGGGTACGACTCTGTAATTTTACTAACCTATAAATATAAAATACTTTGAACAGAAACTACACTTCCCAAATTATTCTAGGAGACGCCATACTTCCTTATCAAAGGTGTTGGTATTACCATTTTGCGAGAAAAAGACGTATCTTGTGTGGAGCTGTAGTTAAATTTAGCATTCTTGACTGACCCCCATCTACCCTACACGTCTGCAATCATGGAAACAAACAAAACTGCCTTCAATTGTTTCCTCAGAGGGTAATACAACTCCCATTAGGAACTCCTGGAGGAAAACAGAATGAAGGGGTATATAAACTATACTACAGATGCATATAAACCATTACTGGCACTCCTCATTATTTCCTCCAAAGTGAGGTGTATTTCATTGATTTTTTTTAAACTTGAAAGGCAATATGTATGTTCAATGCAGAAGCAGTATACAAATTATCAGCAGTTGTAACAACTGCTGATTTTCTTTTTTTTTTTTTTTTTTTTAGAATTAACATACCCTTTTAAAACTTGTTTTTAAACATGTTTACAGTGTAAAATTCCTAATAGGATTTCCTAGTAATTCCTACTAGGAAAACCTCCCCTGAATGAATAGCCAGGGGAAAACCACTATAAAACGTTTTGGCTGCAAAAGTCTAGAAGTCTAGAAGTTGTCATGAGGGGCAGAGACCATCTTCACAGCGCCCCAGCGTCACGAGAAGGTCAGCACACTGGTTTGTATTACTGCGACATCCATGCGGTGATCGAAGTTGCTTTTCCTTCAGCAAGGGTTTTACGCTTGACCTCAAAATGTGACAATTTAGCAAGGAGATTCATAACTTTTGGGTTCCTCTGATATCTGACGCATTTGCTGGGTTCTGGGCCATACCCTGGACAGCCGTCAGAGCTTCTGGGTCCTGCATGGCTGTAGGATCTTTGGTCACTAAGGATTTCACTGAGCCCAGGCATCCCTGCCCTTCCGGGCCTGCCCCCAGGAAAGCCACCTGGAAAAGAGCTAGTCTGAGCTCCTGTCATCTAGCTTCTTCCTCTTTCTGGGCTCCTCATATTCTTCCCAACTTCTTAACCCTACTTTCTGTTCTTTCTTCCATCTCTCGCTCTTCGTGTTTTCGCTCTTCACTTTTTCACTCATACCTTCTCTGATGTTTGGCAATTTTCTGGGCCCTCCCTCGTGGAACTTCTCTCGGCACCGCACTAGCGTCTTCATCATAATCCAGTTTACAGGCAAGGACAAGGTCACGTGCTGCTCCTTCCCAACGGCCCAGCAGTCTGGGCTCTCCCACGCCACTTGTAATGCTGAATCAGGACTGATTTCCATAGCTCTGTCACGGTCTTGGATGGCAGCGTCTGGCATCGGTAATTTAATGAAGACGCTGGCTTTCCTGGCATACGGAATGGCCAAGCAAGGATTCAGCTTGATAGCATCTGGGAACAAATCAATGGCTTTCTGCAATTCATCATCATTTAGGGCATCAACAACAATCACTATTTTATTTATTTTGCTGGATCCATCATTTCCACACTCATCTCAATATTTCCATCTCCCATTTCTTGAGGGGCCTTGGTATCTGGCTCAATCACACCTTCATGGTCAACTTCTAGATCACTTTCCTTGCTTGATGGTTCATCTGTCTATGTTTTCCTCCACCTTCTTACTATCTGTTTTTTCTTCACGGTAGCAGGTGGTACCATGCTCTCTACCCACTCTCAGGAAGCGCATTTCCTTGGTGTGTAGAACGCTTAGGTCCTGCTTACACATTTTCATGAAGGCCTGAAGTTCGCTCACTCTAGGTGGGGGCGGGAGGGGGGGGTGGTATATGGTCCAGAGACGGTGGGAAGCGGTGGGCATAGCAGAGGTTGTGGCCCAGCCCAATTCCAGGCACGGGTGCTAGCTCAGCATAACTATAGAGAGGCAACTATGCTTGTATTTTGATCACAGATATAAAGATTCATTGTAAAAATGTAGCAAGTTTAGAAAATTCTAAAGAAAATAAAAATCAGTTATAATCCTCCTAGAGGTAGCTACTGAATATCATACACAAACAGAATTTTATTTATCAACATGCTCACAGGTACCTTTTTACAGAAAATAGGACTCTTGGGTTTTACCTAGCATTTACTGGTAATATTTAACCCCACTAATGGTGTCTAAGATTAAAGAAGCTCCTACACCTGGAAAGAAATCTGGAAACTATAAAGATTAAGTCACTATTCTAAAATGTATTTATAAAACGCTTCTGTTCTCCAGGCAGACAAGGTCCATCTGAGGAAGAGGCCAGACAGACCCAGCCTATTGGGTATTCATCACGGTCAAGTTATCAATAAAGCAAACTTCATGAAAATGTAAAGGGAAATTAGTCAGCCTTCGTATTTAATAAGTCCAGTTGTGAGTAGGAAATTACTCAAGTGTGTATAGTGGGCCTCCTTATACTATACCACCAGAAATTAAATAGGCTCCTATAGGATCTTATGTCATCAAATCCTATACTTTTTAAGACAGGGAGGCTTTGGAGGTAATAATTTCAAATAAACTTAAAAAACTATGACAGGTAGTAAGATTCAGGATATCTTTTCACTAGGGCTCACTGATATTCCCACCAGCCTGGGGCAGATCAAAGGACTAAAGGCAGTTAACTTCCTATTCATACTAAGTATTTTACAGAACTTACAGAAGTTACAGTGGCTTGACACTGGTTATGAATGTAACTTTTATCTTTTACAATCTGACGCACCCCTTGGAAATTTGCTCAGCTCCAATCCTCTTCATGAAGTCCTCTGACACTTCCTGTTTTTATTGATCCCCCCTTCCCTGATATCTTAAGGGGGAACATTTGGGAACAGTTTGGTGCCTTATTCTACAGTGTCTGGTGTTGTTAGTTACTGTCTCCTATACTACACAGAAGAAATCTGAGTGCTACGGACTGAATATTTGTGCTCCCCCTCCAAATTCCTATGTTGAAACCTAATCTTCAATGTGATGGTGGTTGGCAGAGGGGCCTGTGAGAGCTGATTTGGTCATGAAGTGGAGCCCTCATGAGTGGGATTAGCGCCCTTATAAAAGAGGCCCTAGAGAGTTCCCTTCCCCCTCACACACCGTGAGGACAGCAAAAAGACAGCTGTCTATGAACCAGAAGGCAGTTCTCACCAGACACTGAATCTTGGCACCTTGATCTTGGACTTCCAGCCTCTAGAACTGTAAGAAATTAATTACTGTTGTTTACAAGCCACCAGTCTTTGGTGTTCTGTGATAACGGCTGGAACACACGGAGATACTGAGAAAAATGATCACCAGCGGAGGTGATCTACGTCCTCTACAGACTAACAACACGTCTGAGCATGCAACTGCTATAAAATTAATAATGGGTGAATTAAGCCACTAAAAAGTAAAAAAAAAAAAAAAAAAAATAGATAGTGGTCAACAGTCAAATCTTGGAAGGCTAGAAGGGCTCAAACCAACCTTAGAATCTGTTCCAATTTCTCACTTGGCGCGTTCTTGAGGCCTGTTAGCATAGTGTGAAGACGACTCAAGCTGTGTGTTGCTGTAGAAACTGGGGTCACACAAGGGCTGTTATCCTTAACGTACCTCACACCAGTCAGTGGTGTGGAGATCCTAAGTGCTTTAGACTAAATGGAGGGGCGGGTGGGAGGGAGAGGGAAGAAGACTATTTTAGGTTAGAATGACTTTCAATCACTTCACAAATGAGAATTCAAACCAATCAGACTTCATCAACAAATTTTAATGATTCAACTATCTCCATTCTTGGAATTTGAACATAACACCACTGGGAGCCACCACCCTCCACGTGAAGATGTGTGAGAGGACAATTTGTATTTTAGCCAACTAGAAAGTCTCTCTCTTAAAAGCTAAACCTTTAAGACAAGGTGTACTTCCCGTACTTTCCTCACTTCCCTACTTTAGGCCTACGCCTGAAGGCACGAACAAGGAATATACAGTTAAGAGCATCACTGAGAAACAGAATTTCATAGCCGCCACCCACTGCTTTTTTGTAACTACTCAAAGATTGACAAAAGAAAGCGGTGAACTAAACCTGGCCCAAACGAACTCCATGATTTAACAAAAACCCATCTAAATCATCAATCTGTTTCAGCGAGATGGAACAAAACAAACATTCCTAGATGAGAAAACAGACGGACACAGAATAGCCTTCAGTCTTCTTGCCTCTCCTTACCTTTAGTTATTAGAATCTACCAGCTTCCCTCCCTCAAGTCAACAGATCTTCAGGGAAATAAATTTAAGTCAACATTCTTGAATATAAATATGAAAAAGATAGGACTTAATATCTGAGAATTTAAGCATGAATACATATGCTAATAAAATATCCCTATTTCTTCTAATAAACTGAAAAATTGATAGCTTAAGAATGTTTTCATTATTTTTTAATGTTTATTTATTTACTCTGAGAGAGAGAGCGAGAGCGCAAGCAGGGGAGGTGTAGAGAGAGAGGGAGACAGAGAATCTCAAGCAAGCTCTGTACTGCCAGCACACAGCCCAGTGCAGGGCCTGAACTCACAAACCATGAGATCATGACCGGAGCTAAAACCAAGATTCAGACGCTTAACCAACTGAGCCACCCTGGTGCCCCAGGAGTGTTTTTTTAACAGTCAAGATAAACTATGTTTCCCCATGTAGTTAAATATATTAATTCTAGACATTGCAATAAAAATACCTGGCAAAATTTTCACCTGGCAAAACAGACTACTCGAGTTTAATGAGATACAGATAAGCAGAGGAATTTGCCATACAGAGATAAATCTACACATACAGATATAAATCGACATGTTTTCTGTGACTTAAACAGGATAGAGCCAAGACTTCCACTTGGTTTCAAAGAAATTAATTCTCTAATTTTTTTAGGTCAGTAAGACAGTGTGAGTGGATTAACTACATTCAGAAGGCTATTCCCTCCTCTACCCGGCTGTTCCTAGAGCCAGCTTCTTCCTGTACGTAAACCAGTGCCCTGCTGGGGGGAAAACGCCTTGCACGTGTGCAGGAACAGCAAGGGCGGCCAGCAGCGTCTCACACCGCCCGCAGACAGCAGCGCTGCCACGAAGCTGCTTGTGGCAGCTTTCTGCCCACGGTTCTCAAGGTCAGCATGAGCTTCTCGGCAGCACTGCTTGGTTCTTAGCTTAAAGTTCCCCTGCATTCTGATCTAGAGGCGTCTTTCTTTGACTGGGTGTAAATATTGATATTTTTAAAGTATGAGGACATTCCTTCTCCAAGTAAACACTTCTAAACTTTAGAGTGCCCCAGAGCCCTGTCCTCTTTTATTCTCTATCGACTTATACAATTGCTCTTCGTGGCTTTAAAACCATCTGTATTCTAAAGTCTCCCGAGTAGACACACGCAGCCCGAACCTCTATGTACGTATGTATACAATCTTGTACGCGTAAACTGACTACTCAACCTGTCTACCAGGATGCCTAAGAAGACATCTCAAACATGCCGTCATCACCCCAACTCTGGGTTTTTTCCCTGAAGAGATGTCAATAATAAATATTCATGGAATGCCTACTATGTGCCAGGCACTGAACCAGCACTGGTCATAGCTCTCATGAAGCTTATATTTAATACAGGAGACGCCTAACAAACGAAGATATATCAGTCTACTTACTGTCAGACAAACGATTCTTTCTGCCCACCCACTTACCTGAAGACAGTGACAAACACTAAGAGGAACACTAATCAAGAGGAAAAGGGGAAGACATGCTGAAGGTTGGGGAGGATGTTAGTGGTTATTATTGTATGCAGTGGTCAGTCGGTCAGAGACCTGAATGAAGTGAGGAAGCAAACCACACGAATATCTTGAAGAAACATGTCCTAGGCAGAGGAAACGGCAAGAGCAAAGGCTTTGAGCTGGGGTATGCTCGGCGTGTCTGAAGGAGGAGAACAGAGGTTAATGTGACATGAGCACCCAGCGTGAGGAGGAGAGTGGCAGGAGATGAATTCAGAGAGGCCGTGGGGCTACATCGCTGAAGACCTCAGAGGCCTTTGTAAGGACTTCGGCCTTTATACCATTTACGAAACTGGAGCCATTGCCATTTTCTTTCTCTCACACCCTGGATTCAAGCCATCAGGAAATCCTGTGGGTCCTGTCTCCGAAACACAGCCCCAATACCACCACTGCTCTGGTCCAAACCACCACGGGCTGTATCGCCAGGACCAGGGCAACGGCCTCTTAATTCCCTACTTCCACCCTTGCCCTGGCCAAATGCCCCCTACAAGACCTTTCAAAACATAAATCAGACTAATTCAGTCACTGTTTTCCGTAACACCTTCCTAATGGCTTTCCTCTCAATCAGAGCGAAAGTACAAGTTCTCGTTAGAGTTTCCAAAGCCCTACAAGGTCTGCCCTGTCCCTTGTGACAACCCCCCCACCTCACTTTTCCATCACTCTCTCTCTCTCACTCTATTCCTAGCGCACAGTGCTCTCACTGTTCCTCCAAAAAGCCGACCGTGCTCCTACCGCAAGCCTTGGCACTTGCTATTCTCTGGGCTCCGAACACATTTCTCAGTCACATGATTTGCTTCCTCACTTCGCGTCTCTGTTGATGCTACCCCCTCGGAGACGCCTTTCCTCACTGCCCCGTCTACAGCAGCCCAAGGCCCACCATTCTCCCTTCTCCCCAACACTCTGAACTACTACCCTCTTTACTTTTCTTCACACACCATCATCCGACGTCCTACATATTTCCTTGTTTGGTTATCCCTTGTCCATCTCCCCACGCTGGAAGATAAAGCAGGGTATTCGTGGCTACCGTGTTCACTGCTATATCCCCAGTATCCAGGACACAATCTGGCATATAGAATCCCTTTAGAATATTTACTGAATGAATAAGCAGACCAGTCTTAAGTCTGGTCTTACAGGTGAGTTACCCCTTGGAAATATCCACACCGCCTCTGGAGGCACCTGTCAGAAGCTGTGTATTTTCTGTGAACATCACACGATAGAAGGGAAACTCTTGTTCTCCATCATCCTAAGTGTACGCATGAAACAACACCCTGATCCTGAAACTCAGTTTAACGGTATTTTCCTAAAGACCACAGATTATCAGTTTCTCTAGTGTCTAGATGAAGGTGCCATTTGGGACAAATCACATCTAAGACTGTACATTACTGGCTTATTTTTTGAAACCAACAGTTTCAAACTTATATTCAATGTTCTTTCTCTCAAATCCAACTGAAAACTTTGAAAGTTGATGTTAACAAAAACCAGTAAACACAGAGAGGACTTTTTCAATTAAGTGTGACAAGCATTTTCTTTTTCATGCTGGAAGAAGTACCACACACACACACACACACACAGTCACCAACATAACACAGAGCGTCTGGCACGCCTGCTCTCCCAGCACCGGCCAGCTCACCTTGTCGAAATGCTGCTGCAAGATGGCCTTCACCTGCACCCTGTCGGCAGCCTCTGCTCCCGAACCAGTGTTCAGACACCTCGACAGAGTCCCGATTTCCTCCTCAGCATCCTCTCCAAGAAATATCCTTTCATCTAAATTCCCGACAGATAAAACATACTCCTCATAGGCCTTATTGATGGCTTTACTAGAGGGAAAAAGAAAAAAAAGAGACAGGCAAAATGTACACTCACAGGACTGCCATTTCAGTTAGTGTTTTAGGCCACTGAATTAGTTCGTTTTTTTATTTACTAAAAGTTCTAACAATTTTGTGAAAGTTAAATTTCAGATCACGGTTAATTACAACTGCAGTGTATCAAACGCAAGCTTGCTACCCTAGGCTCGCCCCTCATATGGTTGAGTGTATTGTGCTGACGGTATTTTGGTGGGGGTTGGGGGGACCCTGTACCGATCTGCCTGGTACGTGCGGTTTCTGGCGAGCTGCTCAATTATCTTTCCTAGTTGCTCCAGGCACCTTTGAGACCTCACTACTTCTACACCATCGTTGTAACCTATATAGTTCCAAAAGAGTGTGTTTATCTCAAAAATTATGATCTAAAAGCTTAACTATTAAAGCTTTAAAGAACAGCCACACAATTTCCAATAAATTTAAATCTGTGTGTTTAGAGTAACAGTTGATGGAATTTTTTATTGCTTTCCTATCTTCTCCCACAAAACATATTCTAAGTTTCCAGGGCACAAACAATAAAGACACTAAACTCTGAGGTTTCCTAAGTACACAATTTACAAAATACTAAAACGGCTTGATAACGGAAATACTCACAAACTCTCTGCAAAGTTCCCAGGTTCTAAAAATCCTGTAAGATTTTCTTCCTTTCCCTTAAGGAGCTATGATGAAAGAAAAGATTCTTAAGTCATCTTATTAAAACAAATCTTTCCACATAAAATATTTTCATGTTACTTCTTTACTACTCACAAACCTTTTTTTCATAAAGTTTCCTAATATAGGGTTTCCAGAAATGTTCCTTTATTCCCTTTGCTTCCAAAACGAGGCCATCATGTAAGGAACAGAGTTTCTCGATGACACAAGGTGGGTCCGAGGAAGGTTTAGAATCCTTAGCATGAAAATCTTCAGATAGGCCTGTAATGAGCAGAATCACAGAACAGAGAGATCAGGTAGCATTCAACAAATCAAATTGTAATAAACCAAAATACAAATAATCTAATCAGCCTGTGAGTTAGGAAACAGTGTATAGGAAACCATGTGTAGAGGCATAATTTGACTCTAAATATGCCTCTAAAGTAGCAAAGACAAAAGAAAACACAGGCAATAATCTCTTCAATATCATCTTAGCAACATATTCATGGCTATGTCTCCTCAGGCAAGGGAAACAAAAACAAAATCAACTACTGGGATATACCAAAAGAAGCAGCTTGCACAGCACAGGAAACCATCAACAAAACGGAAAGGCAACCTAGTGAATGGGAGAAGATATTTGCAAGTGATTTATCCAATAAGGGGCTAATATTCAAAATATATAAAGAACTTATACAACACAACACCAGAAAAACCCAAGCAATCCAAGTGAAAAATGAGCAGAGGACCTTAACAGACATTTTCCCGAAGAAGACACCTAGATGTCGGAAAGACACATGAGAAGAAGCTCATCACCAATCACTAGGGAAATGCAAATCAAAACCATAATGAGATACGACCTCGTAGCAGTCGGAATGGCCATCATCAATCAAAAAGACAAGGAATGACAAGTGGGGGAGGATGTGGAGAAAAGGGAATGCTCGCACACTATTGATGGCATAGTAAATTGGTGCAACCGCTTTGGAAAACAGTATGGAATTTCCTCCAAAAATTTAAAACGCAAATACAATATGATCCAGTAATTCCGCTGGGTATTTTCCCAAAGAAGATGGAAACGCTGATTTGGAAACACCTCTGTGCTGCCATGTTCGCTGCAGCATTATTTACAACAGCCAAGATAGGGAAGCAGCCCAAGTGTCCCTCCATAGATGAGTAGATCTCTCTCTCGTTTTCTCCTATTCCCTCTCTCCATCTCTGTTTCTCTCTCTCTCTCTCTCTCACACACACACACACAGGAATATTACTCAGCCATAAAAAAAAAAGAATGAAGTCTTGCCATTTACAACAACATGGATAGTATTATGCCAAGTGAAATAAGTCAAACAGTGATAGATACCATAGGATTTCACTTACATGTGGAATTTAAAAAGCAAAAGAAACAAAAAACAAACTAAGTATAAAAAACAAACTGGTGGTTGCCAGAGGAGAGGTGGGTGAGGGGAATGGATAAAAGGGATTAAGAGGTACAAACTTCCAGTTATAAAATAGTAAGTCGCCCCCCCCTCCCCCACTGGAGTGTTCCTGGGCCTGCTTGTCTGTGGTGAGCCACGGACGCCAGTCTCTGTTCTACAGGATGGGGTTTATTAAAGTTGTCAAGAATAAGGCTTGCATCAAGAGATACCAAGTGAAACTTAGAAGAAGACAAGACAACAAAGTTAATTACTATGCTTGGAAATGCTTGGGAATTCAGGATAAAAATAAGTAGAACACACCTAAATACAGGAGGACAGTCCACAGAGACATCATGTGTCAGACTGCTGATGCCCGCATAGAAGGAAATACGATGGTCTGTGCGGCACGTGCCTATAAACTCCCAGAGAGCGGTGTGAGGCGGCCTGACAAATCACGCCGCAGCATACTGTACGGGCCTGCCGCTGGCCCGCAGGCTTCTCGGGAGCGTTGGCATGGACAAGATCTAAGAAGGCCAGGTGGAGGTGTCTGGAGACGAATACAGTGTGGAAAGCACTGATGGTCAATCTGGTGTCTTCATCTGCTATTTGGATGCAGGCTTTGCCAAAATGACTCCTCGAGATAAAGTTTCTAGGGCCCTCGAGGGAGCTGTAGATGGTGCCTTGTCTGTCCCTAATGGTACCAAACGATTCCCTGGTTATGATTTGGAAAGCAAGTAATTCAGAGCAGAAGGACAGCGGCAGTACGTCACGGGTCGGAGAGCTGCAGATTATATGTGTTACCTAGTGGAAGGAGATGAAGACGCTCACAAAAAACAATTCTCTCGATACCTAAAGGACAAAGTTACTCCAGACATGGTGGCGGAGATGTGCAAAGCTCACGCTGCTCTAGGAGAGAATCCGGTCTAGGAGAAGAAGCCTAAGAAAGAAGCTAAAAAGAGGTGGAACTGTCCCAAAATGTCTCTTGCCCGGAAGGAAGATTGGGTAGCTCAGAAGGCAAGCTTTCTTAGAGCTCGGGAGTGGGCCACTGAGAGCTAAACCAAACCACGACTTCTATGAAGAGTTTTCAGATAAAGACAATAATAAACTTATTCACCAAGTAGCTACAATATATAAATAAATAAAAAGAAAATAAAATCGAGGCGCCTGGGTGGCTCAGTCGGTTAAGCGTCCAACTTCGGCTCAGGTCGTGATCATGCAGTTCATGAGTTCGAGCCCCACATCGGGCTCTATGCTGACAGCTCAGAGCCTGGAGCCTGCTTCAGATTCTCTACCTCCCTCTCTCTCTCTCTCTGCCCCTCCCCTGCGCATGCTCTGTCTTTCTCCATCTCTCAAAAATGAATAAACGTTAAAAAATAAATAAAAATAAAAAGTGTAAGGCATGGAGATGAAAAGTACAACATGAGGAATACAGTCAATAATATTGTCATAACACTGCATGGTGACAGATGGTGACTGCACTTACCGTGGTGAGCGCTGAGTAATGTATGGAGTTGTCGACTCACTATGTTATACATTTGAATCTAATATGACACTATATGTTAGTTATACTTAAATAAAAATGAACAAACAGCAAATACAGATAAAGTGTATCACTACTGAAAAGATTTCAGTTAATTATTTATCTGGATATAGTTAAAGAAAAAAAAGCTGAAGTAACAATGTTAGTATATTGCTAGAAGATCTAAAAAACATAAAAAATAAAACTTTGCAAATAAGTCTGACATTCAAATAAAAAATACAACTTTGAGGAGGTGCCTGGGTGGCTCAGTCGGTTAGGCAGCCGACTTCAGCTCAGGTCATGATCTCACGGTCTGTGAGTTCAAGCCCCACATTGGGCTCTGTGCTGAGAGCTTGGAGCCTGGAACCTGCTTCAGATTCTGTGTCTCCCTCTCTCTCTGCCCTTCCCCTGCTCAGGCTCTGTCTCTATGTCTCTCAAAAATAAATAAACGTTTAAAAAAAATACAACTTTGAAAAACATTATGATACAAAGTATATACTGTTTCTATACTTCATTTCATTACATTGGATTTAGTTAACAAACTGATTTACAGCTTATTCTTGCCCAAGACTCAGTATAAGAATAAATAAATAAGGGGTGCCTGGGTGGCTCAATCGCTTAAGCGTCCGACTCTTGATTTTGGCTCAGGCTGTGGTATCACAGTTCGTGAGTTCAAGCCCTATGTTGGGCTCTGTGCTGACAGCGCAAAGCTTGCTTGGGATTCTCTCTCTCCCTTTCCCTCTCTCCCTCTCCCTCAAAAATAAATAAATAAAGAATAATAATAATAAATAAATAAGAGGAGAAAAATGAAAAGAAGCCACTACACAGAAATACAAAAGGGAGTTAGGAAGGAAAGGAGAGTGTGAAGAAGAACACTAAATATACCAAAGCAGGAACAACTGAGGAACTCCACTCACTTTACAAACCCACCTTACCTTATGGGGCTCCTGGGTGGCTCAGTCAGCTGAGCTTCTGACTCTTGATCTTGTCTCAGGTCATGATCTCACGGCTTGTGGGATCAAGTTCAGTGTCAGGCTGTGTGCTGACAGTGTGGAGCCTGCTTGGGATTCTCTCTCCCTCTCTCTCTGCCCCTCCCCCTGCTTATGTGTGCACACATGCTTGTGCTCTCAAAATAAATAAACTTTAAAAAAAATTCTTCAGAGTCAGACAAGCTAAGATTTTAACTATACCCACCCCAAAACTGAAAATCACTCAGAATCCTACCATGGTATTATGCAAGTGGCAACAGTATTATATAATACCTCTATAAATACTGTTTACTATTTATAATATTAATTGTCTGTAAGTTATAATTTGGTCTCTTACTGTACGTCATTCAGAGAAATAACATGGCCTTAACAGCTGCTTAAATGCATTGCCAAAATAATCATTTCTATTCATCTTTTTAGTTTAAGAGCTAAGAATTCATTTTACTTATTAACTACTTCTTAACTACTTCTCTTCCGTAGGAAAAAACTTGGAATGAAGATTATTCCCATAAACCCACTTTGAGCTCCGGCCATGTGTCAGGCACGAAGCGTGGTGATGTGGAAAAAACAACATCAGTGTAACCCGACTTTGCTATTCAAGGGTTTCCAATTCCTTCTTGTTACAGAAACTTCCAAGGTCGTCATGTACGACTTTACACTTTGCAATATCTGCAACTGCTCTTTCCATAAATATTCTTACAGAGAGCTCAACTCCTAGGATGGAGTGATTACAAGTACTCTAGATGATGATGATGGAGCCTTTCAAAGCAACGTCTTCTGATGCTAGGAAACCGGTGGCAGGAGTACAGCTCCCGAGAACAAACATAACGTAGAAATGTGAGGGGTCCAATAATCTCTGATTTACAAACCTACCTTTAAAATTAGGGTTCACAAGTTCTTTACGGTTGGAACACTGAAGGGCATTTCCATAAACCAAGTCCAAAGCACACAGCAAAAGATGGTAAGAATTGACCAAATCATCACTGATCATGGGGAAATTACCTACAGGAATACAAACAGTTATCAAGTAAATCTGCATCAACTTTACAATATTTTAAACGTAATTTCTCCCTTTAATTAAAACATTAGACAAACACTGTACCAAACCTGACTGGAAAGCTACATGAAGTGTTCTGGCAAATTTACACTTGAAATAATTACTCTTAAGGTCTAATAAATTTCTGAGGGTGTAATTAAGACCAAAACTTTAAAAAAAATGACATTCATTCACTCAATCAATATTCATTAAATAAGCATTAAATTCCTGGTAGCTAAAATTTTATCACTTTTTTTCTTTGAAAATTCTAAATAAATAATTTTATAACTTATCTCAAACTATAGCAAATTCTTTTGTGTGAAAGTATTTTTCTGTTAAGAAAATTAGTAGATAGTATATACCTGAAACTAATATAACAGCATGTTAAGTATATTGAAATTAAAATTTAAAACTTAATTAAAAACAAATAAGAAAAATTAAAATACATAGAGACAAATGAAAATGAAAACACAACGGTCCAACATCTTTGGGATGTACGAAAAGCAGTTCTAAGAGGGAAATTTACTTAAAAAAAAAAGATTAGTAGAAATACTTGGACAGGAATAGCTGAAAAATGATTTTTTCATGTCTATGCTTTAAAAAGACCAGAACCTATAATCAGACTCCTAATGGTAACATTTGAAATATTTTCTAATAATAATACAAATGCATACAAATTAACACAACAGGACCACAATGGAAGATATTTAAGTCTAGAGCCAATATCCTGGGAATCATGTTGATGTTTAGTAAACAAAGAAAAAAGAAACCCAAACTCAAACCTACAGAAACATGTCATTTCTGCAATGCTAGTTTACATCTAACACTGAAATCAGTTTTTACAAGCAGTTGAACAGTTTTATTCTTAGAAATTAAGAAATATTTCTGGATTTTTTAAAAAATAACTTTGTGCATATCCCTTTTCTCATGAAACACAGCATGTAAAGGCTTCCTAGTGATTTTACGTTACATGAATTCAATTTAAATAGCTAACATACATCTGAGGAATTATTCCTAAACCTCAACATTTTCACCTTAATGCCTACCCAAATGCATGCACACACACATACACACACACTCACGCATACACATACGCGCACACACACACTCATGCAAGCACTCATACTGCTTTGTTTCAGGTTTTTTTTTCCCTTGTTCTCCTTTCCTCCAAAGAAAGTTACCACTTACCTCTGCATATCAGGATAATTCTCTTTTTGTATAGATGATTCGACAAATCAACTTAAATGAATTAAAGAGAAAAAATACTTTTCTGTTGCCAGAAAGGCGAATGATAATTCATAGGTTAAGTTTTGCATTGATAGAACCAAACTAGCTTGCCTGCTTCCACTATAAAGATGTTTAATATTAAAGTAGATGGTTTCTCAAATGTAAAACAGGAAGTGGCACCTCCTGGCTTCAAGCTACAAAGCCCACTGCACTGACAAGCCTAAACTTGTCACTGGTGTGTACGTGCCGTCAAGGAAAAAAAAACAGCGGCACAGTAACTTCTAACAAGAAATGCCCCTACAGGTCAGAATCTAATTTAAACTCCAGGACAGTCCCAACGTGACAGACTTCGAGTTTCAAATCCTGACTTTCGTAAGAAATCTCACTTTGTGAGGTAGGTTATCTTTCCAACGACAAAGATAACTTGCTTAAACTCATCGGGAATGAGGAGACTGGAGACTGTAAAGCAGGAAGTGGCACCAATTGGTCTTCTGGCCACAAAGCCCTTCATGATGACAAGCCCAAACTTGTCACTGGTGTATACTTGCCATAGGAAGTCAACAAAGATAACAGGCGAAAACCGGCCTATCTATCAGGACACAGTCTGGGACGCCCGTATGCTGCAGAGACAGTCATGAGAAAGGTGGCTATAAAGAGTACAAAACGACTCTCCCCAAATAACTAATCAAGAACTAAATAAAACTAATTAAATCTTTTCTTTATCAGAAAAGATCTTAGGGAATCATAAAAGATCACGGTGTTGGATTGTCAGGAGACAAAGACTCTTCAGATTAAATAATTAGAGACTGAATTAATAATACAACTCCAACACTGAGTTAACGAAAAATATGCCACCCAGTTGATCAAGAGAGACCGAAATGTAAATAAGGACAATATAATTCCTTTTAAATAATTTCTATAGTATCAAATACACTCACTGCCAGGCACGCAAACACCATAAAAAGCATGAACAAAACGGATAAAAATCCCAGAAGTCGGATAGACTTGCCCGCAATCCAATGACGAGCTTCGCATCACATGTAACGCCCGCGCAGGAAGCTAAAAGTGGCAGCAAGGGTTACTGGCCGCTATGAGAGCAGTCTGCGCGCTCCTACACCTCCGTTTTGTGCTGTTTATCACGTTGCCTTGATCTCCACTACAGAGACATGCCAGTGTGATGGAAAGCAAAATAACTAATGGTTTATTTTTGGCAGGAGAAAGACTTGTCTTTTCAATCAACTGCGTAGCTCAGGAGGAAGGATGGGCTCCCCCCTACGCAGCTAGAGAGGACGAGCGGTAATCAGACACACCAAACCCGGGCACCCGTGGAGTGACACATCCTTGCGAAAGGGCCTTCACATCTGGCACGAAACCAAGAGCTAGATCTGGGTTCAAATCCTGACTCTGTTTCCAGCGGCTAATTTGGGGATCAGTTACGTAATCTCAAAAGTAAATAATTTGGGCTACTTGATCTAATAATGAAAATCTCTTACACTTATGAAATTCCCTCCAGCTCTATGACTCCTTGATGACAACTTTGCATTCTATTGAGCTTTCTTAATAGCACAGGCATTCTATGTAGTTTATGTAATTAATGTAAGTATTTTCTCTTCTTCTTTAGATTACTAAGAGTCATTTCTACATGGAAACATAGAGAGGACACAAAAAAATAAAAACATATTTCACTGAATACAGACCTTGGTAAGTTAAGGGAGATGAGAAGGGAGAGAAAATAAATTGTATCCAAAGGCATTTGAGCAAGTGTGTTTACTTGAACAAGATGCAAAAAGTCATCTGAACTACACTAAGGATAAGCAGTCACCCTCAACAAAATAAGACACAGCTCATGAAAAATACAGCTCAAGATACCGATACAAACCACTAACGTGTTTTTGGTTCATAATTCAGAAGAATAGTTCTGGATGGAAAAGATGTTAGGTAAGAACAAAATAAAAGGATTTTCCATTTAATAAAAGAAGGTTTGGACATTATAAAGAAATTCAAAAGACTTATGGAAAGACAATACTTAAAAACGAATCTGAGATTCGAAGCCACTGAGAAATTTTTCAGTTGAGAATCGTTTCCCGATACACATTACAGAATGACAAAAGTAGTACCTGAACATTTAAATAAGCTAACATCTAGGTAAATATTACTCTGTCTTACCTTTTGCATATATAAAAAGCACCCAACAAAAATGGAAAACTTCGGACACGGTACAGGGCTGTCGCCTTCAGGGGAGAAAGAGAGTCATGAGATAACAGAAGGATTCGAAAAAGACATCACAAATGACTATCAATTAGGTGAGAAACAAAACCCACAGTTAAAGGGAGTGATAGCAGATTCACTCCCCGTGGAAAATGTGCAAGAAGTTCTGCTCCAACCAAACACTGGTAAGGACAAAGCCAGGGAAAGAGTTCATCTCAGGAAGAAGAAAATTCTGAAGAACTGCAAAAGGCTTTCGAGGTCAAGACAGGTGAGGTAGACAATGAGTCACAGCGGTTCTTTTGATGACACCAGCAGGCCTGATGCTACTCCTGAACCCATGTATGCAAGCTGAGATTTCCCCATTTTTCCCCTTCACCACAGTTAATGAACGGTAACCCTCCCTCCCCAAAGACATTCCAGATTACGTCAAGTCACAAAAGGACTACTTAACGTAAATTCTGGGCTTCCTATAATTCCTTATTCCATATCGTTAAGACTACCCATTATACCCTGCCAAGTTGTCTGCTAAAGGGAGTTTCAGACTTGTTTTAAGCTTTTGGCTTTTCTCCCAAAACTTCTGCCAATGTTTAGATAAGACATCTGTTGTCTCCACATCCCAACAAGGAGCTGTGAAGGGAAGAATCAGGGGACTGGGGTTTAGTCCCCCACCCCCACCCGCCACCATCCACAGCTACGCACGCTTGCCCCCCACATGGCTCAGTCTCTTTATCTGCTGAACAATTAGTCTCCTTGGGTAGAGCTCTGTACTTAACTCACCAGTCCGTGGCAATGATTAAATGTTAGTGCTCTGCTTTTAAAAGTGGCCTCCAAAAAAAAATTAAAAAACAAAACAAAACAAAAAACAAAAACTCAGTCGGTTAAGTGTCCAAGTTCACCTCAAGTCATGATCCCATGGTTTGTGAGTTCGAGCCCCGTGTCGGGCTCTGTGCTGACAGCTCAGAGCCTGGAGCCGGCTTCAGATCCTGTGTCTCCCTCTCTCTCTGCCCCTCCCCCACTCACACTGTCTCTCTCAGTCTCTTAAAAATAAATAAATGTTAAAAAAAATTTTTTTTTTAATTTTTCAAGTGGCCTCCCTACCCCAGGCACATGGTAAGTATCCAGTGTTGATGCCTACCAAGATAAAAGTCAAACATTTTTTTAACATTTTTTTCTTAATTTTAGAGAGAGAGAATGGGGGAGAGGGGCAGAAGGAAAGAGAGAGAGAATCTCAAGCAGGCTCCAGGCTCAGTGCAGAGCCCGATGGGGGCTTGATCTTCCCAACTGTGAGATCATGACCTGAGCCAAAATCAAGAGTCAGACACTCAAACGACTGAGCCTCCCAGACACACCTCTTTTTTAAAATTAATTAATTATTTTAAAGTCAAACATTTTAGCTAAGAACTCAAGCCACTCTAAACACTGAATCTGTGACTTGAGAACCCTAGAACTTAACTTACTGAACTTACTCAGCCAATTGCCTCTTACTTTGCTATGCTGGTGTATACCTTCTACACCTGTACAAAGAAGGCTCTCTGTCTACATCTCCAAATTCACCCATCAAAATCCTACCCATCGTTCCTTATTCCATGGAACCGTACCCGACTGGCTCATGCACAGTGGTTTAATTTTGCCTCAAAAGTTGTACGTTTCTGTTATCTTTTGCATTTATACATGCCTCCTCTGCACAACTATACTGTAACCTTTCAAAAGACAGAGGCTGTGGGTTTTTGTGTCCTCTATCATACCCAACAACATATTTCACACAGTAAGTTCTCAATAAATACCCAGTGACAAACTTTCAGAGACTGGTTTGTGCGGGGTAGAGTACAGAGTCATGGTACCGCACATGGGTCTCCAAGCAGACTACTAGCGTCAATAATAGCTCCACACTTACTGTGTGACCTTGACCAAATTACTTATGCGGGCTTATGTTCCCCCACCTGTAACAACAGCATCAACCTTGTTTGGTTGTCACAGGGATTCATTCAAGTAACACAGGTTTAAATCTTGGACGGTGCTGCTCCATAATGCTCAGTAAATGGTGTACGTTATTATTACTATTAGCCAAAAGTGCTAATAAAAGTATACAGTATATTTTAAACCTTTAAAATAAAGTTATCTTACAATTTTCTTAGCCAGAATTAGGTAATATATGTACCCTAATAAATATCAAAGCAAGCACAATCTAGAATCATTTTCTGCAACGCTCCAAAGAAAGAAGATTCTCTACGTCTTCCTGTAAATGATCACATCGGTCTGGCTCAGACTTACAACACAGCATCTATCCAAACTGTGTTTAATTGTACATAGTCAACTCCCCAAACCACAAGCAAACTGGACCAGCTGTTTCCACATCAGTGGGGTCAACCATCCAAGAAAGTGCATAGTTTGTTTGATTTTTAAAAGCTGCTCACTTACTGTAAACATCCTTCACAATTTGGGAATAATTTTTATATTGAAAGAGAGGCACCCATTATTCATTCCATTGTAATAACTCCTTTCCCCCCACTTTTCTTGTCAACATTTTTCTAGCTCTATTCTAAGAACAGTTTCCACTTCTACGTTATGAAAAAGGGTTCATGATAAAGGTAGAGAATTTGTACCCCACGATGCCTTTCTCCATCAGGAAAGATGGAAAACACTGAGCCAGACTCAGGTTACGGATTTTGAAGACATGATCAGAACGCACAAATTCATAATAGTTTCTGTCCCCACTTCTCCCTCCATCCAGTTTCTCTACTCTTGACAGGCTGCAAACATCGAAATACATACAGAAGCCAGTGCAAAGGGGATTATCGATGACTAAGTCTGACATAAAGTCAAATAATAGAAACAGTTGATATCATACAGAAAATAACAGTAATAGTCAACATAGCCAATAACAGAAAATTAAAGAGTCAAATTCTATATCCAGGTGGCTAACTGGTGAAAACACATAAGGTCTGACTTCTGTATTTGGGGCTGCTTAAATGAAAAGGGAAAGTTTACAGAAACAATAATCCCATGCACTTTGCAATAGGAAGGAAGCCAAATTCTTCACGGCTAACATACAATGAGAAGCAAGAAATTATTATTAAAAGAGAGCCAACGGAAAGAAAGATTGTTTACGAAATCACATTTGTTTTTTTTAAGACTAGCCAAATACTGAGCGACACAAACCGAGGGGTCAAAACTGCAGCACGGATTTTAAAAAATGTGTATTCCTGACTAACAAGCATAACAAAAAACGTACCGCTGTTTTCTTCCTCTCTGTTGGCGAGGCTGCTCCTCTTGAGGGTATTTAAAAATGTCCTGAAAAATGGGTTCGTATTTCTTAAAAATTACCGCGGACACGGTGAAGTTTCTTTCTAGCCTCTCGGTACGCTCTCTGAAATGTGGGGGTAGATTTGCCATGTCTTCCCACTTCTTCATCTTGTTAAAAAATTCAATTAAGCTGGTATTAAAAATAAACAATGAGATGTTTTCAAAATTAATACAAAGGTAGACTACACAGATACAATTAAGTCAAAATGAACGTACTACAGAACTTTTAGACAGTGATATAAAATCCCAGCTCACGCCTCTGGCTAGCTTCCTGTCTTACGGATTGGTGTGTTTCTCTGATCTTCCTAATCCACTTTTTTTTGGAGATGACCTGAATTTTTAAATTATGAAACATACAAAAATACAAAACAATTAACCAGAATAATGTAACCAAGGCTTATGGGATCCAAATGCTAGATTTAACAAACGCTATCATATTGAATAAATTTTGCCATGTTTGCTTCAGGTTCAACAGAAACAGTCAAATCCTTATTTGTACTCCTCTCCAAACCCGTGGCCCCCTCTTTTCCCCCCAAAGATGACCAACATTCTCAAGTGAGTCTGAATCCTTCCCATCCATGTTTTTATATACTTACTACTTAATGCCCTTACTATACCGATCTGTATGTATCCAAAAACAGTAAATAGTATCATCTTTATGTGTGGTTTTAAGATTTTATATAAATAGTATCACACTGTAAGTAGAGTTCGGCAACTTGCTTTTTCAGTGTTTCTGAGATTAACATTAATACATGCAGATCTAATTCATTCCTTTTTTTTTAATATTTTTTTAATGTTTATTTATTTTTGAGACAGAGAGAGACAAAGGATGAGTAGGGGAAGGGCAGAGAGAGAGGGAGACAGAGAATCTGAAGCAGGCTCCAGGCTCTGAGCTGTCAGCACAGAGCCCAACTCGGGGCTCGAACTCACAGACCGTGAGATCATGACCTGAGCCGAAGTCGGACGCTCAACTGACTGAGCCACCCAGGCGCCCCCTAATTCATTCCTTTTAATGTTAAAAAAATTCCTGCATACGAACTACCATGATTTTTTGCATTCAATCCCCAACCAGTGGAAACTGAGGTTTCTAATTTTCGTTAAAACACAAAAATGCCGTAATGAGCACGTTCCTGCACCTGTCTGCAAGAGGTGCTTGAGGGACCATGCCAAGATTTAGAACTGCCGAGTCAGAGACTGTGCATCTTCAACTTTACCAGAGACTGCCAAATTTGCCACTCAAGTGGCCATGCCAATTAATACTCTCACCAATGCATGCCAGCAATACAGACTTCCTGTTTCCCTATAGTGACCTGGGCTGGTTTTATCAGCCTTCAAATATCCCCAATCTGATGAGAAAGACAGTTACCTTGCTTTTACTTTGAACTTCCTTACTACCAGTGAGATTGAACTTCTTCTATATACATCCACCAGCTATGTGAGTTTTGAGCTTTGTGAAATCACATTCTTTACCCATTTTTTAGTACCCATTTAGTTGTCAATCATGCAACCATTTGTTAGCAGTTCATTATAGAATTCTGGACACTGGTGCACCTGGGTGGCTCAGTTGATTAGTCATCCAACTTTGGCTCAGGTCATGCATGATCTCATGGTTCGTGGGTTCAAGCCCCGCATCCAGCTCTGTGCTGACAGCTCAGAGCCTGGAGCCTGCTTCAGATTCTGCGTCTCCCTCTCTCTCTGCCCCTCCCCCATTCACGCTTTGTCTCTCTCAAAAATAGTAAACATTTAAAAAAAATTAATGTATAATTCTGGACACTGATCTTTTGTTATTTATACACATTGTAAATATCTTCTCCCAACATACTCTTCGTTTTTAATCCATTTTAGTCTATTAAGGCAGAAAAGTAAATAATCTGAACCCAGAGGTAAAATTTCAAGATAGAAACTGAGTTTTTGAAATGGAAACACAACTGAAGCCTAGAACTAAACTACTTGCATTAAAATGTTAGATAATTCAATTCACTATGGTTTATGATGGTTCCATAATTTGACCTTTGCTTCTAAAGTTCCTTGTCTGTCACTTAACTGGATTACCCTGCCTCCACTTTTCTTGTCCGTAATGATTATACTTTTACACCTTATTTAAGTCCACTTCTGCAGGTTTGTACACCAGGTATTCAACTCTTTATGCATTCCCTCTT
Source organism: Paguma larvata (assembly GCA_030068075.1). Lineage (NCBI taxonomy): Eukaryota > Metazoa > Chordata > Mammalia > Carnivora > Viverridae > Paguma > Paguma larvata. Next base: position 31,021,061 of record CM057841.1, on the reverse strand, counting down.
GTTTTTAGGCCTAAACATAACTCAGAATGGAGTTCAAGGTTAACAAATAGGCTACGGCTAAAATATTACATTTCTTGTTAATTGTTTTAATAGTGATTTTTTAAACCATTAGGTACATAAATTTTGACAGGTATTCCCCCCCCCACCAAACTGCCAAAGAACCTTTTCCCAGCAATCTTTAATAAGCCATGAGAGAAAATTCAACAAAAAGGCATGAATAATAAATATAATCGATTCAATTATACAACTGATAGAAAAAGCAATTTCTACCTCTTCTTTAAAACATTATTTGACCCTTTCTGAAACTGATTGTAATAGTGTTGCATATCCTCCCTCCCCCTCCCCCGCCCCCAAAACAGCAAATGGAGACGTATTTACACATTCCATATATATTAAGACACAAATCCTGGGCATGTCATTGTAAGTTTAACACCATATATTATTTACCTTTACGATTCAGAGTATTTCCTAAAGTTTCTCTAATATCCTTATTTAGAATTCTCCCAAAATCATACAATAATAAGTCCTAACCTTTCATACTCTTCATACAAGTCTTTTCTTTTTTTTTTTTAAGTTTATTTATTTATTTTAGAGAGAGTGAGCGGGGAAGGGGCAGTGAGAGAGGGAGAGAGAGCAAGAATCCCAAGCAGGCTCCACACCGCCAGCGTAGAGCCCGATGCGGGGCTCAAACTCATAAACTGTGAGATCATGACCTGAGCCAAAATCAAGACTTGGACGCTTGACCGACTGAGCCACCCAGGTGCCCCCATACACGTCTTAACACATTAAAATTTCAATACTTTTCACTAAAGAAGTAAAATATAATGACGCTAACTTAGATGTGGTAACAGAAGACCACGACCTAGTCTCTAAATTCAGCACTCTATAGGTATACGTGCCCTGGAAATGACCAAGAGAATTCTATCACTATGACGCTGGAGCTTTCAGATTTGTCACACTCTACCTTTCAAACTCTGACATAGTTACCTCTGCTCTGAACACCGCAGGATTCTGGTTAAAGATACATAGTTTCCTTCAACCGTCCCTTTGCTGACAGTGGGCACGGATTTTCTGCAAGCCACATATAAGGCACATGCTAACCAGTGAAGATCGTTTCCCTGTAAAATAAAAGAATATTGATTTTTTTACCTAATGAGCTATACATACATTTCGATATACAAAACCTTGACGATTAAACTGAAAGTGCTATTTTTAGGTCTGTGGGGAACTGTGCTTTCAGCCATGGCTCATTCCCGAGTGCTCTTCTTATACTGTGACACTGACATCTTCACACTGGGAGACGGGAATCTGTGTTCTGTGCCCTCGTTTTGAACTACCTCAACCAAGAGCGTAGGTGAAGATGCTGCTATGTAACTTACGAGATCGTAAGAGGCAATAAAGATTCTACCTGGCTCACTCTCTCAGTAGTGTGCCTCGGGGGGTCCCCATGTGGGACAAATGCACAGTCACAGAGCCTCAGTTTCCTTATCTGAGGGCTGTGAGAATTAAAGCATAGAAAAATACAAGAAGTCAGAAGATAAAATTCTGTAACCAATACTCTGTATTAAAGGTCACGTGAGCTTGATTTTCCATGAGACTGACATCATCCGTCACCTGACATCATCCCTGACTACAAGCTCCGGGAGGGCAGGGATTTTTAAGTTTCGCTCACTGCTCTGTCCCCACCATCTACAACAGTATTTGGCCAAGAAGAGGTGAAAAAAAAAATTGATACATGAATGTTCATTCACTTATTCTGTAAACTGAGCTAAGAACCTGGGATCTAAGTCTTTAAAAAACTGAGTAATCAAACGTGTTTTGAAAAACATTTCACTGGGGCACCTGGGTGGCTCAGTCGGTTAAGCGACCGACTTCAGCTCAGGTCATGATCTCACCGTTCCTGAGTTCCAGCCCCGCATAGGGCTCTATGTTGTCAGCTCAGAGCTTGGAGCCTGTTTCAGATTCTGTGTCTCCCTCTCTGTCTGTGCTCCTCCCCTGCTCACGCACTGCACTGTCTCTCTCTCTCAAAAATAAATAAACATTAAAAATTTAAAAAAAAAAAAAGAAAGAGAAACATTTTACTGTTTTTGGCCACTTGCTTATCTAACGCTGGACTTCATACAACTTAACCCCTTTGAGTTGAGACACCTCGACTGTACGGTGAGAGAACTTGTTCTATGTAATTTAAAAGATTATCACGAGGATAAAATAAGAGCTTATTTGGAAGCACTTATGCCCATAAGCAAAGAACCACGGGAACCACGGACCACAGAACCACTGAGAAATAAACAGGAAAATAGCCTATTCGGCCACATCGCCTAAGTGATGCAAACTCTCAACACAAGCACTGTCCCCGACAGAAACTACACATTACTTATTAAACCTTCAAAACAACTCTGACGTAGGTACAAAGAATCGCAAATTTACATATCACAAAATTGAGTGGAGTGGCTGACCAATGTCCCCAGGTCCGTCAAGTTCTATAAACAGTATATTACTAGGCCTTTCCCCCCCCTTTTTTTCTCTTCCTTGTACAGGGAGAAGGAACTGAAAATTCTACTAATGCAAGAATAAAAAGTAACCTCAGTGAGTCACACACAGTCAGAAACACCCTACTATTAGAACGAAATGATACTTTGCTTAGGCCTTCCCGTTTGGCGCCTATCTGCCCTGCTCTCTGCCCGGGCTGTAAACGCCCTAAGGAGACCCACACGGCCTCCTGTTCAACGCCACACACAAGCAAACAGCTGATAAACAATCCGGACTTCCGTGTCACTTCCCATTGGTCCATAAAGGGGAGGTGCCTACACCGCTGAGCCTCACTGGCTAGAATGGCCATTTTTCTCCTCCGCAAGCCCCGGCCGAAGAAAGGGACACAACAAGCCTCGACCACAGCGCCTAGGGGGTCCTGTGCAACGTCTGGGGTGACCGAAAGGCCCTCAAGGTCGCCGCAGCCCCAACCTCCTGGGGACAAATGCGGGCGTGTGTCTATACCCAGGTAGGCGGCGAGCCCGTTCACTTGCCCAGAGGAAATGAACACAGTCTACGCACAAGCACAGCCCGAAAGTTAACCACGCGTTTTCTCCGCGGACGCAACGCCGGGACAAAGGCAGCTGGGTGCAGCAGGAGGAGAACTGAAACAGAAGCCTAGCAGCCCAGGCGCCGAACTCGGGTTAATCTCCGCGGGAGCACAGCCAAGTCCCCGCCCCTCCTCCTCACGGTCTTAACAACTGCACCTGTTCGTTCGGCCCGCAAGGTGCTTGTATTTTTGCAATCGTGACCCCGGCACGACCTCAGCCCCGCGATGCCACTTTAGGGCAAGAAACGTTCCCCGCTCGGAACCCGAAAGGGAACAGCTGCGACACGGGGCTCACTTTCTGGGCCGCTAGGAGCCTTCCGACAGCCAGGTCTCCGGGACTAAAGTGCGCAGGGAGGGTCCCCGCCGTCCTCCAGGCTGGGGACCGGAGACCCCGGGCCGGCCCGAAGGTCCCCGCCGGGCGCCCGACCCGGGGAGGGGAGGGGCCCATCCCCGCGGCAGGGCGCGGCGACTAGGCCCGGGAAGCCCCTCGTCTGCTCCCCGCCCGGCGCACCTCCAGCGTGTAGCTCTCGCTCATGTTCCGGTAGCTGTCCCAGGCTTCGGCCCGCGCCGCCTCATCCATGTTTAGGCGGCTGCACAGCTCTTCGAACCGCTGCAGGGTTTGAGGGGCCGGCGAGCGGGCCGGCTGCGCGGCGTCCTCCGCCTCGCCGTCGTCCTCCTCCTCCTCATCCGAGGCTGCCGCCGCCGGAGGAGGAGGCGGCGGCGGCGGCGACTGGTCGCCTCCCGACGGCATAGCGCACCCCTGGGCGACCGGTCCTCAGGTGAGCTGAGGGCCCGGGCCCGCAGCCATTCAAACCGCGAAGCGCCCGCCCGTCGGCCGTCTGCACGGCGACTGCGCCGCCACCAAGGAAGCTAGATCTCAAATAGGCACCCGTAGTTCTGAGCACAGCCTGCTGGGAAATGTAGTTCGGGCCGGAAGCCCAGGGAGGTCAAAAATCGTACTTAAAAATCAGAGTGTTTCTTGGGCTCAAATAAAAGACGCTTCGCTACGTTTTAAGTAGGCCCCCGTGTTAGGACCATTCAGTGAGACCGCACTGAAGAGAAAAAGCTTCCACTCGTGACGATTTAGTGTCCAAGGTGTCTCCAAAATTAATCCTTAATATCTGGGTGTCCTTATCTCAAAAGTAAGGATAATAGCAAGCATAATTGCAAGTAAAGGCAGCCTCTCTCTCTCTCTCTCTCTCTCTCTCTCAAAAATAAATAATAAACATTAAAAAGAACTTTTAAATCTGTGTGTGATCTTGAAACTTTTGATCATGTCCCCCTAAAGGAATTACCTTCTAACATATTTTAGGGTTTTTTAAACATTTATTTTTTGAAAGACTGAGCATGAGTGGGGGAGGTGCAGAGAGAGAGGGAGTCACAGATCACCAAGCAGGCTCCAGGGTCTGAGCTGTCAGCACAGAGCCCAACTAGGGGCTTGAACTCATGAACCATGAGATCATGACCTGAGCCAAAGTCAGTTGCTCAACCGACTGAGCCACTCAGGCGCCCCACCTCCTAGCATGCTTTAAAGTTGACATCTAAAGTATTTCATTAAAAGTTTGATCAAGTGTAATATCCAACTGGTAACGATAAGCCTTTTAAAATAAAACTGTTACTAAACGTCAAATATATCCAGTGGACTCTAAGTATCAGAACAATTTGATACTCACTATCATCCACTTTAAAAATACATGCACAAGGGGTGGCTGGGTGGCTCAGGTAAGCATCTGACTCTTGATTTCCGCTCAGGTCATGATCTCACAGTTTGTGGGTTTGAGCCCCGCACTGGGCTCTGTGCTCAGTGCATGGGGCCTGCTTGGAATTCTCTCTTTTTCTTTCTCTCTCTCTCTCTCTCTCACTCTCTCTCCCCCTCCTCTGCTTGCAGGCTCTCTGTCTCGAAATAAATAAACATTTAAAAATACGTGAACAAAACTCTTTAACAATTAGAAATTTTTTATCGTTCTTTTCTCTCCTTTAGCTCATATTCCCATTCCAACAAAATCTTATCCTAATATGTTTTGCACTTGAAAGTTCTTTATTGATTTCCTTCATATTTACTTTCCGGAAAACCATACATACAAATGAATTTTTTCAAGTATCCATCTGTTTATTCTTTTATGGCAGATTCATCGAGGTATAATTTGCATGCAGTAAAATTTACTCTTGTAAGTGTACAGTCCTATGAATTTCGACAAATACATATAGTTATGTTCCCCACAGTCAAACTCTAGAACATTTCCACCACCTGCAAAGTTTCCTACTGCCCCTTAGAGTAAACCCCTCATCCCATAGCCCCTGGCAACCATGGGCCAATTTTCTGGCCCCATAGATTTTCTTATTTTCCAAAATGTCATATAAATGTAATCATACAATATGTCGCCTTCAAGCCTGACATCTTTTTTTTTAGTGTTTATTTATTTATTTTTAGAGAGAGAGAGACAGGAAGAGAGAGAGAGAGAGAGCGCGCAGGGGAAGGGCAGAGAGAGAGGAAGACAGAGAATCCCAACCAGGCCCTGCACTGTCAGCACAGACAGTGCTGTAGGGCTCAAACTCACGGAACCATGAGATCATGACCTGAGCTGAGATCAAGAGTCAGATGCTTAACTGACTGAGCCACCCAGGCGCCCCGAGCCTGGCATCTTTCGATTTAGCACAATGTCTTTTAGATTCCTCCAAGCTGTTGCATGTGCCAGTAGTGTGTCCTTTTATTGGTAAGTAGTATTCTATGGTATGAATGTCCCAACGTTTATTTATTCATTCAACGTTGGAAGACATCTTGGTTGTTTCCAGTTTGGGGCGATTCGGAGAAAAGCTACCATAACATTTATGTTATGGTTTTGTGTAACACAAGTTTTTCATTACTGTTGGGTAAATACCTATGTGTGTGCTATGGACTGAATGTTTGTGTCCTCCCCCAATTCATATGTTGAAGCCCTAACCCCCCCCCCATGTGATTGTATTTGGAGATAGGGCTTTTAGTAGGTGATTAAGGTTAAATGAGGTCGTCAAATGTGTGGCCTTATAAGAAAGCCACATGCACAGACTGAAGAAAGGCCACGCGAACACAAAGGAAGAAGTCAACCGAGCAGACTGAAAGGGAATGGTATTACTGGGTTACATGGTATAAATTAAACTGTATAAGAAAACTGCCAAATTTTTTTCTAAAGTGGCTCTATCATCTTACATTCCCACCCACACTGGAAATTTAAGTTTGGGGATTCAGTGGCACAAACTTCCAGTTGCAGAATAAGTAAGCCATGGGGATATAATGTATTACATGGTCAATATGGTCAATAATATTCTAATAACTTTGTATGGTGACAGATGGTCACCGGACACCATGAGGATCCTTTGATAATGTATAAAATGCTGAATCACTATGATGTACACCTGACACTGATAGAATGTTATATGTCATTATCCCTAAATTTCTATTTCACCTGGCATGTGAAAAGTCTCTTCTTGAGACCTGAGTTAACTAGTATTGTATTTGTGATGAATTCTAGTCAGGTATTTGTGTCCCTGATGGGCTCGTACTGTAAGCCCAGCAGGTCTACTTTAAATTTTTTTTTAATGTTTATTTAATTTTTGAGAGACAGGGCATGAGCGGGGGAGGAGCAGAGAGAGAGAGAGAGAGACAGAATCCGAAGCAGGCTCCATGCTCCGAGCTGTCCGCACAGGGCCCAATGTGGGGCTCGAACCCACAAACTGTGAGATCATGACCTGAGCCGAAGTCGGATGCTTAACCGACTGAGCCCCCCAGGCACCCCCCAGCAGGTCTACTTTAAACCAACTTTCCGGGGCGCCTGGGTGGCTCAGTTGGCTAAGCGGCCGACTTCGGCTCAGGTCATGATCTCGCGGACTGTGAGTTTGAGCCCAGCGTCGGGCTCTGTGCTGGCGGCTCAGAGCCTGGAGGCTCTGTGCTGGCGGCTCAGACCCTGGAGCCTGCTTCAAATTCTGTGTCTCCCTCTCTCTCTGCCCTTCACCTGCTCATACTCTGTCTCTATGTCTCTCAAAAATAAATAAACGTTAAATAAAAAAAAATTTAAAAAAATAAACCAACTTTCCCAATTATGAATGAGAATCTGCCTGCCAAAACTCCAATCCAAGCATGAACTACAAAAACTAGATGGAATACACGGGGAAGCCTTGGCAACCTGGAATAAATACAACCTGTCTTGTTAGTCTTCAGTGAACGATTATAAGCAATCATTGCCTATGAGGTCGATGAGGCCTATAGAGCAGGTATTGGGCTACATACCCTCAACTATTTGTGCTGCTGAGTTTTAAAACGCTTTGCCTATTTTATCTTCCTTCTGGCATTCAGGCTATAAGATGTTTCTCTTCACTGAGGTCACCCTAGGACATATTGATAACCCTTGTTCTCCTTTCTTTTCCTGGGACGAGGAGTCCTTGCAAACAGTAACTGAGGTGGCTAAGAAGGTGTGTCAGATTAAGGACAAATAGGCCGTGAGTGAGGGCCTCGCTTTGAGTGGAGAGCGTGGACATTAATGAGACAGTTTAAGAAATCAGTCATGACCGGGGCATCTGGGCGGCTCAGTCAGTTGAGCATCCAACTTCAACTCAGGTCATGATCTCATAGTTCATGAGTTAGAGCCCCGTGTCAGGCTCTGTACTGACAGTTGGGAGCCTGGAGCCTGCTTCGGATTCTGTGTGTGTGTGTGTGTGTGTGTGCGCGCGTGCGTGCAGGTGTGTCTCTGTCCCCCTCTTGCTTATGTATGCTCTCTTTCTCTCTCTCTCTCAAAAATAAATACATATTTTAAAAAAAGAAAATCAATCGTGGCCAAAAAAGTTCCCCAAAAACCAAAGCAATCTTGAGGAAGAAGAACAAAGCTGGAGCCATCACACTTCCTGATTTCTTATACTACAAAGCAATAGTAATCAAAACAGTATAGTATTGGCATAAAGACACACCTTTGGATCACTGAACAAAATAAAAAGCCCAGAAATAAACCCACACATCTATGACCAATTAATTTACAGTGAAGGAGCCAAGAATTTACATAGGGAGGAGGATAGTCTATTCAATAAATAGTGTTGAGGAAACCAGACGGCTACATGCAGAAGGAAGAATCCGTACCATGTGTACCTTACAAGATACACAAAATCAACTCAAAGTGTTTCAAAGATTGGACACAAGCCCTGAAAACATAAAACTCCTAGAGGAAAACATAGGTAGTAAGCACCTCAACGTTGATCTTGGCAAGGATTTTCTGGAGTTGATGCTAAAAGCAAAGGCAACAAAAGCAAAAATAAAAGTAACAAAATTAAACAAAAAATTTTTAAAAACCGTCAACTAAAACGCTTCTGTGTAGCAAAAAAAAAGAGAAACAAAAATTGTAAATAAGACAAAAAGAAAACATCAAACTAAAAGGCTTCTGTGTAGTAAAAAAAAAAAAAAAGAAAGAAAGAAAAGAAAATCAACGAAACGAAAAGAGTACCTAAGGAATGGGAGAAAATATTTGCAAATCATATTCATATAGATCTGATAGAGGATTAACAGTCAAATATTAAAGAACTCATGCAATTCAATAGAAACAAATAATTCCAGTAAAAAATAGAGGATTTGAATAGACATTTTTCCAAAGAAGACACACAAATGGCCAATGAAAAGGTGCTCGACATGATGAATCAAATACAAATGCAAATGAAAACCACAAGCTATCACTTCACACCTGTTAAAATGGCTATTCTCAAAACGATAAGAAATGCGTGTTCGTAAGGATGTAGAGAAAAGGAAATCCTTGTGCGCTGTTGGTGGTGGGAACGTAAACTGGTGCAACTTCTTTGGTAAACGGTGATGGAGGTTCCTCAAAAAATTAAAAATAGAACTACCATACGATCCAGCAATCCCGCTTCTGGGTATTTATCCAAAGAAATTGAAATCAGCATCTTGAAGAGATATCTGCACCCCCATGTTCACTGCAGCATTCATTCCAAGAGCCAAGACATGAAAATAACCTAAGCATTCATCGATGAATGAATATATGAAGAAAAGGTATATGTACATGGAAGATGCTATAAAAAGAAGGAAATACTGCCTTTTGCGACCACACGGGTGGACCTTAAGGGCGTTATGCTGGGTGAAGGCAGAGAAAGACAAGTACTGTATAATCTCACTTATATGTGAAATCTAAAAACAAACGAACTTGTAAATACAAAGAAAAAAATTGGTGGCTGCAAGAAGCGGAGGGTAGGGAGTGAGCAACATCGGTGAAGGTGGTCGAAAGATACAAATTTCCAGTTATCAAATAAATAAGTAATGGACTTGAAAGTTGCAAAGAGAGTAAATCTTAGAAGTTCGCATCACAAGGAAAAAAGGGTAACTGTGTACTTATGGTTGTTAATTAAACTTGCTGTTGTAATATACACATATATCGAATCCTTATATTATGCACCTAAAATAATACAATGTTATATGTCAATTATCCTCAATTGAAAGAAAAGACTTAAAAAGAAATCAATCTTGGGGCACCTGGGTGGCTCAGTCAGTTAAGTGTCCAATTCTTGATTTTGGCTCAGGTCATGATCTCGCGGTTTGGGTGTTTGAGCCCTGCATCGGTCTCCGTGCTGACAGTGCAGAGCCTGCTTCGGATTCTTTCTTTCCCCCTCTCTCTACTCCTCCCCGGGTCAAGCTTGCACTCTCTCTCAAAATAAATAAATAAATAAACCTAAAAAATAAAAAAAAATCAACCTTCATTGTTCAAAGATTTTCTTAGGGTCTGATCACTCTTTCATTCATTCATTCATTCACTTAGCCAGAGAGGCTATCAGCAATTCTTTCAAATATTCAACAAATGTTTAGTGACCACCTACTATATGTCCAGTACTCTGCTAATGACTGAGGATACGGTGGTGAATGAGACAATCATGGTCTCTGTTCTCATGGAGCTCGTGGTCTCATGGAGAAAACAGACCCAGAACAAACAATTGCCAAGTATAAATATGTTATGAAAAAGAAATTCAGGGAATTATGGGTGCATCACAGAAGACCTTAAGCACATGTGTGTCTGTGTGTATTGTGTGTGTGTGTGCACGTGCAGGGGTGGGGGTGCAGGTGACTGAGTGGTTGGAGGTAAACAAAAGCTTTCCATTCTTCCCTTACATTTCCCCGAAGAGAAATCTTTAATTATTTATTTTAAAAAAGTTTTATTTTTAATGTTTATTTATTTTTGAGAGAGAGAGAGAGACAGACAGAGCATGAGCAGGGGAGGGCCACAAACAGAGAGGGAGACACAGAATCTGAAACAGGCTCCAGGCTCTGAGTTGTCAGCACAGAGCCCGATGCGGGGCTCGAACTCGGGAACAGTGAGATCACGACCTGAGCTGAAGTCGGACGCTTAACCGACTAAGCCACCCAGGCGCCCCTAAAAAAGTTTTTTTTGACAGAAGAGCATAAGAGCAGGGGAGAGGGGCAGAGGGAGAAAGAGAGGGAATCCCAAGCAGGCTCCACACTCAGCACGGAGCCCAGCAGGGGGCTCAGTCCCACCACCCTGGAATCATGACCTGAGCCAAAATCGAGACGGATGCTCAACCGACTGAGACACGCAGGTGCCCTCTGCAGAGAAATCTTAAAAAAAAAAAAGTGTAACTACGTGTGGTTATGGATGTTAATTAAGCTTATGGTGTTAATCATTCCTTAGTTTGCAAGCATAATTTGTTCTGGAAACGTGCCTGTAATCCAAGGCACTTGTATGTCAAGGCGAATTTCCCCCTAAGAAATAATGGAAACTCAGATGATTCATTCCATAGCCCAAAAATATTCATACAAAATGATTTCAATACTGTCATATAATACGAAATAATAAAGAAAATACAAAATATAAAGAAAAATGAACAAATTAACTCCACTTACCTTTGAAAACTTTCGTGGCTGGTGTGAGGGAGACGAGAGAGGAGGGTTATTGTGTAGGACGACTTTCACTATCACTAACGGAATCACTGCTCTCTGTCGGCTCAATGGAAGCTTTTTCTGCGTGGGGGCCATTGTGTACGCTTACACGGATATTGGCTACAGAACAGTATCAATAAATTCTTGTCGTATACTATATTTAATGTAAGTGGCAATAAGGCAGGAGAGGAAAGGGTGTGTATCTGCAGGCAGCCTGACCTAGAATGAAGTAAAGCATTCCTGAGCTTACTCTTGTATGGAAACGTGAAGGACTGTCCATAGGTGCTTTGAAGTGACAAAAAATACACCAGTGCCAGTTGTGGGCACCTTCCAACGTTCTGAAAAATCACTGATTTCTGCCAAACGGCATGGCCCGAGACCGAGCATCCAAGCTTGGGAGGCAATCACCCACTATCCCAAAGCGAGTGAGCAAGTGAGAGAAAGAGACAGAGACAGACAGAGAGAGAGAGAGAAAACAACACTGGCTCAGTTGTGATCAAGTGACATCTGACGTCAGGTAGGATTTGTATTGCAAGGGCTCACTTGTTTATCAGGTTAAAATTTGTTAGAAGTGTTTGCTTGTCTTGGGAAACACTCACAGAACAAGTTACTCGCAATCCAAGGTTTTATTCTATATACATGTATCGAATCATAGCTAGAGGAAGGGAAGAAGGCTGGGTTTCAGGTGGAGGAAAAAAAGCTTACACAAAGACCTTGAATCTGGAAAAGGCATGGGTAGTGCAGGGAATTGGAGGAATATGAATGTGGCTTATGTGGGGAGATGGAGAGGAAAAGGCATGATGTGCGGATAGAGACGAAGTCAAAGCCCTCGAGAAGATTTTGGACGTGATTCTAAAGGTGAAACCAAGGGGGTCCTGGGCGGTGCAGTCAGTTAAGCATCTGACTTCGGCTCAGGTCATGATCTCACGGTTCGTGAGTTCAAGCCCTGCATCGGGCTCTATGCTAACGGCTTAGAGTCTGGGGCCTGCTTTGGATTCTGTGTCTCCCCCTCTCCCTCTCTCTCTGCCTCTCCCTCACTCGCACTTTTTCTCTCTCTCAAAAATAAATAAGCATTTAAAAAAAAAATAAAGGCAAAGCCACCTAAGGTGCTAGGTTAAAGGGGGGCAGCGACACTCCTGTATCCCTAAAATCTAGAACAGCCTTCTTGGCACTTGGCTTGTCTTCACCAAGGGCCGATGAGTTTCTCCCTTCCCTGTGGATGATGAGTCGCTTCATCCCTGGCCGAGGAGTCCCTTACTATGCCCTGCTGACCTCAGTCAGCCGAGGACACCCATTTCACCCCGAGGAAGTGTTTGCCTTGCCCTGTGTCCGGGAGCTGGAAGAGCCTCTGTCGAGCTTACAGCTGAACATACAGAGAGCCCCCTTCCTCTGCCCGCATTCCCGCTGGCCATCCGGCCCCTGGCTCACGTCCGCCCTACCCGGTCCTCCGGCTGCAGTGAATCCTAGACTTCTCAGGTCTCACCCGTGACCTTGCCCACCGACTTCTTAGCAGGAGCCCGTATCAACTTGAGAAGGTAAAGCCAGACCGTGTCCCTGAGACCCCGTTCAGCTTCCCTGCTCCCGGGAGCCTGCATCCAAGAAGGTGAGGCGGCCCTACCCTCTCCGGGCACCACCATGCTCGCGCTGGCAACACGTTGTTCAAAACATAGCACCATATTGTTTAGAGGTATATATAAGCCATTCAACTATTAAAGAAAAAAAAAAAGCAAGGGAATTATTAACATAGCAATTAAGTTAGTGGTTACTTTTTTTTTTTTTTTTTTTTTGGGAGAGAGAAGGAGCAGGGGAGGGGCACAGGGAGAGGGAGAATCCTAAGCAGTGTTTTCTTACTGTCAATTTGGAATGTAGCTTTTTGGGGAGACTTTTGTCAGTTTTCACTGGTCTGCTTCAGTTTCCAGAAATTCACAACATATTTGTTTTTTCCCCTGTTCTCCCTGTACTATGGATTTGTCATTTAAAACAATTCCCTTTATGGCTTAAGTATTGGACTCTTTTTTCTTTAATGTTTGTTTTATTTTTTATTTTTGAGAGAGAGAGAGACACAGAGCACGAGCAGGGTAGGGGCAGAAAGAGGGAAACAGAACCCTAAGCAGACTCCAGGCTCTGAGTGTTCAGCACAGAGCCTGTTGAGGGGCTTGAACTCACGAAACTTGAGATCATGACCTGAGCCCAAGTCGGATGCTTAACCGACTGAGCCGCCCAGGTGCATCTTGAGTGTTGGACTCTTGATTTCAGCTCAGGTCTTGCTCTCATGGTCATGAGTTCAAGCCCCATGTTGGGCTCTTTCCTGGGTGTGAAGTCTACTTTAAAAAAAAAAAGAATTCCCTTTACCACAATTTTGCGGATTTGGTGAGAATGAAGAATTGTATGCCTATGGCCACACCATTGTACATTCCCTCCAGCCATGCTCGAGAGCTCCAATTTCTCCTTATCTTTGCTAACACTTGTAATTGTCTGTCTTCTCAATTCTGCCCACCCTCAGGGGGATTGTATCTTTTTTTAATTTTGATTTGCATTTATCTGATGGCTAACAATGTCAAGTCTCTTCTCCTGTGCTTATTAGCCATTTGTCTGTCTTCTTTAGAGAACTGCCTATTCTAACCTTCCGCCCATTTTACAACTGGGTTTTTGTCTCCGTTGCTGGGTTGTAAGAATTCCTTGCAAGGTCTTGGCAAATATTTCCCCCAGTTCTGTGGGTTGTCTTCACTTTCTTGAAGGTGTCCTCTGAAGAACCAAAGATTTTCATTTGGATGAAGTCCAATTTATTTATTTTTTTATTTACACTTTTGCCCAAGATCACAGAGATTTGTCCCCGTGTTTTCTTCTAAGAGTTTTATGGTTTTCTTTCTTACATTTAGGTCTGTCTATTCTGAGTTAACTTGTGTGTGTGGTATAGGGAAAGGGCGCAACTTTATTCTTATGCATATAGATACGTAGTTGTTCTGAACATCCCTTCCCCTGTTGAATTGTCTTCGCACGCGTTTCAAAAACCAACTGATGTTAAGTGTAGGATTTATTTTTAAATTCTCATTTCTGTTCCATTGATCTCTATGCCTATCTTAAATTTTTTTTTAATATTTATTTATTTTTGAGAGATAGAGACAGAGCACGAGAGGGGGAGAGGTAGAGAGAGAGGGAGACACAGAATCTGAAACAGGCTCCAGGCTCTGAGCCATTAGCACAGAGCCGGACGTGGGGCTCGAACTCACAGACCATGAGAACATGACCAGAGCTGAAGTCGGCCGCTCAACTGACTGAGCCCCCCAGGCGCCCCTCTAGGCCTATCTTAACTCTACACCACACTGTCTTGAAGTTTTGAAATTAGGAAATGTGAGTCCTCCAACTTTGTGCCTAAAAAAACCATTTTGCCTCTTCTGAGTCCTTGCGTTTATATATGAACTTTGGGATTCAGTTGTCAATTTCTGCAAGGAAACCCATTGGGTTTTTGATAGGAACTGCATAGAATCTGTAGATCGATTTATTTAGATCCTCCTTAATTTCTTTCAATGATGTTTTGTAGTTTGCTGTGCACAGGTTTTATACTTCTTAGGTTATATTTATTTCTAAGTATTTTGTTCTTGATGCTGTTATAAAATTGTGTTCTTAATTTCATTTACTGATTGTTTTTCATTGTGTATAGAAATATAACTGGTTTTTCTATATTGCACTGGTATCCTGCAACCTTGCTAAACTTGTTTATTACTTCTAATAGTTGTTTTTTTTTTTTTTTTTAGCGAATTTCTTAGGATTTTCTATTTATAAGATCATGTCATTGGCAAATAGTTTTCTCCTCACTTCCCAATCTGGATACCTTTTCCTCCTTTTCTTGCCTTAGTGTCCTGAATAGAACTTCCAGAACAATGTTCAATAAAAGTGCCGAGCGTGGACATCCCGATCTTGTCTTAGAAAATATTCAGTCTTTAACGATTAACTCTGATGTTAGTTGTTGGCATTGTATAGATTCCCTTTATCAGATGGAGAAAGTTCTCTTCTATCCCTACCCTTTCGTTTGTTTGCTTTTAAATCATGAAAGCGTGTTGGATTTCGTGAAATGTTTTCTTTTGCATCTTTTGAGATAATTACATGCTTCCCCCCCTTTTTTTCTGTAACAGGACATCGATTGTTTCTCGTATGTTGAGCCAATTTCGCAATCCTGGGATAGAGCCATCTTGGGCATGGTGTATCATCTTTTTCACGTGTTGCTAGATTCAGTTTGCTAGCAATTTGTTGAAAAATGTTGCCTTTTATAGTCATATGGGTTATCAATTGGCAGTTTCCTTGTGGTATCTTTGGCTTTTGTATCAGGATGATACTGTCCTCATAAAACAAAATGGGGACTATTTCCTCTTCCAGGTTTGGAAGAGTATGTGATGAATAAGTGCTCTTTTTTTTCTCTCCTGTCGCAGAGACCACCTCATCCAGGGATTTTATCGTGTTTTTCATCGTCGTCGTCATTAGTAATTTAATCTTGTCAATTTATTATACTCCTTATTTTATTATAATCTTTTTTTTCAAAAATTTTAATATTTATTTTCGAAAGAGAGAGAGCGAGCACAGTGGGAGAGGAGCAGAGAGAGGGAGACACAGAATCCAAAGCAGGCTCCAGGCTCTGAGCTGACAGCACAGAGTCCAACGTGGGGCTCGAACCCACGAACCATGAGATCATGACCTGAGCCGAAGTCAGACGCTTAACTGGCTGAGCCACCCAGGTGCCCCCTCTATTTATTCTTGTTTCACTAGTTTGTGTCCCAGAATTTGTCATTTCATCCAGTTTTATCTAATTTATTGGCATACGATTATTCATGTTCCCTTATGATCCTTTTTATTTCTGGAAGGATGGTAGGAATGTCCCCTTTCATTTTGGATGCTTCTCTTTTTTTACTGGTCAGTCTAGTTGAAGGTTTGTCAATTTTGTTGGTCTTTTAAAAGAACTACCTTTTCGATGTGAATTTTTTTTTAAAGTAGACTCTATGCCTACCTTGGAGCCCAATGCGGGCTTGAAGTCATGACCTGAACTGATAACAAGAGTCTGAAGATCAAGGCACCTGGGTGGCTAAGTCATTTGAGCGCCTGGCTCTTGATTTTGGCTCAGGTCATGATTCCGGGATAATGGGATCAAGCCCTGGGCTGAGCATGGATCTTACTTGAGATTCTCTCATTCCTCTCCCCCGTCCCCATCTCTCTCTCTCCAAAAAAAAAAAAAAAAAAGGACACTCAACTGACTGAGGCACCCAGGTGCACTATTTTTTCTTAATGTAGACATTTACACTTATAAATTTCCTTTTATGTATCATTTTGGCGGCATCTCATATGTTTTGGTATGTTGTATATTTGTTTTCATTCATCTCAAAATATTTTCTAACTTCCTTTGAGATGGAGAATTCTAGGACTCATTGGTTATTTAGGAGTGTGTTAACTTCTACGTACTTGTGAATGTCCACGCTTTGTAACTGACCTCAAACTTCCTTTCATTGTGACTGGAGAACGTATTTTGTATAATTACATCTTTCAAAATTTGACTTGTTCCATGGTCTGTCTTGGAGAATGGTCTCGTGTACCTTAGAAGATTTCTTTTTTTTAATTTGGTGAGGTGTTCAACAAATGCTTCTTAGGTCTAGTTGTTTTATCGTGTTGTTCAAATATTGTTTCCTTGTTGACTGTTTGCCTACTTGTTCTACCGTTATTCAAAGTGGGATGTTGAAGTCTGCAGCCATTAATGTTATTTTTCCTTTCAATTTTGTTACTTTTTGCTGCATGTATATTATGGCTCTGTTGTTAAGTGCCTATGTAAGTGTTATACTTTCCTTACAGAATGACCCTTAAATCATTATAAAATGTTCCCATTCATTTGTAGCAACATTTGTTTAAGGTTTATCTTTTATGAGCATAGCTGGTTCAATTTTCTTATATTTACTGTTTACATGATATGTTGTAAATATATCATGCATATATATGATAGATACAATCTAATTCAAAAATATCTAAATAATTCAAATTAACAAATTATTTCGATTATGATTAATGCAGGCATGTCACATCAGTGGAGACACTATATACTAAGTAATGATGGGACATCGCAGAATAATTAAGGCACTAAATATTAAAAAAAGTAAACGTACAGAATTTGGGCATGATAAGACTTTTCTGTGGAAAACTATTAGAAACTTAAACGTGAAAAAATGGAATATCAACGTGACCACAAAAAAATGTAAAACTTGCACATTAAAAAAAACAAAATTCACAGGCAAATTGAGAAAAATATTTACCGCTTGTATAACACATATTGCACAGAAAACAAGAACAATTAATGCACAGAATACAAATGGCTTTATGAAGAGAGACGAAAGACTTTATATTACTAATAACCAAAGAAATATGAACTAAATGTCTATCAAATTGACCAAGATAAAAAATATTCTAATGCCCAGGGTTGCTAAAGAGACGTGGGGAAAGAAGTAGTTTTATGACCTGCTGTTGGGGTAGAAAACAATACAGTCCAACTGGTCTTAAAATTCAAATATCACTATTTCATGCCTAGGTATTTATTCTAATGAAAAAGTCAGAAGTATTTGAAAAGACTTAACTACAAATCTATCATTGTTTAAATAGTTCCAAACTGAAAAACATTTCAATGCTCAATAACTGGGCATTAAATAAGTTCTGTTCCGTCTGTATAGTGGAATGAGAAAGTCCTTGAAAACCTTGTGGAAGATTCTTTAATGACATGGAAAAATTATCATGATATATAATAAACGAAAAAAAGTTACACAATGGTATGTACAGTAGAACTCCATTATTATTAAAATAATATATATGTATATGCAAAGAAAAATGACCCAAAGCTTAACAGTTTTATCTCTGAGCATTTAACATTATGGGGGTTTTGGTTTACTTTGTGCTTCCCCAACTCCTCCTCCCTAACCCTCCACCCCCCCAAATTTTCTAGAATATGTAGGTGTTCTTTTTCAGTAAGAAAAAGGAAGAATAATTTAAAAATTCATCGAAATGTTGTTTTTGCCTATTCATTTGGCAAAGATTACTTCAAAAGACAATACACAGTATTGGTAAGATTTTGGGGTTAGCATGCACAATACGTATGCTGCTATGGTAGTATAATTTGCTACTAATGGCATCATTGTAAACTTGGCAACACAAATCAAAATCCTTAAGAACAGATGAAGCATGTTCACTTCTAGGTATTAAGGAAGTCATAGGGATGGATGCGCAAGATGCATTTATAAACTTGAATGTCCATTTTTAAGTACGTGGTTAAATAAATTCCTTCAGTATGAGACAATACTATGTATTGAACATCACAATGCAGCGTACTTATAGATAGGTCAGTATATTAAGGGCAGAACAGTAAATATTATGTCCCACATGATACTGATTTAATACGAAAGTGTGTAAGTTTCCTAGGGCTACCATAACAAATTACCACAAACAGGGTGGCTTAAAACAACAGAAATTTATTCTCCCATAATTCAGGCCAGAAGTTCAAAATCAAGGTGTTGACCAGGTCGCTTCCTGCTGGAGGCTCTGAAGGAAAATCTGTTCCATGCCGCTCTCCTAGCTTCTGGTGGTGGTTGACAATCCTTGGTGTCCCTTGGCTGGTAGCTGTGCCACTCCAGTCTCTGCTTCTTGTCTTCTTAGGACCTCCTTCCCTTTGTCTCTGTGTCCTCTCTTCTTATAAGGAATCGGTCATTGGATTTAGGGCCCACCCTAATCTAGTATAACCGCATCTTAACTAATTACATCTGCCGGGACCCTACTTCCAAATAAGGTCACATTCTGAGGTTTGGGCTTGACATAAATTTTTCTTGGACACGATTCAACCCACTACATGTATGTAACATACATATTAAACACACTGGGTATATAAATATGAACAGTATTTATCTCGGTGTGGATTTATGATGATTTAAATATCTTTGTACTTTCTGCATTTTAAAATAAATAGCTTATGTACTGGAGCTGTATTTACGTAGAGACTAAGTTCTAAATTTGTTAAGGTGAACATTACTTGTAGTCAATAATCACTTTCCCTCCCATAGCTCAGAAATACAGAACATATTGTTTTGTACATAGTGTATCGTCTCTCAAAAACGTCTAACATAGCCATTTCTTCCTCTAGCACTGTGTGGATTAGGGTTACTGCTTCTCTGGGTGAGCACTAGAGGAAGCAGTTGGCTTGGGTTTACATGCTACATTGTACGGAGAAGAAAAAGAAGGACTTTCTAAGCATATGGTTGAATGGGTTCCAAGTCAAAGGAGTATATGATGAGACTCTACTGTTCTACTTTTCTAATTAGAGGAAAACTAAATTTCTTTCATGTTTATAAAAACAGCAAAAACAATCGTGATGAATTAGGAAAGACTCTTCAGACCAAGGGGAAAAAAAAATTACTATTTCCAAAATGTACTCCTCGAAGAGGTTAAGTATATCTCTGAGTCTTTTGGGACTTTTTTTTTAAAGGTCAGGGGAAGAAAGCTTAGAGAAATAATGATATTGTGGATATAATTATAGCCAACTTCTGCCTTTTAAAAATTCTTCCAAAGTATCCTTCCCTTTGAAAGATTTAGGACTACGGTTTCTTTTATAATTGGATTCAGATCAATTATATATAAAAGTCAATTTTAAAAAAAGGAGTATTGTCATGTACAGAGGCTGACATCGTGGGTAGTCAAAGAATATGTTTAATAAAAAATAATTAAACTTCCATTTGCTCTATAGAACATCATAGAAAGTAATTTAATAAATTACAAATGACTTTTTAAGACGTTTGCTCAACTACAGAAAGCAAATTCAGACTACACAAAACACAACTGGTAAATATTGCAAATGTCCAAAAGAAAAATTGGACTAAGACTTGAATCATGAAACCTGAAACAAGGGCTATAAATACAAGGCAATAACAGCTATAATTCTTTTAGTAACTACCAACACATACTTGGATATCCTTTCAACTGCAACTTTAGTATTATGTAATTCTACTGATTTTTTTTCCTTATGACCCTTACCTTTACACAACCATATTTGCATTTTTTTAAGCTGATAGCTGGACGACTTTTCCCCAATCAATACTAAACAGAAGTGTCTTGAAACCCAAGAGAAGGTTTAAAGTTAGTATTAATGCTTTGAAAACTACAAATTGCCTTATTACATAGAAAGAGAATCACTAAGATGTTAACCAAATTCATTTGACCATAATTAGGAAAATACTTTATCTCATAAATTTGATATAAATTAGATTTTTAGTGACAAGATCTAGGGCTTTTTTTTTTTCCTTTTATTTTTTACTTGGGGAAAGAAAGGAATAAAGATCATGTGGGTAGAACTAGAGGGAGAGAGAGGGAAACGTGGATGCTGTTGAAATACTTTAACCGGCAAACTAGGTTAACTGTGTTTGAGAAACTTTGGCTATCTCATAGGTGTGTTCTAGTTAAACAAAAGTGCAATACTGCAAAGGGAAGATACTAAATATGTAATATATCATTTTCAGGATGAAGAATTACTACTCACTTCTCCTGGATGGGCATTAGAGTGACTATTGCTAAGACATTGCATAAAGGACTATCAATTCAAAGTACTATTTGGGGAAAAATACAAAAATCAATACAATCCCAATGGAACTTACATGATTTTGTAAATACATGTAACACTGTCTCCCTAATAAGGGGTTAGTTATTTTACATACAGAAACATAATTTACTGGTAAAGATCTTGGAAAATCCAATATAATTGCTTGGATTCATGACAAAACAGAGTTTTATCAAAATGTATTGAAAGTAATTTTTTCCTGTGGGAGAGAAGTGGGGTGATTTTTCCCCACAAATTTATCACTGACTTTATCACTGATTTATCTAAGTACCAGAAAATGCTAACATCTTTCTCTCCTTAGGATGTAGATGATACTTTATGTCCAATTCAGTTCTAATTGTTTTAAATGTATATGAAGGCGAATCTGGACCTCTCCATCTTGTGGGAGTTAATAGCAGCTTTAGCAGGAGAAACTGTATCACAAATCAAATATCGAACAAATTTGACATGATAAACGGTTCTAAGAAATTGATCAGAAGCCTTGGGCTTCGTTTTTGTGGTTTACGGGTATAACTTGTATATATTTTTTGAGATTATTCAAAGTGCATATTCGAAATGGGCCAACTCAGTATATTTAATATAAACTGGTAACCCAACACTGATTCTGGGCAACATTTTGTCTGCTTCTACCTAGCAACTCAAAATGAATTCAGACTATTCTGCATATTACTTAACCACTATCCTCTGTTAATTTTGGAATATTCCCATGACATAAAAGACAAATAGAAATCTATACAAATAAAGCAAACAAACAATTTCTTGTACATGAAAGTATGCTGTGTTGAAAGTTCTTTTCAGTGGCATTTCATGAGTTTGCCTTTTTGGAACCCTGGAAACAGACATTACTCATCTGAGACATAATTATTTCTAAGAGGAGGCCGAACTCTGAAAAAGTAAAACTAAGTATGTCTAGAGGGTGCCAAAGTCACATGACACAGGATTATTTTATGACTTGATCTTACCGAGAGCAGAGTTAAGCTCAGCAAAAAGCAAGTCACAGTTCTTGCCAGATTAACATGATATATAGGATGTGTTTAAAAAACCCCTGAAAACAAGTATAGAATTAGAAACGAATGTAAACTTCCTAAACTAACTCAGCTGAGGTAACAGGTAGCCAGTTAAATTGGCTGATTGGGAAACTTATTTCTTCTTGAAAACACACTTGTACCTGAATTGGAAGCATCAGCAGTGCATCACGACACTAGAGCATTTTCATGTAATTAAAGCAATGGATGGTGATGTAGATTCTACAGCTTTCATGACATTCATTAGCTGCCCAAATTATTGCTGAGTTTTGATCTGTAAATTATAGGTGTCAAGGAGGCTGTAAAACTATATTCAAATTAAATCAGTAATATGCATAAAGTATTCTGTGTTCACTGCAAATATATTAAATATACAACTCTTATTGAGCATCGTTTTCATAAAATTAACCCCCAACAAAATTATAATGCCTTTTGTTGTAATTTTACACCTTTATGTATTTGATAGTACATCCGAGTTCAGAAACTTAGGAATCTTAAGAAATATTACATGCAAAACGTCTCTGAAAGCAGTTTGCACTTCTAAACAAATAACTGAAATGTTCGGTCAGTAAGTTATTGATGCACTCAACACTGGGGTATTTACAATTAATAATTAAAGAAAAAAAAATCCAAAATCAGTTCATAGTTTAAGTGCAGTCTGGGGATCAGTCTTCGTTACTAGAGTCTGAGTCCTCGGATGACGACGATGTGCTGTCAGACCCGGAGGAAGCATCGGCTTTCTCCGAACCCTCATCGGTGCTGTTTTCGTGGAGAGGACTGGGTTCAGGGCCCCCTTTGTCTTCCTGATTTCTGGAATCTTCCTCCTTGACTTCTGTGGACTTCGATGAGCCCGAGTCACTGTTTTTGTTTTTCTGCACATCGAAAGTATTGGACTGGGACAAGGTTGGAATATGAAGATTAAGGCCTGGAGTGAGAAGCATCCCTGGATAAAGCATATTGGAGAGCAGGAGTGGGTTAAGAGCTAACGGGCTGGCAGCTGCGGCTGTACTTAATGCAGCAGTAGAGGAGGTCGAAGGAGAACTTGACACAGAGTTCTCTCCCCCATTCTCTGAATTCTGACTCTCTGTCCTTTCTTTTCTTCCTTCTAGCTCCTTAGGGTCGTTTCCCTTCTTTTCCTCGGTTCCAGATTCGGTAGGCTTTGTCACGAGCCCGCCCATGCCCATCAGATTTGGTAATCCAGTCATTCCTGACAGCAGCATGGGGAACATGGCGGCCACGTTTTTAGCTTCTCCTCCAGAAGAAAGGCCGGCAGGCATTCCCATCAGCCCTGCGGTCACCTGCAGTGACTGCAAGTTCTGTAGGTTTTGCTGTAAGGCCTGAAGAGTCGTGAGATCCACACCTGGAAGTAGTCCGTTGGCTGACAAAGGGTTGCCTGAAACACCGCTGGCAGTGCTAGCCGTGGCCGCTGCCGTGGCCTTCGCGATTCCACTCTTGGGCCGCCGCCCCCGCCTGCTGACCTCCTCTCTCACAACAGGACCAGTGAGAATACGCTCATACATGCTTTCTGGAAGAAACCCCTAAAAAAAGAATCAGCAATAACAGCTATTTCAAAATAAAATCAATAGCTATCAAATTTAAATCCATAAGTATTCAGATTAGTTTACACTGATATAACATTATCAATTATGAAAGACATAGCCTCATTGGGATGAACACTGGGTGTTTTATGTAAACCAATTTGAAAATAAACTATTTTAAATTAAAAAAAAAAATAAAAAAAAAATAAAGGCAAAAAAAAAAAGAAAAATAAATAAAATAAATAAACATCAAAAAAAGTTTTAATAAATAATAAAAATATATAAAAGTCAATAAAAAAAAAAAAAAAAAGAAAGACATAGCCTAATTTCACGTTACAAATGGTGGCCTGAAATAGTTCTTCCGCTTCTCGTTTTTGTCTTTGGGCAAGAGAGCAGAAGGAGGCCTCTAGCTTCCTTCCACACTGCGATGAATACACATGTACAACAGTTCTGGGAAAGAGGAGACCCAAAGACATTTTTTCCGAGGCTCCCTTCCACACCTTTACATGTCTCACACCGCCAATGACTCGGAAAGACTAAAAAAGAAGTGCCTCTCTTCCAGTTTAGAAGAGAAGTTTAGAACCTCTAGACCAGCACTGTCCAATAGAAATATAAGCCACATCATGTAATTTTATATTTTCTAGTAAATGCAGGCATTAAAAAAGGTAAAATAGAAATAGGTGATATTAGGGGCGCCTGAATGGCTCAGTTGGTTAAGCATTCTACTCTTCATATCGACTCAGGTCATGACCTTAAGGTTCGTGAGATCGAGCCCTGCATCAGGCTCTGTGCTGACAGTGCAGAGCCTGTTTGGGATTCTCTCTCTGCCTCCCTCTCTGCCCCTCCCCTGCTTATTCTCTCTCTCTCAAAATAAAAAAATAAACATAGAAACAGGTGACATTAATTTTAGTAATGTAGTCTATTTAACAAAATTTCACCAGTATATTATCGTCTCAATATGTAAGGTATGAAGATAAAGATATTTTACACTTTCTATTTTTTCCAAACTCAGTCTTTAAAATCCCAAACCAGGGTCAGGGGGATGGGCAACGTGGGTGAAGGGGAGTGGGAGACACAGATTCCAGTTATGGAATGAATAAGTCAAGGGAATAAAAGGCACAGCGTAAGGAATATAGCCAGCGATGTTGTGATAGCATTGTATGGGTGACAGAGGGTAGCGACGCTTGTGAGCACAGCATAATGTAGAAACGTGTCAATGCGTTAAGTTGTACACCTGAAATTAATGTAACGTTGTGTGTCAACTATACTAAAAAACAAAAATGAAAACAAATATCCAAACCAGTGTTTTACACTTATTACATGCTCTATTTCAGGCTAGCCACACTCCAGGCGCTCAATTGCCACACGTGTTAGGTCAAAACTGTTTGTGACAGCGCAGCTCTAGACAGCAGTTTCAAAGACACGTAGGGTACTAAGTTGTGTTTTGAATTGATCAACTTATTTGTTTTCTTTGCAAAAGTGTTAGGGTTCACTGCAGAAAATAAGACAACGAAAAAATTCAAAGAAAATAGTTTCACCATTCAGAGATCACTATTGCTAACATTTCAGGATGTGTGTTTCCAGTTTTCCCTTGTGCATATATGCAGATTCTACAATTCTCCCCACTTCTGTTTCTAAAATAAATAAAATCCTAATAAGCATAGTTTTACAGTCTGCCCTTTTCATTTGGACACTTGTAGAAA
Organism: Paguma larvata; assembly: GCA_030068075.1. Taxonomy (NCBI): domain Eukaryota; kingdom Metazoa; phylum Chordata; class Mammalia; order Carnivora; family Viverridae; genus Paguma; species Paguma larvata. Next base: position 30,996,179 of record CM057841.1, on the reverse strand, counting down.
TAATAGCTGTTCTTTACTCAGCATTTGCCATATGGTTAGGCTTTGCTTTTCCAAGAACTTAATTACTACCTCATTTAACATATTGTGACCTTTTTCTCCCTTGTCATTAGATATTCTTCTAAGATACAATTAATTAATTAATTAATTGATTTATGAGAGAGAGAGAGAGAGAGAGAACACATAAGCAGGGGAAGGGCAGAGAAAGGGAGAGAGAATCCAAAGCAGATTCCACATTGTCAGGGTAGAGCCTAACACAGGGCTCAAATTCACAAACCATGAGATCATGACCTGAGCTGAAATCAAGAGTTGATCGTTTAAGCAACTGAGCCTGATACAATTTTTAAAATAGTTGCACAAAGGGACATCTGGGTGGCTCAGTCAGTTAGGTGTTTTGAGTCTCGATTTTAGCTCAGGTCATGATCTCGAGGTTCGTGAGATCAAGTCCCATGTTGGGCTCTACTCTGACAACGCAGACTCTGTTTGGGATTCTCTTTCCCTTTCTCTGCCCTTACCCTGATCACCCTCTCTCTTTGTCTAAAATAATAAATACATAAACTTAAAAAAAAAGAAAGAAAATAGTTGCATAGTTTTCCAATATATGGATGGACCATTAATACATTCCCAATTTTTTACTACTATACTATGATGAATATACTTAAATATTTTTCCTCACATTTTTGATTAGTCTTTGTGGCATTGCTCGAACAGTTATCTTAGAGGTTAAAATGAAAACAGATCGGCCTACACTGGTTCTGCATACTAACTCAACGAGCATCTGAGACATTTGTAACATGTACTGCAAAATAAAAACTGTGAACTAAAAAGCACTGTCATGCGTTCATGTAATATTTTTTTTAATTCTTAACTTAAAACTTAATCTCTGATATAATTAAATGGCATCTAATTTTCCTTTTTAATTTGAGTATAGTTGGCACACAATGTTACATTAATGTCAGGTGTACAACTTAGCGATCTGGCAAGTTTATACATTATGCTGTGCTCACCCAAAGCGCAGTTACGGTCTGTCCTGTTACAGCATTAGTCACTGTATTCCTTGTGCTGTGCCTTTTATTCCCAGGACTTATTGATTCTATGCCTGCAGGCCTGTATTCCTGCTCCCCTTCGTCATTTTGCCCATCCCTCCACCCACCTCCCCTCTGTATTTAAAGATTCGATTTTGCTTTTTGTTCTGTTCTGTTTTTGTAGTTGTCTTTCTCTGTTTGACCAAACGGCATCTAATGTTTGAGATGATGCCTGAGTTAGTATTTATGGAATACTCACAGACTGCTTAACAACATCTCCCCACTCAGGAGCCACTCCGTATTCTGAATTTTCTTTCAGGAATCGACATAAATCTTTCAAAGGGGGAGCGAATGCACCTCCAACCTGTAAATGAAAAACACATGGTTAGATACTTAAAAATATTACTAAATATGAAGACATTTCCTGCTTTTATTCTGTTCTGTACGGAGTTTATTTCTTGAACCACCTCTGACAATCCTTATTAAAAAGGACTACCAGAAGCACTATTAATATATCATACGGACATGTGGCAATGTAAATTTTAAATGCTTTAAGTAAAGTGACTAGAAGAGTGAAATAAATAAGCACCATTTACTGTGCACTCACTATGCTGGATAGAAGATACTGCCTCGTTAAGAGTATACACACCCTGCGGAGTTAGACGTACCAGCTGTGTGAAACTGGGGCAAACCAGTAAATCCCTCTGAGCCTCAGCTTTCGGATCTGTAGGATGGGGATGATGACACTTCCCCCCTAGGGTTTACGAGGATGAAGAGGAGGCAGCTCACGTGCGTTAGCGCAGCATCTGGCCGTAACGGATACGTACTCTGATCATATGCCCAGTACACTAAGGATTTCAAGTGCGGAATTTATTTTTGTTCTCACTATATCCTTTGAGACAGTGTTATTTCTGTTTTTCAAGATAGAATTAAGCCTCAGAGAAGTTCTATAAACCGTCTAAAGCTAGCTAGTAAGCGTTGGGGTCAGCTTTTAAACTTGGGTCTCAAAAACTCATGCTTTTATCTGCTGTGTAAATCGAAACCCTCAACTATAAAAAATATATATATCTTTAGAATGTGAAAAGCGATACAACCAAGTAATCACAATATGAAAAAATTTAAAAACTAGATATAATAAGAAGTATGAAATTAAAACAAAATGATTTGGATCCACTAACTTCATGTTCCTTTGGAGCCTAAAGGTACTTTGTAATTCTTTTTTTCATACCTCTCTGGATGAATATATGGTATCTCCCCATAGGACACAGACAGGATTTTAATGTGGCCAGGTACAATACGTGTGCGTACTCTTTGCTAGTATTTCCTACAGCCCTAACTTAGCCTCTGTAGTTTCTGTTCTGTTCTCCTTCTTGCTATCCCCTTCATTAAGCTCCAGTTTTAACGGAGGCCCTCAGGGTGGTTTATGGGGATTTTGCAGGTAGATTCTTTTCAAGCCTTAGGCCTGTACTCTAGAGACTCAGAAAAATAACTAACTACAAATCAAGGGAAATGAACAGTTCCCTTATCAGGTTACAGCAATTAAAAATAAGATTAGGACTTTTTAATACCTAACAAGTAAAAATACAAAATTGTTCCATTTCCTTACAACTGGCTGAGACAAAGTTATCTGTAGCTAGTAATGCTAATTTTTGTTTTAAGATGAAGTGCAAAGGTTTGTAACACAATCTATGTAAGAACAAAATTAAGTAAAATGCTACTAAGACGTCATCTTGTTCTTTCCCTAATACACCTATGCCATCATTTTAAAGCACGAACGAAAGCTGAATAAGCTATCCCCACAAAACTGGGGAAAGATCAGTATTAATTTTAATGAGTTGGCACACACAACAATATTAAAACAATTGTTATATTAATTTATGAGTGAAGGAGCTCAATGAAAAGTTTGTTACTCTTATTCTGAGGCCATCTTTTTCTTTCTTTATTTTGTTGTGTGCTCATCTGCATAAAAAAAAACAGAATAAAAATGCCGGAGCTGGAGGATTACAAAAGGGCGCACAAGTGTTCTCTCATTTATGCTGTGAGTTGAAAGAAACATCTACCAATCCATTCATAAACAATTACAATTTTGGGGACACAAAGGTTGAGCCACACGTGGTTTAGAATGCGAATCTGGAAACACCTGACTCTTGTCATTCATCAGTCGGTGAAGCACTAAGATAAACACAGCAGTGCCCCTATTCTGGAAGGGACCTTTGTTTAAGACATTTTGTTTTCATCTATCAGAAAATTATGCAGTATGTTGATTTTATTTATTTTTCCACTTTCTAAAATTATTTATTTTAAAAATTTACATCTGAGGTAGTTAGCATTTAGTACAATAATGATTTCAGGAGTAGAATCCAGTGATTCACCCCCTACGTATAAGACCCGTGGCTCATCCCAGCAACATGCTGATTTTAACGTTTTTATTTTTTTTTGAGAGACATAGAGACAGAGTATGAGCAGGGGAAGGGCAGAGAGAGAGGTAGATACAGAATCTGAAGCAGGCTCCAGGCTCTGAGCCGTCAGCACAGAGCCTGACGCGGGGCTCGAACTCACAGACCGTGAGATGACCTGAGCTGAAGTCGGCCGCCCAACCTACTGAGCCACCCAGGCGCCCCTGATTTTAAAGGAACAAGACACTTTACGGCCATCCGACAGGGATGACAGTCCTAAACACATAAATGTACGATGGCTGTGATGAGGATGGCAGCCCTTCCGTCAGAGTTTCTCGCCCCCTGCACCACGGGCGGGCTGGTGTACGGGATTATCATTTCGCAGCATCCTGGCCTCCACCTGCCGGACGCCAACAGCCCCCTTCCCCTGCTACCGCGGCCTCACCTCCTCCTAAGTTGTGGCTACCAAAGATGTCTCCAGACACGGCCAGTGTCTCCGGAAGGCAAAACGGCCCCCTGTGCAGTGCCACACTGCTTAGGCACAGACGTGTGAAGGACGTGCTTATTTCATTCCACAGCTTAGCCAAAGATGTGGGATTAAAAAACTGGACTGCGCAAAGCTACAGTCCACGTCTTTTCTCACGAGGCTGCTGGTTAAACGTGGACGCTTCGAGATCTTGCGCGTCACCCTTGTGCACGGGCCATGCTGAATCTTCTCCGCATCGTTCCAGCTTCAGCCTATGTGCTGCCGAAGCGAGCACAAGAAATCTGCTAGTTTTAACCTACTTCCAGGTCTGTTAGAAAATTCTGCATGATGCAACAGGATTCTAGAGATCTCCTCAACACTGAACCAGGAAAAAGGACTAACCGCAAATACATAAATACCTTTCTGGCATTTCTTCTGTTAATCAGCTGAACACGTTCTTCTCCAGTAAGACTATTAACATCAAGTTTATTAGGGTTTCTGCACCGATGCCTTTTTTGTTTGGGCCTCCCCTCATGGAGCTGCATTCTCTAAAATATATAACCAAAGAAACAGCTGTAAAACAGTGCAGACAGTACAAGAGCTGATCCAAGTAACTTAATCCGACAATAGTGTGTAATACACATTAGACATCTACATCTAACATTGAAGAATTTGTCCTTCAGGTACACTTTACAAATACTTAAACCTTAAATATTTTTATATTTAATACAGCTGACCCTTGAACAACACGGGGTAGGGGTGCTCCCCTCTGCCATGGTCAGAAATCCTCATATCTTGATTCACCCAAAACTTAACTGCTAATAAAAGCCCACTGGGGACCAGAAGCCTTACTGATAACACGAATAGTTGATTAACACATCTTCTGTATGTTACATGCATTATATCCTATATTCTTACCACAAAGTAAGTTCAAGAAAAGAAAATGTTAGTAAGAAAATCAGAATGAAGAGGAAATACATTCTCCATACTGTAGTGTAAAAAGCCCACATGTAAGGGGACGCACACAACTCAAACCTTGTTGTTTGAGGGTCAACTGTGTAATAAAATCTTAAACAAGACTTTAGAGTTACCGATGATGCTGAAGCAGCCTCCTGTAAATCGTACAGTTCTTCACTTTTTCCCCGGACACATTTTACCTGAAACATGGGGTTTTTTTCTGGGCTGACACAATCTGTATTTGTGCTAGTTGTGGCTCTCCTCTCTCTTCATCTCACTAACAGTTTTTCTTGCCTCTTCACGAGTCATCTCACAATCCTAAGCGGTAGTATTTTTATTTTACGAGTGGGACTTGAGGGTTGGAGAGGTTACCGTCGTCAAGGCCACGCAGCTAGCAAGTGGCAGCATCTGGCAATAAAACTCTCTGGATCAGGCTGTGCTGCTTACGTCTATGGCTTAGCAAAGTGGGGCTTGATGTTTATAGCTGTTTCGGACCAACGAGAACATTGCAAGAGACGAATGCTCACACTCTTCTGCAAGGTACACCTGTCCCCTCACAGCCTGGACCTAAACTCACCTTTTCTGTCTAGTTACTACTGCCCCACTCGGTCCCTCACGAACGCTGGAATATCAGGCTAGCCTCTGTTTTATGAACGTGCCTCACAGTCCTATCCTCTTTCAGCTCTTCATACTTGTTTTATCATGCCTAGAATATCCTCCTCTTGCGTTAACCTGGTCAAACCTACTTATTCTTTACCATCTGTCAGTCATGTAGGTCAGCTCTCTTTTCTTTTCGTATTTCCTCAGACACTTGGCTTAGGCAGAGTCATTCATATTCCTTTTATCTGTTTCCATGGTATCCCAATAGAATGTGAGAGCCAAAAAATCATTAACGTGAAGCATACTTCAGAAATCAAACTAATGATAATCTTGTATTCTTTATCACAATAATGCTTTTAAAAACGTTAACATAAAAAAAATGTTACCATGTATGTATTGTTATCTAAAACATTATGATAAAAAGTTTATTTGTAGTGAAAATGATGAATGGCTGTAAGTTTAAAAAATTATTAAAGATTCCTTTGCAGTGATGAGAGGAGAATCCTTTACAGACTACAATATACATGCCACAAGGGCAAGACTTTATCTTGTTCATGGTTTTATCCTCCATCCCTTAAAAGAGGGGCTAGCACACAGTAGTTACTCAATAAAAAATCTGTTGCCTGGATAAAAATCTTCTAACATGTTAAGTTATATAAACTAACGATTCTCCTCACTGTTAGAATTGCTGTATTCATTCTAAGATTACCCATCATATTTAGTAAAAATCCCTCCCCTCATAATTATAAGAGCTTTATTTGGCTTAAAACAATTTTTTAAAATTTATTTTTGAGAAAGAGAGAGAGAGAGCACATGTGAATGGGGAGAGGGAGAGAGAACAGAACCTCAGGCAGGCTCCACACTCAGCGAGGAGCCTGACGTGGGGCTCAATCCACCGCCCTGGGATCATGACCTGAGCAGAAATCAAGAGTCAGTGCTCAACTAACTGACTGAGTCACCCAGGCATCCCTGTTTGGCTTTCCAAAAATCAAAAATATAAAATTTATTTGAGAATTAGTGGCATCCAAGACTCAGGCGCTCAGGTTATTTCCTGATGTCAACAGTAGCAATGTAAAATTCTAGCCTACGTACACATTACAGACCATTGTAGGCACTGGAACTTCTGTAGTTCCTTTTCATGAAAAAAATAATGAGCAATTTTTTTCTGTTAATAAAATACAACTTTTCTTTATATAGAATTTTTTAGTCTTTAAAAGACTTTGAGTTTTTAATCACTGGCTCAGTGAATGCTTATAGAAAGCTAGATACTATTCTCTGTATCAGGAATTATGTACTACATAAGTCCTGGGGATACAAAGGTAAACAGGACACTGCCCTTAAGAAGCTCACAGAGTACTAAGACAGCTTCACTGGGTTATCCATTTAATCTTCCTAACGAAGGCAGCTTTGTTGTACAGAGCTTTGTTGTACAGAGGATCTGACACAAAGTTTGGTAATCAGCATCTAATAGTAAAACACTGCAAAATAAAATAACAGATTTCTATGAGTAGGAAAGCCATATGCCTAGAAGATAGTGAGCACAAAGTATTTCAGGGGATGTAAAAGTGCAAGTGAAATATGACAGTTCTCGCCTTGATTCATGTAAACTCAATGTGTATCTGGAGAGACACAACGGCTATACTGTTATAGCCTGAAGAAGAGCTTAAAATTTGTTTGTAGTTTGGACACTGGATTTAAGACTGTGTGCCTTGAAATATTTACTAAAAATTTCAGTATTTTAAGTTCTGTATCTAAAAAAGTTATAATAAGGCCAGTCTGATAAAGGTGTCATGAGTGTTAAATGAGATAATATGTGTTAAGTGCTAAGTATAATGTCAGGTACACAGCTAAGTCTCAATAAATGTTTAATATGATCAGTGTTTTTTTAAAAAAATGTTTATTTATTTTGAGAGAAAGTGCAAGCATGTGTGAGTGGGAGAGGGGCAGAAAGAGAGGGGGAGAGAAAGAAACCCAAGTAGGTTCCACGCTGTCAGCACAGAGCCTGATGTGGGGCTCAATCTCAAGAAGTGTAAGATCATGACCTGAGCTGAAATCAAGAGTTGGACTCTTAACTGACTGAGCAACTCAGATACCCCTAAATATGATCATTTATTTTACTTTATTTTTGTTATTTTTTAACGTTTATTTATTTTTGAGAGAGAGGGAGACAGAGACAGAGTGCAAGAGGGGGAGAGGCAGAGAGAGAGGGAGACACAGAATCTGAGGCAGGCTCACTTAACCGACTGGGCCGCCCAGGCGCCTCTGATCATTGGTATTTTAAAATACACGCCTTGAGGAAAAGGATTGGGAATTCTATCCCTTTGCAACCTCCACTGGGTCGTACCCAGTGCTCTGTATATTGGAGGTGATTTTTACTATTAAGCACAGACTGGAAAAATGGAAAATGGCACTGATGGGAAACCTAGTGACTGTTTTTTCCTGTTAGCTTTCCTAAATCTTGGCCAGAACACGTATTTACTTAAGTGGGTAAAAATTCGTGCTTCATCACTATAGATCTGATAAGTCCCAGAAACAAAACTAATACCGAGATGTGGAAGGTGTCACCTACAGGAATAAAAGCTCCTAAATCTTCCACGTAACCTGGGTGCTCCTTAAGCCATTTTTCCAAATCCTTTCTCTTTGGCGCATCGTCGCCCTGCAAGTCTTGTCCCATCTTTCAGGTTAATAACTGGAACCGGACTTTCTGTGTCAGGAATTCCTTGAGGCTGAGTGTAGGACAGTGCTGGATTTAGCCCTGTGGCGATCTGGGAGCTGGGTAGGCCTACAGTTACCTGCAGAAAAACACCAAAAGAAAATTTTACGTCTATGCTTTATCATTTGATTTTTGGTCCAATGAAGCAAATCTTTTTGAAGAGGAAAAGTATGTTGTTTAAAATTCTGCTGAATTTTTCAACTTTAAAATTTTCACGAATCTTGGGCAGTGTTGGATTCCTCTGAGATAGAATCTAAACTACAATCTAGTTTCCTAATTAATATTTTTATGCTACAAAACATTCACAGAACAGCGATATGTCTATTTACTGAATTTTGGTCTCAAGGAGCAGTAATTTTTACTTACATGATTAGGTGGTTTATTTCTGTTATAAAAGAGGATGTCAACGCCTTCTACGTTCTTCCTCCTTCCCCGCCGTTTTTTGACTACAGGCTGGTTGTCTACTCTAACTCCATTGGCACCAAGGGTTGACTGAATGGAAGCACCTAATCAAACAAAAAATGCAAAACGGTGATCAAAATCTACATGTTAAGCAAATTAAAAGCAGTAATTTTTCTAAATATATGTAAGTGTTAATTCTTATTTTATACCACTCCTCTTCCTCATTTGAAATTTGGAAAGCTATAATCAACTTTTTGACTTGTCTCTTCAAATTTTCCCCCGATACTCACACATCTTGTCTCCCTCCTCCTTTCAGAGGAGGAAGTGTGTCTTTCCCGTGGATGAGACAAATCCTCCTCCTTTCTTTGCGCCCACTAATTCCTACCTCTTCTGAATTACTACATCAGGCTCTTTTCCTCAACTTAAAAACATGGCAAACTCAAACAGCAAATAAACCTCTTTCGGCCTTTTATAACTTCTAAAACTTTCAAAAGGTTAGTATTTGTTGTGCTCCTCTTTTTCACGACCAACTCATTCCTCAATTTCCCGTAGTTGGTTCCTGTGCTAGCCTTTGTAAGGGGTTTTAAGATCACCACTAACTTTTTAGTTGCCAAGTTAAACTGACCTTTATTGTTCCACATTTAAGTAGACTCTCAATAAAAATGTCTGTAAGCAGTATGAATTCCATGCATTGAGCCATTTTTTCCAAAAAATAAATATTTATCAAATAGCTTGTATGTCCCATGATGGTTTGAAGAGGAGTTAAACACAGTTCCTGTCCTCGAAAGGCACATAATCTAGAACTCTCCCTAAAATATTATTAAGGATGAGATGTTTGTTTAAAATAATTCACAGTTTATAGTGAGAAATGAATTCTCCATCAATTCAAAGAAAATTTCTAGAGCCAGTCCAGTGTATCCCTGAATAAAGAGTTGCCCTTTGGCTGGCTGTGCAACCTCATGGAAGCCACATACCTTCATCATGTACCTCAGTTTCAAAAAAGTACCTTAGGTCATATGGTAAGGAATTGCTAATTACAATGATTAAAAAGCAGGTTTGCATATAATAGCACACTAGGAATGTGACATAACTTTATAAATAAGGAAAAGCTTTCACTATCCACACAGTGACTTTCGTTATAACCAGATTCACAAAACATTATACATGATTTAAAAATACTTTCGCTAGAGTACATTTTACTTATTTTCTTAAAAGTTTATTTATTTTTAAGAGAGAGAGAGAGAGAGAGAGAGAGAGAGCGAGTGCGCGCGCAAGCAGGGGAGGGGCACAGGGAGGGAGGGACAGAGGATCCAAAGCAGACTCTGCGCAGACAGCAAAGAGCCCGATGAGGGGCTTGAACCCACGAGCCTTGAGATCATGACCTGAGTTGAAGTTGGGCACTCAACCAACTGAGCCACCCAGGCGCCACTAGCACATTTTAGCTATAATAATAAACTAACTTTCCCGAAGTACCATTTTTAAAGTACTAATCTTTTTTATAAGAACTTCTCATAACTTCCCATTTTCTTTTTCTTAAGTTTATTTATTTTAAGAGAGAAAGCACAAACAGGAGATGGGGCAGAGAGAGAGAATGAGAGGGAGAGAATCCTAAGCAGACTCCGTGCCATCAGTGCAGAGCCTGATGCAAGGCTCGAAACCACGAACTGTGAGATCATGATCTGAGTCAAAATCAAGAGTCAGACATTCAACTGACTAAGCCACCCAGGTGCCCCATGACTTCCTATTCTAATATGAATGAAATACCTTATATCAGCCCCTTACCTGCATGACTTCCAACTCTCAATTCCTGCCCCAGCTCAGTCTTTATGTTGTATATAACCTAGATTCACCTTTTCTAAGGAGGCTCTGATTTCATATCTCTCCAGTAGGAATTTATATACTAGCTAGGTCAATCTTATCACAAAACCATACAAAACCATGCTATTCTCTGCTCCTCTTCCACCTCTCCCACGAAGGCCACTTTCCAGAAAGACCATTATCTAAAGTTCCTCTTATAAATCCTTTTCCATTCTACCTCTTCCAGAGGACTTCACCTAAGTTTTTGGATAGCAGTGACTTCCCTCTTCTCTGGTATTTATTAACTATTTGTGCTATGTAGCAAAACATATTATCTTGTTTTTTTAACGTGTCTAATATCTAAAAATTTTAAATGTTTGTTTATTTATTTATTTTTATTTAAATTAACGTTTTTTTTTTTTGAGAGACATAGAGACAGAGCATGAGTCGGGGAGGGGTAGAGAGAGAGGGAGACACAGAATCTGAAGCAGGCTCCAGGCTCCGAGCCATCAGCACAGAGCCCGACATGGGGCTCAAACTCACAGACCCTGAGATCATGACCTGAGCCAAAGTCGGCCACTCAACCGACTGAGCCACCCAGGCACCCCTCGATGTTTATTTATATTTGAGAGAGAGAGAGAGAGAGAGAGAGAGAGAGAGACACACAGAGTAAAAAAGGGGGAGGGGCAGAAAGAGAGGGAGACACAGAATCTGAAGCAGGCTCTAGGCTCTGAGCTGTCAGCACAGAGCCCAATGTGGGGCTTGAGCCCATGAACTGGGAGATCATGACCTGAGCTGACGTCAGATGCTTAACCGACTGAGCCACCCAGGCGCCCCAATGTCTTGTCTGATATTTTAACATGTAGGTCTTAGTCTACCAAAGCAATCGAAAGGCAGGGTCTATGTTTCTTTTTACTTTCCCTTTACTACTATTTCCAGTGTGATATAAAAAAAGTAGTTAATATAATTATCTCTAGAAAAACAATTGCATATACACCAAAGTGTATATTTACAAACACACCCTATTTGGCAATTCATAAACATATTCTATTTGGCCACTTATATACTACTGTGATGCTCTTCCTTTTTTTCTTTCTTAAAAAGACCAAGCTACCTTGACTTATTTCTGAGGGTGTTTTTTGTAAACATTACTGATTTACACTAGAGTCCAAAATGGAAAATTGAATTTAATCTCCTTTATAGTCTGTATTGCCTTTATTGTAGATGTAATTACAACACTATTAAAAATAGCTTCTTTCTGCTGAATGCCTGCTGGGTGCCATACACTGAACGAGGTTTAACAAGTGTTTTCTTAAATCATCAAAAACGAAACAACAAAATCATAGAGCTATTTTTTAGTATTTTTTCATTAAAAAATTTTTTTAGAGAGAGAGAGCACTCATGTGAGAAAGAGTGGGGGAGGGGCAAAGGGACAGAGAGACTCTTAAGCAGGCTCTATGCTCAGCACCAGGCCCAATGTGGGGCTCGATTCCACAACTACGAGATCATGACTTAAGGAGAAATCAAGAGTCAGATGCTCAACCAACTGAGCCACCCAGGTGCCCCGACACAGAAGTAATATTAAGCCTGTTTTATATATGAGCTCAGAAACATTAAGATACTGGCTTAATATCACAGCTGGCAAATGACAGAAAGAAACCCTAGGTTGTTTGGCTCTATCATTATCCTCTGTTCACTATTTCAGGTAGTTTCTGGAATGGGTTCTTTAGTTTTGTCCTATTGTAATTTATGCTATTTTACTATCCCCTTCATTAATTAAATCACATTACAACTTGCATCTTTATTGGAAACTTTAAGATAAAATTCAGAGGGACCTACATAAATATAAAATGGGCCTACACTTTGGAATATTAAGAATTATAATAATAGCATTTATTCAGTATCTAATTCTAAAACCTGTGCGATACCTAACTTTAACATCAGTTTAACATCTAATGAAGTGTGAGGCCCCATATTAGCCACTCTACATATATTACTTGACTCACTCAACAACTCTCTCCTACCCCAAGCCTTCATTTCATAAACAAGAAAAGGGAAAAAATTATTGAGAGATCTTCTAAGAGTAGAATAGCAAGGCAAATCTAGATTTTGCATTTGCAATTAAGATGGATGAGATATAATGCTTAGATGATAACTCTATCTAGTTTTAATGTCTGAAGCTTTTTAATATTTTGCATAGCTGCAGATGAATGTCACAATTACTACTTATACTATTAAAAATAGTATTATTTACCAAAGTAACCTTTAAGTAACCTTAAAGGTGAAGACTGTACAACCTTCAGCTACAATAGCAAAAAAATGTTCAGCTATTAGCGTCAATCCCATTTTAAAGTGGAGTTATCAGAGTATCAGAAATGGTATTTCTAAACCCCACTTAGGTTGGTCAGAAGAGCCCACAGCTTATCTTCCCCATTTGTTCTCATTTTTTTTCTAAAAACACAAATCTTCTTTAACACACTATTGTTAGTGAAAAGCAAGTTTGGGGATTTATACTTCAGTAGAAGTGCGGCTGATTCATATTTGAACTGCAATCTGTACGTGTGTGAAAGTCCAGTAACTGGAGAATTACGACGAGTGGTTCATGAGTCTGTAAGAAGCTGAAGTAATACCAATGGTATTAGTTTATAGTTTAATTATGATTTATAATTAAAAAGTCATGACAGCAGCAATTGGGAAGAGCAATCGATTTAATACTTATAATAAAGCATTAGTTTCCCAAATCGTAGGGGTCCCACACATTGTGCTCACGCACAACAGGAGTTCTGAAATGTTTCCAAAACTGCATGGCAACCAGATCTAGTAGAATACTGAAGCAGGGTCCTGAGCCTTCTAGAAATGGCAGGTGTAATGGAAATTCAAGTCATTAATCTGCTTTAATTGAAACCCTGCGTTTTGTAAAGACTCAGCTGATCATGAGTAAAATTCTCAATTTTTGAGAGTGTGCTTTAAAAGGGACACAGATAAATTAAAGCACACTAGACCAAGATCAATAAAACAAAACTTCTTATGGACCTCAGTGCCTACTGAGCACACAACACATGGCACCAATTAGGTATCTAATAAACACTATTGATTCAAACTGTTAAAAGGTTAGAAGAGATACAGTCCCAAGAGGAGGAGAAATGATCATTGCTTTTGAAATGTTAAGATGATCATGCAAACACAGGAATAAGTTAATTCTCTGATGCCTTTATGTTTTTCCTAATTAAAAAAAATTCTTTTTAAGTTTTTAAATTTATTTTGAGAGAGAAAGAGACCACAAGTAGGGAGGAGAAGACAGAGAAGACGAGAGAGAATCTCAAGTAGGCTCCATGCTGTCAGCACAGAGCCTGATACAGGGCTTGAAACCATGAACTGTGAGATCACGACCTGAACTGAGATCAAGAGGCCGATGCCTAATGGACTGGACCAGCCGGGTGGCTTTATTTCTTAAAAACTATTTATTTATCTTAGTCTTTGAGAGTCTCTTATGTTTTATCTCCCTCCCTCTCTGTGTCTTTTTTTCCTTTCCCCTCTTCCCCTCCCCCTGGTTTTTGCTTAGTCTCACAAAGTCCACCTATTCGTGGAAACATATGGTATCTGTCTTTTTCTGACTGACTTATTTCACGTAACATAATACCCTCCAGTTCCATCCATGTTGCTACACATGGCCAGATTTCATTTTTTCTCATTGCCAAGAAAAAAACTGAGGGTAAGGGGGATGAGGGAGGGGGGAGAGGGGGTGATGGGCATTAAAAAGGGCACATGTTGGGATGAACACTGGGTGTTATATGTAAACCAATTTGAAAATAAACTATTATAAACCCAAAAAAAAAAAAAGGACGAATGAATAAAGAAAATATGATATATCCAAAAAAAAAAAAAAAACCTATTTATTTATGAGAGAAAGAGAGAGCACACAAGTGTGCACACCAGTGGGGGAGGGGCAGAGAGAGAGGGAGAGAGAGAATCTTAAGTAGATTCCACATCTAGTACAGAGCCCAATGTGGGGCTCGATCTCACAAACTGCGAAATCATGTCCTGAGCTGAAATCAAGAGTCAGATGCTTGACCATCTGAGCCTCCCAGGCTCCCCTGTGATGCCTTTAAAGACAGAATTTCAGTCACGAGAAAAAACACTTGCAAGCAAAATTCGCTTCCAAGTAAGAAGGAATTTTGTGATGATTAGAGCTGCCCAGTAATATAAGGGGCTGTTTAAAGTAGTAACAATCTTTTTCCTGTAAATATTCCATAAGAATGAAAGATTATCTTTCAGGGATTAGTCAGTCATGATAATTCCTGTATCCTACAGATGACTGGTCTACACTATCTCTAAACTCTTTCTAAAACTTCTCATTTTAACCTCCTCTACAAATCACCATTCATTTGTGATTTAGGCATTTGAAATGCTGTTTGAGCTTTTATCGGCATAAAGCCAGTCGACAGAATATTTCCACCCAATATTTAAATCCCCAAAACAAAACTTCACCCTGCTTTATAACGTCATATTAGAAGCCTCGACAAGTACTTATTAAGAACTAAAATTATACTGATTACTTTACAGACTTAAAAGAGACACCGACATTAGAGAGTACATGATTTTTGCTAGAAGAATAAATAAAAGAGGATTTGGCAACGACAGCAGGAGTGTTTCCTCCTGAGGCAACTGTTACGGCCACACTCACCTGATACCGGCGCGGATTTGGGAAAGGTGGCGAGGCTGGTCTCGGACGCGCTCTGCAGCTCCCGCAGCCGGGCGAGGTACTGCTGCTGCCCTAGGGCACCGTCTTCGCCGTCGAACGGTCTCTTCTGAGCGAGCCCTTGCTTCTGAAATGTCAACTTCAAACCACCTTCCTGTTAACAAACACCATTATTAAGAGAGAAACAATTAAAAAAAAAAAACACCTCATTTCAGGTTATTAAGAGAAATATTTTCCTTAGAAAAAGTGAAGTAAAAACCCTGAAACGTCAATCGTCTTCTTATTCAGAAAGGAACTAAAGAAAAAGAACATCAACCAATTTCTATAATGATTATTACGTTTTCTATCTTAAATGAAAAAAATCCAGGTACTACGTACACTTTTCTGAGCAAAGTAAAGTTTTTCATGGGACTAGTACACTGGAACACTATCAGCTTGAGACACACGTCTCTACGTACATTATTCATGTGACATTTCAGAGGACGTTACCCGCGTATTAGACAATGAAGAATCAATTTAGCTTCAAAAATCATACTGGAAAATGAAATGTTACTGAGAATAGGGCATGCTAAATGTTTAAAAGAGAAAGTGCACTGACATACCATGTAAATTTTACATAAAAGAACCAAAACAATTAGAATTTGCCAGACTGTTTAAGAAAGCATTCTTGATCGGCAGGACTATTTTCAGAAGTACAGGTAGAGAAACACATTTAGTGATGGTCCTTCTAGTAGGATAGTCAAGTCTAATAACCTGGATATCAAAAAGAAAACAATCCAAATACCAGAAAACAAGTATGTGAAGGAAGTAAGAGTGAGAGCAGGCAGCCACTTGCAGAAAAAGCATGCTGCACACGCAATCGCAATCGGGTCCTAGGGCAATAAAAATACACATACGTCTTTGATTTTCACTGTAAACTCCTTTTCTCGTACATGCTTCTTCACCTTTGACATCTGTGTTGAGTGATCGTGTTCTTCTTTGACGCCAGCGCCTGGGGGAGTGGATACATTGGGTTCGCTATATTCTGTAGCTGCGCCAGGACTATCCAGCAGTTTTGTGGTATAGAATGAGGCCACTGTGTTGGCATCATAACTTCTTCTAGCTGAAGGCCACTTCCCTTTCAGAACAGTTTGACAAATACTGTCCAGCCGGTTGATCATCACACGATCCTGGAAAAGCATGCAACATCAAAGTGTGATTTTTTTTTAATTTTTTTTAAGTTTTTATTTTTGATAGAGAGTGAATGAGTGTGAGTTGGGGAGGGGCAGAGAGAGGGAACACAGAATTCAAAGCAGGCTCCAGGCTCTGAGCTGTCAGCACAGAGCCCGACGCGGGGCTCGAACTCACGAACTGTGAGATCATGACCCAAGCTGAAGTCAGACACTTAACCGACTGACTGAGGGGCACCCAGGCGCCCCTCAAAGTATGATTTTAATAATCAGGCCAGACCTTTGGAGATAAAACGGCTCAGGCCCTTGATGGATTTAACCCTGATACAACATATGTGCATTTGGTATGTATACGTATTCTCACATAAATACATAATTCTGTAAGAATTTGAGGACAAATTTCCATTGGAGTCCAAAAATATATGATAGAAATAGTCATCTGTAATTTCATTTATTTTTTAAAGTAGCTTTTGCACCCAATGCGGGGCTTGTACCCACACCCCCAAGATCAAGACCTGAGCAGAGATCAAGAGTTGGACACTTAACTGACTGAGCCACCCAGGCGCCTCAGCCTTCTGTTATTTTCATAATTATACAAGTAATATAAGTTCCTTGGAAAAATTCAAACAACTCAGAAGTAGGTAAGAGTAAGTAGGTAAGAGTTCTCCACTTCCCCATTTCGCAACCTCACTCCTAAAGATAAGTACACCTGTACTAGTCTAGCCACATACTGAAAGAATTGTATTAATCCAATCTGAACTTCTACCACTGGAAGTACATGTACTTAAGTGAACTTAAAAAAAAAAAGTTGTTTTAATTGATTTATTTTTGAGAGAAAGAGAGAGGAAGACTCCCAAGCAGGCCCTGCACTGTCAGCACAGAGCACAATGGCGAGGCTCCATCTCATGAAGTGTGAGATCATGACCTGGGCCAAAACCAAGAGTCAGACATTTAACCGACTGAGCCACCCAGGTGCCCCAAGTGAACTTTTCTGTTGAAGTCATAAATGGCTATGGTAAATTTCTTCAAGGAGACTCAGCTCAAAGCACCTATTCATAAATAAGCACTTGAATGTTGGATGTGAAGGTACATATCCATTATCTCTTACTCTAAACATTCTAAGGTTATGTTGAGAAATATACACATTCAAGTACCCTATTTGCTTGATAACGGTTGTTGATACTTTGGATGCTAACACCAAAATGCCATCCTATGTTTTACAGTGACCTATTTTTCCACACAATAAGAGTATCTACCATGAAAGCAACATAAAGTATTTCTCTGCTCTAGCAAGACATTATTCATTTACCTTTGGCCAATATGAGGCTGCCAGCATGTATCCCCCTTGTAAGATGTAAGTGGACTCTGGGGTCCCATTGTTCATCTGGAAACTGTCTTGGGTCTCATCCTGGGTGGTGCTCAGTGACGCGACACTTTCTTCATCGTAGGCTTTCACGTGAGGGGTACCTTCTGCTAACAACAATTACAACTGTCTTAAAAAGACCGCATAAAACAATTGTACATATGCTTTTCAAATCTTATGTAATTATTCAAAGGAAAAAGTTACAAGTAAAAACAAATGGTAAAAAAAAGGAAAAAAAAATCCACCTAGAATACAACAGAGTACCCATTGTTTAAAAAAATCAGCACAAAAGCAAAATGAGGGGCATTAAAGAGTTTGAGGGGGAAGGGTTAACAAAATACCCCTTTCTGCATGAAAATTTGACCCTTGGCTAATCCTGTAGATCTCTTTCCCTGGAAACGTATAAACTCCAGAATGGTAAAGGGCATTTGGACTGGCAGGACCATAAAAACCTGAGGAGTCTACTAAAATCCTCTCAGGAGGGGACCTGTACATCGGGGCATGTGCTCGTGGCAACCCTGAAACTTAAGCCCACAGAGTTGTTACAGGAGACGCTGGCTTCTGCAGGATCTGAGGCCCCTTGGGCCAGACTGGCTCCCGCACCCACTCACCGCCGACCCCCTGCCTTGCACCTGAACTGTGGGCTGCAGCAAGGACACTGGCAGGCAAGAGCCACCCAACCCTCCTCTGCGGGCAAACTGGAGTGCCTGTGTCGTTCTGAGTAGACAGCTGCCAAGGAGGGCCTAGGATACTCTTGTAGGTCTGACTGCTGAATCTAAGAATCCTGGTGGCTGCTATACAATAGGATCTTGGTTTGTTCACTGATCGGCATGTTCAGAAAAAATGGAACACTAAACTGAAGGTGATCACAAAGAAACATGGTCTTGGGTAAAATGTCTAATTTCCGTCTGGTCAACCCATTCTGCAATGCCTTGAATACTGAGTCGGGAGTGTGTCCCAGGGACGCTGGGACGTACAACTTCTCAGTAGTGCTTCTCTAAGAGAACTCAGGTTAACAATTTGAAACATGCTTAAGTTAACGTGAGTGGAATTCTTTTTCATTTTCACTCGAAAGGTCGTAAGAGAGCAAAAGCGCTTTATGCATATACCTCGCTTTGGGACTTCTTCTTCTTCACTGTCACTTTCTTCTGATGAAGATGAAGAGGAGGATGATGAGGAAGAGGATGAGGATGAGGATGAGGACGACGCTGAAGAGCAGGAGGAGGATGAGGAGGAGCTAGAGCCTGATCGAGAGTCGGAACAAGAGGAGGAGGAAGACGAGGAAGAAGATGATCTGGAAGAACAGGATGATCTCTCAGAATCAGAGTCAGACTCAGAACTAGATTCGGATCCTCGTTTGTGGACTCGCTGTTTCTTAGAAGCTGGGTTTGGAGTTAGGGGTTCTGTTCTGGCTGCAACCATGCGTCTGTCTGTTTCACCTTTTCCACCAGATTTCTGGTCTCCAGTGGCCTGCGGTAAAACACCATTCTTTGGACTCACAGGCTCAGACTTTATTAGTGTCCTGGTTTCCTCAGAAGACATAGATTCTTCTTCAGAAGACTGAGGCTCCTCTTTAAGATTTTCACTTTTAACTTTCATATCCTCTAGAATAATACCTTTAGCATCTAGGAGTCTAGGTAGAGAGGTAAGAGGAGACGCAGAAAGTGCTACTTGATATTGCTGTAAAAGTGGGGTAGAAGTCCTCGAAGGAGCCATCTTACTTTGACTGTAGTTCCTCTGAGCTGCCATAAAGGAGAGTTCAGGATCACGAAGAATGTGATAGTCTGTTCGGCTCACCCCATGCTTAGCAGCTCCAATGAGCAAGTCCCTGTCATGAGGGCCACATTCCCACCAGACCGGTAAGTCTGGATTTGGATGGCAAAGCTTCAAGCGTTCAAACAACTGTGGATGTCGGAGGGCCTGTTCCCGTACTTTCCTTAGAAGTTCAATGCGGTACAAAGTCCTCGAAGCACGTTCTTCTGTGATTGGCTGGATAAAAATATTTGGATCCACCAATTCTACGTTAAAACAAGAATAAAAACATTAAGCTTGGAAACACTTTATTACAGATTTAAATGAATAATGCAACTTCTAAAGTGTAACTCTACTTGATATCATTGTGTAGTTTTCAGAATTTCTTTTTAATATTTTTAAATGAGGAAAAATATAAATTTTTAAAAGAAGTACCAAAATCCATACATACAATGGATCTTCTGAAAGGAGGGAAAACATAACACTTTTGGGAAATATGTTACTATAACTAAGAATTTACTTTTAAGATTCCCTATGAGCTATATCTTTACTAATTTTTCTTTTTAAATTTTTTAAAAAAGGTTTATTTATTTTTAGGAGACAGAGCATGAGTGGGGGAAGGTCATAGAGACAGAGGGAAACACAGAATCTGAAACAGGCTCCAGGCTCTGAGCTGTCAGCACAGAGCCCAAAGTGGGGCTTGAACCTGGAAACAACGAGGTCATGACCTAGGCCAAGCTGGATGCTTAACCAACTGAGCCACCCAGGCACCCCACTAATCTGTGTCTTAAAGAGAAAAACACTTACTTGAACTCATTTACAAATACAAATAAAAACTGTTAAATCATACCTGATAAACAAACAGAAGTCCACCTATTTCTTTTTTTTAATGTTTATTTATTTTTGAGAGAAAGAGACAGAGTGTGAGTGGGGAGGGGTAGAGAGAGAGGGAGACACAGAATTTGAAGCAGGCTCCAGGCTCTGTGCTGACAGCTCAGACATGGGGCTCGAACCCACAGACTGTGAGATTATGACCTGAGTCGAAGTTGGAGGCTTAATCGACTGAGCCACCCAGGTGCCCCAGAAGTCCACATATTTCTAGCTGCACCAAGGAAATTCAGGGCATTGTGGTGAACTCACAGGAACACCAAAGGCTTTCTTAAAATTTGAGGGAAATGCAGGAATACCGGCAAAGGCTATATGAAATAACAGCTTGAGCTGATTCAGTTTCAACATTAGATCTTGCTATGTTCTTTTTGATGCGGTTATATCTTTGTGGGCAGAGGTACTGGCAATTCAAAAAAAGATAGGGGCTTGTTGAAATAATGCAGGGCCCACTTAAAGGAGCTTGTAATGGCCTAATTTAGAACAATTTGAGTATCAAAATAATGAGAGTATTGGGTTCTAAACTATAGAGTAAAATAAATATCTATGAGTCCATTCTGATATGAATAAGTAATTGATTAGTAGATGAAATGGAAACAACAGTTCTTGCTTGCAGCAGAATTCCACAGTAAAATCTGTTACACGCAAGGATCTACTAATGGATACTAATGTCAATGGGTGGAAGTCTGAGGAGAAACAGGATTTGTGTGGCCTCAAAGTATCTCCTCAAGATATCTGTTAACTGCAGGGGAAAAGACAGCCATTTTACACTGGAGAAACACAGCTAACCAAGCAATCAAGGGCAACACCATCAGCGCTGGCTATATTGACATCATGAACTTATGATTTGTTCTGAGAGGGACACATCATTTCTCTTCTACTCTGGACAAAAATGCATAACCTCAATGCAATCAAATGGAAACCTAAGACAAATCCAAATTGAGGGATCTGTGGCAAAATAACCCATCGATGATTTTCAAAACTATCAGGGCCACGAAAGATAAGACAGAAACTGAGGGTCTGTTACAGACTATAGGAAGTTACGGGGAAAGACCAACTAAATACAACGTGGGATCCTGGAACAAAAAAGGACATCCATGGACAAACCAGTAAGATCTGACTTGTTATTCAGTTTAGGTAACAGCTGTTAGTTTCCTAGTCTGATAATTATACTATAATTAGTCATGTAAGATTTTAACATTAGGGGAGGCAAAGTGAGAGATACATGGAAACTTCTATGGTTTTTTGCAACTTTTTTCAAAGTCTAAAAGTAGTTCAGGGGCGCCTGGGTGGCTCAGTTGATTTAGCGGCCGACTTCGGCTCAGGTCATGATCTCACGGTCTGTGAGTTCGAGCCCTGCGTCGGGCTCTGTGCCGATGGCTCAGAGCCTGGAGCCTGCTTCAGATTCTGTATCTCCCTCTCTCTGCCCTTCCCTTGCTCACGCTCTGTCTCTTTGTCTCTCAAAAATAAAATTAAAATGTTAAAAAAAAAAGTAGTTCAGAATAATAAGTTAAAAAAAAAAAAGGACCATGCAGAAATCAATGTGGAATAGGAAACAAGAGTGGGCATATCCACTCTACCTCCAGGATTTGAGAGTTGCACACTGCCTGATAGGTGTATACATCTCATTGGTAAGTAATTGCGGCTATTTAAGAAAGAAAAGTAGTATTTTTTTCTTTTGACTTATATATTTCAGACAATTACTATGTTGTCAGAAACAAATCCTTGTTAAGTTGTTTGTATCTAATTATTAATTAAATAGAACTTCTGAACTATGTTATGTTGACAATTCTGAAAAATAACTGACGTGTTGAATTAGACAGTATTGAAATTAAAAAAAAAAGTTGGACCTTTCAGAATTTTAGTAATTTTTGCTTCTTTGACCAAAACCAGAAAAAAAAAGAAATTTTATACCCACCTTCTTTGGAAGGAAGACGACACACCCTCCGACACATAGACATGAATGCATACAAATACTTCTCCAAACTATCATCGGTTTTCTTATGCAGCCTGGCCATTGCTCTAAATTTTGTCCAGTCAAACTGGCCTCTGTCAGGATCGAATACCACTCCAAATGTAGACACAACTCTATAAAAGTCAGCTTCTTCTCTTCTTGTCCACCTAGTTTGAGTCAGATTAAAAAAAGAGCCACATTGGTCACCAAAATAAATATTTATTAATGCTAAATATAACTATAATAAAATTTAAAACATTTCAAGTACCTAACACTTTAAAGGATTAAATCCAAGGGTACTGCCTTGCAAATACATGCTATTTGTCTGTCCAACCACGTATCTCTTCCTTCAGAAAATAATAGTTTTTTGCACACCTACTATGTAAGAAAATATGCAGGGGATACAAGATTACATAAGACATGATGACCCTACCTTTAAGGAAATGATGAAACACTTCAAACCTATTTCTAGCATAAGGTGGTATGTTAAGTTGTATGCATTCTAGAAAGCAAGGATTTTAGGAGAGTGCAGAAGACAGGAGGTCTTTCAGACTTGAGTGATCAAGAAAGCATCAGGGAAGTAAGCGGCTTTTCAGATGGAACATGGCTAAGATTAGGTAGGGAATTCTAGAAAGGGGGCAGAGTATAAGCAAGGTAGGAAGTAATTACATTTTGGGGAAGTAATTACATTTTGTGTGAATGAGAAAGAGTATATGAGACCATTCCAGTTTGACAAGGATATGGCTCATATTGGGAGCAGAAGGAGACAGAAGTGGAGTCAGATTAGGAAACACTCCATATGGCTGGCTAAAATAGTCTCTATTCAATTGAAAGCTCCTAAAGATATTTTAAGAGGGTAATATTACCCTTACATACGACAGATCTCCAAACACAGTCTAACTTAGAGACACTTTTCCCTGGTTAACTTATGGAATTATGTGAACGAGAAAGAGTGTATGAGACCTTTGAAAAATATCAACGGGCCATTAAAAAAATTTTTTTTAATGTTTATTTATTTTGAGAGAGAAAGCATGAGCTGGGGAAGGGCAGAGAGAGAGAGAGAGAGACAGAGAGACAGAGACAGAGAGAGAGAGAGAGAGAGAGAGAGGGAGACAGAATCCAAAGCAGGCTCCAGACTCTGAACTGTCAGCAGAGAGCCCGATGCGGGGCTCGAACTCACGAACTGTGAGATCATGTCCTGAGCCGAAGTCAGATGCTCAACCAACTGAGCCACCCAGATGTCTCTCGACAGGCCATTTTTATCATAGTGCTACATTAAGAAGATTCATGTAATAATGTTGCAAAAATAGCCTGGGAAACCAATCGAATCTTATAAACCTTACACCTGGGTGATGAAAGTAGGAATAGAATAGAAAGGATGAATAAAAAGACTATACAGGACACACAAAAATATGACAGTGTCTACCCTCAAAGAATTTACAATTTAGGAAGGCAAGACAGAGAAAGGAAAAACGTCCTTACATCTTATATTAGTGTGATAATGAGTAGTTTATTTGGATACGTGCTGTATGAGTGCAGGAAACAGAATATCATGAGCTGGCCTGGTTGAGGAAAAAAATTAATACAAGAGACAGGACAGGTGTTAAGCTCTGAAGGATGGGCTAGGTATGGACTAAGAGAAGGAAGAAAGGTGTCCCAGGTGATAGAAACAACATAAGCTAGGGTCCCGAGTCAAGAATACACTGGATACCATGGCTGAGGGAATAGTACTGGATAGAATTAGAAATGCGCGCGGACATTTAAATTGAAGAGCCTCTTGGACTAAGGCTCAAGAAAAACTTTATACCTACGGTAAATAAGGAGCCATCGAATATCATAAGGAGCCTAGTATTTTAGGATGCAGATCTCACAGACCAAGGGGAAATGTATATGGTAGGTTAAAGATGGCCACAAATTCCTTGCCACTCTTCCCAAGGAGATGTGCAATCTCTTTCCCTTTTTCTTTAAGCTTGGTTAGCCCTGTGACTTTCTTGACCCATAGAAGGTGGCAGAAGTGACGCTTTGTAATTGCTGAGGCTGAGCCTTAAGAAATCCCCAGCTTCTATTGCTTTGTCACTGGGAATGCTCCCCTCAGTCAAGCTCCCAGCCGGCAGCCCAGCACCAACAGCCAGCCATGTGAGTGAGGCCACTTCCAACCTTCTGGCCATCTCGGCACTCCCGCCAACAACACGGGGAGAAGAACCACCTGGTCAACCCATAGAATCGTGAGAAATAAAAAACTGATGTTTTTTCAGTCACCGCATTTTGGGGTGGTCTATTATGCAACTGTAGGTAACTGAAACAATGTATTTACAGAGGTAGTAGTATCTGAGGAAGATTATGAATAGGACATTGAAAGTCTTGTTTCAGATAAATTAACTTCTGGTTATGATGCATGTGCTGCAAATAATACAAAAGAACAATGATCTATTTTCCAGAGAACATCCATGGATCCAGGTTTAACGAGGAGGCCAGGCTATTGCTAAACATTGCTACTCTTTCAGTGCATTTTATCTTCTTTAAGAAGTTTAAGCTTTTGGGAGGAGAGAAGCATGTCCATCTTCTTAACAACGTCTCTTACAAAAAGGTATACCATTTTTTTCTCCTTCGACATCAGTGGTTACAAGGGTTCACCCTCCGTATAAAGCAGAAAAGGACTTGTCTTCCACACGTTCTCATATTTCACAAATGTCAATGTAAAAATGAGGTAGGATGGACTTTATTTCATATGATTTAAAAGTATGCTTTCTTTAAGCGTGACTAAATAATGATTAAATAAAAGAGTGGCTAGGAACGGTAAAATACAATCATTTTTACCTGTCTGACGTATTTGTGTGCACGCATAAAGCACTCTGCTTGCCCAACGTCTCTACCTATATAGATCTCACAAAGTGAGATAATCATACTCTAAACAGCTTCAGAATGAAAAACTACATTTAGATACTAATATTAAAAATTTAGTGCTATTGCCTTACCTCTGCTGTCTTTCTATCTTGGCTGCCATTTTAGGATTAAGAGTGGCTTCTTCATAAAGAGGCTGCATGACACTGGCAGGCACTGAGAATGTGGGCTGTATCTGTTGGATTTGTCGGTTTTTATTAGTACGCTGATAGGCAGTGATGAGACGCCTCAAACGTGTGGTTAAAGCTGACTGAGTTGGCCAATAAATTTTATCGCCCTCCATCAGTTGACCATCTATATTTAAAGAAACTCATGTCAATAAAAAAAAAAGGCAAAACCCTAAAAAATGAAAACCCCATCTCCCCCCCCCAACAGATAATGAAATGAAGCTCACAAAAACAGCAAAATTTCCTCACTTAAAATATTTTCTTCTTTCAATCTGATTACGTGGGGGAAAAAACCCACACAAGCCAAACCTCTCATTAAAAAAAAGTTTTCTTTTAACCACCGCTCTAAAAACGTTACAACAAACTTTTACAGCAGCTCAAAGAAAGTAGGTCACGATGGAATAAAGAACCACAATATTATCTATTGAACTTCGCTTGCACAGGAAATATAACTCTTGCATTTCCAGGTCTAATACGTTTTACTCCCTGACAAATACTCAAATGCCTTAATTTAAATGAATTAAAAATGTCAAACTGAAATCTTTGAGAGGTTGAATATGGTAGACGCTGTTAAGTAAAGCCTTCTTCTGTGTTAAATCTATCTCAATTTATGTGAGAACCAAATATTTTAAAGGTTATTAGTGAGGAACATATATTATAAAAAATTATAAAAAATATAAGAAATTATATTATAAAAAATTCTCTATGACAATGCTGTCACTTTGATGCTTTTATTCACCTATAAAGTGTGGACCCAGCTCTCTGTTTCCAGGGGATAATCTTATAATTACATACACCATAATTAAGGGGTAATCATTCATGCTAAGCTAATACTACTCCTCCTTTCCTAGTCAAACTATGAAAAGCTGAGGCCCTGTTCCACTTGGGTGCCAGCTGGGAGTGAGTGTGCTCTAGTAACAGTATGTTTCTATCTTGATAATCAGAAGGAAGGAGAAGCAAGACCCTGCAAAGGCAGGCTCTGTAGAAAAGGGGTGTGAGGAGGAACGGGCCCTAAAGTGCACATGGAACTAGTAAGTGGTTGGATGGCCTACTAACGAATTAACCCATTATGAGGAAGTCTCATATGCAAGTTTAATATCATCAAACATAAAATCATCACAGCTTTGATTCCATAAAAGCTTAGTGAGTCCTTGCATAAATATTTGCAACTAAAAATACTGTTAAACTTCCAGTCAACTAGTATGTCTTATAATGATGACAACTGTCTTCAATAAAAGTTTTGTACACATCTGAAACATCATAAGAGAGTAATAGTTTATTGATTTCATGGTATCACGAGCATGTGAATTTCCAATAATACTAAGTAAAGAGAGAAAGGCAATGTACCTCCATCTGCTATAACCAGATCTCCCGGTGAAGAAACATCATCCTTTTAAAAGAAAACAGAAATCTGTCACAGGGTAATTGGGTCAAGATACATTAAAGAAGAAAAGAGAATCAGATTTCTTAATATGTAATAGAGAAATTTTAAATTTCCAAGTAGAATTTTAATGATTCATTTACCAAAAATAAAAATTTTAATTTCTTGTTCTAAATTCCCACCCTTCCGCACTTCTCTATTGCCTTTTACACTTTAGACCAGTTATTTTCCACCGAAATTTTCCTCTTCTGTGACCACTTTTAGTTCAGTTGCTTTTCCTTCACCCTTTCTCTAACTGCAAATATGCCCTAGGTTTTACTGCTAACAGGATTTTTTTCATTCCATATACCAACTTCCATAATTTATTCATTCTCATATTTGATACTAGCCAGCAAATCTTTTCTCGTTCAGCCTTGAAGAGTTTGCTTTTGTGTATATCTAATCTTTATCTGTCAAAAAACATTTCCAATTAGGTAGTAATATCTCCCACATTACTATACACATATTCATAATTTTACTCCAACGACTACTACTTTTTAAGTTTATTTTTATTTATTAATGTTTATTTATTTCTTTTTTTTTGAGAGAGAGAGAGAGAGAAAGAGGGAGAGAGAGAAAGAAAGAGGATCCCAAGCAGGCTCTGTGCTGTTGGTGCAGAGCCTGACAAAGGGCTTGATCTTATGAACTGTAAGATCATGACCTAAACTGAGATCACGAGTCAGAGGCTTAACCAACTGAGCCACCCAGGTGCCCCGATTTTCATCTTTTTTAAGTTTACTTATTTATTTAAGTCATCTCTACATTTGATGTGGGGCTTGAATGCACGACCCTAAGATGAAGAGTTGCATGCTCTTCCCACTGAGCCAGTCAGGTGCTACCAAAGATTACTATTTTCTATTATTGTTTTAGAAAAGCCTGAAGTTAGAATTTGTCATTCCTTTTCAAGTGGATCTTTTTCACTCTGGCTGCCTTTAACATGATCTCTTTGTTCGGAATATCTGCAGTTTCACTAGGGTGTTTTTTGGAGTGGATTTAATTTTATTTATCCTGCTAAGATTCACTTTATTTCTTGAATCTCAGGATTCATGTCTTTCATTAAGTCTGAAAAATTCTCAGCTGGTATCTCTCTTAAAACAGGTCTTCCCCCTGATGCTCTCTGGCCGCTCCCTCTGGGAGACCTATTGGACATATGCCGGACATTATCTTGCTAGCTTCCTTGTCTCTCTAAAAGAATTTCTCGGATTAATTTATTGCCTCTCAGCCCTAAATTCATTGCCTCTCATACCTCTTACTGGCACTATGAACATGGATCTGGCCTCTTTAACTATTATGTTTTCCCAGCCAGTATGCTGTCAAGCTTCGTCAGTATTGTCAGTTAGAAAGACACTGTAGGAGGAAAAGGGTTTTACTTCTTTGGTTTGGGTGAACCCTTCCCCTTCTCACCTCTGCAGTTCAAGCAGCTTCTTTAAGAGCCTGTTGGGCTAGCACCTTTCCCCAGTGACCTTGCCCTTGGGTGGTTTTGTAGTGACACGCCTCCAGTGAGACACTTCGCTAGGAAAAGCTCCCTTAGCAACCCTGGAGGGTAGACTCCCAGCAAGTTCCAGAGGGTGGATTTTGAGCAAGTTACTCCGGTGTGGCGCCACAGCAACTGCTCTGCCATGCAATGAGGTGTGGCCACGTCCTCCCAAAAAAGTCAGGATCTCAGCCCTCCTGGACAAGGGGCTCTTCCTTGGGTGCTCTGCCTTAGCACCCATTGTTCAGAGTTCTCTTTACTACTCATCGGCCAATCTCTCACCACTTTAATCCCCCCAATTACGGTCAATAATTCTGTAAATTTTCCCTGTTCAAATTACTATGTGGTTTCTCTCTCCTGATTGGACTAAACTGAGCCATCCGGCTATACTGTGGGTCCTTTCCTCATATCTGTTTCTTTTTTTTTTTTAATTTTTATTTTTTAATCTTTATTTATTCTTGAGAGAGAGAGACAGAGTGCGAATGGGGGAGGAACAGAGAGAGAAAGAGACATAGAATCTGAAGCAGGCTCCAGGCTCTGAGCTGTCAGTATAGAGCCTGACGCCGGCCTTGAACTCACAAACCGCAAGATCATGACCCGAGCCAAAGTCGGATTCTTAACCAACTGAGCCACGCAGGCACCCCTCATATCTGTTTTCTAAATAACATCTTCTCTCAAGATCTGGGTCTAATCTGCCTCTCCAGCACAATGTTTACCCTATTTGCTAAGTTTGAACTTTTAATGACTGCATTTTCCACTTCTAAAGTTTTATATCATTCTTTTTCCTTATGTCCCTATTCTTTTAAAATCAGACCCATCTTTCTTTTGTTCTTGGATATTTCTTTAATGTTTTAACCATTTAAAAATTACTTATTTTCTATTTAATAGATCTGTATCAGAAGTTCTTAGAGGTCTAATCTTATTCTTTGTTGTATTTGCTAATATTCACTCCCGGTAAATTTTTCCTCATATATTTTAAATTTTTGGATTTTGACCTCATTTCAGGGAGGGCTTCACCTTCAGGACCAAGCGTAGTCTACACTGAAGCCGTTTCTTCCAGAATTCTCTTTCTTTATGTTTCTACTAGGTACCTCAGGGGTATTTCCAGCTTGGGGTCCTTCTATGTCACATGTTTGGCTTGAGAGCTCCTGGGCCATGCAGGTGATGTAAAAGAATCGAACCATAAGCACAAGAGAAAGCAGGCCTATGGCTATGAATTCTCAGGGGAAACAATTTTTCTTCCCTACCCAGAGCCCACGCTGAAGTAAATTTCCTGACTGTTTCTCAGTGCTGTTTGTCAGGGGGTGCTTTCCTCGGAGGGTTTTCTACACGGGACTTCCACTCTCACTGCCACATTTGGCCCTAACGCTCTCTTGCCCTCACATGGCCCTTCAGCCACAACGGCCAGCGCACCTCGCCTGACAGTTACCGCGCCATTGGCCCCTCGCCATGCCTTTGGTCAGTATTACAGAATCCCTCGTCCTTTGGAACATCACTCCCCCCACTCCACAGACTGTTTTCTGTATTTTCACCCAACTCTGCTTCTTCCTTTTGACTTTCTATAAGCAGAACACATGAAAGTATGTTTTCACAGCTCAGAATTCCTCTCCGCTCTACCTTCTACTTTAAACCCTTTATGTGGGTACAGTTTCTATCAGCAGCTATGTACTTCTAGTATCTACTTCTCACTCTGCTTTGGGATTTTTGCCCCGACACCATGCTTCTTAGCTCCTAGCAGTGTAGCATGTGGGCAAGCTCCACTTCCTCCTCATGTCCACACCAGCCTCCGGCTTGTCTAGAGGGGAGATCAGGCAAATTCTGAATGATTATTTGTGATGCCTGTCAACCTAAGTGGATCACTAACTTAGGTGGCCTTCTGAAGAACAGAATTAGGTATAAGGAAAACATGAAGGGAAAACACACACACGGAAAAGCAAACAAAAGACACCATGCAATAACTAGAACCGAGGATTTGAAACAGGACCCAAAGCATACCTCCATATCGTCTTTAAAGATAGCTGGGGCGGGTTTGTATTCTGGGTCTTCCACATCCCTGTTAAAATACCAACAGACGCCACAATTACTGTACTGGACTTAAAACTCTTCTTGACAGGACAAATGGGAGTCTTGTTGGAAGGATTTTTTAGGGTGTTTTTAGACTGAAATCCTGTTCTTTAGCCTGAGGAGGCGACGCCACAGCATGAAAGTGGCTCTATGGCAAGCCAGAAGAAAGCTACCTCTAACTGACTCTTACTACCAAGTTCACTTTTAAATGTGGTAATATTAACCTTAACATAGTCTCTTACTTTTTCTCTTTTGGTAAGAAAACAAAGATAGTAAAGGCCTTTATCACAGCTATAAAGAACATCATATTTCTCTTTAATTGTAATATTCTTAGTTGTCTCTTGTGCCCTCAGAATTTTATGGCCTTAATGGCCACGACCATTAAGAACGGAAAAATGAAGGACCCATCACAGGAATGGGTATGGGGCAGGTCCAGCCTCTTCCTTGACCATACTGTTGGATAAGCACTAATTTATCAGAGTCTCACTGGCTCTTTTAGATTGTAAGCGCCAATTCTCTTGCAACTGTGTTACTTAAAGATGAGCCTCACTGACAGAACACATGATGTCGACAGAGATACACGGAGAAACCAAGACTCTGAAGTGCACTTACCCATCCATGTAATCATTTGCCCTCTGTTCTGCAGCGACTGCTTTCTCATCAGGTTTTCCCACTCTTTCCAGGAAGCATAAGGCTGGGTCTGCTCGGATAGTGTTATATTTTTCATAACCTGGAGGGATCACGGATTATGAAAGTAAAAAAGAAAGGAAGAAAAAAGATGTGTAAATGTCAGCATTCCACACATTTATGGTGAGTAATGCTCCCGGACTAAAGGGAACTTACATTAAAATGATATACATTAAGCATGTTTCCTAGAAATTATCACAAATTACATGATCTGGCATATGTATATTTAAAAATTTAGATTAAATTTATCAGTTAAAATGAAAAAGAGGACAACCAATCGTACACAACACACTTGACCTAAGAACACTTCCTGAGGGGAGGTTGTGTGAGACTTCTGTCCAGGAGCGGCAGGCCACTTAGGCCACCCTTTCGGGAAGAAGTGTAGTGACTGACGGGCATAATTTGGTAGTGTGTGCTTTACATGATATCTACAATAACATGCGTGTTACTGGAATAAAGCTGTAGGTGGAAATCATTAAACTGAGAACTAGCTGAATTACATTATACACAGAAGAAGACTCTACCGACCTTATGTCTCACTTACCATGTTTAAAAACTCCAATCAGAAGTGACTTATCAGCATCAAAATCCCACCATTCAGCAGGAACTTCTGAGTGGTCTGGTTCTGGGACCCAAACGTCAATGTCACTGTAAAAAAGAAATCACGACATGGCACCATGAATGGTTACAAACAAGTTAAGGAGGAGGCAAAACTTTACCTCGCTTGTAAGCAGCATTATGGTTTTCAAGAAAAAGACATTAAGATTTTATTTCAGAGACCCTTTGGTGTTCCACAATTACCACCAATTAAAATTATAAAATTGCACAACATCAACGAATTAATACTCTTAAACTCAACGGAAGAAATGTTTCAACAGGTTTACTTTACTCTTAATGAAGCGTATTTTTTCCACTGACTTCCTTTAGGTAAGAACAAAATGCTTTATGGGAAAGTAGAATCTTATGTCACCACCTGACAAAAATAGGCTGGTTCAAATATTTCATTTTGTACACCAGCAGACTGAGGCCCTAGAGGGGCAAATTAATTGCTCTAGGCTACAAAACAAGTCATATCTCTTCTAGACTGCTATTGGTAAGAAAATCCCACTAAAAAATTAAGCATTGGTTACAAGTAAAGGAAAATGGCAAGTTGTTTTTTATGTTTTTTTTAATGTTTATTTATTTTTGAGACAGAGAGAGACAGAGCATGAGTGGGGGAGGGGCAGAGAGAGAGAGGGAGACACAGAATCTGAAGCAGGCTCCAGGCTCTGAGCTGTCGGCACAGCGCCTGACATGGGGCTCGAACTCATGGCCTGCAAGATCACGACCTGAGCCGAAGTCGGATGCTTAACCGACTGAGCCACCTACGTGCCCCAGCAAGTTGTTTTTTTAAAGTTTTTATTTATTTTGAAAGAGAAAGAGAGAAAGAGAGGAGGGGTAAAGATAAACAAAGAATCCCAAGCAGGCCCCACGCTGTCAGTACGGAGCCCAATGTAGGGCTCAAACCCATGAACTGTGAGATCATAATCTAAGATTAAATCAAAAGTTGGATACTTAACAGACTGAGCCAGCTAGGTGCCCCCATTTTTCATGTTTTATTTACTCATAAGACTTAGAAGTTTTGTTTTCGTGGCCATTGTCCTTTATTCCACTATATTAGTGGTTAAATATTGGGTTCTTGTGGACTAGCCTGGGAACATATTGACCATTTATCAGTTTCATTCTTTGTTTTTTTTTTTTTTTTTAAAGTTTATTTAGTTTGGGAGAGAGAGAAAGTGGGAGGGGGCAGAGAGAGAGAGAAAGAGAATACCAAGCAAGTTCCATGCTCACAGACTGACATAAGGCTTGATATCACGAACTGTGAGATCATGACCTGAGCCAAAATCAAGAGTCGGACACTTAATCAACTGAACCACCCAGGAGCCCCTCTCAATTTATTTCTATATGAAAAGTTATTTTGAGTTTTAAAGACAACCAACTTACAAATGAACTTCTGTTACACGACTTAATTGTAAGTAGGAAACTCCCCATTTTTTCAAATCTATCTATATAGGCCTTTGTTAAATAACAAAATTTTGGTGCCAAGACAAGATGAAATTCTACTTCGTTTTCATATTATTTTTTTTATTATATCTCTGATTCTTTGAAAATTGATAATTCACGAATGTCAAACAGGGAAATTCTCAACTAGAATATTTGATTTCCTGAAGTAATCCTATTCAATCTCTACCTTCTTCGTTGAATAAAATATAAGAATGATGTATGTTTGTAAAAATCAATGATATTTATTGCTAATTCTTGCCAGACATTAGTTATATGTTAGGCTAAGGGAGACAATGGCTTGAATCACGATGGAAAAGAAGTAAACCTTTCAGTCCTTCCATGCATGGCAGTTAGGGGTGTTGTATGTGATACTTATACAAGGTTTCTGAGAGAGTAATAATTTCACATGATAAGCAAAGGAAATTATGTTTGCAAAATTAAAAATGCTCTTTGGTAGTTGTTTCATACTCATGAAAGCAGCCATACTACCATAGCATTATAGATTTATTATTGTTTCTAGTACTCTATTATATTGTCATTTTTTAGGCATGATATTTACATATAGCATAAAGATGGCACGTTGAGTGCTTTAACCAAATTATGAATTAAAAACCTGCCATTTTCTGGGGTGCCTGGGTGGTTCAATTGCTAAATGTCCGACTTTGGTTCAGGACATGATCTCACAGTTTGTGAGTTTGAGCCCTACATCGGGCTCTCTCCTGTCAGTGCAGAGCCCACTTTGGATCCTCTGTCCCCCTCTCTTTGTCCCTCACCCGCTCATGCTCTGGCTCTTTTTCTCAAAAATAATCATTTAAGAAAAAAACCATGAAAAATGGACAGAAAATTACTTTTTATTTTTCATAAATGTTTTGCCAGCAGAAAAAAGCTTTTGACCCAAGGAACACAGAGAAAAGGATGGAGACCTTTCTTTAGGTTCTTAAAGGAAATTATCTGCACTTAAATAACATTATTAACCTCTAATTTTTCTTAAAAACGGAAGGGCTACAATCACAGTAGTTTCTAGCTTAATGAAGAAAAACATAGGAAGAATGATTTTCCTGTGATATAGTAAAAGTTGAAAAATGATGAGGAAAATTACAGTTAAAGAAGATATTTATTTTTGATTGATTTCCTAAGCAGGACTAAAGAAAGTGTGAGAACCAAAAGATGAAGGAGGAGGAAAAATAAGAGGGCCAGGTAGTTCCCCCCACCAACCATCAGGTGGCACTCTAAGCTCAGAATGCTGTGATTACCATCGGAGGTGCAAAGATTTCTACTTGGAAAGAGCATAAACCTACCCTGTGTTGGATTGTAAGTGACAAATGCATGTTAAGTGTTTGTTCACTGCTAGTGAAAGGAATATAATAAGTGCATGTACTCCTGTTGTTGATTTCTGTTTTCGAAGATTCAGTTCACGAGCTGTCTCTTGCATAAAGCTGCCTTTAACTTCCCCAGGCCAGATCACTCATTCAAAATCGTTAAGTACCAATAATAGCAGTAATAAGGCAGACACTCCCTGACCTCATGAAGAGGCACCTGCATGATGAGTGGTGTGACAGGGCACTCTGGGTACGTGCCTGACCCGGAGGCTGAGTTGAGGCCAGCTGAGCAGGAAGAGCAGGGAGAACGGAGGAAAGGGGGAAAGGGAATGTTCCGGCAAGAGTGCAAAGGCCTGGAGGTGTTAGTAATCATGGCACCCGTGAGAAATGTGGATCTGAGGTTCAGGAGAGAGACGTGAACTGGAGACAGAGCTGGAAGGCCTCGTACAGAAACAAAACTGATGGGGCACCCGGCTGGCTCAGTTGGAAGAGTGTGCGACTCTTGATCTTGGGGTCGTGAGTTTGAGCCCCACATGGGATATACAGATTACTTAAATAAATATAACTTAAAAAAAAGAAAGAAAGAAAAACGTGACACCACAGAAGAGATGACGGAATCCAAGAAAAGGAGGTGACACCAAGAGAGGGCCTATGAGAAGACATTTAAGAGACAGGGTGAAGAGGAGCCTGCAAGCAACAAGCAGAAAGAAGCCTAAAAGAACAGGTACAGGTGAATGCTACTACAGACACGGTTTAAGGAGGCAGTGGTCAACAAAGGTGAAGTAAGACAAGCACTAGGGTACATCTGTGGGCTCAGCAGCGAGCTTACCGGCGGAGGAGTGGGTAGGCAGAAGAGAGGGGTGGAAGCCAAGCTGTGGTGGATTGTGTAGTGAATGGGAGAGCAGGAAAAGGAGACACAGAAGTCTGGCTATGAAATCAAGGAGAGTGATAATACAGTAGCGTGAGGAGACACAGGTCCTGTGTGTGCACTGTGCGTGTGCGTGTGTCTATGCTGAGGGAGATGTCGGGGAGGGGGGAGATTAATGAAAGAGGAAAATGTAGGGATAATTCACAGATTGTAGTTTCTCCACAAGTGGAGGCCAAGGGAAAAGAGGGGTCACTTAGTCAACAAATATGTATTGGGTGTTACTATGTCTCAGATTCTAGGGGCTGTGAAAAAATGATCAATAAGACATATAGCATGTTTAACCTTCAAGCAGCCTAAACTATAATGGGAAGAGAAAAACATACAAATAAACATAACTTAAATAGTAATAGGCATTATGAATGGGATATAAGGTTATATAGCAGTGACAGGCTGCTTTAGTGAGGGAGGCCCAGGAAGGCCTATCTGAGGCGGTAAACTTGAAGCGAGGCCTGAATGGTGTGAAGAGACAGTTCTGGGGAAGATGAGGTGCAAGAGTGTACCAGGAGGCACAGCACCGGGTGAGCTTGACGTGCTGGAGAAACAGAAACACCAGTGTGGTGGCAGCACTGTGGGAGAGGGACAGAGTGAAGGTCACAAGTTGTGTAGAGCCACAGGGACTGCGCATTTTATTCTAAAAGAAATGAGACGCATCTGAAGGTTTGAAGGAAAGGAGCGCCATGGCCTGATTTTTGCCTTAAAAAGATCATTCTGGTTGCTGTGTGAAGGTCAGCCTGCAGAGGAGGAGGCAAAAATGGAGGCAGAGAGACACAATTAGGAGGCCACTCTGCAAATGTCTGAACATGGCATGGTGGCTTGCACTAAGGATTTAGCAGCAGATGTGGTGACAGTGCTCAGTTTTGGGCAAAGAATGTACTTTGTCGAGCTCACAGGTCTTCCTGTAGGGTTTAGGGGGAAGAGAGGAATCAAGAATGGCACCTGAGCAACTGGGAGGTACATTTAGTAGGAAGGAGAAGACTTGTATGTGGGAAGCTTGGAGGGAAAGGGCTGGAGAAGACTTGTATGTGGGAAGCTTGGAGGGAAAGAAGACTTGGAGAGCTAGGGAAAGTTTTAGATGTCAATTAGACTTTCAAGCGGAAGCGTTAGGAGGCAGCTGTCTCGGCTTAGAGCTCA
This sequence comes from Paguma larvata, assembly GCA_030068075.1. Classification (NCBI taxonomy): domain Eukaryota; kingdom Metazoa; phylum Chordata; class Mammalia; order Carnivora; family Viverridae; genus Paguma; species Paguma larvata. Next base: position 30,959,870 of record CM057841.1, on the reverse strand, counting down.
AGAAGAGGCCTGGTATGAATAGGTGAGTCTGAGAGTCTTCTGTCTGTAGATCGGATTTGGTATGATGAGACCGCAGGAGTTTACCGAAGGAGAGTAGACACAAGCAAGAGAGATGAGGGCAGAGTTCTTGGTCAATCCAACATAAGAGCCAGCAAAGGAAAACGAGGAGGAAAAAGGACAACTGGGTGGGTATAGTTGCATGAATGCCTACAGAAGACAGCATTACCAGGAAGAAGGGAGAAGTAGAATAAGGAAACCAGAGACCAGGGTGTCAGACACCCAGACAGGTCATATGTGGACATAAAAGTCAGTCACCGTTCTTCCACTGCGGTAGGAGGGAAGAAGGAAGAATGAGCACGGGAAGGCTAAGTTTTAGATTTGGTGGCAGGAAGCTTGCTGCTGCTGCTGCTGCTGCTGCTGCTGCTGTTGCTATTGTTGTTATTGTTTTTAGTGACAGAACCAGATTGAGACTAACAGAGGAAAGGCAACAAACTGGCAAGGGTGAATTCCGTAAATTTGGTAGAATTTTTTTCTTGTGAACTTCACTGAATACGTAGCCACTTTGATGTACAATTTTCTGGTCATATAATTTTTCCCTCATTAGGTTACTGAAAATATCAACACGTTTTTTAATTAACTTACCTTGCAACAACTCCATCAAATACTTTCTGACATTCATTCCCAATGACTTCTTGCTTTAGGTAATATAGCATTCTTACACGAAGCAAAACCCTAAAATGAGGAAAGGAAATGAAAAGACACAAAGATATTAATCATTAAAGAAAATTCATCCAGGAGGTTAAAACTGGAAAAGAATTTGTATACAGAATTTTTATAATTAAATAATAATTACTTCTGATTAAATAAGTCTCATTACTACCATATATATAAAATAGGTTTCTCCAAAATCTTCACAATCATCATTATTTAATATCCAAGTAAGATATAATGAGATCATTTGGAGGCCAGTTTTATTTCTCTCTCTGTTGATGAAAACAGTGACACAAGAGGTACCAAGATTTGCTGAAGGACACCCTGTAAGATTAAGATTAGGATTGGTCCTAGACCACACGGTCTCTGTACTCACAATCAGCATGCGTTAAGATTTTTAATAAATTCAGAAATACAAACTTTTAAAGAGTTGTGTTAAAAACACCCTACTACCTACTTATTACAGTGGTGTTTTATGTGTTTTTTGTATCCTTCATCTTGAAGTAGCTGCTCAGGATTATATTTTCGAAGCCATTCTGCTTTCTGTATATCAAATGAGCTTGTTTGAGTCTTTACTTTCTTCCCTTTTCGACCCCTGGGTACAGGGGCTGACAGGCCTGTTAAAATGAGAAGGACACGTGAAATCAGGGATAATCTGTAGAAAGATTTGCAATCTGAAACATTTTTTTGAACACAAGAAATTTCTGGAGACTTTCAGAGGTCTATGCAGGCTATATAGAGACTTTTAAAATAGTAACGGTAATAATACTGACCCAATCGCAAGGTAAACTAACATGACGATTGAACACACATATTAACAGTTGCCCCCAAATATAGATACAATTCTGTATCTGAAATTAATCACTATGATTTCCATTTTGTTCTAAAACACATCATTTGTTTTCCAAATGTAAAAACCAAAAGATGAAACTTCTACCTCTGCTTTACTCTTAGCTTCTCTAGTTACGAAATAATTAAGTTTTGGCCTCTTGATTTTCAAAACTGTATTAGGTTTAGTCACTGTGTATTCCAGTTTAAGAGAGCTATATTCATTTTACTTGATACTTTTGCTGAGAAAAAAATTTTTTTTTGACTATTTTATTTTTAAATAATCTCTATACCCAGTATGAGACTCAAATTTACAAACCCAAGATTAAGAGTCACACGCTCTACTGACTGAGCCAGCCAGACGCCAATGAAATATTTCAAAAATACAAAAATGTGTTCCGACTCTTAACCTTAGTGTATTCCATATTGGGTGAGTGTTTTATTGAAGGAAATAAATACGCATAGTTGAAATCCAATTCACTCCTTCCTTCCCAGAGATAATCACTACCCTCAATTTGTTCCTTCATTCCATGCCTGTTTGTATTCATAGGTTGGAGAAATATTTTTCAGGCATTTTATTACGCATGCAATACTGCAAATTATCGATTACTTTGGTATTTTTTTGAGATTTATACTTGCTGATTCACAAGGCTGTAATTTATCCATTTTAACTGCTATTAAAAATCTACTGTATGACTACCACTGCACATATACCACCACCTGCCTATTAATCTGCGATGATGCTTGAGTTGTTTCACTTACGGGTTTTAATGATTACTAACAATAAAGATTTGATTCCTTTCAATTCCCATCTCATTTATCTTTTCCTTGCTGTCCTCTGCCAGCCAGGAATCTCACCACGATGGTAAATAGAAGCAGGATGTGGACCTGTCCGTTTCTGCTTACAATTTTGGCAATTTTGCCTTTATACTCTGAGACTGTCTTGTCTGGTGTATAAAGTCCATACTTGTTATATCTTCTTTTATGGATCAGTCATTTTTATTACTGTGTAGTGTCTCTTTTGGATCCTAATTAATGCCCTCCACCTTAAATGGCTATTTTCTTCATTGTTAATACTGTTCTCTATTCCAGAGTTCTCTTCACTTTTCTTGATTTGGAAACTAACCAGTACATAATTAAAAATACACATATTTAAAATTTCCTAATAAAATCCGTAGATATTCTATACAAACTTCTCCTTAACAAAACTATCTCAGATTTCATTTTCATCACATAATCCTATTTACTTTTTCACTTCTGCTACAAGCTAATTTACAACTTACACTATAAGATCTGTTGTGCTTCACTATTTCTACAGTGCCTTACTCTTCTTCCAAAATCACAGTATATTTGAAGTATCTTTAAAGATATTAATGCTGGTTTAAAAAAGTTGTCTTTTCCTTGCATAGTCCTTATTTTCTCCGAGTTCATTTAGATGGTTTGTTTTCTGTCTCCACTTCTCACGTTGGAAACTTTCTTCAGGTGTCTGCTATCCTTGGTTGTTTGCTCATATTTGAGACTGACCAAAAAGTTAACAGATGGTCTGACCAGACTCACTGAAGGGCAATCTGCTGTTACCCTTCATATCGTTAGGTTTCTTCCTGATCAGACTCAGCAAAGAAAATTCTTTAGTTTTCTTCCTTGAGTATGACATTGTTCAATATACATATATTCATTCCATCCCCATTTAGGAGCTTCATGCCTCAACTACCAATGCAACCCAGAGACCCTCCATTTCACCTTCCCAAAGAATAAACTTTAAGTCATTCTTCATCCTGACAACACAGAACTGAAGAGGATATTTAGCAACCTGAACTCTTTTTAAACAACTTTTAGTCAAAACCTGTCCTTTACTTTCAGAGGTTCCTGTATGTCACAAACTGAAACTTGGGTAATCTGTGAAGCAAACCAGTTGGTTGTCGCCTTTTCCTACTGTTGACCTAAGATTCGGCTCTCTCCGGTTGGCTGAGTTAGTTACCACTCATCTATTTGCTTCCAGGTTCCAAACTTGTGTTGCTATTTCCTCTCTCATTCTCTCTCTACTTTTGAGGGCTCATGCCTATTTGTTTTTTAATTATGGAATTAAGCATATTCAACAATAGATGGAATAATATGAAGGATCACAATGTCCCATCATCTGATCTTAAGATTTATCAGGTCATGGCCAATTTTGTTTCATCTATACCTTGTTCACTCCCCAACCTTCCATATTATTTTGAAGTAAATCTAAGATATCAATCATTTCATGCATAAATATCTGAGGATCTTTTATTTATTAATTTTAATATTTATTTATTTAAATCATCTCTACCACCAAAGTGGGGCTTGAACTCACAACCCCAAGGATCAAGAGTTGCACGCACCTCTGACAAGGCCAGCCAGATGCTCCCCCACCTTTAAAGTTTGTTTATTTATTTAAGTAATCTCTACCCTCAGTGTGGGGCTCTTTTAGCAATATATAAAGGATAAAGCCTCCTTTTAAAAAATAACCATATCAGCCCTAAGAAATGCAAATAATGCTTCCTTAATACTTCATATTCAAATTTACTGTTATCTAACAAAGATAATTAAAAAAAACTCCCCTGGGTTGTTTGTTTCAATCAGGAACCAAATAAGGCCCCCATAATTCCAAGTGGTTGAGGACTCTTAAATCTTTTAGGTTATAACAGGATTTTCGATCTCAGCCCCTGTCAGTATTTTGAACAGGGCGGTCTGTGCCCCAGTGGCTTCTACCTACGAGACGCTAGTGACATGCTCGAAGCAGCGACAACCCTGAGTGGTGGCAGGACTGGGCACAGAATCGTGTGTGATTGAGAGCCACAGGTTTTGGACAGCCTCTCTACCCACCTGCCCCCCCACTTTGTTGAAAACTAGGACATCTGCCTGTAGAATTTATCAAGTGTAACACATGAAATCTTTTTTTTCTCTTTACTGACATGTAAGTGGGGTTTTAAGGAAGGTTATATTTGTGTCCATCTTCCATCCTTACCAGAAGCCAGCTCTCATGTTACTGATTTAATTGCCTCCTAGTGAGACAGCCTCCAGTGACCAACCTAATCCAAAATAGCTGCTTTTTGTTGAACTTAGTTTATTTACCTCACAGTACTTATCACATTCTGTAATTATTTATCTCCTTTCTTATTATGTCTGTCTACCTGGCCGGAACGAAAAGTTCATGAGCTCAGGGATCTTGTTTCTTCTTATCTTCCCAGTACCTTGCACGAGAAGCACATAGTAGGTACTATAACAAGTATGTGTTTATTAAACAGAACAAAATTGTAACACAACTTTCAGGGCATAGTAATATTTTTTATCTTTACAGAAAATTCAATTACTTTAGGATATGAAATAACTATTTTATGCAGAAAAGAATGTTCTATTAGAAAGGATGTGGGAGAAAAAGGGACTTATACATACCTCTGAAAGATCTGTACATTGGCATGGTCATATCTGATGCCAAATTAAAGTATTTATGAAAACTTAAAATGTATGTATTAATGTTTCCCACCTTTAATATACATACTTTAATTGCTAAGGAACTTGTTAAAACGCTGATTCTGATTCAGGAAGTCTGAGGCCTAAGATTTGTACTTGTAAGAAGCGCCCAGGCGATGCTGATGCTATTAGTCTACAGACCACATTTTAGGTAATAAAGCTGTACGTATGCAATCCTTCAACAATTTCATTTCATGGTATTTATTTTAGTGAAAGATTTATTCACAGGCAGAAGGATCCTCACTGAAACTTGTTTTTTAATTCTCTACAACAAGAAATGGCCAAAGTGCCTGCCCATCATTAAAAGCACATGCTAAAAAACCATGGAATAGCCACAGTATGAAGGACTAAAAAGGAGTTTTAAAAATGAGATAGATCTACATGAATACAGATGGGAAGGCTTCTGAGACAGCAACCTGAGAACCGATTCATGTCAGATTAATGACCAAACTGCATGTAAACCTATGTGAAACCCAACCAAACTGATAACACTGGTATTTTCTAAGTAGGAACTTGAATTGAGCGTGAAGCTTAAGGGTTCTTTAGTGTACTCCATAGTGCTTCACCACTTTATAGGGCGCTACAGTAAGTGCTCCCTATAGAACTAAAAACAAATGTGATAAGAAGGCATGCTCTTACCTAGATGATTCTGTAGCTCCCGTGTCTGCCCATCTTCGGTTGGAGTAATGAGATCCCATATGAAGCCTTTAATCTTCTCATCTCCTCGGTAGTGAACAAGGCAATACGCTAAGAGGGCTCGGCAAATTATTTCTACATCATGCTCATTCAGCTGCCTTTTAAAACGGCCATGAGACAGAATCTCTCTCCATCGGCCCCATCTGGTTAAAAAGGTAAACTTACATTAATATGGAGTCAAGTTCTAGAGAAAAACAGAACTCATGGATAAAAGGATTGAAAACTATAAAAAACGCATCTGCCATGAATAGAATTTACCTAATAAAGTTCTTTCCCTGGGTGTAAAATGCAGAGCCATGGTATAGTGATTTCAAGTGTATCTTATTCAATAATGGATAACAAGATTATCCATTTTATATTACTGACTATGCAAATCTCAGGAAAACATGGAATATGATACAGTGATACATTTATAACTTAAAACTAAAGGATATTCCATCATTCTGCTATTAAATATATGTTAAACATATAAATTTATGGTATTTTAAATCTATTCAAACTAGATTTTACTGATTCTAACAGGATGAAAAAATACACTAGAATATACTGTACATTTTCTTTAACTTTATGTAAGCAGACTATTAACAAGAAACATTAAAAATAATATTTTACCCATAAACTAGAAGATTTTTCTCTACTCTAAAGCATTCAGTTCTTCCATAGCCATTGGAACGATCGCAGGGTCTCCGGAGTTTGGGTTTTTCATCTCCTTCACTTTCCGGTTCAGACAATTCAGCCAGTTCATCTTTTGTGGCACTAAAGGGTCTTGTTTGTTTCCTAATTCTTGGAGTGTCAATAACCAAGCTGTTCTGTAAAATTGTTAACAGCTATTACTTGAAGGTCCTTTTACTATTTTGCTTACAATAGTGTTTTACATCTTCACCTTTCAAATTGTACAAACAATAAAATAAATATAAAAAGTCAGAAAAAGAAATTACTAACAATTTCATCAACCTACCAGATCGACTTAAAAATTTTTATATTCCTTTAAAATCCTTATTATCACACACATAATACTGTGACATCACAGTCATTGGATGAAAAGAATTTGGTATTTGGCTTTATCATGAATATGAAAGTTACTGTGTTATACTTCTATAATAACCATAAAATATATTTTTAAACCATATTTATGCATCTTAGTTTTCTTTACCTAATTAATAGTTTAGATTGTTTTCAAAAAAAAAATTTTTTTAAGTAGGCTTCACGCCCAGTGTGGAGCCCGAAAGAGGGGCTTGAACTCATAATCCTAAGATCAAGACCTGGGCTGAGATCAAGAGTTGGATGCTTAACAGGCTGAGCCACCCAGGCGCACTGGTTTTCAATTTTTAAAATACGCAATGCGAATGTAAATCTTTGTAATCTAAGTTTATCCTAATGATAAATCCAAAAAAGTAAAATATCTAGAAATGCAAATACTGGTCAAAGGATTTAAATATTTTATAGATCCAAAACCATGTTTTAGTCCTTTCCATAAGAGTTATATTAATACACAAAAAGCAAAGTAATTAAGTGTATGAACCTCACCATGTTCAAGTCAGTTTAACTCACTCAAAACAACTTAAGTTGATATGCTTTTTAACCTTTAATGAAAAATTTCAAGGAAGATATACTTTGAGAATATGTAAAAAGTCTGTTTCTCCTTCAATTTCACCCACTAAATTTAGAACTCATCAATGGGTCTTGTCTGCTACAATTATTACTGTGGTAGATCCACGGTAGAACTCTTCTCTTATTCCTTCTATAATTTGTTAATCGGCCTTCTTCAGTAAGAAAGAGTTTTCCTTCTGCCCCACCCCAGTTTCTTTAAAAAACAAAAAAAAAAAACCCTAACTGTACCTTTTGAGTAAATTTTCAAGTCTTTTGCCCACACTCTTTTGAGGTTTTGATATATTTCTGATCACTTTACATAAGCTTTCATATAATAACAATATTGACTTTCACATATACTTCTGCTACAGATAAGTCTCACCAGTCTGACTGCCCTTTTATTTTCCATTGAGTACTTTTTAGTCTTATTTATTTGAATATGCCAATCATTTCCTTTGTGATTTCTTTCTGATTTAGAATGCTTTCCTACTGAGTATTTGATAAAATAGAAATCTAGTTTTTCCATTTTTTCATGCTTTCATTCAAAGAATCAAAAAAAATTTATAACTGGAGTTTACTTGGTATAGAGTATATCATTATAATGTTCCCCCCCAATGTTAACTCAATATCCTAGTCATGATTATTATATAACACCTTTTTCTGTAATACTATTTCTTTGTTAAAGCTTCTAATTTGATCTTTTCTGTTCTTATTTTGTTCTTGCTTTTTATATTTTTTTCTCAGTATCATGCTGTTTTAATTACGGTTCCTTTATAATACATTCTGTTTTAAAGGATAATAAAAATGCTAGTCTGCCTTCTCTGTATTTCATTTTCAGAAGAACTGTAAATGTCTTTTTCAAAGTATAAGAAAACATAATCGTACAAGTATTATATGAGTACGTGCTTACACAAGTTTATTTATAAAGTGCTTAATCCCCCAGGATAATATATACGAGGCTCGATACTGTGACCCATATCTGTGGTCTCTGACCTTGCCTATCACCTCCTCACTGCCTACGTTCTACCGCATCATTTCTCTTTCTGGAATACATGGAGCTTATTTCCACCAATGGCTCACTGCCATTCCCTGTACCTTGAAAGATTTTCCTCATGTCTTTACACTGTTGGCTCTTTCTGGTCATTCAATCTCAGCACAACAGTCCCCTCAGAGTCACCTCCCTTGATCACTTCGCTTAATGCTGTCTCTACACCTCCCAGTATTCTCTGCCATCTTTTATTTTCTTCCCTCTCTGAAATCATCTTATGTATTGGTTTACTTCTGTCTCACCTACCAGAATTCATGAGTTCTGTAAAGGCAATGGTTGCTTTGTCTTAGGCACACTGCCCCTAATGTGAGAATGGTACTTGACTCATAGTGTGCTCCGGCTGGACCAACGCATAAATGCATACGAGTGTCTGTGGATCCCCAATATAGACTTTTGAAAAATCGCAAACAAATACCACACTCTCAGCATTGTTCTGTATCTCCCTCTCTTTTTTTTTAATTTAACTGTCTTGAGCTCTTTCTATGTCACTAGTACATAGGATCTACAAGATTATTTTTACTTATTGCATTAGACAGTAATGCATGCACTAATCCTCTATCATAAGAGGTTTAATTAGTTCACAAGTTTTTTCTAAAACAAAAGATGTGGCAATGAGCATCACTGTACTATATTATCATTGTACCTGTATGATTATTGCTATAAGAAAGGTTCCTAAAAGTGCATTTAAAATAAACATTTAATATTCTTGACAATTCGTTTTTCCCAGGAGAACTTTAGATATTGTCTGGTTATATGAAAAAATTGTTAACATTTTGTTTTGGGTTGCATTCTTAACTTGGAAACTCTTTTTCTTTTTAATTTTTAAAAACGTTTTTATTTGTTTTTGAGAGAGACAGAGAAAAGAGCATGAGTGGGGGAGGAGCAGAGAGAAAGGGAGACACAGAATCCTAAGCAGGCTCCAGGCTTTGAGCTGTCAGTACAGAGCCCGATGCAGGGATCGAACTCATTAGCCAAGAGATCATGACCTGAGCTGAAGTCGGAAACTTAACCGACTGAGCCACCCAACGGCCCCTATGTTTATAAACTCTTAAAATGCTTAAAATATGTAGTTTTCTTGCCAATTGACAAACCTCACAATTAAATTTGATAATTTACTTTACTGAAAGCATACATATCTGTCAGTAGGTATACTCCTAAGTGTTTTATATCTTTTTTCCTACTGTGAATAGATGTTTTCTTCCATTATATTTTTCTATTTCTGTTAGTACCAATATTTAGGAAGGCTAAATGGGGTATTTATCTTCTATCCAGTTAATTCATTAATCTCATTTATTTTATTTATTTATTTTTAAATGTTTATTTATTTTGGGGGGGAGAGGGAGAGAGGGGGAGAGGGGGAGAGGGGGAGAGGGGGAGAGGGAGAGAGAGAGAGAGAGAGAGAGAGAGAGAGAGAGTGAGCAGGGGAGGGGCAGAAAGAATCCTGAGCAGACTCTGCTATCAGCACAGAGCCAGACATGGGGTTTGATCTCATGAACCGTGAGATCATGACATGGACTAAAATCGAGAGCTGGAGGCTTAACCAACTAAGCCATCCAGGCGTCCCTGATTTTAATGACTGAAAAATTTCATTGCTTCAGGATTCTTTTTATTTTTATTTCTTTTAGATGCTTATTTATTTTTCAGAGAGCTCAAGTGGGGGCGGGGCAGAGAGAGGGGGACAGAGGATCTGAAGTAGGCTCTGTGCTGACAGGCTGACAGCAGCATGCCCCATGTGGCTCAAACTCATGAACTGTGAGATCACGACCCAAGCCCAAGTTGGATGCTCAACCAACTGGGCCACTCAGGAGCCCCTCCATTGCCTTCTTAGACATATAAACATGCTATATGTAAACTATGATGTTTTTATAAATATCATTTCAAATTTACTTATTTGTTTCATATACAATTACATATATTTCTGAAATATGTTAATAGCAATGATTGTGTATGGCAGGTGTTATTTCTCATTGTAAAGTTTTACATTTTAAAAGACTATCTGTTAAAATAGATCCCGTACATCAATGCTTAATATAAAATTCTTTTAATCATTTAGCAGGTATCTTGCTAATAGATAAGGTGCACAAACATTGATTCCTATGCAATAATTAGACAGGTGTCTTATGAAGTAAACAGTTATGTTACTATCAGTTCTACAAATTGTATTTTTGCTTTTTGGCCCTTTATTAGCTCTAAGAAAAGTTAAAAAAGAAATAGTTCTGCCACTTTCTTGACTGCTTTTTTTTTCTCCTTTTATGTCTGATTGGATCATCATTAATGGGAGCAGACTCCAAGGAAACAAAGTTCAAGAACAAAATAAACATAACTGATGATTTGAAGACATTTTAAAAATTAAAAAACACATTATAATTTTAAGAATGTAAGTATCCAAACTTAAATTTTCCCTGTATTTTAACTTATCATGATAGATACCAGAGATATTAAATTGAAGCAGTGTCTGACTCAATATACGATCATTCCAATACTCCACATCAATTTATTTAGGAAAATAAATTTATTTAAGTACACAGTTGAATACCTTAAAATATTATAATAATGTTAGCAAAATATCCTGATAGGTAATTTTTCTAAAGGAAAAGAAATACTTACTCTGCCACTGATGGCATCTATATCTATTTCTGCCTTTTTAGCCCACTTTTGCCAGAAGTTAGGATCATCTAAGGAAATATCTGTCCGGTTTCCGGATGCCACAAAACTTGCCTGAAATACATAACGGCAGTTTTTCAAAATGTTTTGAAGTTTAGAGGAAAATCTATCAAAGTATATTCACGACATTGTCTCCTCACATTTACTGGGGATAGAATTTGAAGTCAACACACACATCCAAAGGATATTCCAAATGTGACGGTCTGAAACATAGCCCAGCATCTGCTCGTGGCAAAAGGCTCACCGCCAACATAGGCCGGAGTTTTTAGGGAAGGATTAAGTAAGTTATTACTGTTGTTTAACTCAAGCTTTTGGTAAGTAAGGATCAAATCTCTTTGGTCAAGAAACTACACAGGACAGAGATATGCTTTCTAGAAATACTATGTGAATATTAAGAAATTAGGTTAGAACAAGAATTTCAAAACTCTTTGCCCTATACAGTTCATTTTCTGGTCGACTACTACTTTATTTCCATCACATTTTTAAAGAGATAGGTCTCCTAAAGACAATGCAATACTGGATATGAAAAATAAAAAAAAAAATCAGTCTGTCTTTACATTAGAAATGCTTTTCCTTACAATGAAAATACTGCATAGTCATTGTAAAAATTTAAGAGATTACAGAAGAACAAAAGAAAATATAGACGATTTACCTTCTTAACTATTATAGAAATCATACGGTCTTTTAGTTGGAACAAAGTTGAGATATTACAGCTCAACACTGTCACTTAAAAACTAATAACCATTATTTGAAACTTAAGTTCCTGAAAATAGATATGCCACTTCAAAGAAAGTCATCAAAGTGCCTTATAAAAATGAAATAAGCAGTAAAGATCCACGGTGCTTTAAAAAAGAAAAGTGCCCTCACATTGCCACGTAGTAGTCCATTGTATATATGTACCATAACTTCTTTATCCATTCGTCAGTTGATGGGCAAAAAAAAGAAAAAAAAAAAAAAAAAAAAAGAGAGCCTGAAAACACACATGGGAACACTTAGAAGAGTTAAAGGGAAGAATATAGTCACATTATTTTCAAAATAGAATTGGTAAGTGGCTTAAAGATAATGCCTAATTATCTGAGATATAATCAAATGATAAAAATCTTCATTAAAAAACCCATCTTCATGGCATTTTAAAAGGCAGAAAATTACACATTAAAGGGATAATAAAGCTGTTATGAGCAAACAAGCCATTTATGACATTCAAGATAAGTTTGGAAGTCTGAAAGTCTCAACAGTGGAAAACTGATGATATGAAGGAATCCCTGTAAATTTGATTTTTGAATGTAATGATAAGTATTATGGGTGTGTTAAAGAAACCTTCACATATATTACACATATACCTAGATATATACTATCTGGGATTTTCTTTAAAATAATATGAAGGATGGACAGGGTAATGATGAAGCAAGTTTGGCATGAGTTGATAATTATTGCAGGTGGGTGGTAAGTGTACAGGTTTATTACACCACTGCCTGTATTTGTAGTTTGAATCTTTAGACTGTGTCTAACAAATGAATGAGAAGCAAAATTAGAATCCTAAATGCCTCGTGAAGTTAAAAGATTCTGTTCATGACACTGCTTACCAAATATGAAGTACATTCATTCCATCAAAGATTCTTTTAAGACTGGGTTATTAAGATGCTTGTATTTAACAAGTGTTGAAATATTATAAATATTTAAAATGTGCATTTTGCTGGCATATTTATGAAACAGAAATGATGGAAATAATGTTTTAATGAAATGAATTTAAATTTTTTTTTTTTTTGCTTGCTCTAAAACCATAGCTTTGTAGGCCCTAAATGTAATCACTATTGTCCTTATAAGAGGAAAGAAGAGGAAAAGGCTATGTGACAACAGAAGCAGAGACTGGAATTTCATGGTCACAATCAGGAAACGTAGGCACTCAAAAAACTGGACAAGAAAACAGACAGATTCTCCTCTGGAGCCTCCAGGGGACACCAGTCCTACTGACACCGGGGGTTTTAGCCCATAAGACTCATTTTGGACTTCTGACATCCAGAACTAGAAGAGAATAAATGTGTGTTGTGGTGATTTGTCACAGTGGCAACAAGAAAGAATACAGTGAGACACCTCTTCATGATAAACCATATATTCTAAAAACTCGTATACAACTTAAAACAGCATAGGCTAACTAACTTGGTAAAATGAAAAGTAGTGGCCACCATTATCTGCATAAAACTATCTGATGACAGAGTATCATGAATGAGTATAAGGAAGAGATATCTAAGTTTGCTCAAGTAATTCTTAAACTATGAGGGGACTTCTTAATTCAGAAATGAATTTCTCATAACTGAGGACATATGAAATCTATACTTTCAAAACTTCATTAATACAGAGTTATCAACTTCCAGGAACACTGAAAAGTTCACTGAAGTTCTAAGCGTTTTATTTTGTACTATATAGTTTCACTTATAACACACTTCTTGGGACTTAACAAAGCTTCCAAATGAGCATCTGCTCTACGTGGACATTTAATATGAAAAGCCATTAAATGCTAATAATTAGATTTTTGGAACATATAAGATTATGGTTACTAATTAAAAAAAAATTCTATGTTACTGTGGATAATCACTTTTATTCTGCTACCAGGTCACTGTTGATAATTAAAATAATCTACCTGGAAGAAACTATATTCCACAATTAAACAGCTTTTGTTATATTCATTTTAAGAAAAATGATACATTTACTTTTCAAATAAAATTTAAAAATATTTGTAAATAATTTTAGATGCTATTGTTAAATGACATATAGACTGTTTTCAAGATGACTTCCAAAATTCTGAAGGTTTTTAAAAATGCCTGTTGTAGAAGATGTCTTCAGGTATAGGTTTACCGATTAATTCCAAATGTTAAATCTTAACATTCTTGTTCCTCCAAAAATATTTTTCCTTAAATATTTCCCTCTAGCCATTAAAGCCTTTTATTATTTACAAGGGTAGAATTTTAAATGCTGAAGTCCATCTTTCTACGTTAAAGTAGCAGAAAGATATTGGGTGCACAGCAGGGCCCTTAACAAATAAGCAATCCACTCAAGCTTGATACAGACTATTTTGTTTTTGTAAATTACACAATTCAAAGTATTTTTCTATACAGAAAATAAAAAAATCAGACTAGAACATTTTATATTTCTAGGATCCACCTGATTGCCCTCAGGAAAATTATCTCAAAATAAAGTTCAGGTGATATAAGCACTTATAAATAAAGTTACCAATAATGAGTTTTATTTGATGGATATGTATGAAGTCTAAATAAACAGTCTCATTATGCACTCCGCTCCATATACATAGCTTCTTTTAAAAATTATATGATAATGCAAAGAAATGGATTGGGATTACTTCATTTATCCAAACCACTAGGAATAACTGACAGAGGAAGTCTTTGGAAATTCTAGGAAAAAGTATAAAATACTATTAACTTTGTCCTTTGGTGCCACTGCATACTGGTGCCATAGTCTAATGTGCCAAGTGTCTACTACACAGTGGCATTCCCACACAACTGTGGAAATGAACAAATTCTAGGACAGGCAAATTCTCTGGACTTGCTCGGCTACTGAAGTACCTCTTCAGCCGGCTCTCTTCAAATACAAGTTACTCCCTGGTCTGAGGATTTCAAATAGAAACTTAAATGCTTTAGTAGTTCACATTCTAGCCACAGCTGGTTATGACTAGATTGTATCTGAGTAAAACAATACTCATCTAGAACTTTATTGTAAAGTAGAAAAGTAGAAAAGCCAAGATTATTATGCTCTCCTCTTCTTTAGAAAAGTATTTATTTATTTTGAGAGAGAGAGACACACACACACAGGATCTGAAGCAGGCTCCAGGCTCCAAGCTGTCAGCACAGAGCCTGATGCGGGGCTTGAACTTACAGACTTCGAGATCATGACCTGAGCTGAAGTTGGAAGCTTAACTGACTGAGCCACCCAGGTACCCTTATGCTCTCCTCTTTAAAGACAAGACTCCCAAAGGTTAACTGTCCAAGGCCACTCAGCTTATGAGTCAGAATTCAAACTCTGGTATTCTGGTTTTCCATGATGATTCTCATTAACACGGTAAACGAGGAAGCCTGGAAATTACCTGTGGTCGTTAAATGTTAACGTTAAATATGCCTACATTAACTAAAAAATAAAACAACTTTAAGGGGAATATCTCTAGGCATAGAATAGCCAACAATGGTGTTTTCTGTAGTAGCTGTACACAGTGTGTTGACAACTTGGTAGAGCCAAGGAACCCTGAGTAAACAAGATTTCTCAGGAAAGAAGCCAAAGCTCTAGTACATCTACCCAACCGTGACCAGATGTAGTTCTCAGTCTTCTACTTCTGCGCTATTCCTTTTGTTTCCACAATACTACTTTCTTTGGGTTTATTCTTTGTCGACCCTCAAATCTCTATCTGTATCCTAAGTGACTCTCCCGGACACCTCCTCTTGGATCTCCTGTAGCCACAAATACAACAGCCCTAGTATTTTGTTTTTTCCACATAAACTTCCTTCTTTTGCATTTTCTATCTTACTTAATGATACCATGACTCTTCTAGCTACTTGAGCCAGAGATCAAGTCCTTTTTGATTCCCCCTCCCATACATTTCTAACTGGTCATCAACTCCTGTTGACTCAAGTGGTACTCCACTACCCTAGTTCGCCCATCATTGTATCCTTATATAAGCCTCTTATCTGGTATCCCTGCCTTGAGTTTTTCTCCTTTCAAACTCATTCTCTACACTGCTGTTAGTGTTAAATTTCTAAACTGCATTCATTTTGCCCATTTTCTGCTTGAAGGGATTTTTTTTTTTTTTGCTTATCATAATAGTTTATTTTCAAATTGGTTTACATATAACACCCAGTGTTCATCCCAACACATGTCCTCTTTAATGCCCGTCACCCCCTCTCCCCTCTCCCTCACCCGCCTCACACTCAGTTTGTTCTTAGTCTTTGAGAGTCTCTTACGTTTTATCTCTGCTTGAAGGGATTTAAAGCTTTTTAACTGCCTCAGGATCAAGTTCAAATTCCTCAAAATGGAATTTTTTCCGCCCTTCATGATTTGGGTCTAACCTCCCTAATCCCTTCATTTTCATCTCCATTTAATTTATCCTGTGCATCTGTACATGCCTATGCATAGTTGTTGAAATCTTCCTTGTAGTTTAGCAACACAAGGATTCATTTCTTGTGACCCTCTCTGTAACACAATGAAATCCATACTTCCTTCAAGACTCAGCTCAGATGTATAGTCTCTGCAAAGGCTTTCCTGATTCTCTGGCCCTTCCATTCTATGCAAAATTAATCATTTTCTTCTTTACTTTTTCAGCAACTAGAACCCTTTCATTTTAGTATTCTTGGCATTTAGCAAAGTACCTGACACACGGATTTCATTAATTTGCTGAAGGCACGCAAGAGAAAAATTTTCATTTGAAGACTGATATTACTTTGGATATAGTCTCTATACTACCTGCTATAATACAGAGCTCTCCATAAAGATAAAGATAGACTTCTGGGTTGAAAGTGGACAGGGGGATACAGAAAGGAAGTAAAGGGGAAAGGAGAAAACCTGTATTAGTGCAGGTGACACAGAATACTGCAATAATAAACTTTCGAGATGAATACAAGATATAGGTCTCTTTGTAAAAAAAAAAAGGGGCAGAGGTGAATCTAGGAATTCAGTAAACTTTTGAAATGTTTTCCCCAAATAAGGTAGTTATTAATACTTCCTTTCCAGACACAAATTTCATTTTCCCCTCCCCAAATTCGATTTAAATATTTAAGATGAAATTAGAAATCCTTTCTCTTCTTTAAGGACTTTACATTGTTGTCAGTTAATGTAAGATGATTTAGCCTCCCACACTATTACATCTTGCTCTGACTTCGGCACAGGTGTTCTTTCATTTCTGATCTGATTTTAAGTGTTCTACTCTGATCAATACAAAGAACTATTCCTGGCTATTACACTTACTCCAGCATATGTGAAATTTGATATGAGACATCAGAAAAAACATGAAGGAAAAGAATGTTTTACCTACTTCTTAAACATTAAGTAGATACTCTGCAAGTGATTAGTGGCGTAAGAGTGAAATGTTTTTTAGTAGCAAACGGTACTGGTATAGTTATGAAATATCACTCACTGTTACCTTGGCAAATGTTGACCCACGTCCTTCTGACTCAATTGTAATAGTTTTTGTACGACGTAGTAGAATCTGATCGATATCTTCCTCGCAGAATTTGGAGCCTTCATCTTCTTCCTCCATAATAGCACCATACGCGCCTCTTCGAAGCAGATCTTCTATTTCCTTTTTGGAAAGCTGTTGAATCTAAAGAGAAAATAATTTGGGTAACAGTATTATTTTGAAATTCATAAAATGAGAAAGCATCCCTAAAAAAATTTCAAAGTACAGAGTCATGTTTAAACTGCAATTGGGTTTACAGTATATATGAGAGACAATTCTTTGAAAGAATACATTGAACTTGTTGACTTCCTTGTTATCTTTAAAGTAAGATTTGCCATGTGCCTATAATAACTTCAGTTACAACAACGTCTATGGGGCAGGTAACCCCTCAAGGTTCTTTTTAGTAGTAGGATTCTAAAGTTGCTACAAGCATACGATATGAGACAACAAGCTTGAAGAGAAAAAAAATGCCAAAAAACATCACTTATAACAAAACAAAGCCCATGCCAGTAGTCTGAGACTGAAAAAAAAAATTTGAAAAACTGTTTATAGAAATAATGTAGAAAAATTCACAAATTCTGCTTTGCTATGCCATGAAACAAACATCCTAAAAACACAGCAAAGACTTTCTACCTTGAAAACACATTCTCAGAGTTCATAAGGCCTGCAGCAATATAGACAGAAAAGGATTCACACGCATTAACTAAATATGGGTCTATTCTGAAATGCCTCCTTACATAAAAGTATCTATTTAGTGTTTGGGATGGATCAGAAGAAAATGATACACTTGCTGAAGTTAAAATTAAAAGCGAATAAGAACATAAAAACTCCAAGTAAAAAGATATACATACACCACCAACGTTACTCTCCCTTCCGCTCATGCTCTGTAACACAGCCTTATCTAGACCCAGTTTCAGACTGGCTCGGTCGAACATCTCTCTCTCATATGAGTTACGAGTTACTAGCCGGTAGACTTTAACTGCTTTATTCTGACCAATTCTGTGGCAACGAGCTTGGGCCTATAGAAAAAGAAAAGTTATAGATTCAATTTATTTTACAAAATAGCACAAAAGGCATTACACAAAAGGCATTCAACAACAGACTCTATCTCGATGAATACAAAAGTATGGAAGGATTTTTTTTTATATACTCTTGCTATTGAATTAGTCATATCCTTTTCTAGAAATGAAGGTAGTGCTTACTAAAATGAGAAGGGATTCCACAATCAGCAATAAGTTAAAGCTTAAGCTTATATTTCAGAGCATATAAGTCCATGAGGAATTATTGTTTTTTACTTATTTTTATTTTTTCAAATGTTTATATTTATTATTTTGAGGGGTGGGCAAAGAGAGAGGGAGAGAGAATCCCAAGCAGGCTCCACCCAACATGGAGCTTGATTTCATGAACCATGATATCATGACCTGAGCCAAAATCAAGAGTCAGATGCGTAAATGACTGAGCCACCCAAGCGCCCCAAGAATTCTTGCTTTTTAAAGAGGGTATCATCAATATAATTTTAGACAGTAACATAAGCTCTATGAACAGATTATTTTTAGTTGCTGGAACTCAAGCTTTAAACTTAAAATCTAACCCTAATTTTCTCAATTTTTTTTCTACTACTTTATCAACAAAATTTCCAATACATTTTAGTTAAGCTGGGTACTTTGGAAGGGGATAAAAACACAAGGTGAATACCTCTAGAGACCTAAATTTTACTTAAACAAAGAAAAAATTATTTAATATGTAGACATACTGGAAGTAGAGACATCAGAGATTACATAAGAGCTTCATATTTTATCTTGAAGTCCTACTAAACTTAAAATTTTATTTTGAGAGAGAGAGTGAGTGTGCATTAACAGGTGACAGGCAGGGAGAGAGAGGGAGAGAGAGAACTGTAAGCGGGCTCCATGATGTCAGCACAGAGCCTGATGCAGGGTTCAATCTTACGAACTGTTAGACCATGACCTAAGCCTAAATCAAGAGTCGAACGCTTAACTGACTGAGTCCACCCAGGCAACCCTAACCTTAAAATTTATGTAATAAATTTAGACTCTAAAGGTTCCACAGAATTAATGGTCTTTCTCCCAATTATTAATCACCTTCCCGTTATCTTCAGAAGACTAACACAAATTGTGGCTTTACAATTTACAGGTGGCATTGATGCTATACTCTTCGTTGACATATCATGCTCTTTAGAACTCAGAATTCTGAGTGAACAACCTTGCTCCAGGTCTAGGGAAAGTATAAGAGGCCAAATTTTTCATTAGCCTATAAATATTAGATCTATATTAGTAGGAAAAACCAAGTGAGAAGGAGAAGTTGGGGAATCTGTAGTTTTCTCCAGCTCTTCCTCAGGTTCTATAATGTGATTTTATTATTTTATTTTAGATTAACTTTTAGAATATCACGTGTGCTGTAGATAATTTTAAGTAGAAATATGTATCCAAAAGGCAAATAATTATGGTTTGGGTTTATCCTATAGATTGGTAAACTACACCCTGTGGACCAAATCTGGCCTGCCAACTAAGAATGGCTTCTACACTTAAAAAAAAATTTTTTTTAATGTTTATTTATTTTTGAAAGAGAGAGACAGAGTGCAAGCAGGGGAAGGGCAGAGAGAGAGGGAGACACAGAATCTGAAGCAGGCTCCAGGCTCTGAGCTGTCAGCAGAGAGCCTGATGCGGGGCTTGAATTCATGAACTGTGAGATCATGACCTGAGCCAAAGTTGGATACTCAACCAACTGAGCCACCCAGGTGCCCTGGTTTTTACACTTTTAAGTGACTATAAAAACAAACAACAAAGAATGTGTGGCAGAGACCTTATGTGACCCACAAAAGCCCCAAAACATTTACTAACTGGCCTTCTACAGAAAGAGTTTTTTCCATCTATTAATTTTGGATCTTTGACATTTTGAACTAGATTACATATAGTTACATGAATGAGAGGTTAAAGCCTTATTTTTTTTAGTAAGCCAGGTTTATTCTCAGTAACAATTTATTGTATTTGGAATTACAACTACCTAAAGTAATAATATTAATTGCAATACAATAAAGACTACCGTGAACAACAAAAGAAGAATTTCTCTTAATCTTTACGTTCTCATATCTTTCCTAGATGCTTATCTTCTGCATACTTTGATGCTACTTGATCACTCTATTAACATTCTTGTTTCTATGAGATCCAAGTATTGTCTTAACTTACATGTATACCTTAATTTTGTACAGTATTTCATAAAAAGGCATAGTCTGTTAGGTCTTAATTCTGTGCATACTACATTATATGATGATTCAGAAGGTGAAATTAGGATAAGTGCTTATTTTTCAGAAAGTAAGATTCTGAGATTTTTATCTATTGCAAAGAAGTTATTCTTAAAGGTCTCAAATTTACATAATAGGCTTCAAACAAATACTATACTCATGTAGGTAAACCTATTTAGAAGATATACAATCTAAATTAAGTATATTATCATTAAATTAAAATTAAGATAATTTAACCTATTTTTCTTAGGGAAACATACATGATAGTTTGTTCAGATAAAAATACAAGAGGTGGAGTATCAAGAATAGGAATCAAAAAAGAAATTTTTATTTATCTTATCTTATCTGAAACTCACAAACCGTGAGATCATTACCTGAACTGAAACCAAGAGTTGGTTGGATACTTGCTTAAACAACTGAGCCAGCCAGGCAGCCAGGTGCCCGCCGCTCCAAAATTTAATTCTCTTAGCCAAGGAATGTATTTACCTGCAAGTCATTCTGAGGGTTCCAATCAGAATCAAAAATTATACATGTATCAGCAGCAGTTAAATTGATGCCCAAGCCGCCAGCTCGGGTGCACAGAAGGAAAACAAATCGATCTGAATCAGGTTTACTAAATCGATCTATAGCAGCTTGTCGCAGATTCCCTCTGACTCTTCCATCAATTCGCTCATATAAATATCTATCAAATGAAATGGCATAAATTTATTTGGATGAATACAATGAAAATAAAGATACATTCCATCAAATGTAAATCAGTTTTCCTGCAACATTATATTTACTATAAAATTAAGAGGCAATATCACCCCAACCAGTTTCTATGGTTTTTTAACTCTTGGTGTTGGTGGTAGGGAGAAAATACAAAGTAATATAAAGATACGAAATCTCTGCATTCCTGATGTACAGGTAAAATATCATCACAATATCATTTTCAAAAGGTGGAATTAAAAAAAACTGCAAAAACTACCTTGCTGCTCTGATTATAATGAATGATTTTTTTTTTTTTACAAGAATCAAAGACTTTCATAAAACCTCGGGAAATCTACCAATGTTTCTCTGTGTCAATCATGTTATTCTTTCAAGATAAACTTGATTGCAAACTACATATCTATCAAGGGCAAACTAGAATGCTAATACTATTTTTTTTTCCAACTTTTTAAACAAGTCTGTTTTTTAAAAGGCTCTGAAAATAGTAATACAGCTTTCAACAACATTTAACAAATTTTCAAGATATTAACAATACGAAACATTAAGAATTTGCTTCAAAACATCCAAAGTTTTCTGGGTCATTCCAAATCATGCTGTGGAATGCTAATTCTTTAGAGTCATTACTGTTAAGCAATTAACTTTTAACTTCTTTTATCTTTCCTCATTTATATAAAATTCAGAAACTCATAGACACCAATAAAATTAAAATACACAAAACTTTAGGAACTAGAAGACGAATGCACACATTTGCCACACCTCTTCTGGTTCGAGGCACTTGTTTACACAGGTAATTTACTAGAGTCTCGGCAGGAGCTCACTGTTGTCTCTAGGACCTGTGAAATGGGGGTGTGACTTCTAATAACATGACTTGTGACATTACGGAAATTTGGGGTTTCCCATGAGATTCATCTTTATCTTATAAAGTTCTTTGTGTAAGAAGATAAAGAAAATGTAAGAATAGCTATTCTTAGGAATATTGCAATTTTATCTTACAGGATATAAAGTTGAGAATAATACACATTTTGGAAATAGACTAAAGGAGTGGAACACTGAATCTAAAAATAGAACTAGAAATAAAATAAAAAATAAAAATGAACTACACAATTTCTGATAATCTAAACTCATACAGGCCTTTACTTATCTATAAGGTTCAAAATTCGCTGAACTAAAATCTACAGCTTCTTCTTTGGATTCCCTTTTATGGAAATATGTCGGTATCTGACTGGTCCATGAATGTTCTGAGAACATATCCTATGATAAATATCCTTTTTACCTAAATACTGATTAGGCAATATTTAAGATTTACTGTCATGCACAACACAAACACAAACAACACAAAACTCCACAGTAAACAAATCAGAAAGGATTGAAGCATGAACAAGTGTCAACGGCAAGAGTCGACGTGAAGCAAGTTCAGGTTCTAATTATAATGAAAGATCTGAAAAGGTACTGAACCTTTATTTATTTTTTATTTTTAAGATGGTTATAAGTCCGTTTAAAGAGTCATTACTACAAGATTTACAAATCAAGTAAAATGTACACTAAAAACCCATTCCAAGGTCAACAAACAGCCATCAACTTACAAAGTTTACTTCACCAGTCTCCTTAGCCCCGCCTACTATGTGCAACATACAGAGAAGAACACCTGACACACAAGCAATCCTTACTCACAAATTAAATGGATTCTTACCTAGATGAAGAGACAGATGTGAGTAAAGCTGGGTTACAGTAGAGTGATGCCAAATCCTTAGCAGCATGTATTTAGTGTAATTCATAGTATAATTCAGTAGATGAATCACACGCCTTACCTTTTATGAATGAGATAGTCCTCTAGGATGTCAAGGCAGCGTACCATCTGAGAGAAGATGAGCACTTTATGACCTCCGGCTTTCATTTTGGGGAGCAATTTATCAATAAGGACCAATTTACCAGCAGACTGGATCATTGCTTGAAGATGAAAATCAGAAGCAGCTGGATTATACGTATCCCTAAATTCTCCAAGTATTTTCTCCTCAGCACCTGTCAAAGAGGACAGCCATCAGTGCACAAATACAGGCAGCCCCCAGCTGCTCTCTTTTAAAAACAAATCAAAATTAGTGCTCCTCTGGGCTTTTCTAACACATTAAACTTTTCTGATGACAGGTACAGTGCTTTTATTAGTATTATTTATAATTGTGGCTAAACAGCCATCGACATCAGACTGTAATTTCATTGAGCATATGGGTGATGTCTTAAAGCCTCTTA
Organism: Paguma larvata; assembly: GCA_030068075.1. NCBI lineage: Eukaryota > Metazoa > Chordata > Mammalia > Carnivora > Viverridae > Paguma > Paguma larvata. The sequence goes on along the minus strand of CM057841.1, from coordinate 30,936,452 downwards.
TTATCTGTCCAGACCCCTGGCATAATGGCTTATATAAATTTATGTTTGAATAAATAAATAAATAAATAAATTTATGTCGCTAAATGTTTAATGAATGCTATCGGGGAAAGAATTAATGACAATGTGGTCCTAACTGTAGGTAAGTAAACATATATTTTTAAGCAAACATCTATTATTTAAATACCAATATGACAGTGATTATCACTGAGGGTGATCAATCACAATTAATCTGGATGTGTCTATGGGTAGGTATCCTGCTGGCCATAGAAACAAAGACAATTAAAAGGTAAGTCAAGTTATAGATCTTTGTGATGCATACTTCCTCCAGAGAGTCTAATTAGTATTAAAGGCTCTCTGCCTTCCCTCTGCCCGTCTGGTCATTAAAGAATAACAGGATTGAAAGAGTTAGTTATAGGGCTAAGAAACCACATGTCTTAGATAAAGATGGGATTATATTCCCAGGAATAAGTGAAAAAGATGTACAGAGAGAACGTAAGTAGAGAACCTAATAAGACCTTAAAAGGAACATGATTACAACACAAAAATGGAGATGCTAACTGGAGACCTGGACTGCAAAGAGACCAGGGAAAAGAAAAGTGTAAATTCAGAGGCCTACAGGTAGGCTTTGCTGTCTTTGCCCATGAGAAGGGTTCTACTGGAGGAGGAATTCCAGTCCACGTTAGACTGAATGCAAGTCCCGCTCCTGTAACCTAGTAGGCGACCATGTGGCACCCTGATGCTGAAATACCGGGGTGGTGCATCGCTGCCTTTCCTTCTAACAGCTGTAGTGCTGTTGCTGTTGTTAATTCATGAGCATTCGTTCAAAGAAATAAGTGTTTGTTTGCAATCCTTTTTAGCTACCTTTGATAAGATATGGATGATTGCAGCATTTCCGGAGCTCCATCATGGTATTGACCAAGTTAGGTACATTGGTCTGCCCTGCTCCTTTGGATAAAAAGGAGAAGTTCTTCTCCAAAATAGCCCGGTAGTATTTCTTTTGAATGTTAGTAAGTTCCACTTCAATGATGGTTTCTTCCTTTGGTGCCAGCTTCTTCTCCACATCTTCTTTCAATCGCCTCAACATCATGGGTTTCAGGATAGCCTGAAGTTTTTGCACCTGCATAAAAAATGATGAAAGGATATATAACGTATATGCACCTTCAGTTACAAATACATATACACAACCAAAGTGGTAAGAGATTTGATGCATTTGTTTACAAAGACCTATGGGGATACCTGTTCTTCCGTTTTCAGATCCCCAAATTCTTGCATAAATGTTGATTCGGAAGGAAACCTTAAAGGTTCTAGAAAGTGAAGAAGACTGAAGAGTTCTTCAACAGTATTTTGGAGAGGTGTGCCAGTCAAAAGCACCTTGTGTTCCTACATGAAGCAAGAATAATTCATGTCACATACCACAGGACTCAAATTATATGAATGCTGACATAGGTTATCAAATGTTCAGTGTTTTTGAAAAGCAAGTATCTTTCGCAACCATAATTTTCATGAGTCAACTCGAAATACATCTCTACCCACAAATCTTCACTAATTTTTTCAACTGCCTTTTAAAAACTCTTATCATTCTTGTAATACTTCCCTTTGCAGGCTATTTTTACCTATGCAGGCTTTTAAAAGAAAAGTTCTAAATAATTAACAAGCATATTTTAGAGTTTCTCAAAGAAATAGACCTTTCAAGAACAAAGATATTTGTTTCTTTTGTACCCAACCATTCTTGGTATGGTAATTTATACACAAAATGGTTCTCATTCTTTATAATTTGGCTAATCATCACTTGACTTTTCACAGAAGAACAATTCTCAAATCATTAAGGCTACAATGCAACAACACAAAGAGCTGACTGGAATATGCTTCTAAACTAGAGCTGAGTTACAAATTAAACAAAATAATAATAGGGAATAGACAAGGTATTTCTAATGATAGTATGAATTATCATTTAAAATTTGATTTGATAGTATCTCTAAATATACTGTATATTTGTATCTGTCTATCTGCATATGTACGTAGATGCCAGTAAATGTTTAGTCTAGAAACATATACACTAATCTATAAATACTAGAGTGGGGAGTGGAACGACGGGGTGGGTATCAATGGGAAGTAAAAAGGACTTCAGTGTTTTCCTGTATGTAGTTCCACACACTGGAGTTACTTATTCAAGTGTCCATGCACTAATTATGTGATGTTAATTAAACGGAAATGTTAAAAAAAAAATGCAAAAGAGGGGCGCCTGGGTGGCTCAGTCGGTTGAGCGCCGACTTCGGCTCAGGTCATGATCTCGCGGTCTGTGACTTCGAGCCCCGCGTCAGGCTCTGTGCTGACAGCTCAGAGCCTGGAGCTGCTTCTGATTCTGTGTCTCCCTCTCTCTCTCTGTCCCTCCCCTACTCATGCTCTGTCTGTCTCTCAAAAATAAATAAATGTTAAAAAAAAATTAAAAGTAAATCTTTCAATCAAAAAAAATCTTTCAATTAAAAAAAATGCAAAAGACTCTGATTTGAAATAAGCAAACACACTAGCAAGATGACTTTTACAAATCCCATTTATTAATTATAACCAACACATGCTAAGCATGTGAAATTTTGTTTCTTAGTAATTAAACCAAAACAGAAAACAGAAAAAAACCTCAATTACCACAGACAGAAATCAGATATATCCATACTCTAAAATTTAAAAAGGAGTACATTTAGCATTAGCTCTCTGCCTCTGTGTTTTACTACGTAGCTAAGAAACTGAATTAAGTCAAAATAATGATAAATTACTTACCAGATTCATGAGTTTCAGACCTTCGAGAAGTTTACAATTTTTATTTTTTAACCTATGTGCTTCATCAATAATCACACACCGCCATTCAATTGCATTAAGCTCTCCACAGCCACCAAGAATCATTTCAAAAGTGGTGATGATGGCTTGGAATCTGTAAGCTCCTCGAATGATACGCCCCTAGAAATTTATTATCAAATATAATAATTTGCTAGAATGTCTTCACCACAACTTTTACTTCCCGTCAAATTGCACAAAAATACATCTAAAGACATCTGCTACAAAACATTTTCCACTGAAATTTTTACAGATGCACATTTCTTTAAATGAGGAGGTTTAGCATTAAAACTGTATTAAATTATAGTGTTTTCAAGAATAATGTAAAAAAATGTATACCAACACAATTATTTAATTTATAATTACATTCAAATAAGTATTCCCTGATAAAATGTTTTATAGTTTTTAAGAGTTGTAGTAACAATTTTAGATCAAGAAAGAAATGGCCATTACAAAATCTGGCCAGTGAAATTTCAATTTTAATGTTTATTGTTTATATCCATGAGTTCACACATACAAGGGCAAATAAACAGTTGATATCAAAATTAACCAGCTGAGTCATTTATTCAGCAAATATTTATTGAGTGTCTATGTGCCAGACTCTGTTCTAGATGCTGGAGATATGGCAGTAAATAAAATAGAAACAATTATCCAAGTAGAACTTACATCCCAATGATTCAAATGCAGGACATAGCCGTTAAGAAAAAGAAAAATTAAAAAAAAAAGTTAGAAAGTGATAAGGGCTACAAAATAAGACAGTGATAAAGAGTAAGCATAGGGTCAGAGGTGACCACTGTAATGTTATGAATTGGCTGGGAGGCCGTTACTAAGAAGTAACATTTGAGCAAAGTCCTGAAGATGAGAAGAGAAACCCAGGTGATACCTAGAGATCTAGAGGAGAAAGCATTCTTGGAAGGAGTAGCCAAGCGTGAAGGCCCTCACGTGGCAGTGTGTTTGGAAGTCTCCACATAATAGTACGAAGGCCAGAGTGGTTGAAACCCACTGAGTATGAGGGAATGAAGCAGTACTGGAACTTGAAAGTGTGCTAAGGACTTGGCTCTTTCTCTGAGCAAGAAGCTATTGGAGGGTTTTGGGACAAGAAGTGCCATGGTTTGACATATATTTTAAAAGAGTAATTTTGGCTGTTGTGGTAAAAATAGTCTGAAAGAGGCCAAGGACAGATCACAGAGACCAATTAAGGGACTGCCACAAGTAATCTAAGCAAGAGATCATCATTGGAAGTCATGAGAAGTTTTTAGTTCTAGACGTATTTTGAAGGGAGAGCCCACAGGATTTGCTAATGGATAGGTATAGAGACAGTGAGAAAAAAGAGGATTCAAGCTTACTTGCAGAATTTTTTAGCCTGAACAATTAGAAGGTGCTGCTGCTATTTACTACATAGAGAAAAGTCAGAACTCTGGACATGTTGTATTTGAGACACCTACTAGATATCCAAGTGGGACAGCTGAACAGGCATTTGGATAGGACTCTGGAATTCAGGAAAGAGGTTAGAGTTGGTGACAAGATTTGGGAGTTTCTAGCAGTATAGATGGTATTCAAATTGTAGGACTGAATGGAACCTCTGATGGAATGAGTATGGACATGAAAGAATCTGAAGACAGAGCTCTGGATCACCCCCAAGTTCAGACAGGGAAGGAACCAGTAAAAGGGGCTTCAGAAAGAATGGATGATGATATAGGACAATATGACATCAAGGGAATATTTAAATGGGACTGAAAACTATAAACTATAAGGGATTAGGAGAAATGAAGGGTTAAGGAAGATTATATATTCTGATTTAGAGTTTAATTCCTACTATTGATCATACATAATGGCCATTAAATTAATCCAGTAGAATATTATTAGAAATAGGGGTAAAGTGTAAGTCCATGGCATTTATACAGCTCTAACAACCTGGGATAGGATGCTTTCAGTTAAAGTGGTATCACGATATTTAAGAATAAAAGCTTTTGAGTCTAAGTGACCTGGGTTTATTAATCTCAGTTTTGCTGGGATTTTGGAGGAAACTCTTTAACATCTTTATATCTCAGATTCCTAATTTATAAATGGGGCTGATGCTATTGCCTATTTACAAGGTAGGCATTACAAAGTTTAAGTGAAATACTGTATCTAAAATGTATGGCATACTGCCTGGCACAGGTTAAATACTCAATAAATGTTTGTGATTATTAGTGTTATTATCTCTGTTACTTTTTTCAGGGTGATTCAGAAAATGTTAGCATAATTTTACTATTACTATGATATCGAGCTATTTAATAAGCTGAAAAAGCAGAAGGTAAATATTCAATTAATTTATATTAAAATATAACTGAAAGAGTTAGCTCAAGTTAAATCTGTATTTAAAGCATGATTCTATCTATCTCATTTTCAGAGGAGACATTTTTACCTTTTAAAATTCTGAACCTGTCAGAAAGTATTCTTCTAGAATGTATAACATTTACTACAAAAATATAATATTTAATATATGCTATTCTGTTTAACACATCAAGAATCTTTTAGATTTTTGGCTATCATGTTTATACCAAGCTCATATGAGACAGATATTAAAAGTGTAACCCTGTAAAACATCTCTTAAACTCCCGAAATTTTAACTATATCTTCTCTCTATATATTATATATATATATATATATATAGAACTAAGTCAAACATAATCATTTTTATGATACCATACAGCTCTTAAATTCTACAAATGTATGACTGGGAAGAAGCAAACACTATAGAAGGAAATCAAACTATAATCTAACTGAAATGTCATAGGCTTGAAAGGTACAAAGATGACAGTTTCAATAAAACTGAGGAATAGCTAAAGGGTTAAACAGATGCTTAACTTAATAGGAAGTGTAATTGCTTCAACCATAAAAGTAAGAGGGACAACGAGGCTGAAGGAACTAAATCAATTAATTCGTCCATCTTCAGCCTCCGATAGGTAGAAAATCAGTTACAATTGGGAAGAAAAGCAGTAGAAGGCCGGGCACGTTACCTTACTTCAACCTGCATCGTATCCCTTGACCTGGCCAAATGTAATAATGATCCTTATGAAATAAAAGAATTAATGAAAGAAAAATAAAATGTTAAGGTGCTACTGAGGCAGAGTGTCAGGCAATAAACCTAATCCAATTAAAAAGTATAATTTCTGTGTGAACTGTGTTTTTATTGATTTTGTTTATTATTTCTTAATAAAATTCTTAATCTAAAAGAGTCCTATTACCACTCGGAACTGCAATTAGTACTTAATGCTTTCTAGATTTAACTTTCTGCTAGAAAATTCTTTATTAGGATATCATCTCTTAATTTTATGATGTGCGTATTTAGCTGAAAAGTAAGAAATCTACCAAAGAGTAAGAGGCCAAGGTAAAACAGAAAATGTGTCTTCAGGATTTAGGGGCAAAAGAAAGCCACCAAATTGCCAGAATACTGGAATAATCAATCCAAAGGGGAAAAAGATATAGAGGTGTGCTTGCATCTGCATACAAAACCAACAAACCAAACTTTAAAATAGGTCTAAAAATCTAAATCCTTTGAACATGAAAGAGAACCTATGATTTTATCTGAGTAGGCATTTAAACCCACAATGTTCACTGAAGACTTAAATGGAGGGAAAAAACTGGAGGATGATCAAAGAAACAAATATTATTCTAAAAATAAATTTAATAAGTATTTAAAAGCAATTAGTAAAACAATTATTCTAGTTGAAAATTAGGGATATAATCAAATTAGTACATTTGTATAAATCAGCATACTTTATAGTGAACTAGAACATGAACCTAATTCCTTGTCACTGTTCTCTTCAGCTACTAAAATTTACTGGAAAATAAATATGATGAATAAAGAGACAGAACTAAGATGTTTGTAGGCAAATAAAATCCATCCTAAATTTGAAAATAATGAGTATGTAGTAATTAGCTTTTTCAAACCTGACCTTACAAACAATGAACAAAATCACCAGCAACACACCTGTGAGTCCCTGAAGTACATCTCATATTGCTGTATCATCTGTCTGCTAATCAGGCTCCCGTGATAAACCACAACATTAATATCAGTCCATGTACGGAATTCTCTCTCCCAGTTTGCAATAGTAGAAAGTGGAGCAATAATCAGGAAAGGTCCTCTTATACCAGTCAGAAGGATTTCGTAGAGGAATGTAATTGATTGAATGGTTTTGCCAAGACCCATTTCATCTGCTAAAATGCAGTTTCGTCTGAAATAAACAAATATATTATCCATGTATACATTGGGTTTTTCTGTACACTACAGTGTTTTTAAAGATACATATACAAAAATAACCAAAGATCAATTCAAAATACTTGCATTTATAAAAACATAAAAGTTGGTGAAGTGCAGACTAGGCATATCATTATATATATATGTATATATATATGTGTGTATATATATATACACACACACATATATACATATATATATATATATAATTTTATCATAATCCTGAAGAGGGAAAACTGTAGATTTTTGTAGCTCCAAAATAAAGATATCATCTGTTAGAGGTATGATTTTGTTAAAGAATGAAATGGCAAGAGTAAGGCAAACTAAATATATAATTTTTTCAGGAAGCATTTATTAAATACCTTCTATATCTCAGGGACAGTATGAGAAGATGGGATACAAAAGAAATAGAACATGTTCTCTGCCTTCCAGGGGCTAGTATCTATTAGAGAAGCAGACATGCAAATAAATAAATACATAAATAGTCATGCAATGTGCTATCACCGAAGCACAAATGAAGCACTCTTTTTCAACTTGGGCTGTGCATTAGAAGAACCTAAAACCCTGAAAGAAACACAGATGCTCAGCGCTTTCCCCTACACATTATGATTCAATGTGTATGGAGTAGGATAAAAGCAGCTACAATTTTTTTTTTAAAGTTCCACAGATGATTATAATACATGGCCAGTGAGAATCATCAGAGTTAAGTTTATGAGGAAGCTCAGAGGAGTAAGTGTCCAACTCTGGCAATAAAGAGATGGTAGAAGAGATCTCTTTCAGAGAGGAGGTTAGTAATGGGTAGGATTTTGCCAGAGGGCACAGCAAAGGAGTAGAGGTGTGAAGAACACAATCAACTGGGAGTCTACAAATATGGTTTTGAGATGAGAGTAAACGGAGAGGGTATTACTAAGGTAGGAAGAGGTCATAAATAAAGAAGGTTAGACATCATTCTGTTATGCAATGAGACTGAGTGAAAAGTTTTAAAGAACCCTGATGAGACTGGGTTTGTATTTTGAAGTTTACTCGGGTTCCACTGTGGTTATTAGAAGGTGAAGTGACTAGAAGCTGAGACACTAATTGGTGAAGTACTCTAATAATGCAGGAAACAATGGTGGGCATCTGGACTAAGGGAGGGGGGGACAAAGAGGAGAGAAAGTTAATTATGACTTGGAATGATGTGGATTTAGTGACCAACCAGATATATATGATGTCAGATGAAAGCAAGATTTCAGTCTGGTTGACTAAATGAACTGAGTTATTATTATTATTTTTTTTTAAGTGGACTCCAAGCCCAACATGGGGCATGAACTCATAACCCAAGACCAAGAAGAGTTGCATGCTCTACTGACCGAGCCAGCCAGGTGCCCCTGAATCATGTAATTCTTAACTGAAATACAAAAAATGGAGGAAGAAGAAGTTTGGTATGGAGGAAACAGGAAGTGATATGGTTAATTTTTAATTTTGTGTTTAAAGAATTGGTGAGTTAGAATGGTAGCAGGAGGCAAACAGAAATATGGGCTTGGAGGAAGTTCAAGGACATAGTTAGAGATAAAGATATGAGACCATTAGGATGTTGTTGATGATTGAAGGCATAGGAGGGTGTGGAGAACAAACCTGTACTAAAAGAGAGCAAAGGAGGAACTTTACGAGGAAAAGGAACACTGAAGGGGCAGGCAATGGAAGAAAAACCAGCAGACTTGAAAGTCACAGGGTCTGGACAGAGTCACACTATGAGAGCTGCTGAGGGTGAAAATGGGGGATAGTTTAGAGGAGGAACAATGACTACTCACAGCAAGGATACAGCAAATTAGGGCTGAAAAATACCCCATGGATTGGGAAATGGAGCATTACAAAGATAGAGAATCAAATACAAACAACGGGGTCAAAGAGAGCTAGAGATGAGGAAATGGGAAGAGCCCATATGGGCTGTTCTTCCTAAAAGTTACAAAGAGGACTCAAGGCAGTCAGAAGGAGAAACAGAGCCAAGAAGAGAAGGTTTATCCTTTTCTTTCTTGTATTTTTATGACAGGTTAAACCCAGATTTGTTCTCAGAGTGAAGGGACAGCACAAGTCTTGAGAGGGTTTGAACACGTGAGAGCGGGGTGAGAGTTGATAGAAGTAAGGTGCTGAGAAAACTGGATGAGCTGCATGTCAAGAATGTAGGTGGCAGCTTGAGTCTTGGTCCTGGGGAGGCACCTTTTAAGTTCCGGTACATGAGGATGGGGTAAGAAAAGCTAAGAATGGAGCTACGTTTGTAGGCCTGGCTGTGAAGGCGGGCAGGAATCTGAACAAGCTCACCTGCGGGCCCTGGGCTCCTCTATGGAGCAGTCACACAGGGAGTGAGGAGGGCCGGGCTATGATAGAAGGCCTGAGGGAAGCGCTGAAAGTTTAAAACAAGCAATGGAGGACACGGGGAAAGGTACTGATGAGGGAATACAAGTAAAACGATATTTTGTTAACTATTTTACCTGGAAGGTTCTCTCGGGAAAAATGACAGTCAATATTTAGAAAATACAAACTGGGGGAAAGTGTGCTGTGTGAGGTAACAGGTCCCCCCTAACTCCATGTGACTGCGTCTCACGACTCCCCATTACTCAGGGTAACAACTTAGAAGAGTCAAGTGAGAAGTAAAAACACAGAAGAATGATTTTGAATAAAAGCATCATCAAATTTTGCTATTATTACTAATAACAACGACTTTGTTTGCTCTTTTGTGTACATGGCCAGACTTTCTCAATCATGGGTCCGTTTTTCACTTCTTTTGCAATTATCTTTTCTTCTCAGTAAAAAAGTGAGATAATGTTCCACACAGCACTTTGAACAACTTTGAAAATAATTAAAGGGGTAAATTCATTACTAGATTCTTATATTTTGATTTCCTTCTTTCTTTCTTTTTTTTTAAAATGGGCTCCAGGCCCAACGTGGGCTTGAACTCATGTTCCTGAGATTGAGGGAGATGAATGCTGTACTGACTGAACCAGCCAGGTGCTCCTTCTATTTTGATTTCTATTCCTCATCAACTGCTGATAAACTGCTTCCTTAAATACTTAAGTAATAGACCTACCTAATTCTTAGTGATATAATTGCTCACACTTTACTAACCAGATTCAATTCCTGGCAGACAGCAATACACGGTGATAAACTGGAAAATATTCTGTAACATAACAGATGTTTTATGACGGTAAGAAAGGTATTCAAATTTTATTATTAATCATCTTAATTAGTTAATCATCTTAATTAATCATCTGATTGGCATACCTTTAAAGGAAGGAACTGAAGTCAAAATCCTACATTATAATTTGCATATTTTCTTGAGGTAATCTCATTTTCAATAATAAAAACTCCATGACAGTAACAATATAGCAACCTCAGTACTTATTTTACTTAACATATTTGACACATATGATAAAACAACACATTAAATTTTCTTCTATTAAGATATGCTACATACCTATTGTACCAATTGAATAAGAGCCAGTTGAGTCCTTCCAGTTGATATTCCCTGAGTTGATTGCCATTTTTATAGTCCCTGGATTGATCAATTTTTTTCCAAATATTAGCGGGAGGACGATCCTTTGTAGAAAAACAAAGAATGATGTATTTCAGAGTTTTTTAATCTTTCACACATCTCATACATGGTAAAAGCATTGCTTTTAAAGTAATTATAGAAGCATAACATTATACAGTGTTATGACAAAATTTTACAAACATCTAAAGACCAAATTAGTTCTGCACAAACCCTTCCAAAAAACTAAAGAAGGCAGCATATGTCAACTCATTTCATGAAGCCCTGATACTAAGATATTACAAAAACTCCCTACACACAAATATCCGTAATGAATACAGATGCAAAAATTCATTAACACAATTTTAACAAATGGGATCCAATATAAGAAAAGGGTAATACATCATGACCAGGTGAATTTTCCTGAGGAATAGAAGGTAGTTTAAATTTGAAAATTGATCAATGTTGATCGACAGACTTAAAACAAGAATAATCTCAAAAGATGCATAAAAAGGATTTAAAAAGTCCAATACCTATTTCTGATAAAAATTCTCATTAAATTTTGAATAGGTGGGAACTTCCTCACCTGATAAAGTACATCTACGAAAAGAGCCAAAGCTAACATCATACTTAATGGTCAAAGACTGAATGCTTTCTCCTTAAGATTGGGAAAAGGTAAGCATGTCCACTGTCCCCCCTTTTATTCAACATTTTACTGCATTTATACAACATTGTAACATGTACAATCAATCAAGAAAAAGAAATAAAAGAAATGAAGAGGTAAAACTAGATTAGTAGAAGACATTATTTGTCTATGGACAAATCCTGTGGAATCTACAACAAGGATAAGCTGAAAAGTGCATTTATTAGCAAGGCTGCATGATACAAGATTGATATATAGAAAATTATATTCTACATCATAGAAACCATTATAAACACATTAAAAATATCATCTTATAACAGCATCCAAAATATGCATTATTTAGGAATATATCTCACAAAAGTCATGTAAGAGTAGTATATTTAAAACTATAAAACACTGCTAAGAGAAATTAAATTAAATTAAATTAAAGAGGATATAAGTAAATGGACTCTTAGAGACTGAGACTCAACATTGTTTTCCTTCCAACTGAAAAACAAATTCGACATAATGCAACCAAAGTCCCAGCAATGTTTTTGTAGAAATTGACAAGCTGATTCTAAAACCATATGTAAATGCAAAAGACCAGAAATATCCCAAACAACATGAATAAGAATAAAGTTGGAGGATTTATAATGATTTCAAGACTACTGTGAAACTTAAAGAATCAAGACTGGGTAGAACTGGTGTAAAGATAACAGATCAGTGGAACAGAAAATACACCCACATGTATTAAGTCCATTGATTTTTGACAAAGCAGGAAAGGTGCTTTAGTGGACTAAAGATAGTTATTTTTCTCCCCAAAATGAGGCTAGAACAATAGGGTACCCATAAGCAAAAAATGAACTTTGATCCATACATGTACTATACACAAAAATTAACTAAAAATTCATCATAGACTTAGCAATACCTACCAAATAACACCAGCATTCTTCACAGAGATACAACAAACAATCCTAAAATTTGTATGGAAGCAATAAAGACCTCGGATAGCCAAAGCAATCTTGAAAAAGAAAACCAAAGCTGGAGGCCTCACAATCCCAGACTTTAACCTGTATTACAAAGCTGTAATAATCAAGATAGTATGGTACTGGCACAAAAACAGACACTCAGATAAACGGAACAGAATAGAAAACCCAGAAATGGACCCACAAATGTATGGCCAACTAATCTTTGACAAAGCAGGAAAGAATGTCCAATGGAATAAAGACAGTCTTCTCAGCTGGGAAAACTGGACGGCAACATGCACAAAGATGAACCTGGACCACTTTCTTACACCATATACAAAAATAAACTCAAAATGGAAGAAAGCCCTAAATGTAACACAGGAAGCCATCAAAATCCTAGAGGAAAAAACAGGAAACAACCTCTTTGACCTCGGCGGCAGCCACTTCTTACTCAACATGTCTCCGGAGGCAAGGGAAACAAAAGCAATGAACTATTGGGACCCGTCAAAATAAAAAGCTTCTGCACAGCAAAGGAAACAATTAGTAAAACTAAAAGGTAACAGACGGAATGGGAGAAGATATTTGCAAATGACCTATCAGATAAACGGTTAGTATCCAAAATCTGTTAAGAACTTATCAAACTCAACACCCAAAAAAACAAATAATCCAGTGAAGAAATGAGCAAAAGACATGAACAGACACTTCTCCAAAGAAGACATCCAGATGGCTAATCGACACATGAAAAAATGCTCAACTCATCATCAGGGAAAAACAAACCAAAACCACAATGAGATACCACCTGTCAAAATAGCTAAAATCAACAACTCGGGCAACAACAGATGCTGCCACGGATGCGGAGAAAGAGGATATCTTCTACATGGCTGGTGGGAATGCAAGCTGGTGCAGCCACTCTGGAAAACAGTATGGAGGTTCTGCAAAAAACTATGACCCAGCAATTGAACTACTAGTTATTTACCCAAGGAATACATGTGAGCAGTTTTGAAGGGGCACATGTACCCCAATGTTTATAGCAGCACTATTGACAACAGCCGAAGTATGGAAAGAGCCCAAATGTCCATCGATGGATGAATGGACAAAGAAGATGTGGTATGTATATATATGTGTATAACATACCACATACGTACAATGGAGTATTACTTGGCAATCGAAAAGAATGAAATCTTGCCATTTTGTATTTAAGATACAAAACAGATGAACATAAGAGAAGGGAAGCAAAAATAATATAAAAATAAGGAGGGGGACAAAACATAAGAGACTCTTAAATGTAGAGAACAGGGGCGCCTGGCTGGCTCAGTCGGTTAAGTGTTTGACTTCGGCTCAGGTCATGATCTCACAGCTTGTAAGTTCAGGCCCCACATCGGGCTCTGTGCTGAGAGCTCAGAGCCTGGAGCCTGCTTCGGATTCTGTATCTCCCTCTCTCTCTCTCTGCCCCTCCCCCAGTCGCTCTATGTGTGTCTCTGCTCTCTCAAAAATAAAAACATTTAAAAAAAATGTAGAGAACAAACAAAGGGCTGTTGGAGGGGTTGTGGGAGGGGAGATGGGCTAAGGGGCATTAAGTAAGGGCATTACTCCTGAAACCATTGTTGCATTATATGCTAACTTGGATGTAAATTTTAAAAATAAATAATTTAAAAAGTTTGTCACAGACCTAAATGTTACCTAAAACTAAATAAATAACTTCTAGCAAAGATTTCTTGGATATACTACCAAAAGTATGATCCATAAGGAAAAGATAGATAAACTGGACTTAATTAAAATTAAAAACTTGTGCTCTTCTATATACACTGTTAAGACAGTGGAAAGACATGTCACAGACTTCGAGCAAAAATTTACAAATCGTATATCTGATAATGGACTTACATCTAGAACACATAAATAAATTCTTAGAGCTAAATAATAAGAAAGAAAACAAGCCAATAAAAAATAGGTAAAATATTTAAATAGGCACTTTAAAGAAGATACACCAATGGCAAATAAGCACATGAAAAGATTCTAAACATCATTAATCATTAGGAAATGCAAATTAAAACCACAATGTCATACCATCATATAGGTATGAGAATGGCTAAGACTAAAAAGACTGTCCATACCAAGTGGTGAGAAGGATGTGAAGCAACTAGAACTCATACACTGCTGTGAGGGATGTAGCGCGGTAGGCCCAATTGGGAAAAAGTTTGGCAGTTTCTTAAAAAATTAAACAGAACATCTAACATATGACTCAGCCATTTTACTCATGGTTATTTACTGAAGAGACATGAAAGTTCATGTCTAGATAAAGACTTGTATACTAAGGTTCATAGTAATTTATTTCTAACAGTCAATACAAGTATTCATCAATAGATGAATGGATAGACAAATCGTGGGATACTACAGCAAATACTACTCAGTTAAGCAAAGGAATGAACGAACTATCAACGCATGCAATAACATGAATCTCGAATGCTACATGAAAGGAGCCATTTACATACTGTCTATATAAAAATACAGAACATTTAAAACAACGGATAGTGACATAAGGAAGATTGGTAATTGCCTATGGGTGGGGAGTGGGAGCAGTGGAAGGAAGATTTAGGAAGGAGGGATCAAAAAGGGGCATGAGAATATGGGAGTGATAGATAGTTCCTCATCTTGATTATGGTGATGGTTTCAGACATCAAAACCTACCCAACCATACACTTCAAATACGTGCAATTTACTGTATATTGCTTCAAACTCAATAAAACTATCCTTTAAAAATATGACGTAGCTGGGGCGGCTTCAAGACGGTGACAGAAGAGGAACCTGAACTTGGCTTCTCCCACAGACACCCTAAACCCACAGCTACATACACAACAATTTCCTCTGAAAGCAATCCCCAAACTACTGAGTAACTCCTACACATTGGGCAAAGGAGAAAAAAACAGGTAAGACAGGTTGCGACACAATCTCGCCATAAACCCAACCTCCTGTGTAGTGACCCATAATCAGGATTCCTGATTGTAAGAGGAACTTACAACTCTAAGCTTCTCCCTGAGAAGCAAAGGGTTTAAATCCCACATATTGGCAGCCCAACTTTTAAGATCTAGCTTTGCAATCTAACAGGGCTTGCCTCGACGAAACCCACAAGGCTATATAGCTAACTGAGAGACTGTTCTTGAGGTGGTCACGTGGACTCACCTGGCTACACCCCAGGGCTAGTGCAGAGGCAGCCGACTAAAAAGGATGATGTATATCGAATTTTTACTCATAATTTAAATCTATCATACATCTCTATATCACCTTTGATATTCATGGTACAACATATTTCTTTAAAAAAAAATCTAGAAGCATAATGCTGTATCCCCCCTCCTCCAAAATCATTTACACATATACTTTAGTCACACTTTCAAATATAGTTTTTCTTCCGCAGTAATAAAAAGCTCTGTCATGAATTTATTCTGGATAGCCAAGACATAAACTTTCTTAAGATTGCTGGATGGGTGGAGACAGAACATTATTCTAGCCCCAAACTAGTAGGGTCTAGGTCTCAGGAGGATAAATATGTTTCTGAGAAACAAGCACAAGGTTTCCTATGGTCTCCTACGTGCGAATGAAAGTATACTGTTACTAATCAACAAAATAACACCTCTAAAATTTACCAGGATGGTCAGGGTCAGCATATGGTAATTGTGCACGAAAAACAAAATAGGTTATCAGTAATCTGAAAACAGCTGGCTATTAAAGCTCTCCTCAAACTAAATATAATCAAGGTTTACTAAAGAAAATATTTTTTAAGTGGTATCCAGTGAACCTGAATTTCCAGAATCTCTAAAAATACTTTACATGTTTTATATGTTGTTTTATTTAATAATAATAGCCTAGCAAAAACCCACTTACCTCCTACAGTATTTAACTATGCTAGGCTAGCACCACTGTCTAACGCAGTGGTACATGAATTAAGGGGATTGTTTCTAAAGGCTAATCTCCCTTTACGAGGACTAAGGCAGTGTTTTTCTCAGTCATTTGCATCAAAATCACCTTTTTTAAAAACACTTTTTGCCTGGGGTCTGCTCTCAGGTATTCTGATTCTGAAGCTCAGAAATAGAAAACCAGGCATCTTGAAAAACCAGGCATTTTGAAAAGTTCCCAAGTGATTGTGATATGTACTTGTGACTGATCATCACTGACTGATGAGGCCAAAAACTAGGTTACCACTGAGGCACAGTCTCCAATTCCAAAAAGAAAATCTTTCCCTTCCATTATATCCCTTGACCCACCTCTCCCTTAATTAATTAACACTTCTGCTTCCCAGTACAAGGGAAGGAAGGCATTCTGAAGTCACAGGAATGGGGGTGAGGCTGCTGTTCTCTTGGTAATGAATGATGGATGCTACTGAGAGAGAAATTAAGAGCAGAAAAAAGTTATTATAAAAATATGACCTACTCCATGAAAACTTTTTTTCCTACTCTTCTGTCATATCTCCGCATTGTTCATGCAGCCTTCTTCACTGTGATGCTGACGAAAAAGTGATCTGCCCCTGCCTTTCCATGTATAAATTCCCTCTCCAGTGAAGTAAGAAATTTCTGTGACCAAATTACATTTGAAAAGGACAGGACAAAATATTTAATGAAATCATAATAGGTCCCACTGTGAATTTCTTTTGGTTGGCCCCAAAAACTGGATTCACAAGACAATAATCCTATGTTTTAGGGTTGAAAGTAAACAATTTTAGGAATTAAAAAAAATTATGTAATTATTAGCAATACCACAACTTGCCAGAGCCTTCTAGAATTCTAGTTTCTGTACTAGGAAAGTCAAGAACTACTCAAGTTTTTAAATTTTTTTTAACCAGGGAAGAGATATGCGTGTGGTCACAAAAGGGAAAAAAAAAAAATCAATGTACTTAAAGTTTCTTTCAAAAAATTTTTTAATGTTTGTTTATTTTTGAGAGACAGAGACAGAGCGTGAGTGGGGAGGGGCACAGCGAGAGACAGAGTGTGAGCAAGAGAGGGCCAGAGAGAGAGGGAGACACAGAATCCGAAGCAGGCTCCAGGCTCTGAGCTGTCAGCACAGAGCCTGACGCGGGGCTTGAAACCACAGATCATGACCTGAGCCGAAGTCGAATGCTCAACTGACTGAGCCACTCAGGCACCCCTAAAAGGTTCTTTTAAAATAAAGCTATTATTTAAGAAGATGAACTATTTAGTTATAATTAACTGGTTATAGAAAAGAAGGAAAAGTAAATATAATAAGGACTTTTCGTATTTTATATCCATTTAGAGAGATTACTCCACCTAGAGCTAAAACGTATACATTTTTTTAAGTTTATTTATTTTGAGAGAGAGAGAGAAAGAGAGAGAGAGAAAGAGAGAGAGAGAGAGAGAGAGAGAGAGAGAGAGAGAGAGAATCCCAAGCAGGCTCCCCACTGTCAGTGTGGAGTGCAATGCAGGGCTCGAACTCGTGAACCCTATGAGATCATGCTCTGAGCTGAAATCAAGCATGGGACACAACTGATTGAGCCACCCAGGTGCCCCTGTTCTTGATATTTTTATAAATGACCTGAGGGAAAAAGTAGTGGGACACTCTTAAATTCAGAGATGGGCAGTAGCATTTGCAACTTTTCTGGAGGAACATTTGAAGAAATACTCATCAAAACTATAAACACACATATGCTCTGACCAAGTGATTATGCTTCCGATTTGTCTTACAGACACTTGTACAGGGCTCAATGTTCAATGTTCACATTGTTTATGACAGCCCAAAACTGGAACACCCAGTTTTTAGAGGAATAAATTAACACACATAAGATATTATGTAGTAACTTTTAAAATACAGTATTTACTGTATGCCAAAAACGAAATTAAAAATGCAAAGATTACATTAAACGCATTGAACAGAGAAGTGTTACGATTTTACGAAGTTGTCTAAGACGCGGTTCTTACCAAATGTCTTGTGTCAGGCCTTGAAGCTTGTAACTGTTCAAACTCTTCTATTTTTGCAAGATCTACGTCTTCTTTTAGTTCCCAAGTACTATCTTCATACGGTAATGAGCACCACTTTACTAAGTAGTAAATAACAGGCTGTAAAAAAAATTTTTTTTCATTTTACCATTTTGAAAAAGGGTGGCTAGTAAGAGTTTCAATATCCATAAAAACTAAGGAAACATTTTTCAGTGTTTTTAGGTCATTAATTTTTAAAAAGCAGTAGGTTTTAACATTTGGGAACTTTCAGGTTTTTTTATTTTTTAATTAAATATTTACCTCACCAGTATCTTTATCTTCACAAAAAGAGACTTCTAACACTCTGTCTACTTCAACGTAGTCTGGGTTAAATGGTTCCTCTTCCATCTATAATTAAAAAGCAACTTGATCGGTATTTGACAAACAAGTAGAAAGATAAAAGCGTTATAAGCACAATGTAGCTATTTTCTATGGAGCAAACGTAAGTTTGATTTCAATTAAATTTTCAATGAATGGGTTACTTCCCTTTTAATTTCTAAAAGATATCTAAGAGAACTTCTATATTATGAATCACCATGTTATATATAATAAAACCAACCAAATAACACTAAAACATAAGGTACCTCAGTAAGTAAGCAGCTTACTCTAGAAGACACATGATTTAAAATTTTCTGGAAAGGGTCTCTATACCTTTCCTTTTGTCCCTTTCCTCAGGTCTACATGCTGGAGGCCAACCACCCCACCTGTAGGCGCATCTATCAGTTGTATCAAACACTCTTGATCTACTAAGGATTCCTGGGCTCAGGACCCGATTACTTAAATGAATGCAGACTCTGATCTGAGTGACCTCAAAGTGCACTCATTTATCTTCAACCTCTGTATGCTTCTTTCCTGTAGTTTCCTACTGGGTTAGGATAGCACTGGGTTAGATGCTGATAGCACAGCACCCCCTCCACCCCTTATTCCCAGTGACGCAAGTCAGACATGGAGAAGTCAGCTCAGATTCTTTCTCTTTTTTTCATCTTCCACATCTACTAAGTCATCAATTCTTACAGATTCTGCCTTTAACTACAACTCGGATTGGCTCCTCCTCCTCCATTCTCCCTGCTTCATCACGTCATACGCGGCCGTGACAACTTCCTAACTAGTCTGCGACTACCTTCTTGCCTCTCTTTAATCTATTTTCACATTGACCCTAGGGTGATCTTTCTCAAATATAAACCTTACCCATGGCTCCCTTGCTTCAAATCCTGAGTGACACTCCCTTGTTTGGGGATCAGGCCCACATTGGTTTGTGTGCAATAAACAGGATCCTACCTTTTCCTCCAGCCTCATCGCCTACTGCTTGGCACAGCTGTACCCCAGATTTCATGCTCCCGAAGTACAAAAACACATGCTTTTCAAACTCCATGTTATGGCACACCTCCATGTTTTTATACTCCTTCTTCTCTCTTCTGAATAGATTGTTGTTCCTTCTCTTGTCTGCCTGGCTGTTTCCTATTCATTCCTGAATGCCTTACTTTCAATAGCCCTTCTCGGCCATCTCTGCTGCCTCTCCTCCTCTGCTTAACCTCTAAATACTGTAGTGCTCCATGGTTCTGTCTTTAGTTCTCTTCACTGTCTCAAATCCTTCCTGAGTGATAGTATCATCTTGGGATCTCTTGATAACAAAGAGCACTGCCCAACATCAGAATGGTAATGAGGTACTTTAAGACACTCTGCATAGTTCCAATTTATGTTGCACCTGAGTCAAGTGAGAAAAATTAGTCTTCATGAAAAATTAAAAGATTATTAATTAAGTACTTCTAAAATCTTTATAGCTCATTAGAAATTTCTTTGTTCGAGTGAGGAGGTGAAAAATTTTTGACCTCCCAGCATCCATAAACTGAGTAGGTCATTAGAATCATCAAATCTTTAAAGTAGATTTTATAATTACAAAGGAAGTAATAGTAACTTCATGGTGAAAAAAATCTGCCATATACCACCGTAATGTAGTGATTAAAGTTACCACCACCAGCAAGGGGGCAAATAGGTATTGTGCACCTCCTGATAGGATTTATTGAGAAGGCTACAGTATCATTTCTGTGGTGGCCTTTTATTTTAATTCCATTGTAGTTAATATACAGTGTTACATTAGTTTTAGGTGTACAATATAGTGATGTTCTTTTAGAAAATGTATGACTTGAATCCTGAGGCAGTATCAGATGATGTCAAATTTAGGGACAGTCTACAAAGTAAGCCACCTATACCTTTTTTTTTAAGAGAGAGAGAGAGAAAGCAAGCACCCAACGGGTGGGGAGAGGGGCATAGGGAAGAAAAGAAAGAATCCTAAGCAGGCTCCACGCTCAGCACAGAGTCCAATGCATAGCTGGATCCCACAACCTTGGGATCGTAACCTGAGCTGAAATCAAGATTCAGATGCTTAACTGACTGAGCCACTCGGGTGCCCTCACCTATACTCTTAAAAAATGTCCAAGTAATGAAAAACAAAAGAGAGACCAATTAAAAGAGACATGACAACACAATTCAACATATGATGCTGGATTGGATTCTGGACCAGTTTAACAACACGAAAACACGATTTTTGCTATAAAAGTAGTGGCGCAATTAGTGAAATATGAATAAGGTTTGCAGATGAGCTAATGCTATATTGATGTTAATTATACTATTACGTGACAGAATTCTTGAAAAGTTAAATACTGACATATTTGCAACTTGCTTTCAAATAGTTTAGCAAGAAAGGAGCGTGCGTGGGAGAGAGGCAGACACTGAGGCAGAGGGAGAAGGAAAGAGAATGAAAAGCAAACATGGTACAATATTAACACTTAGGGAATCTTGTTAAAATAGACGTGGGAAAATTGAATGTACAGGATAGGGAAGAGTGGACGGTGCTGTGACGGTGCTGTACGGTGACGGACGGCAGCCACACTGTGGTGAGCACAGTGTCACATACAGACTAGTGGAATCACTATGTTGTACACCCAAAAGTAATAGAACATTGTGTGCCAACTATACTTCAGTTAAAAAGATACAGATATGGATACAGATATATATGGACGTGAATTCATTGTACTATTTTTGCAATTTAAGATTTTTCCAAATAGAAACTCTAAAAAATTTTCAAGTTAAAAAGTTAAAAAAAATTTAGATGAATCTAAAACTGCTCTAAAATAAGCCTATTAAGAGAACAAAGAAAAAAAAATATAGAGCAGAAAAGGACATCAGCTAATAGGTGAGACCTTTCAAATGAATTATTCCTATGATGTTTTGTTCATACATACACAAACCTGGCATAAAAACTATGCAACATATTTCAGATACTAAAAAATCGTGAGTTTCCAATTATTTGCTACATTACCATTTCCATTACTTGAATAAATCTGCTAATAAAATTCTTTGAGATATTCACTCATATTCAACTCTTAAGTATTGAGATACATGTGAATTTAAAAATACAAGAAAAAAGGAAAAGTAAAATAAAAATAGAAGCGTTAGCTGCCACTCTAAAGTATCAGTGTTCCTGCTGCAGCTAGTTTTCAAGCTAAACCGGGGGAGAGAAAATTACTATATGTAGATGGCATTTGTATTCAAATATCAAACTTGGAAGCCTATGAATTTAAGTGAATAAGACTTAAATTGTTGATAAATAACACTACATGCGTTCAGAGTTCAACACATAATAGTTTCATTTATTTCCTTTTCTTACGTCTGCAAAAAAATGTGCTCTTTGTGCTTGTCTCAGTTTGAATCGTTTGATTTTCTGCTGGATCCTTTTATCTTTCAAAAGCTGCTGTTCCGTGGCCCACTCACAGTGAAGATAGGAGCTAGAATTTATATAAAATCAATATATTAGAATGACACAGAAAACCATGTTTCGGTTTTTTTTTGGATTTATTTTTAATCACAGCATCCAAAACAAAATATTCAATTTTATGAACAGGTAGCTCATCATTTCATTTAACGTCAACAGACTCCATACAGTTTCTAAAACAAAGCCACTGGGATCACTATATCCTAAGAGGATTGTAGTATAAACACGTACAATTTGCCACTCAGGGCAGAATGGTAAACCAAGTCATCAGGGCAACGAGATGTGATTTATCAGTTACTTCTTCACTGTATTAGCTTTGTTATGATCAGAAAGCTAACTTATTTCGAAACCAATGTCATTTTATTTAAAACACTTTCTTTCACCTAAGTATAGGAAAAAGTGGAATAAAATCTGAAAAGTTCAACAATATAACAAGTAACGTCTATAATTTGTAAAAGAATATTTTATAAAGATTCTTTCATTTTGATGTTAATAATCAGTGTTTTCTGGGAAAAAATCACTTAGATTTTAACATAAAGGGTTTATAGCCTTTTAAGTTCATGCAGTAATAAAACACTTTAAAATGCAGGTAAAATAAAAATAATAATTTAACTTAATGTATTTAAATATGTTAATTTATATTTAAGTCAGCATTTTCTATTATTTTTCTAACTCAGATACTTACTAATTCTTGTATTTTACAAAAAATTCTTCTGTATCGATCATCACTCCAGGAGATACCTAAGAAAATAAAACTAACACTTAGAACGGTACTCCTCAGGCCATGTGATGTAAAGTGTGTCATGTAATGTGCGACTACTTACTTCCTTCTTTATAATTCTAGAAGACAGGATTTTATCCACAATCGCAGCATCTTCTTCACTTGGATTCTCCTAGGGGCGGGAAGAAGGAAAATACGATGTCACGTTCTAAAAACTCCTTTAGGGGCACCTGGGTGGCTCAGTCGGTTGGGCGGCCAACTTCGGCTCAGGTCGTGATCTTACGGTCTGTGAGTTCGAGCCCCGCATCAGGCTCTGTGCTGACAGCTCAGAGCCTGGAGCCTGCTTCGGATTCTGTGTCTCCCTCTCTCTCTGCCCTTCCCTTGCTCACGCTCAGTCTCTATGTCTCTCAAAAATAAAAAAAAAATAAAAAAATAAAAAAATAAAAAATAAAAACTCCTTTAGTTGCCACTTTGTAGGTTTATGAACACACTAAAATTCAGCAAATGTTTATCTAGCACGTGTGCCAGGCGTGGTGTTAAATGTTAGGAATACAAAATGGAAAAGCACTGCTGTCGTTATTGTCCTAGTTGTCGTCTGCATCGTCACCGCAGGAAACATACTGTGCTTAATGGGCTCGGCATGATCAGCAGCACTTTTCATAGATAGTAACTAATTTAACCCTCACAAGTACACGACGAGGCGGGTACTGTGACTGTCTCCGCTGTACAGATTAGGAAGCTCAGGCACGGAGAACATAAGTGCCTGCTCAAGGTGTCAGATCACTCGGTTGGGGGGTGAGTGGTTGGGTCACAGTCCAGACAAGGAAGATGCCGAGAAGACGCAGAGAGGAAGATGTGTACGCAAAGACACAGCGTGCCCCCATGCTCGTCAGGCCGAGGAGTCCGTGCTTGTAAAGAAGTGGCAGGAGGCAAGGCCAAAAAAATCCACCCGAAGGGCTTTTACGCTGGGCTAAAGATGCATCATTATATTCTGTAAGACTTAGAGGAGGTTCAGTAGAAAACTACTATGATCAGGCCTGTAATTTAGAAATATTCTGCAGAAAGGATAGCATTTGGAGGAGTTTCAGACATACATATTCAGGGGGTGAAAAATATGGTGATAACCTGGATGAAGAAGCAAAGGAAGGAAACAGAGAGGATGAACCCCTCGGTTTCTGATCTGCATAATTAGTGGTTCCTTTACCCACAACATGGAATCCAGGAGGGAAAGTCGGAGCAGACTTTTGGAGGAAAGATAATGAGAGTATTTTACAGAATGTTATGTTGGCTTCAAATGATTTGTAGTTATAATCCCAGATCTGTCTTACCACAAATAACTGTAAAGGCTGTTCACCAGGTAAAGGAGCTGAATTCTTTTTTATTTTCACAGACCCTTTGATCTCTTCTTCAGATTGTTTCCCTTCTGTGTCTTCTGCATATTTTTTTCTTTTAATTTGACGATTTGATCTTCTTTTCTGTAATGAACCATAAGGATCATATTTATATGACAGGTTTCAAAGGAAAAACTTTAAAAATAATTACTCCTAGTGTGGCAATTTTGTACATTAAATTTTTAAAATTGTCTTCAACATCCATTTTTTTCTCATTTTTCCTTTTAATTAAGATTATTATTTGCCCTTTGCCACAGGCTTAGAATCTTGTTCTACTTCCTAAAGTTTCAAATAACAGCGAATAGTAATACCTTTATTACTTTTCTTTAGAAAATTATTAGGATTAAAAAGATTTTTTAGTTAACTACTTCATATCTTGGGCAAAATATATTTTATTAGTAATATATTTATTACTTCTGTTTAGAAACTATTGTTAAGAAGAGTAAAGACATGTTTTATTTAGCTATTTCATACTTTGGGCAACATGTATTTTATTTTAAACTGTTAATACTTTCACAGTTTTTGCTCCAAACCTAAAAAGTATATCAGATGTATACTGGTTAAATAATTAATCGGGAGGGCGCCTGGGTGGCTCAGTCGGTTAAGCGTCCGACTTTGGCTTAGGTCACAATCTCACAGTCTGTGGGTTCAAGCCCCGCATCGGGCTCTGTGCTGACAGCTTAGAGCCTGGAACCTGCTTCAGATTCTGTGTCTCCCTCTCTCTCTCTGCCCCTCCCCTGATCATGCTGTCTCTCTCTGTGTCTCAAAAATAAAAAAATGTTAAAAAAAATGCAAAAAAATGAATCGGAGACATAAAACTAGAATGAGATATTAAATAATTTTTACCACAAAACCCACGAACTTCTGTTTAAAACAGAATTATATAAAATATATTTTCAAAGAGATACACAAAATAAGCACATAAATCTATCAAATAATTAAATGTGTATGAAAGAGGAACCAGTGTTTTACGAACTTTACTAGCGTCCCTTAAAAAAAAAAAGAACTCTATCAAAAGCAGAAGTAAGCCTTTTGAAAAGTATCACATTTTAAAATACTCTAAGTGATTTAAAATCAGGTATAAAACACACGGCTTTACTTACCTCCCTAAATATCTAACATATGATGGTCCCTACTATAAAATTAAAATCTCACACTGGCTTGAAAATTTCAAAGGACTTAGGTTTGCTTTTTCCCCTACAGCCCTAAAATCTCATGGGTGGGGGCATCTCAGCCCACTTTTCTATTGCTCAGTATTTGGTAAATCTACCCCTTCTTCCTTTTTCTATGTCATTTTATATATTTAGTAACTCCCGTGACATTCCTCCACATTATAACCAGCAAAATGGCCCATGCCTTCTCCTTTTGGTTTCTGCCAATATCCTCAATTTGGTAGGCCTTTCATATTTCCATAACCATTACAAAAATGCCTCAATCAATGCAGCAGGCTGAGGACAAACTGTTATCTGCATTCAAAAAATTGCAATGGCCTTTCACGTGCCTCTGCCTCTTTCTCTTGAGTTGTGGAATACTGAACGAAAGGCACTAACATGGTGAGTTAGGAGAGCCAAATACAGCAGATAACTTCCTGACTCATTTAGGATGGGTCACCATCTCTTGGTCATGAAGACATTTACATTTTCAAAACTAAAGGTAACGCTTTTATTAACACGGGAGACAGGAAGGTGGCATATAAAAGTTATAATAAAAAGAACTTCTAGAAATCCAAATTTTCCCACATCCTATTTTGAAAAAAAAAATGTATTATTACTCAAGGGGAAAATTCTATGGACCTCTAATCCAACACTAGGCTGAAGGAATATCTAGAGTTCTACTGCAGGCATCATATAGCTCCAAGTACTCAAGGATAGCTTAACTTAATAAACCAACAGTGACATTTAATATTCTAACAATAACATGTATTACCAATGTTACGTCTCACTGGGCACAAATGTTCTAAGAAGTAAAGTTTAGGAATAAGTCAGTATACTTTTAGAAGATTCTGTTTGATGTTTTCAGCATTAAAGTTTCCTTTCTGATCACTGAGGTATCTATTAGTACTTTGAAATACCTCATTTAGGTCTTTAGTAAATTGTAAATAAGTGGCCTGAAAGAATCCTTTGCACTAACAAAAGCGCACATTTAGGTGATTCTTCACAAGATAAAATGAGAGCCATGTATCGTAAGCTGCACGCTCATCCTATGGAAACTTTTATCAGTCTAAAAGATGAATTAAAAAGTGAGTTATATGATTATAGTTGGAATATTATGAAATTATTATACATCCTATAAGATTACGGCTGGAATCATGACAGTGGAATACATTAGATTCTACTAGAGAACACAGCTACACATCAGGCCCAGCCAAATGAGGTGCCACTCTCAACGAATTATCTTTCTCTGTCATGTACTATCTCTACTACCATAAACATACAAAAACTGATTTGACGTATACACATTTTTGGCTAATGTGCTTTTGTCTGGCTTTATTTCTCTACAATGTTTTGAAAGCACAATTTAAAATGGCGACGAATTCTTTGAATTTTTTTCTAGCTTTTCCTTTTTAGAGGCTTCAACAGATCAAACTACAACACTTTACACAGGAGGTCAGAAATAGGCTTTTAAACAACTAATACATCATCCCAATAACATGTCACTTGTTTCCTACAATAATCTTAACATAATGTGTTGTATGGGCTTTTAGCATTATTCAGTCTGCAAATATAGTCAGACTACTGATGTACTCTGTATGAAGATTAAAGATAAAAAAAATTAAACATCACGTTCAGATTTTTATTCGACCTGACTCCAAGCCTAAAACTTAAGTTGGTTTTCACACCTTCAAATCTTGACTGTCCACTGTTGGTGAGAGCTACGTGGCCCTTTCCATCATTCATAAAATGGTACATTTAAACATATCAATAATATAGATTTATTATCGTTTATTAGAAAATATTTCTTTCCTTCCTCATTTATATTCTTGTGTTAAAGCAACACAGCAACCTCTAGTGAAAGGTACAGAAGAAACGCACATGTCAACCTATTCTACCATTTCATTGTTTGGTGATAACAATAGTGGAAAAATGGCCAGCAGTATTCTAGCAAAAATTCAACTGAATTTTGTCATGTCGAGTAAGTTAATTGTAAGTTTGCCTAGGTTAAAGATAACATGTGAAGAAAAAGCCAGGCCATATAATATCAGGAGCTTCAGTCACTGCCCTTACCTCAACTCTTGCAACAGCCCAGGAGCCTTGAGCCACTACTCTCCCATTGGATAAGAAGCTGCATAAGGAAGAAGAAAGGCCATTCAGGGGCTTTCTGGCCCCATAATTCAACAACTGCCACCACCCATACGGCCTAGAGTCGTACTTTAATGATTAGAGAGCAGAGGGTGGCCTGAATTATTATGACCTTCGCTACGTATATACTTTTTAACTTCACAAGGTTATTTTGAATATCCACCTATTCAGAAAAAAAAAAGAGGCAAAATGCACAGTATTCTTGTCCACATTAGGGGATTTTTAATAAAACTGGTTATCTTTTCCTTGACAGAACCAGACCAATGGAATTATCTCTAGGAATTATTCAATCCATTTGGTCTATCATTGTATGGGACTCTTAAAACTAATATTTCCATCGTTAAGTTCACTCAAAAGCCCTCTATAAGTACAGGATAATATCACTAGATATTTCTCCATGCTAAAAGCCATCAGGGACTTTGGACTGTTACTTAACCTCTCTGGGCTTTGGTTTCATTAACTGAAAAATGAAGGGTTCAGGGAGGATATGTAAGTTCCCTCCCAGATCTAACATTCTACGGAATACTGCTAGGAACACATTTTAATAATGCCGTCTTAAAGTTCTACCATGTAATAAAATGTAGTTTTACTACTAAACTATAATACAAATAACCATAAAGCAGTTTTATGCTATCTAAATAATTCTACCGGTGCTTCATTTCTCAGAAAAAATTTACTACTCACTTGAGGGTCTTCCTCTTTGAGGGTGTGCCGCGGCATCTGATCTGTGTCAGATATTTCATCTGAAGACTCATTCTTTCTTTTTTGTTTCTTACCCAATGTAATAATGAGTTTGCTGTTTCGAGAGGAAAAGAATCAACAGTAAGAACGCTTTGCCTTTTTCTATTTTTGGACATATTAAGATTGGCATGATAAACTTTCTTCCATTTTGTATCACATGAATATTCCACCAAAGATGATAACTATCATGAAATCCATAATGACATTTTCAAGACAAGAACTGTATTCTAATGGAACAAACACAAACCAGTATCACAGCTAACATACTTCTAGGCATAGAAAGCCAGCCAAGTTTTATCACTTGTTTCTCAGGCTCGAAATAATTTTTCATGGGAAAAATGTCAGGTGATAGAACTATATATAATAATTAAAATAATCCATTTATTATCTTGTAGATTTAGAATGAGGGTTTTTTTTTTACCTCTCTACCTCTCATTAAACTCAAACTCCACTTAATGTCCTTATATCCCACCTATTCCCTAGAAGTCTCTACTACTTTTTACTCCAATTTCTCCCCTACTTAAAACACTTTAACAATGGAGTGTTCTTTCATTATTTCATTTATGTTAAGGCTTATCTTGACTGTACTGTATGTTCCTAAAAAGTTAAAAACTCTTCTTTTATATTTCCACTGTTTGCCTCTCTCTCATACATATGTGTATATGTGTATGTTAATATTTATACATACCCCTCAAATACAAATATTTAAAATGAAAATGTGTTTTCAACTTTTTTTGATCAGAGGTATAGAAATTACAGAGCTCCCACATTTCCCGATTTCTGGTTCAACGGATGAGAGGGCATGATTTTAAAGCACAATACTAACCACAATACTAACGAACCATGCTAATTGCTCATCAGGGAAACTGTATTTTAGATATCCATATTTCAAACAGAGAAAGCTTCCCAAAATATTTTCAAGTGTGATATGCCAGAAACATAGAAGAATTTTCTTCAACAATTATTTACTAACGTGGGAGAACTTGGAGGCTGAAAGCACACACCTTGAAATCACAGCATCAAAGATTTTAAACCTGATTCCACCATTTACCTATCTGTAAGACACCTGGCAAATGACTTGATCTCTTTTAGCCTTAGTTTCCTGGCCTGGAAAATAGGGATGTTCTAATAGATACCTCTACTGTTGTTGAGAATTAAGTGGGATAATGCATATGAGCTCTTAGCAAAGTCCTGATACAGTAATTTCTGAACTAACCTCTAATTATTATATGCCAGGGGCTCCTAGGTTCTAGGATTTGAAGATAAAGTGGACACAGTCCCTAACATTAAAGTATCACTGTTAGAATGTGAATGCACACAGTTAAAAGGCAAAAGTGGAAGTTAGCTCCGGATGTAATGTGAACATGAAAGACGAAGTGCTTATGTCTACTGAAAAGGAAGTGTATAGAAAAGGTAAAGGTTGAGATAGGAAATGAATGATAAAAGGGAGTTTAATTGGTAGTGAAAGAAGAGGGAAGGTACATTCCAGGTAGGGGGAATATTATATTACAGAAGAATGAGAGAAATATGCAGAGATAAGGGTATGTCAGAAATACACAAAGTACTGGGGCACCTGGGTGACTGAGTCAGGTAAGCATGGACTCTTGATTTTGGCTCAGGACATGATCTCACAGTTTGTGAGTTCGAGCCCTGATGTCTGCTGTCAGCACAGAGCCTGCTTCCGATCCTCTGTCCTCCTCTCTCTCTGCCCCTCCCCGACTCATGCTCTTCTCAAAAATAAAATAAACACTAAAAAAAAGGAAGAAAGAAATACACAAAGTAGTGCAGAAAGAGGAAACAGAGAGATGGCCATCTAGACAAAGGGAACAGAAGATCCTGAATGACATGTAAGGAGTTAATACTTTAGTTTAAGGCCAGCTTTTAAGCTCCACAGGGCAGGAATCAAACAGAATATAAATCTATCAGTCTTGTTCACCACTGACAACAAATGGCTCTGAGATACTCTGAATAAATGAAAAAAATAATAATAAAGCAACTGGAAGATATGGGAATTTCACACCAATAAGTTCTAGGGATTTAATGATATAGCATGATGATCCTAGTTAAATACAATATTGCATTGTATATTTGAAAATTGCTAAGAGAG